>CP077949.1:8750000-10000000 GCA_024584535.1 Colletotrichum gigasporum
TAGGCATTGGTGATGTTATAGTCAGGCTTGTGAGCCACCCTCTGGCTCCTACTTCGGAGAGGGTGGATAAGGCGGTTGGTCTGAGGGAGGGCCTCGGGGTCTTCCACCTCGTCTTTATCCATGCTACTAGCTATATCCCCATTGCCTAGGCATACGATCGATCCTGAGGAGGGGGTCCTGATGTAAATACCAAGGATAAGTTAACAAGGAAATTTCGTAATTACCTTATTAGTTAAAAAAACCACTTTAGAACAGCCATAAAACGGGTTCACACCAATAACATAAGAGAATTCATAACCACGTTCCTAGGAGCTGTTCTTAAGGAGAATAAGACTGAAGTTAAGTCCTCCCTTCCTTATTTACACAAATAGAATAGTATTACGGAACGTGTTATATATATAATTCTTAATAAAGTGTAGTCTATAAGTATTAATATAGATATTCTCCCTAAGTTATAACCATACGTCTTAAGTACCGTAATTTATATCACTAACCGTAACTTCACCGTAACCCTTGATAATAGAATACTAATCTAAGTACTTACTAAGGATTTAAAACTAAAAAAAAGATCCAGTCCCTAATATAAGTTATTTATATATGATCAGAAATAGCTACTTCATTAATATCAAGCCCAAGAAATATATTAAATTAGAAAAGATAACTCTACGCATAGAGAAGGGGATTCTCGTTAGGTATACTAGGGAACGCGGATATAAAGTATAAATTAAAGAGTAATATATTATTATCACCTCGTCGATTATAATATTCCACAAACCTATCATTAACCTACGTAAAAAGCACATTAGAACACTACCCCCAGGGTAAGGGGCAGGATTATATAAATACTATTAGAATACGCATATAACACTATAATCCCTCTAATTAATCTTAAGCAAAAATTCACACTAAGACGGTCCCGAAACGCTCGTCATATACATAACACTTAACCCGGATATACTATTTAAGGGCCACTCCGAAAAGTGGCCCTACCCAGATCCAATAACCCTTACGAAGGCCTAGAACAGGCCAGCCTAAGACTAGCCACTTTAAAAGGAAGTAGCTTACATAGAAATCCTTAGCCTAATTATATAAAGGGTTTTATACTTTATTCCTAAATCTAAAATACCTATAAGCACTCAGCTAATAGCAAAGTGGGTATAAAAATATAAGATCTATAAATCACTATAAAAGTATAAAATAAGGGTTATTATACAAGGATTCCTCGAAGTATATAAACGAGATTTCCATTACACATATACCTCACCTTCACGAACAGCTTTATAGCGGATCTTGTTGGCCTATGCATAGAGAAAGAGATATACTATACAATAATAAGACTTCGTAGGCGTATACTTAAACAATGCCCTCATTAAAAACGTATATATAATACTATTCCCACCCCTTAACGATTTCTTCATAAACCCGTAATTTAACCATTATACAGAGGAAGTGGGATATAAGACGAGCATAGAACAAATCATACTACTTAAAAGCGTATTATATAAACTACATTAAGGAAATCTGTAATAATAATAAACTCTAAAAGGGATCTTCACACATTATAACTTTAAGCTATTACTTACGGATAATACTATATATTATAATATACGCAAGGACGTCTCAATGGCCACACACATCGATAATATACTCGTTATTGGCCCGCTCAAGGCCATCTTTGCCGCATACAAAGCGGTCAACAAGGAAGTGGAAGTTAACAACTTAGGAGTCCCAAACTCCTTCCTCGGAATACATTTAAGATTCATAAACTGTCGTGATAGCCTCCTGGCTGAACCAGCCCGTTCGGTGTGCAGAGCCAGTCACGTGATACTGCACATGACCCGTATTACGTAACTTCACCCTTTCTGTAGCCTATTTAGAAGCGGGCTTCGCCCGGTAGTTAGACTTCTAGAAGACAGGCCACTTTCTACCAAAATGACTCCGTTCGTTACGCAGGCTTCAGCACATAAACTAAGCAATAACAATCTATTAGGACACCTATTTAACAAAGGTAACACAGGACTTCATAAAAACCCTACAACCCATCAATACACCAATTAAATTAAGGGCATTCAACTTTACTATATTAATAAAGGGGCCTATAAATTACACACTTTAGGAGTAGTATCACCACATACTAGGTAAGGCATAGTTCACTACACTTATAACACAACCCGACTTCTCATATAAAAGCGGACTATAAGCAAAGTTCTCGCACCAGCTAAACGAGGCTCATAAAAAAGGAGTTAAAAAGCTAATCCAATACATAAAAAAACACTCAACACTCAAAATCACATATATAAACGAGGTTTCACCTAATAACAAAAACGAATAGGGACTCCACAATTACATCAACAATAACTACACAGGCTATAAAGAGACCTCAAAGTCAACAACGGGATAAATCTTCTTGGTAAGTAATAAGCCTATTTCATAGAAATCACAACACTAAAAACTCATCACTAAGTCCTCCACGGAAATTAAATACTATACGACCTCATCGGCCACCTTAAACGCATTATAAATTCAGAACTTCCTAAGTAAACTTAGTATAAAAGTATTAACTCTTATTTATATATAAGTAAATAACATAAGCGTAATTACTTTTACAAAGGGCAAAATTTTAAATAATAAAGTACACCATATATAAGTTTACAATTCCTTTACACAAAAAACTATAAAGCACAGCAAAGTGGTCTTTCAATATATACACTTAGAGGATAATATAGCTAATATATTAACGAAGCTACTCCCACGCCTACTCTACGAACAGCATCGCAGTGGGATCGGCCTACACTATACCAGAGAGTAGTCCAAGGCCGTTAGCCCTCACGCTAAGGAGGGGTATAACAACGTAAACCTTAACTAATAAGGTGGTATAGGTCTAAACCATATAAAAGGGTAATCCTAAAAGCCGGATACGTATAAACGTACCGAAAACGACCTTAAAACAGCACTACTAGTACACAAGGGTGTTTTTGCATGTACGTGGCTTTTCACCCTTTTTACTTATATATAAGGGTAACAGGGGCCCCAGCGGAAGGGCCCTCATAGAAAAGCAGTTACAATCAATCGTTATTCCCACCCACTCCGTACACTTAATCGGGACCTTGTCGTCAAAATTAAGGCCATCCGGTAGGCTCAAATCGAGGCTGGTGACGTCGACGATAGCTCAGATGAATCCAGCGGGTCTAATGACCCCAGTGATGATGGCAGTTGTATTGTTATAGCATCAAAATAGGTGGAATAATAGGTCGAAGTCGATGCATCAATTGATCCAGCATCATTTTTGGGGTGGCCGAAAGTGGGTGACGGACGTTATCTAGGCTGATGACGTCGCGCTGATAGGTGTGAGTGCCAATATTAGCAGCGTCAACCCCCACGGTTTGAATTCCTGGAGCGAGCATTTGACCCACGATTCGCGAGCAGGGTAGGGGACTTTCGATTTCATCACTCAGTCTATCTATTCTCAGTCATCTACAATCTCACTGCTAGATGTCGAGCCCCTGGTTACGGAGTCGCTGACTCCCCTGCGGCCCCTGAAACTCCATCTCGGCCACCATCTCCTTCCTCTTGACCGTACAACTACGGAACCCTCGGAGTCTACATCATACTCCTCAGGGACGCGCTGTATCGGCCGAGACAGCAGCCTTGCAATAGTTCCTCTCCCAGCAATGAAGAAACAGAACGCCGCAACGGCTACCGTCAAAGGCCCTGCAACCATCCAGAAACGGGCCTGCACGTCGCCCCACCCCATCCCAAGGCCGTCCGTCCCGCCGCTCATGCTTAGGTACGATGCCACGAAACTCAGAGGCAGAAAAGTGACGGTTACGACGGTGAAGACGAATACGGCCCGACCCTGGTCATCCGCCATGATCTCGGTCAGCTCGCTTACGAGTCCCTTCATGGCGACACAGAGCTCTAGTATCCCGTCAAGATTCTGGTCCTCTCGTTTCACAGCGCGACCCAGCTCTTTTACAAGCTCACTTTCGATTCCGAAGAGGACAATTCTATCTGTATTTCTGGGTAGTGGCGGGTGGAGTGTTTCCGGTAGAATCAAGGCATTGAAGCTCTGAACGTATTCCTGCTGTAGTTCGACAACATCTTTAAGAAGATTCAATTCGCTACTAAGAGCGCCGATCCGAGGAATTTGCCTCTTATTAGGCTTGCGTTGAATTTCGGACCCCTGCATACCGAATAATATTAGTCTTGTCCAAGCCCCGTCACTGCAACTCCTCACTCACGAGATTCTTTGCATATGCCGTGAAGAGATCAGAAACCTTCTTCCTGTTGTGAACCGGGCTTTGAAACAGATTGAACATGATCTGAAGCGACAAGTAATTGAGCCCAACGGACGTCATGAAGTGTTCCGCATTGTTCTCCTTCGCCGGACCTGTCGGTGATACGAGCGTCCGTTCCGCCTTCCGGATTAGGTCTCCTGTCACCTCTCCGAGTCTGTTCAATGCTATCCTTTGCGACTGAACTTTCTGCGACGTCAGATTCGGCGCGTTGTGATCAAAGTCATTGTAGAACCACCGTAGCTCATGAAGCGCCTCCGGGAGTGCACACACGAAGATGACAATAAGCTTGAAAGCGTCAACAAGATAGTATGGGATGCCCCGCTCCGACCCTCGGAATTTCTCATCGTGCATTACTCCGCTTTGTATTGCAACAAGTTTTCGGAGCGTGGATGCCAGAATATTGCGGCTGGCGACGAAAAGTTCGCACAGCTCCTCATTGAGTCGCTCAACAAGAGCGGCCGGCAGAGGAATGAGGTAGTCACGTAGCACTCTGTCCGTCTTTGATCTTATCAAGTGCATATTGCGCAGATGCGAGACGCCCTTGTCTGGAGTGGAATAGATTGTGCCTCTCTCGCAATCGGGGCATTTTGCCTGGTCAGTGCCGTGACCCAGAACGAATCGCAGGCCCGCTTGCTTAATCAGGTCTCTAGAGACGACCACTCTCTGTGTTGACTCATCGTCTGCGGGATCAGATTCATGCGGCTCAACATCATCATCAGCCTTATAAAGCAGCTGACTTGAAGTTGGATCCTGTAGCAATTTTAGTTTACAACGATTCTACCTCTACGCTTGCGAAGGTAGCCTGTAACTCACCGCCATGACTTTCGAAAGCGCACCGAAGTATTTCAATGTAAGCGACGACTTGAATTCAGATACGACGAATGCTTCGAGGGCTGGTACTGAAACGCTAAAGAAGTCTTCGGCGAGTGCAGTCAATTTCGTGCGTGACGTCTGGGGACTGCTGGAAAGTCCGGGATCTTTCACCTGTGACCGCCGCCTGTGACTAAAGTCTCCGAAGGTTCCGTTTGAAGCCTCTTCGTAAATGTTGCTCCCAAAAGCATCATAGACCTGTTGGATCAGGAGGTTGGTTTTCGAATGATGGAATTTGTAAAGTTGAAGTAAGTCTCCCTCGACTTCATCCAGTCTTTCTCTGAATCTGTCTGCGGGTGTTGATGCATTCACTCCTCCAGCCTTTGGCTTCCAGTCGAAAAAGGGGGGAACTCTGCTGTTAAGTTTCGGAACGTCGTCCAGCAAACCTGCAAAACTTAATTCATCGCGTCCACTTCAGTGATCAATTGCCAAACTTACTGGGTGTGACATCTTCAACTATTGTGAAGTCCACAAACTTTTGCCTGGAATGACTCCAGCTAAGTCCGTATCTTTTGCTTTCCTTCGATGCAGAATCATCCGCGCTGTGTTGTAGCGCTTTGGCGCCGTCATCAAGGTCCAAGGATTGGATGTCAGATTTGGCCTTTCCCCCTCGCGTACTGGAGGACTTGGACGATTTACTGCTCTTGGCGCTCATTACACTTTTTGCGTCCGAGTCATCGCTGGAATAAAAGTTGAGTGACACCCTGAGAACTGGGAGATTATCGAGCTTCAACAAACTGGACCATCTTGAAGCGTTTAGCAATTCGCCGTTTGGCAAAAAAAAGCTTAGGTCGCAATGATCCAGGTCCAATTCGGGCTCTGGTTGAATCATTTTGTCTTTGGCGGAGGTTTTCAGCTCCTGTCCGTGGGGAGTTAACAATCAAATTTCAGAACGTGTGCACTAGGCGGCATAGGGATAGTTAGCCAAACCCACATAGAAACTTCTGCATTTATCTGCTGATAGATAAAATAGCCTTCGTTCCTCATCCACAATTTGAATGACATGATCCTCTTTCGCGTCATTCGATTGTTGCTCCCTTACGGCGATACTGTCTCCCTCAAGTACTTCCCGAGGGACGGCGCCGTAAGTCAGAAGGCCTGAATTTTGTTTTAGCTGGCTCATTCCCGAGACGTCTTGTGGGCTTGCTTCTTGAAGAGGCTTACTAGAATCGCTCATGAGGATCCAGATCTGGCCTACCCAAAGAACATGACCTTGATTCCGACCCTCGTTTTGCTGAAAGTGTTGCCTCTTGTCCTGTTCGGCCGAGCCAAGCAGGCTAAAGGCCTCATGTAGTCGTCGAGGTAAACAAGTTTCCTTACCCTGGTACTTTCTATGATTGCTCTTAAAAGAGTCTGCGTACAGATAGGGAACGGATATGAATGTAACTGACGCGGGAACTTTCTCGCCTGGCCTCGTGTCGCACCTCAACACCGTTCCGGGTTTGATGTACCATTCGTCATCCAGCTTCTTCTTCCTGATTGATACGAAAAGCTGATCCACCGAACTTCTGGTTGCATCGTCGGCTCCAAAATCGTATCTCGACATGTCCTGGGTCGGTTAGGCTGCGACAAGACAATGCTTTAATCCAGGACCTACCTCAAATTCTTCGAGATTCATGATGGGCCTATTGACATGCCTGTACCGCAGTTTAGTCAGGCTGGCCAATATCTAAGAAAGCAGTGATCACACACTTCCATATCATCGTACTAGCCCCTGTTTGGCTTTTCTCTTGGCCCGGGGGCCCGTGTACAGGTCGCTGCTTCACAAGCTCCAGCGTGGTGAACGTCGTCTTCTCAAAACCGTCTCTGTAAATTCGAGCCGCACTCAGCTCCAGCACATCTGGAGGAGTATTCACCGTCTTGGTTGCATTAAGACTTGTCGTAGGCCGCCGCAGCGGCCTACTAGAAACGGCACATATAACAACCAAACCCCTCTGTGATATCAACTCGCGGGCCTCTTCAACCGTGATCGATCCAGTGCTGGAGTCACTTCTATCTGAACTGACCGTGGATGCATGTGAGTCCGAGGAGGTGGTCGAAGAAGATGAAGAGGACGGGGAGCCGGAGCGCTTCAGTTTAGCGTGCTTCTTCTTGGGACGTAAATTGAGAGATCGGTCAGCAAAGCTCCGTGGCAACGATTGGTCGATTATCATTTCATTTGCGAGCGTAGATCGGCGAGGCCCCCCTCGCGGTACGATAGCCAGATTGGGTTCGTAGGCCGAAGGGGGCGAGCTGACTGGCGAGGTTGGTGCATCGTCGAAATGCGTGGACATAGGCGCCTTTCCTGACTTTCCTGACATCCATGAAAGCATAGATCCGCGCCCCTTGGTCTTTTTCTTCGCGGGAGGTACCACATTGATGATTTCTGGATGAGATTGGCCGGGCCCAGCCCAGCCAGGCGGCGGAGGTGCCACTGAATGCATGTGACCATGGGACAATCGCGTTGGGCTAGACATCCTTGAAGGCCTTTGAGGCCCGTAGGAGACATTTGGCGGCGGTGGAGGGGCTCCTACTCGCGGTATTGGTCCCGGTATTGGTCCCGGTATTGGTCCCGGTATTGCTCCCCCTCCCCATGGACGCATGCCGGGAGGGAATGGTCTTCCTGTCGGCGGCCTAGGAGCTGGCGTCTTGTCCATCGGCCACATTCTCATCTCTACGGACCAGTCCGGTTGAACGAAACGGCTCCACAGTTGAGGCAGTACAATCATTCCATCTGGGTCAATGAGGTCGTAGTAGCCCTCTTGGACGTACGGCCCGATAACATCGACGTGAAGGAACGCTTGCTTGATCAAATCCTGCATGTCCTGGTAAAATGTGAGCTTCGGCAACGCGATGCCACTTGAATTACGAAAAGATTCCTCGGAGCCAACTTACCCCCCACTTTTTAACCATGTCGAAAGGAAACTTGAACTTCCTCCCGACGGCATCTTCAAACAGGATTGTGTCCATCTTCCCTGCGCCACCGTCTTCATCGCGAGGGTTGCTCAATGGCTTCTTGGGGCGTTTATTTGCGGTTGAAGGTCCCTTCTTCTCTTTTTCCTTCGCGGAATCACCAGCCGTGGCCCAGTCCCATGCTTTGCTTGCCTCGGCATCGCCCTCGCGAGGACCTTGGCCCTTCAGTTCAGACTTGTCTTCGCGGGGGTCTTCTTCGACCGTAGGTGGTACGTAGAAGGTCGACATCTCGTGGAGACCGCATCGGCTGTAGACAGCCACAAGAGAAAAGAGGAAGGGCACGGTGGCGCATCAGTTATTTAATCCCTCAGGAGTCTCGCAGCCTGATTGTCGTGGGCAGCCTCAGAAAAGCAATGGCTGGGTAGAGGGGCATCCCAAATGAGCTAAGCGCTGACAGTTGCATGCGGGGATATGTCCAATGCATGGCCATTTAATTGAGTGTGTCTATTTTGGTGCAGCTGAATGAACATCTGGTGCTTGTATCATGCGAGAGCTGCGATTCTGGGGCTAGAATTGGCCAGCCATCTGCATGCACCCACGTGTACCAGCACACAACATGCATACGGCCAGACGATGTAACAGAATGGCGGAAATTGAGCGATCAGGCTGGCCAGAAAGCGTGTAGCCTTTCACAACGAGACACCACTTTAGGCGACCGCACCCAGCCAACGATTCCGCGCGATGAGCAAGTCAAAGGCGAGACTAGAGGTCAACCTATAGTTGCTAGCGGTCAGTCACAAAGTAACGGCGACGGCGATGTTCCACCGGTTCAGTAGGGAATTCCCAAAGTAGCAGGAGATGGAATTTTCCTAACGCTTCTGACAGAGCACATCACGGCTTCCACCGCCTGACCAAAATGTGCATAATCACATACACCACAACACCGAACCCCAACATGCCTGAGATCACGCCAAAACCCATGAGATACTTGGGCGCGTCGTCGCTGGGAAACAGGTACGCCCCGTATATCTGCGCCAGGTTCCCCAGAGCGCTCATCAGCGCCAGCGCGATCGCGCGCACCTCCGCGTCCATGCTGCCGAACGTCGAGCTGGCGAACGACAGCGACATGGCGTTCGAGGCCCACAGCCCGGCGGCCATGAGCACGAGGAGGACGTAGCGCGCCGTGAAGTTGTACACAACGCAGACGACGATGGAGGTGATCATGCTGAACGCCAGCCAGCCCGCGATGACTAGCCCGCGGTGGTCCGGGATCTTGTCGCCGAAGTAGCCGGTTATGGCCGTGCAGACGAAGGCGAAGGCGTAGATAGAAACCTGGCTGAGTTCGAGTGACTACGCTCGCAGAGAGATTTGAAATGGATAAGGGGTGGCACATACTGTCATGTACTGAGCCTGGACGGTCGAGGTAAAGCCGAGGCCATTGACGAGAGTCGGGTAGAAGTACGAGAGAGTGGAAGAGCCGACAATGACCTGCATCCAGGGTTATTAATCTGTGTATCATATTCGTATACGACCGAAAGCCTACCATGTATCCGAAGATGAACCCCCAAGTTCTCCAATCGCGAAGAGCCAACATGAAAGACTTCGACTTCCCCAACTTCTCGTCAGCAGCGCGAACAGAAACATTATCCTCCTGAAAACGAGCCACCGCAATCCCTCGCTCGCGCGCTGTAAGCCGCTTCGATGTGGCAGGGAAGTCCAGCAAGATAAATGCAGAGATACCAGCCCAGCCGATAGTAGCCACACCCTCGACGATGAAGAGCCACCTCCACCCGCGAATACCATGCGCTCCCTCCAGGCCACTAGTTATAGCACCGGCAAGCAGCCCGCCAAAGGCGCCCGACAGGATGGCCGCGGACATGAAGACAGCGAAGCGTCTCGACTGCTCAGCGCGGCGGTACCACTAGGATATGTTCAACAGGATACCCGGAGCGAAGCCGGATTCCATGATACCGACGAAGACTCGCAGGACAATGAGGTGGTGGTAGTGCTTGACGACCGCCATGATGCACGTGGGAACTCCCCAGAGGGCCATTATGAACGGGAGATTGAGCGATGGGCGGGATCGGACGAGGATCATGTTGGAGGGCGGTTCGAAGAGGACGTAGCCGACTAGGACAGGTTAGCTGCTGGTCGGACTTTGATGAATGCGGCTCGCGAGTTGAGGGGAGCGCCTACTGAAGAACACTACGAGGACAATGCTGTATTGAGCAGATGAGAGACCGATGTCCTCAGAAATTCCTGCGATCTTGGCATTTCCGATGCTGGATACCGTTAACTCGCCTCTCGAATCGATGGATCTTTTGGGCTTACTTGGTTCGGTCCATGTAGGACAGCAGGTACATGAGCCTGGTGAAACGAACTGTCAGTATTGATCTTCTAGCAAGAGCCATTTCATGACCCTTCGAGTCGATGGTTGCAAAGCTTACCAGATAGTCGGCATCAAGAAGAGGTCAATCTTCCTAACCAGCTTCTTCTCCTCCTCTTCGGTCCAGGTGACGGTCTGGCTCGACGACTCGACGTGCTCGCCGAACTCCTTCTGGTCGGTGGCCCCCATGCCGGGCGGGGGAGGGACAATGGAACTCAGGGGTCGGTGTCGATGTTGTCGGCTTCTGGGCGGTCTCTCCCTTTTAAGAAAAGCCTCGGCAACGGAAAAAGAGAAGAAACCCAAGAAAAGAGTACCACACGAAGATGAGATGAAAGTAACCCTGCCACCGCTACGACGTGACTACCGGCGCTTTATAGAGCCTTGAAGACAGCTCTGTCAAGTCTGGCTCGGAACAACAACACAGCCCGAACCCCGGGCCTCCGCAAACTCATTTCTCCTTTTCCCGAGCTGTCGACCCTAGCCCCCGCAAATGGAGCTTCACCCTGTGGAGGAGGCGTTGGCATCGTCCCCGGAATCTGGGGACCAGAGCAGAACCCGGACCAAATCAACCAATCAAATATAACCGATCAATCAAATAAGTTAAGAATATTCCCGCTTTCAAACAACCAACTATACGAGGGTCGATATTTGATATGTTTGATCAATTCTGGCCCAAATGGAAGAATGCTTTTCCGGCCTTTGAACTAATTAGAAGGCCGGAAAAAGTGTAAAAAAGGTAAAAGTGGAACTCGAACGCACGATTTCCGTAACTTTTTTAGTAATTTGTATTATTCGATTACAGGAATTACTTAAAATTGAACAATTTTTATTTTAATAAGTAGGAGGTTCATTTTTTTATGGAAAAAGAACCTCCATATTCGTGGTGGAAGTGTGTTATTCTGATTTCCATAAAACTGCCCTACTAAGTTACCAACTCAGGAGTTCTTATGAGTAACCCTAATAAGTCACCTACTCATAGTACTTTTGTGAGTAGCCTTACTAAGTTACCTACTCAAAGGTTCTTATAAGTAGCCCTAATAGGTTACCTACTTATAATAAACCAGTAATTAACTAATAATCTTCTACCACATTTTATTTAATAATTAACTCTCTTTCTTCACCCTTTTTAAAACCCTTAATAACTTAGTAACCCTCTAATAAAACCTGTCACACGTCTTTTGTCCTTAACGACAGTCACGTGAACCATCACGTGACTAGCGTCGCCCTCATAAGGAGGCGCCGCAAGCTAGAGGACTTAGACGCGGCATCACAAATACACCCAAGATATCGAGACATATATATTCACTGAAATACCGGTGAACTCCTCGATTGAGACATAGCCTTAGTGATCCCTATTGCAGCCCCCGGCTGGTAGGAAAAGGCTGTGACATATGGTAGTACGATTTGTTTTATTTTTTTTCTCGACTCCACTGTTACCGTGAGGATTCACGTTGAGACAGAGGAATCGACCAGACCTCTCTGCGCTAACGATCTTGCTATCCTGGCCCAAGCGATCGGTTGATGGCAGGAAAGAAGAAGGGCAGAAGGTCGCAGGCTCAGCAGACGACAATACCGTCGTCAACGCCGACTTCACCCGTACCGGGCAATACACCACCTACGGAGCGTCAAAACGACGACGTGATGGTGAGCCTTAACCCGGGACACCGAGCCGAAGCTCGAAAGCTGTGTGCCTTCTGGCTAGCCCACGAAGACCACAATTTCACCACCGGCCTCAGCGAGAGATTCCGCGATCAGACCGTAAACCTCGCTTGTGTTGAATGGGGAGACGATGGCTATCCGTATATAAATTCCGATGATACTGACTGGAGAACAACAACCTACGATGCTAGCGGATGGACTGCACATCTAAGCGACTACAACGACGTAATCATCGACGGAATCAAAGGTATTATCACAGTAAGGGAAATGATCGGCCTAATGATATTCTTTTCGCCCCCGTCGAGGGAAGAGAATCTTTACTTTAAAGGTGAAAAAATCACTCTTCTACCCGTAAGAGACGAAAGGACCGCAACCCCCATTCAGTCGACGCCTACAGAGACCGAGCAGAAACCCAGATAGACAACGGAAGCCACCGTCCAGACTGAAGAAACGAAGGGGAAGGGAAAAGACCCTGAAAGCTCAACCGGGCACGTTTCAGGATTCAGGCCCCCAAAGTAGGATAAGCCCTTCGGTATAACGCAAACTCTATTTCACGGGAATTCCGTGATGAATGACGACCTAGCTCCCGAAATAACTCAGCAGCAAAATCCCAGTTGGACGCCAAGAGAGCCACACGCTACGCCGTGGCCACCTCCGCAACCGAGGATACCCCCAGTACCACCGGGGCCGGCGACCTTCACAAAGTCAACGCCGGAAATCCCAGACCGAAGCTCGGCCCGAGAACGAGACCAGAGATTAGCGGAATCACTGAACCTTGAAGTTATGATGAGCAGCGTTTTCAGCCGTCTTATGCGCAACCCTACCGTATACGGTCAACCAGGACACTCCCCGCCAAGTGGAGGAATTCCGCAGAAATACGGAGTTTTCTGGCCAGACCCGGACAAGAAGTACGGTCACGAGCCAATCTTCCACGAGAGAGACATCCCCTGCTATAGGGAAGTTGATCTATGGATCTCCAGTCTGGAAGCTAAGACCAGCGACCACGAAGCGCAGATGGAAGTCATCCAGAATTGGACATCCCTTCTTCGTGGAAAAGCTCTGAGTTGGTGGGAATATCACCTAGGGCCACGTGAACGTCAACAGCACAGAGCTAGTGGGTACTTCGCGATGCGAGACGCGTTAAGGAAGAGATTCGGCCCAACCCAGCGCGAAGCCATAGACTGGATTGTCAAAAACCGATTCACTGTAGAAAAGATCCGCGATAACGCGGATATCCGCGCCTTCGCACAAGACTGCTTTAAGTACGGAAGAGCGTGGATGGGACCAACATCCACAACCCTCCAATTATTAACAATTTTCTACAACGCGCTCAATCCAGAGCTTCAAACCCTCGTTAATGAGCCGAGTGGTCACAACACTATGGAAGAATATCTCAACCTTGTAGAGAGAAAACGCAAGGCAGTCTACTACAGTTTGTAGACGCCCATCGAAATCCACCACTCCATAGAACGGGAAGATGAGGTAATGTGGAGCGGAGATCGAGACCGTTATAAACAGTAGTATTGTGATTTTCAGCGTGATAAGTGCGAAGTACCTCAGAGATGCCCGCCTGAAAACAAACCAGCCAACAACAATCAGAACTGGAAGGATAAACACCCCTGGGATGCTCCGCGAAAATTCCCCAAATACAGGAGATTCGCCAAATACAGCAGACCAGGCCAGACCGACGGAGACGCCCGCTACGTCTAGGAAGACGATAACAACGATCAGATGGTCGACAATCTCGTTGATTGTGGATATATCCTTCAAGAGGTTATTGAAGTCCCTCCCCAGACACCATCGAGTATGAATAACGGCGGACGAGACGCCGTAGGATGGACCAGCGAGTCAACGTTCTCAGTAACGGAATCCACACCCCCGCCATCACTAGAGGATCATCTACCCGTCACAAGTTTAGGAATCCGATACGTTAATGACAAAGTGGATTTCATTGGCACGGCCGCCGGCAATAACATGCCCAAGAGGAACTCTCCCCTTGACAAGGGCCAAATTGTGGATGCCCAAGTTAAGCCAGTTAAGAGAACCATGCCGGTCAAGTGAACGCACCTTCGCCTCAAGGTGAAATCCGACGATAATAGCGCGACTGAGGAAGTCTGTATTGACACCGGAGCCTCCACAATCCTAGCGGATAAGGCTTGGGTACTCAAATTCGCGAGGAATCCGACGTTCCAGATAATAGAGCCGCGGACAATGAATGCAGTCGAGTCGACCTTCCAGGTAACGGAGCAGGCCATATTCGATTTCTATGTCCCTGGCACAGTCGGCAACGTCGAGATCAACGCCCACGTTGTAATCACCGCTGGTGTAGTTAACACATTGGGTGCTAACCTGTTATTGGGAATACCGTTCTGTGAAGACCACGGGTTAGTAGTTGATTTCAATAAGAGCGTCGTTAGATTTCGATCTGTCTTTGGAATGGAAGCGCCAATTGTCTTTCGGAGGCAACAGCAAATCACGAGACGCGTCGATAACGCCTACACCGTGATAATTCCCCCATAAACAGACGCCTTCGTGGTAACCAATTTCCTTGATCTCCCACGAGCGGAATCTCAACCAGACAAGACATGGCAGTTTTGCGCTCTCCACGAGAACGCCGTCGATGGAACCCTCACAGTGGATACACCGAGACTCGTGTTGATGAGGAATACCACGGACCGCCCGTTAACCGTCCCGCGAGGCCAAAGGCTAGGACAAATCCAGCCACGGGAAGAAGAGGAGACAGCGAACCTTGTGGACTACGCTGACGTCGTCAAATTGACTCATGGGAAGCCCACTGCGAGGACCGCTATATCCAAAGCGGAGCTCAGCGCAGCCACCGATAATTCTGACGATTACGCCTGGTTCACTTAGCCAGCAGACCCGTCCGGACCCGGGCCCCCTCACCGTCACAACGACGTGCCCAGTTATGGGATATCAAAACCAAGCGACGTCCTTGTGATTCTCAGTAAGGACGAAGTGGAAATCTGTAACACGGACGCGGAATTCGCCCAACAAATAAAAACGCTTCTTAACAGCCGAGACGTCTACCACAACAAAGGGATTATCCCTATGCCCGACGAGCAAAGGATGCGAGTCGAACTAGTTGAGGGATGGTAGAATTAGAAGACGACAGTTAAGCTATACCCCCTCAGTGCAGAAGACCTCGAAGTCGTTGAGAACATCTACGGCAAACTCCACACAGATGGCAAGATGGCCTGGGGCGATGGACCAATCCCCGTTGTTTACCCCCTTTTCGTTGTTTGGCGAGTCACCAACGGTGTGAAAAAGGGCCGTGTTGTTGTGGATTTACGACCTTTAAACCGAATTACGGTTCCAGACGTATACCCCCTTCCCGACCAAGACGATATAATGACCGCCCTCAGAGGGAAAAAACGCATGACAATGTTCGACGCCACGGGATTTTTCCACCAGTTACCCATTTATTCAAGACACCGCAATAGGATGGCCGTGATAAGTCCCCGTGGTATCGAGGTTTCTAACGTTGTCCTTATGGGGTTCAAGAATTCGCCAGCCTACGCTCAGCGATTCATGGATAGACTGTTCTACGATTATAGGCACTTCGTTAGAGCTTATATCGACGACATTATCATCTTCAGCGACAACAACGAAGACCACCTTAAATACGTGGAAATCATCCTGAAGATCTTCGAGGACCATCGATTACACATCTCCCCTAAGAAATCGTTCACCGGCTTCCCCTCTGTGAGACTCCTCGGTCACACCGTGGACGCTAGCGGTATCCAGCGTACAGAAGACCGGATCGCAGCATTCAGGAACCTCCAATTCCCGAAAAACCTCCATGACCTCGAGAGATATCTCGGTATGGCAGGATGGCTGCGAAAAGACGTTCCATGGTTTGATGTGATATCAGCACCACTGCAGGACAGGAAAACCCGTCTCAACGCGAAACTGCGCGACGAGAACCTACTCCCAAACGGCCTAAGCAAAGCCGTTAGGACGAAGAGGGTCCAAAAAGCAGCGTTTGAGCCGACCGCCGAAGAGCTCGAAGCTTGGAACGCACTACAGGAAAATCTCTGTAATCAGGCCGTGAGATTTCACCACGACCCCGCGAAACCCCTCTTTTTCAAAGTTGACGCCTGCAAAGGCGGCTTCGGACTTATGGTGTTCCAACTGGACATACCCTGGAACGGCACCGATATACCGGGGAAGGAGATCGCGTAAAAACACATTTTGCCCGTGCTTTTCCTCTCTAGAGTCATATCCCCTACGGAAAAGAGATACTTCGCAATAGAGGCAGAGGTCGTAGGTGTTGTGTGGGCTGTGAAGAAGCTCAGGAAGCTGGTACAATCTAATAGACAGTTAGTCCAGATCCTGACGGATTACGCGGCCACAAAGGGGATATTAACACACACCTCGTTAAAAACAATGGATCTCAACAAGGCCAACCTCCGCCTCGCCAACGCAGCAAACTACTTGTCGCAGTTCAATCTTGACGTTACCCATGTCCCAGGGAAGCTTAACGTCGTACCTGACGCCCTTTCCAGGCTACCTCTACTAGCAGCATCCGAGCGAGCAGACAGATTCGAGGACAGCGATATCCTTAACGAGATAATCCACGGCGAAGAAGTGAACAACACCACCGACGTCGCAAGATTCGTCTGGCACAGCGGTGACGAAGCCCCAGAGCCAGGACAAGCAGGAGGAACAGCGATCGGTATCTCCGAAAATCTCATCACCGAAGTCGTTGACAATTACAGGAACGACAAAAGATATGCCCGAGTCCTTCAGCAATTGGATCAACAACAACAAGAGAAGGAACGATGGTGGTCTCCAGCCGAAGCCGAGGCAGAGGAAAATCGCGCCAAGAGCGAGAACCGCTCCGCTATAAGACGGAGAGTCACCCCCTGGAGTATCTCTGAGAGTGGACTACTCTTTCATACTGCCACGGATGGAACGAAGCGGTTATACATTCCACGCCGATCAGTGCAAACGATCCTTCGCCTTGCCCACGATGAGAAACACCATTTTGGAGCGGACCGCATAATGGCCGAAATGACGGCTTTCTAGTTCCGCAATAAGAAAACGCTCACAAGGAGATATATCTCGCACTGCAGTCGCTGTAAGGAAAACCAAATCGACAGGCAAAGGCCGCCAGGATTGCTCCAGCCTATCCCCGTCGTGGATATCCCCTACGACACCGTGACAATCGACTTCATCACCGATATGCAAAGGGTCACATCCGACGGAACCCCTTGGGCACTCCCTGGTTTCCCTGAACTCGATGCGTTAGCAACCGTGACGTGCAGATTCTCGAAGAAGACATTACTCCTTGCGGGCCATACAACTTACAAAGCCAAGGAATGGGCAAAGCTACTCCTCAGGGCATTTTATCTTGCTGATTGGGGAATACCGCGCCGTATTATCAGCGACCGGGACCCCAAATTCATCTCAGCAATCTGGAATACGATCTTCGACGCCCTCAATGTGAAACTCCTCCTCTCAACAGCGTACCACCCCTAAACCGATGGTCAAAGCGAAAGAACTAACTAAACGGTCGAGGTGGTAATACGCTTCCACACGTCAGAATTCCCGACCATACCGTGGACGAATATTCTCCCAGCGCTCCAGCACAATCTCAACAACTCGCTGGCAGTGATAATTGGACGATCCCCTAACGAGTTAGTACTGGGATTCAAACCACGGAGTATTCTCGACGTGGTAGCAGGAAAGGACGCTCCCACCGAGGCCCTTGACGTACTCCGAGAAACGTACCAAAAAGAAGCGTTAATGCTGATCGACACTGTAAGCGCAATCCGCAAGGAAAGGTACGACAACCACCACTTAGACGTGACCTTCAGCGAAGGCGACGAGGTTTGGATTCGCCTAGGACGAGGCTTCCATCTCCCAGGCCAGAAGAACAACAAGTGGACTTCCCGCCGTATGGGACCGTTCCGAATCTCACGTGTTGTGAGCCCTCTCGCCTACGAGGTGAACCTCCCCAGCCATTGGAGGATACACCCAGTTTTGTCCCTTGCGCAGCTGTATAAGCCAGCTCAGGGAGAAGACCCCTTCGGGCGTGAAGCTCCGCAACCTCGGCTGATAGAAGTCGACGGTAGTGAGGAATGGGAAATTGATCACCTCGTCAGCCGCAGGATCTCATGGCGAAAGTGCAACCCGACTGTTGAATATCTCGTTAGATGGAAGGGTTTTAACGCTAAAGACGATACTTGGGAATCCAGAGAGTCTCTCTTACTTAACGCCGGAGATCTCGTCCGCGAATACGAAAGGAAATTCCCCCTTGACTGGGAGAATGAGTGGAAGCGTAGGAAACGAAATAACAACGAATAACAACAATACCACGTCTTTTCAACAAGGACGACCAACGACGCTTTCAACAACGTCGTTAAGTCTGAATTTCTCTTTGTTAACGTTCTTTTTGGATTAACGATCTTTTTCGAGGTTTTGAAAGGAAGGAAGGAACGAACCCTCGTTTTTACTCGCACCTTCCCCCTATTACTAACCTTCAGAAATGAAGGCACCCACACTCTTTATTTATTAAATTCTTTTTCTACACAAATATTAGCTAAAACCTCCCCAGATCACACTTGCGTTAAGCAACGAAGCAAGCGCAACTCACCTTCAATAACGCGAAAGTCCGTCACCAGAGCCGTCAAGATGCCGACGAAACAGATCTCTAAGCCCGTCTTCGAGGCCTACGAAGTCCCCGAGTCTCCTAACTAGTTGCATCTCACCGAGCCGCCCGAGCATACCACCGACTTTAACGGCGACGACGAGATGCTAGACCCAGTCTCGCCCACGGCCGCCAACCCTGCTAGCCACGGTGCTAGCTAAGACCATGAGGATAGCGGTGATAGCGTCGAGCTCGGTACCCTAGTTAAGCTGACTCGAGCTGAGAAGAAGGCCGCGCGTAAGGAACGCAACAAGTTGAACAAGGCCGCGAAGAAGCCCGCCGCGAAGAAGCCCGCCACCACTGGCGATAATAATAACGACCAGCCCGATGAGGCCACCGGCGATGACGACGTCGTTGACATCACTCCTAAGAAGTCCACCACTTTTGGCAGGAACACCCCCAAGAAGCAGGCTCCCACTAACGCTGCTTGGAAGAACGCCATCAAGGAGTGCATCGAGCGAGCCAGAGATGCGTTTGAGCCCTACCCTGACGCAGTTCTCCTCGACGAGATCGAGAGCATCCTTCAGGGAATTGAGCCCTCGACCAACGTGTCCTCCAACTCCCTAGTTCGCCGCACTCAAGACGCGCTCAAAAAAGCGTACAACCACTTCGCCGCTGGCGAGGCTTATTCGGAACATCTCCCGAGCCGCGCCCAGGTCCTCGCCGCGTACTTCACCAACGCCAGCGGTCACGCTAACGGTCTCATTGCGGGACACATCATAAGTATGCACTGCACCGACCTTCTCTTAGTTGCTCCAATGGCCAACATCGGTAACGTTAACACTAAGGACGCGACGGCCCGCCGCGAGGCTAAGGACGCCAACGCCACCGCCGAGAAAGCTTGCGCTGATATTAAGGATCTCATCGATGGTATCCGAGACGAAGTTATACTACGCATCACCGACGCTGAGCATACCGCCAACCAGGCGCTCAGCGCCGCCGCTGCCGCGAATACCTTCGACGGCGCCAACTTCGATAACCGTCTTATACACCTCGAGAACGAGGGAGCAACCATGCAGAGCGTCGCCGAGGAAGTCCGCTACGCCATTAACCGGTTTAAAACCGACGAAATTGCGAGTCTTCGCGCCGAAGTCGAGAATCTTCGCGCTATTGTCGAGGCACTCCAGAAGCTAGGCACAAAGCGCCCCGCGAGTTTCCCCAGCCCTGGCCCGGAGAAGCGCTTAAAGACCACCGCGTTCACCGCGCTTCTGCAACAGCGCAAGAAGGAGTAAGGGATTAAGCGCTACTACAGAAGAATTCATCGTCGCTATCGAGAAAATCGGGATAGTAGGAGGAGGCATTTGTGTATAATAGATAAAAATTCTTAGAGTAATCGGGACGATTGCTTTTTAAAGGGGGGCACATGTTACACGTCTTTTGTCCTTAACGATAGTCACGTGAACTATTACGTGACTAGCGTCGCCCTCATAAGGAGGCGCCGCAAGCTAGAGGACTTAGACGCGGCATCACAAATACACCCAAGATATCGAGACATATATATTCACTGAAATACCGGTGAACTCCTCGATTGAGACATAGCCTTAGTGATCCCTATTGCAGCCCCCGGCTGGTAGGAAAAGGCTGTGACAAAACCCCAAATTTAGGTTTTCCCATTTAAATTCCTAGATCACACCTTCCTTTATAGGATTATTACAGCCTAGGTCCCTAATTACACCTTCTATTTATATTTTTAAAAAGTTTTCATAATACTTAAATAAGATCCTTTTATAATAATCCCCCTTTTCAAATCTTTCTTTGCTTCAACTCTCATAATCCCATACTTCCCTTTCCCTTCATTCTTAACTTCATAATTGTCGGAACACCACCGTCCAGCTGGCGACACCTGTTGCCGCATATCGCCGATTAGCTCGATTAGCGAGCCAATCAGAGGTCAGTGATTGGACTCAGAATCGCGGCCACCAACGCCGTTTTCGGCTTCCGATTCCTACCTTATACAACAATAGTAGATAGGACGAATATATTGTTATCTGCCCACCCACTACAACCAGGCCTGGTGAGGTGAATCCAACAATAATACAATAAGCTCAAAAACGACTTAAGAATCTATTTCCGCGTATTTATAAAACATACGTGGAAAAGGCTTAACGACTATTATACTAAGCTTAGTAGCTTCCCCTTTTACGCTATTATTATTATTCTTAACTTAAGTATAAGTTTATAATAGTTAAAAAAGTATTAAAATAGTTGATAAGAGAAGTTATAGTCTATTAAGGTAAAAAAGGCATTTTAATCTTATTAGGAATAATAGTATCTTAATACTTTACAAAAATAATTAACACCGTCGCCGACGAGGGGTAATTTTGCCCCTTTACTCAGGGAATTTATTTAGGAGGCCTCGGACTTCTATAAGTAGTTTAATAATAGGGTTATATAAGTCTCTATTAACAACGCTTCCAAGTTAGATTGATATTACTATATAGAAGTTACGTTATTAATAGGGAACGTTATTGAGTTCTAAATTAATGTCGCAAAAGTGGAACCACAATTACGGGACAGTAATTGTGGGCTATATTATAACAATTAACTAATAACGGACCTTCTCGACCCTTAGTAAATTAGTCCTTAATATATTTACGATTCCCGTTATAGTAACCAACTATGAGAGAGTGTTTAGCTTAGCGAAGCTTACCCTGACATCATAGAGATTCTCGATGACCCCGGTAATTCTCGAGCATTTATAATACCTCTAAAACTGGCTCTAGAGTGGCCTAATAACCATTGGGGGGTCCTTATATGGTATATAAGGGCCGTCGCCGCCACTAGCCCCGAATACACTGGAGGGACGACGACGACGCTGGGCTAACCAGTGAAAAGGCGGTGTTACTACGAGATCGAGGGCTAACATCTCCTTCATTAACCATATAAAAAAGATGGTCACCTTAGTTAAGTCTACGAAGAATATGAGTAGGTATAGTATTACTAAAAATCAATACGTTAAGGGGAAGGGGGAGGGCTTTATATAAAACTAGGAATAACCTCACTTTTCAAATTAATCAAGTATTTGATCAAACAGCCAAATACAACCCACATATTTGATTGATTTGATCGGGGTTCTGCGCTGCTGGGGACCGAATTCTGGGGGGGAAGACAGGAATATCCCTAGGCCATATCTAACAGGGACGGTGTGGCTCCCGGGCGAGGGGAAACCAATCGGGGCCTGGGTTTATAGGTGGCGCTAGAGAGTGCCTCGATGCGAAGGCCGCCGTGTGCCTCGACACGAACCGGCTTCAAGGTTGGCCAATGTTGAGTTGAGATCGACTATGCATGCAATCACCACATCTCTTGCCGGCATGATGCGGCAAATTCGTTGAGAAGACGGGGCCATATTCCCCGTGCCGAAGCACAAACTACTCCATACCGTCTCTTTGCTGTATCTGATTTGCTGCAACTCCAATTGCCTCCGGTCGATATCCGACCCGAGCGATCGGGTTCAAGCTCCCGGGGACTGCCCTGGCAGTTCGTGTTAGGCGACGATGGATTGCTTGGAGCACCCGCATCATCACTTTGAGAGCCTAATGACTGGTGTCTGGCTGCAACCGCTAGGATAGACTTCAGGAGACCAGTGTTTCGAACGGCGAGATGTGGAACAACGTTTGAGAAGTGGCGTTCATGGTCGAAGAGATCAAGAATAGGGCCGACGACATCCACGTAGTAGCGGAAGTAGACCACGTCGCTCCTCGAGAGCTCGATATTGCTGGTGGTATTCCATGGAGGGACAACAGGGGCGTCGCCTTGGCCGAATATTGGCCGCTGGCTCGAGTCCTGGTTCGGTGACTCGGGTATAGGGCTCTGTCTCCGAGAAAGAGTACTCTCATCGAAGGCCCACCTCGTGTCGCCATTCGGCAGATTGTTGAGTCGCTGGATGTGACTGATTGCGTCTTGGGCCAGCAAGTCGTACCACTCAAAGGGCGAGATATTGAGCAGGGATGACTGGCTGAGCGCCAGTGGCGAGAACCCAAGGCCCGCGTCGGAGACAGTGGGTTGGAGAGTGTCATCTCCCAATGCACCGCAAGGGTTGGCCGGGTTGAAGGAAGACACAAAGGGGGCTGCGAAGTCGGTCGAGGGGAAGAGCAGCAGAATGAGCGATGATCGCTTGGCTTCGGCAGCGCGCACGAGTGCAGTAAGATGCTCGACGTTATAACTATGTGGATGTGTGTTAGACAGGGGCTATCGCGATAGAACTCGCTGGGTCAACTCACCAAATGGCAGCCAGAACGCCGTAATTACCTGCTTTTGCTCCCCGCAGGATTTGAATTGTGCGATTTTTGCTTGGATCAAAGGCCGCCATCTTGACCGAGCTTATGATTTACTCAGAAGCGACATGGAATTCCAATTCGAACACTGACATCCAAAGAATGAAGCCCGTCACTTGTATGAAACTGCATGTTCAATGCTGGCTTCATGTTACCCCGACTCAGTAACTTCCAGGTTGCTGCCAGCTCCCCGCATCCCCGACGCGAGTCCTTCGAATTTCTGACGATGCACACTCTCGTGTCCTCGTCTCGAAACCATCCCTGTCGTCGTGACTCGAAGTCCCATTCTCGCGTCGACGTGAATGGCAAGTCAAGTTAGAGGCAATAAGCCGGAGAATAGTAGACAACGGCCTCGCGAACATGACCGGATCGTCGATCTGGCCATGTCTCCGCGCCAAACATCGTTCCCCATGGGCGATCTGGCGTCGCATCGGACCTGAACCCGTAAGATGGACGACGCGGCACGGCCTCAATGCCAAACAGTGGCACGCCCGCATTTCGTCTCGATCCAGGACGCGATGGAGTATAAGGGGGGCCCGCGCTGTCGCAGCATCTGTGGGCAGCACTCCTGGGAGCGTTTTCAAGCCTCTTTTAGTGCCAAACACCAGATCCCTGACATCAGACACCATGGCGCCGTCGCTGGAGCTCTACGAGAAGGCCACCCAGAACTTGCCCGTCAAGCCTAACGTCACGAGTGTCAATGGCGTTCCTGCGATCACGAACCTGGAGTTGGAGAGCTCAGACAAACATGACCGGGTGTTGAAGGTGTTCCGGGCTTTCATCGCCGATCAATGTCAACAGTTCAATGGAGGACACCCGGGGTAAGACTCTGCCCAGCTGTAATCTACCTGCTAACATGGTGCTGATGGTTCTTACAGCTCTGCCATGGGTATGGCAGCTATCGGCATCGCCTTGTACAAATACGTTATGGAATATTCTCCGAGCAACTGCGAGTACTTCAACCGAGACCGATTCGTTCTCTCCAACGGTATGTGGACCACACCTTTCCATCCCGAGACGGAAACGCCGACTGATAACAACTAAAGGTCATGCCTGCCTTTGGCAATACCTCTTCATGCACCTCGTCGGCGTCAAGAGCATGACCGTCGACCAGCTGAAATCATACCACTCCGAAAGGACCGACTCACTTTGCCCGGGTCACCCAGAAATCGAAAATGAAGGCGTCGAAGTCACCACGGGGCCCCTCGGCCAAGGTGTAGCCAACGCCGTCGGCCTCGCGATGGCGACGAAGAACCTCCCGGCCACATACAGCAAGCCCGGTTTCGAGGTTGTGAACAACATGACCTGGTGCATGATCGGCGATGCCTGTCTTCAAGAGGGTGTCGGTCTCGAGGCAGTGTCACTGGCGGAACACTGGAAGCTGAACAACCTCTGCATTATCTACGACAGCAACTCCATCACATGCGATGGAACGGCCGATGTCGCGAATACAGAAGATATTAACGCGAAGATGAGGGCAACGGGATGGAATGTGTTGGAGGTTCTGGACGGAAACTCCAACGTCGCTGGTAAGTCGTCTCCTCCAGCAAAGCCATCGAGGTTTCCTAGAACATCACTAATATGGCCACCACCTCAGCCATTGCAAACGCCCTCATCGCTGCATGAAGCAGCGACCGCCCAACATTCATCAACATCCGGACAACAATCGGTTTCGGCTCCATCAAGGCCAGCGACGCCAAGACGCACGGCGCGGCGCTGGACGTCGACGACGTCGCCAACATCAAGAAGTCCTTCGGTCTGACTCCGGATGAGCACTTTTCCATCCCCAAAGACGTTTACGAGTTCTTTGCCGACGCCTTCGGGCGCGGGCAGGCCCTCGAGGCCGAGTGGTCCGAGACGATCCGCAAGTAAGGCGAGGAGCACCCTGAGCTCGCGGCCGAGTTCCAGCTTCGTATTGAGGGCAAAATGCCGGCCGACTGGACATAGTACATCCCCGCCAAGGACCAGCTCCCGACGGCGCCGACGGCCACGCGCAAGTCGGCCGGCATCGTGGGAAACCCCCTCGGCGAGAAGATGCGGAACTTTCTCGTCGGCACGGCTGACCTAACGCCCTCGTGCAACGTCGCCTACAGCCAGGAGGTCGACTTCCAATCCGTGAGTCAACCCCTGAATCCCAAGAAGAACATCAATACTAATATCTGGCTGCAGCCCGAGCTCCGAACGGCGTGCAACCTCAACGGCGACTACTCAGGCCGATACATCCACTACGGCATCCGCGAGCACGCCATGTGCGCCATCTCCAACGGCCTCGCCGCCTTCCGTAAGGGCACATTCCTCCCCGTCACCAGCTCTTTCTTCATGTTCTATCTCTACGCCGCGCCGGCCGTCCGCATGGCCGCCCTGCAGGGCCTGCAACAGATCCACATCGCGACGCACGACAGCATCGGCACCGACGAGGACGGCACCGACGAGGACGGCCCGACGCACCAGCCCATCGCGCTGCCGGCGCTGTACCGGGCCATGCCCAACACGCTCTACATCCGACCTTGTGACTCGGAGGAGGTGGCCGGCGCCTTCGTGACCGCCATCAACGCGACCGAGACTCCCACCATCATCTCGCTGTCGCGCCAGACCCTGACGCAATATCCCCAGCACTCATCGCGTGAAGGTGTGGCCAAGGGCGCCTACGTCTTCGTCGAGGCAGAGGGCTTCGACGTGACTCTTATCGGCGTGGGCTCGGAGATGGGCTTCGCGATGGAGACCAGGGAGCTCCTCGCTAAGGAGGGCGTCAAGGCGCGCGTGGTCTCGTTCCCCTGCCAGCGCCTCTTCGAGCAGCAGTCCCGCGAGTACAAGCAATCCGTGCTGCAGCCGAGATCGGGCAAGCCGACGGTCGCGATCGAGGCGTATGCTGCGAACGGGTGGGAGCGCTACGCCGACGCGTCTTTCTCGATGCGCCGGTTCGGCAAGAGTCTGCCGTCGAAGGCCGCGTATGACTACTTCGGTTTCGTGCCGGCGAGGATGGCGCCCAAGATCAAGGAGCTGGTTGAGGAGGTGCGGAGGGACGGCATCGAGGTCCTGCGGGGTGATTTTAGGGACTTGAACGGTCCTCTGGGCGTTGGGTTTGAGCATTAAGATGTGGTTGAAATGAGGATAGATATTATGTGAAACGACAACAATACGATTGCTTTCATCGTCAAAAGGTTCCATCAGCGGCGAGACTCAACATCCCCAGACCAACCCGAAGATGCAGATTCAGTGGACCGGCACGATCCAACGATTCTCCTACCAAGAATGACAAAATCGTTCGAGAGCAACCGTTCCCCAGCTTCCCCGCATAGCCTAAATGCACGAAGCTCAGGGCGGAGTTCCATCGTTGGGGTACCGTGTCCTCCTCCGCATCTCCCCGCTGCTGATCTCTCTGCTTCCACCACCACAAAGGGTCACACCGCAGATCGGCTCCCAGATGTTCATGATCCTTCAGGGAGGGCCTCGGGCTAGTTGGGAGCGCAACCGACGTCACGTCCCAGAATGCCGGGAAAGAGGAGGGGGCTGGTGGCCGTCTCGCCCGGATCGTCCTCCGTGTGGAGGAATTCAGGCCGGTAATTCTTCCGGGTAAATTGCTACAAAACCGCGCGGGCGGCCAGCTTCTCACTGCTGCACCGGTTGTGGGACGCGGTTCTCGGGCTCCAATTTGCGTGTCGTCAACATGGCTTTCACCAAGCTGTTCTGCGTGGCTTTGCTGCCAGCATTGGCATTAGGGAAGATAGACAGGTTTGTACTAACTTTGAAGTTTCCGATTTTGACAGAAGTGTTGATCAATTGGTGGTAGGCAGAGAATTGTCTCCCAATTCAATGTCGTGCGTACGAACTTGATCGATAACGAAACGACCCCGTTGCAAGTTGGCAATGGCAACTTTGCTTTCAATGTCGATAGTACGGGCATGCAGGTAGACTTTCCAAACTCATTCCAGGGCCACTGAACAAGAATTGATCGACTTTGCAGACGTTTCTGCCATTCAACACGTTGTCAAGTTGGGCCTGGCACAATGATTCGCTGCCAACGAACGGGTAAGTAGATGACTTCAACGAATCCAACCCGTTTCTTGTGCCACATTAACCAAGCAACAACAGCGAGGAGCTCAGCGACTACACGGGCGTTCCCATGCTAACCCACGGCCGCAACGTATCCTACGACATCCCCGACCCCAACCTCCCACAAGTCTCGCAGTGGCTAATCGGGAATCCAAACCGCGTCAACCTGGGCCGCATCGGGCTCAAATACAAAGGCAACACCCTGTCCACCGCCGATATCTTGGGCCCGCGGCAGGAGCTAGACCTCTGGGGCGGCTTCATCACCTCGATTTTCACGGTTGACGGCGAAGCCGTAAAGGTGGTCACGAGAGGCGATTTCGAGTCTGACGCCGTGACCTTCCAGATCGAGTCCAACCTTCTGGAGTCGGGCGACCTGCAGGTCGAGCTCGACTTCCCCTACCCTCCCATCCACACGACCAAGTACAAGTATGAGGTGTTCGCGGGCGTGTACGACTTCCCGCTGAACCACACCACCCGCATCGTTAAGGGCTGCGGACGCCCGGACCTGGCGCACATTTATCATGAGATGCAGGAGACGAGCTACTTTGTTAACTTGCGCTGGCCGGCTGAGGCGCCGCTTGAGCTCTCGCGGGACGAGCCTGAGAGTTCGGACAAGGTTACCGCGCATAGGTACACGCTAGCTACTGCCAATGGTTCGTCGAGCGAGGTGACTTTCACGGCTCACTTCTCGCCGGACCGCCGGTCTCCTGAGGTCCCGTCCGAGATTCAGAAGCGTAACGTGGAGGGATGGCGGGATTACTGGAGCGAGGGCGGGTTTGTTGATCTCACCCTGTCGTCGAACCCCAACGCGACTGAGTTGCAGAGACGGATTATCCTCTCGCAATACCATGTGCGAGTCAACAGTGCGGCATCCGGACAGTCCCCCCAGGAGAGCGGTCTCATGAATAACGGGTGGTATGGTGAGTAGAGACCGTCTTTGCAAGGAAATCTTTGAGAGGATTCTGACTCCCGATTAGGCAAATTTCATATGGAAATGGTCCTATGGCACAACGCCCACTGGGTAACATGGGGCCGGAAGAAGTACTTTGACAACATTTTCCCGAAGCTCTACGAGACCCTTTTGCCGTCCTCGTTTGCCAGGGCCAAAGCCATGGGCTGGGAGGGGGCCAGGTGGGTATCTGGAATAATATCACCGTCATTCATCAGCTGGCTGACATGAATTTGTAGGTGGCCCAAAATGACTGAGTTGATCACTGGTGTGAGCTCTCCTGGAGGCATCAACGGCCTCCTTCTGTGGCAGCAGGTAAGTTATTGCGCCAAACAGCATGCAAAAGCGGTAGATGTTGAGAATTACAGCCACACAGCATGTACCTCGCAGAGCTGGCCTATCAGTCGTCGCCAACGGAAGACACTCTGAAGCAATGGGACGAAATCATCACAGCCGCCGCCGACTATATGGCGTCTTACGCCTGGAAGAACGAGACCTCCGGTCACTACGATCTTGGTCCTCCGTGAGTCTTAGCCAACAAACTTCACTTTTGAGCGAAGCTGATTTCCGGAACTCGCAGTTCATACGGTGTTACCGAAAACACGCCCCCTGCCCGGACGCAGAACCTGGCTTATGAGGTACGCTCACCCAACCTGTCCCGCTGATCCCGTCTCATGCCCCGCAGATCTCGTACTGGCGCTACGGCCTTGACCTCGCTCGCGAATGGAAGAAACGCCAGAACCAGCCCGTCCCGGAGAGATGGACCGCCGTAGCCGAGAACCTCGCGCCCCCGCCCCAAATCGACGGGCTCTACGCCGTGTACGACGGCCTCAACAGCAGCTGGTGGGACGACCCGGTCCTCACCGGCGATCCCCGCAGCCTCATCATGATGCAGGGCATGCTGCCAGACACCCCAGCCGTCGACCCGGAGGTGGCGCTCAAGACGGCCGACAAGGTGTGGGAGGTCTGGACGGACCAGAAGATCCGCGGCTGGGGACGCCCCGTGCTGGCCATCAACTCGGCGCGCATCGGAAACCCGAAACGGGCGATTTACCATTTGACCGCGTACACCTACTGGATCTTTGACGACGCGGGGTTCGCTGTCAGAGGCGGCGACGGTGAGTGGACTGGCCTCTTTGCGTGCTGTATGCTGACTGTTCTTCAAGGCGGTACGCCTCCTCCGTTCATGCCCGGTAACGCGGGTTTCCTCTATGCAGGTGCGCCTTTCGGTCATTCCATCCACTGATGTTGGGATAGGACAGCTGACTGTTTATTTAGTCGCATACATGGCCGCAGGATGGCAAGGTTCCGAGGACGACGCCCCCGGCTTCCCCAAAGATGGCGGGTGGGTTGTTAAACACGAGGGACTGCAAAAGGCACCATGAGAGGCCGTATGACCTTGTATTCATCATGCAACACGCATGTTACATTTATTGAAACACATCTTCCGTCGTGCTTCACTGCGTGGAGTGGACCCTTCCACCGTACCAGTCCACATAGTCGTCTTCAGTTATGCCCCCATCCCCACAGTCTGCTTCTCGAGATTCGGCATGGTGGCAGTCGACTTGGGTGGATCGGGAGAGGCGACTTTCGGAGCAAAGGGTGCTGGCTGAGGGGTTGTGTTTGTTAGAGTTTACCTTCATAGCTCGCAGGTGGGCAGCTCTTTTTATCAAATTCTGCCCAAGAAACCCGGAGGGCACATGCGCGTTTTGGTAGCTGGATTGGGTTTTGAGGATTTGTTGAGAAAAGCTTGAAGATACCTCGTGGTCCCATCCAACCAATTCTTGACTGTGAGCCCGGTGTTTAGACTTTCGACAAGCAGAGAGTACAACGCTTTTTCAACATAAACTGACGGTTTTTTTTTATTTGTCACTAGTAGCAATAACAGTCCATATGGTGTTGAAGGTTGAGTTGTGGTGGAGTGGCAGTGAGTTCAGTGTAGCTGGCTATTACGGCACCGGTGACGGATGTTCTCGAGCAGATGTGACAGATGTTTATGGTAGTTATACTGCTGAATCTAGTAGTGGTGTGTTGGCTAACAACTATCCAGTACTATCGTAATATTAACCCGGATTCTAGAGTGCCAATGAAAACAGTATAGTCGGTGAGTGCTCAAATTCGAGCCTCCATAATTACTGAACAAGAACGAAAAGCACATTGACCAGAAAGCTTTCTTTCAAGGTATTTGATGACTTGGGTTGATGATGACTGCATTTGCATGGAAGCTGACATGGCCCTCCGCGTTCCTACCCTTTCCATCCCTTTACCTCCATGTCCGCGAAACAGAAGATCTCAGTTCCTCAAACACCGCCCTCTCCTTCCGCCTGGAACGCATTCACTAGTTCCTCTCCGAAAAGACCGCTGTGCTCATCCAATTCCACCGAACCCCGCGCAACGGCCGGCGCAACGAGCGCCGCTGACACCGCTCGGCTACAACGAACCCAGTGCCGTCGAGTTGTCTGGCCCGGCCGTCCCAGTCCAAGAAGTTGGCATGGGAAAGAAAAAACCACGAATGACCGTGACGAGCAAGTAAAGAGAAATGAAGCCAAAAAAGCACATGCATCTGCCCAAGAACCCATCATCGCTACGGAAGCGGTTAGCGATGTTAAATCACTCTATTCCGTGCCTCGAGCCAACTCACTATGACTTTCGGTTCCTGCAGGCAGAACAACCTTGCTCTCTAACTGGGACGACTATCGCCGCCTCTTCAAAGATTAACTTCGAGGTTTCAGATTTGTCGCCATCTGGTAGCTCTTTGTCAAGCAGCGGCTGCTTTTCGAGGCCCGACATCTTCTCGAATTCTGTTATGGCTCGTCGAACTTCGTCAAGCAGTGGCTTCAAGATGCTCTTTTCGACATTCAGCGTCTTCTCGGCTCGTGGCTCTTCGCCAAGCAGTGGCTGGCTTTCGAGATCCGACATCTTCTCGAAATCTGCCATGGTGACAACTGGATTGGCAGGGGCGTAGTTGGCAGAGTGATTTGGGGAGGGAAAGGATCAATGGCCGGCTGTCGAGTGTGTCGGGTAAGTAGATGCTGGCAACACAAACCGCAGGAGAAGGAAGGTCGCGCGTTATAAATACAGGAACCTGAGGGCATGCGCGTGAGTTGTTTGAGGAGTCATGCATGCGCCTCACTTGCCCGCATCAGCAGATGCTTCGGTGGATGCATGTTCATCGTTTTATACTTTATAGAGACATCCACTGTTATCATTCGTTCAAAACCTAGATCGTCACTCTTAACAGGGCTGTGGTAACAAAGGTTGTGGTGGTTTGGTTGTGGTGGCGATAATGTCCGCGATTGTCATAACACGTATTGGCCGAGGCTTTTATGTTTGATTATGTGTTGAAGCATTAATGGTCGGCTGAGTACGGCACGTGCTTAAATGCACGCTTTCATATCCCGTCGGATAGATTGGAGGAGGACATGAAAGGGAACATTGCAGGATAATCAACATCCCTTTCCGCATTACCGCGCATACTGCTCCCGCGCCACCGAGTTCATGAACGTCGTGCCCGCCAGCCTGAACGTGTCGTCGATGACACGAGAGTCATTAGGGTGCAAGTAAAAGTTTTCCCCGTAGCCGCCCGCTGCGTTGTAAATCGGCCACGGCTCAACTCCAGATACTGAAACAGATGTCAGATGACTTTATCCTATCGTCACTAGTAGAAATAAAAGCAGCTGTACTCACGGCCATGTCCGTTCGGGTCCAAGTCGCTGATGAAGCTGATCCACATCCGGCAGGTCAGCCGCGCGAGATCCAGCACCTCCTGCGATGCGCCAGTCAGGGGGCTGATGCCGGGCCCGTATCCGATGCCCTCTGTGTTGTAAAAGACGTATCCGATCTCGGTAAAGTGCGGCGTTCCCCTTTGCGGTCGCCCTGAAAACACACAAAGTCAGTTGAGCTATCCACCGACTTGCTTCTATGCAACCACAAACCTTCAATGTCCAGCGGCGACTCAAAGAGGTACGAGTACGCCGGCACCCCGAACCGCGACCAGGCGTCGGTCCTCAGCCGACGGAATGACAGAAAGCCCTGATCCGTCGACAGCGCCACGGCGCGCTTGTACTGCTTGCCCACCGTCGAGCTCTCCGGCACGCGGTAGTCCGCGGGCAGGCCCAGCGCGTCGATGTCTGGGTACAGCGCCATTAACACGTTGGCAGTCTCGTCATCCACGCCGCTCGCCTTTACGATGGCCTCAAACTGCTCGTCAGTCTCAACAGGTGTCGCAGTGCAAGAAGTCCCCTCATCCGCGTTCGTGCCCAAACATGAAAGTGTTCCAGCTATATCATCTAGTTGAAATAGCACTTTCGCTGTCCTTGAGCTTCATGCTGGGTCATTCGGCCGTTTGATATGAGTTTGTGACAGCCTGGGGGGAAATGACTGACTTCTGGGATGAAAATCTAGTTATCTTGGGAACTATGTTCTTAGGCTGTTGTGTCAATTAGGTTATTTGCACGTGTTTCTCCTGTTCTTCACAGAGGTAAAAAGGTCGAACCCGGGTCAACTGCTGTCTCACCGACAGTGGCAGTGAAAGCAGGTCCATGTAAAGGGGGGAGTCTTTTAACCTTGGGCATCCCATTATTGCCTTCCTCTCATGCCCTCTTTCACGTCCACTTTGAGCCCATAGTACTTTCTCGCCAAAGCTTTGGTTAACTTCTTACCCGGCTAGTCAAGATGGCGCCATCTGAAAGATTACTGCCGTACCTTGTTTGGGCCTTGATAGCCTGTCTTGTGGGCTTCTCCCATGCCCAAGATACTCCAGAGTGCAGCGCGTCAATCCAGTGAAAGGTGGGATGCTGCAGCAGATTTGGCTTCTGCGGGCTCGGGCCTGACTGTAAGTTGAGAACCAAACGACCCAAGAGAAGCTCATCCCTCCCGTTCGTAGACGAGAACTGACCAACATCAGACTGCAAGGCGTCTATCTGCACGTTACGTGTGCACGATGATTAGTCGATAGTTTATGCTGACTACTGAATGGAAGTAGACAGACTCCTCTACGGGCCTCAAATTCTGCACGCCAACGTGTTCTGGGGGCCTCATCATGGTAGCCATGGAGCATGCGGGATGTTCGGGCGGCGCTGCAAGGGCGAGATGCTGCAAGCCAGGATGGATAACGTCCGAGACGAGATATAACAGCGAGGACTCTGTGTTCAAAACTTCGCTGGAGAGTAAGCCAGACACCTGCCCTCCGATACGATGGCTTTGCGTTGTTTGCTAACGTTTATCACTTTTCCTAGGTTTCCTCGACAACGCGATCTGTGTTAGCAAAGCCTTTACCTCACGTCCATTGAGAATTCGAGACGGTCAGGCCGCTGATCGGTCTGAATATGGTACGTTCATTTGCCAACAGGCACCCGATAAATGATACTGGTGCTAACGTCGAGATTTGCGCTTTCGTAGGTGCTGTGGATAGACGCCAATTCGACCTCCCTGGACTTGCCGACCTGATGACCTACATGACTGAGACTTACGTGGAGAAGATGGTCGACGAGCTCCTGATCGGCAGACCACGAGCGTCTACCATAGAGCTATGGAACACTACGGTTCTCGCCCGCCCCCAGTTCAGCAGTCTCTCGTACGCCAACATCCACGACTACATGTAGAATGAAGGCCACGACTTGTACCTCACGTGTGGCACAACGCAATGGGCCCACTTCGTCACCTGCAACCTGGCGGCTATAAATGTTGCCATCTCGGGTAAAGGCGGTGACGACGGCGGCGGGTCGGAAACTTGCACGCATACCTGCGTTTGTGTTAGGGCCGACTGCTGCAAGCCCGATGACGAGGAGTGCATCAATGCCTCCAACGGCAATCTTGAGAAAAGAGCGTCCGATGTTTACGACTGGAATCCCGTCGACCCGTTCACAGGTAATACGGCGAGCCTCCCGTGGAAAGCACCGGATGTAAGTTTGTTACGAACTCCCACGATAGGGCATTTCTCAACGTCATGACTGCTCCGAAACTGATATCTACTTAGTACACTTCGCCCAGTACACTGGATAAGGTCACCGAAATGGACAAATTCGCCGAAGCGTACACTTACGATCCTAACTGGGTCAACTTCAACCCTTATATAAACAACATTCTCCAGAACGGCCAGGTTACGAACGGCTACAACAGTATGTCGGCCTCCCATGTGGAGTACAAGTGATGCTTTTGTACTAATACTGAGTTCGATGTCTAGATGACCACCTTTTTGAACGTTAGATGCTGCGTATATGGGGAGACAACGCGCTTACCGGGGCCCTTTGGAATGAGGTAGGTTATGTCAAGGAGGTGCCTTTTGAATTCTTCGCTGTATCCCTTTAGCAAGTCGACCTATTGGGCGCTACTATACAAGACCGCATGGTGAATGTGCTGGGAAGTAACAGCAACCGAAACGTTATGACGATGATCTAGGATGTGAATCGACTCAAGGAAAAGGTAGCCCTCATTCGAAAGCCATGGGTCTACAAGCCCATGCGGCGACAACTAACAAATGGCTTACAGCTTTGGAGCGGCATAGATACCCCTATTGCCGCAAAGAAGATGGAGAATTGGGCCTACGGGACAAATGCATGCCCGAGCAACGCATTGGATGGCCTCAGAAGAGTCAGTTCATCCCAGTCCCGTCTACAAGAAGCACACAAAGCTAACCTGCTCTGGCTCTAGACGCTCATCGTTTATCGATGGCATGATGAGGCAAAACCGAACGGCCGCTTTAAAATAATCGTTAACAGCCTTCGAAGACTTATTTGCGAGGCAGAAAAGCATTATGAGCTCACTCACGTGGGCCAGAACCCCGGCGTATTGTCTCATTTTGATGCCTGGTCCCAGACATATGTTGAATACAAGCTAAGTGTAGGTGATATCTACGAAGCGTGGTTTGAGAGGGTAGCAAGATTCGAAGACTTGGAATGGATTTTTGAGCGCGAAGAGAAGGCCGGAGAAAAGTGGTATTCTCCGCGATAACAGCCTTCATTATTACGACACTGCAAGTTAGGTTGTTTGCTTATGTTACATTTCCATCCACAAACTTCGGGGTTCGACAACTCAACCCTGCACGAGCAGATATCTCTGTTTTGAAATCGATTCCAGGATCGCAACACTGTCCTCTGTTTTGCGTAGTTTTTAGAGGTAGATGGCCTGGCCGATCTTGAAAGAGGCCGCTCGTGTAGTTATGATTACGGCACCGTGTTTGGTGCTGGATAAGACGGAACGGATATCAAAAGACAGTGATATCGGCGTGTCCAATGCTCCTCTGGACGGACCCTGTGTGCCACTCCCTCCAACCTTCCAACAATCGCAGTTGTAAAGGAATACTAATAATTTCTGCTCAATGGAACAGTACCACAAGTCTTCAATACCCAACTACCGCAGCCACCGTGCGAGTATATGGAACGTCTCTTTTAGAATCCGGAAGGTCTCCTCAAACTCAATATCAAAGCCGGCAATAATATACTCAGCCAGCCTCGTGGCTTCTGGTGGCCCTTCTCAATAGATGGGCACCTTCTCGAATATTAAGAGATTGATATATTCGTCGTCATCTACATCGTCATCATTGATGAGCTGCTCAAAGACGAGGAATACAATGAGACCCATCCACACCTCCTCATAGTCTTCCTCTTCGAGAGCAATCTCAAGACAGTCGAACGGACCCATGGTCTCATATAAAAGCAGCAGCAGGACCAATTATTCTGCAATCTTCAGCGGCAGCAATCCAGCGCCCACTATCTTCTCAGGCGAGTATACCTACCATCTCCTTAAGCTAATATGGGGTCATTATAATTATAGAAGTTAACAAAGTCGCAGGGATATGCAGAAAGTGTGGGAAAAGCGTCGTCATTGTTATTATTATCGTCTTCCCTCAGCTTCTCTCAGTAGAGTACGATATCAGACTGGTCAGGGACAATAAGGGTAAAAAGAGGGAGGGTCTCCCCCTCCCAAGCCACACCCTCAGCCACCCTCTCGAAAATACAGCTTTAAAGGCCCCAATATCTCCTTTCCCATTTATCAAGAATCATCTCAAATTGCTTAGCAACCAGGCCTAGTCCTTTACTAAGACCGTCAATCGCATCGAATACAGGCTAAATATTGGCGTAGTACGACGGCTAACGTGATGGGCGGCCCCGGAAAGCTCCATCAGATCGAGGGCTCGAGTTATGCATCCCAGAAGGCCAAAGGGGGCAAAGTTGAGCGATTTATGCCCTCTAAGACGCAATTATCAAATCTCAAAAGCCACACCAATCAGACCCTTATCCTGCTTTCGGATAATTTACCAGTGCCAAATTGGGTTAAAAGGGCCTTGAATTTCACAATGTGTACGAGCTCAGAAGGTTCAGCAGATTTAATGGGAGCGCAGGGTGCCATCGTAGAGGAAGGATTTGTGGTTGACGGTAATGAGGGCAACTGAGGTGGAAAAGTGGAATGGAAAAGTGGAAAACGGAGAATAGAAAATAGAAAAATAGAAAAGTCGGAGGAAGATTGATGATCAATGGATAGAGGGTGAATAAGCTGATGCAAGGAGAGTGTAAAAATAATCCCAGCACTTAACCACCGACTTCCCATTTACTCGGGTAAAATGGGTTAACACTGACCATACATGGCCATTCTTGGCAATCACGTCCATGAATACTAGATTTCTATTTACTAAAGTCATAAAAAGGGTTAATACTAAGCTTAATAATTGGCAGAAATTGGTAGGTATAGTTTTACTATTAACAAAACCGTATACCGGAAATCCATAACCTATTACAATAATAATATAGACCCCCAATACCGTACTTTGGAACCTATAAAGATGCCTAGCTCACCCTGCTCACCCTACTCACCCCAGGTCGCGCGACCTTAGGGCGGCGGGTGATCTGGCAGCACCTGAACGGGAGAGTGGCGCCCTACAAGTTCTACTCATATCCTATGCAAAACTAAGTAGCGTCTGAATAGTTTTGTCGAGATTGACCATGTGCTTCAAATGTGCTGTCTACCATTCTCTAATCTCACCACCAGGGCCAATAAATCCAGGGCTCACCCAGGCCTTTGCATCCTTGGACAACTGGCGAACCTGCTCCTCATCAATCTCAATACCGAGACCAGGTCCCGTCAACAGATCAATGTATCCGTCCGTCACCTTCCACACCTCGGGGTTCTTGGTGTAGCTCGTCAGATCCTGGCCCGTGCTGTTATAATGAATCCCCAAACTCATCTCCTGAATCACGAAGTTCGGCGACACGAGGTCAACCTGCACACACGCCGCCAACGCAATCGGGCCCAGCGGACAATGCGGCGCCAGCGCAACATCATACGCCTCCGCCATGGCCGCGATGCGACGCATCTCCGAGACGCCGCCCACGTGCGAGATGTCGGGCTGCAGGATATCCACGCACCCGGCCTCGAGGAAGGGCTTCACGTCCCAGCGGCTGTGTAGCCGCTCGCCGAGCGCAATCGGCAGCGACGTCAGCTGGCTGATCTCCTTGATGCCGCCCAGGTGCTCCGACAGCAGCGGCTCCTCGATGAAGAGCGGCCGGTGCGGCTCGAGGGCCTTGGCGAGCTGCTTGGCCATCGGCTTGTGCACGCGCCCGTGGAAGTCGACGCCGGCGTCCATGCCGAGGGCCTTGACGGCCTTGACGCGCTCGACGGCTGCGTCCAGGGCCGCCGGGGAGTCCAGCCAGCCTAGGTCCTCGGTGCCGTTCATCTTGACGGCCTTGAAGCCCTGCTCCTTTCGGGCGAGGCTGTGAGGGGTTGGTTAGTTGGGGTGTGCGTGAGGGAAATGGGAGGAGAGACGAACGCTTGCTTCTCGACGTCGTTGGGACGGTCGCCGCCGATCCAGGCGTAGACCTTGAGCTTGTCTCTGACCTTGCCGCCGAGCAGTTGCCAGATGGGCAGGTTCAGCTTGCGTGCTATATATGGACGTCAGGAGAAGGCTTAGCATGTGTTGGAGGATGAGCTTACCCTTCAGATCCCACAGCGCAATGTCGATGCCGGCCAGTGCACTCATGAACACAGGGCCGCCGCGGTAGAAGGTCGTCCGCCAGGACATTTGCCAGATGTGCTCGATATCACTGGGAAGGGTCAGCTTCAGATGCTTCTTGGGGTATTGGGGGGATCAGACGTACTCCGCCTCCATGCCCGAATACCTCTCGAACCAAGCGTCGAGGCATCCTTCCACGGCCTGAGTGTGTCCCTCCAGCGACGCCTCACCCCAGCCGACGTTGCCGTCCTCGTCCGTGATCTTCACGAACAGCCACCTGGGCGGCACACGGAACCACTCCATCTTTTCGATTTTACCCATGATGACTTTCGGGGGGAGGGGTGACGTAATAAGGTGAGGGGGGTGCAGATGGGTGAGGGGTATTCAGACGGAATGAGTGAGTGAAGGGGTATGTGATCGGTGATGAGCATTCGCTATTAATGGTTGATGAGGGTCACCGCTCACTCTCAGCGGCTTCTGAGGCAATCGTGAACTATTATTGCCGTGACGAAGCGGAGCCCGACGGAGTTGACGGACTTGCGCACGAACCATCGGAAGGCAGTCCGGAACGTCGCCGAGCCGCCTCCCTCGTTGCCGTCCGACTCCGCATCGCGTGCCCCCTGGGAATGCGACGGCCTTTACCCGACTCCAAGCGGCAGTGGGGAGTCTCGTGAGGCAGTGCGGGGTTCGGTGCGCCCTCACCCGAGTCGTGCCAGGGGCTGCTGCGGGGTCTCGGTGTGCGTATATCCGCCCGGTGAGGAAAAGGGGCGCGGAAAAGCTCACCGAGGCAGTCCTGCCATTTCCTTGGGTTTCATTGGGTTTCATTGGTGGGTTTCACTGATCACTCTCATACGCATGCTTGGATGGTTCATGTTCTATTCCCAATTCTATCTGGGGGTCATATCTCTATTCATGATTGATGCGGCAAACAAAATGCTATGCAACTCCTCCACCCCCCCCCACCCGAGTGCTCATCTCATGCGGCGGCTCTCAGCTTCTTCTGTGCCGCCACCCACGTCTCCACCGCCTTCTTCAGCGTCTCCGGGTCCGACTCGCCGAAGATGTCGACGCCCAGGCGCGCGGGGAAGTTGTAGCGGTGCTTCCTGTCGAGGGCGTTGATCTTCTCGAACACGTCCTTTGGCACCTCGAACACTGGTACAAGTCAGATTTGCCGTGTTGCTATGCTTAGGGTGGGGGGGGGGGGGGGTGGTTACCTTCAAAGTTCTGCTCGATTCTTGAGGGAGTGACAGACTTGGGGAGGACAACAGTTCCCCTCTGGACAGACCAGCTGATGATGAGCTGGGCAGGCTCCTTGCCCAGGGACTTGGCCAGCTCGATGATGGTGGGGTCGTCAACGGCACTGCACACCGTTTGGTTAGCGCTGGCTCACACCCAGGAGACAGACAAGTCTGGGCTACGCCGCTTACCGAGGCAGGTTGTAGATGTTGTTGGCAAGGGGGCTGTACGCCGTGACGACGATACCCTGCACGTTCCCGAGATTAGCGAGCTCCGCACGATGCAACCACGGATCTTTTCCCTCTGGGCTGCTGCTGCTGCTGCTGCTGCTTGGAGGGGGGCCCCGAGAGAGAGGGGAGGGCAGGGGACTCACGTTCTCCTTGGACCAGGCCAGCAAGTCGGGCTGCTGCAGAAACGGGTGCGCCTCGATCTGGTTGACGGCGGGCTTGATCTCGGCCGTCTTCCACAGCTCCTCGATCTTCTGGCGTGTGAAGTTGGAGACGCCGATGGTGCGGATCTTGCCCTTCTTGACGAGCGCCTCCATGGCCTTCCAGGTCTCGGCGATGGGGACGTCGATGACGTCCACGGCCTCCGTGACGGGGTGCAGCGGGAAGCGGTTCTTGTCGTCCTCGTTGCGGAAGGAGACGGGCCAGTGAATCTGCACGATGTGTTAATGCACGACATACTCGCGTCAGACCAGGTAGGCGGGCCGCGATGCGGTGGGGGTGGCTGCTTTCGCTGCAGAATCGGGTGAGGGAGGAAGGGAGGGGACTTACCAGGTACAGGTCGAGGTAGTCGGTCTGCAGGTCGGCGAGGGTCATGTCCAGCGCCCGCTCGACGTCCTCGGCCTTGTGATGCGTGTTCCAGAGCTTGCTGGTGACCTGCGACAAGGGTCAGTTTTGAGGGACAGCATAGGGAGGGGGGGTCTTACGAAGATGTCTTTCCTGTCGACGCCGGAAGCCTTGATACCCGCACCAACCTCCTTCTCGTTGTCATAGACGGCGGCGGCGTCGATGTGGCGGTAGCCCGACTTGAGGGCGTGCTCAACGGCGTTCTTGACCTCATTGGGCTTGGATTGCTACATGAGGGGGTTCTGTTAGGAGTATGCACTCAACTATGGTTACGCAACGCCGCTTACCCAAGTGCCCAGGCCGACGGCGGGGATCTCGTAGCCCGAGAGGAGCTTGAAGGACTTGGAGAGGGCCATCGTATCGTTGCAGAGAGTAACTATTCTGTTCCGTTCTCGGATGGGGGGTATTGGGGAATTGCGCAAAAAAAGATTTCGGGACAGAATGGAGGTTATCCGGCGTGGTGTATCAATGTGTCATATGTCACACACTCCCGACAGAATAAAATTTCAACAGGGCCGCTCTTATAGACCCGACTTGAGGCTGTCGTCAGTCGAGAACCGGGCCCTGCAATGTTTCCGCAGCGCTACGGCTCTCGCCCGTGCCGTCGTTCGCGGAGAAGGGCATTAGGTAAACCTCTTTTCCGTAGCCGAACACGACGACAAAACGCCCGAAGACCGGTGATTATCGCGGGGCGGAACGTTCCCCGCGCCTGGATCCCACACCAGAATGCCAAACCCCCCACCCCCCGCGTCATCACACCCCGAGAAACGCCATCTATGGGTGGACCGTGTTGGGGTTGGAGCTCGCGACATTGCCGAGGGGCACCGAGACCGGGGGGGGGGAAGGGGGTCGGCGGTTCTGACACTCTCTCCGCATTGCGAATGTAAAATTGAGGGGTGGTGCAACAAAACCGCCTCGCAGAAGCATTGAAGCTATTGAACCCAGATACTCTCTCTCTTGCGTGGCGGAACAGTGATACCCAGCTCAGCATCTCATCTTCTTCATTCCTTCCAGTCCCTTTTCTCTCTCTCTCTCTCTCTCTCTCTCTCTCTCTCTCTCTCACACACACACACACAGACACAATGGCCGACGTCAGAGTACCCCCCACGGGCGTCTTCGTCCCGGTCCCGACCTTCTTCCACCCGGCCTCCGCCTCGGCGGGCGCCCTCCAGCCCAAGGTCGACGTCGAGACGCAGACAAAGCACAGCATCTACCTCGCGCAGAACGGCATCCGCGGGCTCGTGCTGCTCGGCTCGACCGGCGAGGCCATCCACCTCAACCGCGCCGAGCGCATCGAGCTCGTCTCGGGCGTCAAGAAGGGCCTCGAGGCCGCCGGCTTCCCCGACTACCCCATCATGGCCGGCGTGCTGACCAACGGCGTCGACGAGACCCTCGAGTGGCTCGAGGACTACGCCAAGGCCGGCGCCCAGTGGGGTCTGGTCCTCGTGCCGGGCTACTTCGGCACCGCCGCCAACCAGGAGAACATCAAGGAGTGGTACAACCTCGTGGCCGACAAGAGCCCGCTGCCCATTCTCGTGTGAGTGCCTGCCTGCCTGCCTGCCTACCTGCAGGAATTGGAGAGCCATGGAGAAGGTGTCTGACCTGGAACGCGCAGCTACAACTACCCGGGCGTCACGAACAACGTCCTCGTCGAGCCCGACACCTACAAGGACCTCGCCCAGCACCCCAAGATCGTCGGCTGCAAGATGTGCGTCCCCCCCCCCACTCCCAATCCCCCCTCCTCTCCCTCACCAAACAACCGCAATGCTAACCGGCCGGCGACAGGTCCCACGGCGACGTCTCCCTGCACCTCCAGGTCTCCTCGGACCCGCGTATCGACCACGCCAAGTTCCGCGTCTACAGCGGCTTCGGCCAGCAGCTGGCGCCCATCGTGCTCTTCGGCGCCGCCGGCGTCATCGACGGCCTGGCCGCCTTCTACCCCAAGACGGTGTCGCGGCTGATGGCGCTCTCCGAGAAGAGGCCCGTCGAGCAGGGCACGCTCGATGAGGTGCAGCGGCTGCAGTACGCCGTCAGCCGCGCCGAGGACTTCATCGGCAAGACGGGCATCATCGGCATCCGCGAGGGCATCATCCGCAAGGCCGGCTTCGGCGCCCTCGAGGGCGGCCGTCTTCCGCTCAAGGGCCGTCTGCCCGAGGCGACGTGGACGCAGCTGGACCAGCTGCTGTTGGCTGATATCGACAAGATTGAGAAGTCGTTGTAGATTTCCGTCGGTAGATAGAAGGCTTACGAATTCATGATTGCCATGATGCACTGCTTGCTGTCTTTGTTTACGTGACGGGTGAACAACCCCATGTATGTCTTCATCTGAGATGCTATCTTTGAGTAGTGCAACATTATGTGGGCCAACATGCTGTGAACCGTCTATCTTGCATTGCTTCGAGACGATTTATCTTTACTCGAGCAATCCATGGCCGCGTCTCCAATCCCGGCCACTCGCAACTCAGAGACGCAATATCTCACGGCCATATCGCCAACAACGAGATGGTTGATTCAAACCCCACCGCATCACATGTCGAGACCATGTATGGCGGCTTCATCTATACTAGACTGCCAGATCAACTGACGCGTCATGTTGGACATCTTCTTGCCACGACTCCGCTTCCTGCCGGACGGCCAACAAGTTTCAAGACTCGTTGGCTATTACTCCGAGTCCAAACCAGTTGCATCTCATCTCATGACTTAATAGCAACTCTTGGCGGGCTCAATCGACCCCTCATCGGCCACTAACATAGACCTGGACGCGACAGCGTTGGGCGACTTGACGAACCGGGAGAGCATGGCCTTTCGAGACGTTACTGAAAACAGATACTAACAGACGTTCGTTCAAATTACTGCTACTGCCACAGATGACATCACGGGACTTGGATGATGCGTGTTGGGATCAATCAATCGTTGAGATGCGAAATCCAGTGATTCTTTCGACGCGATAATGACGACAAATTAGCAATGCCAATTCTCCATTTCATCCCGAGGAAAAGAATCCGCGTTATCGCAGTTTTAAATTGGGGGTAAGAGGGGGCGCCCCCGATGCCGGTGTATTTCATGCCGATAGCCATTTTCGGTCCAATCGGTCGGGTATCGTCACATAAGTCGTTCCCATCTCATGACCGACTTCACCTATTCGACGCCTTTCGGACTCATCACCAGCCTCACAACAGTTACTCCATCTGCCGCAATGTCTTCTTCAAACCTTCCCCCACGGCCGCCCTTCTCATCGCTCCCCCTCGACCCCAACGGCCCTCCCGGGAACGCGTGGGGTCTCTACGGTAAAGACGATCGGCTGGGGGCTTTGAACCTCCTCACCCCCGCCGTCGTCGCCGTCGCCGCCGCAGCGGAAATCCGCACCGGCGAGCGCGTGTCGCTCGACTGGTCGCTGAATAACCCGTCGCAGCCAAGTTTCGACCGGGCGCCGTTCGAGTCGCGGCTCGTCAACCGGGCCCATCCCAACGGCGAGCCGCGGACGGTGAATGACGACGTTCTGCACTTCAACACGCAGTGCAGCAGCCAGTGGGACGGCTTCAGACACTACGGTGCGTCGTCTCTTACGATTATTATCGGCGTGAAATCTTGGAATTAACTCGGGTGTGTGAAGGATACCAGAAGGCCAAGCGGTACTACAACAACACGACGCAAGCAGACTTGGAAAATCCTGAAAAGATGGGCATCGATGGTGGGTTCAATCAAATCTTACGTGATGCAGCAATTCGCTGAGCGCCCCAGCCTGGGTCGAAAAGGGCGGCATCGTGGGCCGGGGCGTGCTCCTCGACTACGCATCCTTCTGCGCACGACACTCGATCCCCCTCGACCCCTTCACCAGCAGCTCCATCACCCTCGCTCACCTACAACAGGTGGTGACCGAGCAGGGCGTCGTCTTTCAGTCCGGCGACATCCTCTTCGTGCGCAGCGGTTTCACGGCGGGCTACAACGCCAAGGACGCCGCCGCACAGCGGGCCGTCGCGGCCCGGCCCAGCCCGGACTTCCTGGGCGTCGAGCCGACGGCGGACGTGCTGCGGTGGATCTGGGAGACGGGCTTCGCGGCGGTGGCCGGTGACGCGCCCAGCTTCGAGAGGGCGCCCATCGCGGGCCCGCATACCGGCGTTGGGGGCGTGTGGAAGGGCGAGGCGTGGGAGGAGGAGATGCAGACGGGCGGGCTGCTGCATCAGTGGTTGCTCGGCGGATGGGGACTGCCTATCGGTGAGATGTTTGACCTGGAGGCGCTGAGCGAGAAATGCCGGGAGTTGGGCAGGTACTCGTTCTTCGTGAGCAGCGTGCCGCTGAAGGTGAGTTTTCCTTCATCGTTCCATCGTGTCGTGATTATTGACGCGTGGTGCTAGGTCCCTGGGGGCGTCGCCAGCCCTCCGAACGCAGTTGCCATATTTTGAGTTTCTTACAGGTTGCGATATGGATAACGAACATTGATAATTGGATATTGTACGCGTATTATGAGTTTCGGGCATTGAATTGAGCCAGGTGTTGATCCCCCTTTTTGTAACATGCTGCCTCACCTAGGTGTGTGTGGCCCGGGATGCTCACCTATGCTCACCTTGTCCCTGTCGGTGTGAGCCGACCACGACCCTAACCCCGTGTCCGCCCAGACCCCGGCATCCCCAGCCAGCCCACGGCCCAGGCCCAGATCAGTCGACTCTCCCCGCAGCACAAGGATCTTTCGCCTTTTCTCCTCTTGTAGGAAGGCCAAAGGAAGGCAGAGAAAAACGGGGCCGAGCCGGGTACCCCGCATTGTCTTTCCCATCGTCCAAAAGGATTAAGAATGAGGTGACATTTCCGTCTCGTCCCCTTCGTCCCGCCCTTGTGGCTCCCCTCTCTTTCCACCCTTCCTCGTCATGTTTCCGTGTATCCAGGCCAGCTCCAGCAGCAGCAGGATCAGGGGAGTCTAGCACCCGGCACCGAGGACGCCAGCACCGCCCCCGTCGTACACCAGACGGCAAATGGACTTGGACGCTGACGAGGTCGACGCCTCCGGTGTCGGCATCGGGCTCGGCACGAGCGGCCACGGCAGTGCCAATGCCAATGCTAATGGCAACGGTGCCGCTGCCCAGCAGAATCAGACCCGTCTGAACGGGGCGGCGGCTCATCACGGCAGCACACGCCGCCATTCCCACTCACACCATCTGGATAACCACCTGGATAACCACGCTCAGAGGCAGAGCAGCGCCAGCAGCAGTATCCACAGCAATGGAAACATCGCCGGGACAAGCGGGCTCGGCAATGTCAACGTGAACGGCAGCGGCAGCGGCAGCAACAGCAACAGCAACAGCAACGGCAACGGCAACGGCAACGGCAACGCGCAACTGGCATCTCCGCCGCTAACTCACCACCCGTCCACCACGACGGTCGAGGCCAGCGGCACCAGCAGCGCCAGACGCCGCCGGCACCGCGACAAGGAGCGCGTCCGCGTCACCCGCGCCTGCGACAGGTGCAAGAAGCGCAAGATCCGCTGCACAGGCATCCAGCCGTGCGAGCTGTGCATCCGCACCGAGTCGCACTGCACCTACAACGCGTCCTACGCGCGCGGCCGCCAGCCGCCCGTGGCCACTCGGGAGGATGTGGCCCGAATGGACCTCGACGGGCTGGACGTCGTCTCCGCGCCGAGGGGCAGTTCCGCTACTGCGGCTGTTGTGGCTGGTGGTTGTGAGCAGGACGACGACGCCCTGATGGCCTCCATCGTCGTCGACGTCTCCGGCCCCGTCGATACTACTGTTACCAATACTACTACTACTACTACTACTACTACTACTGCCGACGAGCAGCAGCAGCAGCAGCACCACCACCACCACCAACAAGGCATGATGACCAACGCCAACAACGGTGCCCCCGGCCTCGTAATCGGCAGCGTCGGCCCCGGCACCGGCGAGCCGCCGTCGCGGGCCTCGCCCGAGCCCACGCAGACGGACCTCCAGGGACACTACGTTGGCCCGTCGTCGGGCGTGAGTTTCTTGTTACGCGTGCAGAAGCGGCTGCACCAGGCCGTGAGCTTCTCGCAGGCCTCGTCCATCTTTACCTTCGGGGACGCCCCGCTGCCGGACTTCGACCCCAGCGGTGCCTTTTGTGTCCTGTTGTCCAAGGACGAGGCCACGACGCTGCTGAAGCGCTACTTTGACTTTGCGGTGCCGACGCACCGCTTCCTGCACCGGCCCACCGTCGAGGGCTGGCTGGAGGAGTTCTATGCCACTAATGGAGCGATGAAGAGCCAGGAAGACGCACCAGCGCGGAGGGCGCTGCTATTTATGGTGTTTGCGCAGGCGCAGGAGTACATGGTGACGACGCAGTCGCGCGAGAACTCCGAAGTAAGGTACGCTTGCTTCCCCCTTTATCCCCCCCCCCCCTAACTGTGTCCATGTCCGTCACATTATCCGTGACCGCATCGTAGCATTCGCATTCACCCTGACTAACACCCCCCTCCCCCCCTTCCAGCGCTCGCTACTTCTTGGCTGCAGATCACCAGCTCTCCAAGGAGCGCGGCTCCGTCCGGCTCACCAGCGTGCAGGCCCGGCTGTGCCAGTGCTTCTGGCTGCTCTCGCAGTCGCGCATCAACCACTGCTGGAGCCTGTTCGGCACGGCGGGACACCTCGCGCTGGCCATCGGCCTCAACCGCAACCGTCACGCCGACCCGGCCGGCGGCTACAACAACTACATCGAGCTCGAGTGCCGCCGCCGCACGTTCTGGTGCGCGTACAGCCTCGACAACTACCTCAGCGCTGCGCTCGGTCGGCCGAGGACGTTTCATGACGAGGATATCGACCAGGAGCTGCCTTCGTGTTCGGAGGATGGTGATTTGCACGCTGACCACATTACTCCGCGCATGGGACGGGGACAGTCTCTCATGTTGGCCCCGGTAGCTCACGTCAAGTAAGTAATCACACCACGCCCCTTCTCATCATCTTTGCTCTGGGGGCACAGATAGATACTGACGCCGTTCGACAGGCTCTCTCGGATAGTCAGCATGATCCTCCGCGACCTGTACTCCATCCGCCCGTCGTCCTTCTCCAACCGCTGCGCGCTGGCGGCCAAGTACTCGCAGAACCTGCGGCAGTGGCGCGCCGAGATGTCGCAGTTCCTCGACGACGGCATCAACACGGCGCTGCTGATCCCCATCTTCCAGCGCCAGCGCAACGTGCTCAACCTCGCCTACTGGCACGCCATGATCCTCACCCATCGCCCGTTCCTGCTGAGCAACTTTGCGCGCCTGCAGCGCAGCAACGGCGCCAAGAGCCGCCGGCGCAGCGGCGCGCCGCACAAGGACCAGACCGAGGAGAGCGTGCAGGCGTGTCTGGATGCGGCGATGCATGTTGTTGATACGGTGAATGATCTTATTCAGGCGGGGCAGCTGTTCCGGGCGTTCTGGGTATGTCTCTCTCTCTCTCTCTCTCTCACTCACCCCTTTTAAAGTTCACTCATCCGGCTTGTCTCTCATTCAGCTGTTGAATCTCCATCTGACATTATGCAGTTCACATCCTACTTCGCCTTCTCCGCGGTAGTCGTCCTCTACGTTTACACGATCCAACAACGCACCGCGCCCGCAGAAACCTGGCAATCCTACTTCAGCGCCGCGACGCGCTGCCAGACGCAGCTGGCCACACTGGCCGACAACGAGTCGACGCTGGCGGCGCGGTACTGCCTCGTTCTCGAGGAGCTACGGACCGAGGCCATGCGACAAACGGAACGCCTCCACGACCCGGCGGCCGTGGCGGCACAGAACAACGGCGGCCAATCGCTCTCCCGCGCTGCCGTCGAAGACGTGCAGGGCCAGCACGAGCAGCAGCACCACCACCTCGCCGGGCTCAACTTCCCCGAGGTGACGGAGGATTTTGTGGGCTTCGACGCGAGCCCGAGCAGTTCGCTGGCTGACATGACCAGCTGGGGCCAGTTCGATTCCATGGTGAGACTTCTCGATATACGCAAGATGGGGGGGAGAACATGAAGGATGCTAATGTGTTGATACAGGTCACGTCCGGGTTCGGCGGGCTCGAGGCGCTGCTGAATGACGACTCGCTACGATTCTAATGATCCTTTTCGGTTCTGTATCAGGGAAGGGCGGGATAGCCTTGATTGCATTTCTGGCGAATGTGTGTATGTTAGCTTGGGAGACGGTCTCGTCAAGGCGCCGGGGATATCGGGTTCTCTCGTTCACCACCAAAACAACTTTACCATGACCGTCAAATAAATTACTTTGAATTCACTATTTGCAGATCCTTGATGTGTTAACTCCACTCTCACGAAGTGGCCGCCTCCAGACCCTCGAGAATAGCCAACACACCCTCCGCACCAGGATCAGGAACCTTGCCCCAAGCCGACTCCTCGACATATACGGCGCGTCCCAAAGAGGCCTTCATGCCCTTGGTCGCCTCGACACCCTTCCTCGCCGCCGCCACCGCCGCCTTGACACTGCCCGAGCTCTCAAGCGTGCGTACAAACGGCTCCAGCGCGTCCAGCAGGGTCCTGTCACCCTGTCTCGCCGGCGTCGCCTGCTGCAACTTCTCCAACGCGCCAACAGCGACCCTGGTCCACGCCTTCGGGTCCAAGACACCGGCCGGGGCAGCGCGCAGCTCCGATGCCAAAGCCGCGAAGAAGATGCTGTAGATGGCGCCCGAGGTGCCGTCCATGCTGTCCTCGATAACGTCGGTGAGGTCGATGGCCGTGCGCACCGCGTCGTCGCTGACGGAGGCCTCGGCGTACTTGGAGACGGCCTTGGCGCCGCGCACGAGGGTCACGCCGCAGTCGCCGTCGCCGACTTGCGTGTCGTGTGCCGTGATCTCGGGCTCGGCGGCGATGATGCGGGCGGAGGCTTCGGAGACCACCTTCTTAAAGACGGCCACGTCGACTGTGCTGTCTGTTAGTAAAAGGGTTCATCAAAGAATATGGGTATCGGGTGAGGGAGGGGCGCTTACGCTGGACGCCGCTCTTGGTGCCCTCGGAGCTGTGGGCTGCGTCGCCGCTGGAGACGAGGCGCTGCGAGGGGTCGCTGTTGGTCTCGCCGCGGGGCGTGTAGGCCCAGCCGACGGCGTCGGTGCTGGCGTCGATGTACTTCAGGATCTCGGGGGTTGCCTTGAGGAGGGTGATGCTGAAGCCCGGGCCGTTGAGGCTGGTCATGTAGGTTCCCGAGATGATGCGGGCGAGCTTCAGTCCGCGGGCAGCTGTGAAGCAAGTGTCAGCATTATTCTTGTTTTTCTTTTCCAACTTCAGGGTTGATCTCACCGAGAGCGTTGACAGACTTGGCCGTGATACCGCTGAACTCCAGCGGCGAGACACCGCCCAAGTTGTTCACGAGAACGACAACGTCCTTCGCGTCGGAGAAGTCAACGTACGCCCGGTCCTTGTCGTTGGGGTCGAGCAACTGCGTGAGCATCTTCTCAACCAGCTCCGGCAGCGCCGGCCTCGGCTTGAGCACCTGGCACCCAGGCTCGTTGTGAATGCCCATGCCCAACTCAACCTGGTCCTCGGACGCAGCCACCGCGGTCTCACGTCCAGGAATATGCACATGCTCCAACGACGCACCGACAGTGACCATCCCATCGACAACCGCCTTGCCCAGCTTCGCCACGTCAGCCAGCGACGCGCCGGTCTCCTTGTACGCGCCCAGGATCTTGTGCACGAGCACCGTGCCCGCCAGCCCACGACGGCCGACCTTGCCGCTCTTGGTGCGACCTACAGAGACGTCGTCGCCGACGATGAGGACCTCGACCGGCACGCCCAGGCTGGCTTTCGCCTTCTCGGCCGCCAGGTGGAAGTGGAAGACGTCGCCGGTGTAGTTCTTGATGATGAGCAGCACGCCCGCCGGGGCGGCGACGCGCGAGATGCCGCTGAGGATCTGCGCGACGCTGGGGGACGCGAATATGGAGCCCGAGACGGCGGCCGTGAGCATGCCGGAGCCGACGAAGCCCGCGTGCGCGGGCTCGTGGCCGGCGCCGCCGCCTGAGAGGATGGAGACGTGCTTGGGGTCGTTGTTGGTGAGCCAGATGGCTGGGCGAGGGGTCAGTCTGTGAAGAAGGCGAAGGAAAGATAATGGGAGAGGGGGGGGGGGGGGGGGGCGTACTCTTCTTGGACTTGTCCAGGCTCAGCCCTGAGTGGGTGAGCACGAGGCTCTCGAGGGCGTCGAGGACGAGGTTCTCGGCTTCGTCGTAGAAGTGCTTCGACATCTTATCACGGTATAACGACTGCTACAGTACTCTCTAGAGAAACGCAATGGAATTGTGAAGCTTCACACACACACGCCCGCGCTCAGCTGGGCCTTCACGATAATAAGCAAAGCCCCTCTCACCCCGCACTCTGCACCCCCCCCTCCCCCTTCTCTCGTCAACACCAACGACATTATCGTCCGACTCCCTGCCTGTTCCCGCATCTTCTGCCCAGACCCTCGGCCCCCCGCATCCCGCCTGCCGGAAATACAGTATATTCCCGTTCCGATCAACGCGGAGGGACATCCTCATCCCGCCGGCATGTCTCACCGGGGGTCTGGCCCGTGCGGCCGGCCGGATGTCGCTTTTCCGTCGGCTCCACCCGGGCTGCTTTTCCGTCAGTTGTCTCGGCACTAACCCGTGACCTGCTGCCAGGGGGTTGGTATGGTTGGGGGAGGGGGGGGGGGGGGCCAAACGGAGCGGCGTAGCGGCAGCTTAGTCGTGGCAGTCCTTGCCACTGAGGGGGGAGAGAGCAGCACGCAGTATTACTCCGTAAGGTAGGGCGCACAGGACCGCCGTACCGCTGCAGCGGACGGCGAACAGGGAACAGGAAGGGACGGATCTGTTGGAGAACGAGACGAACATGGGCGGACATGGGTGCGGCCTGGAAGCGATCGATGGTTGAAGGATTAATATTAGGCTTTGGGACTTGCTCCAAAGTAATCAATCCTCCAGTCGATTGCGTGTCGTGGATGAATTCGTCGAGTACTCTTTTAGACTGCAAATGTTTGAAAAGGTCTTGACCTTCGCTCTTTAGACTTGTTGTTTTGTTTCTCGTTGAACTCGTATCCCATCTCATTGCATTCTCACTGCCTGTCGCCGCCTTCTCACCTGCGCTTCACCCGCCATGGCGATTCACACCGAAGGCGTGGCGCCGAGGTCCCTCCTCACCACCGAGAAGCCGACGGTCGAGATGGTCGAGACCGTCAAGCCCCTCGAGCTCAGGACGGTGACGGACCTGCTCCTGAGACGGGTGGAGGAGGCCCCCGACGTCGATGTCCTGGCCTATCCCGCGACAGCCCGTGGTAGAGACGACTATGTCAACTACACGGCCAAGGACCTCGACCGCTTCGCCGACGAGGCGGCGCGCAAGTATGCGCAGGCCGGGCTGCTCCCCGAGGTAAGCACTTTCACTCACAATCTCTCTCTCAACCCCGATCAACACCACTCACCATGCGCAGAACCCCAACTCGAGTGAGGCAGAGGTCGTCGCGCTCCTCGCCAACTCAGACATCAGCTACGTCGTAGCCATGTTCGCCCTCTCGCGGATGGGCTTCGCCGTCCTCTACCTCTCGACGCGCCTCTCCGCCGAGGCCTACGTCAACCTGCTCAAGAAGACAAACTGCGACCGCATCGTCGCCGCGGACCGCTACAGCCCCATGACCGCCCAAATCGCGGAGCTGTACCCGGCCAAGACCTTCGCCATCCTCGACAAGGCCGACTGGGACCTGCCCACCCCCTCGGGGCCCCGCTTCCCCGTCTTCTCGCACCCGGAGGCCGGCCGCCGCATGTGCTTCATCGTGCACTCGTCCGGCTCGACGGGGCTGCCGAAGCCCATCTTCCAGACGCAGGCCGCCTGCATCTCCAACTACTCGAGCGGGATCCCGTACCGTGCGTTCCTGACGCTGCCGCTGTTCCACAACCACGGCATCTCGACGCTGTTCCGCGCCATTTACGCGGGCAACCGCATTGCGATTTACAACGCCAACTTGCCGCTGTCTGGGACGACGCTGGTCAAGGCCATGGCCGCCACCGAGCCGGGCAGCTTGCACTGCGTGCCGTACGCGCTGAAGCTGCTCGCTGAGACCGAGGGCGGCATCGAGGCGCTGAAGAGGTTGAAGCTCGTGCTGTACGGAGGTAGCAGCTGCCCGGACGACCTGGGTGATCGTCTCGTTGAGGAGGGTGTGTACCTCGTCGGCCACTACGGAGCGTAAGTCAGCCCGTCTTCACGAAATCCCACACTTACTGACCTGCCCCAGCACCGAGATGGGCCAGCTGATGACCTCGTTCCGCGAGCCCGGCGACAAGTACTGGAACTACATGCGCCCGCTGGCCTCGTCCAAGCCGTATATCCGCATGATCCCCATCACGGACGGCATCTACGAGTGCGTCGTGCTCGACGGGCTCCCCTCCAAGGTCATGTCCAACTCGGACGACCCGGCGCCGAATTCCTACCGCACGCGCGACACCTTCGTGCCGCACCCCACGATCCCCGACGCATGGCGCTACCTCGGCCGCCTCGACGACCGCGTCACCCTCGTCAACGGCGAGAAGGTCCTGCCCATCCCCTACGAGAACCACATCCGCGAGCACGAGCTGGTGCAGGAGGTCGTCGTGTTTGGCGTGGGCAAGTCTATCCCGGGACTGGTCGTCATCCCCAGCGAGAACGCAAGGGGCTTGTCCAAAGACGAAATCATCACTGCTTTGGCTCCCGTGATCAACGAGGCCAACGCCCGCGCCGAGGCCTTTGGCCGCGTCTCCCCCGAGATGATCGAGGTCCTCGACATCGGCACCGAGTACCCCCGCACCGATAAAGGCACCGTCATCCGCGCCGCCTTCTACAAGCAGTTCGCCGACCTGATCGAGGAGGTATACCGCCGCTTCGAAGCCCCCAAGGACGACGCTGCCGGCGGCGAGCTGCTCACGCTCGACCTGCCGCAGCTGGAGGACCACCTGCTCGACCTCTTCCGCGCCAAGCTCGGCTTCGAGAAACTCCAAAAGGAGACGGACTTCTTCGAGGCCGGCGTCGACAGTCTGCAGGCCAGCACGGCGCGCGGACACATCCAGCGCGGCGTCGACCTCGGCGGCAACACGCTCGGCCAGAACGTCGTCTTCGAGTACCCCAACGTGCTGGCGCTGTCCAAGCATGTGCATGCCCTCCGCACCGGGGCGGCTGTTGATGCCGAGGACGAGACTGATGTGATGAGGAGGTTGATCGCCAAGTACTCCGACTTCAGCGAGCGGAAGCCCGGCACCGTGACCCCCGACGGCGAGACGGTTGTCCTGACCGGCGCAACGGGTTCGCTGGGTGCGCATCTCCTGCACCAGGTCGTCAGCCAGAGCTACGTCAAGGCCGTGTACTGCCTCGCGCGTGCATCCTCCCCCGAAGAGGCGGAGTCCCGCGTGCTCGTCTCCGTGACATCCAAGGGCCTCGTCCTCTCGGATAGCGACAAGGCCAAGATCCGGTACCTCCCGACAAACCTAGGCCAAGCAGACCTCGGCCTCCCAGCCGACGCAGCAGCAGCCCTCCGCCGCTCGCTGACGACGGTGATCCACTCGGCCTGGGCCGTCAACTTCAACCTCGGCGTCGCGAGCTTCGAGGCACAGCACATCCGCGGCGTGCACAACCTGCTCAACTTCTGTCTCTCGACGGAGACGGTCAAGCCGGCGCGGTTCTACTTCTGCTCGTCCATCTCGGCGGCCGCGGGGACCCCGATCCCGGCGAGTATCAGGGAGACGTACGTCGAGGACCTGAACCACGCGCAGAACATGGGCTACGCGCGGTCCAAGGTCGTCACGGAGCACGTTGTCAAGGCGGCCGCGACGAAGACGGGCATGACGGCGCGCGTGCTCCGCCTGGGGCAGATTGTCGGCGATTCCGAGGGCGGCGTGTGGAACACCACCGAGGCTATCCCGTTGATGATCCGCAGCGCGAAGGTGCTCAAGGCGCTGCCGGCGCTGGACGAGGTAAGCTTTCCATACATACCATATCATGGTTCGCAAACATCCCTTGCTAACTGACATAGACCCCCTCATGGATGCCCGCCGACAAAATGGCCCTCGCAGTCCTCGAACTCGCGTGCCTCACCGGGCCCCGCTGCTCCTCCTGCGGCGCACCCCCGGCCTCGCCCGACGACGCCGACCTGGGCCTGGTCTACCAGGTGCAGAACCCGCGGCTGTTCCACTGGACCTTCGACTTCCTGCGCGCCTTGCGGGCCGCGGGTCTCGAGTTCCAGATCGTCTCGCAGCGTGAGTGGGTGCGGCGGCTCCGCGACTCGGACCCGGACGTCGGGCGCAACCCGACGTACAAGCTGCTGCGGTTCTTCGAGGACAAGTACGACAACGACCGGCCCGGACGCGAGGGGTTGGTGTTCGAGACGAGAAGGACGGGAGAGCGCAGCCCGGCTGTTGGCGAGGGGTGGGATGTCGTCGGCAGCGGGCTGGTGCAGAAGATGGTGAAGTGGATGGAGACGCAGTGGTAGAGGAGATGTGGTTCAGATTCTTTCCGAGACTCATCAGTGCCGTTTCGGCATTGCGGTGGGTTTAGGATATCATGACATGACAAATTGAGTGCTTCATCTTTGATCTTGTGAGATTCGTGAAATGAATATTGATAAATGTGATGAGAAGTTGGTGATTGAATGAGGCGTGACTTCGTACCATCAATCATGCGGTAAATTGTGCTACATTCATAAAAACGAGAAAAAATAGTTAAGCCAAAGTGACATTGACATTGATCACTGACGAGAATGGCTCAGGATGTCGACCTGGACTGTCCTGTGAGACATTGATCTAAGGTGAAGCGACCCCAAGAATACAATACACCCCTCCTGCGTCATTCACCGCCAGCGTCACCTTACGTTTCCTCTCTACTCGAACTTTATCGCAAGCACAGCACAGCAGAAACTTGCAGCCGTGTTAGGTGCCAGGCCTGCCACCGATGTCCGGAGGCGTCCGGAGGTCCGGACTGGCAGACTCCAAGATCTCGTCAGCTCGTATATGACTTCCGGATGTTTACATCCAAGATGACAGTCTCCTAAACCCAATCGCCAACTTCCCTCCTGCATCATCTCTGCTGGTACCCACTGTTAGTACTGGGCCGGAGCCGCTACCCATTCGTTAACACCACCAAACACGAGTTCATTCGACCTCAACCCGCCTACGAATAGCCTCCGAACCGGCCGCAGGCAACTCTAGCGGCCCTAACGGGCTACCGCACCCACAACGCACTATCCCACCTCCTTTACACCCTATAGGAAGGGGGCCCTCCAACTCAGCTACTACAGCACTCCAGGAAACCCATAACAGCCTCTCCTAACGAGATAAGCCTTTAAATCTCCTTACCACAATTCTCGATACCCTTATCAACAGCACCCCCTCGGGACTTAAAACTATCATTGAAACTCTTATCACCTTTTTTAGTCACTTTATTATAACAGAGCTCTCTAGAAAACTTATTAAACCTATGAGTATTGGGAAAGGAAAAGCATTCACCTAAATAATAATAATCTTTACTCCTAGCCTTATATTACGTAATAGACACTAAGAGCCCTCTAAGTAGGCCCCCCTATAATAGAACCTATCTAATCACTAGCTCCTTATATAACTCATAAAAGACTATATCCCTATTTTTTAAAAGATTACCCCTTACACCCTCCAGCTATTAGTTATGGAGGAGCTATAAATCTCCCTCTAGGATATCCCAGAAATTAAATTTATAATAATAGGGTATACCCTTAGAGCCTGTGATACTATAATTTAGGCCACCCTACTTAATAAATCTAATGAATTTAGTTAGTACCTCTTTATTAAAAAAGTTAAGGAGTTAGTTACTTAGTACTCCTACCTTATGCGAAGGGCTGGTCCTAGGCCTTGTCTCAACCGAAAGGTAGCCAAATACTGTTTATTTCAAGCTGAAGAGGAAAAGGGTAATATCAGATTGAACGCTCCAAAAGCGCCTTAGAACGGGCGCTCAGCGTAAAGATAATCCCGAGCGCGCCTCAGGCATCCAGGGGCGTCCCCTACCCCTATCCCTAGGGTCAGGGACGCTCCCTGAAGCACTTAGCAGACATAACACATTAATATACACAATTGACCCTCAATTCGAAAATTAACAGTCTAATACGTGCTACGCTTACAATAAGCGTCGCCAGCCATCTATTCATTCAATTCTACACACACGAAAGCGCTTCCTAAGTACTCAACTCACATCCACCCATCGAAATAGCCTCCCTAAACTCGAAGATCCAATTAAATACCAGTAGCGACTGGGTTCTATGGGTTAATTAATTATAATTAAAAGCTAAATCCTACGACTTATGGAAATATATTAATCTAATACGTCCTAATACCCTTCGGAGCTCGTAAACGCTCCTCGAGCAGCGTATAGAGCATCCTATACGCCCCGAGATCCACGAACACCCTAAGACCAGCAGAGCTAAAGTCCTTAACGATAACACTAAATACGAACTACGTATATAGGGCCTTAAAGAGCTCTTTATAGTGAACCTTATATTATATAAAGAGCGATGAGTAGAGTATATGGAGTAGGTAAAAGACCACAAAGTGTTCCTTAAGGGTATTAAAATATTTAAAGACTAGGTTTAAGAAATAATTTATATTAACCTATTATACTATTACTATACTATAGATTAAGTATTAGATTAATGGATTTATATATTAAAGGAATGAGTAGGGAGTAATGTAAAAAAGAGGTACTCCGAAGTGAATAAAGTATATATGGTGAAGCCTGCGTAATGAACGGAGTTATTTTAGTAGAAAGTGGCCTGTCTTCTAGAAGTCTAATTACTGGGCGAAGCCCGCTTCTAAATAAGATATAGAAAGGGTGAAGTTACGTAATACGGGTCACGTGTAGTATCACGTGACTGGCTCTGTACACCGAACGGGCTGGTTTAACTAGGAGGTTATTACAATATACCCCCCCAGATGTTAGTGCATTTGCAAACTGCGATCCTGTATACTATAACCCTTAGAAAAGTAAAAAAAGTAGGTAAATATAAAGGAAAGAGTTAGAGGTAGTTGTGTTTTTTATTGGTTTTAACGATTTTAAAGGAAAGTGAGTTACGTCTAGAAGATGCGTTATAGAAGACGCGTCGTGGAAGGCGCTATTACCTGTATAGGCTCCTTCTATTTTGTAAACTCGTTACTATAAGTAATCTCGTATCTTTTAGTAGCTTAATTAGCGTATTAGGTGGGTTACGTAGTATTAACTTATTTAGTACTAAAATTCTTATTACTCTTTTTTTTAAAATCTTTTTAAATAATAATAATAATAAAAGTTATATATATGAGAATTGTATTCCACGTTTTATGTGTTCCGTATAATTTCTCGGGTATTATTGATACTCGTTTTTACCTAAGTTTACTATAATATCGTCGAAAAAGACCAAGGAGCTTCGCGTCGTTGTTGTTACTACTGCATGTGAGGTGCGGAAGTGTAAGTGTGACCGTGTACAGGTTTTGCCCGTCGATTCTATTATGGGCTCTGAGCCTAAAATGTGTAAGTTTATTCTTTCCGTTGTATTTTAGATTATTATTAACTAGTTTATTCTAAATTTAGCCATTAATAAGAAGCCTAAGAGTAATAAAAGTAAGGGCTAAAAAGTTAAGTAGATTATCGTAGTTACCCCTACTAGTCCTAGTTTGTTTATATAATTAGTCCGGGTAGTTACGTTTAGTAATTGATTTTCTGATAGTTGTAGAGGGTGGGATCTTCGAGGAGGAGGAGGAGCCGTAGCTGCTTCGGGAGTGTCACAGCCTTTTCCTACCAGCCGGGGGCTGCAATAGGGATCACTAAGGCTATGTCTCAATCGAGGAGTTCACCTGTATTTCAGTGAATATATATGTCTCGATATCTTGGGTGTATTTGTGATGACGCGTCTAAGTCCTCTAGCTTGCGGCGCCTCCTTATGAGGGCGACGCTAGTCACGTGATAGTTCACGTGACTGTCGTTAAAGACAAAAGACGTGTAACAGGGAGATTCTTTGTATTTAGTGTATTCACAATACACTATACGGGAGCTCCCTTGGTGATTGTCGAGTTGGTAGTGTTACTAAGTGTGCTTATTACGTAGGGGGAAAGACCCTGTGTGTTCCCGTCCCTGCTTCGGCGTTATTGGTCTCCCACCGATTCTTTATTATAAAGGTAAACGAGTATACCCCTCGTAAAGTATAGTTATTTATTTTATAGTTTAGTTTTTAGGTTAACTCATTTAGTATTTAGGATATTAGCCGACTTAGTATAGTATATCACAATATTCTTAAGTATATAAAGATTGAGGAGTAGAGTAAAGTAGTTCCTAGCACTAACGGGGTGGCTATTTTAGTGTTTAACGACGTCGTTTAACTTACTTCTCCAGCCACCAGACCCGTCCAGGGGGGGCAATTCATCCATAACCCTTCGCTTAGCCTTAGACAGCCTTATTAGCGTGGTCGTCCCTAAGGCGGCCCACCCTGTAGTAGTGGTCCTTCTGGACTAATACATAGCCTCCCTCCTATCTAAAAAGTAAAAACTTTAATTAATGTATTAATTTAGGCGTAGGGGCCCTATACCCGGAAATACCCTCTGGTGCTCCTCGGGGCTTAATATCGTTTGCTTTTCGTGTTCTGTGCGGGCTCTCTAGGGCCGTCGTTAGGCTTCCTGGTCATAGGGCCATTTAATCCCGTTTTTGATTATTTTAATAACTTATCCTTATATATTATTTCTGGTTTATGTAACTCTTTTCTGAGTATCTTATAAATTTAGGAGTGACCTAAAGTACTCGAACTTTGCTCGAGGTAGGTTCTTTATGAGTTTATTTACTAGTATATTGTTTATGGGTATATATTCCACACAGAAGTTTCCCGCTGCGTGTTCTTATCGAAGCCATATGTTTTATATATCCATATACCGTAGGTGGGTTAATATGTACTCCCCTTCACCTACGACGAGATGTATCGTTTAGCGATTATCGTAATACACTTTCCATATGTCCCTCAGGTCTAAAACTATATCCCAAAAAAGCTATTTTAGAGTTATAGTCTCCTTTGCTATGTACTTAAAATTTAATAGTTTAGTTTTGGTAGTGTTATAATATAGCCCACAATTACTGTCCCGTAATAGTGGTTCCACTTTTGCGACAGGTAGTTAATATTGTGATTATATTCTGCTGAGCAGCCCTCTATTAGATCGGGTCTCCGAAAAGGTATATTATGTATTTTTGTAAAGACCTCCGGGTTTCCTCATTATCTATAGACAACGTATCACCTACGATAAGTAGAACTTACCTACCCCCCGACCTTCCAAAGTATATTATAAAATAGTGAATTGAATAGAAATAGTGGATAACCTAGTTTACTATGGTGATGTGTTCCGGAGATAGGTTCATAAGGAATTAGGAAAATAGAGTAGTGGTAAAAGCGATGTTAGGTTATATTATAATTACCGTATATAGAATTAAATTAACTTTCTCTTAGAATTCCTTAACCTCTTATTTAGTAGTTTCCCCCTTATACTTTTAAAAGTGTATTATTAATAAGGGGGTTATTAGGGACACTAAATCCATAAGGTCGAAGTGTTTAGTAACTCATTTAATATACTAATCGTAGACGAGATAAATTTTCTGGGCTGCTCAATTCTGGATAACCTTGATGCTAAGGTACCACTATATAACACTTTGGTCTTTAATTTCGTACTTAACCTTAAGCCTTAAAATAAGGTTTTCCATTTCCTATACACAGTCTCTATAATACAAAACAAGAATATTATCTATATAAAATAAAACCATAATTTAGTAATTTAGGGTATAAAATAAGTAAAGGTCTTCGTTTATTAGTTAAAGTCCTAGGTGACATAGGGTTCCTAAGAACTCTTTGGACTATAAGAGTAGCGTATCTCTAAGCTCATATAGTGCATAAGAAAGTATTATGTACTTCCTAGGTTATTTAAAACTATCTAAGAGGTGGTATACTATAGGTGGCCCGTTAGGGTCCCGTTTTGCGTTAAGGAAGGTATTAACGACGTCAAACTACCACACTTCTAAATCAAAGTGTACTACGAGTACCATGGCCACCCTGAACGTTCATGCAGCCAAGGTCGTTGCGTAGGTTTATTCTAAGGGGTCCTTCTACTGAAGGTCTCCTCTAACACAGATTCTCACCTTATAGCGTTCTATAGTTCCTTCAGAAGTTGGTTTATAAGTGAACACCTATTTTAGGGGAAGGGGTATAGTATTAATACTCGTTTAGTTAACCACTTTTTATATACCTTTTTTTATAAACTTATGGATTTCCTTATAAGTTATTTTCTTATAAAGATTACGGAGTAGTTCTGGGAGTTTATAAAGGTTTTTCTAAAACTTAGGAGGTGGTGGAAGGTTTTCTAAACGAAGTTTCTTTTTTAGAGAGATATTCAGGCGCGGATTATTTACCTATTATATTACACCTTATACAACGTGGTGTAAGGTGTAGTGACCTAGGGACACTTCGTTTAGGACTTTCAACTAATTAGGTATAAACATATTAAAGAATACCTCCTAATATTATTTTATATAGAGTATAGAAATGTAGGGAAAGCGACGTTATATAAGACAGTTATCCCGTTTATCGTATTCTGGTGATAGGTTCCTTTATCGACGGCTTTTCCGCACGGGTTAGCTGTGGTCCCCTACGGTGCTCCCCTCCTCGATTATCATATACGGCCTTATAGGTCGAGGCTAGGAGTCGATATCAGGTTTTTGTGTTTCTAAGGTACCCTCTTCACTCTGGTGTTCAGTTTGCATAGGGTCCTCGTTTTAGATGCTTATATCGTCGTCGATGCCCAATTTATATCGGTTATCTTCTATGTTTATTAGTAGTTCTTTAGTAGCTTCTACGTCGGGTATTATATTAGTGAACCCCCTTTTTTATTTCTAAGTATATATTCTAGTATTAGAGTTATTTCGGTGGTTAATGCCCATCCCCTAAGCTATTTAGGATTCCCTTTTTTTATTACTAAGACGTTTTTTTATAATATAAATCCTTATAGTATTAGAGTTTAAAGTGATGGTCGTTGGTCGTCTAGTATTACTACTACTTCGGTATGGTCGATCACTCTGAGAATTTTAAATACTGGGTTCGTTTCCTTAAAAGGTTCCCTAATCTCTTCTATTATGGTCTAAACCATAGGAACGGGGATTACCGCCATTATTTCGTTTTTTAAGTAGAACTTGGTTTTATTAAACATCATATTATATATAAAAATAACCTAGTTGAGTAAGGGGATCCAGATTTTATATAAGTTATGGGTATTCGGGACGTAGTCCACTAGGTATCTAATATATTCCCTAAGTTTTACCTTAAACCTTTGTTTATTAATTCCCTTCTTATACTCTTACGTAAGAGGGTATACTTAATAATTATAAGTGTAAATCTAACCTTAGTATAAACGGAGGTCTCTAATATACATAACCACATATTCTAGTGTTCACCATTAAAAATAGTTCGAAAACTATTCTTCCTCTACTTAGTTTAATAAAATTCAACTATTATTTACTTATAAACTTATATTATATAAGTAAACTATTATATAAATAATTTCCACTTATAATTTCGGTGGTAAGCTGGCCGTAGATATTATTTTAATTACTCTAATAATAGTTTCCTAGCTGGCCCTCTCACCACCTCCTACTAGTTCCTTTGTATAAGGAGGGGATAACTCTATTTTAATCCCTTCTTTTTCTACCCACTATTAATATATAATTTCGCCGTTAATTATAATCACTAAACGGTCGATATCTTATTGTATTTATACACGGACAATCCTCGTTATCTCCGGACCCAGCGTTTAAATAAGTGCAATACCTCGAAGACCTATAGGAGAGTCTTTTCTATACACAAGAACACAAAAGGTCGTCTAAAAAACTCGTCCTTAATAATTAGAGCTTATGTATTATTATTATAGTTTTTTGGATAGTTAAAAAGGTCCTATGAAATACGGTAGTATAAGTGAATAGTTTTACGTTCCGAAGTTCTTCGGGAAACGACGTTCTTAGTATAAGTGGTTATATAACGCTCGTATTCTAAATATAGGGGCGCTTTGATCCTGACCCCCCCAGCATTATAGACTAGACGCTCTAAGGCTGCTGGTCCTAGATGTCCTGAACGAAGGTGCCATAAATCGGCGGTATATATCTCATATAACGGTCATTTCCTAGGCTAGGTCTTAATGTGATTCAGGGCAATTATATTAATACTATTAGAAAGTATTATAGTTTATGGACTATAAGAGGAACGGGGTTTATATTCGAAGAAGACTAAATTAGCTTTTTTAACTAGTTATTTAAGTATTACGCTATTCTCATGGGTTCTAACACAAAGTGTATAATTTAGACCTAAGTACCACATTCCGGCCTTATATAAAAGGGCTTCTAAAACAACGTTAACGTAAAAGTTTTCCACGTAATAGACGTTTTCCAGAACGAAGTTCTAGGTGTTTAGTCCTTGAGGCCCAGCTAGAATGTTCCTTAGTATGCGTTTCCCTTTTCCGAGGATTGGGAATAAGGTTATACCCAACTCTATTCGTTTATTACTCGTAACCGTCTTATAAGATCCTGGTTCTAGAAAGTTAAGGTTATTAATAAGGTCAGTAGTATTATAATTATCTATAATTATTGAATTCAAGAGAGGGTATAATCCATAAAATAGTATAGAAAAGATGTTCAGGGGTATTTTCGTCTAATTTGTTGCTTCCCCCAAAAAAGAGAGACAAATACAAATAGCAATTACATCACCAGGGTATTCAAGGGGTTTAGTAGCCTTAGGATCTTGTTTTTCCTTCGAAGGGTGGACTAGACCACCTCTTCTTGGTCCATTTCCACTATACTTATTCCGGAATCCTCTACGTATAATTCTATTATTAGCTCAAAGCTACCCTTTACGAGCAACTTTGGTCCATAGGTCGTCCCATTTCTTATCATCTAGCCGACTTTGGATCCTATTATATTCCTTTTGTCTAGGTTAATATAATTAAAACGGGGGTAGGAGCTTATAAGAGCGTATTCCACGTTAGTATAATTATCTAGAGTCCACTTCGGGTAAACCATATTATAAGAGTACGAGTTAGCTTATATATTATTCTCGGTAATACCCTGGTTATTTTAGATACTATTTCCAGAATAGCTCACTAGGGTTATAAAGGTACTAGTAGTTCGGCCTCGAAATTTCCCGTAGACTATATCTTCGTAAAGTAAATTTATAAAGATCTCTTTGTAATTAGTGAGTAATGGAATTCGGTCTCCAGTACACTCTTATATAATAATTTGTATAAACTCCGTATTTACCTACATCAGAGTAAAGTATTACCTAACTACTCATAAGAAGGTGTTTATAACTAAAAGGCCTTGAACTTCGGGTATACTATACTTATTAGCTTAAAGGAAAGTCTTATGTTATTTAGTGATTTAGATGAATAGATTAACGCTGGTATTAGCATTTATTATCGTATTATTATAGTCTTCTCGAATAGTGGTTAAATTACTTAACTTTATTAATGCGTATTATTATCTTAAAATAGTAATTAAATGTCGCAGATTGATTTCTTTATTCCTAAGAAGCTTTATATAAGCTGGTGTAAGGATTAATAGGCCAACTATAATAGAGACCCAGGTGTCAATAAGTTCATAGGCTTTCTCCCTTTTCGAATAACCGTATTATATAATCGCCTAGTGTTTAATATAAGCACTATACTCATCGTAAATTCCTGGGGTCTTTAAAGTGATCTCCTTAGGTCGTTTTAGGGCTAGACCGTCAAATCGTACTGTGTTCGTGGTTTCTCGGGTAATCTCCTAGGATTCTTCCTCTTTTATAGTTTCGTTTTATTCATTCTCGAGTTATCCTTGAATTTCAAATTACCGGGTAAAGTCCTACTTAGCTAGTTTTTAGGTATAGTCCTTTATAAGCTAAGTGTTTCGGTTTTCGATATACTTTAAGTATAAGGGGATAGTATCGTCCATATAAAGAGTCCCGAGAATAGTATTATCTAAATTAATATACTATTACACGTTCTTTATACGGAACTAGTATTATAGAATAATATACTATTATACCCAGTTTTAATAAGTAGTAAAATGGACCGACGTATCGAGGCTCGTAGTTGAGGAGGTTACGGAGGTCATTTTTACTACGAAACGAAGAGGATTAAAATAGAGATTAATAAACAATCCATCACTTACTAAAACTTCTCACAATAGTACAAAGGCTTAAATGAGCTAAGCTCATAACTATAGTGAAGCCTACGTAACAAACGGAGTCATTTTGGTAGAAAGTGGCCTGTCTTCTAGAAGTCTAACTACCGGGCGAAGCCCGCTTCTAAATAGGCTACAGAAAGGGTGAAGTTACGTAATACGGGTCACGTGCAGTATCACGTGACTGGATCTGCACACCGAACGGGCTGGTTCAGCCAGGAGGCTATCACGACAGTATTTTAATTGCCCTAGTTTTATGGATTACTTTTTCCTACTTTATAAACCAGTCCTTTAAATCTTTTTTTATAGTAAGGCGTTTCTACTCGGGTACTAATAGTATCCGCTTATATACTTTGTTCACTTTGGAGCACCTCTCTTTTATATTACTCTTTATTTATTCCTTTAATATATAAATTCATCGATCTAATATGCGGTTTATAATATAATAATAGTATAATAAGTTAACGTAAATTATTTCTTAAACCTAGTTTTTAAATACTTTAATACTTTTAAGGAATATTTCGTAGTTTTTTACCTACTCTATATACTCTACTCATTACTTTTTATATAATATAAGGTTTATTATAGAGAGCTCTTTAAGGCCCTATGCACATAGTTCATATTCAGCGTTATCGCTAAGGACTTCAGCTTTACTAATCTTAGGGTGTTCGTGGATCTCGGGGCGCATAGGACACTCCATACACCAATCAAAGAGCATTCACAAACTCCGTGCGAAGGGCTGGTCCTAGGCCTTGTCTTAACCGAAAGGTAGCCAAATACTGTTTATTTTAAGCTGAAGAGGAAAAGGTAAACTATGATATGGTGCGAAATCTCTATTTCTTAGGGGATAGGTGCTAGTGGGCTACCGGTGGGGTATTAGTGTGAGTATGGGTATAGTTTGAGTATAATTATTGGGTTTGGCCCGTGATATTACCCCCCTCCTCCCCCCTGCACGGCCTCTAGTTCCTGGCCGGCCTCCTGGGGGGCACCAGCGTATACGCTACGTCTCCGTTATTCTTTAATATCGGCCTATAACACTCCTCGTAATGGTTTAGTGCTTCCGTTTCCTTTATAGTATTGGTTGGCTCCTACGTAGGGTTAATATAGTCCTCCTATTTTATTAGGGTTTTATGTTTTCTCCTTTTACTTACTATTTTTTATTTAATATTGTAAATCTCCTTTGTTTACTACTTATCCTCGTTATCTACTTCCCTAATAGGTGGTGGTTAGTAATTTAATTGAATTTGGCCTAGGAGGGGGTCACTAGTTGACCTCCGGAGGACGTCCACGTGGAATCGCAAGTAAATCCCTCCTAGCATATTCAATTCCACTATGTGCATATTCACTACCTTAGTAACTTAGTATTAGTGGTGTAGTTATGTAAGTTTTTTATTTGGGTACAGGGATTTGTAGTTTATAATGTTAAGTTAGATTTTTTTATTTACTTAGTACTTATTTATTGGTAATTGGTGATGGTTAGTGTTTAATTTGTCGTGTTATTATATTAAGGTTATTATAGTTTAGGTAAATACTATAATATCCTTTATTTTAGTTACTAGTTTATCTGTGGTCACCTTTCTACGATTAGGTGGTCCCTTATTGTTTTCTTTTATAATTAGTAGTGGGTCGACGTAGTATTTGTGTTTTATAAAGAATGGAGAAATACTAGTTACTAAGCTAATTTTATTCTATAAAGCTAGTTGTATTATAGGAAGTAATTCGCCTTAATTGTCCTGGGCCTAGGTAATGTAGGCCCGTAAAATAGCCAGAACCTCCTGGTTTATACACTCTGTTCCCCTATTGGTCTATGGGTAATAAGTGGTGTTTAGTAGTTGGGTAACCCTGGTTAACTTATAGAACTCCTATTATAAGTTATTAACTTATTTTAACCCTTTATTACTTATAATTAACTAAGGTATCCCGTGGAAATGGTAGTAGTTATAGAGGAATTACTGGGTATAAGATACTATGTCCATAGTCTCCATCTCTTTTAGTGTTGGTGCTTTACTTAGCTGATTAACTATAACCTATATATAGTGGGACTTCTTTTTTTTTTGTTGGTGGTAGATTAGTGATAAAATCTATTGATAGGTCGCCACCTATTCAGAGGGGAACGGGGAGGGGCTTGAGTAACCCCTTCTTAGCTTGCCTCTAGATATAAATACCATTATATACATGGTAGTTCCTTGTGAACCTTCTGACCATCTAGGAGTGCCCCGGCCAGTAAAAGCGTCGGCTTATAATCTCGAATATGTTGTTATGCCCTAGGTGATTACTAGTGTTAGAATTGTGGTACTTTTATATAACCCTTGTTCATAATAAGTTCAAAGGGTTATTATTATTTCTTCCTCCGGGAACCTATATTTTATCCTAAAACATTAACCTCTACTACTTATTAATTACATATTCTATGATTTAGACTTTTAGTTATAACTCTAGTAGGAAATTGTGTTATCCCTATTTTATTATTTTATAAACTCAGTAGTATAACCTATTTTCTTTAATAGTCTAGTCCTAAAGTGTTTATAATTCGTTATTATTTATGAACACTATTATATGGAGTACTAGTAAGTCGTTTATGGTGTAGCCCACCTAGGGGGTACTAGTTCTTTTTTTAGGGATAGTGTAGTTAAGTATTAATTGGAGTACGCATCCCTGTTCTCTCTTATCGTCCTAGCTCTGGGGGGCGTCCTGCTCCCTTCGAGAGAGGGTATCGGGGACTACTGCTTCCTTTCCTGGCTGGTAATCCAAATAGAAGTTATACTAAGCTAACTCTTTTGCCCATCAGCTCTACCTCTTAGTGAGATACTGTTTCCTTATAAAGTGTTTAAGGTTTTCATGATTTATAAAAATCTTAAAGTTACTTATATTTCGTAGTTTTATTTTTTAGGCCCTAAAGTACACGAGTATGGTGAGTAGTTTCTTATTATAGATAGGGTAGTTATACTTAGCTAGCGATAACTTCTGTGAGTAGAATACGATGGGGTACTAGTGCTCATCGGGGTCTTCTTATATAAGAGTACTACCTAAGATAAACCCTGAATAGTTTATCTTTATTATTGTTTTTCTTTTAGAGTTAAAGTGGCGAAGCACTAGTTTTATATTAAATAGCTACTTAAGCTCCTGGAATCCTTTTTCCTAATTAGGTCCTTAGTGGAATATAGCCGACTTTTTTATAAACCTCGTAAAGGGCTCAATAATATTAGTATAATTAAGTATAAAAATGCAATAATAATTCGTAAACCCAAGGAAACTTTTAACCCCCTTTATAGTCCTAGGGGGTAACTACTCAGTAATAACTCTTAACCTCTCGGGGTTACATAAGATCCCTTTTTTAATAATAATAATAAACCCAATATACTTCACGGTCTTAACTAAAAAAGCACACTACTTAGGGTTTAGTTGTAGTCCGGCCTTTGCTAGGCGCCGGAGGACCACCTATACCTTCTTTTTATACTTCTTCTTTAACTCAGATGTATAAATTAGGATATTATTTAAATAAGTGGTAATAAAGTTATTTAAGAAATCTTAGAGAATTATATTAATATACTATTAGAGCGTAATTAGGGCCCCAGTAAGTCCAAAAGGGTAAACCAACTATTCGAAGAGTTCGTATTTTATATAAAACACTATCTTCTTAACATCTTCTTTTATAATCCGAATTTTATAGAATATAACCACAACGTTAAATTTCGTATACTACTACGTAATAGTTACCCATTGGAGGGTCTTTAGTATAAATAGTAATGGATAACGGTCCTTCTTTATAATACTATTAAGGGCTTAGTAATCGACGCAGAACCGAATTCCCCCACTAGCCCTCTTAATAAATAACACTGGGGTACCCGCTGGTGAGCTGCTAGCTTGAATAAACCCTTTGTTTAGTAGGTCCTTTAGTATCTTTTTCAGGACCAAGAGTTCCTCACGGGACATCCCATATAAGGGTCCCCATAGGAGTGTAAGTTCCCGGCTATGAGTGTCCTTAATAAGGGGGATCTTATAGTTAACCCCTGGCCTCCTAGGGGGCATTAAATACACTTTATATGGGTTAAATAAATCTCTAAACTCCTTATAAACCCAATTTAGAATGAGTTTTTTTTATATCCACAAGCTTTTTTTCTTTTAGTATATCCTCGATGTCCCTTAAACTTATAGTTATAACCTAGGCCTCTAGTGTTCTCTAGTGTTTCACTTATTAGTATATAGTTATAAATATAGGGGCCGTCAATAATAGGGCTATTTGAATCTCTTTTATAATAGCTGGTTCTTCCTAATTAGAGCGGTATACGTCTACTCCTCCCTTACCGTGGTGCACCCGCTGAGCAGTGGCGTCATACACTATACGGTTCACTTCTATCTATGGCTTCCCTAGGAATATGGGGGTTCTAGGCCCTTTACTACGTATACGTAAACTTTCTAAGTATGGCCATTTAATTCCAGATCTAGGACAGCCATACCCTGGGTATCACTAAGTGATGGCTTGTCTTGTGTATACCCTCGTAGGGCACGCCTTTTCTAATTTATTAGTGGTAGTCGGAGGTGTTTAGAGAGAGACTTATCCACTATTACGTAGACGTCGTAGCTAGTATTAATGAGGGTGTGTGTTAAGTGTCCTTTGTTAATCCTTGCCTAAATAGTGGCTAACCCTTGGCTCCTCTGTTACTGCTCTTCTTGGTGGGACTCCTATCCTTTGGCTTCCCCCTTCGTCGGCTATAGTACCGGACTTTATATTAGAATTACTTTTTTCCCGAGTTATCCTTATAAGAGGAAGTATTAGTGGCCTCTTAGTCCTCTTTTTTTAACCTAGGATCCTTTTACTTTTTTATTACCTTAGTATAGGTAACCTTCGCCTACTTAGGAACCTTCTTTTAGTAATTCCTAATAATATAACTTCTTTTATTATAATAAAAATACTTATGGTGGTCTACTAGTGGGTTACCCGAGCAGTGGTGATGGTGGTAGTCCTTCTCCTCCCTTTGAGTTAATAAGGTGCGGGCAGTGCTAAGCATCTGAACATCTCTATTGCGATCCTTCCGTGGAGGGGCTGGGGTTAGGGATCAGCGATACTCCCGTTTAATAGTAATAGGTGTTATATGCTCTAGTTTCTAGGTAATATCCTATACCTTAATAAGCTACTAAGTATACTCCCTTAGTAGGGAGATGGTGATTAGGTGCTCTTTTAGGTGGGAAATAAAGGTGTTTTCTAATATAATAATTTTAATAGTATTGGGTTATACACCACCTCTTATATTTATTATTATTTATTTAAATTTTAATAAGAAAATAGTTAGTTCTTTATTATTTTTTTAATAGAGTTTATAATTAAGTTATGGTTTAGGGTTAGGTGTTCAGGTCTCGGTAAGTTTTATTAAGGTAGGATATAAAATTTTTGGGGTTACGTTGACTTTTAGGTCCCTAGGCTGCGTAGAACGTGGTAACCACCTGCTGAGGACTGGTGTTTAGATAGGAGTTGATTAGGTATTATAGTTCCTAGTTAGTAGGGTAGAACGCTTTATTTATAGTAATTTTATCCCTTATCTGCTACGCCTAAAAAGGGTAGTCCTTTTATTTCCCCGAGAACTTTAAGGGTATTAATAGTGGTTTATGGTGTGTTAGTATCTCTATTACAAGGTGGTGGTTACCCAATTCTCCATAGGGGTTAGTAACGTTGCCCCTAAACCTCGGCTTCGCTCTAGCTCATTAAAAAGCTTAGTAATACTTACTTATAGGGGCCCGAAGGCCTCGTTTAAGGTTAACTATAATTAGGCCTATAGTTTATTAGTTATTATATTAGTTAATATCCTCTTCTTAACTAGTGGGGAGCTGCACTTTACTTAGTGTCCAATATTCATCGATTTGTTATTAGGGAGCTGCGCTTAACCTAGGATTCCGTTTCGTAACTAGTAGGGAGTTTTGCTTAACCTAGTAGTATCTTATATAACAAATAAAACAAAGCTTAAAATATGCGAAGGGCTAGTCCTAAGCCTTATTATAACTAAAAAGTAGCTAAATATTGTTTATTTTAAGCTGAAAAGGAAAAGGGTAAACTACGATATAATGCAAAATCTCTGCTTCCTAGGGGGTGGGCGCTAGTAGGGCACCGGTGGGGCACCGGTGGGGCACCGGTGCAAGCACAGGCATAGCCCGGGCATAACCACCGGGTTCGGCCCGTGACACTCCGAAGGGCATCAGGACTTACTAGATTAATATATTTCCATAAATCATAGGATTTAGCTTTTAATTATAACTGGTCAACCCATAAAACCCAGTCACTACTGGTCTTCAATTAGATCTTCGAACTTAGGGAGACCATTTTAATGGGTAAATATGAATTAAGCACTTAGGAAGCGCTTTCGTGCGTATAGAATTGAATGAATAGATAGCTAGCGACGCTTATCGTAAGCGCAGCACGTATCAGACTATTAATTATCGAATTAAGGGTCAATTGTGTATATTAATGTGTTGTGTCTGCTAAGTGCTTCAGGGAGCGTCCCTGACCCTAGGGATAGGGGTAGGGGACGCCCCTGGATGCCTGAGGCGCGCTCGGGATTAACCTTACGCCGAGCGCCCGTTCCAAGGCGCTTTTGGAGCGTTCAATCTGACAGGTGGAGCACCGGTGCGAGCCCGGGCATAGCCCGGGCATAACAGCCGGGTTCGGCTCGTTACATAAATAAATACTAAGTATAAAACTAAGTAACGTGGTTCATCATCGAGCAGGACACCATCATTGACCGGGACACATTTCCCACCTTCATCACTAACAACTTTTATATTTCAACTAAAATTAATTAAATTAATTATAATTATTTAGAATTACTTAAATTACTTATTTCTATAACCTTTAAATAAGTTCTTATGTTATAGCTGGTTTTACGATAAATACTATAATGTCGTAAACCTATCCGACGACGCTTTGATGACCCCTCGTTTTCCTCCTCTTTACGCCCTTCCTCTTTAATAATACCCTTTTTAACTATAATATCCCTTACCTAAAACCCTTTTAGTACCCCTCTATCCTATAATCTAATTCTTTCAGCTCTACGACGCTTACTAAGGGCCGTATTTACATCTTAAAGATGGCGTAACTCTTCCTCTATAAGGGTAATTATATAGGAAATATACTATAAACCTTTTAAAAACTTATCGGTAATTTTACAAATTAGTATTGGTGAGCTTCCCTAATACTTAGAGATTTTTTTTTTTTATAAGTGAAAACTAAGAGATAGTTTTATTAATGGTTTAAGGTGTTTTAGAAACCCAAGGGTCGGGTAACCTAATAGGGGTGTTCAGGGTTGTTGGTGTCCGTAATTGTATATCTAACTTAGAAAGGATAGTTTGAGGGTTATAAGGAATAAGCCTAGCCCCTCTAAAACCCCTATAAATGTTTTCCTGGGTAAAGGTTTAAAGGAATACGGCCTTAAATACGAGGAAGAACTCGGGTTTAGTAATATGGGTAATCTAGGTTTTAATGAAGTGCTCGATCTAAGAGCTATATCTTAACTTTAATACATTATAATAGTTAATATTAAAAGGTTAGTTTAGATGTAATGAATAAGTAGGTAAGTAAATAGTTATAATCTTATTTCTTTTATAATACTCCTCGAAATCACTATTAACGTGGCTTTTATGGTCATCAATAACTAGCATCCGATATATACCTCTTAATCACTATTTTAAGTATTTACTGAAATGCTGAAGCTATTGGAGGGCAGTCTCGTTATCGGTCTATCCATTGGAAGTTGTTTTAACTACTTAGCTATCCGTAATCTAGGCCTTGGAGTACTAACTCACAAAGTGGAAGTGGCCCTAAACCACTAAAAAAGGCGGTATTGTATAACTATCACTAATAACATAATAAATTACTATTACCCATTTTCTATTACTAAGTTAAACTTTTTTTAGTTTCTGTTGGATTCACTTCACTAGGCCTAGTGTGGAAGGTGGGCAAATAACGATATATTCGTCGTATCTGCTCTGTTGTTATTGAAGGAAGGAATCGGGCCTACGGCAGCGATCTGATGCTGCTAATCTAAAACCGATTCCTGCCTTCTAATTGGCTCGCTAACCGGGCTAATGGGCGATAGGCGGTAATAGGTGGTGCTAGTCCGGTGTGGACATTCCGATACTGGTAATTATCTCTTTTACTGTAAATCGCCCCTTTCTTAAATAACGAGTGAAAATTGAGTATTATTCGGTGTAGGCACCAAATTACTTAAAATACGATAAAAAAATTAATAAACGGAATAAGTGTATAAGGTGGTTAGAAGCGGTAGAAGTGCCGTTTTCGGCTGTACCGCCTTTAGTAGAAATAAGCATATCCCGTAGCCAGCTACGGGCAAAGTCCGGCTTACCGTTACTAGTAATGGTAATGGTATTCCTCTTATATCCCCTGATCTCCTTTATATTCCTCCTCTTACTTAGTGCTATAGGTGCTCCTTAGGGTCTTATAACCTATCCCTCTATCCTAATTTTTGTTTTTACCTCCTCGATAAGCCTTACGAGGGCTTAGTTTAGTGTAGCTTTTGTTAGGCCGTCGGTAGGGTTGTCGTCTCCGTGGATCCATTGGATCTTATATAATTCTTATTTCTCGTAAAACTATTTTAACACTATAATATCGATTATTAGGTGTTTTTTTTTTATGGTTCTAAGTTTAATAAGATATTTATAAAGTGAGTATAAGTTAGTATATATGATAATTAGGATTGTAGGTATTCGGAGTTTGTTAGTTACGATTTTTAGGGTCGTGGAGAGGGTATAGGTCATATTAACGCCGATGACCATCTCGTATATCTCGGATATGAGGACGCTCCTCGTAACTCTTTTAGATTTTGTTGAGGAATAGTGGATGATATTTCCTTTTATTATAAAGTCCTCTTCTCCTTTAGTCTTATTTACGAGGAGGATTACGAATTTAAACTAGGATATTAGGTTATTGTTATTAGTAAAGGAGCTATTAATAAAAACGAAGAGCTTAGTGGTAGTTAGATTAAGGGGTATGTAAGTGAGGCCTTGGTTTGGGTGCTCTATTTGCTATAGTAGGTATCGATTCAGAGCTTTGATCTGCTCTAGTGTTACTTTTTAGTGCTGGGTTACTGTGGATAGATTGAATACTACTTTTAGTTAGTACTTTGAGGTGGTGTACGCACCTCTGGTATACTGCTCGACGTACTACTCCTTTGTAGTAGCTGATTTGGTGTTAATTAGGTGTATTTTCGCTCCCTAGCCCTTTAGGTGTAAGAAGATGGTTTTTTTATTAGTTGAGATGATCCCTCCGTTAAATACGAGTAGTGTTTTAGTGGAGAGGTATTATTTCTCCTTCGCTGAGAATATCGCTTTTTGGAGTTCCTTGTTTTCTCGTTGAGTAAAGGTCTCGTCGTTTAGGCCGATAATATTATTAGTTTATATACTGATTATCGTAAAGTTCTCGTTTTTATTATTTAGTAATAGTAAGTAGGGGTTGTATATAGAAGTCCTTATCTGGAGCTTCTCTTTATGGTACTTATTGTATATTGTGTACTAATGGGTTTTAACTTTTGTGATATTGTATAATGGTTATACAATGGTTATGATGGTTTTTAGAGGGTAATTTTTCTTTATTTGGTTTAGTAATCTTGCGAGGATTGTCTTTTTGAGCTTTATTATGGATTGGGTGTACACCTGAGTGATGTCTCTTATCCATAGTAAATAGCCCTCCTTCTGGATAAGAGACGGGGCGACGGCGAGAATTAGTCTCTAATTAGTGCTCTGAATAGTTGGAGATTGTGTGAGGATAGCCTCCTTGTTATCGTCTGCGTATCCCTGAATAATAAGTCTAGACTTTTCGTAGGGTGTCTCTGTTTTGCCCTTTACTTCGTTAATGATCCTTGAGTGGAATATACGTATCCCTTTGTGTTTTTCTTCGTTGTATTTTGTGAATTCAAAGACTCCTCGTTCAATTAGGGCGTTGATCTCCTTCTTGGTGGACTCCTTAAACGGGGGTCCTAGGGCTTTGATTATGCCCTTTTTGTGTAGCTCGAGTGTAAGGGCGTGATCTGCCTCTTCCTTGGTGCTTATAAACGCGGTTGTTATTGTGGCCTCGTTTTTGGTGTTGTTAAAGGTGTTAACTTCTGCTAGGAGGTTAATTTGGGTGTTCTTTTGTGGTTTATTTTTTGGGTATCGAGGTGGTGGTGCTAGCTCTTCCTCCGGGGGTGGTGTTTCTGTTTAAATAATAATCTCATTTTGGATTTCCTTTTCTTTATTAAGGACGTCTTCTTTATTATTTCTTAGTATTTCTGGGATTATATTCTCGTTATTATTTTCTAGGAAGGGTTTAATAATAGTAGACCTAAAAGTCTTTAGTTTAGAGGGTAATTAGATAACGTAATCTTCGTTTTTGTTAATGAGGAGTATATATAGGCCTATCTAGCCCCTTCTCTTATGCTAAACGATAACTTTTAATTATAGTAGTAGATTTCGTGTAGGGGTTATATTTGGGCTGTTTCTTATTGCGAGAGTGTTAACTATTATGTGTTCTGTGTAAATCTCTCGTAGTTTTGCTATAGTTTTCTGCGTAACTTTTGTGTATTATCGTATCTCTGGTGATAGTGGTGAGTTTATATTTATGTGTGGGTATACTCTGAAGATGAGTAGGGTTATAATAAGATTGTTTGGGTTAGTTGTATTGTTGATTATTTTGATTATATTTTATAGGGTGATCTTCGGTGGTGTGGAAGGGGATTTTTGGTGGATAATGTTATATGCTTATCGTAGGGGTGCGTGGTATCGCTCTACTTTCCTGATGTTGTTGTGGGCTTTAACGGGCACCTCTTTGACTTTGATTATTATGGATTTTATTGAATTCCTGAATTCTTTAGAGTTGAAGTTTCTGCTAGTGTCTGTGATGATCTAATTAGGGGGTCTAAGGTAGGTATCGATCCAGTATTTGCGTAGTGTCTCCTAGGTGTGCTTTGTGTTAACGTTTTCTAGAAACCTGGCTGCGTTAAAGGAAGTGGTCGTATTAATAATGTGGATTATGGGTTTATTCCCTTTTAAGTAAAAGATATTAATAATGACCTTATAATTAAAGTCCATATCGTCTCTAAGGGTGAATTTGAATTTCCCTGGAGCTTGTCCGTTTATTTGGCACTGGCGGTAGTGCTTTGTGAGCTTCTGGATTGCTTTGAATATCATGTTGTTACTGGCTCTCTCTAGGATTGTATGGAGCCTCTGTACTGATGGGTAGCCGAAATGACGGTGGATTCTGTGTAATTCTGTGTTTATGAGGTGATTTTATGTAAAACTTTGTTCTGGAGAGTGTATAAGCATCCACGGATATCCCCATTTGTGTATAATAGGGACCTTTACGTTTCTTTATTGGAGGAAGTTGTGGATGTTATTGAAATGGATCCCTAAGTTATTTATATCTCTTAGATAAAGTAAGAATAGTGTATTAGTGTTTATAATGTAGAAGGGTAGTTGTCCGAAGGGTGAATTCATATGAGTTAGTCCTATGGAGGGTATTGGAGGGTTATTTCCGAAGGTAATGCTTATTTGGTCTGCTTTGGAGGTGTTGAGTTTTATGGTAGTGTTGATTTTTTGTAGAGTGAGGAATTGAGGGTATCTAATTGTGGAAATGCCGGCTACTTTTGTATTAGGTATAATCCCTTAGAAGATCGTCGTTGCGTAGTGGTTATCGTTGATAAACACCTTGTGGGCCGGTAACTTTGTGGGTATACCGTAGATATCCTTCCTTGTGATGGTGTGGTAGGTGGTTTGGTTATTTAGGGTTTAAGTAAGGTTTTTGTTAGTTAGAGTAGTGGTGTGGTCGAAGAATGAGATGTGGAATTCGTTGTTATGCTCGTTTTCCTTGTTGAGGGTGGTGTTGGTGAGGTATTAGCTTAGATCTTCTTTGTCCCTGGTGTCCTCGTTGTTAAGCACTTTATCTCTTTTATATTTAATAAGGAAGTGGCCGTATACTTTAGGAGAGGTATCGGAGATGTCCTTGTTCAACCTAAAGTGTTTATACGCTTTACTTCTCTCCTCTGCGGAGTGCTTTGAAGATTAGTACCCTTCCCTGCCGTAGACGTAGTATTTTTTATTATGGTGAGGGTATCCTCGTTATTATTGGTGACTTTTATAATGGTTGCTTTGCCCTTTTTTATTATAGTATTAGTTAATCTAGAACTGCTTATTTAGCTCTGTTTTTAATATAAAGTGTTAATAATGGGTATCTCTTCTTTTTTCCTCTAAGTTAAGGCTTATCCTTATTGTGTTATAGAGCTCCTCCGCTGTATTTACTTTGGTTAGGTTAGTAGAGTGGTACTCTTTTATAGAGATAATAGTTTTAATTAGTTTGTCTTTTAGGACCTGGTCTCCTTAGTAGTATGGTGCGAGAGTTTGCTGGAGATTTGTTAGGTCGTTAAAGAGGGTCTCTAGAGCCTTAACCTTTGTCCTCTCGGGGTTCTTTTAAATAACCTTATTGATATCTACTCCGTTTTAATCGATAATATAGGTTTAGCGGTGTTGGTCTCCTTTGAAGTGGTGCTATAATTTATTAATTACCTCCTTTGTTAACTGAGTAGTCGGCGTACTATTAATATAGCCGTAGTAGAACTGAGAAGCTCTCTTTTTTAGTATTGTAGGGAGTAGGCTAGCCGTTATATAGTGGTTAACTCCGATTTTTCTGTAGGCTTCGAGGAAGATGCGGAATTTGGTGTTAAGGACGTTAAATTTCTTACTATTATACCTTATATCGTTAGTATATACCTTAATAAGTATACTTTGTTATTAAAGGGTCGTTGTTTTGCTGATCTCGTCTATAGTGCAGCGTTCTTAATCCGATAGTTCTTAGGTGAATATAGGTTATCTAGGTAATTGTGGCCAATTCTGAGGGTGTAGCCCGGTGTAGGCTTAGCTTGTTCCCGCTCTCTCTAAGGGTGGCAGTGCTCGTAGGGAGTTCTTTTGTACTACGATCTCTTCTAAACGGGATTTAAATAATAGTAATACCCATTTCCTCGTTAATTCCTTATAGAGGACTAGGTCCTCTATGAGCTTCCTAAAAAACGGGCTTTTAAAGCTGATTTCGTTGACTTTTTCTTAGGTCTAGTAGTATAAAGCTGGGGTCTCCTTAAGGTTAAAGAGTTTAATTAGGATCCTCTACTTTTTTATAGGGATAAATATATTATAGTAGAGTAGGAAGTTGCGTAGTCTTCTCACCACTTAGGTCTCGAGGATATTAAACATAATTTGGGTTTAATTTTCGAAGTCTAATTTGAATTCTACTTTTAGGTTATGGTTAACAATGCTTTCCGCGGTCCATATCTCGATAAGGAATACTATTATTATTGCTACTGATTTGGGGTTGAATTCGAGAATTGCCTCTTCTGGTTTATACCTGGCCCATAATCCCCATTCATAAAAGTTGACCTCCCTTTTGTACTTCGTTAATAGTGGGACCAAGGAGCCGTTCACTATTTAACTCTGAGTACTAGCGGGAGCTAGCACTCTTACCGTCTCTTTTTATAGAGGGTCCTAAGTATCCTGGACCTCCTCCAGGGTCGGATTCACTATAATTAGGTCACTTCCCGATATTTTAATAGATATTCCAGTGTACAAAGGTAAGGTTAACGACGTCTCGAACACGGGGCATTTCCTCTAAGCCGTAGCTTCGAGGGCGTATACCATTTATTAGGCGAATTACTACTTATTATTTATGGAATACTATTTCTAATGGGTAGTATAGGAAAGGAGTCTTCCTTCCTTTAGTGTTATCTCTAGTTTTATATCCATGTCTGGGTCATCTCTAGGGGTAGGGATAATGATAATTAAGTCGGGGTTCTCGTTGAATTTAGCCCTTCGAGTATTAGGTGTTATGTCCTTAGTAGGTCACTTTAGTCTTAGTATTGGTTACCGGCTCTCTTTTATGGACATAATTAGAAGGTGGGGTTATCGTTTTTAGTATTGTGTTTACTGGGTATTCGGGGTTACTACTCTAGAGGTAGGAGTGAGGGGCGACGGCGACGATGGTGAAGTTGGGGTTCTCGTAAGGGTTAGCTTTTCGAGTACTAATTCCGAGGTGTTTCTATAGTTACTGGGTAACGGAGTAATATCTAAAAAAGAAGGGGGTATTAATTATAATGAATAGCTTTTCGTTAAGAATAAAAGTCGGCGATGGAAGTGTAAGGGCGTTTTATATTATTATTGATTACGAGATTTTCGTTATGAGCTATGTGTAATGGACGTAGAAGTCGTATTCTATTACGTTAAGTAGAACTTATTACTTTAGTAATTTTGTATAAACTCCTAGGAAGCTCTTATAGTATCCTATTATTAATTATATTATTAACTAAGGGTATTATAGATTCTTCCTATAACGTAAATATTATAAGATCCGTTGGACGGGCTATTCCATCCCGGGACTTTATAATATTACCTCTTTTAGTAAAAAGTTTATTTTACTAATTTATGGAAATGGTATTTAACTACTAATTAGTATTGGATTCACTTTACTAAGCCTAGTGTGGAAGGTGGGCAAATAACGATATATTCGTCGTATCTGCTTTGTTGTTGTTGAAGGAAGGAATTGGGCCTACGGCAGTGATCTGACGCTGCCGATCTAAAACCGATTCCTGCCTTCTAATTGGCTCGCTAACCGGGCCAATGGGCGATAGGCGGCAACAGGTGGCGCCAGTCCGGCGTGGACATTCCGACAGTTTCCTAATTTAATTAGAATATATAATAATTACTCTAAATTAGATTATACTTATTATAAAACCGGTCTTATCGAAGTTATAGAAATCTTTATTCATAATACCGTATTTCGATCATATATTAACCATAAATCAAAACTAAGGCTCAATAATCGTAGGATCTTCGTAGAGGCCTCTCTGATAATCATAAACACGAGAAAATCGCATCTTAAGCTCTGGGCATTACTAGACGAAGCGTTCTATCCAACACTTCCCGACCAGTCGGGAAGCACACTTCCGGAGTAGTGTATTAATTATATTTTTTATATCTACACATCGGGGTGAGAATCCTCAAAAATCCAGGTTAATAATATATTAAGTAATTACCTCCTCCTCGGTCTCTATTAAATTTAATCATACGTTAATATTATCGGCTTTAGTAGTTCGACCATTTATTCTAGTATAAAGGGTAACTTTAGGAACATTATAAATGATTACTATGCATCGGATACTTAATTATAGAGTTAATTAAATTACTTTAATTACTAAATTAATCCTATTTTCGGATAAAGTATTAGGTATTATATAATAGAAGAAAAGATGTGTTAAAGTAGGAGGATAATGGAAGTGGGAAAAGTGTCCTGGTCGATGATAGTGTCCCGCTTAATGATGAACCACGTTATATTAATTATATTTAAAGCTTCCCACCTATATTATAATAGAGGAGGTTTCCTATTTTTAGAGGTTAATATAATTATAAAAAGTTTATACAAATCACTAAGTCCTCTTAGGGAGTAGAATTAGAATAAAGCAACTAATATAATTACTAATACTTATTATAAAACCTAATAATAACCCCTATAACTTAATTTTATAAGGTTTCGCCCTTTACAGTTTCTCTTATAATAGTTATTACCTATTTCAATATACATAGTTACTAGGATATTATATAAACTAGTAACATACGGGCTTTGGGTTAATGGAAAGAGAATATTAGTAGAATTGCAGTTCAGGGACGACTAGGAGCACTGCTCCGGGCAAACTAGCGGTACCCAAAGGTAGCTTTAATACATAGTAGCTATTAGGCATAATTTAGAGAACGATTTAAACTATATCTAGTAATAATTACAGGCCTATGGCTCTCTACGCCACATACCCCTCGGGAGGTCTACTGCAAGGGTGTAACCGCCTTTGCCGCCATGTAAATACAACAACAACAACAACCCAATCGCCAAGCCTTCACGATCTCTTCACTTGCAATCTCACCCACCACCGACAGCAAACACCCCAAACCATGCGTTCCTCCCCCCTCCTCGGCCTGCTCAGCCTCGCGGCCCACGCCACCCGCGACGGCTACTCCGTCATCGAGTGCTGGCAGCTCGCTTCGGTCCCCGTCGAGGCGCGCGCCGCTCTCAACTACGCCGTCGGCGGCGACATGACGCGCGCCGAGTGAGCCATCATCCGGCCGCAGACGACGGTGGGCGAGGCCCGGGCGCCGGCGGTGCAGTGAGTTCCTCCCGAGTCTTCTCCCTCAAACCACACACATTCTCGGAGACGGGAATGTCCCTGTCGGGACGTGTCGTCTCTTCACACCAAACCGTGATTGCGACCGTCGCATCCATGCCACCGCCCCAGACCTGACGTCAAACCCCGTCAATCCTGCTGCCTTGGTTTAGCTGACCGAGATACAAGGCTCACCGTGATCCTCAACGGCCTTATCCGGATCACATCCCCAGCACCAAGAAACGCGTCCCAGGCGATGCCGCTCCCGGGGGGGTCAGGCGACGCCTCCGACTCTCCACCCCCGCAGACGGTCGCCCACGTCCAGCCCGGGACGGTGTCTTCCTCGATGCTCATCGCCGCCGACCTCCGCAGCGCGAGCGTGCGCGCGGGCCACTTCACCGAGTTCCCCGGTGACGAGCCGACGGTGCTGGTGCAGGTGCCGTGGGCGGGAGACGCGGCGCCGGAGCACGTCGTGCTGGGCGACGGGCCGTGTGAGAGGGGGTCGTGGACGTTCTGAGCTCTCATCTCAGTAGTCCATGTCAGGGATACTGAAGAGAGAGAGACACAGAGACAAAGATAGCATGTGAGAGCTGCAGGGTGTGGTCACGTTCCCGGCCCATGACACATAGTACACGATGGACAATGTTGCAGCCCGCCCCCAGCCGCAAGGTTCCCGGTGCCTCGGGCCAGAGGGTGGCAGACTCTAGGGTATGTGGGTGGTTGGGCTAAAGGCATAGCACACTTTCGTAGCTTGCTTGTTCAGATGTTTCTTGGCTTCAAAAAAAAAAAAAAAAAAAAAAAAAAAAAGGCTCGGAGGATCGCGATAGCCGACTAAAAGGAGGGAAAGCTGGGAGAGCCCCCGGAACACAAATAGGCGGTGCGCGGAAAAAAACATAAAGGCCCCCAAAGTGTATTTTCTACACCAAGAAGCGGGAGGGCGCGCGGATGAGGCGAGAAGGTTGCGGCCTTGGGTTCGCATCGTTGCGCCGATCGTGTCGCTTGCTATGCGGACGTAACTGTAGTAGTGAGCAGCAGCGGGCAGGATAGTGGACATAGGCAGAAGAAAGCGTCGTCTGGAGTGTCTGCCGATGACGCCGTACGGCATGGCTGGACATGTGCGGTTCGGTTTCTTACGTAGTAGTCGTTTTTTGCCGGGACATCCGCTGCCTGTTCGCCTGCTGCGCGTGTCTGGTGAATTCACGCCGCAGTACGAATACGGTTGAAGATCGGGACGTTTGTTCCCCAATCCCTTCATCGGTGTCTGGTGCTGGTGCTAGTCGGGGTAGACACGACCGAACGGGAGGGAGAGCCTGATGTGCAACGGCGGGCCAGGTGAATCACGAAGCCTTCCGCGCTTTAGTAGTGGCAGGTAACAAATCACGATCTGCTGTGAGACACCGCGGCGGCCGAGAGGCACGTACGGGGGGGCCTGGGTCTGGTTTGAGGCGAACGTCTGCTGCCGTGTGACGGAACTGAACTGTCGGCCAGGCCCCGACGCTCGAGACACACACAGTCACCCACGTACCACATCTTCTTTTCTTATCCCTTGAGGCTTGAAGGGGGGGGGGGGTCCAGGCTTCCCGAAGTGCGGACGAAGATCAAATGCAAGGCCCAGAACCTCGGGAGGTGACACACGCCTCTCCTCCCTTCGCTGTATCCCCTCACCACGAACTTCTCTCCAGTAGTGGTCTCGTGGTGGGTGAAATGCAGCATTAACGACCGGTTCGGTCGGTGGTCAGCAACACGATGCTCAGAAACGAGCGCGATCTCGGCAATCAAATGACCGCCCCCGAAAAAAACAATAGGCCAATAACCCTAAAAGAAAACCTACGATTTTACCTCCCGCCCCCGGCAGCCTGTGCGTTGCGTCTGCGCTGGCGGCATGCTTCTTTTCTGCCGGGTCGCATACTCCGCACCGGGGTGGGTTTGATAGGGTTCTGACAGCGATCATCCCGGCAGAGGGTTGAGGCATGCCAAAAGAGGCATGCGGACCCAGGATGGAGTGATGGAGTGATGGAGTGATGGAGTGATGGGGGGGGGGGGGGGTGGAGATCTCTCGGCGGCGGGCCCGGGGATGGGTGATGGGGGTCAGGCAGAGGTCCAGATCGAGAGGCGATCAGGCACCGCGTCAAGCCTTGAGGAATGTGAAAAAAAGAAAAAGACAGCAGCAGCAGGAGGAGGAGGAGGCTTTGTGTGCGGCCGCCCATTGGCAGAGCGTCCTGCCAGACGGGCAGAAGACAGCAGACAGGCCTCCCGAGTCCCGACGCTGGCGGTGCGTTGGTGCCACGCAGCCTTGGCAGCTACAGCTACAGCTACAGCCTACAGACAGCTACATGGTAAGTACAGCCAGCCAGCCAGACAGACAGACAGACAGCTACAGCTTCGGACAGCCGTTTGGTAACGGGAGCCGCGGCCGGTTGGGAGGAACGCAGCCATGTCTCGAGGCGGCAGGGCCAGGCGGCCGGCGCCCAGTCAGCTCCGCGCGTGTGTCAGGCGGTGGCCAGCGTGACCTCGTGGGCTCGTGGATCACTGCCGGTTCGAGGGGAGGGCTGATGTGGAGGGCTGGGCATAAGGAGGGTGGGGGAGATGGTAGGTGGCTGTGTGTCCTGCGTTCGCGAACTGGAGGGTCGGACGAGGAGAGATGCCAGGTTTGGAATGATGGAGCAGAGAGCTTTGCTGTGTATCACACACGTGTAGTATGCTCGCCTGGAATCAGGATTGGGTTTTGCGGGGGAGAGGAGAGTGCGAGTGAGATATGCTAACACTAACACTAACATAGGTCGGGGGTGTCATGGCTGGGATGAAACTTCGTGTTTGGTGGCGAAGCGCTGCTGGCTGAGCTGTGCTGATGAGCCGTGCTGAGCTGTCCAGCTTTCGGGTCCGCGGATGTCAGCACTGCTGCTTGCTTGCCTGGCCCTCGGGCGCGAATGCCTTCAGATGATGAATGGGCATCTGTCTAGTGTCGCAGTACGAAGACCCCGGCGACCCTGTGATTGGCGTCTCGGCCTCACTGGGCTGCCTGGAGGGCAAGGGCCCATTCCGTCAGATGTCACCATTTCATCGGGCGAGGGCGAATCGCACACGGGAAGCGGATATGTACGATGACCCCAGGGCTGGGTCGCGGCGCGCCGGCGTTGGTGAGGGTTGACGCGGTAGGCGATGATTGGGCTGGGGGTGTGTCGAATGGTGTGTGTAATTTGGGGGAGAAGCTGTGAAGGGGTGAATCGGGGGACGTCCAATCCGTGGCCGATTGACGCTGCAGGAGGCGGGAAACGTGGTGTGGGAGAAAAGCCACACGCTAAAAAGGTACGGATGTGAAGGTGGTGGCGGTGGTGGTGGTGGGTGAGTGTGAGCGTGAACGAGGGTGATGTGAGGGTGGTGTTGACATGTGAAAAGGAGAGGCTAGGTGTACTGCGTAGTGAGAGGCAATTGAGGGTGAGTGAGAGTGAGAGCGAAGCTGAATCCTGCAACGGAAATAGCACGAGCTTCAGGGCAGCGTCCAACCAAGGGCCGATACTACCATAGTACCTCTCTTCCAGCCCATCCTCGGCGTCAAGACACCCGCGCCGCGCTTCCTCAGATGACTCTGTCGAGGTGCCTGGCAGATCCAATGTGCCCCGGAAGGTGTTCTTCGAAGCATAGCATTGGCTTGTGATGCGTGACGCTCGCAATGCTACCTCATCGCGTCCTGAAGCTTTAAGGCTGGCCGAGCTCCCTCTCGCGGTGGTTGTGGAGGGTCGCATAGCTACTAATTACATGTAAGAAAAGTGACGATCGAACGGGGGGGGGGACAACTCATCGTGCTCACTCACTCACTCACTCGCCATTTCTTTCGCTCTCTCGAACTCCTCGCAACTCTTCACTCGTCCCATCGAAGAAAAGGGCTCGTTCGGTTCTTGTTACCCGCCAGACCGGACCACAGGCCACAATCCACAGTCCACAGACCCGTTCACAACACAGACTGGAGAAACCCGATGCTTGACTCGGGTAACACTCTCACAGCGTCCCTAGCAACATCGGCGGCTACGGGTGAGGGGCCGTCGGGCACTTACAGGGGAGGGCCTGCAGCGCGTCTCGCCTTGACTCTTGCTTGGATTCGCAGTATCCATACTTCCAGCAGTTCTTGGCCTCTGTGAAGCCATCCACACGAAACGAGACGCCCTCAGGCGCAGTCCAGAAGGTTATCTGGGAAACTCGAGATTGAGACAGGACACACAGGACACACAGGACACACAGGACACACAGGCCGACGGGCCGAAACGACGAGAAGAAACCATCATCACCGCAGCCAGAAACAACAAACAACAAATAACACTCGCTGCTCCGGGGCCACTTGCAGTACCTTTAGCAAAGCCGTGCGCTCGAGTCACTCACAACAACCTCAGACAAGCCGAGTTTACACCGCGAGACTCCCAGCGAGGACTTCCAACAGCAATATATCCAGAACGCCATCCTGCTCCGCCGTCAAACGCCGCGCAGGCAGACCAAAAACAAAAGCTAGCATTCGTTATCATCCAGGGCCACAACTACGACCTGCCGCGCTCGTCCCTCAATAGTGACTGTCTACTGCGTAGTAGCAGCAGCCCGTCCATCTCCACGAAGCGTCGAACAGCGCATCAATATTGGAAAAACAAGTGGAGATATCGCCAACGCCAGGCCATCCTCGTCTGCGAACCCCTCCCTCCTCCTCCGGTGCCATCGTCTTTTGACTCTTGTTGTTTTTCCCATACCAACTCATCCCATCTTATCTCGTCATTTTTGCCATCTGCTGCGCAGCATACCCCCTCCTCATCAACCTCCAATCCTCGCCAATTCCCTCGGCGTCACCGCTACTCCAACACTCTCGTAGGAAAAAAAAAAAAATAATTCTCGAGGCTTTCGCTTCGCTCAACAAATCTCGGCTGTCGAGCCTGTTCCTGGCACAAAATCCAGGCCCAAGTCTCAGGGCACTCACTCACTCTCGCTCACTCGAACCGGGATTCCGCCCGCCATCTCCACCGCCCTCGCCAAACACCAAACACACACGCAGCCTGCATACAGCAAGCAAAGCACCAAGTACAGCATTCGGCATACAGCCCATACAGCAGCCTCCTCCGTACATGCCCCCCGCCCAACCCTGTCTCCATCCACACTACTTGCGTGTGTAGACGCACCTAGCACGAATACGTACCCCTCTTTCAGGCTTAGGCTTCAAGAAGCGTTAGCTGCGTCCGCATTGCAGCGCTTCGCTTCGCTTCGCAACGCAACGCAACTTGAGACGACGAGACAGCGAACCCCATCGCCTCCGCCAACTGCGGCCAAGGAAGGGGGAAAACCGCCGCCGCCAGAAACGTCTGCATCCCGCCAAGTGGACAAGGCCCCATTATCCGTGTTTCTTGTGTTTTGCCGTTTGCTTGTTGGTCCAGCAGCAGCGGCCTTCGAACACCGACGCACCGCGGGGTCTAGACCCATTGAACCGCGACGAGGTACATACTTGATGTTTGCTTGAGCACCCGCTGTTGGCGTGTAGCAGCAACACGACATCATCCATCATCGTCCCAACTCTTTGCGTGCAGTCCCGAAACTCTCCGACACGCTCGAAAGGCCCTTTTTTTTTCGCCTTCCGAATCTTCCTTCTATAGCCTTGGCGCCCCGGTCAGCGTCAAGTTGCCTGCTGCGTATTAAGACGGACAAGTCAGTACCTTGCAGGCCACTCTGTCGTGCTGCTGTCAGTCTGAACTTGATCGGGTTTGGCCCCGACGCAGAGTCAAAGTGTGTCTGTTCGCCTTCTCCCGATATATCACCGCCATTTCCTCACCTCTCATTCATCCTCTCTCGCCTCTCTGTTGTTTAGTCCACCACCTACGCAACTCTTCGAGACATACATATTCTCACCTCCCCCTGGAACCTGAATCTGGGCCTGGACCTGCACCTGGGCCCCGTTCCTCACGTCGGCGGCTTGTCGTCTCATCAACGACGCACTCTCACCTGGTCAGTTACTTTCTCTTCCATGTCTTCCCCTCCCGCATCTGCAGCCCAGCCCGGTCGGTTCTACTGGCACTTCCACTTCCACCCACCCCTCGTTCCGCAGCAGCTGTCTTGTGGCAGCATAACAAAGCGCACGCCCAAACCCCCTCCCTCTCGGCCGATCTCCCACTCCCAGCCCGTCGTTGGTGTTGCGCTGCACTGCGACATTTCCCCCCTCCTTATTGCCCACCACCCCTCCCCGAATCCTCCCACCTCGTCCTCATTCTCCCGTGATCCCGGCCGCCGAGGGGCCCTGGGTACCTCGCCCTAAGCCCAGTCCAGTCACCACGCCCACCGCACCGCGCCGCACCGGCGCCATCGCAGCCTCCGCTGGGAATTGCACTCACCCCCTATATCCCTATCCCTATCCATCCATACCTTATCCCTATCCTTACCGCACCGCACTGCTCTGCACTACCTATCTCGTGCCATCCCGCCGCTGCCAGCACATTGATTGACACTTTGGCATATTGTCGCAGTGGTATCCCGCGCATAAATCAACCGCAACCGCCGCCAACCCAGTCCCCTAACCCACCACCGGTCCGGCCAGCAGCGTGTCGTGTTATTGTCTACGCCCGGGAATAACCTCGCCGCCCATCCTGGCCTGCGCATAGCGAACGTCGAATCAAAGCAGCCACATCATCAGCACTCGCATAAGGTACCAGCCCCATCGGCCATCAAGCTCTTCACAATCTATCCCTCTGCATCCGCTGTGCCTCGCATCACAAAAGAGGTTCCAGACCGGATATATTCCCGTCTTCTCCCGCCCACCGCTCTCTCCCGTCACTGATCTCCCCTCACCCATCACCCCACGCTCAACGTCAGGAGGCACGAGAAAAAGAAAGAAAAAAAAAAAAAAAAAAACCACACACGCACACACAAAAAAGAGATCAACAGAGCAGCCTGTCGCGGCCCCCCCCCCCCCCCCCCCCCGCCTACAATTCCCCCATTCCTTAGCAAGACATCCCAGGTCCCAGTTGCAGCAAGCACCACGAGACCCCCCTCCCCCCATCAAGGGCGCCTCACCGCAACATTCTGACCCAATCACGACCCCACGCCCATTACGCCCCCTGCCACCCGCGAACCGGGGGGGGGCTTTCATCAAGCACAGACGGGCACAAACCGATTCTCGATTTCATCGTCGCGATCCCCTGCCAAAAAGCTGCAAGAGGCCCTGCTAGCCCTGCCTATTCCGTGCCTCTCGCGGCTTTGCTTCAGACACAGGACACCAGCAACCAATCCCTCTCTCTCCTTTACCGTCCTCCACTTCCAAAAGCAGGCCGACAGGGATTTAAGAGAGAACGACGAAAAGAACACAAAAAATCCACTCCAACACCGTTGTCGTCAGATCAACAAAACTGGTACCCTCGCCGGAGAGGGGGCTTGTCTCTTAATTTTTTTTTTCCCCTCCCGCCAGACCGCAACTTCTGATACGACTCGGTTCATCTCGCCCTCATTTCCGCCTTTTTTGTTGGAACTGATCCAATACATATTAACCCCGGGGGCCCCTAACGAACCGCTCGATCCCACGATCCTCTTTTCTCCAGACGAATATCGTTCAACCTTCGCAGCTCGCAGCTTGGTTCCCAAAAGCTCGCTCGAAGGCAAACCCGCTCTGGCCCGTCTCCGTCTCCGTCCCCGTTGCCGTTTCCCGTCCAGCTTCGGCCTCGGCCTCGGCCTCCGCCTTCATCGGCCGCCGCCTTTCGCGCTCGTCGAGTCGAGGGGGGAAATCCTCCAATGGATTCATAGCGAGGATTCAACTTTCAAACTGTTCCACGTTCTCGCACACACACACGCCTTTGACTTATACCTTTTTTACATGAAATCCTCCTCTTCGCCGTCCACCCATTCCACGATACTGTGAGAGCAAGCCATCCACACACAAATCCACATCCACCACATCCACGCACACACAAAAACCCACAACCCACACAATTCTCCCTCTCCCACAACACACCACCATAACCATGTCTTCCCGACTCTCCCCCATGCCTTCCAGCATGACGCCCTTCCGCACCGAGTCCCGCGCCAGCGTCGCCGCCTCCGACACGACGTTCTACACCTGCGCCTACCAAAGCTTCCACGACGTCGAGCTCTACGCCCCCGGCTCGCCGCCCTCCCGCACCCCCGCCCCGGCACCGGTACCAACGCCGGTACCGGCCCAGGCCCCGGCTCCTCCCCCGATGCACCACAACAACACCACATTCCACCACTTCTCCTCCCCCAAAGACAAGCACAAGGAGCGCGAGCCCGAGCCGATCGAGATGCGCCGCCAGGACTCGGGCTACGAGTCCCTCCCGCCACGCAACTCCTTCTCCCACCCGCGCCGCACCTCCACCGCATCCTCCTCGCAGTCTTCCTCTCACCACAACGCACAACAGCAGCCGCGCTCCCGCGGCCGTCCGACCATCCGCCGCGCGCCCAAGACCTCGCCGTACCCCACCGCCGCCCGCACGAGCGGGAGCAGCCTCTACCACCCCTCCTCGCGCAGCCACCCGGCCTCGGCGCACCAGCCGGCGACCTTCTTCCACTTCCCCGCGCACCCGACGGACCTCGAGCTGCGCGCGCGCGGCGACGACCTCGAGCTCGACCAGCGCGGGCTTCCGTCTCCGACGCAGCAGCAAGCGACGACGCCCGGCAGCGAGACGGCGGCTGAGGGAGGGGAGGTCGCGCCGCTCCCGCCGCAGGCGACGCATTACTGGACCAGCGACCGCACGAGACGGCTCGAGTACGCCGCCATTGATGCGGCGAGCCGTGGCGTCAAGGGGTGGGTGAAGCGCAACCTCGTCCCGGACTGCTTCGTGCCCAAGGAGAAGCACGTCGCGTTTGACGACGATACGGGTAGTGTGAGGCGGTACCGGCTCGAGCTGGACGAGGAGACGACGCTGGGCGAGAAGTGCGCGTACGGCGGCCGGAAGAGTGGCTGGTTCTGGCGCCGGTTCAAGACTGCTTGAAGCGATCAAAAAGGAGACACAAAACGGAAAACGCGATGCTCGGCGACCCATCTTTTTTTTCACGCCATTCTTGATTCGACTGGGTTTTATCTGATTTAATGCTGGTGTTAGTTTCTACTTTGGATTGGGCGAACTTTGCATCGTTGGTGGCATCTGCACACGCGGCTGGGAAAGGCTGCATTGGCGTTTTATACCCAGCATTTGGTACCTTTTTTTTTTTTCCTTTTTTTTTTTATTTTATTCTTGTTCGACTTTCTTTTTTTACTCCCCTCTATCGCATAACTCTCTGTAATGTTTTTTGTTGTTGAGAATTTTTCCGATACGAGGAATGAGGCATGAGCAGCTTGATTGAGTTGAGCATCAGACTGGCATAGCGACACATAGATGATAGACGATCCTACGAGATTCGAGGAGAGAGGAAGACAGAAAGCAGCTGGAGACAGGAATTTAGGTCTTGAGGACTGTGGAACTCGTACACGGGCTGAGAGTTGATAGTTTCCAATCAGACTGCGTCACATTTCAAACAATGAGCCATTGCGAGTGTACATAATTGTGCATGATGAGGATCCGTTCGTCTGATCTTGCTCTGTTCCCAATCCCACGGGAAGCCATCCTTCCACTACTGCGAACCGAAAAGGGATGGATGGACACTAGACGAGGCCCGTGTCATGACGGTGAGCGGTCTGGCAGCTCGGTGTCCTCCCCCTTATCCGGATCCGAAAACGGACCGGCCCGTATCGGCTGCCATTCCGGTGAAGAGGCGGTGAGGTCGAGGTCAGATGACACCGGCTACTCAACAAGATGGAAGAACCCAGGACACATACACCGAACCATTCATGAACGCAAAGTACAACTTATGTCGTCATGGACACTATGCATCGTGACATCCGCGATCCGCTTCAGGCACGCCAAGCACACGAGCAACCGGAGCACACGAACGCCCTCCACCTCACCACGGCAATCGCCCTTGGCAGCGGGTTCAACACCAAGCCCAGCTCCTGTCGATCCATTCGCAAACCCATAGTCTCGGTCTTGGGCCCCCCCAACAAGTTCCGACGCGACGGCGCCCTCACCGCCGACCGGTCGGTCCCCCCATCCCCAAATCCCTCGCCATCAGGCATCCCGCGCGTCCCCGTCGACGAACCTCCCCGCCTTGACGCACTCGAGAACCGCCAAATGCTCCCACGGGCCCTGGCCCATCGACACGCGGCGTATCTCCAGCCCCGCGCGCGCCAGCACCGTGGTCCAGCACGCCAGCGAGCGCTGCTTGCCGCCAAAGGTCAGCATCATGAAGTCCAGCATCGTCGACGTCCGGTGCGGCGGGTTGCCCATGACGTCCTCCTGGATCAGCAGCCTGCTGTCGTCGGCCATGGCCTCGGCCAGGATGCGCAGCATGTTGGACGCCACGTCGTCGCCGTAGTTGTGCAGGCACCGTCGGATCCAGTACGTCAGCGCGCCTGGTGTGTGTGGCTGGCGTCAGCATATGTCTGTCTCAAATATCCCAACACACACCACTGGGGGCGGGGGGGGGGGGGGGGACATCCCGGTCTCCTATACTCGCCTTTAACAGGCTGCTCCTTGTGGAAATCAATAACCTGCTTCGTCACCTCCCGCATATCCCCGTCGTCCAGCTCTTTAACAGCAGAAATCACCTCCTCGCGGTCCTGCAGCGCGCACCGGCTCAGCGGCAGGCCCGGGTTCTCTTTATGGATCGCTTTCAGCGACTGGCCGCGTCCCCCGCCGACGTCGACGAGGAGCGGCCGGTCCCCGTCCGGCCCCGCGGCGTACGAGGCCACCCAGCCGAAGTCGTAGATGCCGGTGATGGGCATCTTCTCCTCGATGGGGCCCATGGCGCGCAGGAAGCGATGCATGCGCGCCGGGTCGCGCTGCAGCATCTCGTACCACCCGAGTTCGGGCGAGCCGTAGGCGAACGTCCCCGGCACGTGGTTGAGGGTTTGGGGTTCTTTGCGGCCGTACTTTTCAAAGTAGGCTGGCATGTGCACATACGGCACCAGGCCGTTTTCCCAGCTGGCGAGTGTTTAGTTGGATGAACAATGAGATGAGGAGGGGGTTAGAGGTAGGGGACGTACGCCATGCCGACGATCTGGCCGGCTGGGTGGCCCTCGATATAGATCCTCGAGCGCTTCGTGTGCGCGACGGAGTCGTCGCCGACTTGTGCCAGCACACCCATGGATGTGAGCACGCCTCCGATCCGCCCTGGGCAAGTGTCAGTCGACACCATTATTGGCAAGTATCTCACTCGTCAGCGACTCACGTATCAAGGACTCCTCAGCATCGACCTTCTGAGCCAGCTCGGGATACGCGATGCTCCCCCCGGCCGGAATGTGGTCGTAGACCTTCCACTCCCAGAACAGCCGATTCGCGCCGAGCTCGGCGACGGTCGCCGTCGCATCGAGCCACTCATCCGCGGGATCCTTGAGGTGATTGATGAGCGAGTTCGTGGCGTCGATGATGCGCCGCCGCAGCGTCTTGTCCAAGTCGCTCCCCGGCGGGTTGCGCGCCCGGTTGTTCAAGTACTCATGCACATGGGCGCCGATGGCCGTCGACGCCGCGCTGACCTGCTGGATGTGCAGTGTGACCTCGTCGATGTCGGACATTGGACCAATGGTTTGCTCAAGAATACCCCTTTCGTTATTAATGTGTGAAATATGGTTGCCCGTCCGCTGACTGGCAGACGGTGCAGCGGGTCAAATCCTAGATGTAAGCGGCGATTGATGCGGGTGTTTGCAGATGGATCCCAAACTGGTCTGATTGCATACAGCCGGGACGGGACGTCAGAAACCGGGCACACGGGATGGCTCGGGCATGCGACGAGGGAGGAGAAGAGCGGGCGGAATGTGGGCGAGAGTTCGTCGGTGTCAAGCGCTTACTTTGTATCTGCTTACATCGAACCCGAACCGCGCGAGCGGGGGGAGAGTGGACTATAGGAGAACGGGACGAGAGAGGGGAGAAGAGAAACGGAATGATAACAAAAGGGGGACTTCTGGCGCCCTGCTCGCAGCGTCCCCCGATGCGGTACCAAGAGAAAGGGACGGTAGTCTGGATGCGGCAGCTCGGTGTGGGTGTGCGTCCAACTCCATCATACCCATGTGCCCTCGGCGAACGCGCACACGTCCATCGACACTAGTCTCCCGCCACGGCGGTACAGCCCAGCGCTGGGCTGAAGCTAAAGCTGAAGCTGAAGCAGAAGCAGCAGCAGAACAGACGGACGGAGGAGATTTCGCCGGTCGACCAATCATGCCAGGCCAGGCTAATGTCCGAGCTAGGTCCAGAAGCACGAGGAGGAGGAGGAGGAGGAGGAGGAGGAGGAGGAGGCGGATTGAGGGGGCGCGTAAATGGACCGGACGAGAACACCGGACGAGGTGGCGCTCGCCCCTTCAGCCCTCCTCTGCCACACATATATCCGTGGCTTCCGACCATTCTGCTCCTGGCCCAGCCTCGAGCGTCGAATCCGACGGGACACGAAGCCGGTGCTGCTAGCAGGCGACTGGTGGCAGCGCCGCGCACCGGCTAGGACGGGTCGTGATAGGCTGCTTGGGAACGATGGCGCAGGGGGGGACGGAGCAGCTATTGAGACTGGAGGATAGAGAGAGAAAGAGAATGCTATCGCTGTGTTCGTACACACGTTTCCGTTTCCCTTTTGTCGGGGTTTTGGTGCGCTGCTTTGCCTTTCTGACAGGCGAGACATGCACCTGAACGGAACTTGAACAGGACCTGAACAGACACGTACTCAGCCGCCATCCGACACAAAGTAATCCCCGAGCTGCAGTCCAACGGTCGTCATCTTTCTCTTCTTTTCTCTTTCGTCTTTCGTCTATCAAGCACTTGGTCGGTTCGAAACTACTCAACTACCGAGCGCTGGCTTGTCCTGTCTGACTCGGCGAATTCCAGGAAGCCGGCGTCGCGTGCCGGACTTTGTTAGAGTTCCTCTAGAGGCGCAACAGAGGCGCAACGAACCATTTAATACACCGAACAGCCCCTCAGTCGCACTTTGATCCGTCCCTGAGCTTCAACTGACAGGTCTCCAACGGTTCTCGGGCGGGCATCACCCTGGTCGGACTCACATACCCCTCACCCTCCGGACCTGCGACGGGTTCCAAGAGAAGCGAGTTGCGTAAGCAGCGAGCGAAGAACAGACAGACACACAGACAGACAGGCTCGTCATCGTGGAAGTGAAGGAATAAAGACACATCGGCCCACCGACCGAGAAAAAAAAAAAAAAAAAAAGAAAAAAAGAAATCAGCCCGGGCTCTCGGCAGGGGCCACCACGCAGCCATGGCCGACAGCACATCCAAAGAGGCCGCCTCCACGCAGGCCAAAACGTCGTCATCACCACCGCCTCCCCCGCAGCAGCAATCATCACCGACAACAGCAGCAGGCCTCCACGCAGAGAACACGGTCGAGCCCGACACGGACGACGGGGCGTCGTCGCGGGCGGCCGACGACAACGAGTCCACCTGGGACGACGAGGCCCTCGACTCGGGCGCCAGCGCGTACTCGGCCTCGACGTCGCTCTCGGCCAGCGTGCGCGACTACGTCTTCGAGAACACCCGCCGCTACCACAAGTACATGGAGGGCCGCTACCTGCTGCCCAACGACGAGCCCGAGCAGGAGCGCGAGGACATGAAGCACGCCATGTGCGTCAACGTCTTGGACGGCAAGCTGCACAGCGCGCCTGTCCGGAACCCGCAGAAGATTATCGATATCGGCACAGGGACGGGCATCTGGGCTATTGATGGTATGTTGTGTCTTTCTCTTCTCTTCCGTTCATCCCTTGATTTCAGTTCCATGTTTGCATATGTCCCTTCAGAGATGGGATGTCATTCGGGCGGCCAAGCAACACCCCGACCCCTGCCGGCATGCATCCAACGCACCCGGCCATCCAACACGCAAGCCAAGATCGCCAACATACACTAACACCCCCCTCCCCCAGTTGCGGACGAGTACCCCGAAGCCGAGGTCGTCGGGATCGACCTCAGCCCCATCCAACCAACCTGGGTACCCCCCAACGTGCGCTTCATGGTCGACGACGCCGAAGCAGACTGGGTCTGGCCGCCCGGAAGCCTCGACCTCGTGCACGCGCGGCACATGTGCATGGCCGTCAAGGACTGGCCGCGCCTTTTGTCCCAAGCCCACGACGCCCTGAAACCGGGCGGCTGGGTCGAGCTGCAGGAGCTGCGCTTCCACCTGCAGTGCGACGACGGCACGATGCCCGGGCCGGAGGGCTACGGCTACGGCCGGTTCGTGGAGCAGTGCATGGCCGGGTTCCGCAGCTTCGGCATCGACCCGCTGATGATGGAACGCAACGCGGAGCTGCTGCGCGCGAGCGGCTTCGAGGGCGTCGAGGAGAGGGTGTGGAAGGTGCCGATCGGCACGTGGCCGCGCGATCCGAAGCTCAAGACCATCGGGCTGTATAACCGCAGCATGCTGGTCGACGCGCTGCAGGCTGTGAGCATGGCGCCGCTGACGAGGGGGCTGAAGTGGACTGCGTCCGAGGTGGAGTTGTTCCTGATCGATGTGCGGCAGAGTCTGATGAATACGTCGATACACTCGTACCTGACGTTCCATGTGGTTTTCGGGCAGAAGCCGGGAGGGGAGTAGGATGGGAGGGCTGGTTGTGAGGTGTGCAATGGGATACGGCGTTGGAGACGGTTGTGAAGGGATGGGCGGGACGGAGTTTTTGGGTGTGGAAAATTGAGATGCTCCATCCATGGCGATGTATAGCTGGAATTGCAAATATACCATAGGCTCAGCGATCTCCCAAGGTCTCTTGGGTAGTCGGTATTCAGCGGTACGCGTTTTGTTTGAAGGGACATGGAACTTGGACGGTATCTCTAAATCTCTGAATACCTGGTAAAGATGAAAACACTGGAAAATTATGTCACTTGAATTAATCTCATAGATACGTGGATGACACGGAAGCAAAAGTCTCTTGTAAGAGCGAAACTCTTCTGTTATTCACAAAGTCATTTCCCCTCCTTTCACTACTACCTGCTGCGCTGGAATTGATCCAATGCTTCTCATGAGTTTTTATCTAGCCAAGTTCCTTTCTCATGGCTGGACCAATTTAAACAAGGAAAAAAAAAAAAGATGAGCCATTGGGAAAATGAAGGAGCTTGAATCACTGATGAGTATATTCTGAAGAGAAACTACATCATCACATGGATATCCCTGATGGTCTTCAGCAGAATTTCATTCACATATTTCGGGGAATAATCCATAACTTCATAATATTAGTTGGTCATATATTTCAATCAAATCCCACACCTTTGGCAGCCACATTCAAAGCCCCAATTCTTCTTCAACGTCGCCACCCTCTTCTCTCTCGACCACTCCTTCTCCTCGCCGCCCAGATACGTGATATTCAGCTCCTCCCCTTCCACAATGTCCTTCCCGGCCCGGAACTCCCACGCCCTTCCCTCCCTCCTCTTCTCGACATTCGGCGCGCAGGAGTGGTTGAAATAGCTCGCCGACGGCCAGCACCCGTACCCGAAGAACTCAGACCCCTCGTCCTCCAACGAGCGGATCCCAAATGAGTTGTGGTTGTCGCGCGAGGAGAGCAGGAACAGCGTCTCCGGCGTCGTGACAGCAAGCAGCGGCAGCGGCAGAATCGCAAGCAAATGCAGGTATGTCCTCGTAAACGCACGCAGGTCGTCCGCGCTGCGATACGGCGTCTCGTGCACCGCCAGCGAGAGCACGCTCTCCCACCTCGACGGGTCAGTATACCGCGCCACCACGCCGCCGGCGCAGAAGCTCATCACGTCCGCCTGGATCGGCTGCTGCACCGCCTTCTGCACGGCCTTGCGATGCCTTTTCGTGACCGCCGCCGCCTCGTCGGCCACTCTCGCGGCGCGGATCTGCTCCGCCTGCTCCGCGACCCCCTCCCACGCCCGCGCGATCTCCTCGGCCCCGGGCCGCGGCGCGTCGACGTCGACGAGCTCGTTGTCCTCCTTGCTGCGCTTCTTGACGAGCCTCTCGACCTCTGTCCACGCCTGCACGCCCACCTCGCCCGTCTGCTGCTTCCAGAGGGTGCGGCAGGGCTCTGAGCAGAAGGCGAAGCCGACGGTCTGGTCGCGGATGCGCAGGTCTCGGCCGTCGTCGTAGGCGAAGCATTGGGCGCACACCTCGCGGCGGTATTCCCGGAGGAGGACGCACACCACGAGGTCGTCGGCGCGCCAGAGAAGGGTGCCGGCGGGGGCGGCCCGCGTGGCGAAGACGGCGCGGCCGGCCGTGGGTGTTTGGCGGATTTCGAAGAGTGGCGAGATCGGTGCCCCTGGAAGAGGGGGCGTCGAGGTGTCGTCGTCGGGGGTTGTTGTCGAGGTCGGGGCGGAGGATGGGCGGGAGGTGGATGATGATCGAGAGGTGCTTGAGGCTGGATAGCTCGTCAGTGAGGTGGGTGTGTTTATGTCGACCAGGTACATGGCGAGTGTGAGTGATTCCATTGTTAGTCGTGAGTATGGTCAATGGTTTCTGTGTCACGATCGTTTCAATGTTGAGCTCTGTGGTGAGTCGGGGGGGGGTCCAACAGTCGTTCAAACAGCCGTTCAGTTGGAGAAATTGATTATCTGTTAGCTCTCCGGAGCACCGATGAAGCAATAGCAAGTAGCAAATGTAAAGCAGATGTCTGTGGTCAGCTTCGTATGTCACATAAACTGTTGCCGGAAGTGAGATATCGGATATGTGTCACGCTGTAGTGGTTTTGTCCTCTGAGCACGGTATGTGCAAAGCAGTTGGAGGGGTGAACAGAAAAAAAGAAGGAAAAACACCGAGGGGAGCGAAGGTGGGAGGAATGTTTTCATCAGTGTCATGGCGCGAGTGGGACCGGACCCTGAGATTGCCACGACGACTCCGGACTAGCGTGAGGCAATTTAAGATAAGCGAGCTGCAACGATATCCATGTGTGGTGATTGATGGGTTAGGAAAAATTCTCGGCCTCTGGCCAGAGTTGTTCCAGACCTTCCTCGAAGGGAGAGGCGGTGAAGACGTGACACCCGCGGGGGTTTATCCCTTTTCTCACCGAGCCACCGAAGTCCCAGAGCTTGAATTGAAGCAGCACCCGTGAAGCACTGACATTGAAACTGCACTGACAAAAAAAAACTAATTGAAAAAGGGGTCAAAAATTAAGCTTTGACAGAAATCCGGATCCATGGGCTGATCCACAATGACTTTCAGCCTCAGTCCTTTTTAGGTAAGAGAACAGGTGCTGCCAATCAATTGCCACTGCCCTTTGAATCTTCGAGTTGCTGATGTATCTCCGATGAATAATGCTCGGTCTATGATTTGATATTTAGGGACAACCTTTGTAGTGGACTTTTAAGGATCGGTGCGGCTGTGTACCTCCCTCCCATGCTCACCAGGGTCGTCGAAAACCTCATTGCTGCTGCTTCCGCCATTTGTCGTAGAGGTACCTCACATAGCCATCTACATGTCATCACATGCCATCAGGGGACCGTCTTCATGGGCGTGTCCCACCACGGCCTTTCGAAGGAGTCTACCGCCTCACGAGAGTAGTCCTTGAGTGCAGAATACCTTTTCCAACTCCTTGTCACGGAGGAGTTCTCCTTGCTCCTCGAGAGTCAAGTTCTCCATAAAGGCGTTCCGCTTCTTGCGGCGTGAGAATTGCATCATTTCTTGGATCGCGATCAAGAAAGCTATGAATTTTTGATCTGTTCTTGCAACGAATTCAAATGTCTCAGTCCTCTTCCAACGGTGCCTGCCATTTCAGTCCTCAAAAATGAGAGTCGGTTTACCAATCCAAGTTCTCCATCACGTCCTCGAAACTCGCGATAGATTGAAACTGTACGGGAAGCTGCTCAACAATATCCCAATACGGCCTCAAGATCCTTGACGCGGAAGCCGTGAAAACAACGGAAGTTCTCTACCTAGGGTGCAGAGCTCACTCGGAAAAGTCTTCGGAGTCATCGTCGTATCGGTGCTGGCTTGTGAAGGCCAGTTCTCGGTCCGGCCCTCGGATGGACGTGATGTAGTCCTCAAAGTCGTGCGCCGTCTTGGCTATGGCGTTGAAGTTGCGCCTCGTCAGCCGGGCCACCGTCAACCTTTTGGACCCGGACGCCATGGCTTCTTCCAACGTGAGACCCTCGTCTTTGATCCGCTGCAGCCGCTCGTGCTGCCCGAGAGCAATTGCCGTCTGGAAAGCGTTGCGGATCTGGCGTGCGTTCCATGTCGCCTCGTCAGCCTCGTACTTCAGGTAGTGGTTCCGTGCGAAGTCGAGAAGCCGGTTTCGTTCAAACTCGATTCTGACTTCGGCTGTTTCGTTGTCCTTGGCAATCCGGTTCAACAGGTTGGACTATATCTGCAAGCTCGACTCCAGATTAATGCCCGGATACCGGAGAGCAACGTGAATGCGCGATTTGAAAGCCTCGTCAATGACGCCAACAATGTTGCTAGTAAGGAAGAGAATGCCCGAGTAGTACTCTAGGTGTCTGAGGAAGACTGTTTTCCTGTGGTCAGTTCTTGCCATCGGTAGCTATCTGGGCTGCCCATACCCGAGACAAGCGCATTTCTCTGCATGTTATCCCAGCTTCGTCGCATGAGGAACACGTCTGCCTCGTCCAGGAGCAGCACGCAGCCCCATCTTTCGGCTAGCCGTGTGTGATACTGGAGCCGTCTCTCGACCTCTTCGGCAGTGACGCCAATGTCTCCGCAGGTGATGGAATACAGCGGTCGGCCTGAGTAGGCAGCAATTGTCTCCGCTGTGCTTATCTTGCCTGAGCCCGGGGGCCCATGGAGAAGGATAATCAGTCCATGGCCTTTGCCCCTCACCAGGTCTATCTGTATACTTAGGCTGCTCTTGTGATCCACATTCCGCCTCTTATGTGTCACTCAGACGTGTGGTTATCGACCAGAGACACCAGCAGTCGTCTAGATTTGTTGGGGATGACCAGATCGTTCCACCCGCTTTGTTGGGCCTCTTCTTTTTTGTCGATCTCTTCGATGCCGTCGAAATTGATCCCCACTGTAAAGTGTCAGTCATGAGAATTTATGCTGAATACTAGAGCCGCATCTTTTGAACGAGAACACGGGTTTCTCACCCCATCTTCTGCCACGAAACTCATATGCCGGTAGCTGGTAGGGAAGAAGCCGGATATATGTAGGGTCGATTCCAACCTCCTTGGGTCTGACCTGTATGGCATCGCGGTGCTCGACGAGAAACCTCCCAGTACGTGCCTCATCAATGTCAAAGTCTCCGAAAATAACATTCCGATCTGGCTGGCCGATAATGCTCTCGCTCGTTTCTCTGTTATTGTATGAGCTTATCTGTAATTGGGCCATGAGCGGACCTTGAGAGTGTCGATCGTTGTAGAGAGCTCTGGGGTCAATATAGACGTCGCTTTGTATATCTTCAGCGGCCTGAAATAGTCCTTGAGCCGAGAAATCCGACCTCCAGACTTTTCTGGGCACAGCCATATGGGAGTATTGGGGAGACAATGCGTCCCATGGCACCATGTTCGGTCCCTCGTATTTCTTGTGACCCGAACACTGCATATAGGCCCTACCTCGCGACTCCAGGCGATGGCATATCTCTTCTGAGTTGGGATGAAACCGGACCGGATAAGCTTCCAGCTGCGTTATAAACTTCTCGCCCGTGAAATGCTTGACGTGGAAGCTGAGCTGGATTGGCCCGACATTAGTGCCATCGTCAGCCATGATGAAGGCGTCAACGATCACGTCAGTCCATGTTCCAACTCCAGCACTGGAGTTGTTTTCCTCGATATCCGAATAATCTACACTTGAGTAGGGAACGGGATCTCGAGCAGCTTTCCTCAGGAGCCTCATAAGACCCCCAGACACCGAGTAGACCTGGCAAAGCTGATTCTCTCCAATGGAAGCAGACAGGATTAGGTCGCCCGGGGAAAAAAGGTAGTATACTTCCTCAAAGTTCACTGTCTTGAAAGCTCCGCTTGCTACCTTGCTTTTTAATATAATCAGATGGGCAAGGTCTGTCTGAACGAAATCGTGCAGGCATTGTAGGTGAGCTAGTCTGATCGATAGTCGCCTTCGGCTTTCAGTGTCTCCTGACAAGTTCAGTTTCCGGGAGCTTGCGGCGTTACCTTGCTCCGAGGACAATGGTGCACCAGGAGAGTCTTGATCATGATGGCCGGACCCCGCTTCGCAGGAGCTTAGGGTAGCGATCTTGCTGTCCATGTCCATGATCTCGTCCTTAAGTCTTGCCAAGGTAGCTTTGATTTCGGGCCACTGATGTACAAGGGGCTATTACCATGTCAGCCGCCATACCCTTCAGATAATTGTGGTATACGCAGAGGCTGCTCTAACTTTGAACGGTGGAATCATGCTAGTTTGGAAGTCAGCCAAGGTCCAAGAGACGAGCTAGATCTCCAGGTACTTACAAGAACGGCTTGTCATGTATTGGCACATCGGAAATCTCTTGAAGATAATGGAGAAGGATGTCAGACTCAATCTGGATCCTCATGGGCCGTTCAAAAGTCTTTCTTGTAACGTGGGACTTTGTAGACTCTTCGTCGGACAGGGGAGTACTCGATACTGCGGAAATTGGACCGGGAACCTCGCGATAATAGGCCTTAATGATATGGTGTGGCAGAGGCGGCGGCCAAGATGGTAGTTGTTGTGTTGGTAGTCTTGGTGGTGGTAAGGGTGGTGGTAAGAGCGCTGGTGGTGGAGGTGGTGGTGCAACAACCCTTCCCTCAGGCGTAGCCATGTTCTCAACTAGCGGGATTGGCGCGGGCGGAAACGGGGGTATGTGAACTGGCGGCGCTGTACGGCGCCGCCAAAAGTCGAAACCTTGGTCTCGCCAACCATCCATCGAAAGCCTCTCAACTTCGCACAACCATGGGTCAGGATCTTCAACCGCATGCCTATGAAGTAGTAGCAGTCAGTATTTTGGCTTCGAGGAAACAACGCACACAGGCAAGACATACTCTTTGCTAGCGACCGCGTTTACATCATGCTGTACCGGTCCAACCAGAGGCGTCTTCTGCTCTTCGTCTGACATTGCGTTCGTCTGTGGACTCTGCGTGGCCGGAGCACGAGCCTTCTCAGACTCGGATGGCGGGGTGATGATGCATGTTTGTTCACTCGTGTCGATGCTAACAGCTGACTCAATTGATGTTGCCATTTTTACGGCAAAGATTTCGACGTGCTGGGCTGCCATAGTCCAGTCAGGATCTGATTTCTCTCAAGGACCCTTTAATACTATTGCGTGGTCTCCCTGAAGTTTGCTATGCCGCACAATTCCATCCGTGGCTTGCAAATAAGCGCTTCGAGTGACACGGAGTTCTCATCTGACCGACCTGTAAGTTGGATCCCAGCGGGCGCCTGCTACGACTAACCAATAACTGGAGCATACTCAGCTGCAGCCTGATTGTTGAAACGAGCAGCTGCAGAGTCCAAGCCCCATTATAAACAAATATCACACCCACCTGCGTTTGCTAAGCGGCACATTCAGCGTGGAAGATCCTTATTGCTCAGCCTTGCCTTCGGGAGCCTGAAAACAGGACCACTATGGCGCTTTAAAACGCCCCTGAATACGACTGTGCGACCACTCACATGACGTTAATCAATGATCAACGTGAGCCATTTAATGCACGAAAGGACGCAGCAGGCTGCGCTTGAGACTTTACCGCGTCATCTCTCGTACGATTTAAATACGGCCCGTTCGCGACTACTAAGCTTAACCAGACAGAGAACGAGGCGTATCTATTGTGTGATTTTAACCATCGCCAAATCATGAATGAGCAATTGCCCCATACCCGCGCTAGTAGGGACATATCCGGGTACGAAACACTGGAATACATGAGCCGAATGAAGGGTAATATTCATCCTGCACTCGGGTCCGGCCTAGTTTATGACGGGAGGATCAGGCAATGGCGACCCGAGAGTCCTGCTGAGCTGTAAGTTCAGAAAATCACTGTCGAGGGTGGCGAAGAGCGCATTCCATACTGAATCAACTGACATCGATCTTGCATCTTGTTATGCCGAGGCTTTGTCGGAGAAGGACAGACTGCTGTCGACTGTGAACAAATACTTGATCAAGAAGAAGAGGCCTGTTCTTGATTTGAGCACATGCAATGATTGGAAGACTGTCAGACAAGGCGTGGACCAGGCTTGTGCCGCTCTGGAGAAGGCGGCCTTGCAGGAAAACGATGCATCGGGGTTTTCAGGAAGGCTCAAGCAAGAATTTTAGGGCCTGTGCGAGAACGCCGGAACGGGAAGATTGTTCACGGCCTTCATACCAAATGATCTCATGCTCACCACGCCTGTCTGCGCTGGCCTAAACATTGTCTTCGACGCGCTCGAGCAGACGGGCATATATCGCCAGGCGGTTTCCAAAGCCATTGAGCGGCTTCCAGTCATTCTGGATAGCTCCGAGTGCTACCTGGAAATTTACGACCAAGATGAAAAGCTTCATCGCATGGCAGCCAAGCTATACGCAGAAGTGTGCCTGACGTTAGTGGAAATACTGCGATGGTTCATGAAGAATGCGCTCGGTTAGTATTATTCTACAACCAGTCTTTCCGTGTCAACTCCATACTGATGATGATCACGTACTGTATGCAGTCGTAGGCGCAACCCAAATCCTCCAATCTTCGAAACGCTCCGAAGCGCTCAGTGAGCGCATGTCTCGGGTACAACTGGCAGCTGATGATTTCAAGGACCGCACGTGTTTCTTGATGCAAGAAAGGCTTCTTTCGAACTTACAGGACGGGTTCATGGCGAAAGGGCAGGCCGAAGAGCTACGTGATCAGCTTGATCGCATTGGCCGCCGTTTGGAACGGAAGAACGTCTTGCAGGACACGCATATCAAGATATTTGAAAACATTCAGTCTTTCCTGCAGCAAGGCATGAAACGTAAGTTTCTTCAGTCGTCTCTCTCCTATTTGCCCTCCAAGTCTCGAGTTTAACGTGTCTTTGCTGCATATTAGGTCTTATTGCAAAGAATACTACCACGATTTCCATTGCTGCCCCAGCCAGCCGGAAGCCTGTGTCTGAGATAACAGCTGACGAGGTTCTGGAAGAGTTTTTGTATGATTCTGACTTTCTTCCAACGGAAGTGCAACAACTGCTCTTCTTTGGCCAGCCCACAAGCCCGGCCCGACTGGACACAACCCGAGTCTTTGCTATTAGGTCAAGCCCAAGGGTGAAAGCTTGGCTCACATTAGACGATTCCTCACTCTTGCTGCTTAACGGAGGTGCCGATCGCTCATGCGGCGCAACATCATTCGTCAGCGCCCGCATCTTCCACCACTTGCGCCAGCAAACTGGCAGGCCCAAGCAATCCATACGTACGGCTGTAGTCGCTTTCTTCTGCAACCAACACCCCGATTACCTGTGTGATGAGATGGGAGACCCGTCCGAGCTGGCAATTAGTCTTCTTAGACAGCTCATCGACCAATTCCGAGAGTTCAGTAGCAGCGACTTGCAAAAGTGTTTGGACAAGACAGACCCCGAAGACATATCCAGTATATGCGCCTCGTTCAGGCGTCTGTTGAAGCGTCTCCCGCCGGATTTGATGCTTTTCTTGGTTCTTGACGGGCTGGATTCGTTTTCAATCCCGTCGGAGCGACGGGACCAGACACGTGAGGTAACGTCTGTCACCCATTCACCGCCACCCCCCACTTCCGCCACCCCAAAAATGATACTGCGATTATTTATGCATCAACTTTAATATATTATTCCACCTGTTCTGGTGTAACCATAATATAACTATTACTGTAACTAGGGTAATTAGGGTAAATAGGGTCGTTGGATCTATCTAAGTTATCGTCGACCTCACCAACTTTAATCTGAGCCCTCCGTATAGCCTCAATGTTGGTGAACTTTGAATTGGGACTTATAATCACCTTTTTCCTCTTTTTCACCCTATTGACCTCAACCTGTACTTCTAGTGCCTTGATTTTTTGCTTGGCTATAGTTAACTAGTAATTCTTCTTATTCTAACTTTTTTGAATTTTATGGAATAATAAACGTTAAGCATTAATATTATTTCTAAGTTTGCTAAATAAGTTGAAGTGATACTAAAATCCCCCCCTCTTCTTAGGAGTCGACTAACGTACCATTAATATATTCTGAACTAATTGTTTACTTATTTGAGTATTAAAGAGACCCTCGCCGACTTGTTTCGGGAGTCTCGTTAGTATTATCGTATTCTTAAGTAGTAAAGGGTTTATAAGGGGTTTCCTTATAATAACTGGTTATAGCCTAGTATATTTATTACTACTTATAATATTCTTATTATTTAATATAATTTTACGTACTTTTTTATAATAATAGAGGAACGTTTATTTCCTAATAATAGTATTATAGTCCCACTAAGAGCATAGTCCTAGTTCTTTTTTATATACTAATTTAAATAGTGTAAAAACTAATTAATTAAGAGGTTAAAGAATGTAGGAAGTGTATGGTGGTAGGAAAAGTAGATGGATGTTATTTCTAAAGTAGAGATACATAAAGGCTGTTATTTCGTAGCTGCTATGACTGAGTAGGCTCTTTTCCTCAGCCTTCCTGGGGGCAATTAAGAGGATAAAGACCCCCTCTAACTATTTAATAGTAGTATAATCTAATACTCACCCATTCTCTATTATTATGAACTTCTAGGAGTTATAGAGAGTGAGTTTAAGAGGCAACTATTATTATTGGACACTTTTCCCTTTATATATAACAGGTAGAGGGAGGATGTTACTAGTAGCTGAAATATACTTAATAAGAGATGTTTAGGTACGTGATCTAAGTTTTTTTTTTTTAAATAGAGTAACTCTCTGATAATCTCAGAATAAGCCCATTAGATCCTCTGCTCTTAAGAATACTAGTCTCCTGTATATTATAATAGTTAACTGGTTTAATCGCCTTAATCTTAGGAATAGTGAAATATCTAAACCATAGTTTAATTATATTAGTTGAAGTTTTATTAATACGCTGGGAATTAACTACTTGTCATGATATAGCCCACAATTACTGTCCCGTAATTGTGGTTCCACTTTTGCGACAGTTATGAGCCCTTGTCTCTACGAGCCCTCTGGTTGAATGGCTAAACGCCTCGCTAAAGTGGTAGTATGTGGGCCGACCTAGAGGCCATGGGTTCGAGCCTCGTTATGCTCACCCATACTCGCTTCAGCAGCAAGTCACCGAAATGGAAGGTTAGACTTGCCAGCTGGAAGCGGCCGGCACCCAGTAATAGTCAATAAGGACTTATTAATTGTGAGTATAAGCTGGTGCTAATTCCTTACTTAGCAGACCTCTTCTCTCCTCGGTTTGGGGGGGGTGTATTATAATATAGCCTATAATTACTGTCCTATAATTTTGGTTCCACTTTTGCGACAAATAGTTAATATAATTATTTTAAAATAAAAGATGTGAATATATAATAAAATAATAAGTAAAATCTGTAATAATAAAAAGCTTTTATTAACTACGCTTAATCGTAATAATACTTATATTATTCGAATTATTATAATATCCTCTATTATCCCTAAGAATTTCGTAAAATTCGGCTATTAATTAGTATTATAAGGGTAGTTTATATAAGCATATTAAAATATGTAATTATAATAAGGTTAGTGATAGTAGTATGTTTCAGTGGCTGGGTATACTCCTTAATGAGGAAATAAATAAGCAACAGCAGATCTATAACTTCTTATTAGTCAGATCTATAAATATCTGAATCAATCAAAGTATTCGAGTCAATCGAGGGGTGCAAAGTTGCTGAATTGGGTATGGCGATGGCCTTCCCTTGTTTGGGTTGACTTGTATACGTTGACAAGTGATTGCACTTGCGGTAGCGCTGGAAACTGAATAGTATGCAGCCTCGTCGGCCACCTTAAAAGCATTATAGATTCAGAACTTCCTAAACAAACTTAGCGTAAAGGTAATAACTCCTATCCATAACGTGGTTCATCATCCAGTGGGACACTATCATCGACCAGGACAATTTTCCCACCTTTATTAATAAAACTTTACACATTTTAACTGTAATTAATTGAATTAATTATAATTACTCGGAACTACTAGAACTACTTATTTCCATAACCTCTAAACAGGTGCTTATATTATGGCTAGTTTTACGATAAATACTATAGTATCGTAAACCTATCCAACGACACTTCGACGACCCCTCGTTTCTCTCCTTTTTACACCCTTCCTCTTTAATAACACCCTTTTTAACTATAGCCTCCCTCACCTAGAATTTATTTTATTACTCCTCCGTCCTATAGTCGGGTTTTCTTTAGTTTTCTGTTGTTTACTTAAAACTATATTTATATCCCGAATATATTACACCTTTTTTTATAAAAAGGTAATTATATAAGAAATAAATTATAAACCTTTAAATGATTTATTAATTATATTATAAATTAGAGTTAATGAATTTCTCTAATATTTAGAAATTCTTTTTTATAAGTAAAAACTAGGAGATAACCTCGTTAGTGGTTTGGTGTATTTTAGAAACCCAAGGGTTAGGTAATTCAACTAGGGTACTCGGGGTTATTAATACCCGTAAGTGCATATTAAATTTTAAAAGTATAATTTAAGAGTTAAAGGAAATAAGCCCCACTTCTCGGAAGCCCCTAAGAATATTTTCCGGGTTTAAAGTTTAGAAAAAGGCGATTTTAAATATAAAAAAGAACTTAGGTTTAGTGATGTATATAATTCGGACTTTAATAAAATACTTAATCTAAGAGTTATTTCTTAGTTTTAAAATATTATAATAGTTAACCTTAAAAGGTTAAGTAAAATATAATAAATAAATAGGTAAACAAACAGTTATAATATTGTTCTCTTTATAATACTCTTCGAAATCACTATTAACGTGGTTTTCGTAGCCATCGACTACTAGCATCTAATATTTACCTTTTAGCTGTGATTTTATATATTTATTAAAATGTTAAAGCTATTCTAGAGTAGTCTCGTTATTAGTTTATTTATTAGAGATTATTTTAATTATTTAGGTGTTTAGAATTTAAGCCTTAGAGTACTAATTTGTAAAGTAGAAGCGGCCCTAAACTACTAAAAAAGGTGGTATTACATAGTTATCACCGGTAACACAATAAATCACTATTACCCATTCTCAATTCCCAGGCTAAATCTTTTTTAGCTTCTTAATTTTATTAAACCGAGTAATAAGTATTCCAGGCCACATTATATCCATTATAAAACTAGTCTCATCGAAATTATAAAAATCGCTATTAAGAATATCGTATTTCGATCGTATATTAATTACTAATTAAAACTAAGGCTTAATAATTATAGGATCTTCGTATAAACCTCTTTAATAATTATAAATACGAGAAAAACCCGTCTTAAGCTCTACGCATCATTTAATAAAGCGTTCTATTTAGCGTTTCCCGACCGGTCGGCTTTTACACTTCCAGAGTAGTATATTAGTTATATCTTTTACGTCGACCCACCGGGGCAAAAATTCTCGTTTATTTATATTAATAATATATTAAATAATTACCTCCTCCTCGGTTTCTATTAAATTTAATTATGTATTAGTATTATCAGTTTTAGTAGTTCGATTATTTATTCTGGTGTAGAGGGTAGTTTTTGGAACGTTATAAATAGTCGCTGTCCATCGGATACTTAATTGTAGAGTTAATCGAATTGCTTTAATTGCTAAATTAATCCTATTTTTGGATAAGGTATTGGGTATTGTTTAGTGGAAAAAAAGACGTATTAAAATTGGAGGACAATAAAGGTGGGAAAAGTGTCCTAGTCGATAATGGTATCTCGTTCGATAATGAACCACATTATATAAGTAAATAATACGTGTATAATTACTCTTATAAAGGGCGAAAACTTAAATAATAAAGTACACTATATACGAGTTTATAATCACTTCATATAAGAAACTATAAAACACAGTAAAGTAGCCTTTAAGTATATATACTTAAAGGATAACGTAGCTAATATATTATTAAAACCGTTCCTATGGCCACTCTACGAGCAGTACCACAACGGGATTAGCCTATACCACACCGAAGAGCAATCCGAGGTTATTAGCCCTCGTACTAAGGAGGGGTATAATAATACGAACCCTAACTAATAAGGTGGCGTAGGTCTAGGCTATATAAAAGGGTAATCCTAAAGACCGTATACGTATAAGCATACCGAAAACGGCCTTAAGGCGGCGCCACTAGCACACAAGGGTGTTTTTGCATATACATAGCTTTTCACCCTTTTTACTTATGTATAAGGGTAACAGGGGCCCCGGCGGAAGGGCCCTCATAGTAAAATAGTTACAATCAATCGTTATTCCCACCCGCTCCGTACACTTAATCAGGACCTTGTTGTCACAAGAGGGGTAGTCATGGTGGTGAGGGATTTTTGGGGTGGCGGAAGTTGGGGGGGGGGTGGCAGTGAATGGGTGACGGACGTTAATCCGCCGCCTCGCGCGCATTTACTGCGAGCAACCGAGAGTGACATTCAAATTTCTCTTCGTAAGTTCGACTCGGTGCGCCTTTTCAGAAGAGTTCTTCGAGGAAGACGAAGTTTTAAACTCGCCAACCGTGGTCCCATACATGGGCAGTGATCCACGGCTTGAAGGAGTGGCAAAGTGGGAGCATGATGATTAAGAGAGGTTACTCAGGGAGGCGCCAAGGCGAGGGGCTCATGGTCGGGCCAAAATTGCCCTGGTAAATATCAGTCGCCTACATGTCGGCCTTTATGTCTAAACGGCGTTGAGCGACGTGCACAGTTCTAGGGCCTCTAGCAATCCAAACACACGCAAGGTGTCACGCCTCATGATCGGGTCAATTCATATTGTGTTCCGGATCATCGCTCTGCTTGAACACCTGCCTCCACACGACATCCGAGGTTTAATTGATGATATCTGGGTTAACCACATCCCAACGATGTACTTAATATCATGAATTGATGCCCCGAGAAGTCTCGCTGATCAAGAATACCTGATAACATGTACACAGCTCGCACTGATCACGCAAGCTCAGCACATTTAAAGTGCATCCCTATGGGCCAATTTACCTGCAGTTTGGCACACTGACTTAGCCCACTCTTACCCTCCACTAGTGCCCAGTCGCATCGGGCGTGCGTGCACCCTTTTTGCTGGAGCCTTTCAAATAAAGCTTGAATGAAGCCAAGCGCATGTCGTGCATCGTGGAGAGAGGATTCCAGAAATCCCAACCTCATCCATGCCTGAGCCTCTCGCCGACTGCGGATTAATACTGTGAAGAATGACGGAAGCCGAGCTATACTGCCGACCAAATAAGAATGCTGACCAAGCGCGATGATTGGCCCCAACGATCTCATGACATTTTCCGAAAAACAACCCCTGCCGGCGGCGGCAACTGTCCAAGTTTTCATTTTCCCCGTTTTCATTTTTTTTTTGCTTCCTCGGTGACCTCACGGTCAACCCCGCCCCCACCTTTCCGTCCTGCGATCATCGCCTCATTCGTGGTCCAATGCCGTTCAGGTAATCATAACATTATACCCTTGTGCAGCTGGCATGACCTCACGCCCCGAGTCGCGCCCGGGTGTCTCACTGGTGTGTTGCTGTCTCCTTCGGAGATTTATCTCAAAAGCCGCATGCAAGGGGAGGGTGATTAGCCTGATCAAGAAGAGTTGTCTCCTCGGACAGCCAGTGGCGGTGTATCGTACCACATGCGCGCGAGGAGGAGGCCTGCGAGATTTGTTGGCCCAGGATCCAGATCTCGACCGGGTCCTGAGCCCACTCTGCATCTTACAGACGTGCATGTTATTACCGGCATGGATGAGCACTGATGCAACCTTATCTGTAAGCATACTCTCTCTCTCTCTGGTGGTTTTCTCTTCAACCCGACACTTTTGACTGGATGTGAAGTCTGGCTCGTGGAAATTGCCTACTAGCTACCACTTGGGCTCACAGTAGTTTGTATGGTTAATCTAAATTGAGACATGTAGGATTGCAATTTAACCAAAAGTCCGCGCTAACCGTCTAAAGCTCGACGATTCAACACACCTCCCCAATTGGAGTTGAAGAGGATCCCGGCCGAGGACTTCCAGCCTCCGCACCTGCCCCTTGAGTACTGGTTGGTTCGGCTGCATGGTCCCATTTTCTCCATTTGAGGAATTTGACGGTCACGCCGGCATCTGCAAGCAGTCACACACACTCTCTCACCGCGCTGCTACGGCGGCAGTCTCGAAAAAGCCAGGAGCAAAAAAATCCCGGCCGGAATGGGCGCCCTCACCGGGACTTCGGAAGCTGGTGTATTAAAGGCGGGAGATGCCTCTATTCCGACTCGAGAGTTCACCACAGCTCACTCAGCATCCTCATCTCCAAGTCACCAGACACGCAAACGACCCAATTTGTTCATCATCTGTTGTAGCAGAAACCACAACCGCCACCATGAAGTTCACCACCATCTTCACCATCCTCGCCGGCTCCGCCCTCGCGGCCGACTTTGGCAAGACTTGCAGAGACGAGCACCTCGACCCCGCCACCGACGTTATCACCGCCAGTTGCGACATCGGTGACGGACACGGCACCCTCAAGTCCACCTCGCTCGACCTCAACACCTGCTTCGGATTCTCAGACAACAAGATTCAGGTGCGTCCCGCTACTATCGCGTGTTCCGCGGCCCGAGTTTCTTCTGGCTCAGATGCTAACAAACCTCTGCAGTACACTCCCGAGGGCCACTTCGGTGACGCCTGCCACGACTGCATCGCCTACCGCCTGCCGGACCCCATCTACTACGTCTTCAACGTCACCCGCGTCTGGATGAACTGCTCATGCAACAGCGCACCCGGTGAAACCTCGATCAACCTCGGTAAGTGTCATCAAGTAATTGTCTCTCGCAGCCACTAATGCCATTCACAGACAAGACTCCCGTTGAAAACAAGTTTGGCAACTTGGTCTGCGCTTAAGATACCCACCACCATTAGTTACTAGCAGACACTCGTTGAACCCGGTGGAAACCGAAAATTCACCGCCCCAAGAGCCCGCAGAGCCTGCAATCGTTTGGCTCGCAGTCGGCCGCTGGCTAAGAGCCATGGGGGGAGGCATCACTTACAAAAGGGCATCATGAGGGCGTCAAGCCTTGCCCGAGTCATGAATCACACTCATCACGCGCATGGAATTAATGTCATTCATTCGGGGCCAGGGAATATCCCTGCTTCCGCATTCGTGTACATAGTTTTACTACTGACTTCGCAAAGAACGAGGTTGCTTGTTTTTCGTCGGGGCGTAGCAGCTGCGCCAACTATTTAGAAGCTGTCAACAGCTGAACCGTGGTCAATTCCGCGGCATCCCACAAATTAGTTGCATCTGGCCCACTCCCATTTCTTCTTCGCTGTGTAACTGCCTGAATAGGCCATCATTATCGCGAGATCCCCCGCCGCAATCAAACTGGTGTAAATTAACGGGATGGCACGGTTGCAGTGAAGCTGCAAGCAGTTGTTTCCACTAATGAGCTGATTGGTTGCCGGGTTGTGCAACCAATGATCAATTTATTACTGTATTATCGTTCGTTCCAAGAGCCACAATCCTAGAACGACTGCGGAACTTCTGCAACTGCTTCGTTGCCCTAGTGAAGGGCTGACCCGAGACCTTGTCCAAAGCAACCTTATCGTCAATGCTCTTGTAATCAACATAGGCATTCACATAAGCGCATGATCAAAAGAAAGAAGAAAGGAGTTCTCATTTATCAGCGGAGTACACAAATCCCAAACAACTCCCATTCCCAGCCCCAACTCCACGCTGCGGTCGTACGATCGTTCTAAAGCAAGGTGAGCGGTGTAGGCATCGCCGACCGCTCCCTGCCGGATATCGAAAGGCTCGACATCCTCTTCGCCAGAGCCGGGAGGCTCTCCCAGTTGTACTCCTCCCTCCAAGTGTTCTCTTCCTTGGCTTGCAGGATGAAGCTGTACAGTAGCGCCATCTCCTGACTGTCCCACATACCCTCCCGGCGCTTCATCCTCCTTAGAACATCAATGATCCGCCGCTCCAGCTCGTCGTTCTCGCAAAAGGCGCAGATATACGACAGCGATGGCACCGCGTCAGCAGCAAGCACGAACGTCGGCCGCGGCGCCTGCTCGGCCCCAATGACGATATCCTCGGCCATGTCAACCAGGTGGTGCAGCTCGGCCATATCCGCGTCCTTCATAGCGCACGGCGAGTCCTGCTTGTTGAAGATCTCCCAGCTGCGCCGCGAGAAGTGCAGCGACTTGAGCTCCTGCCGCTCGTCGTGGCCCAGCTTCTCGGGCGGCTGCAGCACCTTCTCGAACAGCTCGAAGCGCGCGCACCACACGTCAAAGTACCCCAGCGCCTCCTGCCACTCGGCCTCCTTGGCCGGGTTCGGCTCCGGCGAGGACTTGCTCTCGGGCGAACCCTTGTTGCTGCACTCGGAGTGGCCCTCGCTGCAGGACAGCCACGACTCGTCGAAGGTGTCGCCGAACATCATCTCGACTAGGTGCAGTTGGTACCGCGCCTCGGCGAAGTCGCTGAAGGCCGCGTCCTTGTCGTTGTGGTCTGGTCGTGTGAAGAAGGAGAGGTCGGGGATGATGTCCTGCTCGATGAGCATCGAGGCGTCCATGCCCATGCATGAGAACATGCCCGCGATGTCGCACAGCTGGTCGAAGTGCTTGTTGACCGTCTCGACGAGGCAGCGGTCGGCGCCCGTGACGGAGGCCGGGTCGCGCCGGTGGACTAGCGCCGCCTGGTGCAGCTGGCCGCGCACGATTTCGTAGCAGACAAAGACCAGGCAGCAGGCGAGAGTGATACGGATGTTGACGGGCGACGGGTCGGCCATGATTTGGATGGCTTCGGAGACGGCCTTGCGATAATGTTTCCCAGCGAGATCGTCCAGCGCGAGAGCGTCGTCGGACGGCTGCACGTCGAAGAAGGGGTTTTTCAGGAATGCTCGGTGGGCGACGCCGAGGGCGATGACGGCGTGCTTGACCGAGTCCGAGTAGTACCCAAGCGGCAGGATGTAGTTACTCTACAGCTTCGCCAACAGCGTCGCGGGGCCGAAGTCTCGGACCGTGCAGGTGTTGACGTGGTGGAACATCAATCTCTCCAGGCTCGACCCCGATATGTCCCAGTCCACCGGGGGCGTAAGATGCATAGTCGACGTCCCATTTCGTTGTTCCCGTGCGAGCAGGCACTTGGTGAGTGGGCTGGGTGTCCGGCCGGGCGTCTTCTTGGTTTGTTGTAGTATGTTCAAGCTCGCGTATCCCTCGCACTTGTGCTTATCCTTCCTGCACCTCTTACAGGTGGGCCTCTCCTCATCGCACTTCACATGGCGGATTCTAGCGAACGAGTTAGTAACCGGAGATGGCACGCAGTTGGCTGAGCGAGAATGGATGGGGTATGTGGCCCGGACTATGTAGTTAAGATATAAGAGGAGGCTGTGGCCTTACTTGCTAATACAGGTACACGTGGCGCCAGCCGAACAGATCTTCAACAAACTACTAAAAAGGCATCAGTGTTGTCACCAACCATGTCAAGAAACCAGTCCTAACCTTTGAGGTGCTCGCCCTGGTCCGCTTGGGCTTCTTCTGCGGCGGGGGGCCCACGGAGAAGACTCCGGTTCCTGGAATGTGCGTGTCCAATGACATCGTCTAGCTGGGTTTCGAGGAGTGGCACTGAAATCCTATTCAGTGGCTTCGCAGCATGACCGGACGGTCGATGGACAAATCGGATTGTGGGAGCCAACGGGTGGTGTCTCTGCTTCTGCTGATGCTGCCTCCAAGCCACTCACTCACTCTCTTGACTCGGTCATCGGGTTGCGCGGGACTCGGGGAGACAGGGGAGGCGCCAAGCATGTCTGTCTGGGCAGCGTCCACTATATAAAGCCAAAGAGGGCACAATCCGGGTCTGCGCGGCCCGCGGGCGCCGGCAGACGGCGGCCGGCCCCTGGTTTGCACTGCGACGTCAGCTCCTTCGTCAGGGTCGAAGGCCGTTTTGACGCTAAGGTCTAGTATTTTACGGTGCAGCCAATCATCAACCTGTATTTCGCGTTATTATTCATGAAATATGGGGTTCGTGAGGGATGAGACCGTTGGAGCGTTCCCCCTTTTGTCTGAACTCGACCGATCAAGACCGGTGATTCACCCGGCGACGCCGAGCAAAACGCTTCTTTCAGCTCTATAGGGCTCCGTCGCTTGGCCCTTTTCTGCAAAAGATCGCGGCATTTTGTTGGCCCTTCCCATTGGCGCGTACACATTCTGCAACCGACCGGCAGCGCAGAACCCCGATCAAATCAATCAAATATGTGGGTTGTATTTGGCTGTTTGACGCCTCCATCATCGTATATTTAGCTATTTAATCAAATACTTAATTAATTTGAAAAGTGAGGTTATTCCTAGTTATATATAAAGCCCTCCCCCTTCCCCTTAACATATTAATTTTTAGTAATATTATACCTACCTATATTCTTCGTAGACTTAGCTAAGGTGGCCATTTCTTTTATGTGGTCGGTGGAGGAGGTGTTAACCCTCGATCTCGTAGTAACGCCGCCTTTTTGCTGGTCAGCCCGGCGTTATCGTCGTCCCTCCGGCGTATTCAGGGCCGGCGACAGCGGCGGCCCTTATATACCGTACGGGGACCGCCCGATGGTCGTCAGACCGCTTCAGAGCCAGCTTTGGAGGTATTTTAAATGCTTAAGAGTTGTCGGGGTCATTGAGAGTCTCTGCGACGTTAGGGTAAGCTTTACTAAGCTGAACGCTCTCTTATAGTTAGTTATTATGATGGGGATCGTAAATATATTAAGGGCCAACTTACTAAGGGTTAGGAAAGTCTATTATTAGTTAATTTAAAACTCAATAATATCCCCTATTAATAACATAACTTTTATATAATAATATTAATCTAACTCGGTAGTGTCTTTAGTAGAGACTTATATAACCCTATTATTAAACTACTCATAGAAATCTAAGGCCTCCTAAAACAAACTCTCTAAGTAAAGGGGTAAAATCATCCCTTATCAGTAGTAGTATTAATTATTTTATAAGGTATTAAGATACTATTACTCCTAATAAGATCAAAGAACCTCTTTTACCTTAATAAACCACACCTTCTCTTATTAACTAGTTGTGGTGAAGCCTGCGTAATGAACGGAGCTATTTTAGTAGAAAGTGGCTTGTTTTTTAAAAGTCTAATTACCGGGCGAAGCCCGTTTCTAAATAAATTATAGAAAGGGCAAAGTTACGTAATACGGGTTATGTGTAGTATTACGTGACTGGCTTTGTACACCGAACGGGCTAGTTCAGCTAGGAGGTTATTACGATATACCCCCCTAGATGATAGTGTATTTGTAAACTACGATCCTATATACTATAACCCTTGGAACCGCCTTATTATCCGAGTATGGTAACAAGGTTGGCCTGATAGCCTGATCAGGCTGATTTATGCCTTTGTATCAGAACATACTGCAAGGGTCAGGTTCGAAGAGATAACAACAGAGGACTTCCCTCTAACCTGTGGGCTACCTCAGGGCTCCCCATTATCACCTATCATCTTCTCACTCTATATTTCCGATATCCTAGCTGAAGACCCAAGGCTCTGGTTTGGATATATAGATAATATAGGCCTTCTAATTACCGGCCCATCCCTTAAAGACAATACTACATCCTTAAGCCAATAGGTTACCCAAACTCTAGACTAGGGTACCGATGATAAGGTCTCCTTTAGCCCAGCTAAATATAAAGTTATCAACTTTACTAGGGAACATAAGTAACTAAAAGACTTACTTAGAATTAAAATTAAAATGCTTAAAATTAAAACCTTAGTCAAGCCGATCCGTTAGTTAGGGATTTAGTTCAATAAAAAACTCTCTTTCTAATACCACGTCGAAACAAGGGTAACTATAGCGAAGAAGGTAGCCCAGCACCTGGGGCACATAATAAACACAAAAGGTGGGATTCCAATAGCTGTTGTACGGAAGGTGGTCATCACCTGTGTCCTCCTAATAACCCTATACGGAGCCGAAACCTGGTTCAGGGGGCTAACTAAGCTAGCCCTAAGTAACACCACCTCCCCCCAGGGAGGGATTATTAATATAAGCTAAAAGGGCCTCGTCTAAAAGGTTAATACGGTCATCATAAGAGCAGCCCAAACCATCCTTCCAGTCTGGAAGACAACCCCAGTAAGCAACCTTCTTCGACACGCCGGCCTACTTACCGGGAAGGTGGCCCTAGAAGCAGCACGCCTACACTTCGCAGTACACCTATAAAAGGTTAACTAATAATACCCATTAGTCCTAAGGCTCTCATAACAAGGGAGGCAGCAAACACGGTTCCAAAGGATAGCGGGCCTCGTCCTAAGGGTCATAAGGCCAGCATTACTCTAACCACAATACCTCCCAGGGCCACAAGACCCGATAATCCTATAAGCAAAAGAGGAGGCTACTAAAGCTTTTCAGAACTGGCTAAAAACCGTCCCAAATACCCATACGGTTGTTTATTTAGATGGCTCTAAGGCGTCTAATGGAGCCACTGGGTATAGGTTTGTTATTTACCGAGGTAAAAAGCTTATAGCCCAGGGCTGTGGCCGACTTGACCTAGTAGAAGTGTTTGATGGAGAAGCTGAAGGGGCGAGGGCAGGGCTCCGGCAGGCCCTCCTTATATCCCAAGGCCAGCCTATCCACATTTATATTAATAATATTATTGTTATCCAGGGGATACGGGGTGAATCTCTAAACTCCTTATAAGTAGCCTTCCTAGAGATCTACGACGCGGCTAGGATATATAATATATATATCCACTAAGCCCTAGGGTATTAGGGGATAAAAAGTAATAAAAAAGTAGACCACCTAGCTAAGCAGGGCATAACACTCCTAATACCCTTAGGCTAACTAATAACCCTAATAGGGATTAAACAACTCACTAAAAAACGAATACGGGCCTAATACACACGATGGTAGTATAAGGAGGTAATAGACCAATACGCCTAAATGTGATTCGAGGCCACCCTATCCAGCCCCCCTGAACTAGCCCTTCCGCGGGCTACCGTGCACCACCTCCTAGTAGCCCAATTAGGCCACGGAGACTTCAAACAATATCATTAACACTTTAACCATAATAAAACCCTACTTACCTACTCTTATGAGGAAGTAAAGGATATAAACTACTTAGTTTATTACTGAAAAACCCTAATAAGAAGGTAATTGTCGGATTCAAGGGTCAATTCGTGATATATTCAATTATGTGTAATTGTTCTTATTCTCCCTGTTCTTTAGGGGCAAACTTAGCCCTTACGGTGGCTGGTTTAAGGGCGTATTTCGGCCTATTATTATTCTACGCTATGTGTGGCCTTTGAGTACACTAGAAGTGTACTAGGCGTTTATTATAGTGGATTCGATACGCCCCTTTAGGGAGGCCTCCGTTTAGTGGGTTTCCTGCCACCTGATCAGCCCTTTAATAGCTATTTCTAAGTCTTATAATTATCTTGAGATTTGAATTCCATCTTTTTACATCTAAAGCGCTTTTTAAATGTCCTTCCCGTGGGGTTCATAAGCCCAGGAGCATAAAGAACACGAGCCTTAACGTTCTATATATTATCCTTGGCTATTCCGGCCTCCTAGCGGGCCCCATCTTCGGTGAGGTCGCAGCGATAGTTGTTCTCGAGACGAGCCCGCTGGTCACTCATATTCAGTTGCATAAGAAACACCTGAAATAGCTGCTTCGAAAGCGTTTTTATTAGTCCATTTACTATCAACTCGGCTGATGGTGTATACACACCGTTAACACGGTTATTCTCTATTTCTTAACGTAACTAATAGTTGTGAATATCAACGTAGTATAAATGTATTTATAATTATACTTGTTCTATGGTTATAAGGTACACAGTTTACTAGTTATCGTATTATATATGAATTCGTAGTTAAGAGTATATTTAAAGTATAAACTCAGTACTCTAAACATCCGCTATAGGGAGTTATATTTATAAAACGGATATTAGCTAGTTTACAACAATAGCTTTTTTATTGTATATAATAAAGAGAAAAGCTTAGCTTTTATTATTAATATTATAATTATCTATTACTTATTTACTTTCTACGTAATAATCCCACCAAAAAGTCGTATTATAAGTACTTAAAAGCTTTTTCGATCTAGTATATTATCGGCGAAACTCGCATCTAAAACAACTTCTAAAATATCTTCAGAACTACCCAGCATAACTCCGTATTCCAAACAAAGGAAGCACATTAAGTAAAGGTATTAAAGCACTCAATCCACAACGCAGTAGTAACTCGGCCCTAGGTTCTAATTAAAGCATATAAAACGGCTTATAGCGAATACGATATCCGGGCGCATCATCACAACTACATACATAATAATTCCGACCTTATATTAGTACTTCTTAATCTCCCATAATTCAGCTATCCCTTCATAAAAAAAAGCTTAATAACCGTTATAGGGGTATTGTAGTATACTTTAAATAGCTTATTAGTATCTAATAAGAGTCTTCTCACCTTCTTAACAAATACTAATTATAAGAACCAGATCTTCTTGACTTCTTAGTCCCTTAAAACTTTAATTCCCAAAACCTGTTATGACTTATAATGCAACGGAGCGGGGGATGCAGTGAACAGTATGTGCTGTATCGTACAACACACACACTCTACTGACCACAGGTCGTACACCCTCCGTCCCGGGTCCGTGAGGGTGATTAACTCGTACGAAACCGCTCAACCAGAACTACAATCTAGGTAAGGAGACACCTCAAGACCTGATCAGGGCCAAAGAGGGGTTCCTGCCCTGGATATAGACACTGGTGAGTGTTAGGGCCTTGTTTGCTCGGTGGTAAAGCAACCTCCGTACTGTTCGCGGTATACGATCTAAGTGAACGGGTAAAAAGAGCTCTGAATACGTCTGTCTAACTAACGATGCTTGCTGACGTTCCGTGATGTGTTGTTTTTTTGATGGTGCCTTGTTGTGTCCTCGCTAGAAATGCGTCCCCAGTTCCCCTCTCTCAAATAGCTCGCTGTCGCCTGACTAAGGAAAAACCCGCTTAGCGTAAGCATTTCCCCCTGCACGGTTTCAATAACCACCTTTTAAATAATATCGTTCCTAAAGTCGTTTTAGTAACACCATTACCTCGTTATGAAACTTATGAGGGAAAACTAAGACATAATCGTTAATATAAAAAAAGCAGAACTTATTCCTTTTACTAATAGTAGTTCTCTCTAGTAACTCATTAAAAGCCGAGTTCTAGGAGCCCACTTTCCAAGTACTTTTACTAGAGCAGAGGGGACCTCCTAAAACTATAAAACACCTTTCTTAAGTGTAATACCTATCCAACTTTTCAGTATCCAGGTAAGGGTTACATATACACTTCCTCGTCGATTATTGTATATAAAGGAATTTACCGCATTGTACTATAAAAACTCTATATTAAAGTGAGCAACTATTATAATAAGGATTCGGAACAACATACCTACGAACATAATAACGTACATTTCTCACTTATCTTTCAGTTATTAATCTTTACGAATCATAAAGTATACCTTGAATTTCAAAAGCCTTCCGTATTTATCAAGCTTATAGGTATATACTTAGTAGCAACCGAGAATCTACTTACCACACACTTACACTTTACTAACCTCCTCCCAGGAGCGGGAATCTTTATAACCACTTAAATAACTTATTTTAGCTATTTTAAAATCGTCCCTATACGAGTAATTCTTTAAACGATTATATGACGTAGGGAAAAGGAGTAATTTCTTCTAATGAGTACCTATAAGTATATTACCCTCATAACCCAGCGGAGAAAGCTCTCTATACATATAACCCAGAGTACTTCCCTTAATAAAAGTCCCCTCTTAACTAGGCTTTCTTAACTCACTAGAAAAGTTACACTATTAGAACGCTTCCCCATCAGCCTTTTAATATAATTTTATTAAAGGTTCTAAGGTAATTAATCTTATTAGGGGTACTGGGTTAACTAGACCATAAATATAAATCTAAGAGATTGTTTATTAATCGTCTTTCATAATATTATTTCCATTTTAAAACTGTTCTTACTAGAATAGCAGATTTAAATAAAACTTTATACTTCATTGTACTTATATTATAATCCAAGGTTATAGTTTTATATTATACTTCTCCCTCACTTTCCCCCCGCCCCTTCACAGCCAAAGCCGCTTTTAAGGTAATGAAAAATGATAAGGGTCTTAACGGCGACACCTTAGGTGTTGGGTACAGCGTGAAACTGCAAAGGGCTAGGCCTAGGTGTTTTCGACCTTAGGGTGCTCTATTACTGTTTACTTTAAGCTAAGGAGCGAAAGAGAGGAAGTTCCTCGCAAGGGGGGCGGTGTAGGAATCTATACTGCTGGAGAATAAAGGGGACCTCTGGTGGGGCGCCGGAGGTCACCGGAGGCCCTTTGATCGGAGGTCCCTTTGACCGGAGGGCTTTTTTGTTGGATGCTGGTTAACGCCTCAGGTAAAGCTTAGGCCATCGTAGGTATCAGCCCGTAACAAATGCCCCCTCCTTTCTCCCCTCCCTCCCTACTGGTGTTTTGCTGGTGCACTAGTGGCTGTTAATTTGCTGCCCTCCGACGTCTTCTCGGGGCGTACACTGGGTCCCCATCCACTGTATCAATTTCTCCATACCGCTGTTCATACTTATCCAAAGCCTTTATCTCCGATACTACTTCTATAAGCTCCTAAGTTGGTTCTACATAACCTTACTATTTAACTAGGGCCTGGCGACGGCGCCCTCTACCCACCGGCTGCCACCTTGCCGCTAATATGTTTTCCATAAGCTATTTAGGATCTCCGTTTATATTATGAATCGGGGGTAGTTGTTTATTAGTTGTTTTTTGCTTTAGTAATGGGTTATTAGTTGCTCTGCGGAGGAGGTCTACGTAGAAGTGTGGATAGATACTAATTAGTATACTCAGCTTTATTATATGAACTAAGATTATTTATGTAATTTTATATTTATAATAAAGTTATACTAGTTTCTTATTTGGTTTTGGGGATGAGTAGTTAGCGACGTTTAGTTACACTTTGTTTTTAACCTTATACTACTTAGCTGGTCCCCTGGTGCAGTTCGTGGAGTTTTCGCTTTGTTACTGAGTAGCTGCTATTGCTGCTTGAATGAACTTTGTAGTGTCCTTTATCCTCTGGATTAGCTACTTCGTTATTTCCTTTTAATTTATTTTTAGTTGGTTATCTCCTTTTACTATTAGTAAAGGGTCGATATGGTATCCATACTTTATAAAGAATGGGGACATCGTTATAATAATACTTGTTCAGTTCTTAAGGGCTAGTTATATACTGGGTAGTAATTCCCCCTAATCGTCCTAGGCGTATGTTATATATGCGCAGAGAATTACTTAGATCTCCTGGTTAAGGCGTTCCGTCCCTCCATTTGTTTATGGGTAATAAATAATACTTAGTAGTCGTTTTACACCGGTTAGCCTATAGAATTCCTTCTAAAATCGGCTTATCTAATTCGATCCTCGGTTATTAATTATTATCCATAGTATTCCGTGGAACTTATAGTAATAGGAGAGGAACTGCTGAGTATAAGCTTTAGCGTCCATAATCTCCATCTCTTTTAACGTGGGGTTCTTCGATAACCTGTTTACAATAACCCATAAGTATTAGGCCTTTTTCCTTTTTATTAGAGGAAGGTTAGTAATAAAATCCATTAATAAGTTGTAGTAAATGCGGGTAAGCACTAGTAGGGGTTTAAGGAACCCTTTTTTAGTTTACCTCTAAATGTATATCCCTTTATAAGTATTATAGTTTTATATAAACCTCTGAATTATTTAGGACTGGCCTGGTTAAAAGAACTGTCTACTTATTATTATTAATATACTGTTCCGTCCTAGGTGGCCATTAGTATATAAGTTATAATACCTTTATATAATCTTAGTTTATAATTCGTTTAGGTGGTCGTCATCGTTTTCCCCCCCTAGTACCCATAATCAATCTCTCCATATTAATTTTCCTAGTCTATCGAGTTTATATTTAGCGATTTAAACCTTTAGTTTAAGCTTTAGTGGGAAACTTCTCCTCTTTTCTTTTATTATTAAATAAGTAGCTTAGTATACTCTATTAGCTTTTATAGTTCTATCCTAAAGGGTTTATAGTATAGGGTTAACGTTAAAAATAGCGGCTTATAGTATTTCTAGTATATCTTCAGTAGTTCGTCTAATTTAAGGGTCACCGGGTAGAGTACGGCTTAGCTATGTAGAGTCGGGAATCATCTGGATTACCCGGCCCTTTTCCCTCTTATCGTCCCATCCTTAGGGGACGTCCTACTCCCTTTTTAATAGTGTATTAGGTATTATCACTTCCTTTCCTAGCTAATACTCAATTCTAAAATTATACCAAGATAACTCTTCTACTCAGCGGCTTTATTTCTCGGTTAGGCGTTATTTTTTTATAAAATACTCTAAACCCTTATAATCTATTAGGATAGTGAAGTACTGGATACTACGGAGTTCAGCCCTCTAGGATCGTAAATAAGTGAGTACTACGAAAAACTCCTTATTATAAATCGGGTAATTATATTCTATTAATAAGAGTTTTTATAAGTGGAACCTAACTAGCCTTTAGTGACCCTCTAGGTCCTTTTATAATAATATACTACTTAAAGCAAAACCTAAGTAGTTTATTTCGATGTGTATTTCGTCGTCCAGGTCAAATTTCCATAAGAACAACTCTTTTATAAACATCCTCTTTAGTGTTTCGAATACTTCTCCTTAAATTATTCCCTAATAGAAGATTACCCCCTTCTTCGTTAATTAGGTTAGGGGCTCCACTAGCCCACTATGCCCTGGTATAAATATGCGATAATAGTTAATGAAACCTAGGAAACTTTGTATACCTTTAAGGAACCTAGGGGCCAACTACTCCTTAATAACTTTCAATTTATTAGGATTACACAATAAACCCTTTCCCGTAGTAACAATAAAGCCAACGTATTTCACCTTCTTAACACAGAATTCGCACTTCTTTAGGTCTAGGTTTAGGCCGGCTTTAGCTAGGGCCTAGAGAACTACTCGTACTTTCTCCTTATGATCCCTCTTCAAACCACTAGTGTAAATAAGGACATTATCCATATAAGTTATAATAAAGTTATCTAGGAATTTCCATAGAGAAGTGTTAATATATTATTAGAACGTTACTAGGGCACTGGTGAACCTAAAAGAGTAAACCACCCACTTAAATAACCCGTATTTTATTCTAAAAATAGTCTTCTCTAAGTCTCCTTCAGCGATCCGTATTTTATGAAAAATAACCATAACATTAAACTTTGTAAACCACTTAGTAATAACTACTCTACTAAAAGTTTCTAATATTAATGGGAATAGGTAATGGTCTTTTTTCGTAATAGTATTTAGGGTTTTATAATTAACGCAGAATCTCAATCCACCTCCTAACTTCTTAACGAATAACACGGGGGCACCGGCTACCGAGCAGCTAGCTCGAATAAACCCCTTATTTAATAGGTCGTTAAGTATCTTTTTTAGCACCAATAACTCTTCTCTTAACATGGCGTATAGAGGTCCCTAAGGGAGTTGGGGCTCCTTCCCTTCTGGCCTTGTCTCTAAAGGGATTACATGGTCTATACTTGGTTAGTGGGGGGGCACCGGGTGTGCTTTGGTTGGGTCAAATAAGTCTCCAAACTCCTTATACACCCATTCTAGTACTAGCCTCGAAATGTCTTTTTGTTTTTGTGGTTCCAGCTTTGCGAGAGCCTTCTCGATATTTTATAAGCTGGCTGCCATAATAGCAGCTGGTGGTCTCTGGTTATCTTTTTGTCTTCTTTTTTGCGTTATACGGCAAACTATAGTAAACGGTACTGCTAGTAATAGTCTAGTTTAATATATCTCTAATATGTTTTCGGGCTCTTTTTTATTAAAAAAGTATACTCTTACTCTTCTTTTCCTATAAGTAAACTAGTGGGTACTAATATTATACTTCACTTTATTCTAAACTATCCAGGGATTTCCTAAAAATATATCCAGTTCTAAATTATTTACTATATATGTGTAAACTCGTTGTGTATAGCCGCTAATTTCCATTTATATCACAGTTATTCCCTAGCTTCTACCCAGTGAGGGGCTGCTTATTGTGTAACCTCTTATAGGGCATTTTATTATATTAATAAGCGGTAATCGGAGGCGTTGTGTGAAGGAACGGTTAACCATAGCATAGACTTCGTAGCCGGTGTCCACTAGGGCATTAGTTAAGTGTCCTTTATTAATTCTGATTTTTATGATTATAAACTATTTACCCTACTGCTGCTGGCTCCTTTGGTGTTTTTTTTATCCCTTTACTTACTCCTTAGTGGGCTCCGGGGCCCGACTTTATCCCGGAGTTATTCTTTTCCCGATTTATACTCATTACTCGAGTTAGGGGTTATCGGTTAGTCTTCTTCTTCTATGTTTCCTTTTAGGTAAGTTTTAGCTATAAGGGGCTAGTTGGCCTGTTAGTGGCGTTCAGCCTTTTTCCAGCAGTTCCGTATAAGGTGTCCTTTTTTTTTATATTCGAAGTATTCGTAGCGGTCCTTATTACGTTCCGGGTTTCTCTATTGGGAACAGTTATTATTCGTAGAGGAGCTGGAGTTTCTCTGGGGTCTGGTGGTGGTTATTTTTTTAGCTCCTGTAGACTGAACCGTTCCCGTTATAATAACGTCTCTATTGTTGTTTTTTGGATGAACGGTGGGGGAGTGGGTGGACCTCTGAGGGTGATTGTATTTGGAGGCCCGTTCAACTTTTTAAGTAATATCTTATACTCAGGTGAGTTAGCCTAGGTAGTCCTTAGGAAGTTTGACCGTGAGTAGCCGGTCCTTTAGCGAAGGGGTTAAGGTTGCTTTTAAGAGTGATATTTGTATGGTGGTGGGCTAATTACCACCGTTAACGTCGACTATTATTTGTTCGAACTTAGGTAAGAATATCGTAAAACTCTCGTTTTCTTTTTAGTATAGGGTTTATAGTTGGGTAACGGCTCGGGATTGGGTGTTCGGATCCAAATAAGTGTAATTGAGGTAGTATATAAAGTCCTCGGGGTTTTTAGTTCTATTAGGTCCTCCGGCGGCGTAGAAGGTGTTAATTATTTATTAGGGACCAACTTTTAAGTATAAATTGACCAGGTATTAGAGTTTATAGTTCATAGGGTAAAAGGGGCGATTTATTAAGATTTTGTTTCTTATTTGTTGTACTCAAGGGGTATATTCCTTTTGTTTACCCGAAAACTTCGGGGGGTTGGGTAAGGGCTTTTAGTGAGTTAACTCATTAGTGAGCACCGGTGGGGTATCAGTGCGGATGCCACCAGGAGTGCGAAGGGTTTCGCTCCTAGGGGTCATTAACCTCTGGTTCTAATTCTTCTCCAGTTTTTCGCTGATCTCTGTTATCTGGGCTTGTAGGGATCCTAGAGTGGTGTTCAACATCTCTTCCATGGTTAGCTCGTTATGGAGCATCGGGGGTGTAGCGGTGTCCATCGGGGCGACTGGGCTATTTCGATTGTTTTTCTGGGGACTGGTGGTTAACCTGTTGGAGTCCCGGGAGTGTTGTTCTTCGCAGGGAGCCGTGCTCGACCTGTACTCCTTTCTGCTTAACCGGTGGGGAGCCGCGCTTAACCCAGTGTTACGGTAAGGTTGTAATCCTGAGTTTGAAGTATGCGAAGGGCTAGGCCTAGGTGTTTTCGACCTTAGGGTGCTCTATTACTGTTTACTTTAAGTTAAGGAGTGAAAGAGAGGAAGTTCCTCGTAAGGGGGGCGGTGTAGGAATCTATACTGCTGGAGAATAAAGGGGACCTCTGGTGGGGCGCCGGAGGTCACCGGAGGCCCTTTGATCGGAGGCCCCTTTGACCGGAGGGCTCTTTTGTTGGATACTGGTTAACACCTCAGGCAAAGCTTAGGCCATCGTGGGCATCAGCCCGTAACAGAAACGCCTTAAATCGTATTATCTTAACCTATCCGAGTATATCTCCATAACAGAGTTCACCTTTAAAGCATTTTTATTATACTCTAAACTTATCTCAAGAGTAAGGGTAACCTCTTTTACTTCCTCGTTAGCATTTTATATTAATATTTATATTTGGGTTTACTTAATAAGTTTTTGAATTCGTATTTGGATCACTTATAGGTCTAAATAACGAAACTCCTTAATAATACCCTTAAAACTTCTATTAAAATACACCTTTTCATTAAATACAACGTCTCCTATTATAAAAACATCCCTGGTAAAAGGGTTTTATATTCTAAATTAATTACTTAACGTATAACCCATTAGAAAGCCGATTCACACATAAGGGGCGAACTTCTTCCACTATTAACACTTAAGTTACGCGTTGGTCATCAGGGCATAGGCCTTATAACCATAGGATTATAGGTGAGGAAGGTTAGGGACTGTATAAATCTCATCTTCTTTACTCTAGAACTACTTATAAAGCTACTCGTAAGGCGTTTTCCACTTATATATTCGTAATGGGTTTTAATTATAAAAGTAAACTACTATCTTAACGATCTTAGGCTATAAATAATTTAAGAAATTAGTTATAATAATTATTACCCTAGTTTTAATTTTAATAATCGCAACGAGCTTTTTAGCACCTTTGTTTTAAGCCTACGTCTTAGGCGTTAATATTTCAATTGTTATTCTACACCCCTTCAGGTCCACTATAAAGTATAGATATCTTAGAAGCTTATTATTAGTCTCTAAGAACTTGATCTTCGTATTATAAATGTATTCTAAATAGTTAAGTAACTCGAATAATACTTTTAAGATTATTTTTATTATTCTCTTTTATAAATAAAAGTCCTATACGAACCCTACGCCTTAGTTAAAAAAAGGTATAAGGAATATATACTCTTTGTATTCCTTATTATAATCGTAGAAATTAAGTGTTAAACGGTCTCCGGTTTTTACTTATTTAATTAATTCTCTTAATGCTTAATGGATTTAGTGTATTATATTTATTATCCTATACACATTGTATTTTACTGAGGTTTTACTTTTATAATTTAGGAATCTCACTCCCCTTACTATATTATTAAAGTAATTTAAAGTATCTCTCTTTAGGTATCTAAATCTCTAATACCAGCTTTTTACACTTACTTAAATAAGTTTATAAATTATTATATTTATAAAATAGGTTTTTATAGGGCCTTTAGGAACTTATTTAGTGTAGGTTAAAGGAGTGAAATGATCGTTATGAGTATTATTTTGTCCTTTATAAGTTTATAATTAAGAACATCTTAATTATAGATTTTAAATAACTCATAAACATAACTTTGGTTTATACACCTAATATAATTATTACCGAGGTTAATATCCTACTAAAAGCCTTTTTAGTATAAGTATTTTAAAAAAATAAGGTTACTTATAAACACTTTACAAGGTACTATATTATATAAGCGAAATTTAAACAGCTTACTATTTCGCCCCTTAATACGAATATCCACTATGCTAAAAACATTAATTACCACTTACTAAGTATTTACCTAAAAATAATTCTTAGGTGCAATTCCCGTTAATTATATAAACTATAAAGGGTTATTAAAAACGTGGATTATAACTTTAGAGTTAAGGATTACGGATCCATAAAATAAGTATATTTCGTAAAAAGTTACTAAAACAGCTTAAGCGCAGGCTTAACAACGTCCTATAAGTTAACTTAATTCTATAATAAGTTTAAACCTCCAAATACATTTAATAAGGTTTTCGTTATTTTTAAGTCGCTTAGTAATAAATTTCTTAAATACTCGATCGTAGTATATATGGTCAGGGCACTTATCAGGGAAGGCTAGCTAACACTTAGAGAATTAATGACCTCGTTTTAGGTATATAGTATACGTCCTGCCCTTATTAGAGTTACTGGATCTATTAGTTAGGGAGTATAGTTATTTACCTTTACTCTTCCCGTTGCCCCTTCTACGGCCTCCACGGCCTTCACCGTGGGCCCTTTATGGTTAGGTCCTTATTTATTATAGTTCATCGTTACTACTAGCCGGTCCTCTGGTTGTTGCGATAGGTCTAAATACTCTTCATCTGGTTTTCTATACGTCCTTTGTTTAGCGGAGGACTTATTAAGCCTTAACGAGGATTTTATTTAGTATAAATAAGTTGTTTATTATTTTAGTTCTCATTATTAACTAGTAAACTTAAATCCATAGTTTAATAAGGTTTTTACTGAGGGTTTATGTGAACTCTGGAAACTAAGTACTCGAATATTTAGCTTATAGGACGTCTATAACTTGAGCTTCATAGAGAACACTTTCCTAGTAGCTAATCTAATCCTCGGTATCCTTTTATATAATAAACCTCTTCTTGTTTAGATAACTTAAGGTTTTAGAATATACTTCCACTGCGTTCACTTAATGCTTATATGACACACCTCTAACGCAGGTTTATAGTTTAAAAACCTATTCATTAAGTCCCTTATCCATAATATAATAATACTTAAAAAAGTCCAGAGTAATAGTTTTACGGAACTAGCTCTAAAATATGTATACATTTGTTATTATTTTAGTATAATATTTATAGTTATCGTTATATTCTACTTATTATTTTTTATATAAAATGAGGTTTATAGGGGATAGGTTTTCGAGAGCGTGAGCCTGTTCTATAGATGTTTTAGGGCCTAGGATGAATACTTTGTCGGGTTCCTAAGTCGTACTACTTTCCAAGGTGCTTCTGGTTCTTCAGCGGAGTACCTTTGGGTGGTCGGAGATCGCTGGCTACTCCGGCATTCGAATAATCTCTTCATAGGTTTCTTCTCCGGCATTCTCGGAGTACTCAACTAATAAATCAATAATACCCCACAAATTATAGGTTTTCACCTGGGTTTATAATTAGTTAAATTAAAGGACCTAGGTTTTGGTTATTTAAAGGGCGACTTTCGTAGTAGGGGTTATTATTATTATTATTGAGTGAGTATTTTGTATAGGAATAGCGGTTATAAGTAGGGTTCGGTTTAATAACTACTTTTAGTACGTATTAGATTGTTAATTATCGGATTAAAGGGTTAATTCGTAATATATTTAATTGTGTGTAATTGTTCTTGTTCTCCCTGTTCTTTAAGGGCGAACTTAGCCCTTAAGGTGGCTGGTTCAAGGGCGCATTTCGGCCCATCATTATTCCGCGCTGCGCGCGGCCTTCGAGCGCGCCGGAAGCGTACTAGGCACTTGGTACAGCGGATTCGACAGTAATGGTGGCCTACCCTCCACCCTTCCAACTCACCAGAGCCCATAGGACCTATGGGATTACTTAAGCAATACTTCAAGGGGTTAATCACCAATCCTAAAAACTTTAAGGCCTTCCTACGTATAACAAGCTTCTTTAAAAAGATCTGCTCACGTTACTAGGGGCCAACCTCCGGCTAGGCCTTAAAACAACCATCCTACCCTACTAAAGGGACCAAATAGGAAGCAAAGGAACTGGAGGAACCAGCGGGATCCAGGGACAGATTAAACTCATAGTAGCCAGTAGGCAAGATTTGGAGGACGCGGGCAAGGGCTGGATACTATAGAGTAGGTAGTCTGAGCCTGCGGCTCTCCACGCCACATACCCCTCGGGAGGTCTGCCGCAAGGGCTACGCCCTTACCGTCATGGCCTTAAATACAACAACAACAACTAAGGGAGGGCCTCGGGGTCTTCAGCCTCGTCTTCATCTATACTATTAACTGTATCCCCATCACCTAAGTATACAATCGATCCTTGGGAGGGGGTCCTAGTGTATGGGCACTTAGAGCCAGGTTGTTGGCCCTGATTAGGACGGGAGTCCTGGGGTTATTGAGTACTACTCTGGGTAGTAGTCTAGTTGATACTATCGCAGGCCTCGGAGGCCTTTTACCCAGCCTTCCGAATCCGCCTACGTTCTTTTCGGCCTAGGAGAGTAGGATAACCATTAACCATTAGGGGCCTAACTAAACAGTTTATATAACCGGCCTAAAAGGGCCCTGAATAATTAGCACACTTTGGCTTAGTTGTATAGGGCTTAGTCTCGTATAAGTCTACGGACTTACTGTAATTATTATAGAGTGGTCGCTGGTTATAATACTAGTTTATATGGTATCCCTAGTAACCAGGGTTATACCTAAGTAGGGTCCTTTTTTCCCTAATAAGCTGGGCCTTGTTGCTCTAGTTGAATAGTTTAAAGGGTATTACTTTAATTATAAAGGAAATAACCTAAGTAACTTTATTTATAATAGGGCCTAGGCTATGGCGGGATTACCGGGCTAGGACTAACTCACAACTAATCCAAGTAATAGCCTCCTCCATAAGTAGGGTTAATATATTAATACTTTCCTTATCTAGGCTTTAAAATTTAAATAAGTAACATAGGATAGTGTATATAAACTATTTTGTGGGGGTTTTTATTTTAAAAACCCCTAACGTGGTTCATCAGTGAATGGACCACCATTAGTAACCGGGCCACTTTTCCCATCTTCACCACCTTCTAATTTTAATATGTAATTTCTTCTATAAAACAATATCCAAAGCCTCGCCTAAACACAGGATTATTCTAGTAATTAATGCGATCCAATTAACACCGTAATTAAGTATCCAACGTACAGCAACCATTTATAACGTTCCGAGAACTACCCTCCGGTCTAGAATAAAAGGTTAAAGTGTAAAGGTCGATAGTAGGAATGCGTAACTGAATTTAATAGAGACCGAGGAGGAGGTAATTATTCAATACATTATTAACCTAGATTCTCGAGGATTCTCACCTTAACACGTGGATATAGAAGATATAGCTAATACACTACCCTAAAAGCGTAATAGCCGACCGGTCGGGAAACACTAAACAGAACGCTTCGTCCAGCAACGCCCAGAGCTCAAAACGCGATTTTCTCGTATCTATAACTATTAGAGAAGCCTCTACGAAGATCCTACGATTATTAAACCTTAGTTTTAACTTATAACTAATATATAATCGAAATACGGTATTATGAACAAAGATTTTTATAACTTTAATAAAATTAGTTTTATAATAGGTATAATCCAGCCTAGAATAGTTATTATATATTCTAATTAGATTAGGAAACCAAAAAAGGTTCAACCTAGTAATCGAGAATAGGCAACGGCGATTTATTATATTACTAGTAATAATTACATAATACCGCCTTTTTTAGTGGTTTAGGGCCACTTCCACCTCGCGAATTAGTACTCCGATGCCCAGATTCCGGACAGCTGGGCAATCAAAACAACTTCCAATGGATAAACCGATAACAAGACTACCCTCCAATAACTTCAGCATTTCGATAAACACTTAAAACAGCAATTAAGAGGCACATATCAGATGCTAGTCGTCGATAACCATAAAAGCCACGTTAACAGTGATTTCGAAGAGTATTACAAAGAGAACAAAATTATAACTATCTACTTACTTACTTATTTATCACCTCTAACCTAACTTCTTAACATTAACTATTATAGTATATTAAAGTTAAGATATAGCTCTCAAATTAAACACTTTATTAAAGCCCGGATTACCCATATCACTAAACCCGAGTTCTTCCTCGTATTTAAGGCCACATTCCTTTAAACCTTTACCCAGGAAAACATTTATAGGGGTTTTAAAGGGGCTAAACCTATTCCTTATAACCCTTAAACTATCCTTTCTAAACTGGATATACAATTACAAACACCAATAACCCCAAACACCCCCATTAAGCTACCCAACCCTTAGGTTTCTAAAACGCCCCAAACCACCAACGAGGCTATCTCTTACTCTTCACTTATAAAAAAAAGAATCTCCAGGTATCAGGGAAGCTCGCCGACTCCAATTTATAAAATTGCCGATAAGCTTTTAAAAGGTTTATAATACATTTCCCATACAATTACCCTTATAGAGGAAGAGCTACGCCATCTTCGAAATACAAATACGGCCCTTAGTAAGCGCCGGAAAGCCAAATGAACTAGACTATAAGATGGAGGGGCACTAGATGGGTCTTAGGTGAGGGAAGTTATGGTTATAAAGGGTGTTGTTGAGGAGGAAGGGTATGAAAAGGAGGAAAACGAGGGGTCATCAAAGCGTCGTCGGACAAATTCACAACATTATAGTATTTATTGTAAAACCGGCCATAACGCAAGGACCTGTCCAAAGGCTATGGAAATAAGTAGTTCAAGTAATTCTAAGTAGTTATAATTAATTCAATTAATTGTAGTTAAGATATAAAAACTTTTAGTGGTGAAGGTGAGAAAAGTAGCCCAATCACTGATAGTGGTCCACTCACTGATGAACCACGTTAAATAATTTATTAACTTTTATTTATTTCTAAAAAAGCTTTATTGAATTTATTTACTTAGGAGTTTTAAGGAGTATTCAGTTAAGATATAGTAAATGTGTAGAATATCTCCTAGTTATAAGCTAAGGGCCTAGTAAATTATACAATATAATACAAAAGGGGCGTTTTTCCGGGTAGTATCCAAGCCTTCCTCGGGGATACGGACAAAAACCCGGAGGTCCTTTAGCTAAGCTTAGGTTTATGGGTGGGTAGGGGCTCGGTTTTAGGCTAGGGCGGAGGCCGGGGCTGAGATTAGGGCTAGGGCCGGGGCTAATACTATAACAGTAACCCAATTCCGGGTGTCACGGGCCGAACCCGGTGGTTATGCCCGGGCTATGCCCGTGCTCGCACTGGTGCCCCACCGGTGCCCCACTAGCGCCCACCCCCTAGGAAGCAGAGATTTCGCGCTATATCGTAGTTTACCCTTTTCCTCTTCAGCTTGAAATAAATAGTATTTGGCTATTTTTTGGTTGAGATAAGGCTTAGGACTAGCCCTTCGTATATTTCAAACTTAGTTTTATTTATTATATAAGATACTACTAAGTTGAGCCCGGCTCCTTATTGGTTATAAAGTGGAATCCTAGGTTAAGTGTAGTTCCTTAACGATAGATCGATGAACGTCGGATACTGGGTAGAGCGCAGCTCCCCACTAGTTAAGAAGAGGATATTAATTAGCATAATGGCTAATAAACTGCAGGCTTAACTATAGTTAACCTTAAACGAGGTCCTCGGGCCCTTATAAGCGAGGATTATTGAGTTTTTTAATGAGCTGGAGCGAAGCCGAGGTTTAGGGGTAATAATACCGACCCCTACGGAAGATATAAGTACTAAAGCCCCATTAATGGGTAGTTATTACCTCGTAATAGAAATACCGATGCACTATAAACTACTATTAATACCCTTAAAGTTCTCAGGGAAATAAAAGGATTACCCTTTTTAGGTATAGTAAATAAGGGATAAGATTACTATAAATAGAGCGTTCTACCCTATTAACTAGGAATTATAGTACCTAATTAACTCCTGTTTGGACATTAGTCCCTAGTAGGTGGTTATTATGTTCTACGTAGCCGGGGGGCCTAGAGGTTAATATAATCCCAAAGACTTTATGTCCTACCTCGATAAGACTTACTGAGACCCGAATACCTAACCCTAAGTTGTAACCTAATTATAAACCCTCTATTAAAAAGATAACGAGAAGTTAATTACTTTTTTATTAAAGTTTAAATGAATAATAGTAAACATAGGAGGTAGTATGTAACCCGACACTATTAAAATTACTATATTAGAAAACGCCCTTACTTCCCACCTAAAAGAGCACCTGGTCACTATTTCCTTATTAGGGGAGTATACTTAGTAGCTTATTAGGGTATAGGATGTTACCTAGAAATTAGAGTATATAATACCTATTACTACTAAACGGGAGTATTACTAGTCCTTAACCCTAGCCCCTCCACGGAAGGATTACGATGGAGATGTTTAGATGATTAGTGTTATTTACGCCTTATTAACTCGAAGGGAGGAGAAGGACCGCCACTACCGCTACTCCTCGGGTAACCCATTAATGGACTGTTATAAGTGTTTTTATTATAGTAAAAAAGGTTATATTATTAGGAATTACTGGAAAAAGGTTCCTAGGTAGGTGAAGGTTACTTATATTAAGGTAATAAAAAAGTAAAAGAATCCCGGGTTAAAAAAAGAGAACCGAGAAGTTACTAGTACCTCCTCTAGTAAGGATAACTCGAGAAAAGAGTAATTCTAGTATAAAGTCGGGTACTAAAGTTGACGAAGGAGGAAACCAAAGGATGGGAGTCCTATTAAGAAGAGTAGTAGTAGAGGAGCTAAGGGTTAACCATTATTTAAGTAAGGATTAATAAAGGAGACTTAATATACGCCCTTATTAATACTAACTACGACGTTTATATAATAGTGGATTAGTCTCTTTTTAAACGCCTCTAATTACCGTTAATAAATCGGAAGAAGTGTGCTTTACGAGGGTATATATAAGACGGGCCATCACCTGGTGATGCCCAGGGTATGGCTGTCCTAGATCTGGAATTAAGTGGTTATACTCAGAAAGTTTATGTATACGTGGTAAAGGGCTTAGACCCCCCTATATGCTTAGGGAAGTTATGGATTGAAGTGAATTGTTTAGTGTGTGACGCCGTTGCTTAGTGGGTGTACTATGGTAAGGGAGGAGTAGATGTATACCTCTCTAATTAGGAAGAATTAATTACTATAAAAGAGATTTGTATAACCTAATTACTAATGGCCCCTATGTTTATAGTTATATACCGATAAGTGAAGTGTTAAAGGGCATTAGAGGCTTAGGTTATAATTATGAGTTTAAGGGATATCGAGGATGCACTAAAAGAAAAGAAGTTTATGGATATAAAGGAACTCGTCCTAGGCTGGGTTTATAAGGAGTTTAGAGACTTATTTGACCCAGAGAAGGTATACTTAGTGCCCCCTAAGAGGCCAGGGGTTAACCATAAGATCCCCCTTATTAAGGACGTTCATAGCCGGGAGTTTACACTTCTATAAGGACCCTTATATAGGATGTCCTGTGAGGAACTCTTGGTTTTGAAGAAGATACTAGAGGACCTATTAGATAAAGGGTTTATTCGAGCTAATAGCTCGCTAATGGGTGCCCTAGTGTTATTTGTTAAGAAGTTTAGTGGGGGAATTCGGTTTTATGTTAATTACCGAGCCCTTAATAGTATTACGAAGAAGGACCATTATTTATTACTATTTATATTAGAAACCCTTTAATAAGTAACCGCTGCGTAGTAGTATACGAAGTTTAACGTTATGGTTGTATTTTATAAGATTCGGATTATAAAAGAAAACGTTGAAAAAATAGTGTTTTATGTGAAATATGGACTCTTTAAGTAGTTGGTTTACCCCTTTGGACTTACCGGGGCCCTAGCTACGTTCCAGTGGTATACTAGTACAACTCTCTAAAACGTCTTAGACGACTTCGTTACCACTTATTTAGATAATATCCTAATTTATATATTTAGGTTAAAAAAGAAGTATAAAGAGAAGGTATAGGTGGTCCTCCGGCGCCTAATAGAGGCTAGACTATGATTAAACCCTAAGAAGTGTGCTTTTTTAGTTAAAATTGTGAAGATTATAAAGGGGGTTAGAAGTTTCCTTGGGTTTACGAATTATTATCGCATTTTTATACCCAATTATACTATTATTGTTAAGCCCTTTACGAGGTTTACGAAGAAGTCGGTTATGTTCTACTGGGGACCTAGTTAAGAAGAAGGATTCCAGGAGTTTAGGCGGTTATTTAGTATAGAGTTGGTACTTCGCCACTTTAACCCTAAAGGAAAAATAATAGTGGAGATAAACTGTTCAGGGTTTACCTTGGGCAGCACCCTTATACAAGAAGACTCCGATGAGCACTAGCACCCTATCACATTCCACTCACAAAGGTTATTACTGGCCGAGGCCTGGAGAGTAGAACTACAAAATATAAGTAACTTTAAGATTTTTACAGATTATAAAAACCTTAAACACTTTATGAGGAAATAATACCTCACCGAGAGGTAAAGCTGGTGAGTAGAAGAACTAACCTAATACGATTTTTATTTAGAGTACTAGTTAAAAAAGGAAGTAATAGTCCCCGATGCCCTTTTTTAGAGGGAGTAGGACGCCCTCTAGGGCTAGGACGATAAGAGAGAATAGGGACGTATACTCCAGTTAATACTTAACTACACTATCCCTAAAAAAGGCCCCTATCCTCAGACACTTCGACCCCTCACTCCCAATAAGGGTCAAAACCAACACATCAGACTTCGCAATAAGGGCAGTTTTATACCAACTACATAAAAGCACTTAGCACCCCATCGCCTACCTCTCTAGGAAGCTAAGGGGAGCTAAGCTAAGATACGGAGCACCAGAGGTGGAGTTGCTGGCTATTCAAAAAGTAGTTGTATATTAGTAACACTATTTATTATATACGTAACACGAGATACTATTCTTAATGGACCACCTAGGGCACCATTACCTTGCTACTAAGCCCCAATTAAACAACCATCAAACCAGGTTACTCTAGGACCTTTCGCTATTCAACTTTTATATCAAATATTAACCAGGTAAACAAAACACAGCCGATAAGCTATTATAGAGATTAGATTATAAACCTAAGGAGGGTAAATAGGAAAAGACTAAGGGTGTATTCTTAGAAGGTTTCCTAGAACAATTCTAATTAAAAGTAAAATATAACTAAGTAATAAGGGAGGAACTATAGCTTAACGCTATGAATGTTATACCGGAAATACTAGCCCTAAACCTAGAAAAAGTAGCATAGGAGGCCCAGAGGTCTAACCCTGTATTACAGGGCATAGCATGGGAGAAGTGGGCGTACTAGGGAAAAGATAATAAAAAAACGGTGAGGTATAGGGGTAGGGTGGTCATACCGGAGGACCACCTATTAATAAAGGAGATCCTCACTACGTTCCATAACAAGCTAATAAGTGGCCACCTAGGGGTCACTAGGACAATAACCGGATAGGACGTTCATTCTTCTAAAAAAGAATAAAGAAGGATATAATGGAATACATCAAAACATACACCGTATACCAATATACAAAACTACACCACCACCTCCCTTATAGGATACTAAGCACCCTACCAATGCCCAACTACTCATAGAAAAAAGTATCCCTCGACTTCATCGCCAAATTACTAGTAATGGATAACGGAAATAGGAAATAGTATAATAGTATCCTAATAGTGGTGGATAGGTTAACTAAGTATACCCTCTATATACCCACTAGGGAATCACTTATTATAGACTAACTAATTACATTATTAGTATAAAAAGTGTTCTTATAGTATAAAATTCCTTAGTTAACAATCTCGGATAGGAGCTCCTTATTTATTAATAAATTCTAGGTAATAGTATATCACTAATTAACCATCTAGTGGAAACTTAGTACAGTATACCACCCTTAAACTAATGAACAAACAGAGAAGTAGAACCAGAACTTAGAACACTTCCTATGGGTATTTTATAACATAGAACAGGATAGCTGGCCACAATAACTAAGAATAACCTAATTCGTCTATAACAATACCTAGCATAGCACCACCAAGTTAGTACCAGCGGAGGTACTAATAGGTTACCTACTACCAGGACTATACGACGTTACTATAAACAGAAAAACCCCAACAAATATATCAACGGTGGAGAACAGAACAGAAGGGCTAAAAGTAAAAAGGAGAGCAGTATAGGACCTACTAGCCCACTCTAACAAAATATACGAAAATTAGTATAATAAAAAAAAGGTGCATATCAACTTCCAAATCAATAAACACTTCTTACTATTAACCAAGAATATACAATAACATAGGTCATCAAAAAACTAACTAATAAGTACTTAGAACCATTTATTATTAAGTGGGTAGTTAATAACAGACCAACCTATAAACTCAAATTAGGGCCAGGGTACAGGATCCATAATTGTCGGAATATCCACGCCGGACTGGCGCCACCTGTTGCCGCCTATCGCCTATTGGCCCGATTAGCGAGCCAATCAGAAGGTAGGAATCGGTTTTAGATCGGCAGCGTCAGATCGCTGCCGTAGGCCCGATTCCTTCCTTCAACAACAACAGAGCAGATACGACGAATATATCGTTATTTGCCCACCTTCCACACTAGGCCTAGTGAAGTGAATCCAACAATAATATCTTCTCCCCGTCCCAACTAAAAAGGTTCCACAGCAACCTACTATAACTATAAAAAATACCAATTAAGGAGAACGACGACGAATACACAATTAAGACCTTAACAGACCATAAGAGATCTAAAAGGAAACAAAAATATCTGATAAAATAAAAAGGGTATAAACCTAAAAAGAATTCCTAGGAACCTCGGAAAGATATTTCACAAAATTTAATAAACAACTACGAAACAAAACTTAAGCAGAAAATCACTAGTAGATCACTAACGGATCACAAAAAAAAGAAATTATAAGGACTAAATCACTAGCTAATTAGGGAATATATTTAACCCGATGTAAGAAAATTATATAACCCTAGGGGCCCGGGAGCAAGTAAAAACTATTAAAACACCCAAAAGCGGACCACCAGGGGAGTAGTATAAGAGGACTAATTATTAATATCGGTATTATCCCCTTTAACCTCCTTATCCTCATTAACACCGTTGCCCAAAAACGAGCCCTCCTTGGAGGAGGTAGTATTAAGAGTGATATAATTCTAAATAAGATAAGTTAAATAAAATAAAGAGAAGCCCACTTAAGGGGTACTAGGGGAGTAGTAGAGTATTTATAACGTGTCATGATATAGCCCACAATTACTGTCCCGTAATTGTGGTTCCACTTTTGCGACAGTTATGAGCCCTTGTCTCTACGAGCCCTCTGGTTGAATGGCTAAACGCCTCGCTAAAGTGGTAGTATGTGGGCCGACCTAGAGGCCATGGGTTCGAGCCTCGTTATGCTCACCCATACTCGCTTCAGCAGCAAGTCACCGAAATGGAAGGTTAGACTTACTAGCTAGAAGTGGCCGGCACCTAGTAACAATTAGTAAGGACTTATTAACTGTGAGTATAAGCCGGTGTTAATTCCTTAGTTAATAGACCTCTTCTCTCCTCGGTCTAGAGGGGTGTGTTATAATATAGCCTATAATTACTGTCCCGTAATTGTGGTTCCACTTTTGCGACATAACGTTAGTATAAAGCTCTGTGAACTCTTAGAAGGTGATGGTAATAGTAATAATAAGAGTAGTGGTAATAGTGGTCTAGGCCCCGGATAAAGGTGGTCTAAGAGGTGAGGGTATCGGTGTAAGAGTAGAGGGTTATTAGTTGATCGGTGGTAGAGGCGGCGAGGTGGGAGGTGGCAGAGGCCTATTTCTTAGCGGCGGAAGCCAACGCCTTAAGGGCCGCGACCTTACGTTAACGGAGTAGTTATCCCTCCTCCTCCTCCTCGGCTTTATACTTAGTGGGGTCCTTAACGTTCTCGGTTTTCTTTTGGAGGGCCTTTTTGCCCGTGAACTGGGCGGCCTTATAAGTAAATGTAATAGTAGATTAGTAGGGGTATAGTAGAGGGGCACTGGGTGGGGACCGGTGTTATAATAGGGGTAATATACTATGTCCTTGGCCTAGGTGTCGTAGAAAGTGGAGCTACTTAATACCTTGTTATGGATCTCATTAAAGTAACGGTGGAGGGTGAGGGCAGCGGAGGAGTACTCGTAGAGCAACTATAAAACATTAGTAATATCTAGAAAGCCCCAGGGGTAACTAAACTAAAGGGGGGGATAAGTATATACCGAAAAGCAAGGTTTACTATACTAAGTAGTATAAATAGTGTATTTATTATTTATAGTTTATTGCAAAAGTGGAACCACAATTATAGGATAATAATTATAGGCTATATTATAACACATCCCTCTAAACCAAGGAGAGAAGATGTTTATTAACTAAGGAATTAGCATTAATTTATACTTATAATTAATAAGTCCTTATTAACTATTACTAAGTGCTGACCACTTCTAACTAATAAGTCTAACCTTCTATTTTAGTGACTTACTACTGAAGCGAGAATGGGTGAGCATAACGAGGCTCGAACCCATGACCTCTAGGTCGGCCCACATACTACCACTTTAGCAAGGCGTTTAGCCATTCAACCAGAGGGCTCGTAGAGACAAGGGCTCATAACTGTCGTAAAAGTGGAACCACAATTATGGGACAGTAATTGTGGGCTATATTATGACATAGTTTAAATCCTTAATAATAAAAGTAGGGGAGCACCAGGGGAGGAGAGGACGTACTAGTGGTCTTAAAATAGCATAGAACGGGGGTGTTACCCTTAGGGTCCTAGCCCACTATACGGCGCAGGCAACGGGCATAAGGGACGGCGCAGAGGTGATTCTCATCGTCGTCGCCTTCCATATCACTAAAGGGGTTAGGGGGAACTAACGGAGTAAAACCACCATTATCACTAACAAAGGCAGGGGGAGCAGGACCGGAAAATATAATAGCGGGGGTAGTGGGGGAGCAACGATTAAGGGTAAATAACTAAAAAAATAAGAAAATAACAAAACATAACACTAAAAAAAGAAAAAAAGAAAGGAATTAAAACATATAATAAAGCCGGTTTTATATTAAAAACAATAAAACAATCACACTAGGGCACCCAAGGGTTAAGGAAAATAAACTATAATAGGGGATCGTTGCGAAGGGCTGGTCCTAGGCCTTGTCTCAACCGAAAGGTAGCCAAATACTGTTTATTTCAAGCTGAAGAGGAAAAGGGTAAACTACGATATGGCGCGAAATCTCTGCTTCCTAGGGGGTGGGCACTAATGGGGCACCGGTGGGGCACCAGTACGAGCACGAGCATAGCCCGGGCATAACCACCGGGTTCAGCCCATAACACTACCCCCCTCATCCCCCTACGCGGCCTCTAGTTCCTAGTTAGCCTCCTAGGGGGCACGTGTGCATACGCTGCGTCTCCGTTGTTCTTTAATATCGGCCCATAACACTCCTCGTAATAGTCCAACACCTCCGTTTCCTCTACAGCACCGGCTAGCTCCTACGTAGAGTTAATATAACCCTCCCACTTCACTAAGGCTTTACGTCTTCTCCCTTTACCCACCATCTTCCATCTAATAGCGTAAATCTCCTTTATTTACTACTCATCCTCACCATCTACTTCCCTAATAAGTGGTGGCTAATAATCCAATTAAATTTGGCCTAGGAGGGGGTCACCAGCTAACCTCCGGAGGACATCCACGTAGAATTACGGGTAAATCCCTCCTAGTATATTTAACTCCACTACGTATACACTCATTACCTTAGTAACTTAGTATTAGTGGTATAACCATATAAGCTTCTTACTTAAGCACAGGGATTTATAGTTTACAACATTAAACTAAATTTTATTACCTACCTAATACTTATCCACTAATAATTAACAACGGTTAATACTCAATTAATAATACTATTATGTTAAGGCTATTATAACCTAAGCAAATACTATAACGTCCTTCATTTTGGCCACTAGTTCATCCACGACCACCTTCCTACAGTTAAGCAGTTCCTCACTATCTTCTTCTATAACTAATAACAGGTTAATATGGTACCCATATTCTATAAGAAACGGAGAAACACTAATTACTAAGCTAATTCTATTCCACAAAGCCAGTTACACCATAAAAAGTAACCCTCCCCAATCGTCCTAGGCCTAGGTAACATAGGCCTATAAAATAACCTAAACCTCTTAGTTTATACACTCTGTTCCCCCATCAGTTTATGGGTAATAAACAGTACTTAATAGCTAAGTAACCCTAGTTAACTTACAGAACTCCCACCAAAAGTCATTAACCCAGTTTAACCCTCTATTATTTACAATTAACTAAGGTATCCCGTGGAAATAATAATAATTATAAAGGAACTATTAAACACAAAATACTATATCCATAATTTCTATTTCTTCTAGTGTTAACGCTTTACTTAGTTAATTAATTATAACCCATATATAACGGGACTTTTTCTCTTTTATTAGTAATAGATTAGTGATAAAATCCATCAATAGGTCATTACTTATCTAAAGGGGGATAAGTAAGGGCTTAAGTAACCCCTTCTTAGCTTACCTCTAAATATGGATACCACCATATATATGGTAATTCCTTATAAACCTTTTAATTATCTAGGAGTACCCCGACCAGTAAAAGCGTCGGCTTACAATCTCGAATATATTATTACGCCCCGGGTAACCACTAATGCTAAAATCGTGGTACTCCTATATAACCCTTGTCCATAATAAGCTTAAAGGGTTATTATCATCTTTTCCTCCGGGAACCCATATTTTATCCTAGAATATTAACCTCTGCTACTTATTAATTGCATATTCCATAATTTGGACCTTTAATTATAACTTTGGTGGGAAATTGCGTTATCCCTATTTTACCACCTCATAAGCTCAGTAGTATAATCTGTTTTCTTTAATAATCTAATCCTAAAGTGTTTATAACTTGCTATTATTCGTAAACACTATTATGTATAGGAATATTAGTAAATCGTTTATAGTATAGCCCACTTAGGGGGCACTAGTTCCTTCTTTTGGGATAATGTAGTTAGGTATTAATTAGAGTATACGTCCCTGTTCTCTCTTATTATCCTAGCCCTGGGGGGTGTCCTACTCCCTCTAAAAGAGGGCATCGGGGACTACTATTTCCTTTCTTAGCTGGTACTCTAAATAAAAGTCGTATTAAGCTAGCTCTTCTGCCCACCAGCTCTACCTCTTGGTGAGGTGTTATTTTATTATAAAATATTTAAAGTTTTTATGATTTATAAAAATCTTAAAGTTATTTATACTTCGTAGTTCTACTCTCTAGGCCCTAAGGTACATAAGTACGGTGAGTAGTTCCTTATTATAAATAGGGTAATTATACTTAGCTGGTGATAACTTTTGTGAATAGAATACGATGGGGTGCTAGTACTCATCGGAGTTTTCTTATATAAGGGTATTACCTAAGGTAAACCCTGAACAGTCTATCTCCACTATTGTCTTTCCTTTAGGGTCAAAGTGGCGAAGCACCGGCTCTATACTAAATAGCCGCTTAAACTCCTGGAATCCTTCTTCCTAACTAGGTCCCCAGTAGAACACAATCAACTTTTTTATAAACCTTATAAGGGGTTCAATAATAATAGTATAATTAGGTATAAAAATACAATAATAATTCGTAAACCCAAGGAAACTTCTAACCCCTTTTATAATTCTAGGGGACAACTACTCAGTAATAACTCTTAACTTCTTAAGGTCATATAAAATCCCTTTCTCAGTAGTAACAATAAACCCAACATACTTCACAGTCTTGACTAAAAAAGCACACTTCTTAGGGTCTAATCATAGTCCGGCCTCTACTAGGCGCCGGAGGACCACCTATACCTTCTCTTCGTACTTCTTCTTCGACCTAAACGTATAAATCAGGATATCATCCAAATAAGCGGTAACAAAGTCATCTAAAAAGTTTTAGAGAATCATATTAATATACCATTAGAACATAACTAGGGCCCCGGTGAGTCCAAAAGGGCAAACCAACTACTCGAAAAATCCGTATTTCGTATAAAACACTATCTTCTCGACGTCTTCTTCTATAATCCGAATCTTATAGAACACAACCACAACATTAAACTTCGTATACCACTACACAACAGCTACCCATCGGAGAGTCTCTAATATAAGTAGCAGTGGATAACGGTCCTTTTTTGTAATACTATTAAAAACTCAGTAATTAACATAGAACCGAATTCCCCCACCAGACTTCTTAATAAACAACACTAGGGTACCCACTAACAAACTACTAACTCAAATAAACCCTTTATCCAGCAGGTCCTCCAATATCTTCTTCAGAACCAAGAGTTCCTCACAGGACATCCTATATAAGGGTCCCCATAGAAATGTAAACTCCTAGCCATAAGCGTCCTTAATAAGGGGGATCTTATGGTTAACCCCTGGCCTCCTAGGGGGCACTAAGTACACTTTCTCCGGGTTAAATAAGTCTCTAAACTCCTTATAAACCCAGCCTAGGACAAGTTCCTTTATATCCATAAACTTCTTTTCTTTTAACACATCCTCGATATCCCTCAAATTCACAACTATAACCTAAACCTTTAATACCCTTTAACACTTTACTTATTAATATATAACTATAAACATAGGGGCCGTTAATAATCAGACCATATAAATCTCTTTTATAGTAACTAGTTCTTCCTAATTAAAAAAGTATATATCTACTCCTCCCTTACCATAGTACACCCATTAAGTAACGGTATTATATACTATATAGTTCACTTCCATTTATAACTTCCCTAGGAATATAGGGGGGTCTAGGCCCTTTACCATATATACGTAAACTTTCTAAGTATAGCCACTTAATTCCAGATCTAGGATAGCCACACCCTAAGCATCACTAGGTGATAGCCCGTCTTATGTATACCCTTGTAAAATACACTTCTTCCGATCCACTAGTGGTAATCGGAGGTGTCTAGAGAGAGACTGATCCACTATTATATAAACATCACAACTAGTATCGATAAGGGCATATATTAAGTGTCCTTTATTAATCCTTACTTAAATAATAGTTAACCCTTAACTCCTCTATTACTACTCTTCTTAGTAGAACTCCTATCCTTTGGTTTCCTCCTTTATCAACTCTAATACCCGACTTTATATTAGAGTTACTTTTTTCCCGAGTTATCCTCACTAGAGGAGGTACTAGTGACCTCTTAGTTCTCCTTTTTTAACCCGGGATCCTTTTACTTCTTCGTTACCTTAATATAAGTAACCTTTATTTACCTAAGAACCTTTTTCCAATAATTCCTAGTAATATGGCCTTCTTCGCCATAGTAAAAGTATTTACAATAGTCCACTAGCGAGCTACCCGAGGAGTAGCGGTGGTAGTGGTCCTTCTTCTCTCTTCGAATCGATAAGGTGCGGGTAACACTAATCATCTAAACATCTCCATTACAATCCTTCCGTGGAGGGGCTAGGGTTAGGGACCAGCGACGCTCCCATTTAATAGCAACGGGTATTATATACTCTAACTTCCAAGTAACGTCCTATACCCTAATAAACCACTAAGTATACTCCCCTAATAGGGAAATAGTGATTAGGTACTCCTTTAGGTGGGAAATAAGGGTGTTTTCCAATATAATAATCTTAACGGTATCGGGTTACACACCACCTCCTACGTTTACCATTATTCATTCGAACTTCAATAAGAAAATAACCAACTTCTCGTTATCTTTCTAATAAAGGGTTTATAGCTGGGCTACGGCTTAGGGTTAGGTGTTCAGGTCTCGGTAAATCCTATCGAAATAGGACATAAAATCTTTAGGGTTACATTAACCTCTAAGCCCCCCAACTACGTAGAACATAATAACCACCTACTAAGGACTAGTATCTAAACAAAAGTTAATTAAGTACCACAATTCCTAGTTAATAAAGTAAAACACTCTATTTATGGCGATCTTGTCCCTCATTTACTATGCCCAAAAAGGGTAATCCTTCCACTTCCCCGAGAACTTTAAGGGTATTAATAACAGTTTACAACGCATCGGTATCTCTATTACGAGGTGGCGGTTACCCATTAACGGAACTTCGGTACCTATATCTTTTATAAGGGTCAATATCGTTACCCCTAAACCTCGGCTTCGCTCCAGCTCATTAAAAAGCTCAGCAATCCTCACCTATAGGGGCCCAAGGACCTCATTTAAGGCTAATTATAGTTAGGCCTATAATTCATTAACTATTATACTAATTAGTATCCTCTTTTTAATTAGTGGGGAGCTATACTTTACCCAACGTCCAACGTTCATCAATCTATTATCAGGGAACTACACTTAACCTAGGATTCCGCTTCGTAACCAGTAAAAAACCACACTTAACCTAGCGGTATCTTATATAATAAATAAAACTAAGCTTAAAATATACGAAAAGCTGGTCCTAGGCCTTATTTTAACCAAAAAATAACTAAATACTATTTATTTCAAGCTGAAGAGGAAAAAGGTAAACTATAATATAATGCAAAATCTCTACTTCCTAGGGGGGTGGGCACTAGTGGGGCACCGGTGGGGCACCGGTGGGGCACCAGTGCGAGCACGGGCATAGCCCGGGCATAACCACCGGGTTCGGCCCGTGACAATCGTTAATATAAAAAAAGCACCGAGGGGCACTAAGGGCACCTACGGCATAGGAGTTTCTTGTATTCTTAAAACCAAGAGTTAATACTTAGTACTAAAAGACGTATAAAGGAACGAGGGTAGGGACCACCCTAGCCCACTAAAAGGGGATAAAAGGATACTCTATAAGGCCACTAGTAGAGAAGGAGCGGAAAGAGGTAGGTCTATTAGCTAATACCCAAAGTGTCTATAAAGAGACACTAGGAAACTATCCTAATGGGCTACTAGTAGAGGAAACGGAATAGCGGCCCAGCGGAGGAGCACCTACTCACACCTAACCTCCTATAAACTAGAGAATTAGTGAACAACTACTTAACTCTAAAATACCTCGGGAAAGGATAGAAGGAAGGTACCTCCGGTTAAGGAGACGTAGGTGCTAACCGACCATCACTAGGCTTCGGGTCCCCTAAACCTAAGACTAAAAATAAGTGTAATAATTAGGTAGTATTAGCGGAGGTGGTGGTATAGGCCCTAAATAAGGCTAATAAACACCTAGATGGTCTCAGGACGGGGCCTAGGGGGCGGGGGGATTGTATTAGATGTACCGACGGGGACCAGGGGAGCACCGAAAAGGTAACCCCGGAGTAGGTTTAACGGAAAATAGTTACTCCGAAAAGGGGATTTAAGTAGTAATACAATAGGAAACTCTATAAGAAGCCAAATTCGAATACTAATCACTACTACACCCTACCTAGGCATCGCCGACTCCTTCACTCTACGCGGACCAACCTAATAGTATATATAAACAGCTAGTATATCCCGCTGTCTATAATAGTAAAGGGTAAAAACCACCTCGTAAATTAGTATACTAATAACACTTTACTATGCGATTAGGTAATCAAACCTACTATGAATAGATAAACCGATAATTCAACTAGCCTCGACTGGCTTCACCATTTCGATAAACATACTACTATATATACGAAGGGTCCTTATCGGATATTGGTAATCAACGGGTACGAAGACTACGTTTCGGCCAATTTCCAGATTTTGTACAAATAAAAGAACATTATCATAATTACTATACCTCTATACTTATTACACCTACTCTAACCACTTAATGTTAGGTATTTTAGTTTATTAAAGTGGGTGTATGGTTGTAAAATCGAATAGTTTATAAAGTCGTATATGAACCACATCACGAAGGCTGAGTTCCTTATCACCTTCTAGACTGCTTTTTTAAAGGCTTTTACGCTATATAACCCCCAAACTGGATTTAGAGGAGCTGGTTTAGTTTCTTTTAACCCAAATAAGGTTATATATAAGTTGGATCTGAAGTTATTAACACCTTCACCGACTAGGAGCTTTTCGACCGTAAACATTCCATGGGCCTCTTATGTCACGGGCTAAGGCCCGATCAGAGGCCTCGGAACCACTCGGCCATGTTCAACGCCAACCGCTGCTTACTAAGCCTGATCAGGCCCAGAGAGACCTGATCAAGACCCAACGGATTTGTGGGGCAGCAGACTTTTCCTTCCTTTCTCCTTATCTTGAAGATACTCGTAGTAGTCGCCATAGCTAGCTGCAATATACGTGCTTGGACCGTTACATCTTAAATACTACATAACCCGACTAAAGCGACTTTATAAACTAGTTTTGTTAAAAGTTAAGTGTACTATTACTAAGGAAGTTCTTTAATACTAATTTTATTAATAGTTAACTAGTTTACGAAAAGACCAATAGTAATAATACACAAGAACGCCCTCCTAAAAGCTAAGAACTGCACCCTTTAAGAGGCAAATATCACCCTTATAAAACGTCGTAGAGCGAAAGAAACACATCTACGATAAGTTAGTACACTTATTATCGGCGAAGTATAAAATCTTATAAATCAAAAGGACACTAATGAATAATTAAAGGAGGAAACACGTATAAGTAATAATTAGGTGAGGAGGGCTTACCTATACGAAAGACACTATAGCATTTACGTGCGAAGGGCCAGGCCTAGGTTTTTTCGACCTTAGGGTGCTCTATTACTGTTTACTTCAAGCTAAGGAGCGGAAGAGAGGAAGTTCCTCGCAAGGGGGCCTATACTGCTGCAGAACAAAGGGGACCTCTGGTGGGGCGCCGGAGGTTACCGGAGGCCCCTTTGACCGGAGGGCTCTTTTGTTGGATGCTGGTTAACGCCTCAGGCAAAGCTTAGGCCATCGTGGGCATCAGCCCGTAACATTACGGAAGCACTGGCCATAATGCGTGTACTTATAAAATAGATATAGAGACATCTGAAGAGTTAAATTCCAATTAGTCTTAATTAATTAAAAGTATTTTAGTTAAGTAATTAATGGATTTATCGTGGAGGTCCTAAAAAGTGCACGACTGACCCACATGCACAACTGACCCGACACTTACGTTACCACTTTTATATATTCATACTTTAAAAATAAAATACACTTACTGTTCTTACTAGTACATACATCATACGTCCTTCAACTACTTAATTAATTAGTTTTTAGTCCCCTTAAAGTAGTATATAAGAAGGAGCTTAGATTGCTAGCTAAGTGGGATACTAGCACAGTTATAGGTAAGAGAAACTTCACTATATACTATAACAAAGCACACAAGGGAGCCCTAATAAGTAAGAACATTATTAGTAGCTAGAAATAGACTGGTTTATGGTCTGTTAGTATAGCTAAACCCCTTATAAGCCCTCTGCTATTTGAGAACACATTAACTCCTACTAAACAAGCTGGTCAGGTCTGTAAAGGGCTCTCTGATGGTAAAGCAAGCAGAAAACGGGCGGCAAATACATCAGCAGTCCCTTGATCAACCCCTAAGAAGAGGGATAAGCTTCAGGATCAGTTTAAGCTACTCAGCAAACTGGACAACAATGAGTATACGCAGCACCTACTTTTTCAGAAAGTTCAGAAGGGCTTTAATAAGAAGGATTACCAACTAGTAGTAGTCTAACGAAAGATTGAGGTATTGTAGGCAGAAGTTGATGCTAATAGGGCTAGGAAACGTAAGAAGGTCAAAATGAGCCTAAATTCGAAGTTTACTGACATCGAGGCGGGCGAACTCAAAAATAGCACAGATGAATCTAGTGAATCCAAGAACCCTAGTAACGGCAAAGGTTACATCGTCGTAGCATCATAATACATATAAAAAGTTGTTAAAGTTAATATGTATTAATATGAGGGCATCAAAAATGGGGTAGCGAAAAGTGGGGGGTGGCGAAAAGTGGGTGACGGACGTTACGGAAAATAGCAGAATGGACGTGTCGGATTTAAGGGTGAATTCGTGATATATGCAATTGTGTGTAATTGTTCTTGTTCCCCTTGTTGTTTAGGGGAGAACTTGGCCCTTAAAGTGGCTGGTTTAAGGGCGCGTTTCGGCCCGTTATTATTCCATGCTGTGCACGGCCTTCAAGTGCGTTGGAAGTGGATTGGGCGCTTGGCACAGCGGATTCGACAGGACGTGACGGCAGACGAGCTTTTAGATATGACGGTGGCTGGTCTCGAGAACGTCAACTTCTCCGACATCATCGAGCATGGCAGCGACAAAGCGTTTGAGGTGCTTAAGGGTATTCTTTTGCATCCACGGATGCGGTTGAAGGAGACCTGTGGGCAGCTAGATGGACTGTATGAGCTGATTCAACAGTTCATGGAGCAAACTGGCCGGGCAGCACGCACGATACCGGATGTTAAGAAAGAGGCGACAGACGCGCTTTTCGAGAATGTTCTTCCGCTGGAAATATCTGTTGGTCAAGAGGGAGCTTATGTGGCTATGGAGATTGCCCGTGTCATTCGTACGGCTTTCCAGACCCCGGATACAAGAGATATGCCAGAACCATAGGTAGATCCTAATTGAAAACCTCCGCTGGCCATCTCGTTGCCACCGGCCCAACCAGGAAACCATAGGATGTGTTCTATGGACAGAAACCAGTGTTTAGGCGAAGGAAACTTAGATCACCACATTAACTTCTGCTTCAACAAGCAATCGACTGTCTCCGGCCCATTAGGAACCTCTAACGTAGACGCCATTCCTAGTATCCTCCAGCCTGAACTACTTTAATCACCGCTCTCTTGACCTCCTCGTGGCGTCTGAGAAGCTCTGACTTTGCAGCGAGCTTCAAAGGCGTTGACCCAATACTGTCGCTCGCCGTCAAATCAGCCCCATGATCCACCAACACACGCGCGACCCCAACGGCCCCGCGCTCGGCCGCCCAGTGAAGCGCCGTCAGCCCATGCTTGACAACGGCTGTCTCTGTTTCCGTGCAACAGGACAGCGCCCTATCAACTCGGAATCCCCAGGGGCTGTCCCCGTAGAGTTGGTTTCTGGTCGTATTCGAGATCCGCGACAGCCAGAGGAGGTCGGAGCCCCGCGCCGGGCTGTCGATGGGCGGCAACTCGTAGGACCCTGAAAGCAGCTCGTGAGCAAGGGAGGCGGCATAACTGTCTTCCGCGGCCGCGTCATCGGTCTTGTTTCTGTAGCTCCCGATGACGTGTAAAAGGGTCCAGCCCTCGGCCGTTACGACGTTGGTGTCGGCGCCGCTGCGAAGCAGAAGTCTGGCGCACTTCACCGCGTCAGACTCCGGTTTCACCCGACTGCTAGGGGCGAGAGTGCAGATTAGGGGCGTCCAAGAAGTCTCGCTAGCTGCGTTTACGTTGAGGCCACGGGATAGGAGCAGTTCGATCGTGTCGTACTTTCCGCCTGCGGCAGCGTAGTGGAGGAGCGTCTCTCCGTGATGGTTCGTAGAGGACAGGGCTGAAGTCTCATTAGTAGCATACGAGAGACACAGAAGAAAGATGTCCTTCTCGCAATCCATAGCGGCCCAATGGAGAGGTGCTTCTCCCTCATCGTCCCCGAGAGTGACCGTGGCGCCTTTCTCTAGTAGAAGACGCATGCCCGCCTCATGAAACCTCCGTTGAATGTGGCCATCCACCGTAACCGGGCCGGTAAGTAGGTGCAGGGCAGTCCGTCCTTTTGTTTTCCTAGAGTTGGGATCCGCCCCTCTCTCCAGAAGAGCTTTCATAGCGCCTTGCAGCACAATGCCACCGGCTGCATGGTGAAGCAGAGGCAACTCCTGCTTCATCTGGTTCGGATCAGCCCCAGCATTGATCAGGCTGTTCACGACGCGGTACTGTTTAGCGTACTCGGCCTCGTTGTACTCGATACCGACCATTTCCTCGCCTAGTAGGAATGTTTTGAACCCAATAGCCGCGCGTAGGCTTCCATCTATCGCAGTCTGGCTGTACTGGACAATTTTGAGGAGAAAGTCCACGATGTCTGCTTCCCACCGCCCCGCAGCAGTCGTTAGAGCCCCAGTGTGCTTCCATTCGAACGGCGATGACGTCGCAGACCACTTTAGATAATCGCTCACGAGGCCCACGTGTCCATATAAAGCTGCTTGATCGGGACATCGCTTGATCAGATTGATGGTGTGGTTATCGTCAAGGCCCTCTGGGAACGTCGATCCGATTCTGTCCCATAACAGGCGCGAGATGGCCCGGCGCCCACGGATGGCCGCCAGCTCCAGCGGCGTTCGGTACAAGTCGCTGTGTCCCTCATCGTTGAGGGGATTCGCGCCGGCCTCAAGGAGCAGCCGCGCTGCGTCAGCATTATCGCACTCGACGGCCACGTCGAGGGGGGCGCCCCAGGCCGACTGCTTGTGGATGAAAGTCGGTGTAGACGCCGCGATGGTTTTCAGCTGGTCAAGGTTACCGTCCCGGACGGAGGCGTGCAGTATTTCTTCCGGTCGAAGGAAGGCGCGGTCCATGATGGGATGACGGGGGGGGGGGGGGGTTTCGCCTGGTCAGGATTGCCAGGGGGTCAGGCTGTTGACTGCACAAGGATGGATGGGTGATGCTGCAGTGGATATGGATGCTGCTAAGTACTTCTGTGGATGGACTGAACTAAGTACCTTGGCGTTACTGATATTGGATGATTGTACGAATACCCTGCAAGCATGCAAGAAGTACTTTAAAATAACCCTTGCTGGGGTGAGAGGAGGGGAGGGTGGCCGTATGCAAGACACGCCCCCAAATTGTTTAACCTTGCATAGTAAGAAGCTCGGCGACGGGAAGAACGTGTACGGCTTTTCCTTCAGCAACACACCTTATTTCGTCCAGCATTACCATCTGTCAGCTGAAAGGGTGGCAATCGTATTCTCAACAGCACCAGATGGGTATACGTATGTATTTTATTAAAGATAGCCTCATGGAAGAACTTGAGAAAAATGGATCCTGATTCAGCCAACTCCTGCCAATCACAAGCATGGTATTCTGTCCTGAAGCATGCCATTACGTTACTGGCTGTAGCATGCTACAATGTTGCGTGCTCCATTTGGCCTCACCTTCTTCAGCCCATCGACTACCACCTACGTTACCATTTCAGCTAGCCATTAAACACCAAGGGTAACCAACTGTGACTCGTTCGAAGAGAAATGTCTCAACTAGCAATCATGCATGTGCACGAACGCACACGTAGTACCCAAGCCAGAGGGTAGTGCAAGATGCTCCAACATTCGGGTTCCATGCCAAGAACTGTTTGGCCGTAACATGGTACTCGTTGTAGATCGCCGAGCACGAGTCACCGTCTCCCACCATATGCCACCTCGTGCAGTTGCAAGCGGCACCAGGCTGCGTGGGCGTTGGAGCACCCACTCCACAGGTCGAGGTTTGGGGGGCAGTAGTGGTGCTCGTTTTGGTTGTAGTGGTGGGCGTAGAGATGGAGCCAGATCCGGGAACGGCTGAGAAATCAGTATCAAGTACGAACTGTGTAAGAGGCTGCGGTGAGGCGCCATGACTTACCGATGCAGTACCAGTAGTCCAACCACAGAAACTGACAGTTGTTTCCCACCTCGGGATTCCATTGGTAGAACTGCGTGAGGGTGAAGCTACCATACTTCGACACAAGACCGGAACATGTGTCCCGACCCTCTACTTTGTGCCAGCGGTTGCAGTCCTTGGCGACGCCCGGCTGCGTCGGAGATGGGCCCATTGGAGTTGCTGTAGAGGACGCGCCAGTCGTGGTTCTGGTGCTCGTCGTGGGAGGTGGTATGCCGTAATTAACCTCAACGCAGTATGAGTGGCCGACCTCAAGCCCACTGCAGTCCTCAAGGACAGAGGGGTTCTGCATGGAAGTGTTAGCTACACAGAAAGGGGTCGAAAAGCTAGTGTTGGTGTTCTTACCCAGGACACGAAATCTCCGTGAGTGATACCCCAGCTGGACTCAAAATAAGCACAATCCTGGTCAGCGCTGTAAGCTGTGTCGTAGAAGGTGCAATCTTCAGGCACGCCTGGGTCTACCGGGCCATCCTGCCTGGAATGGAGAAGCCCAGCAGCCTGCCTGGCTTTTAGCACAGCAGTTGGCGACGTCGAAGAGGCCTCAAGTGGCGATGATGTCAAGGCCGATGTGGCACTGCTCATCGAATTCCAGTATCGGTATGGGTGTAAGCAGTACCAGCTGCCGACAACCAAGTTGCCAGAACACTCGGTAGCAGTGCCTAAGGAAGGGTTCACCTCCAAGAATAGATTCATGGGCACAGCACTTCGTACTAGAATTCCATTACATCCCCTGCCCTCTTCAGCCTGGACAAACTGGCCGCATCTCAACGTCGTGCCGTCGGCAACGGTGCCGTCAGCAGGAGGATCCACAATGACATTGGAATAGCCATCTCCCGACCCTCCCTCGCCGCCGCTGCCGCCGTTACCGGGCGAGGTCCCGGTTTCATTGGACGGCGGCGGGGGCACGAACTCGCCACCGGGCGCACTCACGCAGATGACGCGGCCCCAGAACGGGTTGGTGCTCCAGATGTTGGTGCACCTCGAGTTGATGCCCGCGTTCCAGGTAACCAGGTTCTGCCATGAGGTTCCCTGTTCGACAGCGATGGCGACGCAGTCCTCCTCCTTGCTGCTCAGCGTGTATGTAGTCTCGCACTGTGGTGGGAGGCAGATTTCCAGGCCGGCGGAGGGAGCGGTGCAGTTGGAGAGCCTCGGGTTGACATAGTACAGCGTGGCTGCGGAGACGGAGTATTGGAGTGCCATGCTGTCGCATGTATCCCCGTCCTGGATGGTGTATTTTCTCACCGCCTCGCAGTTCTGGGGCTGCGTTGAGTTGAGGTCGATGGGGCTCAGCACCGGGTCTGTTGGGCTGCTGGACCCTTCGCAGTCTTGAGTCGAGACCATTATCAGTCTCTTTGCTGTTTCTCGAGGCAAATCGGGGTGAACTTACTTTCATTGACGTATTTCAGCCTTTCCGCGTACATCTCGTCATAAGCTGAGTATGGAGAGCTTTGCATCAGTCGCAATTTGGCGCCGTAGCAGTAGGAGCAGAGCTCCTCCTTTGGCATCTCGCTCAACTCATCCACGGGCTCAAAAGTCCTGATGATGTCTGGATAAGTGTTGTCAGTAGAGCTGCCTCTTCAACCTGCATGGTGCTTTCTTACCGTTGCAGTAGTTTCCTGTCTGACTATCCTTTTGACAAGTCTCGTTCCATCCGGTTTGGACTGCATCGATCAAAGACAGAACAGGGTAGCCAGAGACGATCTCCGGCGTGGAGGCACAGGCACCCGCAACACGTCGGCGCGCCATGGTCAAAGCCGTGGAACAGGAAGTCGAGCAGACAGAGTCGGTAAAAGCCTTGTCGCCGATAGGACCATGGTACACCTTGGCCGCGAGCTCGGCAACCACAGGATCGCAGTTGATCTGCTGGTAAAGGACCTGCTCGCACGTCGATGTCAAGCCCATACCTTCGTACTTGCCCTCAGGAGCCAGGCTGAACCCCGTGGTTTGCCGTTTGGTAAGGGCGGAGTTGGAGGCCGGAGTGACCATAGCGTCGATCTTGGTGAGAAGACAGGCCACGGAGAGGAGATGGGCTGCCATGGCGATGGCACGACACCAGCCGAAGTTCCCGGACTTCATGTTGGGGCTGTGGGAGTGAAGCGGGAAGAACAAAAATTGACGGAGCGTGAAGATCAACCTTTCTGCTCGCACAGGTGGCTTGCTGTAGGGATCTTAAACAACCCGAGCCTGCCTGGAGACAGCCAGATGTGGCCCGGGGATTGGGCCAACCGTGTATCTTTCAACGAGACGCAACGTGAACTTACCTCGGCCTGAATCGTGTAAGCGAGCTTCAGACATTAAGCAACAAGCCCAAGACGGTAAAGTAAGACATCGTTGCATGGCTTGCAATCCTACGACGTCCCAGACACACCACCGTCGCCACTGTTGGGGTCCAAAATTCACACAACCTTGGGAATCAGATCATCGACCAAGCGGCCGTCGGGTCATCTGATGCAGGTACTGAGGTTGTTCGTTGGCCAAGCCCATCCTTCAACGCCCGAGACGCATATTACCCGCTGGAAAAGGCAGGTAGCACGGCAGAAAGTCGCTTGCGCAGGGTCTGAATCCTTTCCGTCTGACATAAGCGCGGCGCGGAGCGATCGCGACCCCCCCCCCCCCCCTAACAGCCTTATAGGGGTGGACTCCAATTTTCCGTGAACAAGGCCTATGGGAAACAAATTCGCATCCTTTTCAACCCCTAATGCCAAGTGCTCAGCGGTGGGGTTTTCTCGGGGCTGCAGCACACTAACACGAGTCTGTATACAGCGCCGGGCCAGAAGGATCTACCCGTAGGTTAAATGTCAACGCCCGTTTACGAAATTCCTTTTCGACCTTGGGCATCGCGGAGATTGCCAGCATCGAGAGCTTCACATGGTGTGTTTACATGGGCATATTTGCCTCGTGATACTCTGCGAATTCGATGTTGCAACGCCTAGTAGAAATCCTGCGATGGAACCCAAGAGCGGCTGAGGCTTTCTGAGCTTAACCTGTCGGGCGAAGGCTAGAGTTTGCCCTGCAGCTAATCTCGCGCGCAGCCGTATAATTGATCTCGACAACTGACAATCGGATGTCTTGTGAGATGCCGTGAACCGACTTAGGAATTGACAGTCCGGTCCCGCATTTGGGGGCCGGGAAAATATTCATGATGGACGTGTTCTCGCCACAGCCACAGGCGAGTTAGTGAACGTATAAGTCTATGTTTCCCAAGTGCTGTGACATTTCAATTCAGTGAACAGAGGCAGAGTCTACCATTAAATTTGAATCGACGGAAACGGGGTCATTCTTTATCCCCAAGCGGAGAGAGTCCTCACCCTTCACCCTTCATTTGCTCTCGCACCATACCGTTCGTGTCTCACCATGAAGACACTCTTCATTGGTCTTGTCGTTCTCCTAATTTGCCAGCTCTCCCTCCAGCAGACCTGCAGCGCTTCTCGGCCATGTGAGGATGGCTGCTGCAGCAAATGGGGGTCCTGTGGCTTTGGGCCAGACTTTTGCGGGTTAGTACGGTTTTCCTTGTGTTCCTCTACTGTGCTGCTAATTCGGCTGTGTGGCACCTTCTCTCTTATTTTATTTTTTTCGTCACTGCTGCTGGCTTTCCTGTCCTCTCTCTTGTTGCTTGTTTTCACTTCCCGAGGCATTTCCGACCTCTTTGATATACAATTGCTGACCATAAGCTACAGGGACGGATGTCTCAGTGGTTGTAATCGCAAATCGGAGTGCAACCCCGGCTGGAAGGGCGCTGGCGACAAATGGAGCGACTATGACAAGTGCCCGCTCAACGTCTGCTGCAGCAAATTTGGCTACTGTGGTACTACGGATGAGTTCTGCGGCAAAGATGACAAGGTAAACCGGCCATCATGCGGCATCTCCGACACTCCTGTCAACCGCGTCATCGGCTATTACGAGGCATGGTCCATGACAGAGAGAAGCTGCTACGGCATGCTTCCTGAGGACATCCCCTTTGGCTACTACACGCACATCAACTTTGCCTTTGCCACCATCGACCCCAACACGTTTCAAATGATTCCAGGCGATCACAGAACAGAGGACCTCATGCACCGCATCAGTTCCCTCAAGCTGCTGCAGCCTGACCTAGAGGTCTGGGTGGCGGTCGGGGGTTGGACCTTTAGCGACCCCGGCCCAACATACACGACATTCAGTGATATTGCCGCGTCAACAAAGGCCCAAGATGCTTTCATCGATTCACTTATCAAGCTCATGAATACCTTTGGGTTTGACGGACTCGACCTGGATTGGTAAGTGTACCCCGTTTCTGTGGATTCTTGGTGTTTTGTTCAGCAGGCTTCTCTCTTGTTTGTGACCGTTCTATACTAACATCAAGCCAGGGAGTACCCGGTAGACAAGGACCGAGGCGGTAAAGAAGCGGACTTCAAGAACTTTGTGACTTTCATGGCACGGCTGCGGAAGAGGCTCAAGAGCGCCGGCCTCAAGAAAGGAATTTCGCTGACGCTCCCGTCAAGCTACTGGTGTAAGTGAATTGGCTTCACCCGAACATTTGCGTTTCATCCCACTCACGCGGTAACAGATCTTCAACATTTCGGCATTGTGGACCTCGAGGAGTACGTCGACTGGTTCAACATCATGTCGTATGACATCCACGGATCCTGGGATATCGACAACGAATTCACGGGCCCGTACGTGAACTCGCACACCAACCTCACCGAGATCCAAATGGCCCTCGACCTGCTTTGGCGCAACGACATCGACCCAGACAAGGTGGTGTTAGGCATGTCGTACTACAGCCGCACCTTCACTCTCGCCGATCCAGGCTGCAGCGATCCAGGCTGCATCGTGAGCTCAGGCGGCAACGCTGGCAAGTGTTCCGGCACTACTGGTGTCCTTCTTCACCCAGAAATTCAAGATATCATCCGTCAGAACAAGCTGTCTCCGACGTTTTACCGTGAGGCAGCGTACAAGGCGGTGTCCTGGGGCGACCAGTGGGCGTCATTCGACGACGCGGCCACTTGGCGTCTGAAGGCGAACCTCGCTCGTAGCCAGTGCATCTCCGGCGTCATGGTTTGGGCTATGAGCCAAGACGACAAGGACGGCACCAACGTCAAGGCACTCACGTCTGCTGTAGGACGCAAGGTGATGGACTACCCCGATTTTGTCGAGAAGCCGCCGCCGGCCCTCCCATCCACGGAAGACCTACCCAAGTCATGCACTTGGACTGGCTGCAACCAGGAGTGTCCTTCGGGATACAAGATGATGATGCGTGATGGTGGCACTAAGGAGATATTTGGCGACCACAAAAGGTGTGAGAGTGGGGGTGGTATGGTAAGTCAACCGAGCTCTTATTCTTCACTATGAGCTCTACTGTTCATATACGCCCGTGTGTCACCATTCGCTAACCTAGTCGCCTTTAGTCGAAATGGTGCTGTCCAGCAGACCAAACACTCCCAGTTTGTTCATGGCGCGGACACCGCAATTCAGGCTCGTGCAAGCCTGGCTGCAACTCCGGAGAGGTCGAGGTCGGATCCCTGCGCCTAGGCTGTGACTCGGGTTACCAATCAGCCTGCTGTACCACGACCACCTCTACCGCAGCTTGGGGAAGCTGTAAGTGGATCGGTTCAAAATGTGCCATGAACGAGGTAGCGTCCTGCGACGACGAGTATCCTTACAAAGTCGCCTCCGCCGCTTGGGGCCAAGGTGGACAGCAACCGTGCGGGTATGGCAGCGCCAAGTTGAGCTACTGCTGCAAGAACCCGCCCCCGGCGGACTTCAAGAAGTGCAGCTGGGTCACTGACAAAGAGAACCGCAAGGGTAAGGAATGCACCGCATGCCGAGATGACCAGATCAATCTGGCTGGCCGCTGGACGGACGCCTGCCTCACCCCCGGCGAATCCCTGTGCTGCGAGAGACCCAAGCTCGAGGTCAGAGACCCCGACCCCGAAGACGAAGAAGACCCCTTTGGAAGCAACCAGGCCAAGGAGTTCAAGGGTCTCATCGACAAGTACAAAGATAACCCGACGTGCCCAGCAACAGTCCTGGAACCGCCCATCCACGACAGATTTCACAAGAGGAGTCGGTCTCTCGTGCTCGAGGCCCATGAGTTCGACGTACTTAGGGGGCGAGCTACCGAGTGCACATTAGGCAACTGGTTCAAGCTCCTCCAGTTCGCTACCATCATCGTGCGCAACCGAAGCCCGAACTTGGAGCCCCTTCGACTGACATGGCAAGATGAAATTGCGGATGAGTACGACGAAGAATATGGAGTCAACTCGCTCAGAAGCTTCTTCAATCTCTTTCCAAGCTTCGACCCACATTCATGGCTGGAATACATTTTATTGAACCCCTTCACCGCCGGGTCGGGCATGCGAAGGGCCAGGGGAGCCGCCGAGTCTCTCTGCGAGCTTCCTTCCACGTCATCTTCAACCAGAAGAGACATTGACGACGCAGATTCTTCCATAAGGAATCTGGTCCCTCGTTTCATTTGGGCGTGGGGAGGCGGCACGAATGATGTGCCCGGGTTGGCGACTATTTTGGAGGGCATCCGACTGGGAGATCTAACGCTGCATTACGCTCGATGGGTGTGGTCCCAGGAGGGAAATTCGAACAATGCTGCCGGTCCCTTGCTCGAGTTGGCGTATTGGATTGGCACGGATCCTGGGGTCGCCCAAACCGACACGCACTTTAACCAGTATCGGGACATGACCACGCGACAGGGTCGTGCTGACCGATGGGTTGGTAAGTAGACTTTCTCCTGGTGTTCCATGTCCTTGCTTGTCTGCCTTTTATCATCCTATTCCGGTTCTTCTCTGGTGGTTTTTATTGCAAAGTGCTGACATGGTTCGATCGCAGTCTTTCACTTGCACTTCAACCCACGTACACAGTGGCTACGTCGATTTCAAGACGGCAACGGGCAACGCACATACGCAGGCGTCCACGCCGTCCGCATATTCCACGGCCAGACCGCCCGCCGCTACGCCAACGCCGGCTGGAGAGTCGAAGGCGGCGACACGACCAACGACATCGCGAACGGCGGTAATAACGAGGGCCTGAACGCCCGTGATGGGTTCGTGTGCCCGCAAGACTTGGGATCGCTATGGTACGTCGGCCGTCAGGTCCATATCCCGGGTGACGCGAGCGAGGAGGACCAAATATGGTATGAGCGGCTGCAGAACTGGGGGGAAACGCTGTTGCAGGAGGGGTACGTCGGGACGCCTGGTCTTGGTATTATTCTACCGACTGCGGGACAGATAAACGGGGACATTGATCCAAACAACCCGGGCCCCTTGTTGATGGATTTCGAGGCTTCGCCGTCGCTTGGAGGCGGGTATGCTTATGGGGTGAGCTGGCGGATGGATGATTCCCGCCATGTAGACACATTCATTCCGTCGCCGCCGAATCCGTGGAGCTGAGGGACAACGTAAAGGACAGCAGAAGAGTTACAATGGGAAATAATGTCACATAGCCTGAATTGAAAGGAGGCGGTCTTAAATGAACTGGACCTCATCTACCCTGCTGGTTAGCTCCTCTCCGAACTAACTGCGAGTCTGATTGCCTGCCAGCCAGCAGGGCATATAGAGATTATCGTGTCTTACTGGCTTGACTACTCCTTTTCTAATACAATATTTCTCACTGAAAGTACGAGTGTACAGAAAGGAACAAGGCTTTTTCAAAAGGTCTGAACCAAACACTTTCCTAAATCCACATGCATTCTCGCGAGACTCAAAACGTGATTATCCCCTGCTATCATATTTTGCAATGGCATTTCTCTGTTTACGCCCGGCAGGCTGACTCGGTACATACGAATATGTCATTGTCTTTGATTGTTCCCCAAAATCTGCCGCTTGCCCAGGTTGACCAATCAATTTCACCCCTTGCCTCCCTTGGTGTCAGCAGGATTCACGACAAGGCCTTTTCCGTCCTCTTGCGATCGAGCTCGCATTGCTTTCGGGCGTTCGCTTCCGAGTCGCAGCCAGTCATTTTGCGCTTGGCTTCCATCATCGCCACGGCTGCGGCGGGATCCGCGGGTACGAGCCATGAAACATGTCTCTTAGAAAAAGATTAAAAGATGCAGGAAGGGTATCGCAATCTAGTCGCATTTGAGAGTCTCGCGAATCAATCGGCCGAATACATATTTGGACCGGACCTTCACATCAAGAACCAAACCTTTACGGACATTGATTCTTGCGCGCTAACCATGACATCTGTTATCACGAGCGGCTCCGTCAGAGTCACCGTAGTATCGACAACCAGCTCCCCGACCAGCACAGGAACATCCCCCGTTAAATTCGAGCAGAACGGCTTCGGGCCGTACTTCATCTCGCAGAGGGACTGGTCGACCTACTTCAATGCACCAAACTACTCGGCAATCTACCCCATCGACGCGCCCGACGTGTCTCAGCCCTACCCCGGCCGAGCCATCGACTGCTGGTCCGTCTCGGTCGCGGTGCAGAACGGCATCCCGCTCGAGAAGGCGTCGACGCTGCAGCCGCACCCGGTGCAGCGAGACAAGTTCATCGCCGGCGCCAGAGTCACGGTCAACCTGCCCAAGGACCTGCTCAATGACAACGACAACGACAACAAGGCGAATTGGAACATGGACGCCAGCTGGCGCATCTGCTTCGCGCAGCCCGAGCTGCCGAGGAACCTGACGGAGAGATTCGTCGCCGATGATGATGGGACATGCAATAGTATTTGGAGCCAGGCGTGTCTCCGCGCCATCGAGGACAGCGTGAGCAACAGCTGGGCGAATGGGCGGGCGAGCAACGGCCAGTGGAGCTGTCCAGTGATGACCACGCCGAGCGAGTGTCGGCCCCCGAGTACTGGATGGACGATTTCGATGCGCAAGGAAATCCAGGATAGCTGGAGGGCGTACGATTCCGGGGTTAGGGATCTGATGGGATTCCAGGTTTTGGGGTGGGGGACTCAGCCCGGGGAGGCTGATAGCGAGGCTAACCTTGAGATGTTGTTGTTGTTGTATTTAACGCCATGGCGGCAAGGGCGGTTACACCCTTGCGGCAGACCTCCCGAGGGGTATGTGGCGTGGAGGGCCGTAGGCCTGTAACTATTACTAGATACAATCCAAATCGTCCTCCAAATCATGCCCAATGGCTACTATGCGTTTGAGCTGCTTCTGAGTGCTGCTGGCTTACCCGGGGTAGTGCTCCTAGTCGTCCTTGAACTACGATTCCGTTAGTATTCCCTTTCCTTTGACCTAGAGCCCATAAGCTACTAGCTTATATAATATCCTAATAGTTGTTCATAGTATATTAAAATAAGTAATAACTATTATAAGGGAAACTATAAGGGGCGAAACCTTATAAAGTTAATTTATAGGGGTTATTATTAAGTTTTATAATAAGTATTAGTAGTTATGTTAGTTGCCCTATTCTGATTTTGCCTTTTAGGAGGACTTAGTGATTTGTATAAACTTTTTATGGTTATACTAGCCTTTGGGAATAGTAAACCTCCTCCGTTATAGTGTAGGTGGGAGGTTTTGAATATAATTAATATACTCAGCTTCATACTCGGCGTTTATTTAATAACTTGGGCTGGTAATAATGATAATGCCTGTTATAGTTGGTTGTTTTGGTTCCGGGTTTGATGCTGGTTGGCCAGGGACTACAACCGTATTTGAGCCTTCTAGGGAGGGCTACTTTGTAGTAATAGTGTTTGCTGTGTATCTAAAACGACGTAGTTGCCTTATGGTGGGGTATCTGAGGACCCTAGTTTTGAATACTGGTTTGGCCGGATAATCAGTATGTGAGGCTGGGGTTAATCCATAGTAGTTGGTATAAAAGGGAGGCTTTAAATAGAGCCCCCTTATATTATTATAGTTAATAGTACTGTATTGCTCATAACGAGGAGGCTTCGAGTAGAACAGGCCTGGGTAGTACCCCTGGTAGTTTGGTGAGTGTTGTGTTAGGAGATGTTTTCGGGGTGGAAAAAGTTGTGTAGGGCCTAATTACCCGAAAAGTCGGAACTATTTTTTAATTCGGGTGGGTAGTATAATTATTAGTGTTTAGGTATTAGTAGCCTTGTTAGGTCCGTCCCGGGTTTATTGTTAGGAAACCGGCCTTTGGTGGGTTTAGAAGAGGACTTCCTCCTTAACCTTCTTAGCAGCTTCAATTTATTCCCTGTTTAACCTTTGAAAATAGAGAGGACACCGAGGAATAAAGTAAGAGTATTAAGTAATTAGCTCTTCAACCTTTTTAGTAGAAAGGTATCAACTAAGTTCACTGGATTTGTTGAGTAGGGCAGCCTGGATTGTAGTATCCCGGGCCCTAAGGGTATACCTTGTTATTGTATATCTGATTTCTGGGATATCCTGGAGGGGGATTTGTAGTTCCTCTGTAATTGATAACCGGAGGGTATAAGGGGTAATCTTTTGAGAGGTAGGGATACGGTCCTTTAGGAGCTGTATAAGGAGTTAGTGATTAGAGAGGTTTTCTTGTGGGGGGGGCTGCTTAGAGGGCCCTTGGTGTCCGTTACGTGATATAGGGCTAGTAGTAGAGGTTGCTACAACTTAGGTTGTTGTTGTTGTTGTATTTAACGCCATGGCGGCAAGGGCGTAGCCCTTGCAGCAGACCTCCCGAGGGGTATGTGGCGTGGAGAGCCGCAGGCTCAGACTACCTACTCTATAGTATACAGCCCTTGCCCGCATCCTCCAAATCTTACCTATTAGCTATTATGCGTTCAATTTATCCCTAGATCCCACTAGTTCCTCTAATTCTTTTACTTCTTATTTAGTCCTTTTAGTAGGGCAGGACGGTTATCTTAAGGCCTAACCAGAGGCTAGCCCTTAATAGTATAAGTAGATCTTTTAGAAAAAGCCTATTACATATAAGAAAACTTTGAAATTTTTAGGATTAGTAATTAACCCCTTAAAGTATTACTTAAGTAATCCCATAAGTCCTATGGGCTTTAATAAACTAAAAGAGTAGAGGGTAGGCCACCGTTACCTCTTTACTAGGGTCTTTTAATAATAAACTAAGTGATCTATATCCTTTATTTCCTTATAAGAGTAGGTGAATAGGGTTGTATTATAATTAAAGTGTTAATGATATTATTCAAAGTCTCCGTAGCTTAATTGGATTATTAAGAGGTGGTATAGGGTAGCCCGTGGAAGGGCTAGTTTAGGAGGGCTGGATAGGCTGGCCTCGAGTCCTAGTTGGGCGTATCGATCTGTTGCTTCCTTACACCACCATCGTATATATTAGGCCCGTATTCATTTCCTGGTGAGTCGCTTAATCCCTACTAGGGTTACCAGTTGGCCTAAGGGCACTAGGAGTATTATACCTTATTTAGTTAGGTGGTCTACTTCTTCGTTACTTTTTATCCCCTAATAGCCTAGGGCCTAGTGGGTATATATATTGAATATCCTAGCCACCTTGTGGATCTTAAGGAAGGCTTTTTGTGAGGATTCTAGAGCTTTACCCCGTATTCCCTGGATAATACTAGTATTATTAATATAAATGTTGTCATGATATAGCCCATAATTACTGTCCTGTAATAGTGGTTCTACTTTTGCGACAGTTATGAGCCCTTGTCTCTACGAGCCCTCTGGTTGAATGGCTAAACGCCTCGCTAAAGTGGCAGTATGTGGGCCGACCTAGAGGTCATGGGTTCGAGCCTCGTTATGCTCACCCATTCTCGCTTCAGCAGCAAGTCACCCAAATGGAAGGTTAGACTTGCCAGCTGGAAGCGGCCGGCACCCAGTAACAGTCAACAAAGACTGGCTTGTCAGCTGCGAGTGTAAGCCGGTGCTGATTGCTTAGTTAGCAGACCTCTTCTCTCCTCGGTCTGGGGGGGTGTGTCATGATATAGCCCACAATTACTGTCCCGTAATTGTGGTTCCACTTTTGCGACAAATGTGTATCGGCTGGCCTTAGGAGGTAAGGAGGGCCCACCGGAGCCCTGCCCTCGCCCCTTTAGCCTCACCATTAAACACTTTTATTATACTAAGTTGGCCATAGCCCTAGGCTATACATTTTTTACCTTAGTAAATAACAAATCCATACCCAGTAACTCTATTAAACACTTTAGAACCATCTAAGTAGACAATTATATGGGTGTCTAGGACGGTTTTTAGCTAATCCTGGAAGGCTTTGGTAGCCTTTTCCTTCGTCTATTGGACTATTAGGTTTTGTGACCCTGGGAGGTATTGTGGTTAGAGTAGTGCTGGCCTTGGGACCCTTAAGACGAGGCCTGTTATCCGTTGAAGTCGTGTTTATTACCTCCCTTGTTGTGTGAGCCTTAGGACTAATGGGTGTTATTAGTTGACCTTTTATAATCGGACTGCGAAGTATAGGTATACCCCTTTTAAAGCTACTTTCCTAGTAGGTAGGCCGGTATCTCAGAGGAGGTTACTTATTGGGGTTCTTTTCTAAACTAGGAGGATGGCTCGGGCCGCTCTTATGATGACCTTATTAACCTTTTAGACGAGGCCCTTTTAGCCTATATTAATAATCCCCCCTCCTTAAGGGGGGGGTAATGTTATTTAGGGCTAGCTTGGTTAGCCCCCTGAACTAGGTTTCAGCTCCGTATAGGGCTATTAGGAGGACATAGGTGATAACCACTTTCCGTATAATAATTACTGGGATCCCTCCTTTTATGTTTATTAGGTGCCCTAGGTGCTGGGCTACCTTCTTTACTATAGTTACCCTTGTTTTGACGTAGTTTTAGAAAGAGAGTCTTTTATTAAACAAAACCCCTAACCAACGGATCGGCTCAAGCAAGGCTTTGATTTCAAGGTTTTTAATTTTGATCCTAGGTAGGTCCTTTAATTACTTATGTTTCCTAGTAAAGTGGATAACTTCATATTTAGCTGGGTTAAAGGAGACCTTATTATCGGCACCCTAGTTTAGGATTTGGGTAACCTATTAGTTTAAGGATATAGTATTATTTTTAAGGGATAAGTGTCAGGTTGGTCCGCGTAGAGTGAAGGAGTCGGCGATGCCCAGGTAGGGTGTGGTAGTGACTAGTATTCGAATCTGGCCTCTTATAGAAATTCCTATTGTATTGCCCCTTAAATTCCCTTCTCGGAGTAACTATTTTCCGTTGGCCCTACTCCGGGGTTGCTCCTTTGGTGTTCCCCCGGCCCCCACCGGTGTACTTAATATAATCCCCCCGCCCCCTAGGCCCCGTCCCGGGGCCGTTTAGACGTTTATTAGCCTTATTTGGGGCCCGTACCGGTGCCTCCGTTAACGCTCCCTAGTTACTACGCTTATTTTTAGCCTTAGGTTTGGGGGACCCTAAGCCTGGTGATGGTTAGTTAGCGCCTATGTTTCCCTAGCTAGAGGTGCTTTCCTTTTATCCTTCCCCGAGGTATTTTAGAGTTAGGTGGTTGTTCGCTACTTCTTTAGTTTATGGGAGGTTAGGTGTGAGTGGGTGCCCCTTTGCTGGGCTACTACTCTACTTCCTCTATTAGTAGCCCACTAGGATAGTTTTTTAGTATTTCTTTGTAAACACTTTGTATACTAATTAGTAGACCTACCTCCTTCCACTCTTTCCTTATTAGTGGTTGTATAGAGTGTCCTTATATTCCCTTTTAGTGGACTAGGGTAGTCCCTATTCTCGTTCCTTTGTACTTTTTTTAATGCTAAGTATTAACTCTTGGTTTTAAGAATACGAGAAACTTTTGCGCCGTAGGTACCCCTAGTGCCCCCCCGGTGCTCTCCTTGTGTTGATGATCCCCTATTGTAGTTCATTCTCTTTAAACCCTGGGCGCCCTAGTGCGATTATTTTACCGTTTCTAATATAAAACCGGCTTTACTATATATTTTAATTCCTTTGTTCTTTTCTTCTTTTAGTGTTATTTTTCGTTGTTTTTTTATTTTTTTGGTTATTAATTTTGGCCGTTACTCCCCTATTACCCCCACCATTATGTTTTCTGGTCCTGCTTCCCCTACCCCTACTAGTAACGACGGTGGTTCTGCTCCGCTGGTTCCCCCTAACCCCTCCGGTAATATAAAAGGTAACGATAACGAGAATCGCCTTTACACTATCCCCTATACCCACTACTTATACCGTATAATGGGTTAGGACCCTAAGGGTAACGCCCCCGTTCTATACTACTTTGAGATTATTAGTACGTCCTCTCCTCCCCTAGTGTTCCCCCGTTTCCGTTATTAAGGATTTAAACTATGAGTAATAAATGTATTATTTGTATTACCCAGTGCAGTAAACTTTGTTTTTTAGTATATACTTATCCCCCCCTCTAATTTGGCTACCCCTGGGGCCTTCTAAATATCACTAATACCTTATAGTTACCCTATGAGTACTCCTCCGTTGCCCTTACACTCCACTATTATTTTAATGAGATCTATGATGAGGTATTAAGTAGTTCCACCTTTTATAACACCTAAGCTAAGGACATAGTATATTACCCCTATTATAATACCGGTCCCCACCTAATACCCCTCTATTATACACTTATTAATTTACTACTTAGTTTACTTATAAGGTTACTTAGTTTATAAATAAAAAGGCCTTTTAAAAAAAAACTGAGAACGTTAAGGACCCCGCTAAGTATAAAGCCGAGGAGGAGGAGGAGGGATAATTACTTTGTTAATATAAGGTTACGGCCCTTAAAGTGTTAACTTTCTCTACTAAGAAGTAGGCCTCGGCCACTTCCCGCCTTACCACCTTCACCGCGGACCAACTAGTGACCCTCTACTCTTATACTAATACCCTTACTACTTAGATCACCTTTATCCGGGCCTAAACCACTACTATTACTACTCTTATTATCACTATTATCACCACCTTCTAGGAGTTCATAAAACTCTATACTAGTGCTATAAGTACCCTACTACTCCCCTAATACCCCTTAAATAGGCCTCTCCTTACTTTACTTAACCTATTTTATTTAGAACTATACTACTCTTAACACCACCTCCTCCAAGGAGGGCTCGCCTTCGGGCGACGGTATTAGTGAGGATAAGGAGGTTAGAGGTAATAACGCCGATACTAATAACTAGTCCCCTTATACTACTCCCCTAGTAGCCCACTTTTGGGCATTTTAATAGTTCTTATTTATTCCCGGGCCCCTAGGGTTATATAATTTTCCTATTTTAGGCTAAATATATTCCCTAACCAGCTGGTAACCTAGTTCTTATAACTTATTCCTTTTGTAATCCACTAATAATCCATTAGTGATTCTCTACTTAAACTCTGTTTTATAGTTATTAATTAAATTTTATGAAATATTTTTCCGAGGTTCCCAGGAATTCTCTTCGGACTTATACCCTTCCTATTTTACTAAATATTTCCGTTTCCTTTTAGACCCCTTATAGCCCACTAGGGTCTTAACTATATACTCATCGTTATTCTTTTTAACTAATACCTTTTATAATTATAGTAGGTCACCGTAGCACTTTTTTAATTAGGACGGGGAGAAGATGTTATAGATCTTATACCCCGGCCCTAGTTCGAGTTTATAGGCTGCCCCGCCGTTGTTTACCCACTTAATAATAAACAGTCCTAAATATTTATTAGCCAGCTTTTTCGATAACCTATGTTATTATATATTCCTAGTTAATAATAAAATGTGTTTACTAACTCGGAAGTTGATATGTGCCCTCCTCTTATTATACTATTTTTCGTATATCTTATTGGAGTGGGTTAGTAGGTCTTATACTACTCTCCTCTTCGTTTTTAGCCCTTTTACCTTATCCTCTGCTATTAGTATATTTGTTGGGGTTTTTCCGTTTATAGTGATATTATGTGGTCCTAGTAGTAGGTAACCCATTAGCGCCTCCGTTGGTGCTAACCTAGTGGTGTTATACTAGGTATTATTATAGATGAATTAGGCTATTCTTAGTTACTATGGTTAGTCATTTTGTTTTATGTTGTAGAATGCCCGTAGGAAGTGTTCTAAGTTCTGGTTTTACTTCTCCGTTTATCCGTTGGTTTGAGGGTGGTATGCTATGCTGAGTTTCCGCTGGATAGCCAGCTGGTGATACACCACTGCCCAGAACTTGCTGGTAAACAGGGAGCCCTTAGTTAGCCTATCCACCACTACCAGGATACTGTTGTGCCGCTTCCCATTTCCACTATCCACCACCGGCAATTTGGTGATGAAGTTGAGGGATACGCTTTCCTATGGGTAGCTGGGCACTAGTAGTGTGCTTAGTACCCCATAAGGGAGGTGGTGGCGTGGTTTTGTACGCTAGTATACGGTGTATGTTTTAACGTATTCCATTATATCCTTTTTTATCTTTTTCTAAAAGAATGAACGTCCTATCCGGGTTATTATCCTAGTGACCCCTAAGTGGCTATTTGTTAGCTTATTGTGGAACGTAGTGAGGATCTCCCTTATTAACGGGTAGCCCTTTAGTATAATAACTCTACTCCTATACCTCACCGTTCTTTTATTATCTTTTCCCTAGTACACCTACTTCTCCCATACTATACCCTATAATATAGGGTTAAACATTTGGGCCTCTTATATTACTTCTTCTAAGCTTAGGGCTAGTGTTTCTGGTATAACGTTCACGGCGTCGGGTTATAACTTATCCCTCGTTACTTAGTTACATCTCACCTTCGGTTAGAATTATTCTAAGAAACCTTCTAAGAACACACCCCTAATTTCCTCCTATTCACCCTCCTTAGGTTTATGGTCTAATCTCTGTGATAATCCATTAGCTGTGTTTTATTTACTTAGCTGATATTCGATGCGGAAGTTGAACGGCGGGAGGTCCTAGAGTAACCTGGCCTAACAGCTATTTAACTAGGGCTTAGTGGTAAAGTAGTGGTGCCCTAAGTGGTCCATTAAGAACAATATCTAGTGTTATATATATAATAAGTAGTATTACTAATATATAACTACTTCTTAAATCGCTAACAACTCCACCTCTAGTACTCCGTATCTTAGCTTAGCTCCCCTTAGCTTCCTAGAGAGGTAGGCGACGGGGTACCAAGCGTCTCCATATAACTGGCATAAAACTGCCCCTATTACAAAGTCTAATGCGTTAATTTCGACCCTTATTAGGAGGGAGGGGTCGAAGTACCTAAGGATAGGGGTCTCTATGAACAGTTCTTTAGTTTATGGAAGGCCTCTAGTACCCTGTTATTCATAATCGGCTCCCCCCCCATCTTCTTTATTAATTTATTTATAAGAAGTATATATACTTTAGTGTAATTCCGGATAAAACACCTATAAAACCCTATGAATCCTAAGAAAACCTGGATATCTTATACACTACGGGGTACTAACTACTCTATAATAATTATAACCCGGTCCTATTCTATTATAATCCCTTCCCCAGAGATCATAAACCCTAGGAACCCAATCTCCATAATATAGAATTCGTATTTCTTAGGGTTAGTATATAAGCTAGCGGCGTCCAAGCGGCGCAGCACCTCCTGGACTACCTCCATATATAACACCTTATCCTTTAAGAAGATGAGGATGTCGTCTAGGTACACTACATAGGTGATATCGACGAGGCCCACCAGTGCGTCGTTAACGTAGGTCTGAAAGGTCGCTGGCGCATTGACGAGGCCAAACGGCATAACGTTGTATTCTGGTGGTACCCATCTTTAAGGTCTAGTTTCGTAAACCAACTCGCTTCTAAGAGGCGGTCCAGGATTTCTCCAATAAGGGGTAGCGGTGTGCAGTTCTTTATGGTGATACCGTTAAGGCCCTAGTAATCTATACAAAGCCTTAGTTTACCTCCCTTCTTAGGAACGAAGAGGATCGGTACCCTAACTGGACTCTTAGATTACCTGATCTAGCCCTTAACTAATACCTTAATAAGGTATTCCCTTAACTCCGCTAGCTCCAGCTCTGCTAGTGGGTAGATGGGGTTATATGGTGGCTCTGCTCCTAGTTCTAGGTTAATAGTGTGGGTATGTTCACCCCGTTCTAATAATATAACTACTAGTGTAGTATCAAATACATAGGACTACTCCTTATATTTATATAGGAGGACTAGTCCCTGGGTAGTTTACTGGTCACCAACTAGTACCCTACTTATCCTTACCTCGATCCTTTTCACACCCAGGGTAACTATAAAGGTCGTCCTTATATTCCTCACCACTCTTCGGATTCCCCTTTTACCCGAGATTAACTGGATACTATCCTCGCTTAAAGGGTAGGTCTAATTCAGGGTCTCCTATTCAAAGTTCAACTAGACTACTTAGTACTAGGGGATCCCTAATATTATCGTATATCCTTTTACCTTAGTGATCCTAAACTTATATAACCTTATGTAGTTCACCTTGAGATTGTCCATCACCTAGGTCACTAAGGTCTTTATATTATAGTTAGGTATACGTAATCCCCATATACCCTATAATAGTAACTCACCGTTAGTAACCCCTAGTGGAGCCCCTTCATAAAGGAGGATCCTCTAGTCCACTATATTCTTATCTACTCTTATATCTAATAACACCTTCCCCTCCTTCTACACCCCCGCTACTCTTACCCATAGGGTCACCTTTACCCTCCGGTGACCCTACTCTATTTCCTATAAGAGCCGGATAGTGTTCACCCCCGTGGCCAAACCTCCCATCGGCTTTATTATCTTAGGCCAATATTATCGTCCCGAGTACCTCGATTATCCATAGTTGTGGTAATTGGGCTCCTAGTATTAGTCCGAATAGTGTCCTATTTGCTCATAATTAAAGCACTTAATGTAATTTAGGTCCCACCCTAATAGTCCCCTATTAGGTGTACTCTTTTCCCATTTCACTAAAACTAAGCTCCTAAAGGTCTTAGTGGTGGTTCTTAGTATTTCCGGGGTAGGTTGGGTAGTATTAGTCGTAGTCTCTTTTTAAAGTACGAGATTAGAGTAAGTGGGTGGTCACTGGTTTCCCCCCCGCCAGTCCTTAGTCCCCTGAGCGATAAGCTTAATACGCTTTTACTCCCTTAGGTATATTTTCTATATCATCTTAGCCCTCTTAGCTACATTATCTAATTCCCAACGGGTACTTAGTAGCCCGTTGGCTATTACCTATTATTATAAGTTAAATAATAATCAGCTAACTATATAAACCACCTACGTCCTCTCTAATTAGGGATCAGAGTACTCTACCTTAACTATTTTATATTAATTAAAGAATTATTAGTATATTTAGTTCAGCTTTTACCTTATCTCTTCTAATTCCATTATAACTATATACACCTAGGTATCCGTATCAGCTACGGTGTTACAGAGCTACTACTCTATTATAGCTTAGGTAACGTTAAATACGTTATTATTGTAATTCGTAGTAACGTGGTTCATTTATTGGTGGGAGGTGGTACCCTCTAAGTATCCCCCCACAAATAGGACCTTAACCCTATTAAAGTTAAAGTCTTCTCCGTATAAGCCGAATTACCCTTTTAATTTAAATAAAAAGTCACTAACGTTGGTCTAACTTCCTCCCTTAAAACGAATAGGGGTAAGCTACTTTATCCACGTATTAGTATAAACTCGTTTAAGTTCTGGTGATTAGGGAGTGGTGGACTCTTAGTGTATCACCTCGTCTAAGTTGGCGCTGTTCCCAAGGGCTATTATTTGGTTAATTATTTTCCTCTTCTTAATTTGTTATACTACTTCGTAGAGGAGGGCGTTAACCTCCTCGGTGGTTATTCCTTTTATGTCCTTAATATTAAGGCATTAGTGGTCCCCGGTTATTTTATTATTAAGTATTATTTCGGTTATTAACTCGGTGGTTAGTTACTTAACATTTACGGAAATAACTCGTTGTGTTACTAGTGTTCTACGGGGGGCTATCATCGCTCCAACGGTCTACACACTTATAGGTAAATAGAGATTCGAACATATTAGGTTAGTCTACGTAGAGTAAAAGAGTTGGTGATACCTAGGTAGGGTGTAGTAATAATTAGTATTCGAATTTAACCTCTTATAAAAATTCCTATTACGCGACCCCTTAAATCCCCTTCCCGGAGTAACTATTTTCCGTTGGCCCCACTCTGGGGTTGCCCCTTCGGTGCTCCCCCGGCCCCCGCCGGTGCACCTGACAATAAGCCGGTAATTAAAAAGCCTATATCGTTTATATATCTAAACTAAAGTTTTAAGTTTTCAACTGGGATATTGGAAATATAAAATAGGAAAATAATAAGTGATAGTGGGGAGCCCTAAGGTAATCCATAAGTTAAAGGGAAGTCCTTTGTTATTACCTTTTTAAACCTAACCCTAGTAGTGTAATTTAATACAAAGGCATAAATCAGCCTGATTAGGTTATTAGGCTAGCCCTATTACCGTAGACGAATAATAAGGTGGTTCCGAAGAACAGAGTTAAAGGCTCCCTTTATATCTATTATCACCAGTGTAACTATAAGCCCCTTATCGAGGGCCTGTTTAATATCGTATATGAGATAGGTTGTTAGGTCGGTAACTGCTCTACCTAGTAGGGCCCCTATTTACTATGGGCTGGCTACCCCTTCCAGGATAATAAGGTAGGCCATTCTCTTAATTATTAATCTCTTAAGCCCCTTACCTAGGTAGGATAGGAGTGCTATTGGTCTCCAGGATCCAGCCTTTAAGAAGTCGATCTTTCTAAACTTCTAAATCATAATAACCTTTACTTTATAAAAGGGCTAGGGGAAATAGCCGGCCTTAATACATACCTAGAATAATAACCTAATAAGCTTAACTATAAGGTCCTAGTAAGCCTTAAGTAATTTTATAGTAATTCCGTTAATACTAGGGGTTATAGTTTTGATTAGGGTGGCTACCTTTACTTCCTCCTGGCTAATCGTAACCTGCCAGGGTATTTATCGTCTTAGGACCGTGGCCACGTCGAAGGGGTCCCCAGGTAGGTCATCCATATCATCGAACCTCTCCAGCAGGGCCCTCCATAGGGCCTGGGCCTTATCCTGGTTATTATTATACGTTTAGCCCTCAACTACTAAGGGGGGGGCTTTAACTATTAGACTAACCTTATATTAACCCATTATTTTATAAAAGTCCTAATCGGATATAGCCCCTTCGATCTTAATAACCTAATAAACCCGTTTAGCCTTCCTAATTATTTCTAAGAAAACCTTTTACTTTTTAAGGATAAGGGGTAATATGGCCAAAGTTAACTCCGGTTCTTATACTTATTAGATATAGGCCTTAAGGTAGGATTAATGGGTTTTAAAGTACTCTTTTATTTATTAGGGGGCCCGCTTTCCCCGGCTTTATCGTTTTTTCCCTACTACTTAGATAACCATTGAGAATAGGTTGACGATCTAGCTGGCCTGGGCGTCTAGCTTAGCTGGGGTGGGTAGGTCCTTAAGGGTAAGTAAAGTTGAGGTCCCTACCCTAATTAGGTCTTTAAACTAAGGAAGGGCTGAATCCGGGACCGATATTAGCCTTAATTAGTATATTTATTGTTGTTTATTGTTATTAAGGGGGATAATGGTTATAATAAACTAGTGATTAGCTTTTGGATATTGCAACGGAGCGGGGGATGCAGTGAACAGTATGTGCTATATCGTACAATATATACACTCTACTAACCATAGGTCGTACACCCTCCGTCCCGGGTCCGTAAGGGTAACTAACTTATACGAAACCACTTAACCAGAGCTATAATCTAAGTAAGGAGACACCTTAAGACCTAATCAGGGCTAAAGAGGGGTTCTGACCTTAGATGTAGATACTAGTGAGTATTGGGGCCTTATTTACTTGGTGGTAAAGTAACCTTTATACTATTCATAGTATATAATCTAAGTGAACGGGTAAAAAGAGCTTTGAATACGTTTATTTAATTAACGATGCTTATCGACGTTCCATAATATGTTGTTTTTTAGTCCGTTATTGTGTTCTCTGCTAAAAATACGTCCCTAGTTCCCCTCTCTTAAATAGCTCGCTGGCGCCTAACTAAGGAAAAACCCACTTAGCATAAGTATTTCCCCCTACACAGTTTTAATTGTCCCCTTATCTTAGCTCTAAGCTCCTGTATACTAAGATAATAAATAATATGTAAGAAGGGAAATAAAGGAAATGATTAGATTATACGAATAAAAGCCTAATTAGGTCCATTAGTAGTGTAGGTTATAGCACTATGAACCACTAAGCCCCTCCTCGATTTTTACTTTACGTATGGCCTCTCACTCCTCTTTCTCCTACGTCTCTCTCTAACGACGCTTCTCGTTTTCATAATTATATCCTTACTAGTTATCGGGCTAAGTAGGGGTAAAGAAGGGCTCCTATACTCCTATACGTATTATTATAAACTCGTAAAGGTCGTCCACCCACTTAGTGAACTCCTTCTCTGTAACGGTCCAAGCACGTATATTGCAACTAGCTATGGCGACTACTATGAGTATCTTTAAGATAAGAGAGAAAAGGAGAAAATGTCTTCCACCCTATAGGACCCGTTTACTCTAATTAGGCCTAAGGTTAATCCGTCTTAGGTAAGCCGGGCTTAGGTAAGCGGAGTCCATAGCTAAGAAGCTGCGAAGCCTCCAAGAGGGCCTAGCCCATCATAATTACCCCCCCTCTCCCTCCTCCCCGTTTAGAGGAACTCATCCATAATTAACCTCGTAATAATCTAAAATTATAATCTCCGTTAACAACTTAACTAATTCTTAAATAAGCTCCATATAACCCTTCCACTTAACTAAAACCTTCCAGGAACTACGAATCTTCTTAGCGCCCTAGATCTCTTCGACTTCGAATTCCTTTTCATTATTTATTAATAGAAACGGCGGTTAGGCGTCATCTCATTCTTATAATAATAATAGGTCAATTCCCATATACCTAATTAGGGATACATAAAAAACGTTATAAATACCCAGTAACATATTAAACTAATAAGCATAGGATCCAACTATTTCTAACATAATATACTTCGTATTTATTTAGTCCAACTTTTTAAATAGTCTCTTAGAACGGACGTTCTTAAACCTTAATTAGACCTTATCCCCTAGTCAAAATTAGTTAAAAGGTTAACGTCGTATATTTGCCGAGGCTTCTTATCGCTCTTAGGTGGAGGCTATCGCCACTTATACTTATTCGGAGGCCTCCTTTAACTTTAAAACTAGGGCCTCTGCCCAAGCTGTGGGGGTCTTTCCTTTAGTCCACAAAGTCTCCCTTACTCTAATCAGGTCGATGTTATAGCCGTGGGTAATAAAGAAAGGGCTAAGGCCTGTTAATAAGGTAACCCTGTTATTAATAGCTATTATCGTTATTAGAAGTAGGTCGTCCTAATTATTTTAAGTATATAAAGTATAAGCTCGGAGGTAGGTTTTTATTACTTAGTTAACTCGTTCTGTAGCACCGTCTATCTCCGGGTAAAAGGCCGTAAATAAACGTTATTTTATCCGTAATAGTTAATAAAACTATTTCCACATACGACTAGTAAATTAGGGGCCTTTATCCAAAACAATAGTTCTCAGGGGTCCATGGTGTTTGATCAGGCTAAGTATTAACGTCGTAGCTATAACGTCCATCGTTATATCCTTAAGTAGTTCAAAAATTACGTTCTTAGATAATCGGTTTATTATTACCATAATGTTCGTTGCTCCTATACGGTGGGTTGGTGGTAGCCCTATAATAAAGTCGACTAATATCTTTGTTTAGACCTGATTAGGGACGGGTAAGGGCTTTAGAAGACCCCTCTTCTTATCCCACCATATATTACCCTATCCGTAGATGTCGTAGTTCCTTATGAAGCGTTGGACATCCTATGATAGGCCTGGCTAGTGAAAGTGGTGGCTGATTAAAGCTTTTAATGCATCTCTGCTGAGATGGCCACTAAGTGTTGAGTTGTGGGACTTTTGGATTAACCGGGTTTATAAGGGTTCATAATAAGGGACCCAAATCCTCTCCCTCCAAAGGAGTTTACCATCATCGTCCACTAAGTACTTTAATAATATTATGGGCAACTTCTATTATAATGGTAACTAATAGTCCCCCCTTTTTATAGTTGTCCTGATTAGCTAATAACGATTATTTAATTATAGTCCTTTAATCTAAGTGGACTTTAGGGGCTCCTCTTTAAAGGGGTTCAAGATGGGTTCCGACTAATCAACCTTAGGATCATTATCCTAATCCATATCGCCTATTATGGTACTTTCCACGGATTCTGTTATATCCATTTAATTCGTCTCGAGAGTTACCCGGTTCACTATAACTATATTCCGTTTCCCCTTTAAGAGTTATATCCTCCGTCCTTTTAGTTAATCGTCTCACTGGGTATTAGGAACGTCTTATTTTTATTTAAATAGTGTATCGGGGACTATTATTTATTTACCAGGTCGGAACTGGATTATAAAGTTATAACGGGATAGGAGCTCCGACCATCTGACTTGGTGTTCGCTTAATTACCTCTTAGTTATGAAATATTTGAGGTTAAGGTGGTTGGTTAGGATAATAAACTCTTTTATACTCCTTAATTCAGAGTCCTAGTATTCTAAATAATGGATTATAGTTAATAGTTCTTTATTATATATTAGGTAATTATATTCTGTTAATAAATTCTTTTATGAAAAGAACGTAATAGGCCGTAAAATACCCTCGTCATCGTATTATAATAAAGTATTACCCACTATATAACCTAATAAGTCTATTTTTAGTATAGTGGCTTAATTAGGATCTTAATGTGCTAGTATAGGGGTACTAATTAGGAGGGCCTTTAACTTATTAAATGTTTTTATATACTCATTACTTTATATAAATAGGATATCCCTTTTCATTAAAGTTGTAAAAGGGTGTACTAACTCTAAGAAGTCTAGTATGAATTAACGGTAGTAATTTATAAAATTAACAAAGGTACAGACTTTTTGTACTGATTGGGGGACCTCTTATGTCTAGATAGCCTTAATTTTCTTTAGGTTAATACGGATACCCTTCCCTATATTAATGATGAACCCTAAGTATTTAACCCTCTTCGTCTCAAAATTGTATTTATCGATATCGATTTATAAGCTAATAGTACCTAAACAGCTTAAGACCTTTTTGATTTTCTCCTTATGATCAGTGAGTGAGTTATTTAAATAGATTAGAACGTTGTTAATATAAGTGGTATAGAATTCGTCTAGGAAATCCCGTAAAGTATGGTTAATATACTTTTAGAACATAGTAGGGGCCCCTATTAAGCTAAAAGGAGTTACTATTTATTCGTATAAGCCGTATCTTATTTTAAAAGCCATCTTCTATTCGTCACCTTTTTTAACCCTGATTTTATGGAATACAGTAATAACGTCTAACTTCGTTAACCACTTAACCTTAACTAGGGCTCTTAGAGTTTCGCTAATTAGGGGTAAGGGATATTTGTTTTTCTTAGTGATAGTGTTTAGAGCCCAGTAGTTAATATAAAACCTTAATCCTCCCCTAGGTTTTCGAACAAATAAAATAGGTGATAAAGTAGGAGAGTTATTAGCACGAATAAAGCCTTTATCTAATAGTTCTATGAAAGTCCATCGAAATACAATTAACTCCTCCCTAAACATCCCATATAAGGGTCCCCATATAATTAGCTTGTCTTACCCTATTAAGTTTTTTTCGATGGGAATTACATAGTCGATGTTGTCTTAATGTAGTAGTAACTAATTAACCTTATCTTAGTTGAAGATATATAGAAACTTATAGTAATATGTAGGGAGTTTCGTCCTCGGGTCTATTTTTATTTTTAGTGTTAAGGCCTTCTCGATATTAACTAAACTTACAGAGAACGCGTTTAGGGTGGATATACTAAGAGGGGTCTCTCTTCTCTTCTATACCCACCTAATTAGAACTAAGAATACTAATCTAGTCTACTACTAAATTAGGAACTTTAGATCTTACCGGGCTTAACCCGGTTTTTTTTTATTACCTAATAATCTACGACACTTATATATAAAGTACCTTATACTAGGTAAACCATAATATCATCGTTAATCATCTAGGACCTTCTAAGGATAACATCGTCTTTTTAATTAAGAATAATATAAAAAAATAATTAGTGTTATTTATAGTTATTAATATCGATATTAGTGTAAGTGATATAGTGGATTATATTAGGAACTATAATAGTGACTTATATTAAGTTCCGAGGTGTAATACTAATACGTAGTAAACGGAGTTTCTTAGCGAAGGCGTCGCTAATCAGGGCGTATATTAAACATCCTATATTAATAAGGGCAGTTGTATAACGTATCCCATTAATCCCGATATTAACGTAAAATGGGTTATAATCCATACTCTTTTTAACGACCTTCCATTCCTCTATAGTTTGTTCCTCCTAATAACGACTTTCACTAGGAGTTACTCTTTTCCCGAGTCCTCAAAGTCCTAATCAGAGCTAATATCTATTTCGCTGTGCTCTTTAGTCTTCCCTTTCAAGGTTTTAGTCTCCTTATCTTTCCGGTTTCTAGGGTATCTCTATTATATATGCCCCTTCTTACCGCAATTATAGCATTTACGGGTTTCCTTTTGGCTTAACCTTCTTTAAACTAGTTTATCCTTAGCTATCCGGCTTACTTTAGTGGGTTCCCAATTTATTTAATTAGGTTAAGGTAATCCTATCCAACTATCCTATCCAGTTAATAACTCAACTTTATTCTGGCCGGGTATTAGCGATCTCCTATATTAATACTCACGGTGAACTTAATATAATTCACTATCTAGTTCTAATCTTATCGTTAAGAACATCTAGGTGTATATAATATAGGTCGTTGGTTTATTAATTATACTAATTAAAGGGGTTCTCATCGTAATATTTAAAACTCCTTTTAGGTAATTAATCTTAACGTTATTCAGCTAGTGTCCTCCTCCCACTTCTATGAGCTCCTTTTCGAACTTAGGAAAGAAGTAGGCAAAATTCTCGTTCTCCTTTTAACGTATTATTCTTAGTTGGTCGAGGACTTATGCTTCTGTATTAGGGTCTACATAGTAACCCTTTAGGTATTCCATAAATTATTCAGGGTTCTTCGACCCATCGGCTCCTCCTTATGAATAATAGGTGCTCGCTATAATTTGTATAATATTTTCTAGTTTAGAGTAGATATAAGTGAACACTACTAATACTGAATTAAAGGTTTCCTTATCCACGCTTATCTTCCCTTTTATTTCGAGGTACTATTATTAAAATTTTTTATATAATCCATTAAACTTTGGTGGATCGGGGATTTAGTGTTTTAGTTATTTAGGAGGTGGTGCGTAGGCCTGATTAGGTGGGATCGGCGTCGTGGAGGGTGTAGGGGCTTCGTATAACGTTGAGGTTAGGTGCCTGGGTTCTACTAGGGTCTATTATAGTATTCGAATTTACTCTTATTAGGCCTTTTGTTCGGCCGCTTAAGTGGTCCATATCTCCTATAACTAGGCTGATAATTAACTGATTAACTATACTAGTTACTATGGGTTTCCGGATAGGTCGACGTTATTTTCTATTATGATACGGTTATTGTTCCTTCTACACGTCTTCATTCAGCAGTAACTACAGTATACTAATCGACGTTATTAAGGTACTCTACTATGCGGAATGCGTTTTTTTGAGTTTATTAAAACCTCCTAGCCCTAATTAGACCTCGCTAATCAACTTTAAGCGTTCAGGGACCTTTAGGTTAACCCACTTAAGACTTTTTACTACTCCCACTAAAGTCGTAAACTTACCTTTCGTCGATAATTATTTCCATACCCAATATACTCTCGTTATCTCTAATAATACTAAAATCTTAAAAATAATATAACGGTCCAAACACGTATATTACAATTAACTATAGCGACTACTATGAGTATCTTTAAAATAAGAGAAAAAAGGAGAAAATGTCTTCCGCCCCACAAAACCCGTTTACTCTAATTAGGCCTAAGGTTAATCCGTCTTAGGTAAGCCGGGCTTAGGTAAGCGGAGTCCATGGCTAAGAGGCTGCGAAGCCTCCAAGAGGGCCCAGCCCGTCACATTCTCCTTGTAGGCTATAACTAATTAAAGATTCACAGTAGCCACCTTATTACGTCATCTAATTAGGTGTTAATAACCTTGTATAAGGTATTACTACTTATTTTCGTAGTTGTAAAGTGTATTATGTATAATGTTACTTAGGACACTGGTATTATAAGGGTACTCGGGAGGTGTTAGTGATCGGGTTATAGGTAATATAATAGGTTTTAGGGGTCACTATCTCAGCTTATCCTTTTTAGAAGTCTAATTAGGTTTACTTTTTATAAGTATAACATTATTATTATTATTATTAGGCAAAGCCGTTGTGTTCTCCATGGCCTGTTTAGTAGTCCACATAGTATAGGCTTTACGGGGTTTCGGGCATAACGGGCCTCCTTTAGGGTAATCGCAGAACTCTTATATAATCTAATCAACTTATCGGTAATATATAATCAGCTTTTAGGTATTTAATCACTAAAAGGTCTAAGAAAAGGCCAACTTATGGGATACTACGTTCTTATAGAAAATAATATAAAACCATTCTACTATATAAATACTACACCCTTAGTTATTAGGTTATTAAGGGCTATTAATTATAACTATGTTTATACGAATACACCTAATCAGGGTCTCGGGGGTGCCCATAACCTTATACTAAGAAAAAAGGTTATATATGTTAATTATAAAGTACTACTTAAAGGAACCCATACTCTACAGATTATCGTACCAGAGTATGTGTCCTATGGTCTAGTTTACGAAGACGCTAGTAAAGTAATTACCGCCGTAGACCGTAACGAAATAGATTAGATTAGCTCTACGGAATTTAAGTTTAGTGTGGTCGATGTATAGGCCAAGTCGTTCTAGCTTAAGGAGCATATCTCCCCAGGGCTGCGGAGTCGAATAAATTGTAATACTAGCCTTTTCTAGGTCCCGTCTCGTTAGCGTAATGGCTACTTTAACTGAGCCCATCTCGAGCCACTTCTGCTATTATATGAAACCCTGAGCATTAAAGAGGTCTTTTAAGATACTATTAGCCTTAATACAACTCTAGAAATCCCAATTACCATCAACTACGAAGCTGGTAGCATAATAAGCCCGGAGTTCTGCTGTTGCTGTAGTGCTCATCGGCGAATACCATTATGGTGTAGGGTTTAACTTATTATTAGGTGTCGGGGTACCTACTGGCCACCTCGGGTTTATATATCCAGTACCTAGGTTAAATATTAGGCTAAGTGGTCTCGTATTATTTAGCACCTTAAAAGTAGAGTCTTTTATTTATTTGATATTGCCCTGTACCTAATTAGGTGCGTATTAGTAATCGGTAATACTACTTATAGCGATATAGACATTTAGGCGGTTTTGTGTATATTGGGCGTCCCAGATGTTCGCTTATCTTATGGGAGCAGTCATAATTCCGGTCGTTCCTATTGTGGAAAGAGTATTACGATTATTGTAGAAGGAGTATTGTAACTGAACCTGACCAAGAGAAAAGAAGTGGTAGTGTAATGATATTTATATAATCACGTGGTTCGGTTATTAGTTAAAGTGAGGGAGGTAAAGGGATTATTCGAAAATAAGAAGAGTTTAGTAGGAAGGTGTTGAACCTAATTAGGGCTAAGGACATAGGAAAAAGAGCTCTAAGTGTACGAGGGAAGGAGGGTAGGTTATTATTTATAAGGCTTAAGTAGTGGAAAGTTAAGGGAGTGAATTGAAATTATGTTTTAAATTAATATGAGAGTATTAATTAATAGTGAGATATTATTTTGTAGATCGTTTTTATTTGTTTAGTTGGTGTGTTAAGGTAGGTATATGGTTGTTAGGAAGGTAGGGGGGGGTGATTATTGTGTTACTTTTCTTTTCTAGTGGAGTAGGTGTGGTGACTCATTTTAGTCTTTATTAGACCGGCTGTTCCTTCCTTTTTCTGGTTACTACTAAATCCGGGTTATAAGCTCCCTACGTTAGCTCATTATAAAAGAGCCCTTTCTCTCCTTCTTAGATCTGCTTTTTCTCGGCTAATAATAACCTTAACTACTTCTCGTTAATCTCTATTATTATATCCCTAATTCTTTACTTTTAGACCTAATTAGATGGTTATAATGCTTCCTAAGGAAATCAATTATAAGTGTGAGTATACTACTCCGAGCCCTGAGACTCTATGGTTTTTTGATTACCCCTACCTAAAGAGTGGCCAGTATATCACCATTAATAACATTAACCTTATCATAGGTCCTCCCATTTTATAATCTTTTTTTCCTCTAGGGTTAATCAGAATTATAAATTTCAACTTCTCTTATCTAGGCCCATCTTGAACCACTTATTAGGTTATTATATTATAAGGTCCAGTTCACCAATGCTATTAAGTATAGCGATACTTGTACTAAAGTGGCTTAATAATTCTAGTAGGCCCTTCCCACTTCTTATTTAAGCCTAATTATACGTAAATATAGTCCTAATAGTACGTTTCACTGTTGGGTTTTTGTATTATTAACCCACTAAGAACACTTTGGACTTCTAGAATAGAAGCTTAAAGGCCGGCCGAACACTGGTACAGCTTTTATTATTTATGCGATTAGTGGTCAGAACCGTGTTCCCTGCTATTATTGTGAGGAATGGTGGTGTACGTTGCTCGCCGGTCCTAATCACAATGCTGTTATGGCTCCTTTCTGGGAGTGTATACTTTTACCTGGTGAGTACAGTAACACTTACTCTAATTACCTTTTTTACGAAACTAGAACCCACTATTACTATTATAACCCTAATTTCTATACGATGTATAGCTACGATGCTCAGCTACCCGATGGAAGTGTTCATAGTAAAGTTAGTCAATTAGTTATCCCTAATAACACCCCAATGGTTAATTCATAGTACTATTTTTAGGAGGATATAATCGTAATAGAGGCGGAGCAGTAGTAGGAACGCAGTTATGGGAAAGCCCAGTCCATCCTACGGTTAACGTCATTCAGCAATAATAAGTGGTTCATAACTCTAAAGGACATAGAGTATTCGGACTAGCCCTAATCGGGCCTGTATATACTAGTCGGGATAGGAAGCAGGGCACTAGTCTTCGAATTAGGGTACTTCTCGTCCTTAAAGCACTTCTAAGGGTCTTAGAAGGAAGGGCTTTTTATCCATCACTATAACAACCATTATGAGTTTTTCTTTAATATAAACAATAAAAAACAAAGAGAACATAGTAAATAAACTCTAATCAGGGGTAAAATACTTATCTAAGTGTTCAAAGGCGATATTGAATACCATTAGCGTGTCTTCGAAATATAGGAAAATACTAAGGAAATACGTAGTAATATCGCCCTATGTCAGCAAAACATTGCCACAATGCAGCTCGATGTGTGCGAAATGTAAGGAAATGCAGCCAGATGCGGCTAATCAGGGCTACGATACAATCAAAATACAGTTAAATGCAAGTTAAATGTAAGGAAATGTTGGTTGGATGTTAGGGGGGGGGCCAATGTAAGGGAACAGTGCACAATATCAAGGCATCTGGTTACTCAAATAATAATTCAAAAAAAAAAAAAAAAAAAAAAAAAAAAAAAAGGCAACAACTTTGCAACAATTACACAAAGAAAACATGTTTATTATCAGCTGATTAAGTCCTAGTACTAGTAAAACTCTAGTATTATGCCTTTTTTACCACTAATAGCGGTTATAGGTCGATTATAACCTTCTTACCTAACCGTTCCCATATTTTAATATTCTTTTCTAATTCTTTTCTTTTCTCTACTTATTAGGTTTATACTGTTTATAGTCTTATGAGGGGTTATGAAGTAGCCTAATTAAGTGCGTCGTCGTCGTCGTCGGCTCCTAAGCCGTTTGGTAAACTCGGGAGGGCATCTCGTAACTCATTACGGAGTTTATTCTTCGCTTAATAAGGGTCTTCTAGTTCCTATAACCCGCTGTTTTACTGTATGAACTTTTTAAAATGGTATCCTTTATACGTTTATTACGTTATTTCATCCCCAACTAGTGTCTTTAGGTGGTATAAAGAAGCCGTTAGGTATATAGCCCTAATCCAGAGAGGGCCAGTCCATCAGTAGTAAATCTTTTGCTCCTTCGACTTATTAATAGCTTATTTCTCGTTATAAACTAGTATAAGGTCTCCTAGCTATAATCGCTCTTTCCGGAGGGTTTTTACGTATATATTATTAAATCGGTTAATCCGCTGTTAATGGACTTTGGTGATATGAATAGCAGCTTCCTCCTTGTCTTCATCTAATTACTGGAATGTATAGATCTACGCTAAGAGCTCCTAATTAGGTGTATAGACGTCGTTCTAATTTAGAATCCTTTATAAGGGTGTTAAGCTCAATTAGAGTAACGGTTTTATAGCCGTTTTCTAGATAAAAGGGCGTAAAGCTAGTTAGCCCTCTGATAGTTATTCGGTTTATAAATAGCGCTGTGTATAGTATGGTGCCCCAATTCTTTCTCCCTTCGTCTGACCAGGTCAGAAGAGCATGGGCAAGTACCTGGTGACCTTTCTTATTAAGCCCGTTGGCCCTGGTGTTATACGCTAAGATAATTTTCCGATGAGAGCCATACTTCCAATTCAGGTCTTCTACTGCCCCTTTGTTCTTACTACCGGTCGCCTCCTTGAGGGCTTCAACCAGCTCAGCGTAGGGGGCTATACTCTGGGCCTGATCAGAGCTCGATAGAGTTTGCGAAGCAGGTTGCTCGTCGATCCTTTTGCCCTTAACGTCGGGGACATCGCGGGAGGGTGAGGGCATATCGTCCTGCGAGGCGTCCCTATCCTCATAAGTCTCAAGTGCTCGGGGTTGTATATTCTGGAACAATTCGGAAAGGTCCATAGGTATCGTTATAGGTTGTTCAGGCTGATTAGGTCGGATATACTGTGTAACTGGCTGTTTTATGGTATGGGGAGGCTGAATAGATGAAAAGGGATCGTCTGTGGGGGGGGAGTTAGTTTACATCGGGGAACATAGTTTTAATAAAACCCACCGAGCAACTTCCCCCACCACTATCGTTATCGTCTTAATAACGAGAAACGCAGTAATCAGGCCAAAACGCATAACTGTTCTTCCGAATACCCCAAGGTGAAGGGCGCTCTACTTCATTAACCATCCCAAGGGAGTAAAATCTGCGAGGTGCAATCCCACTTATAATGTCGTACTCCTAACTAATGACCATTCTTTCGTATTTACCGAAATTGTTTAATCTGTCCGTTCTATTCGAACATAGTTGATCAGGCCGAGGGATCGCATCTGAATTAACCTACTTAAATATCGACCTTCTGTGCAATACTCAAGGTCTGCACGGTCTTTGGTATAAATCCTAAAATAATTTATAATTATACTATTGTTCTTATTGTTTATTTGTACTATTCTTTCTTTTTTCTTAGGTCTAGTGTCCGTTCATAGGGTCTGATTAGGTTTGTGGGCCTATACTTAGCTCCTTGGTCGTCGTTATTTGATTGTAGTCCACTTTTTCTTTCTTGTTCGGGTATTACTTAGCCATTTTTTTTAGTATTTTAGCTAAGCCCGAGGTTTTTCAGGGTTTTTTATATACCCACATTTAACACATTAAAGCCGTTATAATTGTTTAATTAAGCTGAATATTCGTCGTTCTGTTAATATTATGCTTTTGTTGTATTACGTAGTAAGATTGGGGAGGGGATGATGGTATTATAGTAATGAGGAGATTGGGTGTTCGATTCGTCTACGAGGTACTAGTATAACGGAGCGGGGGATACAGTGAATAGTATATGTTATATTGTATAATATATATACTCTATTGACCATAGGTCGTGCACCCTCCGTCCCGGGTCTATAAGGGTGATTAACTTATACGAAACCACTTAACTAGAGTTATAATCTAGGTAAGGAGACACCTTAAGACCTGATCAGGGCTAAAGAGGGGTTCTGGCCTTAGATGTAGACACTGGTGAGTATTGGGGCCTTATTTGCTCGGTGGTAAAGTAACCTCCGTATTGTTCGCGGTATATGATCTAAGTGAACGGGTAAAAAGAGCTCTGAATACGTTTGTTTAATTAACGATGCTTGCCGACGTTCCGTAATGTGTTGTTTTTTAGTCCGTTGTTGTGTTCTCCGCTAGAAATGCGTCCCCAGTTCCCCTCTCTCAAATAGCTCGCTGGCGCCTGACTAAGGAAAAACCCGCTTAGCGTAAGCATTTCCCCCTGCACGGTTTCAATATAAGTATGGATAGAGTCCTGTGTGTATAAGGGGGATATTTGAGAAGGTCAGGTTAAGGACGTGACCACGGGTGTGGGTTAGAGCCCCTGCTTCTCCAATAAAGGAGAAGCCATGGTTATTAACCTAGTTAACTAAATCATCTCCTCTATTCCGGCTAACGGATCCGGGTTCCTAGGAGTAGTAATGAGTATTAAAATCCCCAATTATAAGGGCTCATAATAGTGGTTAGTATCCTAAGAGGGTGGTCATTATATAGTTATAAGGATCGCCTGGTTATTTATAGACGTTTATAATAATAGTGTTATTAACCTTTAATTATAGGATATCCCTTATTTAGATAGGTTTTTGTTGTTACACCTATAGCCTTATCCCCTTTTGTATATATGTCATTACCCTAGGCCTTATTTCCCTATTATCCCAAAAATTAACTAGGATAAAGGAATTATACCCAGGGTATATATTAATCTGTATTCTGTTAGTGTAGCCTATCCAGGGCTCCTAGATAAGTATAATATTGACCTAATTAGCCCAGTAAAACTCTATGAAAGCTGTGTGTACTGGGGGCGTTTTCCCCACGTTATATTAGGCTATACGTAGCACCCGTGGGGGGGCCTGTTTAGGCCTACGCCTCCGAGTCGAGGTCCAGGTGGGTATAGGTATTGGTGATATTATAGCTAAGTTTTTAAGCCACCCTCTAGCTCCTATTTCGGAGAGGGTAAATAAGGTGGTTGTTCTAAGGGAGGGCCGCGGGGCTTTCTACTTTATTTTTATCCATACTATTAACTATATCCTTATCGCCTAAGCATATAATTAATCCTTAGGAGGGGGTCCTGGTGTGTAGGCACTTAGAGCTAGGTTATTAGCCCTGATTAGGACGGGAGTCCTGGGGTTATTAAGTGCTACTCTGGGTGGTGGTCTGGTTAATATTATCGCGGGCCTCAGAGGCCTTTTGCCCAACCTTCCGAATCCGTCTATATTCCTTTTAACTTAGGAGGGTAAAATAACCGTTAACCATTAGGGGCCTAACTAAACAGTTTATATAGTTAGCTTAGAAAGGCCCTAAGTAGTTAGTATACTTTGGTTTAGTTGTATAAGGCTTAGCTTTGTAGGAGTCTAAGGGCTTATTGTAGTTATTATAGAGTGGCCACTAGTTATAATACCAGTTTATATGGTATCCCTAGTAACTAGGGTTATACCTAAGTAGGGTCCTCTTTTCCCTAATAAGCTGGGCCTTACTACTTTAGTTAAATAATCTAAAAGGTAATACCTTAATTATAAAAGAGATAACCTAAGTCATTTTATTTATAATAGGGTTTAAGTTGAGATGGGATTACTGGGCTAAGACTAGTTCATAGCTAGTCTAGGCGATAACCTCCTCCCTAATTAGGGTTAATATATTAATACTTTCCCCATTTAGGTTTTAGAGTTTAAATAAGTAATATAGGATAATATATATGAACTATTTTATAGGGGTTTTTATTTTAAAAGCCCCTAAGTAGTTTACTAATTTTGATTTATTTCTAAAAAAGTTTTATTGGATTTGTTTATTTAGGGGTTTTAAAGAGTATCTAGTTGAGATATAGTAGATGTATGGGATATCTCTTAGTTATAGGCCAAAGGCCTAGTAAACTGTACAGCGCAGGGCGAAAAGGGCGTTCTTCTGGGTAGCATCCAGGCCTTCCTCGGGGATATGAACGAAAACCCAGAGGTCTTCTAGTTAAACCTAAGCTTATGGGCGGGTAGGAGCTTGGTGTTAAGCCGGGGTAGAGGCCGGGGTAGAGGCCAGGGCTAAAATTGGGGTTAGGGTTGGGGCTAATACTATAACGGTAACCCAATTCTGGGTTAAAGTTAAAATAATTTCGTTATTCATTACCTTTTTTAAAACTTAGATTATATAGGTTATCACCTCCTTTATGATCTACTTTTTTGGCCCCTTAAAATTAGAGACCACGTTATTAATAGATTGGGTAATAACCAAAAAGACATCCTTTTAGTCCTTATAGCGTCTGGCTTATTCATCGAAGGCGGCTAGGATAGATCTAGTGGCCACCCCGCTTATGTTTAAGGGCCTCTTTGCTGTAGAAGGGGCTGCATTAGGAGAGTTGGGCTAGCTTCCCCTAAAACTAGGCCGGAGTAGCTGGGCCTTAGTGTTACGGTGGCGCTTAGCCCTTAAGGGAGGGGTTAGCTCTAGAGGTGACCTAGAGCCCCGATTAAGGCCGGCTAGATGGGCCGGCTATAATCTAATACTCACTGGAGATTATAAGGCCATCATAGGAGGGCTCTAAAAAGGAGAGGTGAAGATTTTTTAATTATTAAGGATTTTAGTGGTATATCACCTATTTTATTAATAACGGATGCTAAGAAAAATTAGGCGAGAGGGAAGTTGGCTACTACTTAGGTGAATGTTTTTCCTTTTCCGAAACCCATAGGTTCAATAAGTTTTCTAGAGAGCTTTGTTATAGTAAAGCAACTAAAAGAGGCGATAAGAGCCTTAACGGTAGTTTTGAGTCCCGAGGGGGCAGTATCGATAAGGGTATCGAGAATCATAGCAAGGAGACTTAGAGCCTCATCTCATTAGGAGAGGCTGTTACGGGCTTCCTGGAGCGCCGCAGCAGCCGAGCTAGAGAGCCCCCTTCCCATAGGGCGTAAAGGAGGTGGGATAGCGCTCTGTGGGCACGGCAGCCCGTCAGGGCCACCAGAGTTGCCCGCGGCCAGCACGGAGGCCATTCGCGGGCGGGTTGAGGTCGAATAAACTCGCGTTTAGTGGTGTTAACGAATGGGTAGCGGCTCCGGCACGGTACTAGCAGTGGGTACCGGCAGAGATGATGCAGGAGGGAAGTTGAATGGCTATCCTTGAGAGGGCCCGGGAGTTTGTCCAGCCTCTGATTCTTGCTTTTGGGCCGGATAATAGGACGCAGGCGAGGATTGATAAGCCGGTTGTTAGGATTGTCTGTCCGAGGGCGAAGGAGGAGGGAGAGGCTAAGAGCGGCGGTGTGGCCTTGGGGGTCAGGAAGGCGTTGGTGATTGGTTTGGCAGTCGGAGCTGCTTTCTTCGTGTCTTAGCACGTAAATGGCTTATTTGCATTGTCCCGTGTCCCTAATTTCGGTTCTGTAATGTGCATCGAGGACTCTATGATGATAACTCCCAAGAGATGGTGCCTTGATGTCTTGATGCATGGATAACTAAGCCGCTTCCAAAGTCACCAAGATTTCTGAACGCCTTGCACTTTGATCTCCTGCCCAATGGGACAGCTATTCATTAAATTTTGTATCAAAAATGAAACAGGACTACTATGCTCTCCTCAGCACAGCCTTCAGCGTGCCAACCATGACTGAGGTAACCTCATCGTGACGAGTGAAATGGCCGTTTGGAGATGAGCCTTAGCCTCTGGATTCAATTCAAGATTCGTTTTCACAGGATCCTATCCCATCGAGTGCTGAATGGCAATAGTATATCCCCCCCTTAATTATTACCCACTTTTTCCCCTTATAATAGCGATATATGATGGTACGTTATTTACGCTTATGTTTTCCTCCCTATTTTTACTACTAAAATCGACATTTTCCTATGTGATGAAACGTTGCGATGACTTTTAGTGATTTTAAGGGGTTGGTATGGTTGTGTATTAACGTTGTTGTACTTCCCGAAGACCTTGCCACTGCTTGTACTATTGATTCTATACCCGAGAGATACGATAATGTGGTTGTATACCCATATCAGTCTCTATTCCTCGAAAAGGGTAACGTATTCGGCCCCTTCGATGTACCTGAGTGGAAGCCGATAATACGAGACCTACCCGAGACCCCGTTGAAGTTATTTAGACCTTAGGAGATGGCTGAATCGTGGGTGCGATGGACTAACGAGGTGAGACTGCGGCCCGGTTTATAATAAAGGTACTTGTGATCGACGAAATGGTGCCCTATTTCCGTGGAAAAGATTTACTTATATCTAGGTATTATTATTTATATGGGAATTTATACGGAAACGAAAATCTCGGTGTATTAGTTGACCTTATAAGAAAAGGAGGATCTTATCCACGTTTTTATTCGATTCATCTCGTGTGACCACTTCTAACTCCTTTTCCGCTGTCTCTGTATATTTAATACCGCCGACTTTGTTGAGTTTGACCCCCCTCCTATGAGGAAGAGATGATGTGGTGCTGCCTAGCTTCGCAAGGACCTTATACCTAAGGTATATAAGTAAGTTAACTAATGGTCAAGCTTTATATAGGAGGTAGGAGACTCCTTTTATATACTTAGAAGTAGTTTCGCTGTTGATGAGGTTATGGTACGATTTACGGGTTACTCGATTAAGAAGACGATGGTTCCTAATAAACCTACTCTAGTTGGGTATAAAGTATAGGTTCTCGCACAGTCAGGGTACTTCCTACGATGGTTGTGGCACGTCCATGGTAAAGGGCCATATGGCCTTGTCCCTTAGCAACGCCTACGATGTTAGGAGATTTACGAGGAGATTGACGATGCCCTTACGCCTACGTAATGAGTGGTGACGACGCTGATGACCCTCCTTCTTATTGTGGTATACTACGTCTTCCTCGATAACCTCTTTGCCTCCGTGAAGCTCTTCTGCGCCTTACGATCAAAGTTTATTGGGGCCACGGGAATGTGCTGCAAGGACGGTGGGATCGATTAATTACTCGTCGATGAGAAGGCTGACGAAGGGAAGGGTATACCCTAGGGTCACATCCATTATATCCCTACGAAGGACGGTCAGGTATATGGAAAAAAACGATCCCTTGTACTATTTCCTATATTAACGAGTTTATTATACTATATTCTAAGTTAATTAGCTTAGCTGGAAGGATAACGCCCTCGTGTTATTCTTTATAACCGTTTACCGCCACATTGATGAGGTTATACGTAACCGCCGCCGGCCCAACAAGAGCTCTGCTGCTGCTTACGCTGCCCGCGAAGTCTTTGGTCCTGATGCGAGGAAGGAGTTTCTTATACCCGTTTGTATAGACGAATATAACCACTATATAAATAGTATGGATACGGGGGACTAGATGAGGTTATATAATTAATATGGGCGGCCGATTCGTCGAGGAGGATGGGAGGTCATCGTATGGAACTTCCTCTTCGAGGTGGTCCTTGTGAATACCTTTTTTTTATAGTTTTGGGGCTAGCTGGAGTGGTGCCCGATTTAGTCCTAATATGAATGGCGACGGACCTTTGCTGCCTAGCTAATACAGCACTTTGGGCTATTGGTTAATGGAAGGCAAAAGGGGTGGCCCCTGAGGGTGACCGATACGAGGAATAACTCTATTCCGTGGTAACAGCATATGAGGGTCTCGTGGAAGAGCCCCTCCGCCTGCGTTGCGTGTAATTGGCCAAAGAAGGTGCTGGGCGAAGTCTTAGGAAACTCACGATCCCATAGGAAGAAGACGAGGTTAGGGTGTGAGTAGTGTGGGGTTGTGATTTGTAACTCAGAAGATTGCTGGTACTTATTTCATAACTAGAATATATAGACGGAAGAGGTACTAGAAAACTAGGCCTTTTGGTTGGTCGAAAAAAGGCTTGGCTGGTCTCTGAGTGGCTATTACCCCTCACGGGATGTACTGTTGCCATTCAGCACTCGATGGGATAATTCATAACGTTATTGGGCACTAGCTTGATTTCTACGAGGCCATTTCATCCATACCACCCACATACGTGGCTGCATGCTTGTGTTTAATCAAAGGCCGCTGCGATCCATGCCACTTTACTGTCAGAACCCGATGGAGCCAAAATAAGTAGGCTGGCCGAGCGACTGGCTAGTCAAGCCCGACCTTCTGGAACAATCGCAGGACATCACTTGATGTCATCTCCGCCTTGGTCGAACTCTCTGTTTTAAATATTCATGGATGACAGTGGGCAGCAAGCACAAATTGCCAGGACACCAACTGCAACTTGCATGGAGCCCAAGATGACGCAGGTACGGGCAGGGCTGGCCGCTGATAGGACGAGCTCAGACGATCGCGTGGTTGTAATTTCCAGGACAAGGTCTTGTGCTTTTCTTAAAAATCGCTCAACACCACGAGACTGTCCGTCGGGGATTGCGACTGTTGGCATGTGTTTCCTTGATGGTCGAGAGCCGATGCAAATGAATCATGTCTCCGTCTTATATCGAGCTCTCATCCGACCGTGGGATCCTGTGCTACCATGGCGCATCGTGAACGGCGAACTAGCTCCTCGTGCGATGCGGCGAGTGATTGTCCCCAGCAACCGGGCCTTTTCGAGAGCTAAAGCTAGCATAGGCCGGCTAAATCGAGCTACCGGTGAGCCCTTTGCGCAACACAGCTGTGAAAATAGAGCTTTGGAGAGGTGATTGGCTTGCCACCGTGATGCGCCGTCCAGCCCGTCCTCCCGCCCTGCCACCACAGTCTGTGAGTGATTCACAATACGAGCCGGGAACCTCCAACGAGAAAGAAAAACACGATCAAATGTCTGTCGCGTGCGACCGCCCAGCCTCGGTCCATCCGCGGTGGACTCAGGATCCCATCACCTGCACGACGAATCACATCGCCAGGGTATGTCCCCCTCACGAACCCCGGCCGCCTCGCCCGAGAGCGGCCTCTGGCCCGGACATGAAAAAGAAGCACAAGCTGCACAAGTGCACCGTCCAGCAGCTCGTCCGTAGGGTAGCGTGGCCACTCACATCGGACAAACGACTCGCTTCCCGCCCAACGGAAAGCTTAAGAAGGGCAAACACCTGCGGTAGCGCCAGGTCCAGAGATCAGCGCCACCACCATCGGCGGTGATCCCTGCTGCTTCCCCCGCGTCTTGCCCCGTATCGGAAGGCAGCCCCGACCCAGGCGGGACCGGGGTAACTGCGGGGGAAAGTGGACTGGGCGAGGAATGGCAAGTAGTAGTAGAAAAAAACGTCCTCTTATCATATTGGGGTGTGGGCGTGTGGGTGACACCCCCTCCACCCAGGTCGTATTGTGATGATATTCCCAACATGAGCATGACCTCATGCCGAAGGGCCGCCGGCCGCGACCACATGTGAAAATGATACTCTGAGAGGGATGAATGAGTAGTTCCCGAGGAAGCTAGCTGGGGCTGAGAAGAGAAGGAGACAGGAAGGGCCCTTCAGCTCTGGGCCACGGCCAAAGAAGCTGCTGTCCTGGAGAGAACGAAATAACGTGACCACCCTGGTGCTCTCCATTCCCATTCCCACCCTCTTCCACCGTGGGGTTTGCTATCTGGGCCAGTCTCCTCCTCAGAAAAGCTTGTCAACGTTTTTTCCCTTCCCTCCTGCATGGTGCATCCGCCATCTTTCCCGCCCTAGGAACGAATTGGACGCTGCATCTTCACCTTCACGACGACCCCTTGAAGCGCTCCCCGTTTCACCATCTGGCAACCCACACCCCTATCACAATCGCTTAACCAACATCTTGCTCTCTTCGGTATAGAAAGAGAGAAGAAGCACCACGATGAAGAACATCATTAGTCTCGTCGCCGGCGCGTTGGTGCTGGCGCGTGGCGCCGCGGCCGCGGAGAACTGCGCGGGCCTCGCCGTCACCGCGATCCCCTCGTGCGCGCAGAGCTGCTTCCTCGAGGGCGCCTCCTTCGTCGGCTGTGATGGCCTCGACTTTGGATGTCAGTGCGGGAAGGAGGCGGCGCTGTATGCTGCCATTGAGCCCTGCGTCGCGACGGGATGTCCTGCCGCGTCGTTCCAGGCTGTTATCGACGGTGCCTCTGCCGGTAAGTCGCTTGTTTTCTTCCGTCTTTGTCCAGTCTTCTCTAGAGCTCGACCATGATGTTGTCGATGGTGTGGCGTATCAATCCCATCTAGTCGTCGAGACATTGATGCTGACGCAGGATACAGTCTGTGGTTGTGCTGGCGTTGGCCTGGGTGGTGGTGCGACAGTATCCGGCTCCTTCGTGTCGTCCATTTCTGCCGCAGGCATCGGATCGTCGCCGGCGACCGCGACCGCGACACCTTCTGGAGGCGCTGGAGGTTCGTCCGCCTCGGCAACGCAAGGTGGTAACGGCGGCGATGGCTGGAGCCCGGCTCCCACGAAAAGCTCGTTCGCGACTTCGTCACCTGTCAATGCTGCCGGTCGCCAATCCGACTTCAAGCTTGGCCTGCTCGCAGTAACCGTCGGTGCAACATTACTCGCCGCAATCATGCCTTGAATATGATGCCATGACGACGAATCGGTGAGAAGAGGAGGCGTTTTTAGAGTGCTATTGCTTTGATTTGGATGGTTTGGAGGCAGGAGGTTTATCATTTCTTCGACTTTACGACATTACTTACACCACGATTTATGGACGGATATACCCAAAGGCCGGCGACCTACATACTCAGCCCAACTCTTCTTCTACCGACGACACCATACGAACAGGGGCCGAGCTACCGCCTTTCCGACCAAGAGTCGCTTTTGGGAACGGGGATCCAAGTATCCCTTATCACGTCCGAAAGACCTATCTGATGGGACGAGTGTACGATTGACTGGTCTCGAGTAGTTCGCCCGTGGTTCAGATGGCAGTTCGGCCGAATGTTCAGATGGGGTTCGTCGCGGACGGGGTTAGTTGTTTAATCCTAATTATAGTACATGCATACTTCTAGCCGACGAGCACTTGCGCTCATCGGAATTCAATATCATGCGTCAGCAGAGCTCATTGTCAAGCATACGCGCAATCTCACTCCTTTCAATGTTGAGATAGAAAAGCTTAATACATCATCAAATGCCTACATGCCTTCCCTGTCTTCTCTTATTTTCGCGAGCTGCTTGGATCACCCCTTACCTTACGTATGCGTCTTAGGTACATGTGTGCAATAATTGGCCAAGGGAAAGGAAAAAGAGGCTACCTCCCGGATAGCCAAAAAGCACCTCCCGGATAGCAAAACTCTATTGATTTGACCCATACGCCGAGTCTTCCGGTTGCTTGCCTTTGAAGGACTGCCAATCATTTCCGCCTGCAAAAGGAAGGCTGTAATCGAATTGTTCCCCGCCACCGAAGATGTCGAGGTTGTCGAAAATGCTGGGATCCCATATCGTGGGCTCTGTGGGTTGCTCGGGTGGGTGGTCCAACGTCGGCTGTTGACCACCACCACCATTCTGGACATAACTCTTCAAGGTTTCCAATGACTCCTCCTGGACAATGTTCACCAGTCTTTGTCTGTACCCATCGGCCAAAACTTGAAACTCTCGGGCCAATCTCGTCAGAATACGGCCAGGCAAGTGCGGTCTCATATGTGCTTCGTATTCCGCAGGATTGAATAGTGCCGCAGGGCTGTCTGCGGTTTCCGTGCACTCGAAGTCTAGGGGTTTGAAGATTAGCCCAATGATCTGTAAATGATCTGCATGTTCATATTTGAGGATTTTGTACTTACACGGACTTGGTATGGCGGTCTCGTCGGCGTTTGGAAACAGAGTGAGATAAATCTCTTTCCATCTCTCCACAATGGGTGTCCGATGTCCGTTCCGCTTCCGGTTGATGTCATCCCATTGAAGCTGGGTCATGAAGCCTGTCTCATTATGGACTTCTCTGAGGAGGCACGGTTCTCGGGCCCTCAGGTGGTCTTGAAGAAGGCGATTAGAAGTGAAATGCGCGCCACACTGTTGACAACCGTGCTCTTTGAAGTGCCTCCGCTTGAGATGCTCCCTGTTCAATGGGTAATTTCGGTTAGCGATCATTCTGGTAGCTTAATCGTAGCACTTGTGGGAAAACAACCTACTTCATCCTGTTCATTCCGTCAAACCCGGGCCCCACACATGTCCTCCATGTAGAAAATTCCGTCGGGTACCGCTTCACGTACGGATACGCGATCTCCTGCTTCTCCTGGCCCTCAAGCTTTTGGCGTTTCCTGTTGGCATCCCTATCTTCGGGATGATCCCCAGATTTGTCAATGCCGTCGTCTTCGCGGTGCCTTTTCCCTAGGCCAGCGTGCTCTTGGATTCCGGACACAGCTGAGTTCTGACTAGTCTGCTGGGTGCTTGTAAACGAAGACCCAGCTCCGCCTTGTTGAACCTAGCGGTCTCCTAGCCTTGCGTTTATGAACCTCTCAAAGAATCTCAACACCCCAGCAGTTATTCGACGGGTTTCATTGGTCGACAGGAGAGTGGAGGCAATTGCCATATCTGTGTCTTCGGATGGCGCTCGTGTTGAAGACTCAGAAGGTGAAAGCGTGCTTGGCGAGGAGTCTATCCCAAGAGTTGTGTCGACCTCCTGTTTGACGGTGCTGTCTGGCTGAGAGAGGCTGCCTATTGATGCCACCGTGTTTTCGTCCGCCATCTCGGAGACTTTTCCATCTGAGTAGTCATCCCCTTCCATCGCAACATTCATGCTGCATGTGTACTCATCATCATCTGGCTGAGAGCCTGATAGGTGTTCGACGGGGGAATGCGCCATTTCGCTGTCGACACCTTCCAATTGAGTGATATCCGGGCTCCCTGGCAAGGAACACGACCCCTCGTCGGGATCTTGATGTCAGGTGCGAGATTCGTACCCGGAGTCTTCGGGAAGGAATTCTGCTAGTGATGGACCGCCGGTACATGTATGCTTCATGCATGTAAGGCCCAGAACTTTGTCAACTGCTTCATCGAAACTCAGCGCTCTCTGCTGAAAGCCGCGCAAGATGTCTCGCACGTCTTGTCTTGTGGCACAAGACTTCCCACCTGAGTCGGTGTAAGATAATAGCGACCAGGGCACGGGCAATTGAGACGTTCCCGCTGACGGACGTATCTTCGACTGTTCTTGGTCAAGATTTGATTTTAGTCCACTAATGTAGGCTGATGTGATTCCAATCTCTGGGGAGCCCGATGAGAGATAGAGGGGGTCGGAAGGCTTCCTATGGACTACAATCAGCATTGTGATACATGGAGCAAGTGACTAGACGGTGGAAGATAATATATGAGCAGAACAAGCAGACATACGGAGGTAATTTCGATCCTCCTGATCCTAGGCTGTACTTTCGTTGCGGATTAAACTTGAATAGTGGAAAGATATCTTGTTGGTGTTGCATCGTTCCCGCCATCCCAGGGGGAAGGACGTCGATTTGATCAAACGGGGGAGTCATGAGAAACCCGTCGTCTTCCGTGACCAGGTGGGGGCCCGGCGGCTGCTGTGGCCGATTGTCCATGGTGGGAGATAAGGGAGAGTTACTGTCGTAGAGAATCTGGCAATATTGGGTGCTCCTTCTTGACAGCTGACATTTGTGTGAGTAGCTTATAAGGATTGATGTTTTATGTCAATTGTTTGAGCTGGTGGAAGCTTTTACCCTACGTTCTGCCAACTTGACGAAAATGCGCAGGTCGCCGTCGCGTCGTCTCAGCCTGATCTGTCGACCCATTGCACCAATCTACAAAACGCGTAGTGGGCTGCCTCGCTGCGGCGTAGGCCAGTCTGAGGCCAGATGTAAGCAGCACAATAGACGCTTGGCGGCGTTCTCGATGTCCATTCGCCCTGTATCAGCTTAGCTCAGGAGCCCATTGGATCTCCCTTCCGACGAAAAAAACGCGCCTGCTGACGTCACTGGCCTCGAAGGATAAGGGGCCAGTGTCAGCCCTTGCTGCTTAAGCCTGTTGGGGACCCCATCATCGGGACTGACACAAATTAGTGACGATGCTTGTTCAGAGTTTTAGGGACGCTCACGGCTCATATCATTGCCGGAACAAGTCAAAAAGCGCTAAGTTGTTGTTGAACTTGCGTTTCAATCCTACTGTGGCCTTTTCGAGTGTTTAAACCCATGGTCATTAAGCTAGAGACGGCGACCGTTGAGACAGAACCATATTTGCTTGACCGTAGGAAAGCCGGCCGTTTCCAAACGCCTTGAGGTCGGGTGTTACAAAACATTACTAAACGATGGCTTATTTTTGGCAGCTGGTGATGCCGGCAACGAGACGACCTATTATTTTTAAATATGCTGCGTATACGCTACCACGACCTCAATCTCTTTAATGCATGAAGACGCCTTCTCTGAAATCTTTCCCGGGTCATCACCAGGTGCTATTTAGCCCAGGGAACATGTTTTCCCGTGTGAGATTTCCACTCATTGAACATCTAGGAGATCACACAACATCCTTACCGCTGCACGGCAAGACTAGAGCCTTGGCGGGGCTGTGCTTCATTCATGTATGTGTCCAACGTCAACCTGACACTACTTCTTCGGCCTCGCTTAGACGTGCGCAGGCGGTCGGGCAACTTTACCTGGTTGAAGGACAGCATCAAATCGCGTGTTGATTTCCCTTCGCGGACTAAAACCTCCTCTCTTCCCGTGTCTGTGCCGCTGTGCTTCTTGAAGGGTGGGTGGAGAAGGACAAGGTTGTCTGTATGTTCCTATCCACCGATCGGCCGTGACGTGGCGGTCTAGCCCTAAAGGATGAAAAGAATCATACTCATTCTGTTAAGAATCTGGTTCGCCTTTCGTCTAGACGGGCCATTTGGGGTCCGTATACCCTGCTATTCAGGGTGTAGTTTCGTTATTCTGGCAACTGAGTGAATGTTGGTTGTTCCTTCTCGACTATGACCCTGGCCAAAGTACAACAGCTTAGTGGTCCGCGACTATAACCCCGGCTGCGTCGCTTGCGACCCTTGTTTTTGCCGACCACATTCGTTGGCGCGGCCCCCAGTTACCGTCAACCAGGATAGCGTGCCACTATCGTATGTTATATCGCCGGTGGCCAGGGGCGGAGGGCTTTCCGGACCTCTAGAGTCTCTATCTATCCCCATTTTGCCGGTGCCCGGGCCTAGTTCGTGGAGGCAAGAATGCAACTGCTCGCACCGTGCCGCATCCGTCCAGGCAGGCACCAGGAATCCTTGCCTTTTTTATTCGAAAGGCTTGAGGACCCTGGCGGCCGTTGCGGTTCGTTGGCCAGTTAGCGAACTGACAGGAAATGAAGGCACTTACCCGAGGACTTGGTGAAGACGTGCCTAGGTATGTAAGCATGTGGTGTCAGAACTAGGGTCTTCGTTGTCACAACCAACGATCACCTCATTTGATTAGGTGGGTTATAGATCTTGGCAACCCTGTGGTGCTCTACTTGGAATGAGCTTACTGGCAATCTGGCATGAGCCGACCTATCTCTAACCAGCAAAGATGCCAAAAAGGTTTATGGTAAGTAGTGTACATGCACGATTCGCTCTGAAGGACAATGACTCAGCTGAGTACATTCGTTTCTCGCGAGACTCGGGGACCGAAGCAAGACGTACTCAGCTTACTCAGCCACAGCGTGCAAGCTACCCAGAAGCGAAGATGTCCGCACTGCCAACGGGGGCCAACGCAGGTCAACGGATCCGACAATACGATGGACTAGACCCTGTCAATACACGAGATACTCAGTTAGGTTGTCTGCAACCGAGTTGCGGGAAGCTCTAAGCCTAAATGGGCACCACGAAAAGGGCATCACTCAATCCTTCGCAGGGGATCTGCGTTCATTACCCATGCTCTGTAGGATGGACGAGCAAACGTCCATGTTACCAATGATGGATTCTAAACCCGCCTCGCTTGGCAATTCATCATCTTGGTTAAGTTAGTTGAATATTTGTGGCGATGTCATGGATATAAATACCTGTCAAGGACTGTTTTATGACCACGAGCTTCTCACAACACAACTCCTTGTCAAAGATCATACCCATCCCAAACCTTCCACGCCTCTGAAGATGTCTACAATGACTTCCACCCTCCAAACCTTACCCTCCACCCTCCCAGGTCCCCCGGTCCCCTCCTGGACCCAGCCCGCCACAGCCCCTAGGGCGACACCCCCGGAGGCCCGCATCACGATCCCTGACTTCATGGGCCGGTGGCGCTCAAAGCAGGGCTGGCCCTGGGAAGTCCGACGCCACCCCGCGTCCGGCAAGATCCAGGCGGAGTCGTAGAAGTGGATGCGCGGCTTCGACGGCATCAGCGACGCCTTCGTGGACAAGATCATCGCCGGGAAGTTCCCCGAGATCGCGTGCCTCGTCTTCGGACACCAGGGCGAGGCGGCCTGCATGGTTTCCGCGCTCATCATGCTGCACTTCTTCACCATTGACGATAACACCGAACACGAGGAGGAGGCCGAGGTGCGCAGGCAGGTTGCGGCTATGGTGCATGCCCTCCGCCGCCCCGATGAGCGGCCCCCAAGCGATGCGCTGGCGAGCGTGCATATGGCGGCTGATATTACGGCGCGGTATCGCGATGTTAGGACGAAGGAGTCGTGGAGGTTGTTTGTTGATACGTTTTGTGACTATCTTGAGGGCGTTGGGGATGAGGCTGCCGCAAAGGATATGCCTATTTTGACTCGCGAGAAGTATATGCGCATTCGGAGGCGGACGATCGGTGTGCTTCCGGGCATAGCGTCGATCATGGTCGATTGCGCGACGCGGCCGGGATTTTTCGAGCTTGATGTTGTTGAGAATCTGGTGGATATGTGCATCCGCATCATCATCAACCAGAACGACATGTACAGCTTCGACAAGGAGCAGGCACGTGGCGAGGACGGGCACAATGGTGTGCGGATCCTGATGGAGGAGCAGAAGATTGGTGTCCAGGAGGCCATGAATCGGCTGGGCGATGAGACCACGGACCTCGTCAACAGGTTCGTTGACTTGTGCGACAATTTTCCGAAGCTGGAAGATGAGACTGATTAACGTCCCACACCCACTTTTGGTCACCCCCCACATTTGGTCACCCCATAAATCCCTCACCACCATAATAACCCCCCAACTTCAACTTTGCAAATCTCAACTTATATTAACTCAATTACCATAAAACTTTATACACAACTTATTTATACTTATATGACTTAATATACTAAAAATAATATTATCTAAGGTTTTAAGGTTATTGTAAATGATCAGAGTATCAAAAAAACAGCATGTAAGCATAGTATACTACGAATAACTCTAAATAACCGAATTAAAGGCTACCAGGAAAGGGATGTGGCCTTTTCCAACCTCTAGAGGCTCTTTCCTATTAAGGAAACCCATCTAACTGAATGGGTTCGCATTCAGGCAACACTAAGGTTACCACCAACACATTAATAACTCAAAGAATTCGCTAAGTGTATCCTAACTATCCATAGAGACTCCCAGCCTCTTAGGAAAAACTGGGTTTCATCCTTTTTAAGGAAGAATCTATTAATCAAAGTCTATAAAAGCAGAGTAATTAATTCCCAGCGTATTAATAAAACTACAACTAATATAATTAGACCATAGTTTAAATACCTCGCTATATCTAAAATCAAAGCTATTAAAACAATTAACTAATACAATATAAATAAGACAAGTATTCTCAAGGGTAAAAGATCCAATAAGCTTATTCTAGGATTAACAGAGACTCACTCTATTAAAAAAAAACCTAGGTCATATACTTATATATCTCTTATCGAGTATATTTCTATAATAAATAAAACACTACCTCCACTTATAATCTACAAAGAAAAGAGTATCTAATGATAATAGCTTCCTTTTAATTTAACTTTAACGTGGTTCATCATCGAGCGGGACACCATCATTGACCAGGACACTTTTCCCACCTTCATCATCCTCCCACTTTAACACATCTTTTCTTCCACTATATAATACCTAATACCTTATCCGAAAATAGGATTAATCTAATAATTAAAGCAATTCGATTAACTCCACGATTAAGTATCCAACACACAATAATCATTTACAACGTTCCTAAAACTACCCTCCACACCAGAATAAACAATTAAACTACTAAAACTAATAATACTAATATACGATTAAATTTAATAAAGACCGAGGAGGAGGTAATTATTTAATATATTATTAACTTGGATTCTCAAGGATTCTTACCCCGATGCGTAAATATAAAAGATATAACTAATACACTACTCCGGAAACGTGCTTCCCGACCGGTCAGGAGACACTGGATAAAACGCTTCGTCCAGCAATGCCCAAAACTTAAGAGGCGATTTTCTCGTATCTATGACTATTAGAGAGGCCTCTACGAAAATCCTATAATTATTAAGCTTTGGTTTCGACTTATAGCTAATATACGATCGAAATACGGTATCACGAATAAAGATTTCTATAATTTCGACGAGACCGGCTTTATAATAAGTATAATTTAACTTAGAATAGTTATTATATATTTCGATCAGATTAGGAAACTAAAAAAAGTTTAACTTAGTAATAATAGAAAACGGGTAACGGCGATTTATTATATTACTAGTGATAATTACACAATACCGCCTTTTTTAGTGGTTCAGGGCCGCTTCCACCTCGTGAGTTGGTACTCCGAGGCCCAGATTCCGGACAACTAAGCAATTAAAACAACTTCCAATAGATGGACCGATAACGAGATTACCCTCCAATAACTTCAGCATTTCGATAAACACTCAAAACGGCGATTAAGAGGTACATATTGGATACTAATCGTCGATGGCTATAAAAGCCACGTTAATAACGATTTCGAAGAGTATTATAAAAAGAAGAAGATTATAACTATCTACCTACCTGCTCATTCATCACATCTAACCCAACCTCTTAACGTTAGCTAGTATAGTGTATTAAAATTAATATATAGTTCTTAAATTAAGTACTTTATTAAGGCCCGGATTACCCACATCACTAAACCCGAGTTCTTCCTCGTATTTAAGGCCGCATTCCTTTAAACCTTTACCTAGGAAAATGTCCATGGGGGTTTTAGAGGAGCTAGGCTTATTCCTTATAACCCTTAAACTATCCTTTCTAAGTTGGATATACAATTATGGACACTAATAACCCTAAGCACCCCTATCAGGCTACCCGACCCTTGGGTTTCTAAAACACCTTAAACCACTAATAAGGCTATCTCTTAGTCTTCACCTATAAAGGAAAAAATCTCTAAGCATCAGGGAAGCTCACTAACACCAATTTATAAAACTACTAATAAGCTTTTAAAAGGTTTATAGTATATTTCCCATATATTTGCCCTTATAAAGGAAGAGCTACGCTATCTTCGAGATACAAATACGGCCCTTAGTAAGCACCATAAAGCTAAAAGAACTAGACTACAGGATGGAGGGGCACTAAAAGGGTCTCAGGTAAGGGATATTATAGCTAAAAAGGGTATTATTAAAAAGGAAGGGCGTAAAGAGGAGGAAAACGAGGGGTCATTAAAGCGTCGTCGAACAAGTTCGCGATACTATAGTATCTATCGTAAAACCGGCTATAACACGAGAACTTATCTAGAGGTTGTAGAAATAAGTAGTTTAAGTAATTTTAAGTAGTTATAATTAATTTAATTAATTTTGGTTAAGATATGGAAGTTGTTAATGATAAAGGTGGGAAAAGTGTCCCGGTCGATGATGGTGTCCCGCTCGATGATGAACCACGTTATATAAATTATAAAAGTTTATAATAACAAACAACAAGTGGATATTATCACGGGCCGAACCCGGTTGTTATGCCCGGGCTATGTGTCAAAATTGAGGGGTTGAAAATATGTGTGTATTGTTGATTGTTTGTGTGTGTAGATTCTACCCTAGATAGAATCTTTTCTGTTTGTTCCTTTTAAACCTAGCTTATACTTTATTATTTAGAGTTGTAGCTAAGCCTTATCCTATCCGGGTTATAGTCCTCAAAAGTGTATCCTCGTGGTTTTCTCTTATGTGTTTCTGAGTGTTTTAGGTAGCCAATTTGATACGCCCCCTCAGGGGAGGACTTTTAGGATGGACTTCCCTGCTTTGTGGACGCCCCCCCCCCCCCCCCTTTGGCTTTTTACGCCTTTAGTCCCTTCGTGGTATAATATCCTTGCTTTCCTTGCTAATAGGGAAGATCACGAGCTTCCTCCGTTGCTCGGGCTTTAATGGCCTATCCATTGTCCTTTGCTATTTTAGTAGCCCATATAGCCTCGTCTTTTGTGAGGTCTTGTTCCCTGTTGCACTATAGAAGTACTTTCTGCTCCTTTATTCTTATTTGATTCCTGAATTCTTTAAATTATGGTAATCCGAGGCTTTTCGTAAGGCCGTCTACTATGAGCTTTGTGGACGGTGTATAAACCACAGAGACACGGCTTTCTGTGACCTTTTAACGTAGTTAGTGGTTGTGAATATTGATGTAGTGAAGGTGTGTTTATAGTATAATAAGGTTTATAGTTATAAACTTGACTGTTTGTAAATTGTTATACTAAATTTGAATTATAGGTTATATTCGATTTTTAGTAGTAAATATTATTTCCGGAATATCCTTAGTTAGTAATTATATACAAAGTAAGGCAATGAGGTGATTAGTGAAGAGTACCTCCTTTATTATTTAAGAGAGGGAGAGAAATTTTGTTTTTGTGGTTAACGTCGTAACCGTGGTCTGCTTGTTCACTCTCTAAGCGACGAGGCCTCCGAATAGCTTTATTGTTAGAGTTTATAAGTTTTTCTAGTCCAGGGAGTTATTTACGAAGTTTACGTCTAAGGTGACCATAAGTATATTATTATCGTTACCGGGCTTAGCACCGTATTCTAAGTAGAGAAATTGCATAGAATAGAGGTGTCACGGTCCAAGGCCCGATCAGAGGCCTCGGAACCACTCGGCCATGTTCAACGCCAACCGCTGCTTACTAAGCCTGATCAGGCCCAAGTAGACCTGATTAGGATCCAACGGATTTGTAGGGCAGCAGACTTTTCCTTCCTTTCTCCTTATTTTGAAGATACTCGTAGTAGTCGCTATAGCTAGTTGTAATATACGTACTTGGACTATTATATTATCTTTAAGATTATTAAAAGTATTTAATTGAACACCTAATATAAAAGCCCACGATTTATATAAGAGTAGTAAGAAGTTCTAGATGGGTTAACCTGAGGAGTCCCTGAACGTCTAAAACTGATTAGTATGGCCTGATCAGACCTAAAGGTTATCATAAACTCGAAAAGACGCGTATGTATATTCGTAGTAGAGTACCTCGATTATGTTATTAAGTATATTATGGTTACTACTTAATATAAAACGCTAGGATAAGTGATAACTACGTGATGATGGAAAGTAACGCTGAATTATTTAGAAACCCGTAATAGTTAGTGTAACTAATCGGATAGTTTATAACCCAACTATAGGAAATGCGGACCACCTAAGTAACCGAATAAGAGACTTAATAAGAGCAAATTCGACTATTATAGGGAGCCCTAGTAGAACCCAGGTACCCAACCTCGACGATAAACCAGTCCCCAATACCTTCTATAACACTAATTCCCCCCAATCAGGCTTATATACCACCTCCAAAATAAACTAAACATTAAATTCCTTACCCACCAAAGTTTAATGGATTATATAAGAAGTTTCAATAATAACACCTTAAGATGGGAGGGAAGATAAGCATAGATAAAAAAGCCTTCAGTTCAGAGTCAACCGTATTCACCTACATCTACTCTAGGCTAGAAAACACTATACAAACCATAATAAACGCCTATTATGCGCAAAGAGGGGCCAATGGGTCGAAGAACCCGGATAAATTCATAGAATACTTAAAGGGTTACTATGCGGACCCTAACACAGAAGTACGAGCCCTTAATTAACTAAGGACTATACAACAAAAGGAGAACGAGAATTTCACATACTTCCTCCCCAAATTTAAAAAGAGCTCACAAAAGTAGGAGGAGGATACTGGTTAAACGTTATAAGGATCAACTACATTAAAGGAGCCCTAAACACCATAATAAGAGCCCCCCTTATTAGTATAATTAGTAAATTAACGATATACATTATATACACCTAGATACTCCTGAATATAAACTTAGAATTAAACAACGAATCCTACTAAGCCCGCCGTGAGTGTCGGCGTAGGAGATCACTAACCCCTAACCGAATAAGAACTAAGTCCCCTCGGAAATAGAACGGTTAATTAGAGTCCCCCTAACCTAATTAAATGGAGTGGGAACCTACAAAGGCAAATAAACTAACCAAGGACAAGAAAGTCCGTAAACGGCCAAGCTAAGAGGAAGCTCGTAGATGTTATAACTATAACAAAAAAGGGCACATATAATAGTAATGCCCTAAGGATCAAAAAGAGACAAGGAAAACTAAGACTTTTAAAGGAAAAACTAAGAAATAAAGTGAAATAGATAGTAGCTCTAATTAGAACTCTAAGAACTCGGGAAAAAAGTAACTCTTAGTGAAAGTCGTCATTAGGAGGAATAAGCTGTGGAGGAATGGAAGGTTGTTAAAAAGAGTATAGATTATGACCTATTTTATATTAATATCGGGATTAATGGGATATACTATACAACTACCCTTATTAATATAGGGTATTTAATATACACCCTAATTAGCGACGCTTTCACTAAGAAACTCCACTTACTACGCATTAGTATTACACCTCGAAACTTAATACAAATCACTATCATAGTTCCTAGTATAATCCACTACGTCACTTACACTAATATTAATATTAATAACTATAAACAACACCGATTATTCTTTTATATTATTCCTAACTAAAAAAACGATGTTATTTTTAGAAAGTCCTAAATAATTAACGATAATATTATGGTTTACCTAGTGCAAGGTACTCTATATATAAGTATTGCGGACCGCTAGGTAATAAAAAGGAAACTGGGTTAGGCCCGGTAAAATCCAAAGTTCCCAATCCAATAATAAATTAAATCGGTATTCTCAGCCCTAATTAGGTGAGTATAGAAGAGAAGAGAGACCCCTCTTAGTACATCCACCCTAAACGCATTCTCCGCAAATTTAACCAATATCAAAAAAGCCCCAACACTAAAAATAAAAATAAACCCGAGGACGAAACTCCCTACGTATTACTATAAATTTCTACATATCTTTAACCAAAATAAGGCTAATTAATTACCACTATACTAAAAGAACGTCGACCATACTATCCCTATTAAAAAGGACTCCCATTGTCACAACCTTTTCCTACCAGCCGGGGGCTACAATAGGGATCACTAAGGCTATATCTCAATCGAGGAGTTCACCGGTATTTCAGTGAATATATATATCTCGATATCTTAGGTGTATTTGTAATAACGCATCTAAGTCCTCTAACTTACGGCGCCTCCTTATAAGGGCAACGCTAATTACGTAATATTTCACGTAATTATCGTTAAGGACAAAAGACGTGTAATATATACCCCCCTTTAAAAAGCAATTATCCCAATTACTCTAAGAATTTTTATCTATTATACACAAATACCTCCTCCTATTATCCCGATTTTCTCAATAACAACGATGAATTCATTTATATTAACGCTTAATCCCTTAGTCTTTTTTATATTATTATAAAAGTGTAATGAACATAGTGGTCTTTAAGTACTTCTCCGGGTTAGGGCTAGGGAAATTTACGGGGCATTTTATACTTAACTTCTAAAGTACCTCGATAATAATACGAAAATTCTTAACTTCGGCGTAAAAACTCGTAATTTTATCGATTTTAAACTAGTTAATAGCATAGTAAACTTCCTCGGTGATACTTTATATAATTACTCCCTTATCCTCGAAGTGTATAAGATAGTTATTGAAGTTAGCGCCGTCGAAGGTATTCGTAGTAATAGTAGTACTAATTACTTAGTTAATAGTATATTTATTATTAGTGATGTGTAATATAACTTCGTTTTGGATACCATCGATGAGATTTTTAATATCGGTGTAAACTTTTTTGGTGGTAGTGTTAGCGTCCTTAGCCTCATAGTAGGCCATCATATCCTTAGTATTAATATTACCGATATTAGTTATTAAAGTAATTAAGAGAAGGTTAATACGGTGTATACTTATAATATGTTCTGTAATAAGATTATTAATATAACCATTAGTGTTAATAAAGTACACGGTGAGGACCTAGGTATAGTTTAGGATATGTTCTAAGTAAGCCTCGCCGGTGGTGAAGTGGTTATACGCTTTTTTAAGTGTGTTTTAAGTATAGTGAATTAGGGAATTAAAGGATATATTAGTCAAGGACTTAATTCCCTAAAGGATGTTCTCGATCTCGTCGAGGAGAACTATGTTAAAGTAGGGCTTAAATGCGTTTTTAGTTTGCTCGATGTACTCTTTAATGGTATTCTTCTAAGTAGTGTTAATAGGAGCCTGCTTTTTGGGGGTTTTTTTATTAAAAGTAGTGGACTTTTTAGGAGTGATATTAACGACGTCGTTATTGTTAGTGGCCTTATTAGGTTAATTATTATTATTATCGTTAATAGTAGTGGGCTTTTTTATGGTGGCCTTTTTCGCGGCTTTGTTCAACTTATTGCGTTCCTTGTGTATAGCCTTCTTCTCGGCTTAAGTTAACCTAACTAGGGTACTAAGTTTAACGTTATCACCGTTATCCTTATAGTTTTAGTTAACACCGTGGTTAACAGGGTTAGTGGTTGTGGGTGAGATTGGGTTTAGTATTTCGTCGTCGCCGTTGAAGTTGGTGGTATGTTTGGGCGGCTCGGTGAGATGCGACTGGTTGGGAGACTCGGGGACCTTATAGACCTCGAAGACGAGCTTAGGGATTTGTTTTATTAGCATCTTAATGGCTTTAGTGATGGACTTTTATGTTATTGAAGGTGAGTTGTATTTACTTCGTTGTTTAATATGAGTATAATTTGAGGAGGTTTTAGTTAATATTTGTGTAGAAGAAGAATTTAATAAATAAAGAGTGTGGGTACCTTTATTTCTAAAGGTTAGTAATAGGGGGAAGGTGTAAATAAAAACGAGGGTTTACTCCTTCCTTCCTTTCAAAACCTTAAAAAAGATCGTTAATCTAAAAAAAACGTTAATAAAGAGAAATTCAGGTTTAACGACGTTATTAAAAGTGTTATTGGTTGTCCTTATTAAAAAGACGTAGTATTATTGTTATTCGTTGTTATTTCGTTTCCTATACTTCTACTTATTCTCTTAGTTAAAGGGGAATTTCCTTTTATATTCGTAGATGAGATCTCCGGTGTTAAGTAAAAGAAATTCTTTGGATTCCTAAGTATTGTTTTTAGTGTTAAAACCCTTCTATTTAACGAGATATTCAGTAGTTGGGTTGCATTTTCGCCATAAGATCCTATGGTTAACGAGGTGATCAATTTCCCATTCCTTATTACTGTCGACTTTTATTGGCTAAGGTTACGGAGCTTTACGCCCAAAGGGGTCTTCTCCTTAAGTTAGCTTATATAGTTGTATAAGGGATAAAACTAGGTATATCCTCTAATAGTTGGGGAGGTTTACTTTGTAGGTGAGAGGGCTTATAATATGTGAAATTTGGAATGGTCTTATATGGTGGGAAGTTTATTTGTTATTCTTTTGGTTTAGGAGATGGAAGCCTCGTCCTAGGCGAATCTAAACTTCGTTGTTTTCGCTGAAGGTTACGTTTGAGTGGTAGTTGTTGTACTTTTTTTTATGGATTGTGTTTATGGTTTTAATTAGTATTAACGCTTCCTTTTAGTATATTTCTCGGAGTACATTAAGGGCCTTGGTGGGAGTATCCTTTTTTATTACTACGTTGAGAATACTCTATAGTTTGAATCCTAGTATTAATTTATTAGGGGATTATCTAATTATTATTATTAGTAAGTTATTAAGATTGTATTAGAGTATTAGGAGAATATTCGTTTATGGTATAGTTGGGGATTCTAATGTGTGGAAGTGTATTACTACCTTAACCGTTTAGTTAGTTTTTTTGTTTTAATTATTAGTTTAGGGGTAGTATACTATTAAGAAGAGAAGTTTCATATTAAGGGTATCGAAGATCGTATTCCAAATTACTAAGATAAATTTAGGGTCCTGGTTACTAATAATATAACGTAGTATTCCCTAATTAATAAAATAAAATGCCCTAAGGAGTAACTTTGCTTATTCCTTAGTTTTATAAGTTGTATAATCCATAAAGAGTAATGTCTTCTTCGAGACTTTGTATATTATGGTTATTAACGTATCGAGTTTAGGGAAACTAGGGAGTGCCTAAGGGGTTCCGTTGGATGTAACCCGTGGTATATTAGTAATGAAGTCGATTATTATAGTGTCGTAGGGGATATCTACGACGGGGATAAGCTGGAGTAATCCTAGCGGCCTTTACTTATTAATTTAGTTTTCCTTATAGTAATTATAATACGAGATATATATCCTTATAAGCATTTTCTTATTATAGAACTAGAAAACCGTTATTTTAACTATTATATGGTCTACTCTAAAATAGTATTTCTTATCGTGGGTAAAGTAAAGGATTATTTATATTAATCGGTGTAGAATATATAACCACTTTATTCTATTCGTAGTAGTATAAAAAAGTAGTTTACTCTTAGAGATACTCTAGGGGGTAACTCTCCATTTTATAGTAGAGTAGTTTTTGCTCTTAGTGCGATTTTCCTCTACCTCGGCTTCGGTTAAAGACCACCATCATTCCTTTTCTTATTACTATTAATCTAATTGCTAAAAGACTCGGGTATATCTTTTGTTGTTCTTATAATTATTAACGACTTTAGTGATGAGATTTTCGGAGATACCGATCACTGTTCCTCCTGTTTGTCCTAGCTCTAGGGCTTTATCACCACTGTACTAGACGAATTTTATAACATTAGTGGTGTTATTCTCTTCTTTACTATGGATTATCTCGTTAAGGATATCGTTATCCTCGAATTTATTTACTTACCCGGATATTACTAATAGAGGTAGCCTAGAAAGGGTATTAAGTATAATATTAAACTTCCCTAGGATATAAGTAACGTTAAGATTAAACTATAATAAGTAGTTTACTGTGTTAGCGAAGTGGAGGTTAGTTTTATTGAGATTTATTGTTTTTAACGAGGTGTGTGTTAATATTCCCTTTGTGGCTATGTGATTCGTTAGGATCTGGATTAACTATTTATTAGATTGTACTAGTTTCCTAAGCTTCTTTATAACCCATATAACACCTACAACCTCTACCTCTATTGCGAAGTATCTCTTTTCTATAGGGGATATGACTTTAGAAAGGAAAAGTATAGGTAGAATGTGTTTTTGTGTAATCTCTTTTCCCAGTATATCGGTGCTATTCTAAGGTATATCTAATTAAAATACTATAAGTCTAAAGTTACTTTTATAAGTGTTAACTTTGAAAAAAAGGGGTTTTGTGGGGTTATAGTGAAATCTTATAGCCTAATTATAGAAATTTTCTTATAATACGTTCTAAGTTTCGAGCTCTTCGGTGATCAGCTTAAACACTATTTTTTGGACCCTCTTTATCCTAATAGCTTTACTTAGGCTATTTAGGAGTAGGTTCTCGTTGTATAGTTTTACGTTAAGACGGGTTTTCCTATCCTATAATGGTGCTAATATTATATTAAACTATGGAATGTCTTTTCGTAGTTATCCTATTATACTAAGATATTTTTCGAGGTTATGGAGGTTTTTTAGGAATTGGAGGTTCCTAAATACTATAATCCGGTCTTTTGTACGCTGGATACCGTTAGCGTCTACGGTGTGACCGAGGAGTCTTATAGAGGGGAAGCCGGTGAATAATTTCTTAGGGGAAATGTGTAATTGATGGTCTTCGAAGATCTTTAAGATGATTTCCATGTGTTTAAGGTGGTTTTCGTTGTTGTCGCTGAAGATGATGATGTCGTTAATATAAGCTCTAATGAAGTGCTTATAATTGTGGAACAGTTTATCCATGAATTGCTGAGTGTAGGCTGGTGAATTCTTGAACCTTATAAGGATAACGTTAAAAACCTCGATATTATGGGGACTTATTATAGTTATCCTATTATGGTGTTTTAAATAAATGGGTAATTGGTGGAAAAATCCCGTAGTATCGAATATTGTTATACGTTTTTTCCCTTTAAGGGTAGTTATTATATTGTTTTGGTCGGGAATGGAGTATACGTTTAGAACTGTAATTCGGTTTAAAGGTTATAAATCCACAATAATACGGCCCTTTTTTATATTATTAGTGACTCACTAAACAACGAAAAGGGGGTAAATAACGGGGATTAGTCCATTGCCCTAGGCCATCTTATTATTTGTGTGGAGTTTACTGTAGATGTTCTTAACGACTTTGAGGTCTTTTGTTTTGAGGGGGTAGGGCTTAATTGTTGTCTTCTGATTTTGTTATCCCTTAACTAGTTCGATTCGTATTCGTTGCTCGTTGGGTATAGGGATAAATCCTTTATTATAATAAACGTCTCGGTTATTAAAAAGTGTTTTTATTTGTTGGGTGAATTCTGTGTTTATGTTATAGATTTCCACTTTGTCCTTACTGAGAATCACAGGGACGTTGCTTAGTTTTGATATCCTATAACTAAGTACGTTGTTGTAATAGTGAGGGGGCCTGGGTTTGGACGGGTTTACTGGCTGAGTGAACTAGGTGTAATCGTTAGAATTATTGGTGGCTGCGCTGAGCTCCGTTTTGGATATAGTGGTCCTTGTAGTGGGCTTCTTATGAGTTAATTTGACGACGTTAGCGTAGTCCATAAGGTTCACTGTCTCCTCTTCTTCCCGTGGCTAGATTTGTCCTAGCCTTTGGCCTTATGGGATGGTTAATAGGTGGTCCATGGTATTCCTTATTATAACTTTAAGGTTCAGTAATTCCGCTAATCTCTGGTCTTGTTCTCGGGCTGAGCTTTGGTCTGGGATTTCCGGTGTAGACTTTGTGAAGGTCGCCGGCCCCGGTGGTACTAGGGGTATCCTCGGTTACGGAGGTGGCTACGGCGTAGTGTATAGCTCTCTTAGTGTTTAACTGGGATTTTACTACTAAGTTATTTTGGGAGTTAGGTCGTTATTTATTATAGGATTCCTGTGAAATAGAGTTTATGTTATACTAAAGGGCTTATCCTATTTTGGGGGCCTGAATCCTGAAACGTGCCTGGTTAAGTTTTTAGGGTTTTTTCCCTTCCCCTTCGTTTCTTTAGTTTAAACGGTGGCTTCCATTGTCTATTTGGGTTTCTGCTTGGTCTCTGTAAGCGTCGACTGAATAGGGGTTACGGTCCTTTCGTCTCTTATAGGTAAAAGAGTGATTTTTTCACCTTTAAAGTAAAAATTCTCTTCCCTTAACGGGGGCGAAAAGAATATTATTAGGCTAATCGTTTCCTTTATTATAATAATACTTTTAATTCCGTCGATAATTACATTATTATAGTCGCTTGGATGTATAGTCCATCCACTAGTATTATAGGCTATTATTCTCTAATTAGTATTATCGGAATTTATATACGGATAACCATTATTTCCTTATTTAATATAAACAAGGTTTACGGTTTAATTGCGGAATCTCTCGTTAAGGTTGGTGGTGAAATTATGGTTTTCGTAGGCTAACCAAAAGGTACACAACTTTTAAGCTTCGGCTCGGTGTCCTGGGTTAAGGTTTACTATTACGTTATCGTTTTAACGCTCCGTAGGTGGTGTATTACCCGGTATAAGTAAAGTTAGCGTTAACGATGGTATTATCGTTTACTAAGTCTATAACCTTCTACCCTTCTTTTTTCTTATTATTAACTAATTACTTAGGTTAGGATAATAAGATCATTAACGTAAAAAGGTCTGGTTAGTTCCTCTATTTTAACGTGAATCCTTATGGTGATAATAGAGTTAAGAAAAAAATAAAACAAATTATATTATTATATGTTATAGCCTTTTCTTATTAGCCGGGGGTTATAATAGGGATCACTAAGGTTATATCTTAATTGAGGAGTTCACTTGTATTTTAGTGAATATATATGTTTCGATATCTTAGGTGTATTTGTGATGACACGTCTAAGTCCTCTAGTTTGCGGCGCCTCCTTATGAGGGCGACACTAGTCATGTGATAGTTCACGTGATTATTGTTAAGGACAAAAGACGTGTAACACTCGGTGTTATTCACGGCGCAGAAAGTGGGCGGAGAGGATCATCAGAACACCATAGGTAGCATGAGTAACTTAGCATTTACATATCATCAGCAAGGTCGATTACAGGAGGCAGAAAGGTTAGAGGTACAGCTAATGAAGACGATGCAGAGGCTGATTGGAGAGGAGCATCCCGACACGTTAACAAGCATTAGTAACCTAGTCTATATATGGCAGAAGCAAGGCCAGTGGGAGAAGGCTACGGAGTTGGAGGTGTGGGTAGTAGAGGTGAGAAAGCGGATGCTTGGAGATGGGCATCCCGACACGTTAAACAGCATTGGTACCCTAGCTCACATATGGAAGGAACAGGGCCGGCGAGATGAGGCAACACAGTTGATGCGTGACTGCCTCAAAGCTCAGCAGCGTTGTCTTGGCCTCAATCATCCGGATACCATTCACTCCTCTCCAATGCTCGCGGACTGGGAGAAGGACTCGCTCAAGATTAACGAAACATTACCCGTGGAAGGAGGCGAAGGAGAGAGTGATAGAGCCGGGTACTGTGGTGTTTCAGACTAATATCTACATGTACACACGTTGAGGAACATGTCTTATATAAATAATTCATAATATTATACTGAGTTTCACTTTGGAGGCTTTATAAACTGGACGGTAATTGGAAACTATCACTAAAGCTTCATGACTTTCGCCTTAATAGAAAAGCTGACGTCATTGCTTCGATAACGGATCGCGTTGTCATGATGTTCCCAAATGCTTTCATTTATCCTCAAGCAGTATGCCGGCGTTCCCAAGTATATTTAATAAGTAACTAAATTATAAAACTTTAATCACTTAAAACTCAACATTTTTACTTGTATTTTACTGTATTAAACAATAAAAAAATAAAACTTTCTTAATAAAAGGCAGTATTTTTAGTTTCTGATTTTTATGTTGAATAATAATAAGTAAATAAACAGAATATGTTGTTATTTGCGCTACTTCTAAAACCCAGGCCTAGTGAAATGGAACCAATTGTCAGATTGAACGCTCCAAAAGCGCCTTGGAACGGGCGCTCGGTGTAAGGTTAATCCCGAGTGCGCCTCAGGCATCCAGGGGCGTCCCCTACCCCTATCCCTAGGGTCAGGGACGCTCCCTGAAGCACTTAGCAGAGACAACACATCAATATACGCAATTGACCCTCAATTCGACACCAATAAAGACCACTCGCGTCGCTGCATGAAAATCCTATCGCGGTCTCGTCTATTCCGGTTCCCCATCGGCCCACACAACAATATTCGCAGGCGGATCTTCCAACGCGTTGAAGAACTCAACCACGTCCTTGTTGCTGTACCGCATACTGAAGTGAATCAAAACAAACGTCGTCTTCGGCCACTTCCGTACCACCTTCTCCAGATCCTTCCATTTCGTGTGTTTCGTCTTGTCCGCCTGGGCGTCGTGCTCGTCGTACAGGAAGCTGCACTCCGTGATAACCACAGGGATCCCGTTCCGCAACCACTCAGGCTCGACAGCCAACGTCGATGCGGTCGTGTCCCCTAGAAACGCAAACATTGGCGTCGTAACCGTCGCTGTGAGCTCGACGCCGGATTGTCGGAGGTTCTTGAGTTCCGGGCCAGGGAGGGAGGTGTATTCGGGCTTCAGCTTCTGGTTGGTGAACCTGAAGACGTACCCGACGCTGGGGACGGTGTGGTCGCAATTGAAGACCAGGGCGTCGATGTTCTTCAGTCTTCGGAGTGGGACGGCGTCGCCGTGTTTTACTGCTATCGTCTTGTGGGTGCCGAGGAAGGCCCGCTCGCCTTCCGTCCTCCCTTCTTCGTCGACGCCCTTTCCGTCTACCTCTAGTCCCAGAGCCTCGGCGTCGTTACTAGTGTAGAGTCCGCCGCGGTTGAGCAACGTTTTCGCGAGGACGAAGTCGTCGAACGCCTTCTTCATCTCGACGGGACACATGACGTCTGGAGGATCCTCGCGCTTGGTGAAGGCTGGAGCGAGGAGCACCTGCAAGTCGTTAGTCAAGCACATTGGAATAAGAGTCCTAGAAACATGCATGATCTGAATGCCCATGGGTCAAGACTATGTGTTTGGGTCTTAGGTTGTTGACGACAAGCCCTGCATCGAGCAGCAGGTTGAGTTGGGGAATCACAAAGCTGGTGTGCCATGCTGCGCGGGATTTCCCAGTCAGAACGTATTGATGATATGGCTTAGGAAAACGCCATTCCAAGACCTCTGAGCGGGATGATTGCGGAAGCGGCGTCGCAAAGGCTAGAGAAGACTTTGCCATAATTGCGGTTGTCCGCAGTCTAGTGCCTGCGAACGGGTGGGGTAGTACGCGAGATGGGAGTTGTAATTTGCCGAGCTGCAATATGGACGTCTCTTGGCCCTGGGGTGAGCTCCCGTATACTGACGGCCAGTCGGTGGAGTCTCTGCCAATGTCGCGGTTTAAGTTGTGCGACAAGCTGAGGCCGCCGTCGATGACTCTTCAGCCAGAGTTAGTCACAGCAGGTCGAATACCGGGCCAACGAACTGGCCTCACAGTTGGCCTCAATTGACAACCTTTCTGAGGCTGGTGACAGCAGGGGTAGGGTAATTGGGGTCAGATCTGAGGTCGGACGGTGTGGCTGTGGTGTTCGGCGCGTAGAGAACAGCGTCACTCAATTGAGGCAGATTTTTTGCTGATGTCATCACCGCCGAGGGCAATCTTAACTCCGATGTTTCGGCCATTACGACAAGGGATGGCACAATGTGCTCCTGCATCCAGCATAGCTACGATTGGATGGCTACGACGTGAAGAAAGGGACTTGTGGTGATGCACCATGGTGGTGTCGATTATTCAAAGTTAAAAAAGGCCTTACGTCCTGCCTTTAGATCAGCTCGTGTCTTGCCTCTCGGCCTGCTATCGCGGTGCATCTTAGAGGCATTGGCAGTTCCTATCAGCGCATCCGGTGTCCAGCGTTAGGTAAAGCAACCGACCACCAGCTGGCGGCCAGGCCCAATCAGGCAAGTCTATCCGATGCTGCATCAGCCAGCGAGCACCGGTCCCGATCCTTGTCCCGACCCCTCCACAGCGTCTCCACCGAAATGCCGCGACAGGCCGAGGGCTCCGGTCCCGGAGGGTGGGTCCGCCTACCCCACTCCCGATAAGACACCCGGGAGCTTATCGTGTAGCCTTTCCGCATCCGGACCATCGTCTCGTCCTTCCCCCACCTCGCGTCGTCTTTCCTCTGCGTCCTCCCCGCGCTGCGCCTGAGCTAACCTGGAGCTCCCCTGGTCTCGGGCTCGGGGTCCAACGGCAGCGAATGGTTGTGGCCCTGCTAATGCACGACGTGTGTGAGGCGATCCTTATCGGGGTAATCGAATGAGACCGTTGGATTTCGCTGCAGACTGGGACTCCCCAAGCTGCTGTAGAGCTCTTATCAGAGAACGTAGCCGAAAGGGACCTACCTGTCTGTAATCTCCACCAGTGACTTATCGATTCGATACGGCTTACGGTGCCTTTGGTCATTGGCATGACGCGCCGTTCTGGCCCCGAGGACCAGATGCATTTCCAGATCCGGCTGTCCGTGTCGACGAGTCGCGACGAGGGGCACCGCACCCTATCTGCCCGGTGAGCGGTCTGGGGAGCCATCTGAATTGGAGATATAAGCTTAGTCCAGCTCGACGTCCCAACAATCGCCGTCTCTTCATGTTCCTCAGTCTTCAGTGTTGATACCCCCGGTCAATTGGAAGACACGGGACGACACCACACACAACACACAAGATGGCACCTCTACACCCCTTCGACCCCCTCTCGACCGCCGAGATCGAAAAGGCCATCGCGGCCGTCACCAAGGCCCATGGCGAGGTCTTCTTCAACGTCGTCTCGCTCCACGAGCCACGCAAGGCCGAGATGACGGCCTGGCTCGCCTCGCCCACCGCCGTCCCACGCCCGCGCCGCATCGCCGACGTCGTGGTCATCGCCAAGGGCGGAAAGGTGTACGACGGCCTCGTTGACCTCGCCTCGGGCGCCATCACCAAGTGGGAGCTCATGCAGGGCGTGCAGCCCATCGTCAGTCCCCCTACCCCCCTCCCCTCCCCTCCCACCCATCACCTGCTAACACCAACACGTCCACAGATCACGATGGAAGAACTCCAAATCGTCGAGCACATCTGCCGCACCGACCCCAAGGTCATCGAGCAGTGCGAGCTCTCGGGCATCCCCGCCTCCGACATGCACAAGGTCTACTGCGACCCGTGGACGATCGGCTACGACGAGCGCCACGGCAACACGGTCCGCCTGCAGCAGGCGCTCATGTACTACCGCCCGGACCCGGACACCTGCCAGTACCAATACCCTCTCGACTTCTGCCCCATCTATGACGCCGACAAGCAGGCCATCATCGCCATCGACGTGCCGAAAGTGCGCCGCCCGCTCAGCAAGGCCGCGCCCGTCGACTACCACCCGGGGGCCATCCATAAGCTGGGCGGCTACCGCCGCGACCTGAAGCCCATCAACATCACGCAGCCCGAGGGCGTCAGCTTCAAGATGCAGGGTCGCGAGATTGACTGGCAGAACTGGCGGTTCCACATTGGTTTCAACTACCGCGAGGGTATTGTGCTGAGTAACATCCGGTATAACGACAAGGGCACTGAGCGGCCCATCTTTTACCGGCTGTCGCTTGCCGAGATGGTTGTGCCGTATGGAAACCCGGAGCACCCGCACCAGCGCAAGCATGCTTTCGATCTGGGAGAGTATGGCGCTGGGTACATGACCAACAGCTTGTCTCTTGGGTGTGACTGCAAGGGCGAGATCCATTACCTCCATGCCGAATTCCCGACGCGCAACGGCAATGTGCGCACGATCAAAAACGCCATCTGCATCCACGAGGAGGATAGTGGCATCCTGTTCAAGCACACTGACTTCCGCGACGACTCTACAATTGTTACTCGCGGTCGCAAGCTTATTATTCAGCAAATTTTCACTGCCGCCAACTACGAGTATGCCATTCAGTGGGTGTTCCACGTAAGTGACCCCCCACCCCCCAAAATCACCAACACCACAAACTTACGATATCTAACACCCCGATAGCAAGATGGAACCATTCAACCCGATATTCGATTAACGGGGATACTTAATACTTATGCAATGAACCCTGGCGAAGATACGAAGGGTTGGGGAACGCAGGTTTACCCCGGCGTGAATGCGCACAACCACCAACATTTATTTTGCTTGCGCGTGGACACGAACGTGGATGGGCCGCGAAACACCGTGTTCATGGTCGACGCCGTTCCCTCCGATGCGCCGATGGGCTCGCCCGAGAATTACTACGGTAATGCTTTCACCGCGAAGCGTACGAAGCTCGACACCACCGGCAAGGCGATGACCGACTACAACGGCGCGACGAGCCGGACTTGGGACATCTGCAACACGGAGAGGATTCACCCTTACAGCGGCAAGCCAGCCAGCTACAAGCTCGTGAGTAGGGAAGTCCCCGGCCTGTTGCCCAAGGAGGGCTCCCTGGTATGGAAGCGCGCCGGCTTCGCAAGGCACGCGGTATATGTGACCAAGTGTAAGTCCCTCTAATCCTCCCTCTCCAAAGCATCTTCGGGATACTGACAAACCCCCAAAGACCGCGACGACGAGCTCTGGCCCGCAGGCCGCCACGTCCCGCAAACCTCCGGCGAACCGTCTCATGGCATCACGGAGTGGATCGGTAACGGCACGGAAAAGATTGAACAAGACGATGTCGTCCTCTGGCACACTTTCGGAGTGACCCATATCCCAGCTCCCGAGGATTTCCCCATCATGCCTGTCGAGCCCATTACCCTTCTTCTGCGGCCACGTAACTTCTTCAACAACAACCCGGTCATGGATGTGCCGCCCAGCTACGCCAGCACGCCGAGCCAGGTCGCCGCTGCCCGGAAAGGCGTGCTCGACGCCACGGATAAGGTGAGCAAGCTTGCTTTCGCCGAGGGCGGATCGTGCTGCGCGGGGAAGAGCAAGTTGTGAGGAGCGGGATGGGGATGAAATGATGGATACCAGATTCTTGTAATTAGTTGCATATGCATGTTGGGAAATAAAATGTTTACTTTTCAAGGATCATACTTACTGGAATTCGCGTCTTCTTCCGTGTCCAATGATGCCGCTCTATGATACGTGACAATTCTACGGGATAGTATTGGACCGAGGAGGCGAACGAATACAACAAAGTCGGACGAGAGAAAGACGAGATTCAGCCAGAGGCCGTGGGTGAACATCTCGCCGTGGTGAAAACGGAGGGCCAGTTGCTCGAAAAGCGTATTGGCGTTGATGCCGGTCATGTTGTCAACGTGGGGATGTCACACCTTAGTAGGACGCGAAGGCCACAATCGTCGGCTCGTTTGTATGTCCCTCATAGTAACGGGAAAGTAAAAAGAGAAGGATACCAAAATATGCAAGGGAAAATACAACAGACAGGACACCAAAAAAGATGACAATAAAAGGGACGACAGTAAAAGGAACGACAAGAGGGACGGCGTGGAAGACGACTGATGTGATGGGTAAAAATACAACAGAGGGGATGATAGAAGAGACTCCGCGAGAGAAGGTGAAAAGGGGCGAGAGGAGAGATACTAGAAAAGATTATAGAAGATACGCAAAAAGGGGCAATAGGAGGGACTTTTTTTTCCTCGTGGTAGTCCTATTACCGATATAGCAATATAGTAGGAAACCCTCATTTGTTTAAAATACTGATCTGTACATGTATACAAGAGAGAGGACAAGGGGGCGACAGCAAAGATAACAGAAGGAATGTCAGGACCGGCGACGGACGCAACGAGGGCAAGGTCGAAAGAGGGGATGATGGAAAAGATGTTAAAAGGCCCGATAGGAGAAATGGAAATCGGGAGGTACGTCAGAACGGACAAACTGAAAGACATAAATGATAGTACACGGCCCGAACACCTAGTCTCCAGATGACGAAGTATCAATTACATAGAGGGCATTCGGACTAACCCCACATTTGCCTTACTGGTAGCCCTATTGGCCGAACAAGGGCATCAGACAGTTGTAACAACCTTTGACGCACCTCAGGATGAAGCGGGATGTGGTGGACTTTCTAACAGCAGCCGGATTGTATGTTTGCTGACGCCAGAAGGCTGTAAGAGGTCCGTTCGCTCGGTGGCTCTAATGAACGACGGCTGTCAGCTGGTACCCTTCTCGGACGACAGCACACTCAAGTTCTAGGATAGTCGATGCATGTTTGCAGGCACGCGCTCGATCGCATAGCGTGCTGTTCAAAACGCCACTGTATTTAGCACACTTTTCTTCCGAAGAAACTTTCGATAGAAATCTGATAGAACACATACATGGTCTATTGACAGTCCGACATTCGAATAGTAGGAGCGTCGTGATCATGTTCAAAAGCAATTCCAAGTCTCACTTCGAGATCCAAAGGCCCAATTTGTTGGGACGTCTAAGAAAAGGCAGTCCTCTGTTATAGCCGATTCATGCTTGGGCTGAGGCAATCCTATCACCGGGAGTGTCCCGCCATAGTTCTCTCAGAGCACCAAACAAGTCGGCACGGAACACCGCGGACACAACAAACCAAATAATCCAAAATATTTCTCGTAGCCTCTTACCAAGCGTCTCGCAGAACTCTTCGAATGTCGCGGAAGCTATACCCCATCGATGGCTACCAAGGACACCAAGTATGCAGTTCCTGTTACTGAGATGAAGACTTTCCAAAATGTGTCCCGGGTCTCCTGGTCGGTTGGAGTACCAAAGATCTCTACACTAAAGAAAGTCTAGATGAAAAGTTAGTTCTTGATTATAGTTGGTTTGTTACAGGAATCATTTAAGGGCTTACTGAGACGAAAGTTGGAGGAAGGTATATGATGGTAACGGCTGTGAAAACCATCACGAATCGACTCTGTTGTATGCCTTTGGCACTGAAGCTCTTCATGATTTGATTCAGTTGTATGCATTTCTGCGCTTCTCTAAGGGACTGGGCGTTATAGAGCTGGGAGGTATTAGTAGCCGAAGAAAGTAAGGTAGATTTGGTCGGTGTTTAAGAACATGACATACCCCACTCCGCCAGTTTTCAGCAGATTTCTCCGTCCGTTCGATCCGATAGAGAATTCTGTGTGACGATCTTTCTAGGTGAGACCTCAGCGTCTCCCAATCGTGGTCGATGACCTTTTTCGTATCTTCTATATTGCGAACCCGCCTGTAGCGGGCCCAACGATGTAGTCGAGATTTGTGTACAAAGTCGTCGAGGTCGTCAACCGTAGCCCGGACATATTCGACAAATATCCTCAGAACGTGCAGCACTTGAAAGTAAAACACGATTCTCCGTCCCGCGTGATCATACATGAGGTCGTCGAGCTGATGTGGGTCTTCAAGCATTTTGAACTTGTCAAAGTCAGAAGTTGTGGATCGGCCGAGATGGAAGGTTGGTTCTTGACAGGATTGTCCATGGCGGGTCTGCCAGCACCGTCGTTCAAAGAGCCTTGCTGGGAGGCCGGTGACGACTCCATATCAGTTGAGTCTCTGATTACAGTGGATGCTGAAGTTTAATAGAATAAGATTTGAAGATGCGGATGTGCGACTTTGAAAGAATGGATTGGGCCTCTTGTGTGTCTCTAATCCAACGGCATGTCAACCTGGAAGAAGTCATGAAATTCTCGGGGCTGGTTGGTCTGGGAATCATGGCCAGCCTCAACCTAGTCTGCTTCCTGAGGCTCAGCAAATGAGGCGCCCTTGCATTTCACTCGCTGCATTGCATATGTGCACCCTCATAAATCTGGGAATCAAATCGCTCATCACTGTCTTGATTAGTTGCAATTGTGGAGACACGATGCACAATAATCCAGTACAATGTCTGGTCCCGTACTATTAAAAGCAGGCAAATGCCGTGTAACATGTCTGTCTCACACCCGCACATGAACACGATGCGATTCCTGCACCGCTCTTTCACGGACGCCACCTGAACGACGGATGCTTCCAGTCCAAGTCGCTCTCCTGCTCCTGCGTCAACCCGTCCAGCTCCTCGTGAACGACCCTCCTCTCCCGGCGGCGGTTGTCGCGCTTCATCCACAACAGCGTCGCGATCGAAGTCAACAAAATCATGCTGCAGGTCGCCAAGTTGAGCCCGTTTCCGATGGGGTAGTTCGGTCCGTCCCACGGCAAGAAGGCCCACGTAGCGATAAGGCCGCCGACGTTGCCAAACATGACCTGGAAAGAATGTTAGTGATGAGCGATGGCATGTCTTAGGAGCACAACTCACATTGGTCCCGATCGCAGCACTACGCGCCGTATCGGAGACGACATTAGCCGCGACCTGCGCATTGGTCAGGGCGCCAAGCGCAAAGACGGCCGATGTGATGAGGAATGTCGCACCGTAGCGCGCCTTGAGGCTCGTGGTGGCCAAGAACATGATGTAGCCGACCATAGCGAGTGGGGCGGACATGATGAAGAAGTGCTGGCGGCGGTCGAGGCGCCAGCTGAGCAGGGGCAGCAGCACGGTGAAGAAGGCGCCGACGACGTACGGCGGGACCGTAAACAGCTGCTGGCGCTCGACGGAGGACGTCGGGTAGATGTTGCGCACGATGGTGGGCAGGAAGAAGGCGAGCCCCTGGACAGTGACGTTGTTGAGCAGGAACACGAAGGAGGTGGCCAGCGTCACGGGGCAGAGGATGCCGCGGCGCAGCTTGCGTGTGTCCATCTTGTCCAGCACGTGGGACTGGCCGACGCGCTCGGAGCGGACGCGCGACTCGGCGAGTTCCTTCTCGGAGGCAGAGAGCCAGCGGGCGGTCGCGGGGCGGTCAGTCAGGGTTAGGAAGCCGATGAGGCCCAGGCCGATGGTGATGATGCCCTCGATGGCGAAGATCATGCGCCACGAGTGCACGCCGCCGAAGTGGTCGAGGCGGAGGATCGCAGAGGCGAGGAGTCCGCCGAAGGCGCCTGCCAGAGGGGCCATGACGATGTACAGGCTGAGGCGGAAGGCGAGCTCGGCGCGGCGGTACCAACGGGAGAGGTAGTAGGCGATGCCTGGCATCATGCCAGCTTCGAAGATTCCCAAGAGCTAAAGGGTTAGCGAAGGAAGACAGATGGATTCGTCAAGGTCTTACGAAGCGGACGCCCATGGCCTGGGGGACTGTGTGAACGAAGGCTGTTCCCAGCGAGCAGATGCCGAAGAGGAGGGTGAGCAACGGGAGGAACCAGCCGGGGCCCATGAGCTTGCAGAGGATGTTCGACGGGATTTCGAAGATGATGTAGGAGATGTAGAACACGCTCAGCGTCCCGTTGTAGTCGTAACCGGTCATGCCAAGGTCTCTCTCAAGGCCGGCGATGCGGGCATTGCCTAGACCGAGTAAGCGGCAGTTGGCTAAAGCAGAGCGGAGGACAAACCGATGTTTGCTCTATCGATGAAGCAAAAGAGGTACAGCAAAGACACCGTGGGCACGATCATCAAGTCGATCTTGAGCCGCAGCCGACGCTCAGCTACCGGGTCATAGGCGCTGGACTCCGGAGTGTACCTAGCCAGGTGTAAGCGGTCATCAACAACATCCGACGATGGAGTCGTACTTCTCCGGGTCCTTCGTCTCCGGGTCCTTCGTCTCCGGGTCCTTCGTCTCCGGAGATGGCCTATGTGCCATGTCGGAGTTGATGTTGTCGATGTTTTCGACAACAGGCTTGTCGCTGCTCATGTTGGAGGACTGACTGAGACAGTGCCGTCGGCTTTCTGGAGAAGAAACTGAGTAGGGAAGGCGGTTACTGTTAACTTCTCAACGATGGATCTCAAGGTAGCTGTGGCGCGATGGCGTCTCAACAATTCAGGTGGTCGTTTTTAGACATCAACTCGGAAACGAACAACTCCTCGACAACTAGTGACGATGCTGGCGGCCGTCGATATTTGAATGCCCTCCCAACCCCTGTCTATTCCCCCGGATTTGGGGTGGAGGCGTCACAAGCACCCCAGACGGCGTCTCCCACACGCAACGCGGGGTAAACATCCACCAGCCCTGACGCCGCTATCAATCTGCATCGGATGCCAGCCCGGAAAACGGCACCAAGGCCAATAGCACCGACTCCTGTGTGGAAGGGCCCTGACTGCCGGGCCCGTTTCTCTCCCATATCGGGCAGAGGCGGCCAGTGAGGACGACGCATTTTCTGATGACGTGGTGATGCGGCACAGATCTGCCTGGACCAGTGCAACGCCTGGTTTCACAGATTGGAGGACACGATTGACGATGCTGGGTGATTGTTTACGCGCTGCTTTGCTTCGATAAAGGGGTCCATTGAATGCAGTGTTGATGATCCTTCGCTCGACCGGCGACCGAGACCACCCCGACGGCCCTGGGAACCAGATGCCAGACCTGCAGCTTCCCGAGATGAGTTCCGAGATATTTCATTACCCCCAAAGTGCCTCCCAGATGCCTCGAAACAGCGGTTATGGGGCTTTCGGTATGAGCTAGCTGGACTCAGCGCAATTGGGGAGGATTGCAGATCACGCTCATTCGTCTCGGGAACGAATATCGGCAGTCGTCGTCGGCAAGCGGTGACACGCCTAGCGCTGGACAGGGTCTTCATCCGATGGATTGGACAGGAGCTATCGGGTGGCAACCTTCGTTCCTGGGGGCAAGGGGGACCAGGCAACAAGAGCTTGGCCCTGCAATAAAGCTCGAATGGCTCCCTCTCATACCACGTCCTCGGAAGTATCGCCGTCGAAGGAGCGGTAAGCAAAGAAGTCAAATCCGAAGACTGTTGGATTGAGGTGAAATCTTCTCGGCCAGCGCACTATAAGAGAAAGGCTCCGACGGCAGTCAAAACCGGCAATGCCACCCGCCATATCGTGGCCGCCGAGGAAGTGCAGTTATCCAGAGAGAGGTCTGGTTCTTCCGCCAATGTCAAGACGTCAATGCCATGTCGCTGTCGCTTCCAAGACGGGCACGCGGTCTCTTGCAAGCGCTGGTTGTTTGCTATGTGAAGCATGGTGACCGTCTTGGCCATCTTGTGAGCAGGCCACCCGCGCGAGGACCTCTCCTGGGCCGCTTGCAAGTCCCGAGAGCCATACGGTGGCAGACGCTGCCGAGCCCGGAATGCCCGGGCCAACAGAAACGCGCTCGGGGTACGTCTGACCATCGGCGAAAAGATGAATTCCCGTGTGCCTTCAGACAAGAATGCCATCTTCGGTGACAGTGTCGTTAGGGCTGAAGGTCCCCTCGCTCTGGCTCTATTATTGGCATACTCCACGATACCGATTTGGATCCTTGTGGGTGAAGGCATCCACAGCCTGCGCCTCACAGGGGTCTGAGACTTGCAAAGCAGACCCTAGACGAGCTTCTTTCTTTGTCTTTGATATCAGAACATGCACCCTCGTCGTCCGACAATCAATTCCAGACGCGAGGCTCTGCGAGTATGGGCTGAGAAGTCAACCTTGCCGGTGGTTCAGCAATGCAGAGGCCCGATAGGCCGTAGCAGCGTCGGCCGGAACGCGGTAAGCTTAACGGCGGAAGCACGTGGGGGCGGCCCGCGGCGTTGGGCGGGGGCTGTGAGACATGCCACCTCATGCCAGGCTGTAGGCTGTGGGCTGTGTTCTTGTCTGCCTCGAGATTCGGCGGGTTGGGGTCCCTTTGTGGCCTCAGACCATCCAGCGAAAAGTCGCCTTGTGGTTGTGTTTGTGCTCGTTTCAGTTGGCGCCGGCAGATGCGGACCAACGCGAGATGCTTCTTGGTGGTGTTTCGTCCAGCGTGGGTTGTCTGACTCGAGGCGCCTGCTGGCCCGGAGGGATGCCCTGCCCGAATCGGCGAACTAGTCGAGAAACTTCTGGAGAAAGTTTGTTGTTGTTTGACACGAGGACCAGGCGATGTTTGCCTTTGGCCGGCAGCGCGGTTGAGGAACCGTTGGACCTGGGGGAGACCCAGGAGCAGAAGCAGCAAAGGGCCGTGATGGAGGGCGGCCGGGCCTGGTCTGGACTCTGGGCTCTGGACCGGAGGACCCGCCCGCCTTGCCGGCTCGCTACACCCAGCCCTAGCTGCACGTACCGGTTGACCTTATCAAAATTACCTAATCTGCCCCGCCGCGATAACGCACCCAAGGTTTCTGTCTTCCCAATTGCCTAGTACCTTAGTTGATGCCTGAGGTAAAGTCCCCCCAGCCAAACACTGGTGCAGCCAAAGAGGGAAAGGGAGCGAGCAATTACATTTTCAATCCGCCACCATCGTTCATCACAAATTCAATCGTGTCATGAAGAACCAGCCCACGCCGCCAACAGATTGGAATTGGTTTGGAATTGACGACGAGCACACACACACACCACCCCCAACTTCCAGCTCGCACCAACAGGACAAAGCCAAAATCACAAGCATAATGCCCCAAATATCACCGCTCCCAGAATAGGACCATCCTGGCACACACAGCGTCCCCAGGCGTCCAATAGGGCCGCCATCGGGCACCCAAGTCGTCGCTTCGACAGTGGAGAATTGCAGCCGTCCGTCCTGGGGGGGCCCTACGCGTCCGCTGCACAGCGCTGCGCTGCTGCACCATCAGAGCCCTTGTCGGACCTTATCGATGCCGCCATTAAGGCCCTGGGCTGGCGCCTCGTTGGGCAATGGGCCAAGGGCACTGACTGGGCCGGATTTGGTGCCCGACGTCATCGAGCATGGTGGCGGTCAGGCCCATCCCCGCAGAGTCGAGCTCCCAACGCACAATGGCGCAGACCAGCGACGGCACTGTGACGCCAGCGAGGGTGAGGAGCGCAAGCGAAAGGCAGAGCAAGGGACGAGAGAGGGCCGCCGGGACGAGATGCAGCACCAGACCGCAAGGCCGGACGATAGGCGAGACGTGCTGTGCGGTTACAGGCTTACTGACAGCGCAACGTCCAAACCAACGTCCAACAACTTTGGCAGACTCTAACGAGGGAATTAGGAATTAGACTCTTTCCGTCCATCCATCCGCCGCCCGGCATCCCCCATCACCCCCATTCCCCGTCGATCCGTTCAGGCCCAACGACGGAGAAGAATCCAGGATGGCCGTCTGGGAATCCCAGCCTCGGGATGAGAAGGGGCTGATCTCGCCCAGAATGAGCACACTTTTCAGTCGGTTCCCCGGCGATGGCTGCCCAAGCGGCGTCTGTCAGGCCAAGAGAGAGCAAAAGCGGGTTGGACGACGAAGCTAAAGGACGCGGTGGACCAGGTCTGGAATGCCAAAGGCTGGAATGGAAGGAAGCAGCAGCGACACGGGCCTCGGGAAGCAAGGAGTAGCCTTGTTGCGCCAGCCCTCAGTCTCCCACATGGTTTGGACGACAGTCGACGGTCGTAACGGCCGATACGGCGCTGATGGCTGCTGTTAGCGATGGACACAAGCGCTGCCCGTCTGCACCGTGATGCTACCCCGCGGCCAGAGCTTGTCTGACGCTGAAACAGGCTTTGGATCGCGAGTTCGGACGCCCACCCGCGCTCTCATTGGCGTCTTGTCCTGGCATGCGGGAGAGTAGCGGCCCGTCCGTCGCTGGTAGCTCTAACAGCCAACATCTCTGCCCTACCACAGCGTCGGACCAGCGAGAAACGCCCGTCCAGCCGGGATCATCGCTCCAAGCACCATCCACCATCGCCAACTGGTACCACCCTCTCCTCGCTGTATCTGTGTCGACGAGCAATGCAGCCCCTGCCCTGGCTTCCCTCATCAAAAAGCCTGCTTTGGCGCTCTGCTGCTCTCCACCACCACGAGTCCCGTCGTCAAAGACCAACACTACAAAACCGCTTCGTCCCGCCCGGCCTCCCTCTCTTTCTCGAATGATTTCTTCTCTCAAGGACCTCTAAAACAATCCCGCAGCCAGTGCGACCGGCTGTGTACCGACGAGACGCAGCATCAACAGCATCGACAGCCATCCGTCAGTGTCAGGACGCATCGACGAGAGACCGACAACCGTCATCGGGTCACAGGTCACAGGTCCAGAGTGAGGTCAGCTGGCAGACTCGCGGGCTGTTTCTTGTTCGTGCTCCGACTCTCATAGGCTGGTTGCTACCCACGCCTACCACCACACGCACGACTCTAGCCAGGACATCCAGTCATCCCGCCCTGTTCCAGTTCCAGTTCCAACTCCAGTACCAACTCGAGTACCAATTCCAGTTCCATTTCCGGTTCCAGCAAGTCCGGCCTGCATCGCATCACCCGCTATCACTCATCACCTCACTCAGCGAAGGACGCCTCGCTCGTCCTACTTCTTCTGCCCCGATCCGCTTCGCGCATCGCCGCCAACACGACACTGCCACTGCCGCTGTTACAGTGTCACATCTTCCCCCCTGGAGCAGCCACTCGCAGCCCCCAACGCAGGGCGGCGCCGCTATTCTATTATCCAATCCGAACCCACTGGACCCGGGCGGGTCAACGGCCTTCACCGACACTACCAGCGCTATTGGCCTGGTCTGGCGTTAGAGGCAACATTCCACCACTGCGAGGCGTAATACATTATTCCCGCTTTTCCCCTCTCCTCTTGCCCGTCTCTGGAGGTGTCGTCATCGCTCGAAATCCGGGATCCTGCAACACGAGCATTTCTCCCAGATCCAACTCGACGGCCTTCTGCCATCACCCGACCCTTCCACAACACCCGGACCTAAATTCTGTGAATTCCGGCGCCATCTACCGACAAGCACGGTTTTTTTATAGAATTTTTGTGATACCCACGACGGACTTTATTTCTCCCTCCCCCACATATAGGTTTATACATCATTCAAAATGGCCGGCCGTGCTGAACGCTGGGACCGCGACCGCTTCATGTACGAGCGGGATCGCGATCGTGGCTACGATGATCGCCGCTTTGATGAGCGAGAGCGCGACCGCGACGACTATTACCCACCACCTCGCCGTGGCAGAGACCACTCCGATGAGCGTTTCGACCGTGGAGACCGCGGCTACCGCGGGCACGATGACGACTTTGTGCGAGACCGCCGCTATGTCGAGGACGACCGCTACTCTCGCCGCGGAGACTCCTTTGAGCGGGATTTCGACCGTCGTCTCAACCTTGAAAGGGAGCGGGAGCGCCGCAGCCCGTCTCCACCCCGCCGTCCTACCATGCTCCGTCGGCAGTCCTCCCTCGATACCTTCGACCGTCGACCGCTCCGCTTCTTTGAGCGAGAGCGTGAAGAGTACCCCCCGCCGGCTCGCAGGGAAGACGTCCGCCACGAAGAGTTCCGGGCGCCCCCATACACTCCGATTCCTCTGCCCCGCACCCGCCAGCTCGGCCCCGCGCCCTCGCAGCGTTATGATGAGATCCAGATTGCCGAGCCGGGCTACTACGGCGACGAGGAGTACCGCGGCATGCCCGAGCGTGTCAAGGAACGCGAGTTCGTCAGGTCTCGCAGGCGCAGAGATCGCAGCAGGGAGTCCAAGGTCTCCCGTTCCACCAAGAAGAGCTCCCACCGCAGCAGCTCCAGGTCCAGCAGCACTTCGAGCCACACGACGAGCACTAGTGGTGCGACCACCATTCGCAGCGAGTACCCCAAGAAGGGCAAGACCCGAATTCCTGCGCGCCTTGTTTCCAAGAGGGCTCTCATCGACTTGGGTTATCCCTACATCGAGGAGGTGAGCTGGCTCTTTCATCCACTGCATCGAACTATAACTAACATGCCTAGGGTAACACTGTCATTGTCCTGAAGGCCCTTGGCCAAGAAAACATTGACGAACTGCTCAAGCTCAGCGAAGAGTACAAGCAGAGTACGCCACTGCACCCTCCACTCCCTTGTGTGACGTTGTCTGACCTGATGCAGGTGAAATGGAAATCGCTGCTGCTCGCTCGTCGGCTGGCAGAATCGAAGAACGCCATGAGGAGATCTACACCATCCCTCCGCCCGTGGCAGCGTTGCCGCCGCCGCCTCCCCCGGCCGTCCATGTCCCTCCTCCGCCACCCCCCGTCTCGGTCGCGCCCCCTCCGGCGCCTCCCACCGTGATTGCTGCACCGCCTCCACCTCCACCTGCACCCGTCGTCATTGACACTGCCCCACCACCGGCTCCTGTGGAGGAGGTCTACGAAAGGAAGGTCATCCGCGAGATCTCTCCTGCCCGCACCACCACTTCTTACATGACGGGCACGACGTCCACTTCTGCTACGCCGGTTGTCTATGAGCGCCGTGAGGTCAGCGAGGAAATCCCGATCGGCCCCATGGCTGTTGCGGAGCGCCGTCGCAGCCGCTCCCGCTCGCGCAAGAACATCCGATCCGAGATCAAGGCACTCGAGGCTGAGCTCTACGAGCGCAAGCACGGCAGAAGTCGTGATCTCGTGCGCACAGAGCAGATGCCCGACGGCGCGGTGGTGCTGTACGAGGAAAAGGTCGAGAAGATCGAGGAGCCGCGGCGCGGGGTGCGGATCGAGAAGGACAAGAAAGGTAGGATGGCCATTAGCGTACCAAAGTACCGCTGAGGTGCGCATTGTCGTCGCCATGTCTTGCAGCAACATGGACTGACTTGGGAACCAACAGGTCCTCCTCCCGGCATCGTGCGGGCCATGCTGGCAACTCTCACCTAAGGGCGCCAAGTCACGACTCGCATCGCAACATTCCATGCAAATTGTATAAATATTTTGCAAGACGAGCTACAGATCTCATCCACCAAGTACAGATCTTGTTGCATTTACTTTTAAGGCTTGGGATTGGCATGGCGATATCATACTACTACTATTACCCCATAGAAAAAAAGGACATGATGGGTTTGGACACATTGGAAAGTACACATTTGATGTATGGGATGCCGGCTCAAGCAATGACAAGGTCTCACGGCGGGTGTGGTCTATCATCTTTGGTGTCAGGATGGACCATTTACTCATTTTCTTAGACGGCTATTAACGAAGTTATGACTACCATTCTTGCCCTGTGCCTGGTTTGAATGCGAATGAGCGCCTCTGGCGAGTGATCAAAGACCATGTTGAGACTCATCATTCCTAGTTCACGGCGAGTTTCAATCAGCCCATTAATGTCAAGTTGATCATGACCCGCGCGCCTCGATAGGCATGAGCACCCAATCGCCAAAGCCAGTCCGCGGTTGATGGCAAAGTCGTTCAAGTGCAAACAGCCAGCCACCGGCTCCCAGCAGGTCGGAATCAAGCAACATGACTAGATCTACCTTGCCATTCAGATGAATCGGAGTCGCTTTTCGATTTCGTCTACACTTCCATCCACCCACACACAAACTGTCAAGGTCGCTATCGGACAGACGTTTACGGTCTATCCTACCGAACTAGAGTTGATAGCTTGCTTTCCATTCCTAAAGACCAATCATACGCCTTCATCGTCGGAATCACGGCCAAGGTAGCTGGAGCATGTGACGACGTTCGTGGTATACTGGCCAAGCATCTACCAAGAAACTGGGTGGGTATACCGCCCCTTCCCAACGTCGTCAACCCTCCGCCCAGCCTATCCTCACCGCGCCTAGACGCAGCGATATCCTCTTATCAAGCCGCCCAGCAGATTAGAAACGTTTTTGCGAAAGTCTGAATCGTGGGGTAAGAGTCAAGAAAAGCAGGAGAATACTCGCGGCGGCCTGCGCTTCGGAACGTCTGTTCACAAACCTCTCTCTCTGTCCGCGGCTCTCGTCGTTGTCGTCTGTCGCTTATACTCCCGGAATCCATCCAAGAAGACCGAGGAGGATGATGGCGCCGCCGTCGATCGGGGCGATGATGCGGCCTCTTATCTTCTGCGACGTCCGTCATTACTCACTCCGAGAGAGACCGTCCCGACAATGCACGGCGTCACGATGGTTGTGGTTGAGCGCCCTTTGCCAGCCGCCAATACCGCTGCCCACCATAGCCAACAGCCCCTTTTCCCGAGTATGGCAACTTTCACCTCAAAAAGGTAGTTACAAAGCCGCCTATCCCAAAGCGATTCAAAGACCTCATAAAATCCATGCCGAATAGCTCGGCTTTGATAGTTCGAATCAACCCCGGATAGCTTCTTGGAAGTTATTAAAGCCGAGTTATTAAGAACCAATTTAATGACTTCTTTGAAGCGCTTTGAACTAGCTAGGTTTTATGACCGCCCTTTCGAGGCGAAAGTCGTCGTATTTAGGGAAAGGGCTGACGGCTACGGTGGGCAAGGTGGCGGTTTTCTGGTCGTTCGAGGGTTCTTCTCGAGGCAGGGTCTTTGAGAGACTTCGGTCGCAATGTCCAGGTAGTTGGTCTGGTTTGGGCGCCGTCTTGGCGAGGAAGCAGGCGGGCTTTTATACCCATTCAGCGGCCGTCTTCCAAGGTCCCTATGGAGCTTGGGAGTATCTCTGTTGAAGAGTCATCGCCGGAGTAAGCTCCAGTAGGTCCGGCTTTTTGGATTTGGGTGATATGCATTGGTTCACGTGGTCTACCCTGAAGGTCAGCTCTTCAACAGCCCACTATTATCACAAGTATACTGCAATAGTCGACCATTGGGTTTATTCCCACAATTCATGGTTTCATCTATGCTGCATTTTGCTGGTTGCCAAAAAGGTGCGCAGCAGTCAGTAGCTGCTGCTTCGAAGTGGGTTCATTCCGATGACTCTTTGGTACACAAAAGGTCTGCTGATCTTCGGTGAGCCCAAAACGGTCCTGGTATACTGCAATAGTGCCCGAAGCGGGCATTCGGACTATCCTTTGGTTATATGTTTTCAGTAAACACATCGCGCCTACTCTGCCAAAGCTCGATTTTAAGCCGTATGTCTCGAGCAGCTCAAAGCTCATGGCTGTTATGCACTCACATTCAGGGCCGGCATGTCTTTAGTTAGTCCTAGTCCTGGCCGCCGCCCACGCTTTGACGAAAAAGACAAGGATACCCCCCATCGCGAAATTCCAGCCCAAATCACCCGAATGGACGGATAAACCTGCTCACCTCGGCATCGCGACGATCGAAAAAGCTCAACGATCTGCTCGCCTTTTTAGATTCATCACGCCATGCCAGAGGGACGGAGGCGTCCCCTCCGCGCACGTGACGTCCAATTTCCGCGTTCCCCATCTCGTCCCGTCTCATCCCAGCACGCTTCCACTCCATTCTACCTCACTCCACTGTGAGGCCCTTCTCCACACACTATCTCTCAAACGGCGCGGCGCCTGTTCGGATGGGAGAAGATGTGATGAACGCCTGCAGGGGAAGTGAGCTTCACCGTCAAGAGGGGCAATATCTACTCATGAGAGTGCTTGAGTGAGCCAATCAAAAATAATGAATGAGAGAGAGAGACCTCACACCCGGCAATATCGGTAGGGACCGATCTCGTATGCCGCGATCAAAGGAGTAAAAACCTCGGACCCAGATGCCGGCGACGGCCACATGGAGCCATCCGAGGAGCCGGGATCAGCGCGCACCACCCCTGGCACCACGCCCCAAGCTTTTTCTCGCTCGCTCCCTTCCGTTTATTGAGGGGCTCCGGGGCGCGTAAGGTGTAGATTAATCTTCTCGCGAGATGAATGGCAGCTTCGTTTATATAGGCCCCGGGTCCCTGCGATTGTGGGCGGCCGGCCGATCGTTCTCGATTCCCTGATCCCTTTCGCGCCCTACAGTCCTTCGTTTTTGTCGGATCGACATTCGTTTTTGTGGAATTTTTGAGTGAGAGAAAAAGTGCCAGTCACGATGAAGTCTTACATGTTGACTACCGGCCTCTTGGCTGCTGGCGTGAGCGCCCTTGAGAAGCGCGCGTGTACCGCCACGGCGGAGTGGCCTGGCTGGGCGGGCGTTAAGCACGCCTTCGTCTTGTAAGTCTCCCACCCCCCATGTCTTCATACCGACCTGAAGGGCGACTAACACGCCTCAGCGGCGACTCGTACTCCCAAACAGGCTTCAACACCTCCCTCGAGGCCCCCTCCGCCGCCAACCCGCTCGGAAACCCCTCCTACCCGGGCTGGACCTCGAGCAACGGGCCCAACTGGGTCGACTATCTGACAGTCAAGCACAACGCCTCGCTCCTGCTGACCTACAACCTCGCCTACGGCGGCGCGACCGTCGACGCGGAGCTGGTCAAGCCCTACGCCGACACGGTGCTCACGCTCAAGGACCAGGTGCAGACTCTCTTCAAGGACGCCTACTCTTCCGCCACAACCCCCACGTGGAAGGGCAGCGACTCGGTGTTTGCGTTCTGGATCGGGGTGAACGATATCGGGAACTCGTACTGGAACGGCGCGGAGGCGACGAGCGCGCTGAACGCGAAGATTCTAGATGTGTACCACGGCTTGGCGAAGGAGTTGTATGATGCGGGGGCGAGGAACTTTGTGTATTTGAGTGTGCCGCCGGTGGATCGCACGCCGATGCTCTTGGCTGAGAACGCGGACGCGCAGAAGTTGGCCAAGGAGGATATCGCGGATTTTAATGCGAGGGTGGGGGATATGGCGAGGAATGTTACGGGCTGGGAGGGCGCGAATGCGTGGGTTGTTGATGCGAATGGGGTGTTCAACGGGGTGCTTGATGACCCGGCCAAGTTTGAGAGTACGGCAGGGTACAAGAACACCACGGGGTATTGCGAGGCGTACGAGAAGTAAGTTGCTGCCCCTGTCTTCCTGGCGATAGGTTAGGAGGATGTTGTACTGACTGGAGAACAGCGGAACGGATGCCCCTGATACCCTCATCGAGAGCTGCGGCGTCAAGGTCAACGAGTACTTCTGGCTCAATACGCTGCACCCGACGTACCCCATCCACGACGCCGTTGCGGAGACTGTTGCTGCGGTGCTGGAGGCTGGTCCTAACGGTTGCTGAGTGACGAGGCGGCTTAGGTGCTGCTGAACGGATGAACCACTTTGAACTTCCTGTATCTAGTTGGAAAGATTTGTAAATATGCTCAAGAAATGTCTTACTTCTCAACGTCTCCGCCGTTGTTGTTACAGTGCCTATTGAAAAGCTCAACTCGAGGCATCGCACAGAGATCTCAGTGCATGAGTTGTCGCATTTACCGGCCTAGCACTTTTATAGCCAATGTCAACTAGGTCGTTGCCAAAACGCATACTGTTATAATATGGGGATAGAACGCCTGTGAGAAAGGTGTTTAGTCAGTCAACTAACCTGGCGAGATGAAGGGAGGCCCCCAGCTCCAGCTAGCAGCCCCTTTTTCCTAGCCTTCTGTACAACTAGCAACAACATCAGCGGGGCAAAAGAACGATCCATTTCTTACGCAGGTTACCCTTCCCCGTTCCACACGAAGCCTAGTTAACCCAACACACGCGCCAATCAAAAAAGAAACCGCTCATTCGTACTCGTACATATGACGTTGGGAAGAACAAAGAAAGGGTTCTTCTATGTAAAGACAGCCCAGACATCTCTACGTCCAGACTTTCGGATCATCCACGGCGTTCCAAAATATATCATCTTCCCCATTCTCATCACGTCGGATAACAATTCGTCCGTGACGCCTAAGCACCTCGATGTACTCGTCGTAAGTGTCTTTTGTCCACGTCCTCAAGCGTTGAGCCCCTCGGTTACTCTTATTCAAACCGTTGTCCATATCGGCTTCGTCATTCTGCAACTCGTCGCTACCTTCGTGGTATTCAGGGAAAATCTCATCTGAGCCCCGGTCCAACAAACGTTCCGTCATCTCCTTCTGTTCATATCTCGCCGTATAGCTGAGCATTTGCAGTCCTAGGTGATCCTTGACGTCCAAGTTCTGGTAGAACGGAAGCAAGCTTTTAAAGGCGGAGAGGTTGCCCTGTGTGATGGCGAAGCGCATGGGATTGCTCTGGTGAGCCCATGGGTTCTCCCCGAACCCAGCCATGGACGCCCCCAGCCCTAGCAGTCGGGCAACAGCCCTGCCATGATACCATTTTGCGCCAATCTGTAACGCGCTGTATCCTTCCTGGGTCTTGCTTTCGAGGTCGAAAGACACGTTGTCGCTGCAGCAAGCCAGCACTCCAAGAAAGTCATCAGGCGTCCAGGATGCGCCGTGTGAGTGGCTGCCTTGAAGGAGATAGTGAATTGGCGTCCATCCGATCATGCTGATGTATGTACCGTCAGCGCCCTTGGCAAGGAGAAGGCGTGTGATGTCAAGATGATTATTGTGAAGAGCCCACTGAAGGGCGCTCCTAGATGTGCGTTAGTATAGCTAACAAGAGGATCACAATTTGATGTAAACAAAGCTTACGTCTGATTCTTCCCAAAAGTCAAGTTGACATCGTCACGCCTGTCGAGGAGAAACTTGACGACCGCAAATTTGCCGCTCTCGATGGCTAACTATGTGTATGCAGCTGAAGTTAACAAACGGTATAAACTTGTATAATAGTGCACGCCCACATACGCATAAGAGAGTATGATTCTGGGGGGTAATGTCGTCAACGCTCGCCTGCATCTCGTCAAATAGCTTTTGAATCATATCCAGTTTACAAGTCCTACAGGCTGCGAATATCGCGGCGGTTGAGGGAACGGTGTTGACCTTTCTTATCCCCGGTTGTGGGTGGAGTATCATGAGCGCTGCCAGCATTTCCAGTGTATTAGAGATACGCCGGTCCTACTCCCTCACTGTCGATGCCCCCGTCAATGCCCACCGCAGTTTTGTACGCCGACGTCCAGCTTCTCCTGTTGTGGGCACATGTCGCTCGAACTCCTTGCTCAAGTCTCGTAGCAGTACCTCCGTATCTATCAACGCGTGTTCAAGGCCGATCGTCTCGATGCCGCCTTCGAGCAATGCCACCAACCTTTCGAGAATAGCCCTCAGGATACTAACGCGCCTAAGTAGGGAACGAATTTCCGAGGGGATGTCGCGTAGGCGTTGATGCAACTTGAGGGCTTGATGTGTAACCTTGAGAGTGATTTGCAACAAGGCAGCCCCAGAGGCGACTGCACCTGCGATTCCATTTTCAATGATAGCTTGGAATAGGGGCAGAGGCATTTCAGCCTTCTCAGAGCCCGGATGTACCGCTCCCTTATCGTTGCTTTTTCCAGCCCCAAGTACGCCTAATCTAGGGCTGCCTGTGATTCCTTTCACCGGCCAAGGATGGGGGCTCAGATGCCAGTGCTAATCCGCATATGCGCTTCTTGTGAACCACTTCGGTATGTAGCTGCATAATTGTACAGCAAATGCTGACCGCCATTCTGCAATCATGTTCCGAGAACATTCAGGCGACCAATTGCAACCTGCAGGCGTGTCTGCCTTGAGGCTGTGGCTTCTGGGGACGAGTCACATATGCAGGCAACCAGCCACTTAGATTTAAACAGATGGCTGAGGCGTTTTAGTCTCATGTCACACCATCGATGTTGTCCACTCATAAATGCCACTGGATGGCGACTACTTGGGAAGTAAGGCGGGTAGGCAACCAGGCGTCAGTCCCGCCTCGCCGTGCAGGACCATAGGTGCCGCCTTTGTAGGCAGTCTCTGAGGTCGGCATTGGAAAGCCATGAATTGCTAGGCATCTATTCAAAACATATTGAAGCGTTTCTTTGCCCTGCCATCCGATAAACCTGAATTCCCCAAACACCACTTCTTTGGGCTTTTACGCATAGTTTAGTTACACGAAGAACTGATCATCCGGTACCAAACGGTTGCACGTACGAAACGGTTGCACCTCACGTCGTTCGAATTTCTTGTTGTTCCACCACACAAATGGCAGTCAATTTTCGCATCGGTTCGGATTGGTCGAAACCCACGACCAATTCTATCATTGATCACGGTCCCGACTGTGTGGTTTTGGTTGGGTGCTACGGAGAATTTTAAAGCCGGGGGTCACAGCCATGCGCACACACTGAACAGCAAATTGTCGGAAATCGCATATGGGCACGATGTAGGGGGTTCATTCGTCATGTGTATTGTGCTTGTGTGTCCTGAGGCCTGTTGTTGTTGTTGTTGTTGTTGTATTTAACTCCATGGCGGCAAGGGCGTAGCCCTTGCGGCAGACCTCCCGAGGGGTATGTGGCGTAGAGAGTCGCAAGCTCAGACTACCTACTCTATAGTATACAGCCCTTGCCCGCGTCCTCCAAATCTTACCTACTAGCTACTATACGTTCAATCTGTCCCTGGATCCCGCTAGTTCCTCTAATTCCTTTACTTCCTATCTGGCCCCTTTAATAGGGTAAGGTGGTTATCTTAAAGCCCAGCCGGAGGCTAGCCCCTAGTAATGTAAGTAGATCTTCTAAAAAAAAAGCTTGTTATACATAAGAAAACTTTAAAACCTTTAAGATTAGCGATTAACCCCTTAAAGTATTACTCGAGTAACCCCATAGGTCCTATGAGCTCTAATAAACTAAAAGGGTAGAGGGTAAACCACTATTACCTCCTCACTAGGGTCTTTTAATAGTAAACTAAATGGTTTATATCCTTTATTTCCCCGTAAAAGTAGGTAAATAAGGTTTTATTGTGGTTAAAGTGTTAATAATATTGTTCAAAGTCTCCGTAGCCTAATCGGACTACTAGGAGGTGGTATAGAGTAACCCATAAAAGGGCTAGTTCAGGAGGGTTGGATAAGCTGGCCTTGAGTCCTAGTTAAGTGTATCAATTTATTACTTTTTTACGCTATTATTCTATGTATTAGGCCCGTATTCATCATCTAGTGAGTCGCTTAATCCCTACTAGGGTTGCTAGTTGGCCTAAGGGGACCGGGAGCGTCGTACCTTACTTAACTAGGTGGTCTACTTCTTCGTTACCTTTTATCCCCTGATGCCCAGGGGCCCAGTGGGTATATATATTGTATATCCTAGCCGCCTCACAGATCTCTAAGAAGGCTGCTTATGAGGAGGTGGGAGCATCGCCCCGTATCCTTTGGATAATACTAGTGTTGTCGATATAAATGTGTATGGGTTAGTCTTAGGAAGTAAGGAGGGCCCGTTGGAGCCCTGCCCTCGCCCCTTCAGCCTCGCCGTTAAACACTTCTACTAAGCCAAATCGGCCACAACCCTAGGCTATACATCTTCTACCTCGGTAAATAACGAATCCATACCCAGTAACTCCATTAGACACCTTAGAACCGTCTAAGTAGACAACTATATAAGTGTCTAGGACGGTTTTTAGCTAATCCTAGAAGGCTTTAGCAGCCTTTTCCTTTATTTATTGGACTATTGGGTCTTATAACCCTGGGAAGTATTGTGGTTGGAGTAGTGCTGGCCTTAGGACCCTTAAAACGAGGCCTGCTGTCCATTGAAGTCGTGTTTACTACCTCCCTTATTATATAAACCTTAGGACTAATGGGTGTTGTTGGTCAACCTTTTATAGTTGGACTACGAAGCGTAGGCGTACCCCTTCTAAAGCCACTTTCCCAGTAAACAAGCCGGCATCTTAGAGGAGGTTACTTATTAGGGTTGTTTTCTAAACTAGGAGGATGGCTCGGGCTACTCTTGTGATGACCTTATTAACCTTCTAGACGAGGCCCTTCTAGCCTGTATTAATAAACCCTCCCTAAGGAGAGGTGGTGTTACTTAGGGCTGGCTTGGTTAGCCCCCCGAACCAGGTTTCGGCTCCGTATAGGGCTATTAGGAGGACACAAGTGACGACTACCTTCTATACAATAGTTGTTAGGATCCCTCCTTTTGTGTTTATTAGGTGCCCTAGGTGTTGGGCTGCCTTTTTCGTTATAGTTACCCTTATTTCGATGTGGTATTAGAAAAAGAGTCTTTTATTGAACTAAACCCCTAATCAACGGATTGGCTTAACCGAGGCTTTGATTTTAAGGTCTCTAGTTTTGATCCTAGGTAGTTTTTTTTAGTTATTTATATTTCCTAGTGAAGTGGATAGTTTTATATTTAGCTGGGTCAAAGGAGACCTTATTATCAGCACCCTAGTCTAGGATTTAGGTAACTTATTCGCTTAAGGATATATTATTGTCCTTAAGGGATAGGCCAGTAATTAAAAGGCCTATATCGTTTATATATCAAAACTGAAGCCTTGGGTCTTCAGCTAGGATATCGGAAATATAAAATAGGAAGATAATAGGTAATAGTGGGGAGCCCTAAGGCAACCTACAGGATAAAAGGAAGTCTTTTATTATTACCTCTTCGAACTTAACCCTAGCAATACAATCTAACACAAAGGCATAAATCAGCCTAATCAGGCTATTAGGCTAGCCCTATTACCGTAAACGGATAATAAGGTGGTTCCGAAGAACAGAGTCAAAGGCCCCCTTCACATCCATTATCACCAGCGTAGCTATAAGCCCCTTATCGAGGACCTGTTCAATATTATGTATAAAATAGGTCGTTAGGTCGATAACTGCCCTACCTAGTAGGGCCCCTATTTGCTATGGGCTGGCCACCCCTTCTAGGATAATGAGGTAGGCTATTCTCATAGTTATTAGTTTCTCGAGCCCTTTGCCTAGGTAGGATAAGAGGGTTATTGGTCTCTAGGATCCAGCCTTTGAGAAGTTGGTTTTTCTAAACTTCTAAATTATAATAACCTCTACTTTATAAAAGGGCTAGGGGAAGTAGCTGGCCTTAATGTATACCTAGAATAATAGCCTAATAAGCTTAACTATAAGGTCCTAATAAGCCTTAAATAGTTTTATGGTGATTCCGTTTATATTAGGGGTCGTAAGTTTTATTAATGTAGTTGCCCTTACTTCCTCCTGACTAATCGTAGCCTGCTAGGGTATTTGTTATCTTAGGACCGTGGCCATGTTGAAGGGGTCCCTAGGTAGGTCATCCGTATTATCGAACCTCTCCAGCAGGGCCCTCCATAGGGCCTGGGCTTTGTCCTGGTTATCGTTATGCATCTAGCCCCCAACTACTAAGGGGGGGACTTTAATTATTAGTTTAATTTTATATTAACTTATTATTTTATAAAAGTCCTAATCGGATATAACCCCTTTAATCTTAATAGCCCAATAAGCCCGTTTAACTTTCCTAATTATTTCTAAAAAGACCTTTTATTTTTTGAGGATAAGGGGTAGTGAGACCGAAGCTAGCTCTGGTTCCTGTGTTTATTGGATACGGGCCTTAAAATAGGATTAGTGGGCTTTAAAGTACTCTTCTATCCATTAAGGGGCCCACTTTCCCCAGCTTTATCGTCTTTTCCCTATTAGTTAGATAACCGTTAAGAATAGGCTAACGATCCGGCTAGCCTGGGCGTCTAGCTTAGCTAGGGTGAGTAGGTCCTTAATAATAAGTAAAGTTAAGGCCCCTACTAATTAGGTCTTTAAACTAAGGAAGGGCTAAATCCGGGACTAATATTAGCCCTAATTAGTATATTTATTATTATTTATTATTATTAAGGGGGATAATAATTATAATGGGTTAATAATCAGCTTTTGGGTATAGGTGTAGGTAAGGTCCTGTGTGTATAAGGGGGATATTCAAGAAGGTTAGGTTAAGGACGTAACCACGGGTATGGGTTAGAGCCCCTATTTCTCTAATAAAGGAGAGGTTATGGTTATTAACCTAGTCGGCTAGATCGTCTCCTCTATTCCGGCTAGTGGATCCTGGTTCCTAGGAGTAGTGGTGAGTATTAAAATCCCCAGCTATAAGGGCTCGTAGTGGTGGTTAGTATTCTAAGAGGGTGGTTATTATATAAGTATAAGGATTACCTAGTTATTTATAGACGTTTATAATAATAATATTAACTTTTAATTATAGGATATCCCTTATTTAGATAGGTCTTTGTTATTACACCTATAGCCTTATCCCCTTTTGTATATATGTTATTACCCTGGGCTTTGTTTCCCTATTATCCCAAAAATCAACTAGGATAAAGGAATTATACCCAGGGTATATATTAATCTGTATTCTATTAGTGTAGCCTATCTAGGGCTCTTAGATAAGTACAATGTCGACCTAATTAGCCTAGCAGAGCTCTAGGAAAGCTGTGTGTACTAGGGGCTTTTTCCCTACGTTATATTAGGCCATATGTAGTACCCATGGGGGGGCCTATTTAGGCCTACGCCTCTGAGTTGAGGTCTAGGTGGGTATAGGTATTGGTGATATTATAATCAGGCTTTTAAGCCACCCTCTGGCTCCTATTTCGGAGAGGGTAGATGGGGTGGTTGGTCTGAGGGAGGGCCTCGGGGTCTTCCACTTTGTCTTTATCCATACTATTAGCTGTATCCTTATCGCCTAGGTATACAATCGATCCTTGGGAGGGGGTCCTAGTATATAGGCACTTAGAGCTAGGTTATTGGCCCTGATTAGGATGGGAGTCCTGGGGTTATTAAGTGCTGCTCTGGGTGGTGGTCTAGTTAATACTATTACGGGCCTCAGAGGCCTTTTACCTAGCTTTCTGAATCCGTCCACGTTCCTTTTGGCCTAGGAGGGTAGGATAACCGTTAATTATTGGGGGCCTAATTAGATAATTTATATAGTTAACTTAGAAGGGCCCCAAATAGTTAGTATATTTTGGTTTAATTATATAAAGCTCGGTCTTATAGGAGTCTAAGGGTATACCATAGTTATTACAGAGTATCCACCGGTTATAGTATTAGTTTATATAATATCCTTATTAATTAGGGTTATACCTAAGTAGGGTCCTCTTTTCCCTAATAAGCTGGGCCTTGCTACTCTAGTTAAATAATTTGAAGGGTAACACCTTAATTATAAAAGAGATAACCTAAGTGATTTTGTTTATAATAGGGTTTAGGCCAAGGTGGGATTACCGGGCTAGGACTAGCTCGTGGCCAGTCTAGGCGATGACCTCCTCCCTGATCAGGGTTAATATATTAATACTTTCCTCATTTAGGTTTTAGAGCTTAGATAGGTAAGGTAGGACAGTGTATATAAACCATTTTATAGGGGTTTCTATTTTAAAGGCCCCTAAATAATTTATTAGCTTTTATTTATTTCTAAAAAAGCTTTATTAGATTTATTTATTTAGGGGCTTTAAGGAGTATCTAGTTGAGATATAGTAAATGTATAGAATATCTCTGAGTTATAAGCTAAGGGCCTAGTAGATTGTACGGTGTAGGGCGAAAAGGGTGTTCTTCTGGGTAGTATCCAGGCTTTCCTCGGGGATACGGACAAAAACCCGGAGGTCCTTTAGCTGAGCCTGGGCTTATGGGCGGGTAGGGGCTCGGTTCTGGGCTGGGGCGGAGGCCGGGGCTAAGACTAGGGCTAAGACTAGGGTTAGGGTTAGGGCTAATATTATAATAGTAACCTAATTCTAGGTTAAAATTAGAGTAGTTTTGTTATTTATTAACTTCTTTAAAGCTTAGATCACATAGGTTATTACCTCCTTTACGATCTACTTTTTTAGCCCCTTAAAACTAGAGACCACGTTGTTAATAGATTAGGCGATAACTAAAAAAACATCTTTTTGGTCCTCATAGCGTCTGGTCTATTCATCAAAGGTGGCTAGGATAGATCTAGTGGTCACCCCACTTATGTTTAAGGGCCCCTTTGCTGTAGAAGGGGCTGCATTAGGAGAGTTGGGCTGGCTTCCCCTAAGGCTGGGCTAGTATGGTTGGGCCTTAGTGTTGTGGTGGTGCTTAGCCTTTGAGGGAGGGGTTAGTTTTGGAGGTGACCTAGAGCCCCGATTAGGGCTGGTTAGAGGGGCCGGCTATAGTCCGGTGTTCACCGAAGGTTGTGAGGTTATCATAGGAGGGCTTTAAGAGGGAGAGGTGAAGATGTTTTAATTATTAAGGATTTTAATAGTATATTACTTATTTCACTAATAGTGGATACTAAGAAAAATTAGGCGAGAGGGAAGTGTATATATAATATATGCCTAGGACGATTAGGGGAAACTATTATTGAGTGTACAACTAGCTCTTAGGAACTAAACGAGTATTACTATGATGATGTCTCTATTTTTTTATGGAGTATAAATACTAAGTCGACCCTTTATTAGTGGTAAAAGAAGATAATTAACTATAAACGAATTAAGAGGAAACAATAAAGCAGCTAGTCCAGAGGATGAAGGACACTATAGAGTTCATTTAAGTAGTAATAGTAGTTGCTTAGTAGCGAAGCGAAGACTCTATAAACTGCACTAGGGGACCAACTAAGTAGTACAAGGTCGGAGATAAAGTGTGGCTACACGTCGCCAACTACTCATCCCCAAAGCTAAGCAAAAAGCTAGTGTAGTTTCACTATAAGTATAAAATTACACAGGTGATCTCACTTTATATAGTAAAGCTAAATATACTAACCAGCATCCATCCACGTTTCCACGTGGACCTCCTCTGTAGAGCAGCTAGTGACCTATTACTAGGGTAAGAAACGATTAATAAATAGTTACCCCTAATTCATAATATAAACGGAGATCCTAAATAGCTTATAGAAAATATGTTAGTAGTAAGGTAGTAGTGGGTGGGTAGAGGGCACCGTCGCCAGGCCCTAGTTAAATAGTAAAGCTATGTGGAGCCAACTTAGGAACCTATGGAAGCAGTATCGGAGACAAAGGCTTTAGGTAAGTATGAACAATGGTATAGAGAAATTAATATAGTGGATGGAGACCCGGTGTATACCCTGAGAAGACGTCGGAGAACAGTAAATTAATAGCCGCCGGTGCACTAGTAGAATACCGGTGAGGAGGGGGGGGAGAAAAGAGGGGGCATTTATTACGAGCTAATACCCACGATGGCCTAAACTTTACTTAAGGCGTTAACCAGCATCCAATAAAAAAGCCCTCCGGTTAAAGGGGCCTCCGATCAAAGGGCCTCTGGTGACCTCCGGCGCCCCACCAGAGGTCCCCTTTGTTCTCTAATAGTATAGATTCCTATACCGCCCCCCTTACGAGGAACTTCCTCTCTTCCGCTCCTTAGCTTAAAGTAAACAGTAATAGAGCACCCTAAGGTCGAAAACACCTAGGCCTGGCCCTTCGCATGGCCAGTCTTATAACAAATACCACAGTATCGTAAACCAATCCGACGACACTTCGACGACCTCTCGTTTTTCTCCTCTTTACGCCCTTTCTCTTTAATAACACCCTTTTCAGCTATAACCTCCCTTACCTAAGATCCATCTATTACTCCTCTATCCTATAATCAAATTCTTTTAACTTTCCGTTATTTACTTAAAACTATATTTATATCCTAAAAATATTATACCTCTTTTTATAAAAGGGTAGTTATATAAAAGATAAATTATAAACCTTTCAAAATTTTATTAATTATATTATAAATTAGAGTTAGTGAACTTCTCTAATATTTAGAAATTCGTTCTTTTATAAGTGAAGACTAGGAGATAACCTCGTTAGTGGTCTAGGGTATCTTAGAAACCCAAGGGTTAAGTAACTCGACCGGGGTACTCGGGGCTATTAGTACCCGTAAATACACATTAAGTTTTAAAAGTATAACTTAGGAGTTAAAGGGAATAAGCCCTACCCCTCAGAAACCCCCAAGAACATTTCCCGGGCTAAAGGTTTAGAAAAAGACCGTTTTAAATACAAGAAAAAACTCGGGTTTAGTGATATATGTAATTCGGGCCTTAATAAAGTGCTTAATCTAAGAGCTAAATCTCAGCTTTAAAACACTATAACAACTAACGTTAAGAGGCTAGGTAAAATATAATAAATAAGTAAGTAAAAAAAGAGTTATAATATTATTCTTTTTATAATACTCTTCGAAATTGCTATTAACGTGGCTTTCATAATTATCGACCACTAATATCTAATATTACCTCTTAACTATGGTTTTATATATTTATTAAAATATTGAAGTTATTCTAAAGTAGTCTTATTACTAGTCTATTTATTAGAGGTTATTTCAATTATCTAGGTGTTTGGAATTTGGGCCTTAGAGTACTAATTCGTAAGGTGGAAGTGGCCCTGAACCACTAAAAAAGGCGGTATTACTGTTACGGGCCAAGCCCTTCACATGCGATACTGCGAAGGGCTGGTCCTAGGCCTTGTCTCAACCGAAAGGTAGCCAAATACTGTTTATTTCAAGCTAAAGAGGAAAAGGGTAAACTACGATATAGCGCGAAATCTCTACTTTTTAGGGGGTGGGCACTAATGGGGCACCGGTGGGGCACCAGTGCGAGCACGGGCATAGCCCGGGCATAACCACCGGGTTCGGCCCGTAACACTACCCCCCTTCTCCCCCCCGCGCAGCCTCTAGTTCCTGGTTAGCCTCCTAGGGGGTACGTGCACATACGCCGCATCTCCGTCGTTCTCTAATATCAGCCCATAACACTCCTCGTAACAGTCCAACACCTCCATTTCCTCTATAACACTAGCTAGCTCCCACGTAGAGTTAATATAACCCTCCCACTTCACTAGGGCTTCACGTCTTCTCCCTCTACCCACCATCTTCCATCTAACAGCATAAATCTCCTCTATTTACCACTCATCCTCGCCATCTACTTCCCTAATAAGTGGCGGCTAGTAATCCAACTAAATTTGGCCTAGGAGGGGGTCACCAACTAACCTTTAAAGGACGTCCACATAGAATTACAGATAAATCCCTCCTAGTATATTTAACTCTACTATGTACATACTCACCACCTTAATAACTTAGTATTAGTAGTATAATTATATAAACTTCTTATTTAAGCGCAGGGACTTATAATTTATAACGTTAAACCAGATTTTATTATTAACCTAATACTTATCTACTAATAACTAACGACGATTAATACTTAATTCGTAATACTACTACGTTAAGGCTATTATAGCCTAGGTAAATACTATAATATCCTTTATTTTAACCACTAGTTCATCCGCGGCCACCTTCCCACAACTAAGCGGTCCCTCACTATCTTCTTTTATAATTAGTAACGGGTCAACGTAGTACTTATGTTTTATAAAAAACGGAGAAATACCAGTTACTAAGCTAGTTCTATTCCGTAGGGCCAGCTATACTATAAGAAGTAACCCTCCCTAATTGTCCTAGGCCCAGGTAATATAAGCCCATAAAATAACCTAAACCTCCTGGTTTATACGCTTTATTCTCCCATCGGTTTATGGGTAATAGGCGGTACTTAGTAGCTAAGTAACCCTAGTTAACCTATAAAACTCCCACTAAAAGTCATTAACCTAGTTCAACCCTCTATTATTTACAATTAATTAAAGTATCCCGTGGAAATAGTAATAATTATAGAGGAACTATTAGGCATAAGATACTGTGTCCATAATCTCCATCTCTTCTAGTATTAGTGTTTTACTTAGCTGATCAACTATAACCCATATATAACGGAACTTTTTCTTTTTTATTAATAATAGATTAGTAATAAAATCCATTAATAGGTTACTATTTATTCGGAGGGGGATGGGTAAGGGCTTAAGTAACCCCTTTTTAGTTTACTTTTAGATATGGATATTACTATATACATAGTAGTTCCTTGTAAACCTTTTAACTGTTTAGGAGTACCCCGGCTAGTAAAAGTGTCAGCTTATAATCTCGAATATGCTGTTACGCCCTGGGTGACCACTAGTATTAGAATTGTGGTACTCCTATATAACCCTTATTTATAATAAGCTTAAAGGGTCGTTATCATTTTTTCCTCTAGGAACCCATATTTTATCCTAGAACGTCAACCTCTACTACTTATTAATTGTATATTCTGCGATCTAAACTTTTAACTATAATTCTAGTGGGAAGCTGCGCTATCCCTACTTCACCACCTCGTAAGCTTAGCGGTATAATCTATCTTTTTTAGTAGTCTAATCCTAAAGTATTTATAACTCACTATTATTTGTAAACACTATTATGTATAGGAGTACTAGTAAGTTGTTTATGGTGTGGCCCACCTAGGGGGTACTAGTTCCTTCCTTTAGGATAGCATAGTTAGGTATTAACTAAAATACACATCCCTATTCTCTCTTATCATCCTAACCCTAGGGGGCGTCCTACTCCCTCCAAAAAAGGGCATCGGGGACTACTACTTCCTTTCCTAACTAATACTCTAAATAAAAGTCGTACTAAGTTAACTCTTTTACCCACTAGCTCTACTTCTTAGTGAGGTGCTATTTCGTTATAAAATATTTAAGGCTTTTATGATCTATAAAAATCTTAAAGTTACCTACACTTCGTAGTTCTACTCTCCAGGCCCTAAAGCACACAAGTATAATGAGTAATTCCTTATTATGGATAGGGTAATTATACTCAACCAGCAATAACTTTTATGAATAGAACGTAATAGGGTACTAGTACCCATCGGAGTCTTCTTATATAAGGGTGCTGCCCAAGGTAAACCCTGAACAGTCTATCTCCACTATTGTCTTTCCTTTAGGGTTAAAGCAGCGAAGCACCAGCTCCATACTAAATAACCACTTAAGCTCCTAAAATCCTTCTTCTTAACTAGGTCCCCAGTAAAACATAGCCGACTTTTTTATAAGCCTTATAAGGGGCTTAATAATAATGGTATAGTTAGGTATAAAAATACGATAATAATTCGTAAACCCAAGGAAACTTCTAACCCCCTTTATAGTTTTAGGGGGCAGCTACTTAGTAATAGCTCTTAACTTCTCGGGGTCACATAAGATCCCTTTCTTAGCAATAATAATAAACCCAATATACTTTACGGTCTTAACTAAAAAAGCACACTTCTTAGGGTCTAGTCGTAGTCCGGCCTCTACTAGGCGCCGGAGGACCACCCATACCTTCTCTTTGTACTTCTTCTTTAATTTAGATATATAAATTAGGACATTATCCAAATAAGTAATAATAAAGTTATCTAAAAAGTTTTAGAGAATTATATTAATATACCATTAGAACATAGCTGGGGCCCCGGTGAGTCCAAAGGGGTAAACTAACCACTCAAAAAGTCCGTATCTTATATAAAACATTATTTTTTTAACGTCTTCTTTTGCGATCCGAATCTTATAGAACGTAACCACGATATTAAACTTTATATACTATTATATAATGGTTACTCATCGGAGGGTCTCTGATATAAGTAGCAGTAGGTAACGGTCCTTTTTTGTAATATTATTAAGGGCTTAGTAATTAACGTAGAACCGAATTCCCCTACCAGGCTTTTTAATAAATAATACTAGGGTACCTGCTGGTGAGCTACTAACTCGAATAAACCCTTTATCTAGTAGGTCCTTTAGTGTCTTCTTCAGAACTAAGAGTTCCTCATAGGATATCCCATATAAGGGTCCCCATAGAAGTGTAAGCTCCTGGTTGTGAGTGTCCTTAATAAGGGGGATCTTATGGTTAACCCCTGGTCTCCTAGGGAGCACCGAGTATACCTTCTCTAAGTTGAATAAGTCTCTAAACTCCTTATAAACCTAGCCTAGGACGAGTTCCTTTACATCCACAAACTTCTTTTTTTTTAGCGTATCCTTAATATCCCTCAAACTCATAACCATAACCTGGGCCTCTAATACCCTTTAACACTTCACTTATTAGTATATAACTATAAATATAGGGGCCATCAATAATCAGGCCGTATAAATCTCTTTTATAATAACTAGTTCTTCTTAATTAGAAAGGTATACGTTTACTCCTCCCTTACTATAGTGTACCCACTAAGCAGCGGTGTTATACACTACACAGTTCACTTCTATCTATGGCTTCCCTAGGAATATAGGGGGGTCTAAGCCCTTTACTATATATACGTAAACTTTCTAAGTATAACCACTTAATTCCAGATCTAGGACAACTATACCCTGGGCATCACTAGGTGATAACCCATCTTACGTATACCCTCGTAAAACACACTTTTTCTAATCCACTAACGGTAATCGGAGGCGTCTAAAGAGAGACTAATCCACCATTACATAAACGTTGTAACTAGTATCGATAAGGGCGTGCATTAAGTATCCTTTATTAATTTTTACCTAAATAGTGGTTGACCTTTAGCTCCTTTATTGCTGCTTTTCTTAGTGGGACTCCTATTCTTTGGCTTCCTCCTTTATTAACTCTAATACCTAACTTTGTATTAGAGTTACTTTTTTCCTAAGTTATCCTCACTAAAAAAGGTATTAGTAACCTTTTAGTTCTCTTTTTTTAACTTAGGATCCTTCTACTTTTTCGTCACCTTAGTGTAAATAACCTTCACCTACCTAGGAACCTTCTTCTAGTAATTCCTAGTAATATAACCTTCTTCACTATAATAAAAGCACTCACAACGGTCCACCAACGGGTTACCCAAGGAATAACAGCGGTAGTGGTCCTTCTTCTCCCTTCGAGTTGATAAAGCATAGGTAACACTAATTATCTAAACATCTCCATCGCAATCCTTCTATAGAGGGGCTAGGGTTAGGGACCAGCAATGCTCCCGTTTAATAATAACGGGTATTATATACTCTAATTTCTAAATAACGTCCTATACCCTAATAAACTACTAAGTATACTCCCTTAATAAGGAGATAGTGATTAGGTACTCCTTTAGGTGGGAAATAAGGGCATTTTCTAATATAATAATCTTAACGGTATCGGGCTACACACCACCTCCTACATCTACTATTATTCGTTCAAACTTCGGTAAAAAAATAACCAACTTCTCGTTATCTTTCTAATAAAGGGTCTATAACTAGGCTACAACTTGGGGTTAGGTGTTCAGGTCTCAATAGGTCTTATCGAGGTAGGACATAAAATCTTCGGGGTTACGTTAACCTCCAGGCCCCCCGGCTACGTAGAACGTGGTAACCACCTATTAGGGACTAGTATTTAAATAAGAGTTAATTAGGTACTATAATTCCTAGTTAGTAGAGTAGAACACTCTATTTATAGCGATCTTATCCCTTATTTACTACACCTAAAAAGGGTAATCCTTCCACTTCCCCGAGAACTTTAAGGGTATTAGTAACGGTTTATAGCGCATCGGTGTTTTTATTACGAGGTGGCGGTTACCCACTAGCGGGGCTTCGGTGCCTACATTTTCCATAGGGGTCAGTATCGTCACCCCTAAACCTCGGCTTCACTCCAGCTCATTAAAGAGCTTAGTAATCCTCACCTATAGGGGCCCGAGGGCCTCGTTTAAGGCTAACTACAATTAGGCCTGCAGTTCATCAACCATTATATTAACTAATATCCTCTTTTTAACTAATGGGGAGCCGCACTCTACCTAACGTCTAACGTTCATCGATCTATTATCAGGGAACCACGCTCAACCTAGGATTCCACTTCATAACCGGTAAGGAGCCGCACTCAACCTAGCGGTATCTTATATAATATATAAAACTAAGCTTAAAATATGCGAAGAGCTGGTCCTAGGCCTTATCTCAACCGAAAGGTAGCCAAATACTGTTTATTTCAAGCTAAAGAGGAAAAGGGTAAACTACGATATAGCGCGAAATCTCTGCTTTTTAGGGGGTGGGCGCTAGTGGGGCACCGGTGGGGCACCAGTGCAAGCACGGGCATAGCCCGGGCATAACCACCGGGTTCGGCCCGTGACAGATACTACCGGCAAAGCCCGGCATTAGAGGAGATAAAAGGACACATAGATGCAGCTAAAGGAACAAGAAACATTTCTTCCTCATCTGAGGATTCTCAGTCGAGAAAGGAAGTACTAGTTGCAACATTGCTCCTACTATCCCGCGACCTACCCGCGACAATTACATAGCCATCACCGGTAACACAATAAATCGCCGTTACCCATTCTCAATTCCTAAACTGAATCTTTTTTAGTTTCCTAATTTAATTAAATTAAATAATAACTATTCTAAACTAAATTATACCTATTATAAAACTAATATCATTAAAGTTATAGAAATCGTTATTAAGGATATTGTGTTTTAATCACATATTAATCACTAATTAAAACTAAGGCTCGATAATTACAGAATCTTCATAGAGACCTCTCTAATAATCATAAATACAAGAAAAACGCATCTTAAGCTCTGCGCGTCGCTTAACGAAGTGTTCTATCCAACACTTCCCGACCGGTCAGCCTTTACACTTCCGGAACAGTATATTAGCCATATCTTCCACGTCGACCCACCGGGGCGAAAATCCTCACTTATTTATATTAATAATATATTAAATAATTACCTCCTCCTCGGTCTCTATTAAATTCAATTATATGTTAATACTATTAGTTTTAGTAGTTTAACCATTCATTCTAGTATAAAGGGTAACTTTTAGAACCTTATAAATAATTGCTACGCATCGGATACTTAATTGTAAAGTTAATCGAATCACTTCAATCGCTAGATTAATCCTACTTTCGGATAAGGTATTAGGTATTATTTAGTGGAAGAAAAGACGTATTAAAGCTGGAGGACGATAGAGGTGGGAAAAGTGTCCCGGTCGATGATGGTGCCCCGCTCAATGATGAACCACGTTATATTTTTAGTAGTTTTTAAATATTTTTATTTATACTAATATTAAACTAATAATTAATAATATAAAAGTGACTATAATATATATTAAGTTAATAATTAAATAATATAAATTTCAAATCCCCACTTTTATATATTAAGCATTAAGTAAGTTATTCTAGTTTAAAAGTTACTAGGGTTAGGGTTAGAAAGCGTTCGACATGTGGGGGTGTCCGGCAAGTGGGTGACGGACGTTACTCCACATTTCCATCACGTCAAATACCCAAAGATTCAAACATCACCAACTAACCCTCTTTATTACTTAGTCAGATATTGATGATGGAACATCAAGCAAAGAACATTTGGGGGTTTCCCTCGCAGCTACGCGGGCGTGAACTGACGGAGCTGACTTTTCAGAGTGTGGTCTCCTCCGACACGAGCGTGGTCAACTCAATCCTTAATTACCGAATCGAGAACGGAAGGACCTATCACGCGTATAAAGACGGCAGTGCGTTTGATTTCCTCGTTCGAGCAAGCATCTGCTGAAAGATTTCATCAAAGAATACAATATGCCCGACGATGAGACGGAGAACGATTGGCTAGGTATTTTCTAAAATGGCCCGTTGAAAGTAATAAGGCGCACTAAATCGGGAAGACCTTCCACAACCTTTTCCTGCTCATCTTCAACGACAATCTAGCCAACGCCCCGCCGAACGCGAAAAATGCTGAAGTCGGACGAGTGCTTGATGTCGACACGGGCAGCGGCATCTGGAATGTCGACTTCGGCTACGAACATCCCGAGTCCGAGGTTCTCGGCATCGACCTCTCAACCACGCAACCGGCATTGTGAGAGTGTACCCTAGTCTCCCGAAGCACTGTGCTAGACGCTAAAGTACTGACCACAATCTTTCAGTGTCCCTCCCAACGTGAAATTCGAGGTTGATGACCTTGAGGAGCCGTGGACGTATTCCCTGTCATTTGACTACACCCACAGCAGAATGTTGAATGGCTGCGTCAGCGATTGGGACGCCTACGCTAAGAAATGTTTTGAGTAAGTCGCAATGTCTGGATTTGGGAAAGAACCATCTTTCTTCGATTTGAATGGGTGAGCTGACCTTGAATAATAGCAACGTTAACCTTGGAGGATATTTGGTGTTGAATGAGTGTCACATGACTCCCACGTCTGACAACGGTACTCTGAAGTCCGACTCCATGCTTATGATCACTGTCTGATTGGTTCAGGAGGCCTCGGAGAAATTTGGCCGACCAGCCATGGACCCCAAAGTACTGAAGGATGTGCTGGTTCGAGCCGGCTTTGTTGACGTCAAGTTGATACAGTTCAAATGGCCCATCAATTCGTGACCGAAGGAGCAGAGATACAAAGAGATTGGTATCTGGAGCCAGGAGAATTTGCTGACCGGATGAGAAGGCCTCTGCTTGGCGACATTGACAAGAGGCCACGGCTGGACCGAGGAGGAGGTCCTGGTTGCTATGGCCCAGTGCCGTAAGGAGTTCAAGGACAGAAGCATCCATGCCTACTATTCCGTGTAAGTCTCTCTTCTTCTTTCTGCGGTACATTACTGATCTCGATTAGGTACTCCATCTACGGAAGAAAGCCTGCCGAGTCAACCTAGGCCCAGGGTTGGATCGGCATGTGATCTAGCCTCAGTGCGATACTAAATAGGATTCCCACTAGGAATCTATTCAAATTCTACATTTACTATTGAACAGTTGCGACACTTTTCAACCTGGGGATGGTTGAGATCCCCTGCGAGAATCTTTCTGACCCCAGAAATTCACTGTACGGTCGTTCGCTTTGAGAGAAAAACACACAATAGCCTTACCACGTCCTCTTCCTAGGTAGGAGGCCCCAGCGTCGAAGGTCCTCAATGATGATCATTGGCCTTACCGCGGATGACTTGCGACTCTCATCTAGTCAGTCTCGCCCCTTGCCGAACTAATCGATGGTAGATACTGAGATGGGAGTTGGGATAGCCTGACGAAACAACCAATCTCGCGAAGATAGCTTCTGTTTCTGTCGGGAACGTCTGTCGCCTTGCCTTGCCTGGGGGGTCGCACAATTGCCTTCTTTAGTAATCCACGAGAATGAGACTCGGCATTAGGCGCATCCCCTAATCTCCGGGCGAATCAAAGAACAGAGAACTCTGTTGCTTGAAAAGGATTAAGTTCCGGCGTCGGTCTACATGTAAGAATTGAAGTCCCGACCTCCGTGACTTTTCAGCCGGAGGAATGGGTCCATCCTTGCGCTGACTAGCACCGGAGCTCCGATGCGCGGCTACAGTCGCCGTGACGGCTCCGTTGCGCGAGCTCAGGCCTTACTCAGGCAGCGAAGAGGGCAACGTGCGGCCTAAAATTTCGCATGTTCGGTTGTTGCCATACACCCTGGTTAGATGACGCAGACGTGCCGTTGAGCCGGGCTCGGGCTGACTGGCCAACGGAGGACGGGGTTTACGTTGCCGACGATTGCGTGGGCTGCAACGACGCGTTGACCAGTGACCACGACTCCATTGAATTGCCTGAAATGGAGCCTGGAAATCCCTTTCACTTCGGTCTTGATGAGATGCTAGGGACAACGATAGCTTCTTTGAAAGACGATCAAGCGCGCCAACAACACGTACGCATCGCGATTTGATGTATCGGTAATAGCTTGTGCCGACTAATCTCGAGGCTGCCTCATTCACGAAGGGTTGTTGTTCACATCACATAAGCGTAAATCCCCAGTATACCTTGCGAGAATGCCAGAAGCAGCTGATGTTGACCGAGATTTCTGTATCTCGAGTCAGGTTGCAGCACGTCGGGAATCCCCACACATCTGCAAATGTCACAATGATGCCGACGGACAATAAGCGCGACCGAACCGGCGCATGGAGAACTGCTGTTCCGCCATGTACACGAAGAGCGGGCGCGGAGCGCCCGCTGTGGAGTTGCCCTGCTGGGACCTTTCCGACAGATAATCGCATAGTAGAAACACCTTACTGACTAATAAAACGCTACTGGAACCATCGCGCACGTGTCGAAAGTGGGGGGGCTCGGATGGCATCTCCAATGAAGGCCGCAACAGCCAAAGTCAAAGCTCGTGTTCCAATCACGCCGAGACGTTGGACACCTACGGATCAGTTACACTTCCGCCTCATAGTTGAGGCTAGCGGGACACGAACAGCCATAAATCGCGAAATATTACTTTTTCAGAAGCAAGGTAGCTTGCACCTAAGCATTGTGTGATCATGGGGAAAGAATACAAGATGACAGATTTATTAGGGTTTCAGGTATCATCAGACGGTCCCCCACGGCACTGCTCGCCGGGCTGTACGTAGCATCGTTGGTATCTACCGCAGTCATGGCGGCCGCAAATCCCGCTTTACGGAGCACTTTACAGCAATGTCCATTGGCGGTTTCCAAACCAGGAGCACGATAGCATAAGTCGTCTAAAGGGCACGACACGTCTTCCAATGGAAGTAGATCTACGGTTCGAGTAGTAATCTCCAGCGCGAGGCTCGGAATTTGAGAGGCTGAAACATCAGAGCTCCGGTACAATGGCTCTTGGGATTGGAGAGCTCGGTTCCTCTCACGCCAATCCCGCGCACAACTCTACCCCGACATGGAGCTTTCGGGGGTCATCCGGTGCATCTCCGCCGTCCAGCCGGTGGGAGGCTGTGAAGACGCCGCAACTGCCGTGACGGGAGTGCCTCACTAAAAATAGCGGAACTCAAATCGAGATACATCTCGTTCTCGTATGGTCTGAAGGCTAGCCTTTAGGCTGACATGAGGGGAAAGCAACAGCACAGCTTTATACAAAGACACTTCGGACGCAGTAGCGTTAACTTGGCAGAGTTAAAGAATGGTCAACTTCACACCGTATCCTTCGCGGGGCGTCATTGCCACTTGTGACTGGGATGGAAACTGCTGGCGCTGCCCAGAACTGCCTTGTCTAACTCATGATGACATGTCGTGTCGCAGTAAACGTGGACAAACTATTTTATCGTCTATCCGATCCACGAACGCCTCCCGTACATCGAGCAATTGCCTGTGCGTGGTGAAAGGTCGTAGTGCGGCCATGCCGGGAGGGAGCTACTCTCCGTGATTACATTGTTGCGATTTTTCACTGGCAGTCAACTATGTCGACTGAAACGCGCGACGTTTACTCTACTCCGCCCTGTCGAGAAAGAATGGAGCTGGGGAATCGGATACGGGGAAATTTTCACTCGTTCTGCGTTTATAGTTGGCCTCGGCCCCCGGCAGTAGATGTTGCTGCTGCGGATGGCCTCGTCCCATTACGCGGCCACGTCAAACTGGCATCTTGGCCTCCCCAACTCACCCTCCCTCTTCTACACACTTAATGCGTCAGCCACTGCTGTATAATGGAGCGAAAATAGGATTCATCCATTCGCCCCCATTATCTCGGGACGGCCCGCGGGAATCCAGTCGGTTTTCTAAACTCTGATCGCTCGCAACATGCCCCTATCCCATTTCTGGAGCTACATCCAGCTGTTAGAGGCTTCGATGAACGCGGTGAGCCTCATGTCCGAACAGTATTATGCCCCAAGTGAACTCAAAATGGCCATCCAGGAGAAGGGGGACTCCGATGTTGTATCTACTCACATGAAAAAGAATCCCGGTTTCAACCCCCCGATTGGATGTCCCGGACTTATTGCAGCGAGCTGCAAGAGGCAGTGCCGGGCGTGATGCCCGGATTTTCCCCATATGAAAGAGCGGAATAGGCATTATTAACGACAGCCACCATGAGACCCGAATACATAAGAAGAATAGCACTGGCAACGGAGCCAGCAATAGGGTAAGCTAGACTGCACTATCATCATCAACATGGACAACCTGAACACGAATCTCCTGCGCTTTGGAGCCGTAAACATCCTGACGCTCGGAGGCATCGCCGCATGCCTGGCGTTGACAGCAGTATGTCGACATCTTTCTCCAGATCGCGGGGAGTATACCCCAAGCTCACATGGCGCTTCTAGTACATCTATGCCGGTATCACGAACCCCTTGTCGAAGATCCCAGGGCCCTGGTGGACCAGATTTACACGAATTCCGTCGACATACAAGTTCATGACCGCCCACCACCCCGACTGGATCCACGACCTGCACGCAAAGTATGGGCCCATTGTCCGGTACAGCCCATACGAGGTAGACGTCTCAGATCCTTCGACATGCCAGTACATCCACAGCGCGAAGAAGGGGTTTCTAAAAACCCCGTTTTACTTACTGCTCGTCACCGATGCTTCAAGTGTATTCAACGAAATCCTCCCTGAGATCCACCGCAAGTATAAGCGCCTCCTATCGTATCCTATGTCGGAAACCGGCCTGAAAGCTTTCTTTCCACGTATTGATGCCAAGGTACGACTTGCCATCGAACGAATTAGAACCGAAAACCAGACCCATGGTGCCGCTGACGTCGCAAAATGGTTCATGTTCCTCTCGTTCGACGTCATCGGCGACTTGGCTTTCGGGGAGTCATTCGGCAACTTGGAACGTGGCACGGTTCGTTGAGTACCAGACGTCCCTTGAGTAACATTGACTTACAAGAACCGACCGAACAGAAGAATCAATCTGTGACCGACTTCGTTAGTTTAGGATACGTCAGCGGCCTACGAATCGCCTTTCCGATCATATCTCGACTTGCACGATACCTGCCAATCCCAGTGTTCAAAGACGCCACTGCCATTCAGTTCAGAACCTTCGACTATGCCCAGAACGCATTGGACCGACACGCCAAGCGCGTGGAGGAGACGGGCTCTGATCCCCATCCGACAGTGTTTTCCAGGATCTACGATGCAGGCGAAGAAGACGTCCTTACACGAATTGAAATGCGCGACAACGCCCAGGTATTCATTGTTGGAGGCAGCGATACCACTGCCAATTCCATGATTTACCTCATATGGGCTGTGTGCAAACACCCAGCGGTGAAGGCCAGGCTCTTGAAGGAGTTGGATACTCTCCCGGAAGACTACAGTTATGATCATTTGAAGGAACTGGTCTATTTGAACTGGGTTGTCAACGAGACCCTACGACTATATACAGCTCTCCCCTGTGGACTCCCTAGACTGGTTCCCCCCGGGGGTGCAGAGCTTGTCGGACACTTCGTCCCTGGCGGCTTCACGGTTGCGACACAGGCATACAGTCTCCACCGCGACGAGATCGCGTTCCCTGACCCGTACCGATTTGTTCCCGAACGCTGGGAGAACACTACACAGCGAATGAAGGATTGTACTATGCCCTTCGGCGGAGGGGCCAGGAGTAAGTTTGTCCTTGCCATACACGGGGCCAATTCCATCGTTAATAATTTGCAGCTTGCTTGGGACGGCACCTAGCTCGGATCGAGCTACGACTCATCACGACGAGGTTTTTCAAGAACTTTCCAAACGCTGTTGTGTCTGACCGGGATGGTATGTGCGATAAAGACATGGAGCCTTCTTTGTACTTCTTGATGGTCCCGAGCGGTCATCGCTGCTGGATCAGTCTGAACGGATGAGCGTTATCTACATGTACCTGGGCCTGGCGCGGTTCATTCCCAGAATGGCTTTCTCGCAGCTTGCACAATGTCGTCGAGGCCCTCTCAATATATACACAAACTATGACTCACCTGTCGTCGATGAGATAGTTTACGTGATCCTCCAGTATCAGCCTACAACTTCCCTCTCGCCTAATTTTTCTTAGCATCCGCTATTAGTGAAATAAGTGATATACCACTAAGATCCTTAATAGCTAAAAGCTCTTCACCTCTCCCTCTTAGAGCCCTCCCGTAATGGCCTCACAGCCTCCGGTGAGCACCGGATTACAGCCGGTCCCCCTAGCCAGCCCCAATCGGGGCTCTGGGTCACCTCCAGAGCCAACCCTTACCTCAAGGGCTAAGCGCCGCCGCGACACTAAGGCCCAGGCATTCCAGCCCAGCCTTGTGGGAAGCCAGTCCAACACTCCGGATATAGCCCCCTCTACGTCAAAGGGGCCCTCAAATACAAATGGGGTGGCTATTAGATCTATCCTAACCACCTTCGATGAACAAACTAGACACTATAAAAACTAAAAAGATGTCCTTTTGATTATTACCCAGTTTATTAATAATATGGTCTCTAGTTTTAAGGGGCCTAAAAATAAATTATAAAGGAGGTAATAGCTTATGTGATCTAAACCTTAAAGAAGCTAATGAATAACAAAGTTACTTTAATTTTACCCCGGAATTCGGTTATTATTGCGGTTTTAGCCCCGACCCTGGCCCTAGCCTTAGCCCAAAGATAAGCCCAGAAGTAGGCCTAGAACCGGATCCTATCCTACCCATAAACCTAAATACAATTAGAAGATCTCTGGGTTTTTATTTATACCCCTAAGGAAGCCCTGGAGGCTGCCCGGAAAAACGCCCCTTTCGCCCTACACTATACAATCTACTAAACCCTTGGCTTATAATTAAGAGATATCCTATACATTTATTATATTTTAACTGGATACTCCTTAAAACCTCTAAATAAACAAATCCAGCAAAACGTTCTTAAAAACAAGTAAACACTAGTAGACTACCCTGGGGGTTTTAGAATATAAACTCTTATAAAGTGGTTTATATGCGCCGTTCTATACTGCCCTTCCCAACTCCGAAGCCTAGATAAGGAGAGCATAGATGTAGTAACCCTGATTAAAAACGAGGTTATTACTTAAACTAGCCATAAGCCTACTTTAACCCGGTAATCCCTGTAACGGTCCAAGCACGTATATTGCAACTAGCTATGGCGACTACTATGAGTATCTTTAAGATAAGGAGAAAGGAAAGAAAAGTTTATTGCCCCGTAAATCCGTTGAATCCTAATTAGGTCTACTTAGGCCTAATCAGGCTTAGTAAGTAATGGTTAGTGTTAAATATAGCTGAGTAGTTCTGAGGCCTTTGATCGGGCCTTAACTAGTAATAATTACCCTTTTCCTCCCCTCCTTTCCCAAAGGATATTCTCATAGTCGGCGTCGTAATGGTCCAAGGCCGTTATATCCATTAGTATATCCACTAGCTCCTAAGTGAGTTGGGTATAATCCTTTTACTTTACTAAGACTTTTTATTTACCCCGTATTTTCTGTGTATTACGGATCTCCTTAACTTTAAACTCCTCCTTATTGGCCACTAGTATTATAGGTGGCTGGGCGTCGTCACGGTTTTGTAATAATAATGGATTAACTTTAGTATACTTAATTAAGTTTATATAAAAGATATTATAGATCCCTAGTGGTATATTTAGTTAGTAAGTATAGGATTTAACTAATTTAAGAATAGTGTATTTTATATTAACTTAGTTAAACTTTTTTAATAGTTAATTAGATTAAATATTCCGTAACCTCAACTAAACCTTATCCCTAAACTTAAATTAATTAAATAATTAATACCTTATGTTTATGGTAATCTCTTATTTCTCTTATATTACCGTTATCACTACCTAAGCCCACTTAGAAGTGTCCTTCAGTTTTTAAACCAGAACCTCTATTTTTATTATAGGGGTTTTATTGCTATTCCATAGGGGTTCCTCTACTCTGATCAGGTCTAAGTTATACCTATGAGTAACAAAGAATAAGCTGAGTTTTGTTGACGAGGTGACCTGGTTATTAATAGCTATTATTATTATTGGGAATAGTTTATCCTAATTGTCCTGAGTATATACTATGTATACTCTGAGATAAGTTTCCATTACTTAGTTTACCCTTTTTATAGCTTTATTTATTTTTAGGTAGAATATTATAAAAAGTCTTTGTTTGATCCATAATAATTAGTAGAATTGTTCTTATGTAAGACTCGTAAAGTATGGTCCCTTATTTAATATAATTACATAAGGTATCCTATGGTACCTGATTAGACCTTGGATTAGTTGGTCTACTATTATATCCGTTATAATATCCTTTAACAACTCAAAGATTACATTCTTTGATAAACGATCGGTCACCATTATGATGTTTATAGCCCTATTGCAGCGGGAAGGGGGTAGTCCTATTATAAAGTTAATAGAGACCTTTGCCTAAATCCGTCCAGGGATAAGTAGAGGTTTTAATAGGCCCTTCTTTTTGTTGTATTATACGTTTCCTTGTCCATAAACGTCGTAGTTCCTTATAAATCTTTGGATATCCTAGGATACGCCTGGTTAGTGGAACTAGTAGTTAATTAGGGCCTTTAAAGTATCCCTCCATAGATATCCCATTAATGTGGAGTCGTAGAACCTTTGGATTAAACCCATCCTTAGGAGCTTATAATATAGAATCCAGATTCTGTTCCTCTATAATAGTCTTTTATTATTATTGATTATATATTCTAATAATATTATTGATAACTTCTACCACGAGGGAAGTTATTAGTCTCCTCTTTATACTACCCCCCTAATTAGCCAGTATTAGTTATTCTGGTCTAAGGCTTTATCCCCCTAGGAGCGTAATAGCTCTTCTTTAAAAGGGTTCAAGGGGGGTTCCATCTTATTTAGGCTAGGGTTGTCGGTCTAATTTATGTCTCCGGGGGAGTCTCTTATACTAAACTTAACCCTCTTTATTTACCCTAATCAGGCCCACACTTCTCTAATCACCACTACGTTATTAACTTGTAATACGTTAGTCCTATTCTTCAGGAGTTTAATCTTCTAATCCTCTAACCTATTATCCTATAAAGTACTAGGGATATCCTATTCGCATCTCAATAATATATTAAGAATTACTACTTCTTTACTAAGTCTAAACTAAATAATAAAATTATAACAGGACAATAATTCTAACCACCTAATTTAATGTTCACTCAACTAACTCTTCATTATAAAATACTTCAAATTCAAGTGATCAGTTAGGATAATAAACTCTTCTATACTCTACAATTCTGAATCCCAGTACTCTAAATAGCGTATTATTACTAATAGTTCTTTGTCGTATATCGGGTAATTATACTCCGCAAATAAGTTCTTATATAAAAAAAACACTATAAACTTTAGGATCCCTTCGTCATCATACTATAACAAAGCACCTCCTACCACATAACCAGACGAATCGGTCTCGAGTACTATAGTTCAATCAGGGTCCCAGTAAGCCAATACAAGTGCACTAATCAGGAGCATTTTCAGCTCCTCAAACACTCTAATACACTCCTTACTCTAAACAAACAATATATCCTTTTTAATTAAGGCTATTAAGGGTTATACAATCCCTAAGAAGTTAGGTATAAACCACTAATAATAGTTAATAAAACCGACGAACCCACGGACTCCTTACACTAATCGGGGCACTTCCTATCCCTGGATTACCTTAATCTTCTCAGGGTCCATACGAATTCACTTACCAGCATCAACAATAAACCCCAAATACTTAACACTCTTAAACTCGAATTTGCACTTATTGATATCCATATATAGGCCTACAACGCCTAGGCGCTCAAGGACCTTCTTAGACTTCTCTCTATGATCAGAGAGGGAGCTATCCGAATAAATTAAAACATCATTAATATAAGTTAAGTAGAACTTATCTAGGAAGTCTCATAGGGTATAGTTAATATATTACTAGAACGTCGTAGGAGCTTTAGTTAAACCAAAGGAGGTAACCATTTATTTGTATGACCTATACCTTATCCTAAACACTATCTTCTATTCATCTCCTTTCTTAACCCGGATCTTATAAAATATAATAATAATATCCAACTTTATTAACCACTTTACCTTTACTAATACCCTTAGAGTTTTGCTAATTAGGGGCAAGGGGTATTAGTCCTTTTTTATAATAGTGTTAAGGGCACAGTAATTAACATAGAACTGTAACCCTCCTCTAGGCTTCCGGATAAATAGAACGGGCGATAATATAGGGGAGCTATTAGCCCTAATAAACTTTTTATCTAATAGTTCTATAAGGGTTCAGCGTAGTATAATTAACTCTTCCCTTGATATACCATATAGGGGTCCCTAGGTCACTAGTTTATTTTGACTATAAGAGTCCTTTTTAATAGGGATAGTATAGTTAACGTTCTTCTAGTGTAGTAGTAGTTAATTAGCTTTATCTCGGTTAAAGATATACAGAAACTTATAGTAATACGTAGGGAGTTTTATCCACGGGTTTATTTTTATTTTTAGTGTTAGGGCCTTCTTAATATCGGCTAAATTTATAGAGAATACATTTAAGGTGAATATACTAAGAGGGGTCTCTCTTTTTTTCTATGCCCACCTAATTAGAGCTAAGAATACTAATCTAGTCTACTACTAAATTAGGAACTTTGGATCTTACTAGGCCTAACCTAGTTTCTTTTCTATCACCTAGCGGTCTACGACACTTATATACAAAGTACCTCGCACTAGGTAAACCATAACGTCATCGTTAATTATCTAGGACCTTCTAAGGATAACATCGTCTTTTTAGTTAGGAATAATATAAAAGAATAATTAGTATTATTTATAGCTATTAATATTAATATTAGTATAAGTAATATAGTGGATTATACTAGTGTGGCGAGTTCGCACGCGTGTACGAGGTTAAGTAGGAGAAGAAGGCTTAATCTATTCACTATCTGGTGGGTGCGTCCAGCAGAATAAATAGGCCACCTTGGGGGCTAGGACGTCACGTAAGTGCTGACTCAGCTAAGCATAGCTCCTAGACGTCTTGGTGGCCCAGTATGCTTGCGACATACTCCCCAATTGCACCACTGGGGCAATTGCTCACATCAAAGTAACGGCCACCAGGCTCTTCCATATACGTTCTAAATCAAATAATTTAATTAGAACAATAACTCTAATTAATCTAAACAAATTCCCTCACTTCATAATAGTTATAATATTCGTGTTATGTTGTTGTTTTGGGCCTTTATACTTACCCTTTTCTTATTATAATATAGTTAAAACTATGGTATCCGGGGTAACACGTGCATCTCAGCTTATAAGAGAAGTCATTCCCGATTATCACGTACCCTATACTCCCGACGACCTATAAGTGAAGTGTACATTAACAACTAAAAGAAAAACCTTTCACTATCCGCTACCTCTAGAAAACTTACTTTCCTTAAATCTTAATAAACCACTTTTTATATATATTTTCACTACGTTTTCGTCCCCTATAACTACTAATAGTTGATTTTTTGTATAAATCCACCAATCTAATATTATCGCCATACTTTACGTCGGTAAGTATTCCCTTCTCTTATGTTTCCTCGTTTTTCGTACAATTTTTTTTTAATGGCCATTTTTTAGGTTTTACTCCTAAGGTCAGCGGCAAGAAGTCCGGTTATGCTTTGCACCTTATGCCCACCAGGGGTAATACTTGTATACCCACTAAGAGTATGGCCAGTCTCGCCGTCGCCTCACCCTCCGAGGCTTGTTAGATGCACTATAACGCTTGTTATAAGTGTTTCCCTTTCTCTGCGTATATTACCTCCCCTACCCCTACCCCCGCTCTCACACCGGCTCCTATACTCATCGAGGACGATGAGGATAATGAGTACGATGAGATATAGTTGGTCCTTACCCCCTTAGGATGTGGGTCCTCTAATTCCTTCACCATTACCCCTAAGCCTAAGGAGAGCTCCGTTATTACTAGTGTGTGCGAGGAGGAGGAGAATGACTTTGTAGTACCCGAGGTTTCGAAAAAAAAGGAGGAGGTGGTCACTAAGGGCCTAGAGAACGATATTCCCTGTTTCACCTATGTCCATAGTGCCCTCTAGGGTAAAAAGTATAAAAACGAGGAGAGTGTAAAGCTCTATTACTACACCTATGTATACATACACATCACCAAGTACTAGGAGTACTACTATGACCACCACACCAACTATAATCTGGTCCCTAAAGCCATTAAAACTATGATTTTAGGTTTTTACCGCATTCTCTAGGACCCCGGCGCCAGTAATACCTTAAATCTTTATATACTAGTTTAACTAATACTTATATTAATAATTTCTAAATAATTCAATATACACACTTTATTATGCACTTCCTCCTTGACGAGGAGGAAGAGGAGGTCGTCGTCCTAGATAGTAATACAAAAATAAAGGATAAGTCCTCCCTTCTGTCTTCGGTGCCCACCACCCCTAAGGCTATACCCAAAAAGGGCACCCCTAAAAAAGTGGCTACTAAGAAATTTATTAACCATATCTTATTTCACTACACCTCCTAAGCTATTATTACCTTTATTATGCCCACTATTACTACTACTAACGAAGCTATTAGTAACTACGAGGCCTACCTTACCTCTATTCACAGCTTCCTTAAGCCCGGCTTTAAGGAGGCCCATGCGGCTATTTACCACGCTTTCCACCCCGATTAGGGGCTGTGCTCACTTTCTCTTAAGAGGACTTTGGTGAGTCCATCTACGGGCATCAGGTTTATTAGTATATAAACCACATTAAACTTACCCTTAGTGTATTCTTGTTTAAGCTACATATTATGAATGTTTATGTACCTCAAATGGGTTAATATCCGTTCTTTTTCGCCTACTATAAACTTTATAGTTTGCTGATTATTATAGTGAATCCTTTGAATATCTCTAAAGTTAAGTGAGAGGTCCTTAAAGAACCTCTAGAAAGTGATCATTTTTCTAGTAGTATCTGAGAAACTTAGAAGTTTTACTTTGGTGGTGGATGTTATAATTATCACTTATTTAGTGGCCTTTTATATAATAGGTTCACCGAAAAGGGAGATTATGAAGCCCTATGAGGAGTATTTTGTTACCTTGTTATTTGTGAATAAGGTGTTGCTCGTAATTAGAAGTACTTGAGTATCTCCTTTACCCCCTATACTACTATAGCTAATAGTAAAGTAGTGTGTATTAAAAAAGTAGTGAATAACCTGATCCATGGTTATGAGATGTTCTAAAGAGGGGTTTATTAGGAATAAGGAGAACTTTGTTATTGGATATGTAGTGTTAGGGTGTACGAAGATCACGGTGTATAGGAGGGATCCGATTTTTTCCTGGAATTCCTTAATTTAAGCCCTTATTACTTGTCTTTTGTATAGTATGAGGTCTTTTGGTATAGGAGAATAAGGGGTTATAGTGTTATTTGTGAAGTTGAAGTGTTTAGTGACCTTTTTAATATACGAGTCGTGGATAAGGTAGACTTTGTGTGTTTTATGGTCCCTGATGATTCGTATTCTAAGGTACTATTCTATGGGGCCCTGGTCTTTGAGTTCCACCGCCGACTTAATGCTATTAACGACTCTAGTAACCGCTTTAGTGTTATCACGGTGGTTCATAATTAGGATATTGTCCACGTAAAACATAATAAAAACTTTAAGGTCCTTTATATAGAAAATATAAAGTTCCTTAGAGCATAGTACTAGCCCTACGTCCATTAGGATCTTTAAGAACGTCTTATACTAAAGGATGGGTGCATCTCAGAGCACGTAAAGAGTGTAACTAAGTTTAGTACACTTTCTAGGTTATCCAAAGCCGTCCAGAAATTCGTATACTATAAGTTCTTTATTTAGATTTATTTTTATATTAAGAAATACGTTCACTATGTTTAATTAGTTGACTTCGAAATTGAATTAAGTAACCACGACCATTAGAGTTCTAAAGGAGTATACTATAAAAGTAGTAGTGTATATGTTTTATAGGGGATTAACCTTCTAAAGGTCTCCACGTACGCATATCCGCGCTTTGCAGTGTTCAAAGAAACCGTTTTTATTGAATTTGTATATGAATACCTATTTTAAGGGGAGGGGCTTAGAGCGTGCTAATGAGTAGTCCATCTCCCTCTAAGTGCTTTTAGAAACGAGTTTATGGATTTCCTCTTCTACCATATTAATCCATTTAGTCTTTAATAGGTTTTCGATTTATTAGATATTCTTCTACTTTACTGGAGGTATTAGTAAAGTATCTCTATAATATTTAAGGTTACCCTCAGGGTTTTTAATAAGTGTAGGTTTTATCTATTATACGGGTCACTCTTTAGTAGCTCCAGTAATTATTAAATGAAGTGTTTTATATCCTAAAGCACTCTCTTATACCACCTTTAGCTGATCAGGTATAAAGGTAGCGAAGAAACTGTACTAGGGGCTCCTATAAGGGATCCCTTTTAGGTTAATTACCATATAATATAGCGAATGGGGGGCTTCCAAGTCTTCCAACTATAAGAAGGCATTAAAATCTCGCCTTAACTCCCCCCTAGAGGCCTCCTTTTGGGTTCCCTCCCTTCCCACAGTTCTAAACCTTATACTAAACTAGGTAAGTAGTCCATAGACCTTCTAATAGTACTCTCTTTTTACTTTTAGGGTATTTTAGTTAGTGAGTTGGTCGGAGGTTTAGTTAGCCACCTTAAGATCCGTCCTCTCTGCCTTTTATGGGCTATCCAGCATTATACTCAGTCAGGCACCACCACTGGACAGGGCAATCTCTAAAAGGGTGGGTAAACTTCGTACCTCCTTAGTATTTACCCTAATATATCCAACTTCTTCCATCACCACACCTAGTATACTCTTAGGGTTTAATATAAGCTCAGGTAAAACTAAACTATTATTAACCTTTATTTATAATAATATCCCTCACTTCATAACATCTTATAAAACACTAATAACCACTTTTTCTTAGGTAGGGTTATCTTCCTCCTCTTATTCATATATTCCGAGGACCTCGAGGACTATACTTAGGTATAAGTCCTCTAATTCAATTTCCTCTAATAAAACTTTCACTTTTTCAACGATCATAGTAGCCACATCATCAGCAGGATCATAAAAAGAGTACTTATTAAAGGTAACATTACGTAAAATAATAACCCGATCAAGCATAGGGATCCATATTCTAAAGAAATTATACGTACATAGGACATATCCCACAAAGTATCCCACGTACACTCATACCTTAACCTTAAATTCTCACTTCTCATAACCTCCCTCATACACCCAATCTAAGACATAAGCCTTACACCCATAAGCGTAGAGGCCACCTAGTTCAGGACGCAGGTCTCAAAATGGATAGAAGGTTAGGTTTTTATCATATTATCTAATATACTATTATATCCACTCTACGTAGATCTAATTTAGCAATTTCCAGCCCTTTAATACCCAAAGGTAATTATTATTAATAAATATAATTATTATCACAACTTCTAGCCATAGTTTTTTTAGTAGACCAGCACTAATTAATATTATAAGTACCTTATTAATAATATAACATCCTACTCTTTCACCACATCCCATAAACTCTTTAATATTAACCAATGGGAACTTAATATTAATTCCTATACACCTTACCTAACACTCATATTCTATTTCACCTTAAATAACAATTACCATACACTCAATATCCTACCTTATTTTATAAACAGATAAACCTATCTATCTTAAGATCCAAACCATATACATTTATAGGACTTTAAAGACTTTGATATATATTTTATATATTATTATGAACCCCTGGGATATATTAGCATATTCATCAATTATTAGTAGTAACTATAAGGTGTTCCCATAACCACTAGGGTAATCGAAAAGGTCCCAGGAAATACACCAAAAAAGACGCAGGGCTACATCTTCCAAAGGTCATCAGGATATTATTTAGTAAACTTTCACCTATAAAAAAGCTTAGTAATTGATCTTTATAGGAGCTCCCTTAAGTTTCACCCCCCTTATTATAAAAACTAGTTTCCGGAGAGTATTAAGGCCTAAATAACTAGTATAAAGGTATTAAAGGGTAATATCCGTAGTATAGTTAAACCTAGGCTCCCTTAAAGGGGAATTACGGCGAGAATCTGTTAGAAACGTAGTTACGATAACACATACCGTACTCATAGGAATATTTAATAAAGGGTAATTATTAATAGGGATGTATTCGAATAGGACTATATTATACTCCCACTTAAGTTATCTAAGGATCACACTCTTTAAAAAGCTTCCATAACGGAGGGTACAATCTTAGCTATAATACTAGATACTAAACTACTTTAAGAGTATTTCTAATATTATATTAATATAAAAATCCACTATATATACCATATTCTTTAAAATAAGGTCCTCAGTAACTGGGCTATACACTCTGTTAAGCGTTTTCTCTATTCGTTGTTCCCCATATCCTATAATAAGTAACTTACCGTTTCTATAATGGACATATTAGTTACTAAGTTCACTAATAAACGTCCCTTTAATAAGTAAATCTTTATTATTAACTAAGTGTATAGCACCGTAGTTATCCATTATAGTATTAAGTGAAAAGGGGTGACGTGGAGTGCCCATAGTGCTGAAAATGCTTGGGCTAGGCCCTCTAAGGTGTTCTATAACTAGGTTAACTAAGAGGAAAGTTATAACTAAGCTCGGGTAAAAGCTTTTTCTAATATTAGAGGTACTAGAGGTCTAGGATTTATTCGAATTAGGTTTCCGAGTAACTCTAATAATCCCAGCTTTTGGGTTATTATTAAAAGCAATCTACCCTTTACATTTCTACATATCCTAAAAGTATATCCAATTACTTAAATTAAAAATCTTACATTTAAGGTTATTAACTCGTTCCGTATTTATACTAACAAATCCATTAGCAACTCTAGTGAACATATATTAGACCTTATAGCACAAATTAGGCTTCTAATAGTGATTTCCATAAAAATAATTATACATTTTAAATATCCTAGTACCCGAACTAACTATAAAAGTGGTACCCAAATTAGACCTTCTAGTAAAGGTTACGGATTAGTCTAAGGGCTTAGCTGGTTTTTTATAGATAATATTAAAATAAGTGATAATCGAGAATATTCTAACTATTTCATTCAATATTAAAAATTATTATACCAGTATTTCAGCCTAGTGAATTAAGTTTCGTATTATCTTAGCCTAACTTAGTATAAAGTAGTTATTAACAACATCGAAAAACACTAGTGTAGCGTTCATTCCCTCAACTATAGGGACTTTATAGGAGCAGCACTTAGTGTATACAATTTCCCATTCTATATAGTAATAAGTAACACTTATATTAGTGGACACCTTTTAAAGGACTATTGTGTATTCCATAACTACGAGGATCTTAGTACTTATTTTAATTAGAGCAAGTTAGCTCTATAGGTCCTTAAGGAGCACTTAAAATCTAATATTCTCTTTGTTTATTTATCGTATATAAGTAGGTATGAGAATTAATTCCATAACTAATTTATTCACCCAGTTCTAGACGTTCTAGTAGGAGGCCTAGAGAAAAGTATAAACAAAAATGCTAACCATATATAACTTAAGGGCATCCTCCTAATTGGATTAAACGTTAACCCTCGTAACAGGCACTGGTCGTACGAGCTCCGGGGGAATCACAGGGTAAAGTACCTATAATAATACCGGTTCATCGGTATTAGGGTTTATAATTAAGCTCACCTAATAAATAATATTAACAATAACCTAAAATCGCTGCTCATAAAGGTCCTAATACTCGTATTATTATTTATATTATTTTTATATTATATAATTCTCGATTATAGGAGGTATTAACGAGAACCTCGTAATATCTAAAGTGTCTGGCACCTAAGGATCAATACATTCCCAGATCCCCTAGCCTTTAGCATAATACTAAAGAGCAGAGTACCACTATAACCAGTCCTAATAACCATAAAGGATAATCTTAACAACAACGGTTTCGTTAATAGATAACATATTAGTAAATAAAAAAGGGTATAAAATAGGTGTCATAATATAGCCCACAATTACTGTCCCGTAATTGTGGTTCCACTTTTGCGACAGTTATGAGCCCAGGTCTCTACGAGCCCTCTGGTTGAATGGCTAAACGCCTCGCTAAAGTGGCAGTATGTGGGCCGACCTAGAGGCCATGGGTTCGAGCCTCGTTGTGCTCACCCATTCTCACTTCAGCAGCAAGTCACCGAAATGGAAGGTTAGACTTGCCAGCTGGGAGCGGCCGGCACCCAGTAACAGTCAACAAAGACTGGCTTGTCAGCTGCGAGTGTAAGCCGGTGCTGATTGCTTAGTCAGCAGACCTCTTCTCTCCTCGGTCTGGGGGGGTGTGTCATGATATAGCCCACAATTACTGTCCCGTAATTGTGGTTCCACTTTTGCCACAGTTATGAGCCCTTTGCCTCTACGAGTTAACGTGCGTGTGCAGCATTGTGCCCCACTTTTAGGGCCCCTGGGTTCGAGCCCGGGCTGGGCCTGTGAAAGCCACCTAGACTTGGGCGAGATGTACCCCATTAGAAGGTTCAAGTGCTGATAGACAGGATTCCGGCTGGCTGAGGCCGCAACCCTGGGGGGGTGTGTGACAGTTAGTGGGTTTATAAGGCGCGATTGCTGCAGTGGCAATTGCGGTTCCGCTTTTGCTGCCACACTTAGGTTATCTCCTTTATAATCAAGGTGCTGCCCTTTAAATTATTTAACTAAAGTAGTAAGGCCTACTTTATTAGGGAAAAGAGGACCTTACTTGGATATAACCCTAGTTACTAACGATACTACATAAACTAGTATTATAACTAATGACCACTCTACAATAACTATAATAAGGCCTTAAACTCCCACAAAACCGAGCCTTATATAGTTAAGCCGAAGTGTACTAACTACTTAGGGCCCTTTTAGGCTAGTTATATAAACTATTCCGTTAGGCCCCTAATGGTTAACGGTTATCCTACCCTCCTAGGCCAAAAAGAACGTAGACGGATTCAGAAGGCTAGGTAAAAGGCCTCCGAGGCCCGCGATAATACCAACCAGATCACCACCCAAAGCAGCACTCAACAACCCCAGGACTCCCGTCCTAACCAGGGCCAACAACCTAGCTCTAAGTACTTATACACTAGGACCCCCTCCCAAGGATCGATTATATGCCTAGGTGATGAGGATACAGTTAGTAGTATGGATGAAGACGAGGATGAAGACGAAGCGGAAGACCCCGAGGCCCTCCCTTAGACCAACCACCCCATCTACCCTCTCTAAAATAGGAGCCAGAGGGTAGCTCAAAAGCCTAACTATAATATCACCAATGCCCACACCCACCTGGACCTTGACTCGGAGGCGTAGGCCTAAATAGGCCCCCCCCACGGGTATTATGTATAGTCTAATATAACGTGGGGAAAAAGCCTCCAATACACACAGCTTTCCTAGAGCTCTGCTGGGTTGATCAGGTCGACATTGTACTTATTTAGGAGCCCTGGATAGGTTACACTAATAAAATATAAATTAATACACACCCTGGGTACAATTCCTTTATTTTAGTTAATTTTTGGGATAATAGGGAAATAAGGCCTAGGGTAATAACATATATACGGAAGGGGATAAGGCTACAAGTGCAATAACAAAGACCTATCTAAACGAGGGATATCCTATAATTAAAGGTTAATAACATTATTATTATAAACGTTTATAAATAACCAGGTGATCCTTATAACCATATAACGACCATCCTCCTAGGATATTAACTACTATTACAAGCCTTTATAATTAGGGATTTTTGTGACGGGCTGGGCCCTCTTGGAGGCTTCGCAGCCTCTCAGCCATGGACTCCGCTTACCTAAGCCCGGCTTACCTAAGACGGATCAACCTTAGGCCTGATCAGAGCAAACGGGTCCTGTGGGGCGGAAGACATTTTCTCCTTTTCTCTCTTATCTTGAAGATACTCGTAGTAGTCGCCATAACTAGTTGCAATATACATACTTGGACCGTTATATTATCTTTAAGATCATTAAAGGCAATCAATTGAACGCCTAGTATAGAAGCCCACGATTTATATGAGAGTGGTAAGAAGTTTTAGACGGGTTGACCTAAGGAGTCCCTGAACGTCTAAAGCTGATCAGTACAGCCTGATCAGACCTAGAGGTTATCATAAACTCGAAACAACGCGTGCGTGTATTCGTAGTAGAGTACCTCGACCACGTCATTAAGTATACTACGGTCACTACTGAACACAAAACACCAGGATAAGCGATAACCACGCAACAATAGAAGGTAACGCTGAACTATCTGGAAACCCGTAGTAGTTAATACAACTAATCGGACAGCTTACAACCCAACTATAGGAGATGCGGACCGCCTAAGTAATCAAATAAAAAACCTAATAAGAGTAAATTCGACTACTATAAGAAGCCCTAGTAAAACCCAGGTACCCGACATCAACGATAAACTAGTCCTTAACACCCTCTATAACACTAATTCCCCCCAATTAGGCCTACGTACTACCTCCGAAATAAACCAAACATCAGATTCCCAACCCACCAAAGTTTAATGGATTACACAAAAAGTTTTAATAATAGCACCTCGAAATAAGAGGGAAGATAAGTATAAATAAAAAAGCCTTTAGTTTAGAGTTAATTATATTCACCTATATCTACTCTAGACTAAAAAACACTGCGCAAACCATAGTGAGCACCTACTATGCATAAGGAGGGGCCAATAGGTCGAAGAACCCGGATAAATTTATAGAATACTTAAAGGGTTACTACGCGGACCCTAACGCAGAAGTATAAACCCTCGACCAACTAAGGACTATACAGTAAAAGGAGAACGAGAATTTCACTTACTTCCTCCCCAAATTTGAAAAGGAGCTCGCAAAAGTAGGAGGAGGACACTAGTTAGATGTTATAAGGATCAACTACCTCAAAGGAGCCCTGAACACCATAATAAGAGCCCCCCTCATTAGCATAATTAACAAACCAACAATATATACTACATACACCTAGATGCTCCTAATAATAGGATTAGAGCTGGATAATAACTCGTACTAAGTTCGCTATGAGTGTTAATACAGGAGATCACCAATACCCGGCTAGAACAAAGTCAAGTCACCAACTGGACAGGATAGTCGAACAGGATCACCTTAACCTAATCAAATGGATTAGGAACCCACTAAGGCAAGCCGGATGGCCAAGGATAAACCAGTCCGAAGAAGGTCAAGCTAAGAGGAAACCCGTAAATACTATAATTACGGTAAGAAGGGGCATATATAATAGAGATACCCTAGAGACCGGAAAGACAAGGAGACTAAAACCTCGAAAAGGAAGACCAAAAAGCATAGTGAAATAGATATTAGCTCTAATTAGGACTTTGAGGACTCGGGAAAAGAGTAACTCTTAGTGAAAGTCGTCATTAAGAGGAACAAGTTATGGAGGAATAGAAGGTCGTTAAAAAGAGTATGGATTATGACTTATTTTACGTTAATATCGGGATTAATGGGATACGCTATACAATTACCCTTATTAATACAGGATATCTAATATACGCCCTGATCAGCGACGCTTTTGCTAAGAAACTCCGCTTACTACGCATTAGTATTACACCTCAGAACTTAATATAAGTCACTACTATAGTTCCTAGTGTAATCTACTACGTCACTTATACTAATATTAATATTAATAACTATAAATAACACTAATTATTCTTTTATATTATTCCTAACCAAAAAAACGATGTTATCCTTAGAAGGTCCTGGATAATTGACGATGACGTTATGGTTTACCCAGCACAAGGCACTCTATATATAAGTGTTGTAGACCATTGGGTAATAAAAAGGAAACCGGGTCAGGCCCGGTAAGATCCAAAGTTCCTAATCCAGTAGTAGACTGGATTAGTATTCTCAGCCCTAATTAGGCGGGCACAGAAAAGAAGAGAGACCCCTCTTAGCACATCCACCCTAAATACGTTCTCCGCAAATTTAGCTGATATCGAAAAGGCCCTAACACCAAAAATAAAAATAAACCTAAGGACGAAACTCCCTACGTATTACCATAAATTTCTATATATCTTTAACTAAGATAAAGCTAATTAATTATCACCATATCGAAACAACATCGACCACGTAATTCCCATCGAGAAAAACTCAACAAAGCAAAACAAACCAATTACATAAGGACCCCTATATAGGATATCTAGGGAGGAGCTAATCGTACTTCGACGGACCCTCACAGAACTACTAAATAAAAGCTTTATTCATACTAGTAGCTCTCCTACTTCATCACCCATTCTATTTATTCGAAAACCCGGGAGAGGATTAAGGTTTTATGTCGATTACCGGGCTCTAAACACTATCACCAAAAAAACAAATATCCCTTACCCCTAATCAGCGAAACTCTAAGAACCCTAGCTAAGGCTAAGTGACTAACAAAGCTAGACATTATTACTGCATTCCACAAAATCAGGGTTAAAAAAGGCAACGAATAAAAGACGGCCTTTAGAACAAAATACGACCTATACGAATAGATAATAACTCCTTTTGGCCTAACAGGGGCCCCCACTACGTTCCAGAGGTACATTAACCACACTTTACGGGACTTCCTAGACGAATTCTGCACCACTTATATCAACAACATTCTGATCTATTCAAATAGCTCACTCACTGATCATAAGGAGAAAATCAAGAAGGTCTTAAGCCGTCTAGGTACTACCAGCCTACAAATCAATATCGATAAATACGATTTCGAGACGAAGAGGGTTAAATACTTAGGGTTCATCATCAATACAGGGAAGGGTATCCGCATTAACCCAGAGAAAATTAAGGCCATCCAGACATAGGAGGTCCCCTAATCAATACGAGGAGTCCATACCTTCGTTAATTTTACAAATTACTACCATCAATTCATACCGGACTTCTTAGAGTTAACACACCCCCTTACAACTTTAACAAAGAGGGATATCCTATTCGTATAAAATAACAAGTATACAAAAACGTTTAACAAATTAAAAGCCCTCCTAATTAGTGCCCCCGTACTAGCACATTAGGATCCTAATCGAACCACTATACTAAAAACAAACTCATCAGGTTATATAATAGGTAACGCTTTATTATAATACGATGACGAGAGTATTTTACGGCTTATTACATTCTTTTCACAGAAAAACTTACCAATAGAATACAACTACCCAATACACAATAAGGAACTATTAGCTATAGTCCACTATTTAGAACACTAGAACTCCGAATTAAGGAGTATAAAAAAGTTTATTATTCTAATCAACCACCTTAACCTTAAGTATTTTATAACTAAAAAGTAATTAAGTAAATACCAAATTAAATAATCAGAACTCTTATCCTATTATAACTTCACAATCCAATTCCAACCCAACAAATAAACGATAATCCCTAATACACTATTTAAACGAGAACAAGACGTTCCCAACACCCAGCAAAACAATCGACTAGAAGGACAGAGAATACAACTCCTAAAGGGGAAACAGAACATAGTTATAGTAAACTAAGCAACTCTCAAAACAAATCAAATAAATACAACAGAATCCGTGGAAAGCACCACAACAAGCGATATAAATCAGGACAACAATCCTAAAGCTAATCGGTCAAAACCTATCCTAAACCCCTTTAAAGAGGAGCCCCTAAAGTCCACTTAAACTAAAGGACTATAATCAAACAATCATTATTAGCTAATTAGGACAACTATAAAAAGGGGGGACCATCAATTACCATCATAATAAAAACTACCCATAATACTATCAGAGTACTCAGTAAACAACAATAGTAAACTCCTTTAAAGGGAGAGGATCTGGGTCCCTTATTATGAACCCTTATAAACCCGGTTAATCCAAGAGTCCCACAACTCAATACTTAGTGGCCATCTTAGCAGAGACGCGTTAAAGGCTTTGATCAGCCACCACTTTCACTAGCCAGGCCTGTCGCAGGATGTCCGACGCTTCATAAGGAACTACGATGTCTACAGACAGGGTAATATATAGCGGGACAAGAAGAGGGGTCTTCTAAAGCCCTTACCCGTCCCTAATTAGGTCTAAACAAAGATATTAGTCGACTTTATTACAGGGTTACCACTAACCCACTATATAGGAGCAACGAATATTATAGTAGTAATAGACCGACTATCTAAAAACGTGATTTTCGAGCTACTTAAGGATATAACAACGGACGTTATGGTTACGGCGTTAATACTTAGCCTGATCAGACACCATGGACCCCCGAGAGCTATTATTTCGGACAGAGGCCCCTAATTTACCAGTTGTATGTGGAAACAGCTCTATTAACTATTACAAATAAAACAACGTTTATTTATGGCCTTCTACCCAGAGATAAACGGCACCACAGAACGAGCTAACCAGGTAATAAAAACCTACCTCCGAACTTATACTTTGTACACTCAAAATAATTAGGACAACCTACTTCTAATAACGATAATGGTTATTAATAATAGGGTTACCTCGTTAATAAGCCTCAGCCCTTTCTTTACTACCCACAGCTATAACATTGACCTAATTAGAGTAAGGGAGACTCTGTGGACTAAAGGAAAGACCCCCGCAGCTCGAGCAGAGGCCCTAGTCTCGAAGTTGAAGGAGGCCTCCGAATAGGCATAAACGGCGATGGCCTCCGCCTAAGAGCAACAAAAAACCTCGGCAAATATATAACACCAACCTTCTAACCAGTTTCGACTAAGGGACAAGGTCTAGTTAAAGCTCAAGAACATCCATTCTAAGAGACCATCTAAGAAGTTAAACTGGATAAATACAAAGTACACTATATTAGAAATAGTCGGATCCCATACTTACCAGCTCAATACACCGCCGGGTATTCATAACATCTTTTATATATCCCTAATTAGGTATACGAGAATCAACCCACTACCATCACAAAAACAAAACAACACCCAACCACCACCTCTACTAATAAACGACGAAAAGGAATTCAAAATCAAAGAAATCCAGGGCACTAAGAAAATTCATAGTTTTTAGAAGGTTTTAGTTAAGTAGAAGGGCTACGTAGAACCTACTTAGGAACTAGTTAAGTTATTAACGGAGACTACAACTTTAGATCGTTATAAGGCTAGTTATGGATAAGTCCCTCTGAACAGGGAGGAGGGAGAGGGGGGGTAATTATGATAAACTGGGCCCTCTTAGAGGCTTCGCAGCCTCTCAGCCATAAACTCCACTTACCTAAGCCCAGCTTACCTAAGACGGATCAACCTTAGGCCTAATTAGAGCAAACGGGTCCTATGGAACGGAAAACATTTTCTCCTTTTCTCTCTTATCTTAAAAATACTCGTAGTAGTCACCATAGCTAGTTGCAATATACGTGCTTGGACCGTTACAATTTTAATATTCACCATTACTCTTAGGAACCAGGATCCGTTAACTGGAATAGAGGAGATGATCTAGCCGACTAGGTTAATAACCATAACCTCTCCTTTATTAGAGAAATAGGGGCTCTAACCCACACCCGTGGTCACGTCCTTAACCTAACCTTCTCAAATATCCCCCTTGCACATACAGGACCTTACCCACACCTACACCTAGGAGCTAATCACCAACCTATTATAACTATTATCCCCCTTAATAATAATAAATAACAATAAATATATGTCATCATATAGCCCACAATTACTGTCCCGTAATTGTGGTTCCACTTTTGCGACAGTTATGAGCCCTTGTCTCTACGAGCTCTCTGGTTGAATGGCTAAACGCCTCGCTAAAGTGGCAGTATGTGGGCCGACCTAGAGGCCATGGGTTCGAGCCTCGTTGTGCTCACCCAGTCTCGCTTCAGTAGCAAGTCACTAAAAAAAAGGTTAGACTTGCCAGCTGGAAGCGGCCGGCACCCAGTAACAGTCAGTAAGGACTTGTCAGCTGTGAGTGTAAGCCGGTGCTGATTGCTTAGTCAGCAGACCTCTTCTCTCCTCGGTCTGGGGGGGTGTGTCATAATATAGCCCACAATTACTGTCCCGTAATTGTGGTTCCACTTTTGCGACAATATACTAATTAGGGCTAATATTAGTCCCGGATTTAGCCTTTCCTCGGTTTAAAGACCTAATTAGGGTAAAGGCCTTAACTTTAATTACTATTAAGGACCTACCCACTTTAACTATGTTAAACACCCAGGCCAGCCGGATCGTTAACCTACTCTTAATAATTATTTAACTAATAGGGAAAAAATAAGAAAGTCGGGGAAAGTGGGCCCCTTAGTAAATAAAAGAGTATTCTAAAACCCACTAATCCTACCTTAAGCCCCGTATCCAATAAGTATGGGAACCGGAGCCGGCCTCAGCTGCACCACCCCCTATCCTTAAAAAATAAAAAGTCTTTTTAGAAATAATTAGGAAAGTTAAACGAGCTCATTAAGCTACTAAGATTAAAGGGGCTATATCCAATTAGAATTTTTATAAAATAATAAGCTAATATAAAATTAGTCTAATAATTAAAACCCCCCCTTAGTAGTTGAGGGTTAGACGTATAACGATAACCAGGACAAGGCCCACGCCCTACGGAGGGCCCTGCTAGAGAGGTTCGATGATACGGATGACCTACCTGGGGACCCCTTCGACGTGGCCACGGTCCCAAAACGATAAATACCCTAGCAGGCTACGATTAGTCAGGAGGAAGTAGGGGCAACCACCCTAACAAAGACTATGACCCCTAGTATTAACGGAATTACTATAAAACTACTTAAGGTTTACTAGGACCTTATAGCTAAGCCTATCAGGCTACTATTCCAGGTATACATTAAGGCCAGCTACTTCCCCCAGCCCCTCCATAGAGCAGAGGTTATTATAAATCAAAGCTTAGAAAAACCGACTTCTCAAAGGCTAGATCCTGGAAACCAATAACCCTCTTATCCTACCTAAGCAAAGGGCTTAAAAAACTAATAACTAGGAGAATAACCTACCTGACTATCCTAGAAGGGGTGACCAGCCCACAGCAAATAGGGGCCCTGCTAAGCAGGGCAACTATCGACCTAACAACCTGTCTCACACACGATATCGAACAGGCCCTCGATAAGGGGCTTATAGTTATGCTGGTGATAATGGATGTGAAGGGGGCCTTTAACTCTGTTCTTCGGAACCACCTTATTATCCGACTACGGTAATAAGGCTAGCCTAATAACCTAGGGCTATGGCCGACTTGGTATAGCAGAAGTGTTTGATGGTGAGGTTGAAGGGGCGAGGGCAGGGCTCCGGTGGGCCCTCCTTACCTCCCAAGGCCAACCCATACACATCTATATCGATAACACTAGTATTATCCAAGGGATACGGGGCGATACTCCTACCTCCTCATAAGTAGCCTTCCTGGAGATCCATAAGGCGGCTAGGATATACAATATATACACCCACTAGGCCCCTGGGTATTAGGGGATAAAAGGCAACGAAGAAGCAGACCACCTAGCTAAGTAAGGCACAACGCTCCCGGTCCCCTTAGGCCAATTAGTAACCCTAATAGGGATTAAGTGACTCACTAGGAGACGAATACGGGCTTAATATACACAATGGTGGTGTAAAGAAGCAACAGATCGATACGCTCAACTAGGACTCAAGGCCAGCTTATCTAGCCCTCCTAAACTAGCCCTTCCACGGGTTACTCTACACCACCTCCTAGTAGCCTGATCAGGCCACAAAGACTTTGAACAATATCATTAACACTTTAACCACGATAAAACCTTCTTTACTTATTTTTATAGGGAAACAAAGGATATAAACCACTTAGTTTATTACCGAAAAACCCTAGTGAGGAGGTAATAATAGCTTACCCTCTACCCTTCCAGTTCATCAAAGCCCATAAGACCTATGGGATTACTCAAGTAATACTTTAAGGGGTTAATTATTAATCCTAAAAACTTCGAGGCCTTCCTACGTATAACAAGCTTCTTCTAGAAAATCTGCCTACGCTATTAGGGGCCAGCCTCCGGCTGGGCCTTAAGATAACCGTCCTGCCCTACTAAAGGAACCAGATAAGAAGCAAAGGAACTAGAGGAACCAGCGGGATCCAGGGACAGATTGAACGCATAGTAGCCAATAGGTAAGATTTGGAGGACGTGGGCAAGGGCTGTATACTACAGAGTAGGTAATCTGAGCCTGCGGCTCTCCACGCCACATACCCCTCGGGAGGTCTGCCGTAAGGGCTACACCCTTGCCGCCATGGCGTTAAATACAACAACAACAACAAGGACCTTCACCGTACCCGCGGGAGCGTTGGGCGTCGACATTTATATCTGGATGGCAATCTCATGCATGTTTCCCCTGTTTTTGTCACTCTGCATGTTGGTCGCCACTGCATGTTGTTGTCGGAAAGCCCGGTTACAAAATCCGGAAGTCAGCCACGGATTTTAGTTGTGGTGGTGACATTGGTCCCCTAGGGTTACCACGCCCAAATTCAGGCCTTTTAATGACGCCCGCATTCAGGGGTCTGCTAGCTAGAATCGAGCTACAACAATACATCACCTTTTGGCCCTTGAGGCTAGGCGTACGATTCGACAGTTGTTCCCACCTAGCGGACATGCTTTCCAGAAGGGAAAGTCTCTCCGCATGCTACAGAGGCCAGGGCATTCATTGTACGACAAGACTCATGCAGGCCATCAGGGAGTATCACCTAGCTCTGCAAATGCTTAGTAAGTGATGGATGTTTCTTGTCCCGCCTGAATTCGAGTGAACTAGCTAGGGGAGCATGGAACTTAAAGTATTTTAACCACCAACATCACCAAATCATTTTAGTTGCTACCTCATGAATTGTGATTCAGTGACTCTTAAAGGATTGACGTCGGCTTCCTATCTTAGTCGCTGTAGGGAAGAACCAACACATAGAGCCGTTCAATTGAGGCTTCTAGGCCTGTTAAGCTCTCGACAAAGGCAGGCGTCCCTTTCCCCCCCTGTCGGTATTAAGTTTCTTTGGCCTCCTCGGGCTTGCGCGCGTAGACCAAGTGCCTGTCCACGCCCGTTAGATGTAATTCCAGAGCGAATTATAAATCCAAAAGCATTTTCAAGAATCACTTACAACCCGTAGTAGGGCTGGAGTTTGGGGTCTCTCAGCGCCTTGCGCAACTCTGCGAGGATCACAAGGACCTCCGCAACTTCCCAGCCCAACACCTCTTTCAAAAGGTAGAATCCGAAGCCTTCAATAGACTGGTCGAGGTACTCGAGGTTGCACGCGCCCACCTCCTTAAGCTTGGGGTCCTTGGGCCAAGGGCCGATGGGAATCTGCCAGGATTTCTCGACTATGTCGACGAAGCCGGCTTTCCTCAAGTCATTTGCGATACCATGGTTTTGAGCGTGGCGAATCGACTTGCCGAGCTTCTCCGATGAATCATACATGGCCTTTGCCCACGTTTTGAAGACATGGATATCTGGTAGCGGACCGAGGGCTTGACAATGGGCCTCAATATCAAGGTGCTTGACTTCGATGTAACCACCCGGCTTGAGATGCTTGAAGCCCTGTCCATAAAGCTCTGCCCAATCAGAAATAGCAGCTTCGAGATGACGAATGTGAACAAAATCGAAATAATCGACGGGCCACGTCCAATCTTCTTCGACATTATCGATTTGAAATTTGCAGTTAGGCGGCACCCAGCTGGGCTGAATGGGTGAAATGTCAACACCTGTCACTTCGGCTGACGGAAACTCATCGGCGAAGTCACTTCACTCAAAGATTAGTTTTGTTTCTTCCGCATCGATGTAGCTTTGGCGGCCGGGAAAGCCTCAACTCACATGGCCCAGATGCCAGTGCCGGTACCGACGTCGAGAACTTTCTGTATGATTCATAAGCTTTTCTTCTTCCCTTCTCCTCCGCCTCTCCTAGGCACTTTCAGATTCGGACCCAGAGTTACTTACTTGAGGGTTTTCGCCCAATGGGGCAAGAAACAGCCTGTCGCCGAGGAAAAGAGTCTCCCAATAATGGCTGCAGTTCGCCAAGTCAGTTGAACCATGCCGACCACGAAAGTAAACCTGAGATCCAGTTCGATGTGGAATGAGCAATTATAACCAGTGCACTTACGCGATTTCTAGTCCTTCATTTTGTTTCTCGTCGTTCGGAACACAGTACTCAACTTTCTGCGTATAGGTGCGACCGAGGATGCGGCGGTACTCCATGATACTTTCACTCAACGAAGCAGTGGACGATGTACGCAGACTAGGTGCAGAAACACAACTTAGCTTCGAGATATTTGGTGGGGCAAACCGTGCTCACCTCTCTGCATCCGACTCAGTTAGGTTATCATCCTCAATACGAGGATCCTTCCATTCGAATTAATCAGCTCGTGCCCTGTTTCGTCGTCGCAGTTGTAGCAAAGCTGATCACTCACGGCAATGATTGCGCCTTCGGCAGGTATAGCTGCAGGGGCGCGAGGCATGGCTGTCGTGGCCGCCGGTGCAGGGCTTGTGCACATGTCGGTCAACCTGGAGCGAGAGCGATCTGGTAGGGTTGTCGAGAAAATCTAGAGCTTGAGAGATGAAAAGTGAAATCTTTGGCCCATGCACGGAAGAAGTGGGAGGGACTCCTCTTTTGTTTGTTTTCGTTGTTGGTTCTGGCTACGGCATCCCGCGAGTTTGCAGAACAGGGGCCGACTGTGCCAAGGGTCGTAGCGAGAGTCCGCCTCCCCGGACGAATAGTTGGTCGGGAATGAACATATATCCTAAACTGATTCTGGAAGGTCTCGCGTTGTTGTTGACACATTCAACGTACCACAGCGGGCTGCCAGTGAGAACCATGACAGCTAAACCCGGTGTCCCCGCCTATTTGAAAGCTGACAGAACTCTGATGCGTTCGCCAATTCAGTCGGCTAGGTACCCACTTGTTTGCCCCTGTTGCCCGCGGCAAAAGAAGAATGGCCCTCCGGACCGGATTCCGCAAACAGTCCGGTGACAGATAGCCAATTGCAGAAACGTTCACAAGCAGGCCTGTGGCTCGATTTCGGCGTAAGGTGCCGATACCACGCGACACTAGATTATTCCCGGAGCAATCCGCACGTGCTGGGGCAACATCACGAAGTCCGAGATCTGGGTAGACCCCATGATCAGAGAACGAGAAACGCAGAACCGGATCGACAATTGGGGAAGTTGGCGGGGTCGTGTTTTTATGGGCCATACACCTGGTAGATCGATGGAAGAGTTTCAATAAATAGAAGCAGCGACTAGAAAGAAATCGAAAACTCAATCCGCACATACGACCTATATTTCTTATACAACAATCACTTGCGACCTATGCAATGATCCCTTCAAGAGTGGCACGTTGTTGACTCCTTCGACGTCTAACTTGAGGGCGAAACAATCCCATTGGCCCAGCAGCCAGTGAGGTAGGCTGGGCCCCGTGCGATCTTGAAAGTGCTATATCCTGCCAGAATGCACAAGTCTATGCTTCGAAAGATTTTTCGTCGCCGTAAGCTCAAAGGCGATTATCATCGGCCAAGGGTGACCGGCCGCGGACTTCAGAACTAACCAGACTAGAGTAGTCTAAGTTAAATTCCAGTGCTCGGTTTCAGTGAAGGAGAAACCTCAAATAGTGGTTTCGAGGCCATATAATTTTTGTCAAGAGCTGATATTCATCTTGGCATGCGTGGGAATGATGGCGATGGAGCCTTGACAGTAGATGTTCTTGTTGTTGTTGTATTTAACGCTATGGCGGCAAGGGTGTAGCCCTTGCAGCAGACCTCCCAAGGGGTATGTGGCGTGGAGAGCCGCAAGCTCAGACTACCTACTCTATAATACACAGCCCTTACCATTATCCTCCAAATCTTACCTACCAGCTACTATGCATTTAATTTATCCCTGGATCCCGCTGGTTCCTCTAGTTTCTTTACTTCCTATCTGGTTCCCTTAATAGGGTATATTAACTAGTTATCTTAAAAGCTAAACGGGGGCTAACTCCTAATAGCGTTAATAGATCTTCTAAAAAAAGCCTATTACACATAGGAAGGCATTAAAACCTTTAGGATCGGTGATTAACCCCTTAAAGTATCACTTAAGGGATCGCATAAGTCCTATAAACATTAATAAGCTAAAATAGTAGAGGATAGGCTACTATTATCTCCTTATTAGTATTTTTTAATAATAACCTAAATAATTTACATTTTTTACTTTCCTATAAATATTGTTACGGGCTGATGCCCACGATGGCCTAAGCTTTGCCTGAGGCGTTAACCAGCATCTAATAAAAGAGCCCTCTGGTCAAAGGGGCCTATGGTGAAAGGGGCCTCTGGTGACCTCCGGCACCCCACTAAAGGTCCCCTTTGTTCTCTAATAGTATAGATTCCTATACCGGCCCCCTTATCCGGAACTTCCTTTTTTCTGCTCCTTAGTTTAAAGTAAATAGTAATAAAGTACCCTAAGATCGAAAATACCTAGGCCTGGCCCTTCGTATACTTTCAACTCGGGATTATAACCTTACCGTAACACTGGGTTAAGCGTAGTTCCCCACCGGTTAAGCAGAAAGGAGTATAGGTCGAGTACAGCTCTTTATGAAAAACGATACTTCCGGGACTTTAATGAGTTAATCACTAGTTCCCTATTAGTCCCCAGAAGAATGATCGAAATAACCTAGTTACCCTAATGGACACCGCTATACCTCTGATACTTTATGGTAAGTTAATTATAGAAGAAATGTTGGATACTATTCTAGGATCCCTGTAAACCTAGATAATAGAGATTAACGAGAAACTAGAGAAAAACCAGAATTAGAGGTTAATGACCCCTAGGAGCGAAACCCTTCGTACTCCTAGTGGTATCCGCACCGATACCCTACTGGTATTTAGTAGTGAGTTGACTCACCGAAAACCATTACTTAACCCCCTAAAGTTCTTGGGTAAATAAAAAGAATATACCCCTTAAGTATAATAGATGAGAGATAAGATTTTAATAGATTACCCCTTTTACCTTATAAACTATAAACTCTAGTACTTAATTAATTTACACTTAGAAACTAATTCCTAATAAGTAATTAGTACATTTTATACTATTGGAGGACCTAACAGAATTAGAAACCCCGAGGATTTTATATGTTATTTCGATTATATTTATTTAAATCCGAATACCTAACTCCGAGCTATTACTCAACTATAAACCCTATATTAAAAAGAGAATAAGAGTTCTACGATATTCTTCTCTAGGTTTAAATAAATAATAGTTAGCATTGGTGGTGATGACTAGCCTACTATTGTATAAATATTACTCTTAGAGGTAGCCTTAACCCCTTTGCTAAAGGACCGGCTATTCACAGTTAAGTTTCCTAAGGACTGCCTAGGCTAGCTTACCTGAGTAAAGGATATTACTTAGAAGGTTAAACGGGCCTTTAAATATAATTACTCTTAGAGGTTTACTCACTCCCCCGCTACTCGTCTAAAGGATAATAATAGAGATGTTATTATAATGGGAGTGGTTTAGTCTATAAGAGCTAAAAAAGAGATAACTACCACTAAACCCTGGAGAGGCTTTAACTCCTTTACGGATAATCACCGTTCCTAATAAAGAAACCCGGAACATAATAAAGACTATTACGAATACTTTGAGTATAGAGAAAAAGGACACTTTATATAAAACTACTAAAAGAAGGCTAAGCACCACTAACAGGCCAACCAGCCCCTTATAGCTAATACTTGCCTAAAAGGAAACGCAGAAAAAGAAGACCAGCTAATAACCCCCAGTTTGAATAATGAGTATAAATTAAGAAAAGAATAACTCTGGGATAAAGTTGGGCCCCGGAGCCCACTAAGGAGTAAGTAAAGGGATAGAAGAAACACCAAAGGAGCCAGCAACAACAGAGCAAACAGTCTATAATTATAAAAATCAAAATCCATAAAGGACACTTAACTAATACCCTAATGAACACCAGCTACAAAGTCTATACCAAAAATAACCGTTCCTTCACACAACACCTGCGATTACCACTTATTAATACAATAAAACGCTCTATAAAAGGTTATACAATAAACGGCCCCTCACCGAGTAGAACCCAGAGAGTAACCGTAATATAAATAGAAATCAGCGGCCATACATAACGAATCTATATATATATAATAAACAACTTAAAACCGGATATATATTTTAGGAAATCCCTAAATAATTCAGAATAAAGTAAAGTATAATACCAATACCCACTAACTTACTCATAGGAAAGGAAAAGTAAGAGTATACCTTTCTAATAAAGAAGAGCCCGAAAACATATTAGAGATAGATTAGGCTAAATTAATACTAATAACACCGTTTACTATAATTTATTATATAACGTAAAAAAAGATAAAAAGATAACCAGAGACCACTAGCTACTATTATAGTAGCCAGTTTATAAAATATCAAGAAAGTTCTCGTAAAGCTAGAACCATAAAAATAGGGAAACATTTCGAGGTTAATACTAGAATGGGTGTATAAGGAGTTTGGAGACTTATTTAACCTAACTAAAGTGTGCCCGGTACCCCCCCACTAACCGGGCATAAACCACATAATCCCTTTAGAAATAAGGCCAGAAGGGAAGGAGCCCTAACTCCCTTAGGGACCTCTATACACTATGTTAAGAGAAGAGTTATTATTGCTAAAAAAACACTTAACGACCTAATAGATAAGGGGTTTATTCAAGCCAGCTGATCAGTAGCTAGTGCCCCTATACTATTCACTAAGAAGCTAGGAGGCGGATTAAGATTCTATGTTAGTTATAAAACCCTAAATACTATTACGAAAAAGGACTATTACCTACTCCCACTAATATCGGAAACTCTCAGTAGAATAGCTACTACTAAATAGTTCATAAAGTTTAATATTATAGTTACTTTTTATAAGATACGGATTGCCAAGGAGACTTACAACTTCCCTCTCGCCTAATTTTTCTTAGCATCCGTTATTAGTGAAATAGGTGATATACCACTAAGATCCTTAATAGGTAAAAAGTCTTTACCTCTCCCTCTTAAAGCCCTCCTATAATAGCCTCATAGCCTCCGGTGGGCACCGGACTATAGCTGGCCCCTCCGGCTCGCCCTGATCGGGGCTCTGGGTTACCTCCAGAGCTAACCCCTACCTTAAGGGCTAAGCACTACCATAACACTAAGGCCCAGCTATTCCGGCCTAGCCTTAGGGGAAACCAGCCTAACACTCCTAATACAGCCCCCTCTACGGCAAAGAGGCCCTTAAACGCAAGTGGGGTAACCACTAGATCTATCCAAACCGCCTTCGATGAATAAGTTAGACACTATAAGGACCGAAAGGATGTCTTTTTAGTTATCACCCAGTTTATTAATAATATAGTCTCTAGTTGTAAGGGGATAAAAAAGCAGATCATAAAAGAGGCGATAACCTATATGATCTAAACCTTAAAGAAGTTAATAAATAACGAAGCTATTCTAACTTTAACCTGGAATTAGTTCACTATTACGGTATTAACCCTGACCCTAACCCTAATCTCAGCCCCGGCCTCTACCCTAGCCCAGAACCGAGCCCTTACCCACCCATAAACCCAGGTTTAACTAAAAGACCTCTGGGTTTTCGTCCATATCCCCGAGGAAAGCCTGGATATTACCCGGAAGAACGCCCTTCTCGCCCTGCGCTATACAGTCCGCAAGGCCTTTGGCCTATAACTAGGAGATATCCTACACATTTACTATATCTTAATTAGATACTCCTTAAAACCCCTAAATAAACAAATCCAATAAAACCTTTTTAGAAATAAATAAAAATTAGTAGATTATTTAGGGGTCTTTAAAGTAGAAACCTCCATAAAATGGTTCATATACGCTGTCCTACGTTGCCCATCTAAGCTCTAAAGCCTAGATGAGGAAAGTATTAATATATTAACCCTGATTAGGGAGGAGGCTATCACCTAAACTAACCATAAACCAGTCCTAACCCAGTAATCCCACCTTAGCCCAAACTGTCGGAATACCACCGTCCAGCTGGCGACACCTGTTGCCGCATATCGCCGATTGGCTCGATTAGCGAGCCAATTAGAGGTTAGGGATTGGATTTAGAATCGCGGCCACCAGCGCCGCCTTCGGCTTCCAATTCCTAATAAGAATAACAACGGATAGGACGAATATATTATTATCTACCCACCTACTATAATTAGGCTGGGTGAGGTGAATCTAATACTAATTAGTAGTTAAATACTATTTCCGCAAATTAGTCAAGTGAAATTTTAACTAAAAGAGATGTTTTCGAAAAACCCGCAAAGTAATTAGCCTAATAACCAACTAAATCCGAGGGCAACCACCGATTCATATTATAGAAAGTTATCGTAAGAAGCCCCTGTGCATTAAGTAACAGGGTTATTACGGTCTCGTCCCAGGGAGTCATATCGAATTCACCCAGAACTACTTAATAAGGAAACACAAAGGAAAATACAACTCCTATATCTATTATGTACAATCTCTAATAACGACCCTATAAAGGGATAACTATTAATATTACCGACCTCCCATTTACACTAAATTATTAACCTCCCCCTCTCCTTTTCCTATAACTTATAAACACTATTTCGTCCCTAGTAATTATGGAAAACACCTTAAAATTAATACTTAAACGGCTAATTTATACGAAGACCATATAGTATTTATACCCAGAACACTCCTACCCCTAGGAGACAATAAGATCGAACTGTAAAAGTAGGCGTAGATGGGTAGAAGAAAAGAGACCTCATATCACCATAGAAAAGATAAGGTTATAGGTGTAACGGTCCAAGCACGTATATTGCAACTAGCTATGGCGACTACTACGAGTATCTTTAAAATAAGGAAAAAGGAAGGAAAAGTTTACTACCCCACAAATCCGTTGAATCCTAATTAGGTCTACCTAGGCCTAGTTAAGTTTAATAAGTAATAGTTAGTATTAGATATGGCCGAGTAGTTCCGAGGCCTTTAATCGGGCCTTAGTCTGTGATAATTACCCCCTTTCTCCTTTCCCTTCCCAAGGGATATTCCCGTGATCGGCCTCGTAATAGTCCAAGGCCGTTGTATCCGCTAGTATATCCATTAGTTCCTAAGTGAATTAGGTATTGTCGGAATGTCCACGCCGGACTGGCGCCACCTGTTGCCGCCTATCGCCCATTGGCCCGGTTAGCGACCCAATCAGAAGGCAGGAATCGGTTTTAGATCGGCAGCGTCAGATCGCTGCTGTAGGCCCGATTCCTTCCTTCAACAACAACAGAGCAGATACGACGAATATATCGTTATTTGCCCACCTTTTACACTAGGCCTAGTAAAGTGAATCCAACACTAATTAGTAGTTAAATACCACTTCCATAGATCAGTAAGGTGAACCTTTTACTAGAAGAGGTAATATTGCAAAGTCCTAGGACGGAACAGCCCGTCCAACGGATCTCACGATATTCGCACTATAGGAAGAATCTGCGATAACCTTGGTTGGTGATACGATTAACGATAAGATACCGCAGGAGCTTCCCAGGAGTCCATACGAAATCACCGGAGCGATAAGTTCCGCTCGACGTAACGGAATACGGCCTCTGTGTCCACTATGCACAGCTCACAACGAAGATCTCGTGATCAGTAGTGATATAAAGCGCCCTCGTACTTCCATCGCCGACTTTTACTCTTAACGAAAAGTTATCTATTATAATCGACACCCCCTTCTTTTTAGACGCTACTCTGTTACCCCACAGCTACGAAAACACCTCGGAATTAGCACTCGAAAAGCTAACCCTCACAAGAACCCCAACTTCACCGTCGTCACCGTCACCACTCACTCCTACCTTTAGAGTAGTAACCCTAAATACCCAGTGAACATAACACTAAAGACGATAACCCCACCTTCCAACTATGTCCATAAAAAAGAGCCGGTAACCAATACCGAAACTAGAGCGACCTGCCAAGGACATAATATCCAACGCTTAAAGGGCTGAATTCAACGAGGACCCCGACTTGATTATCGTCGTCCCTACCCCTAGAGATAACCTAAACGTGGATACAAATCCAGAGACGATACTAAAGGAAAGAAGACTCCCTTCCTATACTACCCATTAGAAGTAGTATTCCATAAATAATAAATAATAATTCACTTAATGAATAGTATACGCCCTCGAAATTGCAGCTTAAAGGAAACGCCCTGTGTTCGAAATGTTATTAACCTTACTTTTATATACTAGAATATCTACTAAGATATTAAAAAATAACCCAACTACGACGAATCCAACCCTAAAGGAGGTCCAGGATACTTAGGCCCCTCTACGAGGAGAGACGGTAAGAGTACTAACCCCCACTAATACTTAGAGTCGAATAGTGAATAGCTCCTTAGTCCCATTATTAACGAAGTATAAAAGGGAGGTTAACTTTTATGAATAGGGATTATGGGCTAGGTACAGGCCAAAAAAGGCGACTCTCGAGTTTAACCCCAAATCAGTAGTAATAGTAGTAGTATTCCTTATTAAGATATGGACCGCGGAAAGTATTATTGGCCACGACCTAAAAACAGAATTCAAATTAGACTTCGAAAACTGGACCCAAATTACATTTAATATCCTCGAGACCCAAGTGGCGAGAAGACTATGCGACTTCCTACTCTACTATAATATATTTATCCTTATAAAAAAATAGAGGATCCTAATTAGACTCTTTAACCTTAAGGAAACCCTAGCTTTACACTACTGGACCCAGGAAGAAGTTAACAAAATCAACTTTAAAAGCCCGTTTTTCAGGAAGCTCATAGAGGACCCAGTCCTCCATAAGGAATTAACAAAGAAATAGGTATTACTACTATTTCAATCCCATCTAAAAGAGATCGCAGTACAAAAGAACTCCCTACGAGTACCGCTACCCTCAGAGAGAGCGGGAATAAGCTAAGCCCGCACCGGGCTACGCCCTCAGAATCGGCCACAACTACCCAAATAACCCATATTCACCTAAAAACTATCAGATCAAAAAGAACACCACACCATAAACAAGATCAGTGAAACAGCAACCCCTTAATAACAAAGTATACTCATTAAGGTATATACTAATGACATAAGGTATAATAATGAGAAATTCAACGTCCTTAACACCAAATTCCGTATCTTCCTCGAAGCCTACAAAAAAATCGGAGTTAACTATTACACAATAGTTAACCTACTCCCTATAATACTAAAAAAGAGAACTTCTTAGTTCTATTACGACCATATTAATAGTACACTAATTACTTAGTTAATAAAGGAGGTAATTAACAAATTATAACACCACTTCAAAGGAGATTAACACCGCTAAGCCTATATTATCGATTAAAACAAAGTAAATCTCAATAAGGTTATTTAAAAGAACCCTAAGAAGACGAAGGTTAAGGCTTTAGAGACCCTCTTTAATAACCTAATAAATCTCTAATAAGCTCTTATACTATACTACTAAGGAGACTAAGTCCTAAAGGATAAGCTGATTAGAGCTACTATCTCCGTAAAAGAGTACCACTCTACTAACTTAACCAGAGTAAATATAGCAGAGGAGTTTTATAACGTAATAAGGATAAGCCTCGACTTAGAGGAAAGAGGAAGAAATACTTACTATTAATACTTTGTATTAAAAATAAAGTTAAACAAGCAATTCTGGACTAACCAACACTATAATAGAAAAAGGTAAAATAACTACTACGAAGGTCACTAATAATAACGAGGATACCCTTACTACAATAAAAAGTACTACGTCTACGGTAAAAAAGGGTACTAGTCTACGAAGTACTCCGTAGAGGAGAAAAGTAAAGCGTATAAACGCTTTAGGTCGAACAAGGACATCTCTAACACCTCTCCTAAAGTATACAACCACTTCCTCACTAAATACAAAGGAAATAAAGTGCTTAACGACGAGGACACTAAGGACGAGGAAGATCTAAGCTAATACCTCACTAACACCGCCCTTAACAAGGAAAACAAGCACAATAACGAATTCTACGTCTCGTTCTTCGGCCACACTACTACTCTGGCCAGTAAAGACCTTGCTCGAACCCTGAATAACCAAGCCGCCTACCACGCTATCACGGGGAAGGATATTAACGGTATACCCATAAAGTTACCGACCTACGAAGTATTTATTAGCGATAACCACTATACAACAACGATCTTCTAGGGGATTATACCTAATATAAGAGTAACCGGCATTTCCACGGCTAAATACCCTTAATTCCTTACTCTATAAAAGATCAATACTACTATAAAACTCAACACCTCCAAAATAGGCCAAACAAGCATTACCTTTAGAGATAACCCTCCAATACCCTCTATGGGACTAACCTATGTGAATTCACCCTTTGGACGACTACCCTTCCACGTTATAAACGCTAGTACACTATTCTTACTTTATTTAAGAGATATAAACGATTTAGGGATCCATTTCGATAATATCCATAACTTCCTCTAATAGGGAGATGTGAAGGTCCTTATTATACATAAATGGGGGTATCTGTGACGGGCTGGGCCCTCTTGGAGGCTTCGCAGCCTCTCAGCTATGGACTCCGCTTACCTAAGCCCGGCTTACCTAAGACGGATCAACCTTAGGCCTGATCAGAGCAAACGGGTCCTGTGGGGTGGAAGACATTTTCTCCTTTTCTCTCTTATCTTGAAGATACTCGTAGTAGTCGCCATAACTAGTTGCAATATACGTGCTTGGACCGTTACATTATCTTTAAGATCTTAGTATTATTGGAGACAACGAGAGTATGCTGGGTGCGGAAATAATTGTCGACGAAAGATAAGTTTACGACTTTGGTGGGAGTAGTAAAGAGTCCTAAGCGGGTTGACCTGAAGGTCCCTGAACGCTTGAAGCTGATTAGCGAGGTCTGATTAGGGCTAGGAGGTTTTAATAAATTTGAAAGAACGCATTCCGCGTAGTAGAGTACCTCAACAACGTCGATTAGTATACTGCGGTTATTGTTGAATGAAGACGTGTGGAAGGAACGATAACCGTATTACGATGGAAGATAACGTCGACCTATCCGGAAACCCGCAGCAACTGGTGCAGTTGATCGCTCAGTTATTAGCCCAGCTGTAGGAGATGCGGACCACCTAAGTGGCCGAACGAGAGGCCCAATGAGAGCAGATTCGAATACTGTAATAGACCCTAGTAGAACCCAGGTACCTAACCTTAACGTTACACGAAGCCCCTACACCCTCTACGACGCCGATCCCACCCGATCAGGCCTACGCGCCACCTCCCAGATAACCGAGACACCAAATCCCCGATCCACCGAAGTTTAACGGATTGCGTAAGAGATTTCAATAATAGCACCTCGAGATGAAAGGGAAGATAAGTGTGGATAGGGAAGCCTTTGGTTTAGTATTAGTAGTGTTCACTTATATTTATTTTAGACTGGAAAATACTGTATAAGCTATGGTGAGCGCTTATTATTCATAGGGAGGAGCTGATGGGTCGAAGAACCCTGAATAATTTATGGAATACTTGAAGGGTTGCTACGTAGACCTTAACGTAGAAGCACGAGCCCTCGACCGACTGAGAATAATACGTTAAAAGGAGAACGAGAGTTTTGCCCACTTCTTTCCTAAGTTCGAAAAGGAGCTCGTAGAAGCGGGAGGAGGACACTGGTTGGATAATGTTAGGATTAATTACCTAAAAGGAGCTCTAAATATTACGATGAGAACCCCTTTAATTAGTGTAATTAATAAACCAACAACCTATACTATATACACCCAAATGCTCTTGACGATAGGATCAAAGTTGGACAGTGAATTGTACTAAGCTCGCTGTGAGTGTTAATATAGGAGACCGCTAATACCCGGCCAGAATAAAGTCGAATTACTAATTAGATAGGATAGTTGGATAGGGTCACCTTAACCTGATTAGATGGATTGGGAACCCACTAAGGTAAGCTGGATGGCTAAGGACAAACTAGTCCGAAGAAGGTCAAGCTAAGAGGAAACCCGCAAATGTTATAATTGCGGTAAGAAGGGGTATATATAATGGAGATGCCCTAGAGACCGGAAAGACAAGGAGACCAAAACCTCGAAAGGGAAGACCAAAGAGTAGAGTGAAATAGATATTGGCTCTGATTAGGACTCTGAAGAGTTGGGAAAAGAGTAGCTCTTAGTGGAAGTCGTTATTAGGAGGAACAGGCTACAGAGGAATGGAAGGTTGTTAAGAAGAACATGGACTGTGACCTATTTTACGTTAATATTGGGATTAATGGGATATGCTACACAATTGCCTTTGTTGATATAGGGTGTTTGATATACGCCCTGATTAGCGACGCCTTCGCTAAGAAACTCCGCTTGCTACGTATTAGTATTACACCTCGGAACTTGATGTAAATCACCACTACAGTTCCTAGTGCAATCCACTACGTCACTTACGCTAATATCGATATTAATGGCTATAAACGACACCGATTATTCTTTTATATTATTCCTAACCAAGAAGACGACGTTATCCTTAGAAGGTCCTGGATAATTGACGATGATGTTATGGTTTACCTAGTACGAGGTACTCTGTATATAGGTGTTGCGGACCATTGGGTGATAAAAAGGAAACCGGGTCAGGCCCGGCAAAATCCAAAGTTCCCAATCCAACAGTAAACTGGATCGGTATTCTCAGCCCTGATCAGGCGGGCACAGAAAAGAAAAGAGACCCCTCTTAGTATATCCACCCTAAACGCGTTCTCTGCAAGTTTAGCTGATATCGAGAAGGCCCTAGTACTAAAAATAAAGATAAACCCGAGGACGAAACTCCCTACGTATTACCATAAGTTTCTATATATCTTCGACCGAAATAAAGCTGATTAGTTACCACTACATCGAGACAACATTGACCACGTAATTCCCATTAAAAAAGACTCAACAAGGCAAGATAAGCCAGTTATATGGGGACCCTTATATAGGATATTTAGGGAGGAGTTAATCGTATTTCGATGGACCCTCATAGAACTACTAGATAAAGGCTTTATTTGTACTAGTAGCTCTCCTACTTTATCACCCGTCCTATTTGTTCGAAAACCCGGGAGAGGATTAAGGTTTTATGTCAACTACCGGGCTCTAAACACTATCACCAAAAAAAACAGATATCCCTTACCCCTGATCAGCGAAACCCTGAGAACCCTAGTTAAGGCTAAGTGGCTAACGAAGTTAGACGTTATTACTGCATTCCATAAGATCAGGGTTAAAGAAGGCGACGAATAGAAGACGGCCTTTAAAACAAGATACGGCTTATACGAATGGATAGTGACTCCTTTTGGCCTAACAGGGGCCCCCGTTACGTTCTAGAGGTACATTAACTACACTTTACGGGACTTCCTGGACGAATTCTGCACTGCTTATATCGACGACGTTCTAATCTATTTAGATGGCTTACTCACTGATTATAGGGAGAAAGTTAAGAAGGTCTTAAGCCGTCTAGGTGTTACCGGCCTATAAATCGATATCGATAAATACGACTTCGAAACGAAAAGGGTTAAATACTTAGGGTTCATTATCGATACAGGGAAGGGTATCCACGTTAACCCAAAGAAAATTAAGGCCATCCAGACATAGGAGGTCCCCTAATTAGTGCGAGGAGTCCGTGCCTTCGTTAGTTTTATAAATTATTACCGTTAATTTATACCGGACTTCTCAGGGTTAATACACCCCCTCACAACTTTAATGAAGAGGGATGTCCCATTCGTCTAGAGTAATAAGTGTACAAAAACGTTTAATAAGTTGAAGGCCCTCCTAATTAGTGCCCCCGTACTAGCACATTGGGATCCTAATCGAGCCATTATATTAGAAACAGACTCATCAGGTTATGTGGTGGGTGGTGCTTTATCATAATACGACGACGAGGGTATTTTACGGCCTGTTACGTTCTTTTCACGGAAGAACTTACCAGCAGAATACAACTACCCAATACATAACAAGGAACTATTAGCTATAGTCCGCTGTTTAGAACACTGGGACTCCGAATTAAGGAGTGTAAAGGAGTTTATTATCCTAACCGACCACCTTAACCTTAAGTATTTTATGACTAAGAGGTAATTAAGTGAACGCTAGGTTAGATGGTCGGAGCTCCTATCCCGTTATAACTTCATAATCCAATTCCGACCCGGCAAATAAGCGATAGTCCCCGATATACTATCTAGACGAAAATAAGACGTTCCCAACACCCAGCGAGACGATTGACTAGAAGGATGGAGGATACAGCTCCTAAAGGGGAAACGGAACATGGTTATGGTGAACCGGGTAACTCTCGAGACGAATTAAATGGATACAACGGAATCCGTGGAAAGTACCATAGTAGGTGATATGGATTAGGACGACGATCCTGAGGCTGATTGGTTGGAACCCATCCTGAACCCCTTTGAAGAGGAGCCCTTAAAGTCCTCTTGGACTAAAGGACTATAGTTAAACAATCGTTATTGGCTGATTAGGACAGTTGTGAAAAGGGGGGACTGTTAGTTATTATTATAATGGAGGTTGCTTATAATGTTATTAGAGTGCTTAGTGGACGACGACGGTAAACTCCTTTGGAGGGAGAGGATCTGGGTCCCTTGTTATGAACCCTTATGAACCCGGTTAATCTAAGAGTTCCACGACTCAACACTTGGTGGCCATCTCAGCAGAGACGCGTTAAAGGCCTTGATTAGCCGCCGCTTTCACTGGCCAGGCCTGTTGCAGGATGTCCGACGCTTCATAAGGAACTACGACGTCTGCGGACGGGGTAATATATGGCGGGACAAGAAGAGGGGTCTTCTAAAGCCCTTACCCGTCCCTAATCAGGTCTGAACAGAGATATTAGTCGACTTTATTATAGGGCTACCACTAACCCGCCGTATGGGAGCAACGAATATTATGGTGGTAATAGACCGATTATCTAAGAATGTGATTTTCGAGCTACTTAAGGATATAACGATGGACGTTGTGGCTATGGCGTTAATGTTTGGCCTGATTAGATACCACGGACCCCCGAGAGCTATTGTTTCGGACAGAGGCCCCTAATTTACTAGTCGTATGTGGAAACGGCTTTGTCAACTGTTACGGATAAAACGACGTTTATCTACGGCCTTCCACCCGGAGATAGACGGCGCCACAGAACGAGCTAACTAGGTAGTAGAAACCTACCTCCGAGCTTATACTTTGTACGCTTAAGATGATTGGGACGACCTGCTTCCAATAGCGATGATGGTTATTAATAACAGGGTTGCCTCGTTAACAGGCCTCAGCCCTTTCTTTACTACCCACGGCTATGACATCGACCTGATTAGAGTAAGGGAGACTCTGCGGACTGAAGGAAAGACCCCCGCAGCTCGGGTAGAGGCCCTAGTCTCGAAGTTGAAGGAGGCCTCCGAATGGGCATAAGCGGCGATGGCCTCCGCCCAAGAGCGATAAGAAGCCTCGGTAAATATACGACGCCAGCCTTTTAACCAGTTTTGACTAGGGGATAAGGTCTGGTTGAGGCTCAAGAACGTCCGTTCTAAGAGACCATCTAAGAAGTTGGACTGGATGAATGCGAAGTACACTGTGTTGGAAATAGTCGGATCCTATGCCTACCGGCTCAATACGCCGCCGGGTATTCATAACGTCTTTCATGTATCCCTGATCAGGCATGCGGGAGTCGACCCACTACTATCACAAGAACGAGACGATGCCTAACCGCCGCCTCTACTAGTAGACGACGAAGAGGAATTCGAAGTCGAAGAGATCCAGGACGCTAAGAAGATTCGTGGTTCCTGGAAGGTTTTGGTTAAGTGGAAGGGCTACGTGGAGCCTACTTGGGAACTAGTTGAGTTGTTAACGGAGACTGTAGCTTTGGATCGTTATGAGGCTAGTTATGGACGAGTCCCTCTGAACGGGGAGGAGGGAGAGGGGGGGTAATTGTGATGGGCTGGGCCCTCTTGGAGGCTTCGCAGCCTCTTAGCCATGGACTCCGCTTACCTAAGCCCGGCTTACCTAAGACGGATTAACCTTAGGCCTGATCAGAGTAAACGGGTCCTGTGGGGCGGAAGACATTTTCTCCTTTTCTCTCTTATCTTGAAGATACTCGTAGTAGTCGCCATAGCTAGTTGCAATATACGTGCTTGGACCGTTACAGTATCCATGGATACTCATATACTCTCCAGAACAGAGTTTTACGTGGAATCACCTCATAAACACGGAATTACGCAGAATCCACCGTCGTTTTAGCCACCTATTAGTACAAAGGCTCTATACGATCCTAGAGAGAGCCAGCAACGACGTGACGTTCAAAGTAATCCAGAAGTTCATAAAGCACTGCCGCTAGTACCAAATAAACGGACGAGCTCCAAGGAGATTCAAATTCACCCTTAAAAACGATATAAACTTTAATTATAAGGTTATTATTAATATCTTTTACCTAAAAGGGAATAAACCCGTGATCTACGTCGTTAATACGGCCACTTCCTTTAACGTAACCAGGTTTTTGGAAAACGTTAGTGTAAAGTATACCTAGGAAATACTATGCGAATACTGGATTGATACCTACCTCGGACCCCCTAACTAGATCATCATAGACGCTAATAGAAACTTTAGCTCTAAGGAATTTAGGAATTCAGCGAGATCCATAGTAATCGAAATCAAAGAGGTGCCCATTAAAACCTACAACAATATCGGGAAGGTAAAGCGATACCACGCACCCCTATAATAAGCATACAATATTATCCACCAAAAATCCCCTTCCACGCTACCGAAAATCGCCCTACAAAGCGCAATCAAAGCGATTAATAATACAACTAGCCTAGACGGTCTTATTCCGACCCTACTCGTCTTCAGAGCATACCTACACATAAATATAAATTCACTACTATCACCAAAGATATAGTAATGCACAGAAGCTATGCGGAAGGCCATAGCAAAGCTATAAGAGATTTACACAGAACGCATAACAGTTGACGCTCTCGCGATGAAAAACGGCCTAAATACGGCCCCTACACGAGATCTACCGCTATAATCGCTAGTGACGGCGAGCCGGACTTTACCCGTAGTTAACTACGGGATACGCTCATTTCTATCGAAGGCGGTATAGCCGAAAACGGCACTTCTACCGCTTCCGACCACCTTACGCACTCGTTCCGTTTATCGATTTTTTTATCACATTTTAAGTAATTTAGCGCCCACACCGAATAACGCTCAATTTTCACTTATTATTTAAGAAAGGGGCAATTTACGGCAAAAGAGATAGTTACTAGTGTCGGAATGTCCACGCTGAACTAGCGCCACCTATTGCCGCTTATCGCCCATTAGCCCGGTTAACGAGCCAATCAGAAGGCAGGAATCGGTTTTAGATCGGCAGCGTCAGATCGCTGCCGTAGGCCCGATTCCTTCCTTCAACAACAACAGAGCAGATACGACGAATATATCGTTATTTGCCCACCTTCCACACTAGGCCTAGTGAAGTGAATCCAACAGGTATAGTCCTTCTACTTCACTAAGACCTTTTATTTACTCCATATTTTTTATATACTACGGATCTCCTTAACTTTAAACTCCTCTCCATTAACCACTAATATTATAAGTAATTAGGTGTTATTATAGTTTTATAATAATAACGGATTAACTCTAGTATATCTAATTAAGTTTACATAAAAGATATTATAAATCCCTAATAGTATAGTTAGCTGGTAAACATAGGATTTAACTAGTTTAAGGATAGTATACTTTATATTAACCTAATTAAGCTTTTTTAATAATTAATTAAATTAGATATTCTATAACCTTAACTAAACCTTATCCCTAAGCTTAAACTAATTAGATGGTTAGTGCCTTATGTTTATAGTAATTTCTTATTTTTTTTGTATTACCGTTATTATCACCTAAGTTTACTTAGAAGTGTCCTTTAATTTCTAAATTAGAACCTCTACTTTTATTATAGGGGTCTTATTACTATTCCATAGGGGTTCCTTTACTCTAATTAGATCTAAGTTATACCCATAAGTAACAAAGAATGGGCTAAGTCCTGTTAATAAGGTAACCCAGTTATTAATAGTTATTATTATTATTAGGAGTAGTTTATCCTAATCGTCCTAAGTATGCGTTATATATACTCTAAGATAAGTTTTTATTACTTAGTTTACCCTCTTCGTAGCTTTATTTATTTCTAAGTGGAATATTATAAAAAGTCTCTATTTAATCTATAGTAATTAGTAAAGTCGTTTCCACATAAAATTCGTAAACTACGGTCCCTTATCTAATATAATTACATAAAGTATCCCATAATACCTAATTAGACCTCGGATTAGTTGGTCTACCACTATATCCGTTGTAATATCCTTTAACAACTCAAAAATTACGTTCTTTAATAAACGATCGGTCACCACCATAACGTTTATAGCCCCATCACAACGGAAAGGGGGTAGTCCTATTACAAAATCAATAAAGACCTCTACTCAAATCCGTCCAGGGATAAACAAAGGCTTTAATAAACCCCTCTTCTTATTACGTTATACATTTCCTCGTCCATAAACATCGCAATTGTCACAGCCTTTTCCTACCAGCCGGGGGCTGCAATAGGGATCACTAAGGCTATGTCTCAATCGAGGAGTTCACCGGTATTTCAGTGAATATATATGTCTCGATATTTTGGGTGTATTTGTGATGCTGCGTCTAAGTCCTCTAGCTTGCGGCGCCTCCTTATGAGGGCGACGCTAGTCACGTGATGGTTCACGTGATTGTCGTTAAGGATAAAAGACGTGTGATATGTGCCCCCCTTTGAAAAGTAATCGTCCCGATTGCTTTGAGAATTTTTATCTATTGTACACAAATGCCTCCTCCTACTATCCCGATTTTCTCGATAGCGACGATGAATTCTTCTGTAGTAGCGCTTAATCCCTTACTCCTTCTTGCGCTGTTGCAGAAGCGCGGTGAACGCGGTGGTCTTTGAGCGCTTCTCCGGGCCAGGGCTGGGGAAACTCGCGGGGCGCTTTGTGCCTGGCTTTTGGAGTGCCTCGATAGTGGCGCGAAGATTCTCGACTTCGGTGCGAAGACTCGCGATTTCGTCGGTTTTGAACCGGTTAATGGTGTAGTGGACTTCCTTGGCGACGCTCTGCATGGTTGCTCCCTCGTTCTCGAGGTGTGTGAGATGGTTGTCGAAGTTGGCGCTGTCGAAGGTATTCGCGGTAGCGGCGGCGTTGAGCGCCTGGTTGGTGGTATGCTTAGCGTCGGTGATGTGTGGTATGACTTCGTCTCGGATACCGTCGATGAGATCCTTGATATCGGCGCGAGCTTTCTCGGCGGTGGCGTTGGCGTCCTTAGCCTTGCGGCGGGCCGTTGCGTCCTTGGTGTTGACGTTACCGATGTTGGCCATTGGAGCAACTGAGAGAAGGTCGGTGCGGTGTATGCTTATGATGTGTCCCGTAATGAGACCGTTAGCGTGACCGTTGGCGTTGGTGAAGTATGCGGCGAGGACCTGGGCGCGGCTCGGGAGATGTTCCGAGTAAGCCTCGCCGGCGGTGAAGTGGTTGTACGCTTTTTTGAGTGCGTCTTAAGTGCGGTGAACTAGGGAGTTAGAGGACACGTTGGTCGAGGGCTCAATTCCCTGAAGGATGCTCTCAATCTCGTCGAGGAGAACTGCGTTAGGGTAGGGCTCAAACGCGTCTCTGGCTCGCTCGATGCACTCCTTGATGGCGTTCTTCCAAGCAGCGTTAGTGGGAGCCTGCTTTTTGGGGGTATTCCTGCCAAAAGTGGTGGACTTCTTAGGAGTGATGTTAACGACGTCGTTATCACCGGTGACCTCATCGGGCTGGTCGTTATTATTATCGCTAGTGGTAGCGGGCTTCTTCGCGGCGGGCTTCTTCGTGGCCTTGTTCAACTTGTTGCGTTCCTTGCGCGCGGCCTTTTTCTCGGCTCGAGTCAGCTTGACTAGGGTGCCGAGCTCGATGCTATCACCGCTATCCTCATGGTCTTGGCTAGCACCGTGGCTAGTAGGGTTGGCGGCCGTGGGCGAGACTGGGTCTAGCATCTCGTCGTCGCCGTTGAAGTCGGTGGTATGCTCGGGCGGCTCGGTGAGATGCGACTAGTTAGGAGACTCGGGGACTTCGTAGGCCTCGAAGACGGGCTTGGAGATCTGTTTCGTCGGCATCTTAACGGCTTTGGTGATGGACTTTCGCGTTGTTGAAGGTGAGTTGTGCTTGCTTCGTTGCTTAACGTGAGTGTGATCTGGGGAGGTTTTGGCTAATATTTATGTGGAAGAAGAATTTAATAAATAAAGAGTGTGGGTGCCTTCATTTCTGAAGGTTAGTAATAGGGGGAAGGTGCGAGTAAAAACGAGGGTTCGTTCCTTCCTTCCTTTCAAAACCTCAAAAAAAATCGTTAATCCAAAAAGAACGTTAATAAAGAGAAATTCAGACTTAACGACGTTGTTAAAAGCGTCGTTGGTCGTCCTTGTTGAAAAGACGTGGTGTTGTTGTTATTCGTTGTTGTTTCGTTTCTTACGCTTCCACTCATTCTCCCAGTCAAGGGGGAATTTCCTTTCGTATTCGTGGACGAGATCTCCGGTGTTAGGTAAAAGAGACTCTTTGGATTCCCAAGTATCGTCTTTAGCGTTAAAACCCTTCCATTTAACGAGATATTCAGTAGTCGGGTTACGCTTTCGCCATGAGATCCTGCGGCTGACGAGGTGATCAATTTCCTATTCCTCATTACCGTCGACTTCTATCGGCCGAGGTTACGGAGCTTCACGCCCGAAGGGGTCTTCTCCCTAAGCTAGCTTATACAACTGCGCAAGGGACAAAACTGGGTGTATCCTCTAATAGTTGGGGAGGTTCACCTCGTAGGCGAGAGGGCTCATAACGCGTGAGATTCGGAACGGTCCCATATAGCGGGAAGTCCACTTGTTGTTCTTCTGGCCTGGGAGATGGAAGCCTCGTCCTAGGCGAATCCAAACCTCGTCGCCTTCGCTGAAGGTCACGTCTAAGTGGTGGTTATCGTACCTTTCTTTGTGGATTGCGTTTGTAGTGTCGATCAGCATTAATGCTTCTTTTTAGTACGTTTCTCGGAGTACGTTAAAGGCCTCGGTGGGAGTGTCCTTTCCTACTACTACGTCGAGAATACTCCGTGGTTTAAATCCCAGTACTAACTCGTTAAGGGATCGTCTAATTGTCACTACCAGCGAGTTGTTGAGATTGTGCTGGAGCGCTGGGAGAATATTCGTCCACGGTATGGTCGGGAATTCTGATGTGTGGAAGTGTATTGCCACCTCGACCGTTTAGTTAGTTCTTTCGCTTTAACCATTGGTTTAGGGGTGGTATGCTGTTAAGAAGAGGAGTTTCATATTGAGGGCGTCGAAGATCGTATTCCAGATTATTGAGATGAATTTGGGGTCCCGGTCGCTGATAATACGGTGCGGTATTCCCCAATTAGCAAGATAAAATACCCTGAGGAGTAGCTTTGCCCATTCCTTAGCTTTGTAAGTTATATAGCCCGCAAGGAGTAATATCTTCTTTGAGAATCTGCACGTCACGGTTACTAACGCATCGAGTTCAGGGAAACCAGGGAGTGCCCAAGGGGTTCCGTCAGATGTGACCCTTTGCATATCGGTGATAAAGTCGATTGTCACGGTGTCGTAGGGGATATCCACGACGGGGATAGGCTGGAGCAATCCTGGCGGCCTTTGCCTGTTGATTTGGTTTTCCTTATAGCGACTGTAGTGCGAGATATATCTCCTTGTGAGCGTTTTCTTATTGCGGAACTGGAAAGCCGTTATTTCGGCCATTATGCGGTCCGCTTTAAAATGGTGTTTCTCATCGTGGGCAAGGCGAAGGATCGCTTACACTGATCGGCGTGGAATGCATAACCGTTTCGTTCTATCCGTGGTAGTATGAAAGAGTAGTCTACTCTTAGAGATACTCCAGGGGGTGACTCTCCGTCTTATAGCGGAGCGGTTCTCGCTTTTGGTGCGATTTTCCTTTGCCTCGGCTTCGGCTGGAGACCACCATCGTTCCTTTTTTTGTTGTTGTTGATCTAATTGCTGAAGGACTCGGGTATATCTTTTGTCGTTCCTGTAATTGTTAACGACTTCGGTGATGAGATTTTCGGAGATACCGATCGCTGTTCCTCCTGCTTGTCCTGGCTTTGGGGCTTCGTCACCGCTGTGCCAGACGAATCTTGCGACGTCGGTGGTGTTGTTCACTTCTTCGCCGTGGATTATCTCGTTAAGGATATCGCTGTCCTCGAATCTGTTTGCTCGCCTGGATGCTGCTAGTAGAGGTAGCCTGGAAAGGGTGTTAGGTACGACGTTAAGCTTCCCTGGGACATGGGTAACGTCAAGATTGAACTGCGATAAGTAGTTTGCTGCGTTGGCGAGGCGGAGGTTGGCTTTGTTGAGATCCATTGTTTTTAACGAGGTGTGTGTTAATATCCCCTTTGTGGCCGTGTGATCCGTCAGGATCTGGACTAATTGTTTATTAGATTGTACCAGCTTCCTGAGCTTTTTTACAGCCTACATAACACCTGCGACCTCTGCCTCTGTTGCGAAGTATCTCTTTTCCGTAGGGGATGTGACTCTGGAGAGGAAAAGTACGGGTAGAATGTGTTTTTGCGCGATCTCCTTCCCCGGTATGTCGGTGCCGTTCCAGGGTATGTCTAGTTGGAACACCATAAGTCCGAAGCCGCCTTTGCAGGCGTTAACTTTGAAAAAGAGGGGTTTCGCGGGGTCGTGGTGAAATCTCACGGTCTGATTATAGAGATTTTCCTGTAGTGCGTTCCAAGCTTCGAGCTCTTCGGCGGTCGGCTTAAACGCTGCTTTTTGGACCCTTTTCGTCCTAACGGCTTTGCTTAGGCCGTTTGGGAGTAGGTTCTCGTCGCGCAGTTTCGCGTTGAGACGGGTTTTCCTGTTCTGTAGTGGTACTAATATTATATTAAACTATGGAACGTCTTTTCGCAGCCATCCTACTATACTGAGATATTTTTCGAGGTTATGGAGGTTTTTCGGGAATTGGAGGTTCCTGAATGCTGCGATCCGGTCTTCTGTACGCTGGATACCGCTAGCGTCCACGGTGTGACCGAGGAGTCTCATAGAGGGGAAGCCGGCGAACGATTTCTTAGGGGAGATGTGTAATCGATGGTCCTCGAAGATCTTCAGGATGATTTCCATGTGTTTAAGGTGGTCTTCGTTGTTGTCGCTGAAGATGATGATGTCGTCGATATAAGCTCTAATAAAGTACCTATAATCGTAGAACAGTTTGTCCATGAATCGCTGAGCGTAGGCTGGTGAATTCTTGAACCCTATAAGGACAACGTTAGAAACCTCGATACTACGGGGACTTATCACGGCCATCCTATTGCGGTGTCTTGAATAAATGGGTAACTAGTGGAAAAATCCCGTGGCGTCGAACATTATCATGCGTTTTTTCCCTCTGAGGGCGGTCATTATATCGTCTTAGTTGGGAAGGGGGTATGCGTCTAGAACCGTAATTCGGTTTAAAGGTCGTAAATCCACAATAACATAGCCCTTTTTCACACCGTTGGTGACTCACTAAACAACGAAAAGGGGGCAAATAACGGGGATTAGTCCATTGCCCCAGGCCATCTTACCATCTGTGTGGAGTTTACTGTAGATGTTCTTAACGACTTTGAGGTCTTCTGCGCTGAGGGGGTATAGCTTAACTGTCGTCTTCTGATTTTACTATCCCTCAATTAGTTCGACTCGCATCCTTTGCTCGTCGGGTATAGGGATAATCCCTTTGTTGCGGTAAACGTCTCGGCTGTTAAAAAGCGTTTTCATTTGTTAGGCGAATTCCGTGTCTGTGTTGTAGATTTCCACTTCGTCCTTACTGAGAATCACAGGGACGTCGCTTAGTTTTGATATCCCATAACTAGGCACGTCGTTGTGATGGTGAGGGGGCCCGGGTCTGGACGGGTCTACTAGCTGAGTAAACCAGGCGTAATCGTTAGAATTATCGGTGGCTACGCTAAGCTCCGCTTTGGATATAGCGGTCCTCGTAGTGGGCTTCCCATGAGTCAATTTGACGACGTCAGCGTAGTCCACAAGGTTCGCTATCTCCTCTTCTTCTCGTGGCTGGATTTGTCCTAGCCTTTGGCCTCGCGGGACGGTTAACGGGCGGTCCGTGGTATTCCTCATCAACACGAGTCTCGGTGTATCCACTATGAGGGTTCCATCGACGGCGTTCTCGTAGAGAGCGCAAAACTGCCATATCTTATCTAGTTGAGATTCCGCTTATGGGAGATTAAGGAAATTGGTTACTACGAAGGCGTTTATTTATGGGGGAATTATTACGGTGTAGGCGTTATCGATGCGTCTCGTGATTTGCTGTTACCTCCAAAAGACAATTAGCACTTCCATTCTAAAGACAAATCGAAATCTAATAACGCTCTTGTTGAAATCAACTACTAACCCGTGGTCTTCATAAAACGGTGTTCCCAATAACAGGTTAGTACCTAATGTGTTAACTACACCGGTGGTGATTATAACGTGGGCGTTAATCTCGACGTTACCGACTATGCCAGGGACGTAGAAATCGAATATGGCCTACTCTATTACCTAGAAGGTCGACTCGACTATATTTATTATCCGCGGCTTTATTATTTAGAACGTCGGATTCCTCACGAATTTGAGTACCCAAGCCTTATCCGCTAGGATTGTGGAGGCTCCGGTGTCAATATAAACTTCCTTAGTCGCACTATTATCGTCGGATTTCACCTTGAGGCGAAGGTGCGTTCGCTTAACCAGCATAGTTCTCTTAACTAGCTTAACTTAGGCATCCACAATTTGGCCCTTATCAAGGGGAGAGTTCCTCTTAGGCATGTTATTGCCAGTGGCCGTGCTGATGAAATCCACTTTATCATCAACGTATCGGATTCCTAAACTTATGATGGGTAAATGATCCTCTAGTGATAGTGGGGGTATGGATTCCGTTACTAAGAACGTTAACTCGTTAGTCCATCCTACGGCGTCTCGTCCACCGTTATTCATACTTAATAGTATCTAGGGAGGGACTTTAATAACCTCTTAAAGGATATATCCACAATTAACGAGATTGTCGACCATTTAATCGTTGTTATCGTCTTCCTAGACGTAGCGGGCGTCTCCGTTGGTCTGGCCTGGTCTATTGTATTTAGCGAATCTCTTGTATTTAGGGAATTTTCGCGGAGTATCCTAGGGGTGTTTATCCTTCCAGTTTTGATTATTGTTGGTTGGTCTGTTTTTAGGCGGGCGTCTCTAAGGTGCTTCGTGCTTGTTGCGCTAAAAGTCACGATACTGCTGTTTATAACGGTCTTAATCTCCGCTCCACATTACCTCATCTTCCTATTCTATGGAGTAGTGGATTTCGATGGGCATCTGTAAGTTGTAGTAGACTGCCTTGTGTTTTCTCTCTATAAAGTTGAGATATTCTTCCATAGTGTTGTGACCACTTAGCTCATTAACGAGGGTTTGAAGCTCTGGATTGAGTGTGTTATAGAAAATTATTAATAATTGGAGGGTTATGGATGTTGGTCCCATCTACGCTCTTCTGTACTTAAAACAGTCTTGTGCGAAGGCGCGGATATCCGCGTTATCGTGGATCTTTTCTATAGTGAATCGGTTTTTGACAATCCAGTTTATAGCTTTGCGCTGGGTTAGGCCGAATCTCTTCTTTAACGCGTCTCGTATCGCGAAATACCCACTAGCTCTGTACTGTTGACGTTCACGTGGCCCTAAGTGATATTCCCACCAACTCAGAGCTTTTCTACGAAGAAGGGATGTCCAATTCTGGATAACTTCTATCTACGCTTCGTGGTCGCTGGTCTTAACTTCCAAATTGGAGATCTATAGATCAACTTCCCTATAGCAGGGGATGTCTCTTTCGTAGAAGATTAGCTCGTGACCGTACTTCTTGTCCGGGTTTAGCTAGAAAACTCCGTATTTCTGCGGAATTCCTCTACTTGGTGGGGAGTGTCCTGGTTGACCGTATACGGTAGGGTTACGTATAAGACGGCTGAAAACGCTGCTTATTATAACTTCAAAGTTTAGTGATTCCGCTAATCTCTAGTCTCGTTCTCGGGCCGAGCTTCGGTCTGGGATTTCCGGTGTTGACTTTGTGAAGGTCGCCGGCCCCGGTGGTACTGGGGGTATCCTCGGTTGCGGAGGTGGCTACGGCGTAGTGTGTGGCTCTCTTGGTGTCTAACTGGGATTTTGCTGCTGAGTTATTTCGGGAACTAGGTCGTTATTTATCACGGAATTCCCGTAAAATAGAGTTTATGTTATACCGAAGGGCTTATCCTGCTTTGGGGGCCTGAATCCTGAAACGTGCCCGGTTAAGCTTTCAGGGTCTTTTCCCTTCCCCTTCGTTTCTTCAGTCTGGACGGTGGCTTCCGTTGTCTGTTTGGGTTTCTGCTCGGTCTCTGTAGGCGTCGACTGAATGGGGGTTGCGGTCTTTTCGTCTTTTATGGGTAGAAGAGTGATTTTTTCACCTTTAAGGTAAAAATTCTCTTCCCTCGACGGGGGCGAAAAGAATATCATTAGGCCAATCGTTTCCCTTATTGTGATAATGCCTTTGATTCCGTCGATGATTACGTCGTTGTAGTCACTTGGATGTGCAGTCCATCCGCTAGTATTGTAGGTTATTGTTTTCTAGTTAGTATTATCGGAATTTATATACGGATAGCCATCGTCTCCCTATTTAACATAAGCGAGGTTTGCGGTCTGATTGCGGAATCTCTCGTTGAGGCCGGTGGTGAAATTGTGGTCTTCGTGGGCTAGCCAGAAGGTACACAGTTTTCGAGCTTCGGCTCGGTGTCCCGGGTTAAGGCTCACCATCACGTCGTCGTTTTGACGCTCCGTAGGTGGTGTGTTGCCCGGTACGGGTGAAGTCGGTGTTGACGACGGTATTGTCGTCTGCTGAGCCTGCGACCTTCTGCCCTTCTTCTTTCCTGCCATCAACCGATCACTTGGGCTAGGATAGTAAGATCGTTAGCGTAGAGAGGTTTGGTCGATTCCTTTGTCTCAACGTGAATCCTTACGGTGATAGTGGAGTTGAGAAAAAAAATAAAACAAGTCGTACTACCATATATCACAGCCTTTTCCTACTAGCCGGGGGCTGCAATAGGGATCACTAAGGCTATGTCTTAATCGAGGAGTTCACCGGTATTTCAGTGAATATATATGTCTCGATATCTTGGGTGTATTTGTGATGCCGCGTCTAAGTCCTCTAGCTTGCGGCGCCTCCTTATGAGGGCGACGCTAGTCACGTGATGGTTCACGTGACTGTCGTTAAGGACAAAAGACGTGTGACAGCAATTCCTCATAAATCTTCGGATATCCTAAAATAAGCTTAACTAATAAAACTAATAGTTAATTAGGGCCTTTAAAACATCCCTCCCTAAATATCCTATTAACATAGAATTATAAAACCTCTAAATTAAACCTGTCCTTAGGGGCTTATAATATGGAATCCAAATTCTATTCCTCTACAATAATCTCTTATTATCGTCAATTATATATTCTAATAGCATTATCGGTAACTTTTACTATGAGGGAAGCTATCGGTCTCCTTTTTATATTACCCCCCTAATTAACTAATATCGGTTATTTTAGTTTAAGGCTTCATTCCACTAGGAGCGTAATAACTCTTCTTTAAAAGGGTTTAAGGGGGGTTCCATCTTATTTAATTTAAGGTCATCGGTCCAATCTATATCTCCGGGGGAATCTCTTATACTAAACTCAACCCTCTTTACCTACCCTAATTAGGCCTATACTTCTCTAATCACTACTACGTTATTAACTCGTAATACTTTAATCCTATTTTTTAGGAGTTTAATCTTCTAACCCTTTAACCTATTATCCTATAAAGTACTAAGGATATCATATTCACATCTCAATAGTATATTAAAAACTACTACTTCTTTACTAAGTCTAAACTAAATAATAAAATTATAATAAGACAATAATTCTAACCACCTAATCTAACATTCACTTAACTATTTCTTCATCGTAAAATACTTTAAATTCAAATAATCAGTTAAAATAATGAACTCTTCTACACTCCATAATTCTAAATCCCAATACTCTAAATAACATATTATTACTAATAATTCCTTATCGTATATCAGGTAATTATACTCTACAAATACGTTTTTACGTAAAAAGAATACTATAAGCTTCAGGATCCCTTCATCATCATACTATAATAAAACACCTCTTACCATATAACTAAACAAATCGGTCTCGAATACTATAACTCGATTAGGGTCCCAATAAACTAATACAAATACACTAATTAGGAGCATCTTCAACTCCTCGAACACTCTAATACACTCCTTACTCTAAATAAACGGTATATCCCTTTTACTTAAGGTTGTTAGGGGTTATACAATCCCCGAAAAGTTGGGTATAAACTACCAATAATAGTTAATAAAACCGATAAACCCATGAACTCCTTACACTAATCGGGGCACTTCCTATCCCTAAATTACCTTAATCTTCTCAGGGTCTATACAAATTCCCTTGCCAACATTAACAATAAACCCTAAATACTTAACACTCTTAACCTCGAATTCACACTTATCAATATCCATATATAAACCTATAATACCTAAGTACTCGAGGACCTTCTTAACCTTTTCTCTATAATTAGAGAAGGAACCGTCCAAATAAATCAGAACATCATTAATATAAGCTCAGTAAAACTTATTTAGGAAATCTCATAGAGTATAGTTAATATATTACTCGAACGTCGTAAAAGCTCTAATTAAACCAAAAACGGTAACCATTTATTCGTATAACCCATATCTCATCCTAAATACCATCTTCCATTCATCTCCTTTCTTAACCCACATCTTATAAACCACAACAATAACATCCAACTTTATTAACCACTTCACTTTTACTAATACCCTTAAAATCTCACTAATTAGGGGCAAAAGGTATCGGTCCTTCTTTATAATAATATTAAGGGCACAATAATTAACACAAAACCATAACCCTCCTCCAGGTTTCCAAACAAATAAAATAAACGATAATACAAAGGAACTACTAGCCCTAATAAACCCTTTATCTAATAATTCTATAAGGGTTCAGCGTAATACAATTAACTCTTCCCTTAATATACCATATAAAAGTCCCCAGGTTACTAATTTATCTTAACTATAAGACTCCTTCTTAATAGGGATAATAGAATCGACGTTCTTCTAATATAATAGTAATTAATTAGCCTTATCTTAATTTAAAATATATAAAAACTTATAGTAATACATAAGGAGTTTCGTCCTTAAATCTATTTTTATTTTTAGTATTAAAACCTTCTCAATATCAGCTAAACTTACGGAGAACGCATTTAGGGTGAATATACTAAGAGGGGTCTCTCTTCTCTTCTAAACCCACCTAATTAAAACTAAAAATACTAATCCAATCTACTACTAAATTAGGAACTTTAGACCTTACTAAGCCTAACCCAATTTCCTTTCTATTACCCAATAATCCACAACACCTATATACAAAGTACCTTACACTAAGTAAACCATAACATCATCGTCAATTATCCTAGACCTTCCAAGGATAACATCGTCTTCTTAGTTAAGAATAATATAAAAAAATAATCGGTATTATTTATAATTATTAATATCGATATTAATATAAGTAACATAATAAATTACACTAGGAACTATAATAATAATTTATATTAAGTTCCAAAGTATAATACTAATATATAGTAAACGGAATTTCTTAGCGAAGGCGTCACTAATTAGGGCGTATATTAACTGCCCTATATTAATAAGGGCAATTATATAACATATCCCATTAATCCTAATATTAACGTAAAATAGGTTATAATTTATACTCTTTTTAACGACCTTCCATTCCTCCATAACTTATTCCTCCTAATAACAACTTTCACTAGGAATTACTCTTTTCCCAAGTCCTCAAAGTCCTAATCAAAACTACTATCCGTTTCACTTTATTCCTTAGTTTTTCTTTTAAAAGTCTTAGTCTTCCTTATCTCTTTTCGATCCTTAGGGTATTACTATTATATATACCCTTTTTTATTATAATTATAACATCTACAAACTTCCTTTTAACTTAGTTGTTTACGGACTTTCTTATCCTTAGTTAACTTATTTACCTTCATAAGTTCCTACTTCATCTAATTAGGTTAAGGGAACTCTAGTTAACTATTTTACTTTTAAAGGGACTTAGTTCTTATTTAGTTAAGGGTTAACGATCTCTTATACCAACACTCACAATAAGCTTAATAGGATTCACTATCCAATTCTAAGCTTATACTTAGGAGCATTTAGGTATATATAGTATATATTATTAGTTTATTAATTATACTAATAAGGGGGGCTCTTATTATAGTGTTCAGGGCTCTTTTAAGGTAATTAATCCTTATAACATCTAACTAATATCCTCCTCCTACTTCTATAAGCTCTTTTTTAAATTTAAGGAGGAAATAAACGAAACTCTTATTCTTTTTTTACCGTATAATCCTTAGTTAATTAAGGGTTTGTACTTCTATATTAAGGTCCGCATAACAACCCTTCAAATATTCCATGAATTTATCCGGGTTCTTCGACCCATCGGCCCCTCCTTACACATAATAGGCGCTCACTATAACTTACACAGTGTTTTCTAACCTAGAATAAATATAAGTAAATATAATTAACTCTAAACCAAAGGCTTTTCTATCCACACTTATCTTCCATCTTATCTCAAAGTACCATTATTAAAACTTCTTACATAATCTATTAAACTTTAGTAGGTCAGGAATTTAATATTTAACTTATCTCAAAAATAGTATATAAACCTAATTAGGGGGAATTAGTATTATAAAAGGTATTAAGGACTAGTTTATCGTTAATATCGGGTACCTGCGAAGGGCTGGTCCTAGGCCTTGTCTCAACCGAAAGGTAGCCAAATACTGTTTATTTCAAGCTGAAGAGGAAAAGGGTAAACTACGATATGGCGCGAAATCTCTGCTTCCTAGGGGGTGGGCGCTAGTGGGGCACCGGTGGGGCACCAGTGTAAGCACGGGTATAGCCCGGGTATAACCACCGGGTTTAGCTTATAACATTACCCCCCTCCTCCCCCCTGCGCGGCCTCTAGTTCCTAGTTGGCCTCCTAGGGGGCACGTACGTATACACCGCATCTCCGTTATTCTCTAATATCGGCCCATAGTGCTCCTCGTAATGGTCTAGTACCTTTATTTCCTTTATAACACCGGCTAGTTCCCACGTAGGGTTAATATAACCCTCCCACTTCACCAGGGCTTTACGTCTTCTCCTTTTACCCACTATTTTCCATTTAATAACGTAAATCTCCTTTATTTACTACTTATTCTCGTTATCTATTTCCTTAATAGGTAGTGGTTAATAATCCAACTGAATTTGGCCTAGGAGGGGGTCACTAATTGATCTCCAGAGAACGTCTACGTAGAATCGTAGGTAAATCCCTCCTAGTATATTTAACTCTATTATGTGTATACTTACCACCTTAGTAATGTGGTATTAGTAGTATAATTATATAAGTTTTTTACTTAAGTACAGGGACTTATAGTTTACAACGTTAAACTAAATTTTATTACCTACTCGGTACTTATCCGTTAATAACCAGCGATAATTAATACTTAATTCATAGTATTATTATATTAAGGCTATTATAATTTGGGTAAATACTATAACGTCCTTTATTTTAGCCACTAGTTCATCCGTAACCACCTTCCCACGGTTAAGCGGTTCCTCATTATCTTCTTCTATAACCAGTAATAGGTCAACGTAATACCCGTATTCTATGAAAAACAGAGAGATACTGGTTACTGAGTTAGTTCTATTCCCTAGGGCTAGCTATACTATAAGAAGTAACCCTCCCTAATTATTCTAGGCCTAGGTAATATAAGCCTATAAAATAACCTAAACCTTTTGGTTTATACAATTTATTCCCCTATTAGTTTATGGGTAATAGGTGGTGTTTAGTAACTAAGTAACCCCGGTTAACCTATAAAACTCCTACTAAAAGTTATTAACTTAGTTTAACCTTTTATTGTTTACAATTAACTAAGGTATCCCGTAAAAACGGTAATAATTATAAAGGAACCACTGAGCACAAAATACCGTATCCATAATCTCCATCTCTTCTAGTGTTAGCACTTTACTTAGCCAATTAACTATAACCCATATATAGCGGGACTTTTTCTCTTTTATTAATAGTAAATTAGTAATAAAATCCATTAATAAGTCACTACTTATTCGGAGGGGGACGGGTAGGGGCTTAAGTAACCCCTTCTTAGCTTACCTTTAGATATAGATACTATTATATATATAGTAGTTCCTTGTGAACCTTTTGACCGTTTAGGAGTGCCCTGGCCAGTAAAAGCATCGGTTTACAATCTCGAATATATTATTACACCCCGGGTGACCACTAGTACTAGAATCGTAGTACTCTTGTATAACCTTTGTCCATAGTAGGCTCGAAGGGCCATCATCATTTTTTCCTCTGGGAACCCATATTTTATCCCAGAACGTCAACCTCTGCTATTTATTAATCCTATATTCCGTGATTTAAACCTTTAATTATAATTCTGGTGGGAAATTGCGTTATCCCTACTTCACCACCTCGTAAGCTCAGCGGTATAATCTGTTTTTTTTAATAATTTAATCCCAAAGTATTTATAACTCACTATTATTTACAAATACTATTATGTGTAGGAGTATTAGTAAGTTATTTGTGGTGTAACCCACTTAGGGGGTATTAGTTCCTTTTTTTGGGATAGCGTGGTTAGGTATTAACTGGAGTACACATCCCTGTTCTTTCTTATTATCCTAGCCCTGGGGGGCGTCCTGCTCCCTCCGAGAGAGGGCATCGGGGACTACTACTTCCTTTCCTAGCCGGTACTCTAAATAAAACTCGTATTAGGTTAGCTCTTCTACCCACCAGCTTTACCTCTTAGTGAGGTACTACTTCGTTATAAAGTGTTTAAGGCTTTTGTGATCCGTAAGAATCTTAAAGTTACTTATACTTTATAATTCTATTTTTTAGGCCCTAAGGTATGTGAGTATAGTGAATAGTTCCTTATTATGGATAGGGTAATTATATTTAGTTGGTGATAACTTTTGTGAGTGGAATGCGATGGGGTGCTAGTGCCCATCGGAGTCTTCTTATATAAGGGTGCTGCCTAAGGTAAACCCTGAATAGTCTATCTCCACTGTTGTTTTTCCTTTAAGGTCAAAGCGGCGAAGCACCGGCTCTATACTAAATAACCATTTGAGCTCCTGGAATCCTTTTTCTTAACTGGGTCCTTAGTAGAACATAACCGACTTCTTCGTAAACCTCGTAAGGGGCTTAATAATAATAGTATAGTTGGGTATAAAAATACAATAATAATTCGTAAACCTAAGGAAACTTTTAACCCCTTTCTGTCAGGTGCACCGGCGGGGGCCGGGGGGGGCACCGAAGGGGCAACCCTGGAGTGGGGCCAACGGAAAATAGTTACTCTGGGAAGGGGATTTAAGGGGTAGCGTAGTGGGAAATTCTGTAGGAGGCTAGATTCGAATGCTAGTCACTATTATAACCCATTTGGGCATCGCTGACTCCTTTACTCTACGTAGACTAACCTAATACGTTCAAATCTCTACTTACCTATAAGTGCGTAGACCGTTGGAGCGACGATGGCCCTCCGTAGAGTACCAGTAACACAATGAGTTATTTCCGTAGACGTTAAGCGATTAACTACTGAGCTAATAACTGAGATGACGCTTAACGATGAAGTGGCCGGGGATCACCGGCGCCTTAATATCGAGGACATAGAAGGAATAACCACTGAGGAGGTTAACGCCCTCCTTTACGAAGTAGCGTAATAAACTAAGAAGAGGAAGATGATCGACCAGATAATGGCCCTTAGGAACGGCGTTAACTTAGATGAGGTGATATATTAGGAGTTTATTGTTCCCTAATTATTAGAACCTAAGTGAGTTTATATTAATGTGTGAACAAAGTAGCTCGCCCCTATCCGTTTTAAGGGAGGAAGTTGGACTGATGTTAGTGATTTTTTATTTAAATTAAAGGGGCGATTCGGCTTATACGGAGAAGATTTCGACTCTAATAGGGCTAGGGTCCTATTCGTGGGGGGATGCTTGGAGGGTACCACCTCCCGCCGATGGATAAACTATATTACTACGAATTATAATAATAACGTATTTAACATTACTTAGGTTATAATGGAGTAATAGCTCCGTAATACTATAGCCGATGTGGATACTTGGGTATATATAATTATAGTAGAATTAGAAGAGATAAGGTAAAAGTTAAACTAGATGTATTAATAGTTTTTTAATTAATATAAAGTGGTTAAAGTGGAGTACTCTGATCCCTAATTGGAGAGGACGTGGGTAGTTTATGTGGTTAGCCGACTATTACCTGACCTATAATAATAGGTGATGGTTAATAGGCTGCTGAGTACCCGTCGGGAACTAGATAACGTAGTTAAGAGGACTGAGATGACGTAGAAAATGTATTTAAGGGAGTAAAAGCGTGTTAAGCTCGTCGCTTAGGGGACCAGGGATTAGTGGGGGGGAAACTGGTGGTCACCTACTTACTCTAATCTTATACCTTAAAAAGAGACTATAACTAATATTACCTAACCTACCCCGGAAATACCGAGGACCACTACTAAGACCTTTAGGAGCTTGGTTTTAGTAAAACGGGAAAAGAGTACACTTAGTAGGGGACCACCAAGGTGGGACCTAAGTTACGTTAAGTGCTTTAATTATAGGTAAATAGGATACTATTTGGATTAGTATTAGGAGCCCAATTATTATAATTATGGATAATCGAAGTACTCGGGACGACGATACTGGCCTAAGATGATAAAGCCGATGGGAGGTTTAGTTATGGGGGTGAATACTATCCAGTTCCCGTAGGAGGTAGAGTAGGGTCACCGGAGAGTAGAGGTGACCTTATAGGTAAGAGTAGTGGGGGTGTAAAAGGAGGGGAAGGTGTTATTAAATACGGGAGTAGATAAGAATGTGGTGGACTAGAGGATCCTCTTTTATGAAGGGGCTCCGCCGGGGGTCACTAGTAGCGAGCTACTATTATAGGGTATGTGGGGATTACGTATACCCGATTATAATATAAAGACCTTAGTAACTTAGGTGATGGACAATCTCAGGGTGAGTTACATAAGGTTATATAAGTTTAGGATCACCGAAGTGGAAGGATATATAATAATACTAGGGATCCCCTAGTGCTAAGTGGTCTAGTTGAACTTTGAATAGGAGACCTTAAACTGGACCTACCCTTTAAGTGAGGACAGTATCCGGTTAATCTCGGGTAAAAGGGGAATCCGAAGGGCGGTGAGGGATATAAGGGTGACCTTTATAGTTACCCCGGGTATGAAGAGGATTGAGGTAAGGATAAGTAGGGTATTAGTTGGTGACCAGGAGATTACCCAGGGATTAGTCCTCTTATGTGAGTATGAGGAGTGGTCCTACGTATTTGATATTATATTAGCGGCTATGCTGTTAGAACGGGGTGGACGTACCTATGCTATTAACCTAGAATTAGGAGTGGAGCTATTATATAGCCCCATTTACCTATTAGTAGAGTTAGAGTTGGTGGAGTTAAGGGAATACCTTATTAAGGTACTAGTTAAGGGCTGGATTAGGTAATCTAAGAGTTCGGCTAGGGTATCGATCCTCTTTATCCCTAAGAAGGGAGGTAAGCTAAGGTTTTATGTGGATTATTAGGGTTTTAATAGTATTATTATAAAAAACCGTATACTATTACCCCTTGTTAGAGAAATCCTGGACCACCTCTTAAAAGTGAGTTAGTTTACGAAGCTAAATCTTAAGGATGGGTATCACTAGGTGCATATCCGTGAAGGAGATGAATAGAAAACGGCTTTCTGAACTAAGTATGGCTATTATGAATATAATGTTATACCGTTTAGCCTCGTTAATGCATTAGTGACCTTTTAGGTCTACGTTAACGATGCACTAGTGGGCCTCGTCGACATCACTTATATAATATACTTAGATGATATCCTTATTTTTTCGAAGGATAAGGCGTTATACGTGGAGGTAGTTCAGGAGGTGCTGCGCCGCTTGGACGCCGCTGGCTTATATATTAACCCTGAGAAATACGAGTTTTATATTAGGGAGATCGGGTTCTTAGGGTTTATGATCTCTGGGGAAGGGATTACGATGGAATAAGACCGGGTCGTAGTTATTATAGAGTAGCTGGTGCTTTATAGTGTACGAAATATCTAGGTCTTCCTAGGATTTATAGGGTTCTATAAGTATTTTATCTAGAACTATACTAAAGTGTATACACCTTTTATGGATAGGTTAACAAAGAAGATAGGGGGGGAGCTAATTATAAACAATAGGGCATTAGAGGCCTTCCATAGGCTGAAGGAACTATTCACAGAGGCCCTTATCCTCAGGCACTTTGACCCCTCCCTCCCAATAAGGGTCAAAACTAACACATTAGACTTTTTAATAGGGGCAGTTTTATGCTAGTTATATAGAGACGCTTAGTACCCCGTCGCTTACCTCTCTAGGAAGCTAAGGGGAGCTGAGCTGAGATACGGAGTACTAGAGGCGGAGCTGCTGGTGATTCGAAAAGCAGCTGTATATTGGTGACACTATTTACTATATACATAATACTAAATACTATTCTTAATAGACCACCTAGGGCACTACTATTTCACCACTAAACCCTAATTAAATAACCATTAAACTAGGTTATTCTAGGACCTCTCACCATTTAACTTCCGTATTAAATATCAACTAAGTAAACGAAACATAGCCGATGGACTATCACAGAGACTAAACCATAGACCTAAGGAGGGTGAACAAGAGGAAACTAGGGGTGCATTCTTAAAAGGTTTCCTAAAACAATTCTAATTGAGGGTAAAACACAACTAAGTAGCGAGGAATAAGCCACGACCTAACGTTATGAACGTAATACTAGAAATACTAGTTCTAAGTTTGGAAAAAGTAGTATAGGAGGCTTAGAAGTTTAACCCTATACTATAGGGCGTAGTGTAAAAGAAGTGGGTGTATTAGGGAAATGATAATAAAGGAACGGTGAGGTATAAGGGCAAAGTGGTTATACTAAAAGGCCACCTATTAATAAGGGAGATCCTTACTATATTCTACGATGAACTAATAAGTGGTTACCTAGGGGTCACTAAGACAATAACCCGGATAGGATGTTCATTCTTTTAGAAAAGGATAAAAAAGGATATAATTGAATACGTTAAGACATACACCGTATACCAGTGTACAAAACCACGCCACCACCTCCCTTATAGGGTACTAAGTATACTATTAGTACCCAACTACCCATAGGAAAGTGTATCCCTCAACTTTATTACTAAGTTACCGGTAATGGATAACAGAAATAAGAAATAATATAATAATATCCTAGTAATAGTGGATAGGTTAACTAAGTATACCTTTTATATACTTACCAGGGAGTCACTTACTATAAAGTACAAAAAGTGTTTTTATAATATGGAATTCCTTGGTTAATAGTCTCGGATAAGGGCTCCTTATTTATTAGTAAATTCTAAGTAATAATATATTACTAATTAGTTATCCAACGGAAACTCAGTATAGTATACTACCCTTAAACTAATAAACAAACAGAGAAGCAAAACCAAAACTTAGAACACTTTTTACGGGTTTTCTATAACATAAAACAAAATAATTAACCATGATAACTAAGAATAGCCCAATTCATCTATAATAATACCTAGTATAGCACCACCAAGTTAACACCAGCGGAGGCACTAATAAGCTACTTACCACTAGGACCACACAACATCACTATGAACAAAAAAGCCCCAACAAATATACTAACAACGGAGAACAAAGCAAAAGGGCTAAAAGTAAAGAGGAAAGTAATACAAAACCTACTAACCTACTCTAATAAGATATACAAAAAATAGTATAATAAGAGGAGGGCGTATATCAACTTCCGAGTTAGTAAACATATTTTACTATTAACTAAGAATATATCATAACATAGGCCATCATAAAAGCTAGCCGATAAGGACTTAGGACCGTTTATTATTAAGTAGGTGGTTAGTGGTAAGGTAACTTATAAACTCAAACTAGGGCCGGGGTACAGGATCTATAATATTTTCTCCTCGTCCTAACTAAAAAGGTTCTATAGCGACCTACTATAACCATAAAAAGTACTAATTAAGAAGAACAACGACGAGTACATAGTTAAGACCCTAGTGGGTTATAAGGGGTCTAAAAGGAAACAGAAATATTTAATAAAATAGGAAGGGTATAAGCCTAAAGAGAATTCCTAGGAACCTTAGAAGAATATTTTATAAGATTTAATTAATAACTATAAAACGGAGTTTAAATAGAGAATTACTAGTAGATCACTAGTGGATCACAAAAAGAATAAGTTATAAGGACCAGGCCACTAACTGATCAGGGAATATATTTAGCCCGAGGTAAAAAAATTATATAGTTTTAGGGGCCTAGGAATAAATAAGAATTATCGAAATACCCGAAGGTGGGTTATTAGGGGAGTAATACGGGGAGACTAGTTGTCGGTATCGGCGTTATCACCTTTAACCTCCTCATCCTCACTAATACCGTTGCCCGAAGGTGAGCCCTCCTTAGAGGAGGCGGTGTTAAGAGTAGCATAGTTCTAAATAAAATAGGTTAGGTAAAATAAGGAGAGGCCTACTTAAGGGGTACTAGGGGAGTAGTAGGGTACTTATAGTGTTAGTATAAAGTTTTATGAATTCTTAGAAGGTGGTAGTGATGGTGGTAATAAGAGTAGTAATAGTAGTGGTCTAGGCTTGGATAAAGGTGGTTTGGGTGGTGAGGGTATTGGTATAGGAGTAGAGGGTTATTAGTTGGTCGGCGGTGGAGGCGGTGAGGTGAGAAGTGGCTAAAGCCTACTTCTTAGTAGCGGAAATTAATACTTTGAGGACTATAACCTTATATTAACGGAGTAATTATCCCTCCTCCTCCTCCTCGGCTTTATACTTAGTGGGATCCTTAACGTTTTCAGCTTTCTTGTAAAGGGCCTTTTTACTTATAAGCTAAGTAGCCTTATAAATAAATTAAGTAGTAGATTAGTAAGTGTATAATGGAGGGGCACTGGGTAGGGACTAATGTTATAATAGGGGTAATATATTATGTCCTCGGCTTAGGCGTGGTAAAATGTGGAGCTGCTTAATACCTTATCGTGGATCTTATTAAAGTAATAGTGGAGTATAAGAGTAGTGGAGGAGTATTTATAGGGTAACTACGAGGTATTAGCGATATCTAGAAGGCCCTAGGGGTAACTAAATTAGAGGGGGGGATGAGTATATACCGAAAAGTAAGGCTTACTATGCTGGGTAATATAAACGGTGTATTTATTACTTATAGTTTAAATCCTTAGTAATGGAAACGGGGAAATACTAGGGGAGGAAAGGACGTATTAGTGGTCTTAAGGTAATATAGAACGGGGGCGTTACTTTTAGGGTCCTAACCCATTATACGGCGTAGGTAGTGGGCGTAGGGGACGGCGTAGAGGTGATTTTCGTCGTCGTCGCCTTTTATATTACCGGAAAGGTTAAGGGGAACCGGCGGGGTAAAACCGCCGTCGTCACTAGTAGGGGTAGGGGAAGTAGGACTAAAAGATATAGTAGCGGGGGTAATAGGGGAGTAATAGCTAAGGTTAATAACCGGAAAAACGAAAAAATAACAAAAAATAACACTAAAAGAAAAAAAGAACGGAGGAATCGAAGTATATAGTAAAGCTGGTTTTATATTAGAAGTGGTAGAATAATTGTACTAGGGCGCCCAGGGCTTAAAGAGAATGAACTATAATAGGGGATCCTCGATACAAAGAGAGTACCGGGGGGGCACCAGGGGTACCTACGGCGTAGGAGTTTCTCGTATTCTTAAAACTAGGAGTTAATATTCAGCGCTAAAAGAAGCATAAAGGAATGAGGGCAGGGACCACCCTAGCCCACTAAAAGGGGACATAAGGATACTCTATAAGACCATTAACAAAGAAGGAGTAGAAGGAGGTAGGTCTATTAGTTAGTACACGAGGTGTTTATAAGGAGATACTAGGAAATTATCCTAGTGGACTATTAGTAGAGAAAGTAGAGTGGTGGCCTAATAGAGGAGTACCCACTTACGCCTAACCTCCCGTAAACTAAAAAAGTAGCGGGCAACCACCTAACTCCAGAATACCTCGGAGAAGGATAAAAGAAAAGTACCTCCGACTAGGGAAACGCAGGTACTAATTAACTATCACCAGGCTTAGGGTCCCCTAAACCTAAAACTAAAAACAAGCGTAGTAACTAGGGAGCATTAACGGAGGCGCCGGTGTAGGCCCCAAATAAAGCTAATAAACGTCTAAACGGCCCCGGAACGGGGCCTAGGGGGCGGGGGGATCGTATTAGGTACACCGGTGGGGGCCGGGGGGGGTACCGAAGGGGCAACCCCGGAATAAGGCCAACGGAAAATAATTACTCCGGGAAAGGGATTTAAAAGGTAGCATAATAGGAAATTCTATAAGAGGCCAGATTCGAATACTAATCACTACCACACCCTACCTAGGCATCACCGACTCCTTCACTCTACGCAGACCAACCTGACACTTTCATAGTTTTAGGGGGTAACCACTTAGTAATAGCTCTTAACTTCTCAGGGTCACATAAGATCCCTTTCTTAGTAGTAATAATAAACCCAACATACTTCATAGTTTTAACTAAAAAGGTACACTTCTTAGGGTCTAGTTGTAGTCCGGCCTCTACTAGGCGCCGGAGGACTACCCGTACTTTCTTTTCGTACTTCTTCTTTAACCTAAACGTATAAATTAGGATATTATCTAAATAGGTGGTAATAAAGTTATTTAAGAAGTTTTGGAGAGTTGTATTAATATACTATTAGAACGTAGTTGGGGCCCCGGTGAGTTCAAAGGGGTAGACCAACCACTCGAAGAGTTCGTATCTCGTATAAAACACTATTTTCTCAACGTCTTCTTCTACAATCCGAATCTTATAAAACGCAACTACAACATCAAACTTCGTATACTATTACGCAGCGGCTACCCATCGGAGGGTCTCTAATATAAGTAGTAGTGGATGACGGTCCTTTTTCGTAATACTATTAAGGGCTTAGTAATTAATATAAAACCGAATTCCCCCACTAGGCTTCTTAATAAATAATACTAGGGCACCCACTGGCGAGCTACTAGCTCGAATAAACCCTTTATCTAGTAGGTCCTCTAGTATCTTTTTTAGGACCAAGAGTTCCTCACGGGACATCCCATATAAGGGTCCCCATAGAAGTGTAGGCTCCTAGCCGTGAGTGTCCTTAATAAGGGGGATCTTATGGTTAACCCCTGGCCTCCTAGGGGGCACCGAGTATACCTTCTCCGGGTCAAATAAGTCTCTAAGCTCCTTATAAACCTAGCCTAGGACGAGTTCCTTTATATCCATAAGCTTTTTTTCTTTTAGTACGTCCTCGATGTCCCTTAAATTTATAATTATAACCTAGGCCTCTAGTGCCCTTTAATACTTTACTCGTTGGTATATAACTATAAACATAGGGGCCGTTAATAACCGGGTTATACGAATTTCTTTTATAATACCTAGTTCTTCCTAATTAGAGAGGTATACATTTACTCCTCTTTTATTATAGTATACCCACTAAGTAACGGTGTTATACATTACATAATTCACTTCTATTTATGGCTTCCCTAGGAATATGGGGGGGTCTAGGCCTTTTATTATGTATACGTAAACTTTCTAAGTGTGGCCACTTAATTCCAAATTTAGGATAACCATACCCTGGGTATTACTAGGTGATGGCCCGTTTTGTGTATACCCTCGTAGGGCACGCTTCTTCCGATCCATTAGTGGTAGTTGGAGGTGTTTAAAGAGAGATTGATCTACTATTGCGTAGACATCACAACTAGTATCGATAAGGGTATGTGTCAAATGTCCTTTATTAATCCTTACCTGAATAGTGGTTAACCCTTAGCTCCTCTACTGCTATTCTTCTTAATAGGACTCCTATCCTTTAGCTTCCTCCTTCGTTAACTCTAGTACCCGATTTTATACTAGAGTTACTTTTTTCCTAAGTCGTCTTAATTAGAGGAGGCATTAGCGGCCTCTCGGTCCTCTTCTTTTAACCCGGGATCCTTTTACTTCTTTATTACCTTAGTATAGGTGACCTTTATTTACCTAGGAACCTTTTTCCGGTAATTCCTAGTGATATAGCCTTCTTCGTTATAGTAAAAGTACTCATAATAGTCCATTAGCGGGCTACCCGAGGAGCAGCAGCGGTGGCGGTCCTTCTTCTCCCTTCGAGTTAATGAGGCGCGGGTAGCGCTAGTCATCTAAACATCTCCATTGTAATCCTTCCGTGGAGGGGCTAGGGTTAGGGACCAGTAATACTCCCGTTTAATAACAACGGGTATTATACACTCTAACTTCTAAGTAACGTCCTATACCCTAGTAAACCACTAAGTATACTCCCCTAGTAAAAAAATGGTGATTAGGTGCTCTTTTAAGTGGGAAATAAGGGTATTTTCTAATATAACAATCTTAACAGTATCGGGCTACGCACTACCTCCTACGTCTACCATTATTCGTTCAAACTTTAGTAAAAAAGTAACTAATTTCTCGTTATCTTTTTAATAGAGGGTCTATAATTAGGCTACGGTTTAGGGTTAGGTGTTTAGGTCTCGGTAAGTCTTATCAAGGTAAAACATAAAATCTTCGGGGTTATATTAACCTCTAAGCCCCCCGGCTACGTAGAACGTAGTAACCACCTACTAAGGACTGGTATCTAAACAGGAGTTAATTAAGTACCACAATTCCTAGTTAATAGAGTAGAATACTTTATTCATAGTAATCTTATCCCTCATTTACTATGCTCAAAAAGGGTAATCCTTCTACTTCCCTAAGAACTTTAAGGGTATTAGTAACGGTTTATAGCGCATCGGTGTCTCTATTACGAGGTGGCGGTTACCCACTAGCGGGGCTTCGGTGCTTACATCTTCTATAAGGGTCAGTATTATTACCCCTAAACCTTAACTTCGCTCTAACTCATTAAAAAGCTTAATAATCCTCGCTTATAGGGGCCCGAGGGCCTCGTTTAAAGTTAACTATAATTGGGCTTATAGTTCATTAACTATTATGCTGGTTAGTATCCTCTTAACTAGTGAAGAGTTATACTTTACTTAGTGTCCGATGTTCGTCGATCTGTCGTCAGGGAGCCGCACTCAACCTAGGATTCCACTTCGTAACCGGTAAGGAGCCACACTCAACCTAATAGTATCTTATATAATAAATAAAACTAAGTTTGAAATATACAAAGGGTTAGTCCTAGGCTTTGTTTTAACTACAAGGTAGCTAAATACTATTTATTTCAAGCTGAAGAGGAAAAGGGTAAACTACGATATAATACGAAATCTCTGCTTCCTAGGGGGTGGGCGCTAATGGGGCACCGGTGGGGCACCAGTGCGAGCACGGGCATAGCCCGGGCATAACCACCGGGTTCGGCCCGTGACATTTATTAGTTCCTAGGTGAATTAGGTATAATCCTTCTATTTTACTAAGACCCTTTATCCACCCTATATTCTTTATATATTACAGATCTCCTTAACTTCAAACTCTTCCCTATTAACCACTAGTATTATAGGTGGCTGGGCGTCGTCACAGCTTTATAACGACAACGGATCAACTCTAGTGTACCTAACTAGGTTTACGTAGAAGATGTTATAAATCCCTGGCAATGTATCTAATTAGTAAATATGGGATCCAACTAGTTCAAGGACGGTATACCTTATATTAACCTAATTAAACCTTTTTAATAGTGAATTAAACTAGATATTCCGTAACCTTAACTAAACCTTATCCCTAAGCTTAAACTAATTAAACGGTTAGCGCCTTGTGTTTACGGTAATCTTTTGTTTTTTTGTGTTACCGTTATCGCTACCTAAGCCCACTTAGAAGTGTCCTTTAGTTTTTAGATTAGAGCTTCTACTTTTATTATAGGGGTCTTATTATTATTCCGTAGGGGTTCCTCTACTCTAATTAGGTCTAGGTTATACCTATAAGTAATAAAGAACGGGCTGAGTTCTATTAACGAGGTGACCTAGTTATTAATTATTATTATTATTATTAGGAGTAGTTTGTCCTAATTATTCTAAGTATATATTATATATACTCTAAGTTAAGTTTCTATCACCTAGTTTACCCTCTCTATAACTTTATTTATTTTTAGGTGGAATATTATCAAGAGTCTTTGTTTAATACGTAGTAATTAGTAGAGTTATTTCCATATAAAACTCGTAAACTACGGTCCCTTATCTAATATAATTATGTAAGGTATCCTATGGTACTTAATTAGACCTCGGATTAATTAGTCTACTATTATATCCATTATAATGTCCTTTAACAACTCGAAAATCACGTTCTTTAATAGACGATCGGTCACTACTATGATGTTCATAGCCCCATCGCAGCGGGAAGGGGGCAGTCCTATTATAAAGTCAATAGAGACCTTTATTCAGATCCGTCCAGGGATAGGTAGAGGCTTTAATAGGCCCCTCTTCTTATCGTATTATACGTTTCCTCGTCCATAAACATCATAGTTCCTTATAAACCTTTGTATATCCTAGGATAGGCCTAGTTAGTGGAACTAGTGGCTAATTAGGGCCTTTAGAGTGTCCCTCCCAGGATATCCCGTTAACGTAGAGTTATGGAACCTCTGGATTAAACCCGTCCTTAGGGGCTCATAATATGGAATCCAGATTCTATTCTTTTATAATAATCTCTTATTATTATCGATTATATATTCTAATAGCATTATCGGTAACTTCCACTATGAGGGAAATTATCGATCTCCTTTTTATATTACCCCCCTAATTAGTTAGTATTAGTTGTTCTAGTTTAAGGCTTTATCCCACTAAGAGTATAATAGCTTTTTTTTAAAAGGGTTTAAGGGGGGTTCTATCTTATCTAAGCTGGGGTTATCGGCCTGATTTATATCTCCGGGGGAGTCTCTTATACTAGACTTAACCCTCTCTCCTTACCCTGATCGGGCCTGCTCTTCTCTAGTTACTATTACGTTATTAACTAATACATAGTAAATGGAGTTTCTTAACAAAGGCGTCGCTAATTAAGGTGTATATTAAACACCTTATATTAATAAGGGCAATTATATAACATATCCTATTAATTCCGATATTAACATAAAATAGGTTATAATTTATACTCTTTTTAATAACCTTCTATTCCTTTATAACTTGTTCCTCCTAATAACGATTCTCACTAGGAGTTACTCTTTTCCCGAGTCCTTAAAATCCTAATTAAAACTATTATCCATTTCACTCTATTCCTTAGTTTTTCCCTTAAAAGTCTTAGTTTTCCTTATTTCTTTTCGATCCTTAGGGTATTACTATTATATATACCCTTTTTTATTATAGTTATAATATCTATAAGCTTCCTCTTAGCTTAGCTGTTTATGGACTTTCTTATCCTTAGTTAGCCTGTTTACCTTCGTAGGTTCCTAATCCATCTAATTAGATCAAGGGGACTCTAATTGACCGTTCTATTTCCAAGGGGACTTAGTCTTTATTTGGTCGGGGGTCAGCGATCTCCTATACCGACGCTCACAGTGGGCTTAATAGGATTTACTATTTAATTCTAAGCTTATACTTAGGAGTATCTAAGTATATATAGTGTATGTTGTTGGCTTATCGATTATACTAATAAGGGGGGCTCTTATTATGGTGTTCAGGGCTCCCTTAAAGTAGTTGATCCTCACAACGTCTAACCAGTGTTCTCCTCCTACTTTTATGAACTCCTTTTCAAACTTAGGGAGAAAATAAGTAAAACTCTCATTCTCCTTTTACCGTATAATCCTTAGTCGGTCAAGGGCTCGTATTTCTATATTAGGGTCCACATAATAACCCTTTAAGTATTCCATAAATTTATCCGGATTCTTCGACTCATCGGCCCCTCCTTGCGCATAGTAGGCGCTCAATATATCCTACGCAGTGTTTTCTAGCCTAGAATAAATATAAGTGAATACGGTTAACTCTAAACTAGAGGCTTCTCTATTCACACTTATCTTCCCTCCTATCTCAAAGTATTATTATTAAAACCTTTTACGTAATTTATTAAACTTTGGTGGATTAGGAATCTAATATTTAACTCATTTTAGAAATAGTATCTAAACCTAATTAGGGGGAATTGGTATTATAAAGGGTATCGGGGACTAATTTAACATTAAGGTCGGGTACCTGGGTTCTACTAGGGCTTCCTATAATAGTCGAATTTGCTTTTATTAGGTCTCTTACTCGGTTACTGAGGTGGTCCACATCTCCTATAGTTAGGTTATAAACTATCCAATTAGTTATACTAACTACTATGGGTTTCCAAATAATTCAACGTTACCTTCCATCGTTACGTAGTTATCGCTTATCCTAGTGTTTTACGTTCAACATTCACCATAATATATTTAATAACATAGTTAAGGTACTCTATTACGGGTATATACACACATTTTTCTGAGTTTATAATAACCTCTACGTCTAATTGGGCTATACTAATTAACTTTAGACGTTCAGTGACTCCTCAGGTCAACCCATCTAAAACTTCTTACCACTGAAACTGTGCAGGGGGAAATGCTTACGCTAAGCGGGTTTTTCCTTAGTCAGGCGACAGTGAGCTATTTGAGAGAGGGGAACTGGGGACGCATTTCTAGCGGAGGTACAAAACAACGGACCATCAAGTAACATATCACGGAACGTTAGTAAGCATCGTTAGTTAGATAAACGTATTTAGAGCTCTTATAAGGCCCTAATACTCACTAGTATTTATATTTAGAGCAGGAACCCCTCTTTAGCCCTGATTAGGTTTTAAGGTGTCTTTTTACCAAAATACAGCTCTAGTTGAGTGGTTTTGTATGAGTTAGTCACCCTCGCGGACCCGGCACGGAGGGTCTACGACCTGTGGTTAGTAGAGTGTGTATGTTGTACGATACAGCATATACTGTTCACTGCATCCCCCGCTCCGTTGCACCACTCTCACACAAATCGTAGACTTCTATACTAGGCGTTCAATTAATTACCTTTAATAATCTTAAAAATAATATAACAGTCCAAGCACGTATATTATAACTAGCTATAGCGACTACTATAAGTATCTTTAAAATAAGGAGAAAGGAAGGAAAAGTCTGCTACCCCATAAATCTGTTAGGTCCTGATTAGGTCTACCTGGGCCTGATCAGGCTTAGTAAGCAGCGATTGGCGTTGAACATGGCCGAGTGGTTCCGAGGCCTCTGATCGGGCCTTGGCCCGGGACAGCTCTAACCTATACCCACGGTTACGTCCTTAACCTGACCTTGTCAAATATCCCCCTTATGTACGCAGAATCCTATTTATACTTATATCCAAGAGCTAATCACCAGCTTATTATAACTATTGTCCCCTTAATAATAATAAATAATAATAAATATACTAGTTAGGGCTAATATCGGTCCCGGATTTGGCCCTTCCTTAGCTTAAAAACCTAATTAGGGTAAGGGCCTTAACTTTACTTACCCTTAAGGACCTACTCACCTTAACTAAGCTAAATACCCAGGTTAGCTGGATTATCAACCTACTCTTAATAGTTATCTAAGTAGCAGGGAAAAGATAATAAAGCTGGGGAAAATGGGCCCCCTAAAAAATAAAAGAGTACTCTAAAACCTACTAATCCTACTTTAAGGCCCGTATCTAATAAGCATGGGAACCAGAGCTGGCCTTAGCCTCACTACTCCCTACCCTGAAAAAGTAAAAGATCTTCTTAGAAATAGTTAAAAAGGCTAAACGGGCCTATTAAGCTGTTAAGATTAAAGGGACTATATCCAATTAGGACCTTTATAAAATAATAGGTTAGTATAAGGCTAAACTAGTAATCAAAGCCCCCCCCCCTTAGTAATTGAGGGTTAGACGCACAACGATAACCAGGACAAGGCCCAGGCCCTACGGAGGGCCTTATTGGAGAGGTTTGATGACATGGATGACCTACCTAGGGACCCCTTCGACGTGGCTACGGTCCTAAGACGACAAATACCCTGGCAGGCTACGATTAGTCAGGAGGAAGTAAGGGCAGCCACCCTAATAAAGACTACGACCCCTAGTATCGATAGAATCACCATAAGACTACTTAAAGCTTACTAGGACCTTATAGCTAAGCTTATCAGGCTATTATTCTAAGTCTACATTAAGGTCGGCTACTTCCCCTAGCCCTTCCGTAGGACAGAGGTTATTATAATTTAGAAGCTTGGAAAGACCGACTTCTCAAAGGCTGGATCCTGGAGATTAATAACCCTCTTATTTTGCCTGGGTAAGGGGCTCGAGAAATTAATAGCTAAGAGAATAACCTACCTCACTATTCTAAAAGCGGTGGCTAGCCTATAGTAAATAGGGGCCCTAATAGGCAGGGCAGTTATCGGCCTAATAACCTATCTTATATACGATATTAAACAGGCCCTCGATAAGGGGCTTATAGTTATACTAGTAATGATGAATATAAAGGGGGCCTTTGACTTTGTTCTCTAAAACCGCCTTATTATCCGATTATAGTAATAAGGTTGGTCTGATAACCTGATTAGGCTGATTTATGTCTTTGTATTAGATTATACTACTAGGGTCAGGTTTAAAGAGATAATAATAGAGGACTTCCCTTTAACTTATGGGTTACCTTAAAGCTCCCTATTATCACTTATTATTTCCTTATTTTATATTTTTAATATTTTAACTAAAAACCTAAAACTCTGGTTTAGATATATAAATAATATAAGTCTTTTAACTATTAGCTCATCCCTTAAAAACAATACTATAACCTTAAGCTAATAGGTTACCCAAATTCTAAACTAGGGTACTAATAATAAGGTCTCCTTTAACTTAGTTAAACATAAAACTATCCACTTTACTAAGAAACATAAGTAACTAAAAGACCTATTTGGGATTAAAACTATAGACCTTGAAATCAATGCCTCGGTTAAGCCGATCCGTTGGTTAGGGGCTTAGTTTAATAAAAGACTCCTTTTTTAATACTACGTCGAAACAAAAGTAACTATAACGAAAAAGGTAGCCTAGCACTGCAACGGAGTGGGGGATGCAGTGAACAGTATGTGCTATATCGCACAACACACACACCTTACTAACCATAGGTTGTACACCCTCTGTCCCGGGTTTATGAGGGTGATTAACTTGTATGAAACCGCTTAATTAGAGTTACAATTTAGGTAAAGAGGCACCTTAACACCTAATCAGGGCTAAAGAGGGGTTCCTGCTCTAAATATAAATACTAGTAAGTATTAGGGCCTTATTTACTTAGTGGTAAAGTAACCTTTGTATTGTTCATAGTATATAATCTAAGTAAATGGGTAAAAAGAGCTTTAAATATATTTATCTAATTAACGATATTTATTAACATTCCGTAATATGTTATTTGATGGTCCGTTGTTGTGTCCTTTGTTAAGAATGTGTCCCCAGTTCCCCTCTCTTAAATAGCTCGCTATCGCCTAATTAAGGAAAAACCCGCTTAGCGTAAGCATTTCCCCCTGCACGGTTTCAATTGTCCCCTTATCTTAGCTCTAAGCTTTTATATACTAAGATAATACATAATGTATAGGAAGGGAAATAAAGGAAATGATTAGATTATATGAATAAAAGTTTGATTAGGTCCATTGATGGTGTAGGTTATAGCACTGTAAACTACTAAGCTCCTCCTTAATTTTTACCTTATGTATAGCCTCTCACTCCTCTTTCTCCTATGCCTTTTTTTAACAACACTTCTCATTTTATAATTGTCATGATATAGCCCACAATTACTGTCCCGTAATTGTGGTTCCACTTTTGCGACAGTTATGAGCCCTTGTCTCTACGAGCCCTCTGGTTGAATGGCTAAACGCCTCGCTAAAGTGGCAGTATGTGGGCCGACCTAGAGGCCATGGGTTCGAGCCTCGTTGTGCTCACCCAGTCTCGCTTCAGTAGTAAGTCACTAAAAAGGTTAGACTTGCCAGCTGGAAGCGGCCGGCACCCAGTAACAGTCAGTAAGGACTTGTCAGCTGTGAGTGTAAGCCGGTGCTAATTCCTTAGTTAGCAGACCTCTTCTCTCCTCGGTCTGGGGGGGTGTGTCATGATATAGCCCACAATTACTGTCCCGTAATTGTGGTTCCACTTTTGCGACAATAATTATATCCTTGCTAATTATTGGGTTAAGTAGGGGTAAGGAAGGGCTCTGTCAAATTGAGCGCTCGGCTGAGCGCTCGGCGCTCGCTCGGAAGAACTATAATCCCGAGCGCGCGCCCCAGCCTCCTTGGGGCACCCCCTACCCCTATTCCTACGGGCCCAGGGGGCTTCTAGAAAACGGAGAGACATATAACAGAATATACGCGATTTTGACCACCAATTCGACAATTAACAGTTTGATATGTGTTGCGCTTACGATAAGCGTCGCTAGCTATCTATTCACTTAATTATACACACACAAAAGCGCTTCCTAAGCGCTTAATTCAAATCCACCCATCGAAATGGCCTCCCTAAGCTCGAAGATCCAATTAAAGACCAGTAGCGACTGGGTTTTATGGGTTGACCAGCTATAATCAAAAGTTAAATCCTATAACTTATGGAAATATATTAATCTAGTATGTCCTAATGCCCTTCGGAGTTCGTGAATGCTCCTCGAGTAGTGTATAGAGCGTTCTACGTACCCCGAGATCTACGAACACCCTAAGACCGGTAAAGCTGAAGTCCTTAGTAACGACGCTGAATACGAACTACGTACACAGGGCCTTAAAGAGCTCTTAGTAGTGAACCTCGTACTATACAAAGAGTAATGGGCGGAGTATATGGAGCGGGTAAAAGACTACAAAGTGTTCCTTAAGGGCGTTAAAGTGTTTGAAGACTGGGTTTAAGAGATAATCTACGTTAGCCTACTACGCTACTGTTATACTATAGACTACGTATTAGATCGATGGATCCATGTACTAAAGGAATGAGTAGGGAGTAACGTAAGAGAGAGGTGCTCCGAAGTGAACGAAGTATATAAGTGGACGCTAATGGTGCCCGAGCGGAAGCGTTTTACTACAAAAAGGGACCTAGAGGAGTAGTTTACGAAGTGGGAAAAGGTAATCTACGAAGCCAAAGTAGTAGGAGTCCCCAGCACTAAGCTCCTAAGCATCTGGTTCCCAGAATTCACTATAACTATTAACTATAATTATACGGACACATGGATTTTCTCGTACTAAGTAGTTAAGGATAAGCACGTCGAAAACGAGAATTTGAGTATTGGAAAGGTCCTCTTAGATACCCAGAGATTCCTCTAGACCACTTTAATACTTAACCCGAAGAAACAAGTTGGCTATGGAGCGTTTAGGTTAATCGTAGAATTAATAACCCGAGACGAAGGCGGCTCTAAAGTAACTTCCCCTGTGTGCTTAGGTGTTCTAGGGAGTAATACTCGGGGTAACTGGGGTCGTGGGAAAGGTGGAGCTCCCCGTGACCGATCACGGAAAAGGAGCAACGGAGATTAAGCGAATAACCGCCTTTGCCCTGTTTACCTCCGCCCACACCAACTCTCTAAGTACTGGTTAATTAATGAGTGAGAACGTTCTAAGTGGTATACCCCTGATTAGGAGTTCCTTAAGAACCTAGAAGAGTGTATGAGAAAAGACGAAGACCTAAGAGAGTGTATTAGAAAGGTGATGGGAGCTTTTAAGGAAGAATACTGATTATATGGATGGTGTAGAGTGAGCGTCCTAAGTGTGTTCTACACCGTTCTAGAGATATACGAGCTTTTTAAATTGGCGATCCTAAACTTAGGCTTAATAATCCATGTTTTTAACGATCCTATGTGGTTTACTACACTTACGGGAACGCTAATAGGAGACTACCTCTGGGTAGGCGCTTAATAAGTGGTTATCGAAGTGTATGGTACGGTTAATATCAAAGTTAGGGGGCGTGGAAGGGCTACTACGAAGCTCTACTTATACGATGTTATACTCTATACGAGCTTTATTAGTAACCTTATCTCCCTTACTCACCTTCGCAGAAGGGGTTTCTGGTGGGATATAAGCCCTTGTAATAACTACCTACGGCGCTTAGACGGAACCTTTTTATGTGTACTCATAGAAGTCGCGAATTAGTAAGTCCTGGATTATCGGAAAATCGAAGCGTCGCTCGTAACCGCGCCTGTTAGACGAAAAGCGCCGGAGATTGAGCCTACGCCGCCTCGAAGGCATAAATATACAATAGCGATGCGCAGGAAACTGATCAAGGGCAGCGCAGCCCTCTGGCATCGAAGGCTAGGTTACGTAGGCCCCGAGGTTATCCGGTACTTAGTAAACGCCTTGAAAGGGGTTAAGTTAACCCTAGGGGGCGAGCTTGCTATAATAATAATCTACGATGCGTACGGAAAAGGCAAAGCTTACCGAGTAATCCGGTGAGCTCTATGAGAATCCCTTAAGTATGCGAAGCCTGGAGACCGGCTTGTAGTGGACTTCCACGACTATGAAGAGGGTTACGAAGGGTATATATCCATGATACTTGTTGTTGACCGAGCTAATGGTTATGCGTGGGATTTTTACCTTATGAGGTGTATTATAGACATCTTATTAACGCTTTTAATGGACCTCCTAGAACTTCTTAAAGTTTATTATGGAATAACGATTAAAACTCTGGAGTTTGATGGTGAGCTTGAGCGGTACTTATGGGTTACTTAAATGCTCACTGTGTGGGGTATAACCCTGGAGATCTTAGCTCTAAATACGTAAGCCTAGAACGGTGGAGTAGAGCGCATCGTAGTGGTAATTAAAGAGTACGCAAGAACGATGGCTTTAGGCGCTGAGTTTTTGAACGTCCTTTGGCCGGAAATAACGAAAGCGGTAACGTATATATATAATTACACACCGTCGGTAATAAGAGGATGGAAGTCGTTGTATAAACTATTTCATAAGTACTTTTAGTACAAAGAAAACGGGATATATGCGCGCTTAGACCTCTCCTATATACGCTTATATAGGTGTAAAGTGTTTGCTATGACCGTTGATGCTTAGTTAAAGTGTAATAGGTGCTAGAAGTTATCAGTATACACCTAGATCGGATTCCTAATCGGCTACACATTAAACAATTCCTTTCGAATTTAGAATCCCCTATATAACGAAGTTTTTACTATTTGAGATGTGGTATTTAACGAAAAGTATCACTTTAACAGCAATATTAAGGGCCTAGTAAAAGAGATTAATTATATGGATCTTAAAGCGATTCAATAACGCTTAGAAGAGCTAATCCAACAAATAACCAGTATAGGAATATATAATCAGAGTATTAACGAAGAAGTAGAAAAAGTAATAGAATACATTAACCCCGATAAGCCCGCTTTAGAAGTAGCTATAGAAGTGCTTGAGCACCCAGAAGTTAAAGTGGATACGCCTAAGTAGACGGAAGGGTAATATTCGGAAGTGCGGTTCGCACCCTTTCTAACACCGGAGGCGTCGCCTCCGACCTTGTTTATCGCAGCTTTAACCGAGCTTAATGTGAGGGGGTGTGAGGAGATATATATAATAGAGTAGATACGTCAGATTCCTATTCTAATACCGAAATCGAGGTGAATTACGCCTAGGACGTCGTACAAAGCTATTTTCTTAGTGGGTACGGTGCTCTATAAGAGAAATCCCCGACGTTAAGACGGCCCTCGAAGGGACCGCGTTATACCTAGCCAGCTGTACACCCCAGAATAGGGTTCCGAAGAGTTCTTTGTAGTAGTAGTGTTAAATGTTAAAAAGCTCTGTGTACATAAAGTACTCCCGGACAACCAAATTAAAGGTTAGTAAAAGGTAAGTGAACTTTAGAAGGAAAGTTCCGTGGTAGTAGTATTAGAAATAACCGTGCTCCGCTCCCGCAGAAACCGGAGCTAAATATGTATAATAATTTCTGAGAAGTGAAATATGTACGGTAACTAGGATATGGTAAAAGTATTAGAGATAACCGAGCTCCGTATGTGCATAGAAGTAAAAGACCCGCGTGGTGCCTTTTGGAGGGATTTACCCCCTTTACTTACGTCTTATAACCAGCTAAAAACACACCGCTTTAAAAGTGAATTCCTGAGCGCCGAGAAGAGCTACCTCGAAGGCTATAAATAATCCTAGTTGTGGGAAGAAGTCGCTAGAAGTGCTATGTACGGCGAAAAGGTCCTAGGATGCCACTGGGTATATACTTATAAGTTGGATAAACATGGGCGGCTAGCTAAATTTAAGGTGTACCTCGTGATCCGTGGTGACCAATAACCCAGAGATGTGTGAGAGATGTACACCGTAATGCTCGCAGGTATATCCTTCCGTGTATTAATGGCCATTACGGTGCGCTTTAATCTAGAGTTATTATAATATAACGCAGTGAATACGTTCATTCACACGGATCTAGACGAGACCGTCTTTATGGAGCTCCCACCTAGTTATTGTATACTAGGAAGGATCCTGCGTTTACGAAAGGTGTTATACGGCTTACGATAATTACCTCTCCTCTAGTAACACTACTTAGAGGTGGGACTCGTAAACTAGGGATTTGAGTGTGTAGTAGGTGAGAATTGTTGTTGGATGAAGGGCGATGTTATGTTCTTCTTTTATATAAACGATTATGTACTAGCCTTTCTACGTATATAATAAGGAGGTGCGTAGGAAGAAATTACCACGTTATATAAAAGATATCACCTAGAAGGAGGAAAACCTCTTTAATAGTTCCTCGGGATCGAGGTTATACGGGACCACTTAAAGCGCCGAATATGGTTATCCTAAGTGGTTTACGCGGAAAAGGCAAAGAAGCTCTTACCCCCTACAGTTAACGTATTAGAAGACGATTTAGAAGTGTGTGTATATACCCCGATAGCATTTAAGGAGCTTCTCTTATACAACGGAGACGCCTCTGCGTAGGAGATTACCCGTTTCCAGTGTAAAGTTGGGATAATCCTATATACAGTAATTATGACCCGATTAGACGTCGCCTTCGCCGTTAGCCGTTTTGCGCACTTTAACTAGAACCCAGGACCGAAGTACTAGTACGCAGTAAACAAAGCACTTAGATACCTCTATTCTATGTGTTACCTCTGCTTCGAATACGGTACTGAACCCGGGAGTATAGAAGACACACTTGTGGTGGTATCCGACGTAAGCTTCGCTGATAACTCGATTGATCGGAAGAGCTCTCAGGTGCTCGCTATAAAGCTATTCGGAGGGCTCGTGGCGTGGAGGGCTAATAAGTAGGCCACGGTGACAACGTCTATAATAGAGGCTGAGCTGCTCTCACTATCGCAGGCCGCCAAGGAAGCGCTCTTCGTAAGCCGACTCATCTCCGCGCTATGGGTCCAGCTACTAGTAACGGGGACTCCGGAAGCGGCTTTCCCTGTACTAGAGACACCATATACACCTACAATCCAGCTCCAATACGACAATTTACAGACTATACGCCTCGTTATAAGCGACCTAGTTACACTCTAGACGCACCTACGCCACATCGATATTCACAACCACTGGCTATGCTAGGAGGTCGCAGCGGAAAGGGTTTCCATAGTGTACACCCCCTCCGCAGAGCTTATGGTAGACGGCCTGACGAAGAGCCTGGCGCTGCCTAAGTTTCGCGAGTTCCGGAGGCAAATACGGATAACGGAGTAGAAGGAGCTCCTGGAACGGAATCGGAAGAGGGACCTAGAGGCCGACGAGGCGGAATGGCTCGCGAGAACGTCAAAGGAAGACGTATAGGCAGTGGAGGACTCCGGAAGAGTGCCGAGGGCGTTGGAGAGCCCGGCTAAGACGAGACCCCAGGAAGGGGAACGCGGAGTGCACATAAAGCGCCTCCCCGTGAGAAAAGAAGAACCCCACGCAGAGGAAGTGCTTTACGAGGTGTGAGATATATATCGCGGAATAGTTACTGGAGGTCAGGAAAGGCCCCTACGAGGCCTTCCCTGAGGGGGCGTGTTAAATTGAGCGCTCAGCTGAGTGCTCGGCGCTCGCTCGGAAGAACTATAATCCCGAGCGCGCGCCCCAGCCTCCTTGGGGCACCCCCTACCCCTATTCCTACGGGCCCAGGGGGCTTCCAGAAAACGGAGAGACACATAACAGAATATACGCGATTTTGACCACCAATTCGACAGGCTCCTATACTCCTGTACATATTACTATGAACTTATAAGTGTCGTCCACCTACTCAGCGAACTCCTCCTTAGTATAAGCTATAATTAATTAAAGATTCGTAGTAGCTACCTTATTACATTATCTAATTAGGTGTTAATAGCCTTACGCAAAGTATTACTATTTATTTTTATAGTTATAAAGTGTATTATGTATAATATTACTTAGGATACTAGTATTATAAGGGTATTTAGGAGGTGTTAGTGATTGGGTTATAAGTAATATAATACGTTTTAGAGGTCACTATCTTAGCTTATCTTTCTTAGAGGTCTAATTAGGTTTACTTCCTATAAGTATAACGTCGTTATTGTTATTATTGGGTGGAGCTGCTGTGTCTTTTATGGCCTACTTGGTGGTCCATATAGCGTAGGTTTTGCGGGGTTTCAGGTATAACGGGCCTCCTTTAGGGTAATTGTAAAACTCTTATATAATCTAGTTAACCTATTAGTAATACATAATCGGCTTTTGGGTATTTAATTACTAAAAGGTCCAAAAAAAGGCTAACTTATAGGATATTATATTTTCGTAGAAGATAATGCGGAACTCTTCTACTATATAAATACTATACTCTTAGCTATTAGGTTATTAAGGGCCATCAGTAATAGCTGTGTTTATACGAATACACTTAATCAGGGTCTTAGGGGTGCTCATAACCTTATATTAAGAGAGAAGGTTATGTATATTAATTATAAAACACTATTTAGAGGAACCCATACTCTATAAATTATCATACTAAAGTATGTATCCTATGGTTTAGTTTATAAAAATGTGAATAAAGTGATTACTATTATGGACCATAATAACATAAATTAGATTAGCTTTACGGAGTTTGAGTTTAGCGTAGTTGATGTATGGGCTGAGTTGTTCTGGTTCAAGGAGCACATCTCTCTAGGGCTACGGAGTTGAATATGTTGTAACACTAACCTTTTTTAGGTCCCATTTCGTTAACACAATGACTATTTTAACCAAGCCCATCTTAAGCTACTTCTACTATTATATGAAACCCTAAGCATTAAAGAGGTCTTTTAAGATATTATCGACCTTAGTATAACTCTAAAAATCCCAACTACCATTAACTATAAAGCCGGTAATATAATAAGCCTGGAGTTCTATTATTATTGTGGTACTCATTAGTGAATACCATTATGGTGCAGGGTTTAACTTATTATTAGGTGTTGGGGTACCTACTAACCACCTCAGGTTTATATATCCAGTACCTAGGTTAAATATCGGGCTAAGTAGTCTCGTATTATTTAATACTTTAAAAGTAAAGTCTTTTATTTGTTTAATATTACCTTGTACTTAATTAGGTGTATATTAGTGATCAGTAATATTACTTATAGTGATATAGATATTCAGGTGGTTTTGTGTATGTTAGGCGTCTTAGATGTTCACTTATTTCGTGGGGGTAGTTATAATTCCGGTTATTCTTATTATGGAAGGAGTCTTATAACTAAACTTAATTATGAGAAAAGAAGTAATAGTATAATAATGTTTATATAATTACATAATTTAGTTATTATTTAAAGTAAGGGAAGTAAAGGGATTGTTTAAAAATAAGAAGAGTTTCATAGGAAGGTATTGAACCTAATTAGGGCTAAGGATATAGGAAAAAGAGCTCTAAGTGTGTGAGGGAAGGAGGCTAGGTTATTATTTATAAGGTTTAGGTAGTGGAAAGTTAAGGGAGTGAATTAAAGTTGTGTTTTAAACCAATATAAGAGTATTAATTAGTAGTGAGATATTACCCTGCGGATCGTCTTTATTCGTTTAGTTAGTGTGTTAAGGTAAGTACGTGGTCATTAGGAAGGTAAGGGGGGGCTGATTGTTGTATTGCTTTCTTTTTCTGGTGGAGTAGGTGTGGTAATTTATTTTAGTTTTAATCAGACCAGCTATTCCTTCCTTTTTCTAACTACTACTGAATCCGGTTTATAAGCTCCCTACATCAGCTTATTATAAAAGAGCCCTTTCTCTCCTTCTCAGATCTACTTCTTCCCCGGCCAACAATAACCTTAACTACCCCTCATTAATCTCTACTATTACATCCCTAATTCCTTACTTTTAAACCTAATTAAATGGTTATAATACCTCCTAAGGATATTAATCATAAATACGAGTTTACTACTCCAAGCCCTGAAACTCTATGGTTTCTCGATTACCCCTACTCGAAGGGTAGTTAGTATATTACCGTTAATAACACTAACCTTATCGTAGGTCCTCCTATTTTATAGTCTTTTTTTCCTCTAGGGTTAATTAGAGTTATAGATCTTAGCTTCTCTTATTTAGGGCTATCTCGAACTACTTATTAGTTTATTATATTATAAGGTCTAATTCACCGACATTATCGAGTATAGTAATACTCATACTAAGGTAACTTAATAATTCTAGTAGGCCCTTCCCATTTCTCATCTAAGCGTAATTATGTGTAAGTATAGTTTTAATAGTATGTTTTACTATTGGGTTTTTATTTTATTGACCTATTAAGGATACTTTGGATTTCTGGAATAGAAGCATAGAGGCCGGTTAAACGCCGGTGTAGCTCTTATTATCTATGCGACTAGTGGTTAGAACTGTGTTCCTTGTCGTTGTTTTGAGGAATAGTGGTGTACATTGCTCACCAGCCCTGATCACAGTATTATTATAGCTCCTTTCTGGGAGTGTATACTTTTATTTAGTGAATATAATAATACTTATTTTAATTGACTTTTTTACGAAATTGGAACCCATTATTATTACTATAACCCTGATTTTTATACGATATACGGCTACGGTGCTTAGTTATCCGATGGAAATGTTCATAGTAAAGTCGGTTAATTGGTTAACCCTAATAATACCCTAATAATTAATTCATAGTATTATTTTTAGGAGGATATGGTTATAATAGAGGTGGAGTGGTAGTAGGAATATGGTTATGGCAAGGCCTAGTCCATCCTGTGGTTGACGTTATTCAGTGATAGTAAGCGGTTTGTGACTTTGAAGGATATAGAGTATTCGGATTAACCCTAATTAGGCCTGTGTGTACTGGTTGGGATAAGAAGTAGGGTGCTAGTCTTCGAGTTAGGGTGCTTTTCGTCCTTAAAGCACTTCTAAGGGTCTTAGGAGGAAGGCCTTTTTATTTATTATTATAATAAATATTATGAGTTTTTCTTTAATATAAACAACAAAATAAAAAGGGAACACAGTAAGTAAACTCTAATCAGGGGTAAAATATTTGTCCAAGTGTTCAAAGGCGATGTTAAATACCACTAGTGCATCTTCGAAATGGAGGAAAATATCAAGGAAATACGTAGTAATATCGCCCCATATCAGCAAAATGTTGCCACAATGCAGCTCGATGTGTGCGAAATATAAGGAAATGCAGCCAGATGCGGCTGATCAGGGCTACGATACAAGCAAAATGCAGCTAAATGCAAGTTAAATGTAAGGAAATGTTGGTTGGATGTTAGGGGGGGGGGGGGGGGGGCAATGTAAGGGAACAGCGCACAATATCAAGGCATCTGGTTACTCAAATAACAATTCAAAAATCAAAAAATAATAACTTTATAATAATTATATGAGGCAAATATGTTTACTTTTAACTAATTAGGTCCCGGTACTAATAAAACTCTAGTATTATGCCTTTTCTACTGCTAACAACGGTTATAGGTCAACTATTATAACCCTTTTACCTAAACGTTCCCATATCTTAATATTCTTTTCCAATTCTTTTCTTTTCTCCACCTATTAGGTTTATGCTGTTTGTAATCTTATAAGGGGCTGTGAAATGGCCTGATCAGGTGCGTCGTTATCATCGTCGGCTCTTAAGCCGTCTAATAAGTTTAGGAGAGCATCTCATAACTCATCGTGGAGTCCATTCTTTGCTTAATAAGGGTCTTATAGTTCCCATAACCCACTATCTTATTATATAAACTTTTTAAGGTGGTATTTCTTATATATTTATTATATTATTTCATCCCTAATTAGCATCTCTAAGTGGTATAAAAAAGCCGTTAAGTATACAACCCTAATCCGGAAAGGGCCAGTGCATTAATAATAAATCTTTCACTCCTTTAACTTATTAATAGCTCGTTTCTCATCGTAAACTAGTATAAGGTCTCCTAGTTATAATTACTTTTTTAGAGGGCTTTTGTGTATATATTATTAAATTAGTCAGTTCGCTATTAACGGACTTTAGTAATACGAATAATGGCTTCCTCCCTGTTTTCGTCCAGCTACTAGAATACATAGATCCGCGCTAAGAGCTCCTAATTAGGCGTATAAACGTCGTTCTAGTCCAGAATCCTTTATATAAGGGTATTAAACTTAATTAGAGTAACGGCTTCATAGCCGTTTCTAGATAAAAGGGCGTAAAACCAGTTAGCCCTCTAATAGTTGTTTAGTTTATAAATAACACCGTATATAACATAGTACCCTAATTCTTTCTCCCTTTATTTAACCAGGTTAGAAGAGCATAGGTAAGTACTTAGTGACCTTTCTTATTAAGCCCATTAACCCTAGTATTATACACTAAGATAATTTTCCGATAAAAGCCATACTTCTAATTCAGGTCTTCTATTACCCCTTTATTCTCTAATCCTCCGTCGACAATCATTATCCCATAGACCCCGTAGTAACAAATAACATTTTCCCATAGGAAATTCCTAATAATCTCAAATATCACAGAGAAGGTCTAATAAACTTCCAGCCAGCTTAATAAGTAATTCCTTACCTTAATTAGGGCCCATTTACTAATCTATTATATATTAAATAAGATCCAGGTCTAGGGTAACCCTATAAGTATTATAGTGATATACTGGTTATCTTGGTGGCCTGGTCGGGCTAACTGGTAAATCGGGTATTCAGCTACTTACTTCTTAATATCCTCGTATACCCTTTACTAAAAATAAAGCTTAAAAACCCACTAAAATATTATATTACATCCCCAATAACCAAATTCTTTATAAGCTTATCTAATTAGATCTTTTCGGAGCTTTTCGTTGTCAATAATTCATTAAAGGGTTAAGTATTAGCGGGTTAAGTATTAGAAGAGGTAGCTACCCTTTATCATAAATATACAGACCCAGGCTTTAAATCTTGGGTAAGCCGCCTTTATAATTCTATTTAATTATAATAGGGTATGCAAATAATAAACAATTTATTGTATTTCGTCTAACCAGGTCTGATAAGGGTTAAGTTATTTGTAAAGTATAGAAAAGAGAGGGGAGTTTAAGGGAATAAATATAGTATTAGGTCGGGTAGTTTAGGACACGTAAACGGATACCAGATAAATTTATGTGTTGATAAACTCTTCTAGCTTATTAGGGTCTTCATATTTAGCCTAATTAAATGGGCCTAGAGGTTTGCGCAATAGCCCGTCTATTACTGTGTTTTTTTTCCTAGGTAAGTGTTTAATATTAAAATTAAAAAGCCGAATTTATACGATCCATCGTATAAGTAGGGCACCTAGTAAATCACTCACCCCGCTATTTAATTAACTAATTAGGACCTAGGTATTAGCTTTTAAGGTGAATTATATACTATAAACATATATCCTAAGTTTCTTTAAAGTTATTAGAACGGCCCTTAATTCGAGTTTACCCAAGTTATACTTAAGCTTAATGCCCTTCTAAATACCACTTTCGTACTAAACAAATATACGGTGCCCGTCGACTAGTTAACAGACTACCGCTCCCTAGCCCGCTAAGCTAGTATTAGTATAAATAATAATTTAACTAGCCTTAGGGCCGTAATTAAGCCTGATTAGGATAGGAGATGTTGTTAGGGCGTCTTTTAGGACGTCCATTACTTGTTATTGGATATGTCCCTAGGTGAATAGTATGTTCTTCTGTAAAAGCCCATATAAAGGGGCCGCTTTTTCAGTAAACTTCTTAACTTAGGATTAGTAGAAAGTGATAATACCTAAAAAGGATTAGATGTCCTTAATAGTATAATAAATTACTTATTTTATAACTTTCTGAGTTTTAGCCTAATTAGGTGCCCGTCCATTATAACCGTAGAAATAGTCTAGTATTACCACCACTTCTTATACCCATTAAGACTTCTCGGCCACTATTATATACCCCGCTAGTTTAAGGTTAACTAGAGTTTTATTAATATTGATTAAATGTTCATATATAAAGTATTATATACTAGGGATCGAGGTAATCTCTTTATTATTGTATTAGGAGGTAGGGCCTTTAATAGTAATGTCGTCGAGGAAGGTTTTATAGTAATGGGGGATGAGATTATATAAAATTCTTATTATAATCTGTTGGAAGTATACCATAGAGTTAGTTTAACCTATTAGTAAAGAATAGAATTAAAGTAGCCCGAAAGGTGTTGAGAAGGTTGTGTAATCTTAGCTCACTAGGTTAAGGGGAACTTGATTATAACCCGAGAAGAAGTCTAATACCGAAAAGAGTTAATAACTACCGTATTTTTCCGTAAAAATATCTATATTGTGGGGGATAAACACATCTCAGATCGTAATATTATTAAACTTTGTAATAGAGTTAATAAATTAGTAATTACTATCCTTCTCTTTGATGAGAAACCAAGGGTTCTTATATGCGGCCTGTGATTGTTTGAGTATTCTACGCCTAATCCGGTTTCATAGTATTTCTAGGATATGGTTTTATAGCGCTGCGGGGATTAGGATACCCTTTACTTACTATGCCTTATATGGAATTATCTTAATCTCCTATGGTGGGGCCACCAAGGGGTTAATAATACTCGTATAGGTCTAGTCCTACGCTAACATTATTTTTTTATTTAATAGGATTACTTTTAATAAATTCTTTTTGGGTTGATGTAGGTGTGGGCACTTTTAGAGAATCGCCGCTTTCCTCTTGCCTATAAGGTGTATCCTAGGGGTTATTTTAGTAAAGCGTAGAGTAATTAGGCCTATAAAGTGTCCAGTTTATTATCTTATTTTTAATCCCATGACCTTCATCTTTTTAACCTTCTATAAGGGGTCTCCCTCTGGAATTAAATTATTTAATAATTCATTATTAACTAACCGGATCTTCTAATTTTTTCTTTTATACATCATAGTAATAATAGAGACGGTGTAACGGTCCAAGCATGTATATTGCAACTAGCTATGGTGACTACTACGAGTATCTTTAAGATAAGAGAGAAAAGGAGAAAATGTTTTCCGCCCCATAGGACCCGTTTACTCTGATCAGGCCTAAGGTTAATCCGTTTTAGGTAAGCTGGGCTTAGGTAAGCGGAGTCCATGGCTAAGAGGCTACGAAGCCTCTAAGAGGGCCCAGCCCGTTACAATTACCCCCCCTCTCCCTCCTCCCCGTTCAGAAGGACTCGTCCATAATTAGCCTCGTAACGATCCAAAGCTGTAATCTCTATTAATAACTTAACTAGTTCCTAAATAAGCTCCACGTAACCCTTCCACTTAACTAAAACCTTCTAAGAACCACAAATCTTCTTAGTGCCCTGGATCTCTTCGACTTTAAATTCCTCTTCGTTGTCTACTAATAAAGGCGGCGGTTAGGCGTCGTCTCGTTCTTATGATAATAGTGGGTCGATTCCCGTATACCTGATTAGGGATACATAAAAGACGTTATGAATACCCAGTAGTGTATTGAGTTAGTAAGTATGGGATCTAATTATTTCTAATATAGTATACTTTATATTCATTCAGTCCAACTTCTTAAATAGTCTTTTAGAACGGACGTTCTTGAGCCTTAACTAGACCTTGTCCCCTAGTCGAAACTGGTTAAAAGGCTAGCATCGTATATTTACCGAGGCTTCTTGTCGCTTTTAGGCGGAGGCCATCACCACTTATGCCCATTTAGAGGCCTCCTTCAACTTTGAGATTAGGGCCTTTGCCCGAGCTACGGGGGTCTTTCCTTTAGTCCGCAGAGTCTCCTTTACTCTAATTAGGTTAATATTATAACCGTGGGTAGTAAAGAAAGGGCTAAGGCCTGTTGACGAGGTAACCCTGTTATTAATAACTATTATCGTTATTGGAAATAGGTCATCCTAATTATTTTAAGTGTATAAAGTATAAGTTCGGAGGTAGGTTTCTACTACTTGGTTAGCTCGTTTTGTGGCGCCGTTTATCTCTAGGTGGAAGGCCATAGATAAACGTTGTTTTATCCGTAATAGTTAACAAAGCCGTTTCTATATATAACTAGTAAATTGGGGGCCTCTATCCGAAATAATAGCTCTCAGGGGTCCGTGGTGTCTGATCAGGCTAAGTATTAACACCATAGCCACAACGTCCATTGTTATATCCTTAAGTGGCTTGAAAATCACGTTCTTAGATAGTCGGTTTATTACCACCATAATATTTATTACTCCTATACGGTGGGTTAATAGTAGCCCTATAATAAAGTCGACTAATATCTCTGTTTAGACCTGATTAGGGACGGGTAAGGGCTTTAAAAAACCCCTCTTCTTATCCCGCCATATATTACCCCGTCCATAGATGTCACAGTTCCTTATAAAGCGTCGGACATCCTGCGACAGGCCTGGCCAGTGAAAGTGGTGACTGATCAAAGCCTTTAACGCGTCTCTACTAAGATGGCCATTAAGTGTTAAGTCATAGGACTCTTAGATTAACCGGGTTCGTAAAGGTTCATAATAAGGGACCTAGATCCTCTCCCTCTAAAGGAGTTTACCGTTGTTGTCCACTAAGTACTCTAATAGTATTATGGGCAACTTCTATTATAATAGTAACTAACGGTCCCCCCTTTTCATAGTTATCCTAATTAGCTAATAACGATTATTTAATTATAGTCCTTTAATCTAAGTGGACTTTAGGGGTTCCTCTTTAAAGGGGTTTAGGATGGGTTCTAACCAATTAGCCTTAGGATCGTCGTCCTAATCCATATCGCCTACTATAGTACTTTCTACGGATTCTGTTGTATTTATTTGATTCGTCTTGAGAGTTGCCTGGTTTACTATAACTATATTCTGTTTCCCCTTTAGGAGTTATATTCTCCGTCCTTTTAGTTGATTATTTTCTTAGGTATTAGGAACGTCTTATTCTCATTTAGATAATGTATTAGGGATTATTGTTTGTTTACTGGGTTAGAACTGGATTATAAAGTTATAATAGGATAGGAGCTCTAACTATTTAACCTAGTATTTACTTAATTACCTTTTAGTTATAAAATATTTGAGGTTGAGGTGGTTAGTTAGGATAGTAAACTCCTTTACACTCCTTAATTCGGAGTCCTAGTATTCTAAATAGTGGACTATAGCTAATAGTTCTTTGTTGTGTATTGGGTAATTGTATTCTGTTGGTAAGTTCTTTTATGAAAAGAACGTAATAGGCCATAAAATACCCTCGTCATCGTATTATAATAAAACGCTACTCACCATATAACCTAATGAGTTTATTTTTAGTATAGTGGCTCGATTAGGATCCTAATATACTAGTACGGGGGCACTAATTAGGAGGGCCTTTAACTTATTAAACGCTTTTATATACTCGTTATTCTATACGAATAGGATATCCCTCTTCGTTAAAGTTGTAAGGGGGTGTGCTAACCCTGAGAAGTTTAGTATGAATTAATGGTAGTAATTTGTAAAATTAACGAAGGCACGGACTCCTTGTACTGATCGGGGGACCTCCTATGTCTGGATGGCCTTAATTTTCTCTGGGTTAACGTGGATACCCTTCCCTGTATCGATGATGAACCCTAAGTATTTAACCCTTTTCGTTTCGAAGTTGTATTTATTGATATCGATTTATAGGCCAGCAGTACCTAGACGGCTTAAGACCTTCTTGACTTTCTCCTTATGATTAGCGAGTGAGCTATTTGAATAAATTAGAACGTCGTCGATATAAGTGGTGTAGAATTCGTCCAGGAAGTCCCGTAAAGTGTAGTTAATGTACCTCTGGAACGTAGTGGGGGCCCCTATTAGGCTAAAAGGAGTTACTATCTATTTGTATAGGCCGTATCTTATTCTAAAAGCCGTCTTCTATTCGTCGCCTTCTTTAACCCTGATTTTGTAGAATATAGTAATAACGTCTAACTTCGTTAACCACTTAGCCTTAGCTAGGGCTTTTAGAGTTTCGCTGATTAGGGGTAAGGGATATCTGTTTTTCTTAGTAATAGTGTTCAGAGCCCAGTAATCAACATAAAACCTTAATCCTCCTCCGGGTTTTCAAACAAATAGAATAGGTGATGAAGTAGGAGAGCTATTAGCACAAATAAAGCCTTTATCTAGTAGTTCTATGAGGGTCCATCGAAGTACGATTAGCTCCTCCTTAGACATCCTATATAGGGGTCCCCATGTAATTAGCTTATCTTGCCTTGTTGAGTCTTTTTTGATGGGAATTACGTGGTCGATATTATTTCGATGTAGTGGTAACTAATTAACCTTATCTTAGTTGAAGATATATAAAAATTTATGGTAATGCGTAGAGAGTTTTGTCCTTGGGTTTATTTTTATTTTTAGTACTAGGGCCTTCTTAATATTAGTTAAATTTACGGAGAATGTATTTAGGGTAAATGTACTAAAAGGGGTCTCTCTTCTCTTTTATGCTCACCTAATTAGAGTTAAGAATACCGATTTAGTCTACTATTGGATTAGGAACTTTGGATCTTATTGGGCCTAACCCGGTTTCCTTTCTATTACTTAGTGGTCCACGACACTTATATGCAGAGTACCTTGTGCTAGGTAAACCATAATATCATCGTTAATTATCCAGGACCTTCTAAGGATAACGTCGTCTTCTTAGTTAAGAATAATATAAAAGAATAATCGGTGTTATTTATAACCATCAATATTAATATTAGCGTAAATGACGTAATGGATTGCATTAGGAACTATAATAGTAATTTACATTAAATTCCAAGGTGTAATACTAATACGTAGTAAGCGGAGTTTCTTAGCGAAGGTATCACTAATTAGGGCGTATATTAAACATCCTATATCAATAAAAGCAGTTATATAATGTATCCCATTAATCCCAATATTAACATAAAATAAATCACAATTTATACTCTTTTTAACGACCTTCTATTCCTCTACAGTTTGTTCCTCCTAATAACGACTTTCACTAGGAGTTACTTTTTTCCTAAGTCCTCAGAGTCCTAATCAGAGCTAATATCTATTTTACTGTGCTCTTTGGTCTTCCCTTTTAAGGTTTTAGTCTCCTTATTTTTCCGGTTTCTAGGGCATCTCCATTGTATATACCCCTTCTTACTGCAATTATAGTATTTGCGGGTTTCCTCTTAGCTTAACCTTCTTTGGACTGGTTTGTCCTTGGCCATCTAGTTTGCTTTAGTGGGTTCCTAATCCATCTAATTAGGTTAAGGTGATCCTGTCCGATTATCCTGTCCAGTTAGTGACTCGACTTTGTTCTGGCCGGGTATTGGCGATCTCCTATATTAACGCTCACGGTGAGCTTAGTATAATTCACTGTTTAGCTCTAATTTTATTATTAGGAGTATCTGGGTGTATATAGTATAGGTCGTTGGTTTATTAATTATACTAATTAAAGGGGTTCTTATTATAATATTTAGAGCTCCTTTTAAGTAGTTAATCTTAACGTTATCCAGTTAGTGTCCTCCTCCCGCTTTTGTAAACTCCTTTTCGAACTTAGGAAAAAAGTGGGTAAAACTCTCGTTCTCCTTTTAACGTATTATTCTTAGTTGGTCGAGGGCTTATGCTTCTACGTTAAGGTCTACGTAGTAACCCTTTAGGTATTCTATAAATTGTTTAGGGTTCTTCGACCCATTAGCTCCTCCTTATGAATAATAGGTGCTTGCTATAGCTTATATAGTGTTTTCTAGTTTAGAGTAGATATAAGTGAATACTACTAATACTAAACTAAAGGCTTCCCTGTCTATACTTATTTTCCTTTTTATTTTGAGGTACTATTATTGAAATCTCTTATGTAATCCGTTAAATTTCGGTGAATCGGGGATCTAGTATCTCGGTTATCTGGGAGGTGGTGTATAGGTCTGATTAGGTGGGATCGGTGTTGTAGAGGGTATAGGGGTTTCGTATAATGTTAAGGTTGGGTGCTTGGGTTCTATTAGGGTTTGTTATAGTATTCGAATTTGTTCTCGTTGGGCCTCTTATTTAGCCGCTTAGGTGGTCCGCATCTCCTATAACTGGGCTGATAATTGACCGATTAACTACACCAACTATTACGGGTTTCCGGATAGGTTAACGTTATCTTCCATCGTAATACGGTTATCGTTCCTTCTATACGTCTTCATTTAGTAGTGACTATAGTATACTAATCGACGTTATTAAGGTACTTTACTACGCAGAATACGTTCTTTTGAGTTTATTAAAACCTCCTAGCTCTGATTAGACCTCACTGATCAGCTTTAAGCGTTCAGGGACCTTCAGGTTAACCCGCTTAGGACTCTTTACTATTCCCACTAAGGTCATAGACTTGCTTTTCGTCGATAATTATTTCCGCACCCAGTGTACTCTCGTTATCTCCGATGATACTAAAATCTTAAAGATAATATAACGGTCTAAGTACGTATATTATAACTAGTTATGGCGACTATTATGAGTATCTTCAAGATGAGAGAGAAAAGGAGAAAATGTCTTCCGCTCCATAGGACCCGTTTGCTCTGATCAGGCCTAAGGTTGATCCGTCTTAGGTAAGCCGGGCTTAGGTAAGCGGAGTCCATGGCTGAGAGGCTGCGAAGCCTCCAAGAGGGCCCAGCCCGTCACAGACGGGCTAATTAGGTGTAGGGTTTATTAGAAGGTCCTAATTTTGTCGGGCTTATTATCACTTTTGTTGTTGCTTGAAGGCGTAGTATAGTTGGAGGAGGCTGGTCACCAACTTATCAATCTTATACTAGCACTTATCTCTATGGTGGACCTCCTTCCTTATTATTATTTTAGTTAAAAAATACCTTGATTTTCAGGGGCTAATTAGGTTTATACGGTGTTTTTATCTTTATTTGGTAATTTTTATAATTGTCACACGTCTTTTGTCCTTAACGACAGTCACGTGAACTATCACGTGACTAGCGTCGCCCTCATAAGGAGGCGCCGCAAGCTAGAGGACTTAGACGCGTCATCACAAATACACCCAAGATATCGAGACATATATATTCACTGAAATACCGGTGAACTCCTCGATTGAGACATAGCCTTAGTGATGCCTATTGCAGCCCCCGGCTGGTAGGAAAAGGCTGTGACATATGGTAGCACGACTTGTTTTATTTTTCTCTTGTGACAATAATTATATAAGTGGTTATTAGTTGTTTATGTAGTTTTATAAATTACCTCGATTAATAGTTTGTGGTGAAGCCTGCGTAATGAACAGAGTCATTTTGGTAGAAAGTGGCATGTCTTCTAGAAGTCTAACTACCGGGCGAAGCCCGCTTCTAAATAGGCTATAGAAAGGGTGAAGTTACGTAATACGGGTTATGTATAGTATTACGTGACTAGCTCTGCATACTAAACGGGCTAGTTCAGCTAGGAGGTTATTATGATACACTCCTCTAAATGCTAGCGTATTTGTAAACTGCGATCCCGTACACTATAACCCTTAGAAAAGTAAAGAAAGTAGGTAAATATAAAGGAAAGAGTTAAAGGTAGCCGTATTTTTTATTGGTTTTAACGATTTTAAAGGAAAGTGAATTATGTCTAGAAGACGTATCGTGGAAAACGCGTTGCGGAAGGTGCTGCTACTTATATAAGCTCCTTCTGTTTCGTAAACTCGTTATTATAGGTAATCTCGTATTTTTTTAGTAGCTTGATTAGTGTATTAGGTGGGTTACGTGGTATTAGTTCGTTTAGTACTAAAATTGTTACTACTCTCCTTTTCCGAAAAATTATCTTTAAATAATAATAATAATGAAAGTTGTATATATAAGAATTGCGTTCTATGTTTTATACGTTCCGTATAATTTCTCGGGTATTATTAATGCCCATTTCTAGACCTAAGTTTACTATAATACCATCGAAGAAGACTAAGCAGCTTCGCGTTACTACTACTACCACTATACGTAAAGCGCGGAAACGTAAATACGACTATACGCAGACTTTTCCCGTCGATTCTATTGTGGATTATGAACTCGAAATGTATAAGTTTATTCTTTTCGTTGTATTTTAGATTATTATTAACTAGTTCGTTCTGAATTTAGTTGTTAATAAAAAGCTTAAGGGTGGTAAGAGTAAGGGCCGAAGGGCTAAGTAGACCGTTGCGGCCACCCCTGCTGGTCCTAGTTTATTATATAATTAGTCCGGGTAATTACGTTTAGTGATTAATTTTTTAATAATTATAGAGGATGGGATTTCCTAGGAGGAGGAGGAGTTATAGCCGTTTTGGGAGATTCTTTGTGTTTAGTGTGTTTATAATATATTATATAGGAGCTCCTTTAGTGATTATTAAGTTAGTAGTGTTACTAAGTGTGCTCGTTGTGTGGAGGGAAAGACCCCGTGTGTTCCCGTCCCTGCTTTGGCGTTGTTGGTTTCCCGCCGATTCCTTGTTGTAAAAGTAAACGAGTATACCCCTTGTAAAGTATAGTTATTTAGTTTATGGTTTAGTTTTTAGGTTAATTCACTTAGTGTTTAGGATATTAGCCGACTTAGTGTAATGTGTTACGATACTTTTAAGTATATAGAAATAGAGGAGTAGAGTGAGGTGGGTCCTGGTACTAGTGGGGAGGTTATTTTAGCGTTTAATAACGTCGTTCAGCTTATTTCTCTAATTATTAGACCTGTCCAGGGGGGTAGTTCGTCCATAACCCTTTACTTAGCTTTGGATAGCTTTGTTGGTGTAGTTGTCCCTAAAGTGGTTCGCCCTATGGTAATGGTCCTTTTGGACTAGTACATAGCCTCCCTCTTATTTGGGAAGTGAATACTTTGGTTAGTGTGTTAGTTTGGGCGTAGGGGCCCTGTACCCGGAAATACCCTTTAGTGCTCTTCGGGGCTTAATATCGCTTACTTTTTGTGTTTTACGCGGGCTCTCTAGGGCCATCGTTAAGCTTCCTGGCCATGGGGCCATTTAATCCCGTTTTTGATTATTTTGATGACCTATTTTTATATGTCTTTTTTAGTTTATATAACTCTTTTCTAAGTATTTTGTAGATTTAGGAGGGACCTGAAGTACTTAAACTTTGCTCGAGGTAGGTTCTTTATAAGTCCATCTACTAGTATATCGTTTATGGGCATATATTCCACGCAGAAGTTTCCCGTTGTATGTTCTTATTGAAGTTATATGTTTTATATATCCACGTATTATAGGCAGGTTAATAAGTGCTCCCCTTCGCCTACGACGAGATGTATCGTTTAGTGATTATCGTAATACACCTTTTACACGTCCCCTAGGTCTAGAGCTATATCCCGAAAAAGCCTTTTCAGAGCCATAATCTCTTTCGCTGTGTGCTCAAAGTTTAATAGTTTAGTTTTGGTGGTTGATGTTGTGATTATATTCTGTTAAGTGGTCCTCTACTGGATTAGGTCTCCGAAAAAGTATATTATGTATTTTTATGAAGACCTCCGGGTTTCCTCGTTATCTATAAACAACGTATTACTTATAATAAGTAGAACTTATCTACCCCCTAAACCTTTAAAGTATATTACGAGGTGGTGAGTTGAATAGAGATAGTGGATAACCTAGTTTATTATGGTGATGTGTTTTAGAGATGGGTTTATGAGGAATTAGGAAAGTAGAGTAGTGGTAAAAGTGATGTTGGGTTATATTATAATTATTATATATAAAATTGAACTAACCTTTTCTTAGAATTCCTTAACCTCTTATTTAATAACTTCCCCCTTATACTTTTGAAAATGTATTATTAATAGGGGGGTCACTAGGGACACTGAATCCGTAAGGTCAAAGTGTTTAGCGACTCGTTTAATATACTGATTGTGAACGAGATAAATCTTCTGGGCTGCTCGATTCCGGATAACCTTGATGCCAAGGTACTATTATATAACACCTTAGTCTTTAATTTCGTACTTAGCCTTAAGCCTTAAAATAAGGTTTTCCGTTTCTTATATATAATCTTTGTGATATAGAACGAGAATATTATTTACATAAAATAAAACTATAATTTAGTGATTTATAGTGTAAAATAAGCAAAGATCTTTATTCGCTAGTTAAAGTCCTAGGTGATATAGGGTTTTTAAGAACTCTTTGTACTATAAGAGTGGTGCATCTCTAAGCTTATATAGTACACAAGAAAGTATTATATACTTCCTAGGTTATTTAAAGTCGTTTAGGAGGTAATATACTATAAGTGGCCCGTTAAGGTCCCGTTCTACGTTAAGGAAGGCATTAACAACGTTAAACTATTACACTTTTAAATCAAAGTATACTACTAGTATTATAACTACCCTGAATGTTTATGTAACTAAGGTCACTACATAGGTTTATTCTAAGGGGTCCTTTTATTAAAAGTCTCCTTTAATACAAATTCTCACCTTATAGTGTTCTATAATTCTTTTAAAAGTTAGTTTATAAGTAAACACCTATTTTAGGGGAAAGGGTACAGTATTAATACTCGTTTAATTAACCACTTTCTACATACCTTTCTCCGTAAATTTACGGATTTCCTTATAAGCTATTTCCTTAAAGAGATTACGGAGTGGTCCTAGGAGTTTATAGAGGTCTTTCCAGAGTTTAGGAGGTAATAGAAGGTCTTTTAAACGAAGTTTCTTTTTTAGAAAGATATTTAGGTGTAGGTTATTCACTTATTATATTACACCTTATACAATATAGTATAAGGTATAGTAACCTAGGGACATTTTATTTAGGACTTTTAGCTAATTAGGTATAAATATACTAAATAATACCTCCTAATACTATTTTATATAGAGTATAGAAGTGTGGGGAAAGTACCGTTGTATAGGAAAATTATCCCGTTTATCGTATTCTGGTGGTAGGTTCCTTTGTTGACGGTTTTTCCGCACGGGTTGGCCGTGGTCCTCTGCGGTGCTCCCCTCCTCGATTATCGTATACGGCCTCATAGGTCGAGGCTGGGAGTCGATATTAGGTTCTTATATTTCTAAGGTACCCTCTTTACTCTGGTGTTCTATTTGCGCAGGGTCCTCGTTTTAGACGCTTACGTCGTCCTCGACGCCTAATTTATATTAGTTATTTTTTGTGTTCATTAGTAATCCTTTAGTAACTTCTACATCGAGTATTATACTAGTGAGCCCCCTTTTTCCATTTCTAGGTATATATTCTAATATTAAAGTTATTTCGGGGGTTAATACCTATCCCCTAAGCCGTCTAGGATTCCCTCTTTCCATTACTGGGACATCTCTTTATAGTATAGATCCTTATGGTATTAGAGTTTAAAGTGATGGTCGTTGGTCGTTTAGTATTACTACTATTTTAGTATAGTTAATTACTCTAAGGATTTCGAGTACTGGGTTCGTTTCCTTGAAGGGTTCCCTAATCTCTTTTACTATAGTATGAACCATAAGAACGGGGATTACTATTACTATATTGTTTTTTAAATAAAACTTAGTTTCGTTAAACGTTATATTATGTATAGTAATAACCTGGTCGAGTAAGGGGATCCAGATCTTATATAAGTTATGGGTATTTAGGACGTAGCCCATTAGGTATCCGACATATCCCTTAGGTTTTACTTTAAACTTTTGTTTATTAATTCCCTTTTTATATTCTTATTGTCATGATATAGCCCACAATTACTGTCCCGTAATTGTGGTTCCACTTTTGCGACAGTTATGAGCCCTTGTCTCTACGAGCCCTCTGGTTGAATGGCTAAACGCCTTGCTAAAGTGGCAGTATGTGGGCCGACCTAGAGGCCATGGGTTCGAGCCTCGTTGTGCTCACCCATTCTCGCTTCAGCAGCAAGTCACCGAAATGGAAGGTTAGACTTGCCAGCTGGAAGCGGCCGGCACCCAGTAACAGTCAACAAAGACCGGCTTGTCAGCTGGGAGTGTAAGCCGGTGCTGATTGCTTAGTCAGCAGACCTCTTCTCTCCTCGGTCTGGGGGGGTGTGTCATGATATAGCCCACAATTACTGTCCCGTAATTGTGGTTCCACTTTTGCGACACTTATTTAAGAGGGTATACTTAGTAACCGTAAGTGTAAATTTAACCCTAGTTTAGATGGAGGTCTCTAGTGTGTATAACTATATATTCCGGTGTTTATTATCGAAAATAGTTCTAAAACTACTCTTCCTCTACTTAGTTTAGTGAGATTTAACTGTTATTCGTTTACGGGCTCATATTATATAAGTAAGCTGTTGTATAAATAGTTTCCACTTATAGTTTTAGTGGTAAGCCGGCTATAGATATTATTTTAATTACTTTAGTAATGATTTCCTGGCCGGCCTTTTCGCCACTTTCCACTGGCTCTTTTGTATAAGGAGGGGGTAGTTCTATTTTAATCCCTGTTTTTTTTGCCTACTATTGATATGCAGTTTCGTTATTGATTGTAATCACTAAACGGTCGATATTTTGCCGTATTTTGTATATGGATAGTCCTTGTTATCTCTGGACCTAGTATTTGAATAGGTGTAACACCTCGAAGACCTATAGGAGAGTTTTTTCTATACGCGGGAACACAAAAAGTCGTCTAAAAGACTTATCCTTAATAACCAGAGCCCATTTACTATTATTATAGTTTTTTAGATAATTAAAAAGGTTTTACGAAATATAGTAATATAGGTGAATAGTTTTGCGTTCCGAAGTTCTTTGGGAAACGACGTTCTTAGTATAAGTAGTTACGTAGTACTCGTATTCTAAACATAGGGGCGCTTTAATCCTGACCCCCCGAGTATTATAAACTAGATACTCTAAGGCTGCTGGTCCTAGATGTTCTGAACGAAGGTGCTATAAGTTGGCGGTGTTTTACTTTTCGTTACGTATTTTATATAATGGTCGTTTCCTAAGCTGAGTCTCAATGTGATTTAGGGCAATTATACTAGTACTATTAGAAAGTATTATGGTTTGTGGATTATAAGAGGAACGGGGTTTATATTTGAGGAAGACTAAATTAGCCTTTCTAATTAATTATTTAAGTATTATATTATTCTTATGGGTTCTAATACGAAGTATACAATTTAAGCTTGAGTACCATGTTCCGGCCTTATATAAAAGGGCTTTTAAAATAACGTTAATGTGAAAGTTCTTTATATAATAAAAGTTTTCCAAAACGAGGCTCGAGGTATTTAGTCCTTTAGGCCCGGTTAGAACGTTCCTTAGTATGTGTTTCCCTTTTCCGAGGATTGGGAATAAGGTTATACCCGACTTTATTCGTTCATCACTCGTAACCGTCTTATAGGATCCTAATTCTAGAAGGTTAAGGTTATTAATAAGGTAAGTAGCACCATAGTTATTTATGATTATTGAATTTGAGAGAGGGTGCGGTCCGTAAAATGGTATAGAAAAGACGTTCAGGGGTACTTTCGTCTAATTTGTCGCTTCCCCTAAGAGAAAGAGATAAATATAGATAGTAATCACGTTATTAAAGTATTCCGGGGGTTTAGTAGCTTTAGGATCTTGTTTTTCCTTCGAAGGGTGGGCTGGACCACCTCTTCGTAGTCCATTTCCGCTACGCTTATTCCGGAATCCTCTACGTGTAATTCTATTATTAGCTCAAAGCCACCCTTTACGAGCAACTTTGGCCCGTAGGTCGTCCTATTTCTTATTATCTAACCGACTTTGGATCCTATTACTTTCCTTTTCGTTTAGGTTAATATGGTCAAAACGGGGGTAGGAGCCTGTAAGGGCGTATTCCACGTTAACGCAGTTGTCCAGAGTCCACTTTGGGTGGACTATACTATAAAGGTATAAGTTAGTTTATGTATTATTCTCGGTGGTACCCTGGTTATTTTAGATATTATTTCCGGAATGGCTTATTAGGGTTATAAAAATGTTAGTAGTTTGGCCCTGAAATTTCCCGTAGACTGTATCTTCGTAGAGTAAATCTATAAAGATCTCTTCGTAATCGGTGAGTAATGGAATTCGGTTTTTGGTATACTCCTGTGTGATAATTTGTGTAAACTCCGTATTTGCCTACGTCGGAGCAAATTATTACCTAACTACTCATAGAAAGGTTTTCGTAATTAGGAGGCCTTGAACTTCGGGTATATTATACTCGTTAACTCAAGGGAAAATCTTATACCATTTAATAATTTAAGCGGATGGATTAACGCTAGTATTAGCTTTTATTATCGTATTATTATAATCTTTTTAAATTGTGGTCAGATTACTTAATTTTGTTAGTGTATATTACCATCTTAAAACGGTAATTAGATTTCACAAATTAATCTCTTTATTCCTAAGAAACTTTATACGAACTGGTATAAGAATTAATGGGTTAATTATAGTAAAAACCCAGGTGTTAATAAGTTCATAGGCTTTCTCCTTTTCAAATAACCATATTATATAATCGCCTAGTATTTAATATAAGTATTATACTTATCGTAGATTCCTGGGGTCTTTAAAGTGATCTCCTTTGGTTGTTTTAGGGTTGGACCGTTAAGCGGTACCGTGTTTGTAGTTTCTCGGGTAATCTCCTGGGATTCTTCCTCCTTTATAGCTTCGTTTTATTCGTCCTTGAGTTATCCTTGAATTTTAAGTTACCGGGCAAACTCCTACTTAGCTAATTTTTGGGTATAATCCCTTATAAGTTGAGTATTTCGGTTTTTAATATATTTTAAGAATAAGGCGATAGTATTATTTATATAAGGAGTTTTAAGAGTAGTATCGTTTAAATTAATATACTATTATACGTTCTTTGTGTAGGATTAGTATTATAGAGTAATATATTATTATGGTTAGTTTCGATGGGTGGTAAGGTGGACCGACGTATTAAAGTTTGTGGTTGAGGAGGTTACGGAGGTCATTTTTACTACGAAACGAAGAGGGATTAAAATAGAGATTAATAAACGATCCGTCGTTTATTGGAGCTTCTTATAGTAGTATAGAAGCTTAGATAAGCTAAGCTTATAATTGTAGTTAAGCCTACGTAATGAACAGAGGCATCTTAGTAGAAAGTGGCCTGTCTTCTAAAAGTCTAATTACTGGGTGAAGCCCGCTTCTAAATAAGCTACAAAAAGGGTGAAGTTACGTAATACGGGTCATGTGTAGTATCACGTGACTGGCTCTGCACACCGAACGGGCTGGTTCAGCCAGGAGGCTATCACGACATAGTTAAAACTCAGGTTTTACTAATATCACTATAATCTCAACTGCTGTGTCTTTGTCCAGGGTGTACACAATTTCGTCCCCACCTTCTAAGTCAGGGTAGGTCTAATTAGGGCTAGGGTCGCATATTCCCCCAGCAAACTCACTAATATTATCGCTGAGATTTAGTTTTCCTATTCCTTTAGGGCGACCTAGTAGTCTTTCTAGTTGGGGAAATAGAACTCTATTCCCCCTTCTAATCTAAGGTTTATAAAATCCACTAGGATATAAATTATTATGTTATTTATTCTAATTATAGCCCTAATTAGGTCGTTTATATACTCCTAAGTAACTTAGTTAGTAATAAAAAAGGGTCCTCTAAGTAAAGCAGTATTAGCGAGGCTTATGCTATTCTCTGGTGCTACGAAGAAGTTGGTTGGAACCTTATAATCTCTAATCCAAACGTGGCTATAAACACCTCCATTAAACTTCAGGTAGCCGTTCTCTTTTAGTATCAGGGTTTATATAAAGACTATTGTTTTCGTCGAAAATAGGTTGTTCTTTTTAATATACTAATTATTAACGATATTAGTTATTACCCCTAAATCAAGTATCATTATAATCTTTTTATTCTGATTAGGTGAAGAGCCGCTAACAGAGACCTCGATCTTAAAGTGTAGAGTTATCTAGGAATTAGGAAAATGATTCCTTTCCTCACTTCCAACAGGGGGGGCTAAAGTGCCGACCTTAGTAGTATATACGATGGGAATCCGGGCTTTGTTAGGCTCATTATTGTACTTATCGATAATGTTTATGGTTATCTTTCGGCTTATAGCGTCGTCAATAGTGCTGATCAGGTTTTAGGGTGTGGGTAGGTAAACGTCGCTGGCCTAGGTCTCGTCGGAAAGATGTTAAATAAGGTTGGTTATATGGAAATGGTATACGGGCTAGATCTTTATTATGATGTGGTTGGGTACCTAAATAAAACTACTAAATTTCCAAAGAATAGGTTAAGTAGTAATTGTATTATCGTCGACTCTTTCCTATACCCAATCAGGTGTAGGGGTAGGCTTTCCGGTCTTTTCGATGTCTATAATAGTTTAGGTTGTGGGTAGAGTTTAGTTATGGGGGTTATCCCCTATTATTTAGATAACCTCTTTTATTTCTAACTCGTATAATTTTAGTGAAGTTGAGTTGGCCTTCCTAGAGATTAGTTTAGCGATTCTACTTTGAATAATTTTTTAAAGTTGGGTAGGGTTATTATACTTTGATCGAGGAAGGACTATTATGCTTTTATTACCTAATTTAATAGCTATAAAGGCCTTAGTCTCCGTAGTTACGAGAATTGTCGCCGTTGTTTAAGGGGTAGGTAGGTATGCAGGAACGAAGCCTATTATCACTGGGGAAGGCATACTCTGAGGTGTTTGGACCTGGGGGGCGTAGGGACGACCAATTCCCTTATTTATAACCTCCTTAGCTATCGCTGTAGCCTTTGGGAACGATTATTAGTTGACTAGGTAGGTAACTAATACTGGTCTATTAAGTTAATAATAGCGCCGAGCATCCTAAATAATCATATCCGGAACCTAATTAATTCTCCTTTAAGTTTTTAAGAGGTCACCATATTAATAACTTCCTCTATAAAAAGTAATTAATCCAACTTAAACATCTTCTTATAACTAGGCACATTTCTAGAAGGGGTAACTCATATACCCATTATACTAATAATAATCCGGTGGTCCAGGCATAAACCCAGGCTTCCAGAAATTAAAAGGGCCTCGTTATTTAAAGTTCTAGTATAAAATATTATATAACTACTAGTATAAGCTCTGTTGGTATCCACCAGAGTACTGCTGACTAGGGGGGGGACGATTCGATGAGTAAGTAGCTTAGTAGCCCACATAAGCAACTCGGGCTAGCCCATAGGCCTGATCAGACGTCTATAGACGAGTCTTAAGGGCCTGAATAATTAGCTAGAGGGCGTTAAGTTTATTAGTGAGGTCGTTAATATTAACTAATTCCTTAATAAACACCTCTTTTATTATAATAAGTTAGCGTTTAGTGTTTAGGGTTACTGGGCGTCTAAAATAGGGATTATATGGTTAATCAGGGTTAGAGTTACTGGTATTGATGGTATTAACAACTTAAGTGTTATTATCCGAAGTGGTGTTATCTCTAAAGGCGTTGCCGTATCGGAATTCCTAGCTGATCTATACGAGCAGACTGATCTTATACCTACTAAAATCACTATACTCGAAGAGTTGGGCCATAATCGTCGCCATCTAAGTTATTACACTTATTATAATAGACTTAGAGAAGTGGTGGGCAATAATTTCGATAAGCTTAGGGTTAAATATTATAAGTTTATGCTGGAGGAGGGCTTTAGTTTTAATGTTTTCGACTTTTTAGAAGAGCTTTACTACTCCTTTAAGGTCGTTGTCCCTGATCAGGCCTCCTTCGCTAAGCTGGTGAAGTTATCCATTTGGTCGAAGGGTGTAGTCCTTATCCAAGTGGCTAAAGGTGTTAAATATATACTTCTTAGTGGATACCCAGGTAGTTCCCGAGGTTTTGGTTTTAATAATTAGTTAGTATTTATTGGGAAAGTACTAAAATAGTATTTTCGTCTTTTTTTTATTAAAGAAATAAGTACAGTTAACTTATATTTTGAACTTCTCTATAAAATTAGAGATGTTATTATTATAAAACTTAGGTACTCCTTAGGTTCTGGGCTGGGGTATTTTAATAGTTGCCCCTTTGTTCTTATTACTGGTCGCCTTTTCAAGGGCTTTAACTAGCTTAGTGTAGGGGGTTATACTCTGGGCTTAATTAGAGCTCAATAGAGTTTGCGAAGTAGGTTATTTGTTGATCCTTTTGCCCTTAACGTTGGGGACATTGTGGAAGGGTGAGGGTATATCGTCCTACGAGGTGTCCCCATCCTTATAAGTCCTAAATGCTTGGGGTTGTATATTCTAAAATGATTTAAAAAGGTTTATAGGTATTGTTATAAGTTGGTCGGGTTAATGAGGTTAGATATATTATATAATTAACTATTTTATAGTATGGGGAGGTTAAATAAATGAAAAGGGATTATCTATAGGGTGGGAGTTAACTTATATTGGGGAACATAGTTCTAATGAAACCCACCGAGCAACTTCCCCCACTATTATTATTACTATTTTAATAACGAGAAACACAATAATCAGGCCGAAGTGCACAGCCATTCTTGTGAATACCCTAAAGCAAAGAGTACTCTACTTCATTAACCATCCCAAGGGAATAGGATTTGCGAAGAGCAATCCCACTTATAATATCACACTCCTAACTAACGACCATTCTTTTGTATTTACTAAAACTATTCAATCTATTCATTCTATTTAAACATAGCTGATCAGGCCAAGAGATCACATCTAAATTAACCCACTTAAATATTAACCTTCTATGCGATACTTAAGGTCTACACGGTCCACGGTATAAATTCTAAAATAATTCATGATTATACTATTATTCTTATTATTTACTTGTACTATTCTTTCCTTTTTCCTAGGTCTAGTGTCCATTCACAGGGTCTGATCAGGTCTATAAGCCCATACTTAACTCCTTAGTTATCGTTGTTCGGTTATAGTCCACTTTCTTTTTCTCGTTTAGGTGTTACTTAACCATTTTTCTTAGTATTTTAGCTAAGCCCAAGGTTTTTCGGGGGTTTTCGTATACCCACGTTTAATACGTTAAAGCTGTTATAATCATCTGATTAAGCTGAATATTCGTCGTTTTATTGATATTACGCTTCTATTATATCGCATAATAAGTTTAGGGAGGGGATAATAGTATTATAGTAATAAGGAGATTGGGCGTTTAATTCGCCCACGAGGTACTAGTACAACGGAGCGGGGGATGTAGTGAACAATATATACTATATTATACAATACATATACTCTACTGACCATAAGTTATACACCCTCCGTCCGGGGTCTGTAAAGGTAACTAACTCGTACGAAACCACTTAACTAAAACTATAATTTAGGTAAAGAAATACCTTAAAACCTGATTAGGGCTAAAAAGGGGTTCTTGTCCTAGATATAGGCATTAGTGAGTATTAGGGCTTTATTTACTTAGTGGTAAAGTAACCTCCGTATTATTTACGGTATATGATCCAAGTGAACGGGTAAAAAGAGCTCTGAATACGTCTATCTAATTAACGATGTTTGCTGATGTTCTGTGATGTGTTGTTTAATGGTCCGTTGTTGTGTCCTCCACTAGAAATGCGTCCCCAATTCCCCTCTCTCAAATAGCTCGCTGTCGCCTGACTAAGGAAAAGCCCGCTTAGCGTAAGCATTTCCCCCTGCACGGTTTCAGCACCTAGGGCACCTAATAAACATAAAAAGAGGGATCCTAGTAGCTATTATATAAAAGGTGGTTATCACTTATATCCTCCTAATAGCCCTATACGGAGCCGAAACCTAGTTCAGGGGGCTAACTAAGTTAACCCTAAATAATACCACCTCCCCCCAGGGAGGGATTATTAATATAAACCAAAAGGGCCTCATCCAAAAAGTTAACGAGGTCATCATAAGAACAGCCCGAGCTATCCTCCCAGTCTAGAAAATAACCCTAATAAGTTACCTCCTCCGAAATACCGGCCTACATACTAGGAAAGTGGCTTTAGAAGGGGTACACCTACACTTCGTAGTCCAACTACAAAAGGTTAACCAATAATACCCATTAATCCTAAGGCTCCCACAACAAAGGAGGCAGCAAACACTGCTCTAATGGACAGTAAGCCTCGTCTCAAGGGTCCCAAGGTCAGCACTACTCTAACCACAACACCTCCCAAGGTCACAAAACCCAATAGTCCTATACACAAAGGAGAAGGCTACTAAGGCCTTTTAAAAGTAACTAAAAACCGTCCTAAATAACCATATAATTATTTATTCAAATAGTTCTAAAGCGTTTAATAGAGCCACGGGATATGGATTCGTTATTTATAAAAGTAATAAGTATATAATCCAAGGTTATAGCCAACTTAGCTTAGTAGAAGTGTTTAACGGCGAGGCTAAAGGAGCGAGGGTGGGGCTCCGGTGGGCCCTCCTTATTTCCTAAGGTTAACTTATTTATATTTATATTAATAATACTAGGGTTATCTAGGGGATATGGGGCGAGGTTCTAGTCTCCTTATAAAAAGCCTTCCTTAAGATCCACGAGGCGGCTAGGATATTCGATATATATACCCACTAGGCCCCAGGGCATCAGGGGATAAAAGGTAACGAAGAAGTAGACCACCTAGCTAAGCAGGGCATAACACTCCCGGTGCCCTTAGGCCAACTAGTAACCCTAGTAGGGACTGAGTAACTCACTAAGAAATAAATACGGGCCTAATATACATAATAATAGTGTAAGGAAATAACAGATTAATACACTCAACTAGGACTAGAGGCCAGCCTATCCAGCCCCCCTGAACTAGCCCTTCTACGAGCTACTCTATACCACCTCCTAATAGCCTAATTAGGCTACGGAGACTTCGAATAATATTATTAACACTTTAATTATAATAAAACCTTATTTACCTACTCTTATAGGGAAGTAAAGGATATTAACCACTTAGTTTATTATTAAAAGACCTTAGTGAGGAGGTAATGGTGGCCTACTCTTTACTCTTCTAATTTATTAAAGCTTATAGGACCTATAAGATTACTTAAATAATACTTTAAGGGGTTAATAACTAATCCTAAAGGTTTTAAGGCCTTCTTATATATAATAAGTTTTTTCTAAAAGATCTACTTATACTATTAGGGGCCAACTTCCGGCTAGGCCTTAAAATAACCGTCCTGCCCTACTAAAGGGACCAAATAGGAAGTAAAGGAATTAGAAGAACTAGCGGGATCTAAGGATAGATTAAACGCATAGTAGCCAATAAGCAAGATTTTGAGGATGCGGGTAAGGGCTGTATACTATAGAGTAGGTAGTCTGAGCCTGCAGCTCTCTACGCCACATACCTCTCGGGAGGTCTGCTGCAAGGGCGTAGCCCTTGCCGCCATGGCGTTAAATACAACAACAACAATAACTACTTCGTTAGACCACAAAAGCCGAGGCGAGGTCTCTTCATAAGAGTATTAATAGATGCCTCGGAGCTTATTACGTCGTCAGACTTCACTTCACGATCCTGTGTACCTTTCGAAAGTGATCTGAAGCAGACGATGTGGCCTTCACATCGAGGATTGTTGTTGAGCCCTTCTTATTACAATGCTGGCAAGCCCAGAAAGTAGGGCCTGGTTGGTTGTTAGGTTGGCAAAGAGTAAAAAACCAGCTATGGTCAACAATCCAGCTTGTTCGTCCCCTCCCCCCTTTTCTCCAAAGCTCACTCTCTTATATGTAGAGCTTATTATTTATCGTGAACCTGAAGAGTTGTTTAAACGTCGGATAATCAGGTAGGGGGTATCTTTTTACCTCCTCGAGTTGCTCGGAGATAAATCTAGCTCTATGGATTCAATCAAAGGCACTTATGAGGGGGGGGGGGGGGGGGGGTTGACTAGTGGAGGAGATTAGGGGTAGTAGACATCTATGAAGTGGTCAGATCATCCCAAGTATTCAGGGGTCATACTCACTTTTCAATACTCCGGAGAAGACGATAAGGGACAAGGACGACAAGGACGATGAAAATCGCGATTCTTGAGGAGGTTTTCACACAATATTGGGCTATAGACAACAACAACAACAACAACAAGGGATAACCACAAGACCTCAGAGGATTACTTGGGCCCACATCTCATTGTTACCCCTTTAAGCAACCTGTCAAACTGGATGGATCCTGGGGAGGAAAACTCTGAAGGGGGGCCAGGAGGCCCCTTTTATACTAGCTGGGGGGGAGGTAGGGTGGCATCGGATACAGAGGAAACAGGGGGCAGCGATGGAATATACATATAATCCGGCTTAGCAAAACAGTCAATCAATCAAGTCAATTATGACCCCCATAATTGACTTGATTGACTGGCGATGGCTTCATAATTGATTGATTAACGTCCGGCACCCACATCCGGACCACCCCCACATCCGGACCAGGGCAAAGCAGCCCACCACCATGACTACCCCTCCTCTTCTTCTACACACAACTTTTTCGTTTTTTTATTAATTAACACCAAATTTTCGTCGGACCTATATTTCTGATTAATGAGGTAATATACCGAAGTTGACGTTAACCAGGTTATTAACGCCGTCGTAAACGGTTTCTTTTATCGAAAAGTATTATTATAATATGGTGTTCCGAAGATTACGATTGTATGATAACTCCGGGGAGCTAAAGGGTGAGATGTGGTATTTATTCGATACTAGAGGTTCTCCGTTGAGTAGGAGAGTCGTCTGGTTGAGTGGGTGTGAGTATAAGTTGCCCTAGGCCTGCCTCCAACTTATTAATAACTTAGGGAATTCGCTAAATGGATCCTATTAGTTTATGGAGACTCTGAGCCCCTTAGGAGGAACTGGATTCGATCCTTTTTAAAGAGGAATCCATTAATTAAGGTTCACAAAAATAGAGCCATCGATTCCTAGTATATTAATGGGGCCTTTATTAATATTATTAAAGGATAATTCTATTATTTTGCGATCCCGGAGATTATAAAGATTAAATTAGTAAATAGATATAATATGGATGAGATGGGTATTCTCGAGGGTAGGGGATCTAACGGGCTGGTCCTGGGATCATCAGAGACTCGATTTATTCGTAGGAAATAGCCTGGATTAAGGGTATGGACGTCCCTTATTGAATGCATCTCAGCAACTGGCAGATGTCTCCTACCCCTCGTTATATATAAGGGGAAGAGTGTCCAATAATAGTGGTTCCCTCTTGACCTTGACCCATATGACTCCTGGAAGTTCACAGTAATAGAGAATGGCTGGACATTTGATTTTATAGTTATAGAGTGGCTCAACGAAGTGTTTATACCTATGATTACCCCTAGGAGACCCTCTGAGACCAGATTACTCATCCTCGACGGCCATGGAAGTTATGAGACCATAGACTTTATGTATTTGTGTTATTAGAATAATATACATCTCCTCTTCCTGCCCCCTTACACGTCCCACGTCCTTTAACCCCTGGATTAGTTAGTGTTTAGGCTACTCAAAACAGTATATAAGAAGCACCTTGGTAACTAGGATTTATGGGATTGTAGTATAGTTGTTAGGAAATGGACGTTTATCAGATGCTATGGTATGGCTTATGAGGCAGTGTTGACTGTTAAAAACATTATTAGTGGTTGGAGATTTACTGGTATGTTCCTAGTTAATGTTACTAAGCCCCTTATAAGCCCCTTATTACTTGAGAACGTTATAATGCCGGCTAAGTATGGCTAATAAGTCATAGAAGGTCACTGTGATGTTGTCTCCGGCGAAAAATGGGTACTGGATATATTAGTAATACGTTGGTCGACTCTTAGGAAGAGGAAGGAGTTGTAGGACCAATTCGATCTGTTTAGCAAGGTTAGGAACGACATTAGTACTTAACGTTTGTTGTTCAGGAAGGTCCAGAAAGTATGGGACGAGAGGGACTACTAATTAGCTATAGCCCAGCGAAAAATCACATTACTGGAAGCAGAGGTTGAGGCTAGTAGGACTAGGAAACGGAAGAAGGTCGTTATGAGCCCCAATTCCAAGTTTGCCAACATCGTGGTTATCCGGAGGGCTCAAATTGAGGCTGGTGATGTTGAGGATAGCTCAGATGAATCCGTTGTATCCGATAACCCTAGTGAGTATGGTAGTTGTATTGTGGTGGCATTAAAATAGGAGGAATAAAAGCCTGAAGTTGATGTATCGTGAATCGCATCGTCATTTTGCCCTGGTCCGGATGTGGGGGTGGTCCGGATGTGGGTGCCGGACGTTAATTGATTCAAATTGGTAGAATAATTGCTTTGTGAGCAGGGCTGCGGTTGACCTTATCACTCTGTACTATACAACCTTGACAAATAGGGAAAACATCAGTGGTGCTCGGTAGACAGCCCGAATAGCCAAATGGCGCAGCCCCGTTAGCCATATTCTAGTCTATAACCCATTAATTCCAGCTCATTATCCAACACGAATGCCCTTGTGGCGTGTCAGTAGTTGACGTGTTCCTGCTCATCGTTGTCTACCCCGTAGTGAACCCTTGACAGGCCGAAGGAGTTCTTGGAGGCCAAGAGGAAGAGCAGCGCCAACGCTGCGAACGTCGACAAGACGTGGAAGAGGCTATCCAAGATGGTAAACCACCAACGAGACAACCATGCATGGGCGAGAAATAAGATGACGTAAATCGTATCCCAGAGTTTTGATACGTCCCAGAGGGCGACGGAGACGAGCATGAGAGTAGCAGCCTGGAGTAAAAGGAGGCAAGTCAGCACTGCACAGTCCTGCAGAGGTATTGTGCTTGAAAATCACAAGGGGCCGCGAGACATACCTTTTGCACGGGGCTGCCTTTGGCCTTCTTGAAGGCCTGGAAAGCGTAGACGGTGATGGCGGCGGCGATGATGAAGAGGAGAAAAGTGACGGCGCATCTGAGGTACGTGGCGACCTCGGTCAGCCTATAGATGGTTTCCCAGTCGCCGTAGTATCCCATGTTTCTTCTGCCAAGCATCATGGCCTCGCCGGCGATGTTGAGGCAGAAGGAGAGGAGGGTCACGGAGGCGAGGAGGAAACCGCTGCCGAGGGCGACCTTCCTGCCGATGAGGTACTCTCTCGACTCGTCGGCCTCGGCGGCGTTCCGGAGCTGGGTCAGGGCGTGGGTGAGGTAAAAGAAGGCGAGGAAGATGGCGATCATGCTCCCTTCGTAGAATAGCGTGCCGATGATGGACATGATTCTAAGGGCGTCGTATACTTTTGGGTAACCCCATCCTCGTTGAGAGTGAACAACGATCCATATGATGAAGTTGATGAAGCTGATAAGGGTGGAACTGAGATCAAACCAGACGGGTTAGCATTCCATGTTTCCAGGGCTTCTTGAAGAATCGTTCAAAGGATCTCGGCTTAGCACACTGAGGGCACGCCAAAGAAGGGACTTACAAGGTCCAAAGTCCGAGGGCAGCTTTTGTCAAGTCCACCCAACGACGGGTGTGGTCATGCTTGCTGCCCGGCTTGCGGATGACTCGGGCGAACAGCGCGATGGCCGGGAAGAGGACCAGGCCCGTGATGACCGTGTAGACGATCTCGGCGATCTCCCAGCTATAAAACCCCATGTTTAGTTCTCGCCCCTCTTTCCCTTCTTCGATTGATCGTGATGTAGAGCAAAAGTGATGTTGTTCGTGAGATCCGAGTATTCGGCCAAGAATTTCGATGTCTCCCGAACAAGTAGCGAGATGCGAATCCCCCAAAGTGCGACAAGCGATTTAAGTATTCCTTCGATTGGGACTCCAGTCGATCGACTCGCGATCTTGGCGATTCCCAATCCGGGCGAACCAATCTGCTGCCCGCCCCGGGCGGTTTCTCACCCCGGCCGGGCGACTGCTGTGCCGCACAAGCCCCCAGCAACGTGCAGTTTTGCACCATTAGTGAGGGCCCAGCCCAAGCAAACTTGCTGCAGATGGAGGCCTACGGGCCGTAAGGCTCTTGGCTCCATCGCATCTGGCGGTCCACGGCGCTAACAGATTGAGTAACTAGCAATCTCGTCGTCGCGTGTGGTTCGCTCACCCGGTGAAGGCCTCACTTTTCGTATAGGGTGGGCGCACCCGCTACGCCCCCCGAAAAGACCAGTCACAATGGTAGTGAAAGGTGTGCCCTGGAGGGTCACGCAGCATACGAGAAACGGCAGGCAGCTGGAGGATTAGATGGGGTGATTGGACTCAGTGACGGTAAGACCTTTCGTCACTCATGCCTTACCCCCGCACGTGGTCCCAGGAATCTCACCTCAGTTGGGCACAAGTTCGTGGGAAAGGGGTGTTTGCCGGCCCGGTGGCTAGTCGCACTCAAATTTCAAGCTTAAATTTCTCGATTCCTACCCTTACGTGATGGCTGAATGTCGATTTACGTGACGATTCAACTCAGCCCATGGTAGTCATATCATATGCGAGTAAAGGTACATGTATGAATCACTGCCATTTCGAAGGGAAACTCACGAAGACCCATGTCGAGAGGCGGTCTCATCAAGACGTTTACGGAAGCCCGTCGGTCTGGAATGGGGTTGTATTGCCCGGGCGGGTGACACGCGTTTCTGCACTGCCTGCCCACCGAAACTGAATTTCTCGTGGTGATTTCCACCTGTAATTGCGAGTTTAACTCTCGTGGGAGTCGCTTTGGGGCGGTGTTCCCTCAACCACGTCAGGCGGTAGTTCCTTGGCAATGCACACTGGCACGTCAGCTTTTCACAGGAAAATACGTAATTATCTGCGTGTGCCATGTTGTTGTTGTTGTTGTTGTTGTATTTAACGCCAAGGCGGTAAGGGCGTAGCCCTTGCGGCAGACCTCCCGAGGGGTATGTGGTGTGGAGAGCCGCAGGCTCAGATTACCTACTCTATAGTATACAGCCCTTGCCCGCGTCCTCCAAATCTTGCCTATTAGCTACTATGCGTTTAATTTGTCCTTGGATTCCGCTGGTTCCTTTAGTTCCTTTGTTTTTTATTTGGTCCCTTTAGTAGGGTAGGACGGTTGTTTTAAGGCCTAGCTGGTGGTTAGCTCCTAGTAGTGTAAGTAGATTTTTTAGAAGAAGTTTATTGTATATAAGAAGGCCTTAAAGTTTTTAGGATTAGTGATTAACCCCTTAAAGTATTACTCAAGTAATCCCATAGGTCCTATGGGCTTTAATGAATTAGAAGGGTAAAGGGTAGGCCACCATTACCTCCTTATTAGGGTCTTTTAATAGTAAACTAAGTGGTTTATATTTTTTATTTCCTTATAAAAGTAGGTAAATAGGGCTTTATTGTGGTTGAAGTGTTAGTGATATTGTTTGAAGTCTCTATGGCCTGATCGGGCTACTAGGAGGTGGTGCAGGGTAGCCCGTGGAAGGGCTAGTTTAGGAGGGCTGGATCGTCTGGCCTCGAGTCCTAGTTGGGCGTATTAATTTATTGCTTTTTTATATTATTATTGTGTATATTGGGCCCGTATTCGTCTCTTAGTGAGTCGCTTGATCCCTGCTAGGGTTACCAGTTGGCCTAAGGGTACCAGGAGTGTTGTATTTTGTTTAGTTAAGTGGTCTAATTTTTTATTGTTTTTTATCCCCTAATGCCCTGGGGCCTAGTGGGTATGTATATTGAATATCCTAGCCACCTCGTGGATCTTAAAGAAGGCTTCTTATGAGGATTGTGGAGCTTCGCCCCGTTTTCCCTGGATAACACTGGTATTATTAATATAAATGTATATTAGTTGGCCTTGGGAAGTAAGGAGGGCCCGCCGGAGCCCTGCCCTCGCTCCTTTAGCCTCGCCGTTAAACACTTCTACTAAGGCAAGTCGGCCATAGCCTTGGGTTATACGCTTATTACTTTTATAAATGATAAATCTATATCCCATGGTTTTATTAGATGCTTTAGAACTGTCTGAATAGATAATTATATGGTTATGTGGGATGGTTTTTAGCTAGTTCTGAAAGGCCTTAGTAGCCTTCTTTTTGTGTATAGGATTATTGGGTTTTGTGACCCTGGAAGGTGTTATGGTTGGAGTAGTGCTGGCCTTGGGACCCTTGAGACGAGGGTTGCTGTTCGTTGGAGCTGTTTTTACTGCCTCCCTTGTTCTGTGAGCCTTAGGACTAATGGGTATTGTTGGTTGACCTTTTGTAGTCGGATTGTGAAGTGTAGGTATACCCCTTCTAAAGCCACTTTCCTAGTAGGCAGGCCGGTATCTCGGAGGAGGTTACTTGTTGGGGTTATTTTCTAGATTAGGAGGATAGCTCGGGTTACTCTTATGATGACCTTGTTGACCTTCTAGACGAGGCCCTTCTGGCCTATATTAATAATCCCTCCCTAAGGAGGGGAGGTGTTACTTAGGGCTAGCTTAGTTAGCCCCCTGAACTAGGTTTCGGTTTTATATAAGGCTATTAGGAGAACACAGGTGATAACCATCTTTTATATAATAGTTGTTAGGATCCCTCCTTTTATGTTTATTAAGTACCCTAGGTGCTAGGCTACCTCTTTCGTTATAGTTACTTTTGTTTCGACGTAGTATTAAAAAAAGAGTCTTTTATTAAACTAAACCCCTAATAAATAGATCAGCTCGACCAAAGCTTTAATTTCAAAGTCTTTAACTTTGATTCCAGGTAGGTCTTTTAGTTGCTTATGTTTCCTAGTAAAGTGGATAACTTTACATTTAGCTGGGTTAAAGGAGACCTTATTATCAGCACCCTAGTTTAGGATTTGGGTAACCTATTAGTTTAAGGATATAGTATTGTTTTTAAGGGATAGGCCGGTAATTAAAAGGCTTATATCGTTTATATATCAAAGCTGAAGCCTTGGGTCTTCAGCTAGGATATCGGAAATATAAAATAGGAAGATAATAGGTAATATTGGGGAGCCCTAAGGTAGCTCATAGGTTAAAGGGAAGTCCTCTATTATTACCTCTTTAAACCTGACCCTAATAGTACGATCTAACATAAAAGCATAAATCAGCCTGATTAGGCTATTAGGTTAGCCCTATTACCGTAGACGGATAATAAGGTGGTTCAGAAGAACAGAGTTAAAGGCCCCCTTCACATCTATTATCACCAGCGTAATTATAAGCCCCTTATTAAGGGCCTATTCAATATCGTGTATGAGATAGGTCATTAGGTCAATAGCTGCCCTGCCTGGTAGGGCCTCTAATTACTATGGGCTAGCCACCCCTTCTAGGATAGTGAGGTAGGCCATTCTCTTAGTTAGTAATCTCTTAAACCCCTTACCTAAGTAGGATAAGAGGGTTATCGGTCTCTAGGATCCAGCCTTTGAGAAGTCAGTTTTTCTAAACTTCTAAATCATAATAACCTCTACTCTATAAAAGGGCTAGGGGAAGTAGCCGGCCTTAATGTATACTTAGAATAATAGCCTAATAAGCTCAGCTATAAGGTCCCAGTAAACTTTAAATAGTCTTATGGTAATTCCGTCGATACCAGGGGTCATAGTCTTTATTAGGGTAACTACCCTTACTTCCTCCTAATTAATCATAGCCTGCTAGGGTATTTGTTGTCTTAGGACCGTGGCCACGTCGAAGGGGTCCCTAGGTAGGTCATCCATATCATCGAACCTCTCCAGCAGGGCCCTCCGTAGGGCCTGGGCCTTATCCTGGCTATCGTTATACGTCTAACCCTCAACTACTAAGGGGAGGACTTTGATTACTAATCTAAATTTACATTAACCCATTATTTTATAAAACTCCTAATCGGATATAGCCCCTTTAATTTTAGTAACCTAATAAGCCCATTTAGCCTTCCTAACTATTTCTAAGAAGACCTTTTACTCTTTAAGGATAAGGGGTGGTAAGGCCGAGGCCAGCTCCAATTCCCATACCTACTGGATATGGGCCTTAAGGTAGGATTAGTGAGCTTTAGAGTACTCTTTTGTTCACCAGGGGGCCCGATTTCCCCGGCTTTATCGTCTTTTCCCTACTACTTAGATAACCGTTAAGAGTAGGCTGATGATCCGGCTGGCCTGGGCGTCTAACTTGGCTAGGGTGAGTAGGTCCTTAATAGTAAGTAAAGTCGAGGCCCCTACCCTAATTAGGTTTTTAAACTAAGGAAGGGCCGAATCCGGGACTAATATTAACCCTAATTAGTATATTTATTATTCTTTATTATTACTAAGGGGGATAATAATTATAATAAATTAGTGATCAGTTTTTGGGTATAGTTGTAAGTAAGGTCCTACGTGTATAAGGGAGATATTTAAGAAGGTCAGATTAAGAACGTGACCATAGGTGTGGGTTAGAGCCCCTACTTCTCTAATAAAGGAGAGGCTATAGTTATTAACCTAGTCGGCTAGATCATCTCCTCTATTCCAGTTAACGGATCCTAGTTCCTAAGAGTAATGCTGAATATTAAAATCCCTAATTATATAGGCTTGTAATAGTAGTTAATATCCTAGGAGGATGGTCGTCATATGGTTATAAGGATCACCTGGTTATTTATAAACGTTTATAATAATAATGTTATTAACCTTTAATTATAGGATATCCCTCGTTTAGATAGGTCTTTGTTATTGCACTTGTAGCCTTATCACCTTCCGTATATATATTATTACCCTGGGCCTTATTTCCCTATTATCCTAAGAATTAACTGGGATAAAGGAATTTTACCCAGGGTATATATTAATTTGTATTCCGTTGGTGTAGCTTATCCAGGGCTCTTAGATAAGTACGATGTTGACCTAATTAGCCTAATAGAGCTGTCAGAAAGTTGTGTGTACTGGGGGCCTTTTCTCCACGTTATATTAGACCACACATAGCACCCGTGGGGGGGCTTACTTAGGCCTACACCTCCAGGTTAAGGTCTAGGTGGGTATAGGTATTGGTGATATTATAATCAGGGTTTTAAGCTACCCTCTAGCTCCTATTTCGGAGAGGGTAGATGGGGTGGTTGGTCTAAGGGAGGGCCTCGGGGTTTTCCACTTCGTTTTTATCCATACTATTAACTATATCCTTATCGCCTAGATATATAATTAATTCTTAGGAGGGGGTCCTAATATATAAATACTTAAAGCTAGGTTATTAGCCCTGATTAGGACGGGAGTCCTGGGGTTGTTAAGTACTGCTCTGGGTGGCGGTCTGGTTAATACTATCACGGGCCTCGGAGGCCTTTTACCCAGCCTTCCGAATCCGTCCACATTCTTTTTAGCCTAGGAGGGTAAGATGACCGTTAACTATTAGGGGCCTATCTGGATAGTTTATATAGCTGGCCTGGAAAAGCCCTAAGTAATTAGTATACTTTAGCTTAGTTATATAGGGCTCGGTTTTGTGGGAGTTTAAAGGCTTATTATAGTTATTATAGAATAGCCGCTGATTATAGTACTAGTTTGTGTAATATCCCTAGTAACCAGGGTTATACCTAAACAGGGTCCTCTTTTCCCTAATAAGCTGGGCTTTACTATTTTAATTAAATAATCTAAAAGGTAATACTTTGACCATAAAGGAGATAACCTAAGTGACTTTATTTATAATAGGGTTTAGGCCGAGGTGGGATTACCGGGCTAGGACTGGCTCGCAGCCAATCTAAGCAATAACCTCCTCCCTAACCAGGGTTAATATATTAATTAATACTTTCCCCATCTAGGCTTCGGAGCTTAGATAAGTCACGTGGAATAGTATATGTAAACTATTTTATAGGGGTTTCTACTTTAAAAACCCCTAAGTAATCTATTAGTTTTTATTTATTTCTAAGAATGCCTTATTGGATTTGTTTATTTAGGGGCTTTAAGGAGTATCTAGTTAAGATGTGGTAGATATATGGGATGTCTCCTAGTTATAGGCCAAGGGCCTAGTAGACTATACGGCGTAGGGTGAAAGTGGTGTTCTTCTGGGTAGTATCCAGGCCTTCCTCGGGGATGTGGATAAAAACCCAGAGGTCCTCTAGTTAAGCCTGGGTTTGTGGGCGGGTAGGGGCTCGGTGTTAGGCCGGGGTGGAGGCCGGGGCGGAGGCCGGGGCTGAGACTGGGGCTAGGGTCGGGGCTAATACCGTAATAGTAACCTAATTCCGGGTTAGAATTAGAGTAACTTCGTTATTTATTAGCTTTTTTAGGGCTTAGATCATATAGGTTGTTGCCTCCTTTGCGATCTGCTTTTTCGGCCCCTTAAAATTAGAGACTACGTTGTTAATAGACTGGGCGATGGCTAAAAAGATATCCTTTCGGTCCTTATAGCGTCTGGTTTGTTCATTAAAGGTGGCTAGGATAGATCTAGTGGCCACCCCGCTTACGTTTAAGGGCCCCTTTATTGTAGAAGGGGTTGTATTAGGAGAGTTAGGCTGGCTTCCCCTAAGGCTGCGCCGGAGTGGTTGGGCCTTAGTGTTATGGCGGTGCTTAGCCTTTGAGGGAGGGGTTAGTTTTGGAGGTGACCTAGAGCTCCGATCAGGGCTGGCCTGAGGGGCCGGTTATAGTCCGGCGCTCATCGGAGGTTATGTGGTTATTATAGGAGGGTTTTAAGAGGGAGAGGTGAAGATTTTTTAATTATTAAGGATTTTGGTGGTATATTACTTATTTTACTAATAGTGGATACTAAGAAAAGTTAGGCGAGAGGGAAGTTGTACGATTCCATATAAGGGTCATATAATAGTTATAATAGTTCCTAGTGGGTAGTTATCTCTGATTTGGGCGAGTAGCTTCGCGAGAATCGTTCTTTCAAGCTTTATGTCAGGTGCACCGGCGGGGGCCGGGGGGGGCACCGAAAGGGTAACCCCGGAGTGGGGCCAACGGAAAATAGTTACTTTGGGAAGGGGATTTAAGGGGTAGTGTAGTGGGAAATTCTATAGGAGGCCATATTCGAATATTAGTTATTATTATACCTTACCTAGGTATTGCTAACTCTTTTATTCTACGTAGACTAACCTAATACGTTCAAATCGCTACTTACCTATAAGTGTATAAATTGTTGGAGTAATAATGGTCCCCCATAGAGCATTGACGATATAACGAGTTGTTTTTGTAGACGTTGAGCAATTAACCACTGAGCTAATAACCGAGATAACGCTTAACGACGAAGTGGCCGGGGACTACCAGCACCTTAATATTAAGGATATAGAAGGAATAATTACCGAGGAGGTTAATACCCTCTTTTACGAAGTAGTATAATAAGTTAAGAAGAGGAAGATAATTAACCAGATAATGGCCTTTAGGAATAATACTAACCTAAATAAGGTAATATACTAGGAGTCCACTATTGTGACGGGCTGGGCCCTCTTGGAGGCTTCGCAGCCTCTCAGCCATGGACTCCGCTTACCTAAGCCCGGCTTACCTAAGACGGATCAACCTTAGGCCTGATCAGAGCAAACGGGTCCTGTGGGGCGGAAGACATTTTCTCCTTTTCTCTCTCATCTTGAAGATACTCGTAGTAGTCGCCATAGCTAGTTGCAATATACGTGCTTGGACCGTTACAACTATTCCCCAGTTACCGGAACCTAAGTGAGTTTATACTAATATGTAAACAAAGTAATTTACCCTTATCCGTTTTAAGGGAGGAAGTTGGACCGATATTAATGATTTTCTGTTCAAATTAAAGGGGCAATTCGGCCTATATAAAGAAGATTTCGATTTTAATAGGGCTAAGGTCCTATTTACGGGGGGTACCTAGAGGGCACCACCTCCCACTAATAGATGAACTACATCGCCACGAATTACGATAATAATATGTCCAACGTTATTTAGGCTATAATAAAATAATAGCTCTATAACACCGTAGCTAATACGGATACCTAGGTGTACATAGCTATAATAGAATTAAAAGAGATAAAGTAAAAATTAAATTAAATATACTAACAGTTCCTCGACTAATACGAAGTGGTTAAAGTGGAGTACCCCGATCCCCAACCAGAGAGGACGCGGGTGGTCCATATGGTCAACCGACTATTACTTAACCTATAACAGTAGGTGATGGTCAACGGGCTACTGAGTACCCGTCGGGAACTAGACAACGTAGCCAAAAGGGCTGAGACGACGTAGAAAATGTACTTAAGGGAATAAAAGTGTGTTAAGCCCGTTACTCAGGGGACTAGGGACTAGTGGGGGGGAAACCAGTGGCCACCCACTCACTCCAATTTCATACCTTAAAAAGAAATTACAACTAATACCACCTAACCTACCCCAGAAATACTAAGGACCACCACCAAGACCTCTAAGAGCTTAGTTTTAGTGAAATAAGAAAAGAGCACACCCAATAGGGGACCACCGGGGCGGGACCTAAGTCACATCAAATACTTCAACTATAGGTAAATAGGACACTATTCGGACTAGTACCAGGAGCCCAACTACCATAACTATGGATAATCGAGGTACTCGGAACGACGATACCGGCCTAAGATAATAGAGCCAATAGGAGGTTCAGCTATAAGGGTAAACACTATCCGGCTCCCATAAGAGGTAAAGTAGGGTTATTAGAGGGTAAAGGTGACCTTATAAATAAGAGTAGTGGGGGTATATGTCGGATTCAAGGGTCAATTCGTGATGTATTCAATTATTGTGTAATTGTTCTTGTTCTCCCTGTTCTTCAGGGACGAACTTAGCCCTTAAGGTGGCTGGTTCAAGGGCGCTTCTCGGCTCGTTATTATTCCACGCCACGCGCAGCCTTTGAGCGCGCCGGAAGCGTATTAGGCGCTTAGTATAGCGGATTCAACACGCCCCTTTAGGGAGGCCTCCGTTTAATGGACTTCCTACCACCTAATCCGCCCTTTAATGGCTATTTCTAAGCGTTATAATTATTTTAAGACTTAAATTCCGTTTTCCTCCGTTTAAAGCACTTCTCATATATCCTTTCTACGGGGTTCACGAGCCCTAGAAGTGTGAGGAACACAAGCCTCAACGTCCCATATGTAATCCTTGGTTATCCCGGCCTCCTAGTGGGCCTTATCTACGGCGATATTGTGACGACGGTTATTTTTAAGACGAGCCCGCTAGTTACTTATATTCAGCTGTACAAGAAACGCCTAAAAAGGCTGCTTTAGGAGCGCTTTTATTAGTCCATTTGTTATTAGCTTAGTTAACAGTGTATACGCGACGTTAATGTGGTTATTCTCGATTTTTTAACGTAATTAGTGGTTATGAATATTAACGTGGTATAGGTGTATTTGTAATTATATTTGTTCTATGGTTACAAGGTGCATAGTTTGCTGGTTATCGTATTATATATGAATTCGTAGTTAAGAGTGTATTTAAGGTGTGAACTTAGTGCTCTAAGTGTCCTCTGTGGGGAGTTATATTTATAAAGTAGAGATTAACCGGTTTACAAAAATGGCTTTTTTTATTGTATATGATAAGGTGAGGAGCTTGGTTTTTGTTGTTAATATTGTAATTATTTATTGTTTATTTGTTTTCTATGTAACGGTTCCGCTAAAAAGTCGTATTATGAGCACTTGAGAGTTCTTCTGATTAAGTGTATTATCAGCGAAATTAGCATCAGAAGTGACTTCTAAAGTGTCCTCAGGGCTCCCCGGCGCAGCTCCGTATTCTAAGTAAAGAGAACGCATTAAGTAGAGGTATTAGAGTACTCGATCCACTGTGTACTGGTAATTCGGCCCTGGGTTCTAATTAAAGTGTACGAAGTGGTTTACGGTGAATACGATATCCGGGCGCGTCATCACAGTTGTATATATAATAGTTCTGATTTTACGTTAATACTTTTTGATTTCCCATGGTTTAGCTACCCCGTTGTATTGGAATAGTTTAAAGGTTATTATAGGGGTTTTAAAATGCGTTTTAAGTGGCTTATTAGTATTTAGTAGGAGTTTTTTCACCTTCTCAGCGAATACTGATTATGATAGTTAAATCTTCCTGATTATTTGGTCTCTTAAGACCTTAATTCCTAAGAACTATTGTAGTTTATGATCGTTTTTTAGATGGTAGTGTTTCTAAAACTCTTTTATCGATATTATTACCTCGTTATGAAATTTGTGAGGGAAAGCTAAGACGTAGTTATTAATATAAAAGAAGAATGTGACTTGTTCCTTTTACTAATAGTAGTTCTCTCCGGTAACTCGTTAAAAGCTGAGTTCTAGGAGCCCGCTTTTTAGGTGCTTTTATTAGAGTAGAGGTGACCTCCTAAGGCCGTAAAGCGCTTTTCTTAAGTATAATACCCGTCCAGCTTTTTAGTATTTAGGTGGGAGTTATATATACACTTCCTTATCGATTATTATATACACAAAGGCATTTATTGTATTATACTATAAAAGCTCCATATCAAAGTAAGCAGCTGTTATAATAAGGATTCGGAACAATATACCTATGAGCGTAGTAGTGTACGTTTTTTGTTCATCTCTTAATTGTTAATCTCTACGGATAACGAGGTGTGCTTTGAATTTCACGAGCCTCCCGTACTTATCAAGTTTATAGGTATATACCCAGTGGCAGCCGAGAATCTGCTTACCTCGTGCTTGTTCTTTGCTGACCTCCTCCTAGGAGTGGGAGTCTTTATGGCCACTTAGATGGCTTATTTCAGCCGTTCTAAAGTCGTCCCTATACGGGTAATCCTTCAAATGATCGTATAATGTGAGGAGAGGGGGTAGTTTCTTCCAGTGAGTACCTATGGGTACGCTACCCTTACGGCCTAGCGGAGGAAACTCTCTATGCACGTAACCCGGAGTACTTCCCTTAGTGGAAGTCCCCTCTTAACCGGGCTTTATTAACTCACCAAAAAGGTTACATTATTAGAGCACTTCCCCATCGGCCTTTTAATCTAATATACTTTTATTAAAGGTTCTAAGGTGACTAATCTCATTAGGGGTACTGGGTTAGCTAGACCATAAACGTATGCCTAGGAAACCGTCTATTAATTGCGTTTTACGGTATTGTTTCCACTTTAGAGCTGTTCCTACTAGGAAAGTAGATTTAAATGAGATTTTATGCCTCGCTACGTTTATACTGCGGTCCAAGGTTGTGGTTTTGTTTTACGCTTCTCCCTTGCTTTCTCCCCGCCCCTTCACGGCCAAAACTACTTTTAAAATAGTGAAAAATGATAAGGGTCTTAGTGGTAACGTTTTAGGTGTTAGGTACGGTGCAAAGCGCCTTGTGTTATACTGTCTTGACTTGTCCGAGTACGTCTTTATAACGGAGTTCGCTTTTAGAGTGCTTTTATTATGCTTTGGACTTATTTTAAGAGCAAGGGTGACCTCTTCTACTTCCTCGTTAACGTTTTATATTAACGTTTATATCTGGGTTTACTCAATAAGCTCTTGAATTCGTGTTTCGATCGCCTGTAGGTTTAGGTAGTGAAATTCCTTAATGGTACCCTTAAGGTTCCCATTAAAGTACGCTTTTTCGTTAAATACGATGTTCTTTGTTGTGAAGATGTCCTTTTTGAGAGGGTTTTATATTCTGAATTAATTATTTAATGTGTAACCCATTAGAAAGCCGATCTATGCACAAGGGGCGAGCTTCTTTCGTCGTTGGCGCTTAAGTTGCGTATTGGTTATTAGGGCATAGGTCTTATAGTTATAGGATCGTAGGTGGGAGAGGTTAGGGACCGTATAGATCTCATTTTTTTTACTCTAGAATTGCTTATGGAACTACTTATAAAGCGTTTTCTACTTATGTATTTGTGATGGGGTTTGGTTATAGAGGTAGACTGTTGTTTTAATGATCTTAGGCTATAAGTAGTCTAGGAAATTCGTTGTAATAGTTATTGCCCTAGTTTTAGTTTTAATAATCGTAGTGAGCTCTTTAGCACCTTTGTTCTGAGTTTGTGTATTAGGTGTTGATGTTTTAATTGTTATTCTATGCCCTTTTAGGTCTACTATTAGGTGCGGATGTTTTAGAAGCTCGTTATTAGTTTCTAGGAACTTAACCTTTGTATTGTAAATGCGTTTTAGATAATTAAGTAACTCGAATAACACTTCTAAGATTGTCTTTATTGTTCTCTTTTATAGGTAAAAGTCCTACGCTAACCCTGAGGTTCAGTTAGAAAGAAGTATAAGGGACGTATACCCTTCGTATCCTTTGTTATAGTCGTAGAAGTTGAGTGCTAGACGGTCTCCAGCTTTTGCCTGTTTGACCGACTCTTTTGGTGCTCGGTGGATTTGGTGTGTTGTATTCGTTATCCTATATGCGTCGTATTCTATGGGGTCTCTACTTTTTCGATTTAGGAGTCTCACCCCCTTTGCTGCGTTGCTGAGGTGATTTAGAGCGTCTCTCCTTGGGTGTCCGAGTTTCCGGTGCTATTTTTTTATGCTTGTTTGGATAGGTTTGTGGATTGTTGTGTTTGTAAAGTGGTTTCTTCGTGGGGTTCTCGGGAGCTTGTTTGGTGTAGGTTGAGGGAGCGGAACGATCGTTGCGAGTGCCGCTTTGTCCTTTATAGGTCTATAATCGAGAATATCTTAATTATGGATTTTAAATAGTTTGTAAACGTAGTTTCGGTTTATGTGCCTAATATAGTTATTGTTGGGGTTAGTATTCCATTAAAAACCCTTTTAGTGTAAGTGTTTTAAAGAAATAAGGTTGTTTGTAAACCCTTTATAGAGCGTTGTGTTATATAAGTGAAATTTGAGTGGTTTGCTGTTTCGCCCCTTAATACGAATATCTACTATTCTAAAGTTATTAATTGCTACTTGTTGAGTTCCTGCTTAGAGATAGTTGCTAGGTGTAGTTCCCGTTAATTGTATGAACTATGAGGGGTTGTTGAAAACGTGGATTGTAGTTCTGGAGTTGAGGATTATGGATCCATAGAGTGAGTACGTTTTGTGAGAGGTTGCTATTGCGGTTTGAATGCGGGCTTAATAACGTCCTGTGAGTTAACTTGATTTTGTAATAAGTTTAAGCCTCTGGATACGCTTAGTAAAGTCTTTGTTATTCTTAAGTTGCTTAGTAACCAACTTCTTAAGTGCTTAATTATAGTATACGTAGTTAGGGCGTTTATTAGGGAAGATTAGTTAGTACTTTAAAAGCTGGTGACCTTATTTTAGGTATGCTGTATACATCCTACCCTTATTAAAGTTGCTGGATTTATTAGCTGGGGAGTGCGGCCGTTTCCCTTTACTCTTCCCGTTACCCCTTCCATGGCCTCTACGGCCTCCACCGTGGGCTTTTCGCGGTTAAGTCCTTGTTTATTGTGGTTTATCGTCGCTACTGGCTAGTCTACTAGTTATTATTATAGGTCTAAATACTCTTCGTCCAGTTTTCCGTATATCCTTTGTTTAGCAGAGGATTTGTTAAGCTTTAATGAGGACTTTACTTAGTGTAAGTAGGTTATTTATTACTTCGGTTCTAATTATTAACTAGTAGGTTTAAATTCATAGTTTAATAAGGTTTCCGCTAAGGGTTTACGTAAACTCTGGAAACTAAGTATTCGAGTATTTAGCTTATGGGACGTCTATAGTTTAAGTTTCATAGAGAACGCTCTCCTAGTGGCCGATCTAGTCCTTAGTATCCTTTTGTATAGTAAGTCTCTTTTTGTTAGGATAGCTTAAAACTTTAGAATATACTTCCGTTGTGTTCACTTAGTGCTCGTATAATACGCCGCCGATGCGAGTTTGCAGTTCTGAGACTTATTTGTTAAGTCCCTTATCCGTAGTACAATAGTGCTTGAGAAGGTCCGGAGCGATAGTTTCGTGGAATTAGTTCTGAAGTGTGTGTACGCTTTTTATTTGTTTAGTGTAATATTTATAGTTATCGTTGTATTCTGCTCGTTGTTCTTTGTATAAAGTGAGGTTTGCAGGGGATAGGTCTTTAAGAGTATAAACTCGTTTTATAGACGCTTTAGGGCCTAGGACGAATACTTCGTCGGGTTCTTAAGTTGCACTGCTTCCTGAGGCGCTTCTGGCCCTTCGGCGGATTGCCTTTGGGTGGTCGGAGATCACCGGCCACTCCGGTATTCGAGTGATTTCTTCGTAGGTCTCTTCTCTGGTGCTCTTAGAGTACTTAACCGATGAGTTTATAGCGTCCCACAAGTTATAGGTCTTCGTTTAGGATTATAATTGGTCGAACTAAAGGACCTAGTCCTTGGTCATCTAAAGTGTAATCTTCGTAGTAGGGGTCGTTATTATTATTATCGAATGGGTATTATGCGTAGGAATAGTGGTTATAGGTAGGGTTCGGTTTAATGGCTGTTTTTAGTACGTATTAGACTGTTAATTGTCGGATTTAAGGGTCAATTCGTGATGTATTCAATTATTGTGTAATTGTTCTTGTTCTCCCTGTTCTTCAGGGACGAACTTAGCCCTTAAGGTGGCTGGTTTAAGGGCGCTTCTCGGCCCGTCATTATTCCACGCCATGCGCGGCCTTCGAGCGCGCCGGAAGCGTATTGGGCGCTTGGTACAGCGGATTCGACAGTATAAAAGGAGGGGAAAGTGTTATTAGATATGGGAGTAGATGAGAATATAATGGATTAAAGGATCCTTTTTTACGAAGGGGCTCTACTAGGGGTTACTAGTGGTAAATTACTGTTATAGGGTATATGGGGGTTACGTATACCCGATTATAATATAAAGACCCTAGTGACCTAAGTAATGGATAATTTCGGGGCGAATTATATAAGGTCGTATAAGTTTAGAATTACTAAGGTAGAAGGATATACGGTAATACTAGGGATCCCCTAGTACTAAGTAGTCTAACTAAACTTTGAATAAGAGACCCTAAACTAGACCTACCCTTTAAGTGAGGACGGTATCCAGTTAATCTCAAGTAAAAGGGGAATCCAAAGAGTAATAAGGGATACGAGGGTGACCTTCATAATCACCCTAGGTGTAAAAAGGATCGCGGTAAGGATAAGTAGGGTACTAGTTAGTAACTAGGAGACTACCCAGGGACCAATACTCTTATATAAGTACAAGGAGTGGTCCCACGTATTTAACATCACACTAATGGTTATACCGTCGGAACGGGGTAAACATACCTATACTATTAACCTAGAACTAGGAGTAGAGCCACTATATGACCCTATTTACCCACTAGTAGAGCTAGAGCTAGTGGAGTTAAGGGAATACCTTATTAAGGTACTAGTTAAGGGTTAGATTTGTAACGGTCCAAGCACGTATATTACAACTAGCTATGGTGATTATTACGAGTATCTTTAAGATAAGGAGAAAGGAAGGAAAAGTCTGCTGCCCCATAAATCCGTTGGATCCTAATTAGGTTTATTTAGGCTTGGTTAGGCTTAGTAAGTAGTGGTTGGTGTTGGATATGGCTGAGTGGTTCTGAGGCTTTTGATCGGGCCTTAGCCCGTAATAATTACCCCCTTCCTCTCCTCCTTTCCTAAGGGATATTCCCGTGATCAGCCTTATAATAATCTAAGGCCACTATATCCGCTAGTATATCTACTAGCTCCTAGGTGAGTTGGGTATAATCCTTCTATTTTACTAAGACCTTTTATCCACCTTATACTTTCCGTATATTACGGATCTCCTTAATTTTAAACTCCTCCTTATTGACCACTAGTATCGTAGGTGGTTAGGCGTTGTTACGGTTTTATGATAGTAACGGATTAACTCTAGTGTACCTAATTAAGCTTATGTAGAAGACGTTATGGATCCCTAGTAGTATATTTAATTAGTAAGCGTAGGATTTAACTAGTTTAAGGATGGTATACTTCGTATTAACCTAATTGAATTTCTTTAATAGTTAATTAAACTAAATATTCCGTAACTTTAACTAAACCTTATCCCTAGGCTTAAACTAATTAGATGGTTGGTGCCTTGTGTTTACGGTAATCTTTTATTTCTTTTATGTTACCGTTATCGTTACCTAAGCCCACTTAGAGGTGTTCTTCAGCTTCTGGACTAGAGCCTCTACTCTTATTATAGGGGTTTTGTTATTATTCCGTAGGGGTTCCTCTACTCTAATTAGGTCTAAGTTATACCTATGAATAATAAAGAACGGGCTAAGTCCTGTTAACGAGGTGACCTGGTTATTAATAATTATTATTATTATTAGGAGTAGTTCTTCCTAATTGTCCTGAGTATACGCTATGTATACTCTAAGATAGGTTTCTATTACTTGGTTTACCTTTTTTGTAATTCCGTTTATTTTTGGGTGGAACGTTGTAGAGAGTTTTTGTTTGATTCGTAGTAATTAGTAGAGTTGTTTTTATATAAGATTCGTAAACTATGGTCCTTTATTTAATATAATTGTATAAGGTATCTTATGGTGCTTAATTAGACCTCGGATTAGTTGGTTTACTATTGTATTCGTTATGATATCCTTTAATGACTTAAAGATTACGTTCTTTGATAGACGATCGGTTACTATTATGATGTTCGTAGCCCCATTGTGGTGGGAAGGGGGTAGTCCTGTTATAAAGTCAATAGAGACCTCTGCCTAGATCTGTCTAGGGATAGGTAGAGGTTTTAATAGGCCCCTCTTCTTATTGTGTTATACGTTTCCTTATCCATAAACGTCGTAGTTCCTTATAAATCTTTGGATATCCTGGGATAGGTTTGGTTAGTGGAATTGGTGGCTGATTAGGGCCTTTAAAGTGTCCCTCCCCGGATATCCTATTAACGTGGAGTTGTGGAACCTCTGGATTAAACCCGTCCTTAAGGGCTTGTAATATGGAATCCAGATTCTGTTCTTTTATAATAATCTCTTATTATCGTTAATCGTATATTCTAATAATATCATCGGCAACTTCCACTATAAGGGAAGTTATTGGTCTTTTTTTTATATTACTCCCCTAATTAGTTAGTATTAGTTGTTCTGGTCTAAGGTTTTATCTTATTAGGAGCGTAATAACTCTTTTTTAAAAGGGTTTAAGGGGGGTTTCATCTTATTTGGGCTAGGGTCATTGGTTTAATTTATGTCTCTAGGGGAGTCTCTTATATTAGACTTATCCCTCTCTACTTACCCTAATCGGGCTTACACTTCTCTAATTACTATTATATTGTTAATTTGTAATACGGTAATCTTATTCTTTAGGAGTTTAATTTTCCGACCCTTTAACCTGTTGTCTTATAGGGTGTTAGGGATATCCTATTTATATCTTAATAGTATATTAGGAACTATTACTTTTTTACTAGGTCTGAACTAGATAGTAAAGTTATAACGGGATAATAATTCTAACCACCTGATCTAATATTCACTTAATTATCTCTTCGTTATAAAGTATTTTAGATTTAGGTGATTAATTAGGATAGTGAACTCTTCTATACTCTATAGTTCTAAATCCTAATACTTTAAGTAGCGTATTATTGCTAATAGTTCCTTATTGTATATCGGGTAATTATACTTTGTAGGTAAGTTCTTATGTAAAAAAAACGCTATAGGTTTTAGGATCCCTTCATCATTATACTACGATAAGGCACCTCCTACCATATAACCAGACGAATCGGTCTCGAGTACTATAACTCGATTAGGGTCCCAGTGAGCCAATATAGGTGCACTAATCAGGAGCGTCTTCAGCTCCTTGAACACTCTAGTACACTCCTTACTCCAAATGAATGGTATATCCCTTTTAGTTAAAGTTATTAGGGGTTATGTAATCCCTAAAAAGTTGAGTATAAATTGCTGGTAATAGTTAGTAAAACTGATGAACCCACGGACTCCTCGTACTAATCGGGGCACTTCCCATCCCTGGATTACCTTAATCTTCTTAGGGTCTACACGAATTCCCTTACCAGTATTAACAATAAACCCCAAATACTTAATACTCTTAGCTTCGAATTCGCACTTATCGATATCCACATACAGGCCTATAGCGCCTAGGTGTTCAAGGACCTTCTTAACTTTCTCTTTATGATCAGAGAGGGAGCTATCCGAATAAATCAGGACATCGTCGATATAAGCTAAGTAGAACTCATCTAGGAAATCTCGTAGAGTGTAATTAATATATTGTTAGAACATCGTAAAGGCTCTAATTAAACTAAAAGAGGTAACCATCTATTTATATAACCTATACCTCGTCCTAAACACTATTTTCTATTTATCTCCTTTCTTAACCCGGATCTTATAAAACGCAGCGATAATATCCAACTTTATTAACCACTTCGCTTTTACTAATGCCCTTAGGGTCTCACTAATTAGGGGTAAGGGGTATCGGTCCTTCTTTATAATAGTGTTAAGGGCATAGTAATCGACGTAGAACCATAACCCTCCTCTAGGCTTCCGAATAAATAGAATAGGCGATAATACAGGGGAACTATTAGCCCTAATAAACCCTTTATTTAATAGTTCTATAAGGGTTCAGTATAATACAATTAACTCTTCTCTTAATATGCTATATAGAGGTCCCTAGGTCACTGGTTTATTTTGACTATAAGAGTCCTTTTTAATAAGGATAATATAGTCGACGTTCTTCCGGTGTAGTAGTAATTAATTAGCCTTATCTTGGTTAAAAATATATAAAAACTTGTAGTAATACGTAGGGAGTTTTGTCCTCGGGTTTATTTTTATTTTTAGTATTAGGGCCTTTTCGATATTAGTTAAATTTGTGGAGAACGTATTTAGGGTGGATATACTAAGAGGGATCTCTCTTCTTTTCTATACTCACCTAATTAGGGCTAAGAATACCAATCTAGTCTATTATTAGATTAGGAACTTTGGATCTTACTAAGCCTAACCCGGTTTCCTTTCTATTACCTAGTAGTCCACGACACTTATATGCAGAGTACTTTGCACTAAGTAAACCGTAACATTATCGTCAATTATCCAGGACCTTCTAAGAATAACGTCGTCTTCTTAGTTAAGAATAATATAAAAAAATAATTAGTATCGTTTATAACTATTAATATCGATATTAGTATAAGTGACGTAGCGGATTACACCAGGAACTGTAGTAGTGATTTGTATTAAGTTCCGAGGTGTAATACTAATACGTGGTAAACAGAGTTTCTTAGCGAAGGCGTCGCTAATCAGGGCGTATATTAAACACCCTATATCAACAAGGGCAATTGTATAGCGTATCCCATTAATCCCGATATTAACGTAAAATAAGTTATAATCCATATTCTTTTTAACAACCTTCCATTCCTCCATAACTTATTCCTCCTAATAACGATTTTCACTAGGAGTTACTCTTTTCCCAAGTCCTCAGAGTCCTAATTAGAGTTATTATCTATTTTACTTTATTTCTTAGTTTTTCCTTTAAAAGTCTTGGTCTTCCTTATCTCTTTTCGATCCTTAGGGCATTATTATTATATATACCCTTTTTTATTATAGTTATAATATTTGTGAGTTTCCTCTTAGTTTGGCCGTTTACGGACTTTCTCGTCCTTGGTTAACTTATTTGCCTTTGTAAGTTCCCACTCTATCTAATTAGGTTAGGGGGACTCTAATTGACCATTCTATTTCCGAGGGGACTTAATTCTTATTTAGTTAAGGGTCAACGATCTCCTATACTAATACTCACGGCGGGCTTAATAGAATTCACTATCCAATTCTGAGCTTATACTTAGGAGCATCTAGGTGTATATAGTATATATCGTTGGTTTGTTGATTATACTAATGAGGGGGGCTCTTATTGTGGTGTTCAGAGCTCTTTTAAGGTAGTTAATCCTTATAACGTCTAGCTAGTGTCCTCCTTTTGTTTTTGTGAGCTCTTTTTTAAATTTGGGGAGGAAGTAAATGAAATTCTCGTTCTCTTTTTATTGTATAATCCTTAGTTGGTTAAGGGCTTATACTTTTATGTTAAGGTCCGTATAATAACCCTTTAAGTATTCTATAAATTTATCCGGGTTCTTCGACCCATCAGCCCCTTTTTACGTATAGTAAGTGCTTATTATAGTTTACGTAGTGTTTTCTAATTTAGAGTAGATATAAGTGAATATAATTAACTCTAAACTAAAGCTTTTTTTATTTATACTTATCTTTCCTCCTATCTCGAGGTGCTATTATTAAAACTTCTTACGTAATCCATTAAACTTTGGTGAGTTGGGAATTTAATATTTAACTTATTTCGGAGGTAGTATATAAACCTAATTAGGGGGAATTAGTGTTATAAAGGGTATTAGGGACTAGTTTATCGTCGATGTCGGGTACCTGGGTTCTACTAGGGCTTCTTATAATAATCGAATCTATTCTCGTTGGGTCTCTTACTCGATTACTTAGGTGGTCCACATCTCTTGTAGTTGGGTTGTAAGTTGTCCGATCAGTTGCACTAACTACTGCGGGTTTCTAGATAGTTCAGTGTTACCTTCTATCGTTGTATGGTTATCGCTTATCCTAGTGTTTTACGTTTAATAGTAACCATAGTATACTTAATAACGTGGTCGAGGTACTCTACTATAAATATATGTACGCATTGTTTTGAGTTTATAATAACCTCTAGGTCTAATTAAGCCGTACTAATCAACTTTAGACGTTCAGGGATTCCTTAGGTTAACCCATCTAGAACTTCTTACTACTCTTATATAAATTATGGGCTTTTATACTAAGTATTTAATTAATTGCTTTTAATGATCTTAAAGATAATATAACGGTCCAAGTATGTATATTATAACTAGTTATAGCGATTATTACGAGTATTTTTAAAATAAGGAGAAAGGAAGGAAAAGTCTGCTGCCCCACAAATCCGTTGGATCCTGATCAGGTTTGCCTAGGCCTGGTCAGGCTTAGTAAGCAGTGGTTGGCGTTGGACATGGCTGAGTAGTTCCGAGGCCTCTGATCGGGCCTTGGCCCGTGACAAGATTAGGTAATCAAAAAGTTTAATTAGGGTACTAATCCTTTTTATCCCTAAGAAGGGAGGTAAGTTAAGGCTTTGTGTGGATTACCGGGGCCTTAATGGTATTACTATAAAGAATTATATACTGCTACCCCTTATTAGAGAAATCCTGGACTGCTTCTTAGAAGTGAGTTGGTTTACGAAGTTAGACTTTAAGGATGGGTATTATTAGGTGTGTATTTGTGAGGGAAATGAATAGAAGATGGTTTTCTGAATTAAGTATGGTTATTATGAATATAATGTTATGTTGTTTGGCTTTGTTAATGTGTTAGTGACCTTTTAGGTCTATGTTAACGATGTATTGGTGGGCTTTGTTAATATCACTTATGTGGTATACTTAGATGATATCCTCATCTTTTCGAAGGATAAGGCGTTGTATATGGAGGTAGTTTAGGAGGTGCTGTGCTGTTTGGACGCCGTTGGTTTATATATTAACTCTGAGAAATGTGAGTTTTATATTAGGGAGATTGGGTTCTTAGGGTTTGTGATCTCGGGGGAAGGGATTGTAATAGAATAGGACCGGGTCGTAGTTATTATGGAGTAGCCGGTACCCCGTAGTATACAAGATATCTAGGTTTTCCTAGGATTCATAGGGTTTTATAGGTGTTTTATCCGGAATTACGCTAAAGTGTATATACCTTTTACGGATAGGTTAACGAAGAAGATGGGGGGGAGCTGATTATGAACAATAGGGCGCTGGAGGCCTTTTATAGGCTGAAGGAACTGTTTACGGAGGCCCTTATCCTTAGGTACTTTGACCCCTCCCTCCTAATAAGGGTCGAAACCGACGCATTAGACTTTACAATAGGGGTAATTTTATGCTAATTATATGGAGACGCTTAGCACCCCGTCGCCTACCTTTTTAAGAAGTTAAGGGGAGCTAAGCTAAGATACGGAGTACCAGAGGTGGAGCTACTAGCGATTCGAGAAGTAGCTGTATATCAGCGATACTATTTATTGTATACATAACACTAAACGTTGTTCTTAATGGACCACCTGGGGTACCACTACTTCGCCATTAAGCCCTAGTTAAATAACTATTAGGCCAGGTTACTCCAGGACCTCTCACTGTTCAACTTCCGCATCGAATATCGGCTAAGTAAACAAAACATAGCCGATGGACTATCACAGAGACTAGACTATAAACCTAAGGAGGGTGAATAAGAGGAAGTCAAGGGTGTATTTTTAGAAGGTTTCTCAGAATAATTTTAGCTGAGGGTGAGACGTAACTAGGTAACGAGGGAGGAGCTATGGCCTGATGCTGCGAATATTATGCTGGAAATACTAGCCCCAAGCCTAGAAGAAGTAGCATAGGAGGCCTAGAGGTCTAACCCTGTATTATAGGGTGTAGTATAGGAGAAGTGGGTATATTAGGGAAGAAATAATAAAGGAACGGTGAGGTATAGGAGCAGAGTGGTCATACTAGAGGGCCACCCGTTAATAAGGGAGATCCTTACTATGTTCCACAACGAGCTAATAAGTGGCCACCTAGGGCCTACTAGGACAATAACCCGGATAGGATATTTATTCTTTTAGAAAAGAATAAAAAAGGATATGGTGGAATACGTTAAGATATACACCGTATATTAGTATACGAAACCACACCACCACCTCCCGTATAGAATACTAAACATATTACTAGTACTTAATTACCTATAGGAAAGTATATCCCTCGATTTTATTACTAAGTTATTAGTAGTGGATAGTGGAAATGAGAAGTAGTACAATAATATCCTAGTAGTAGTAAATAGGCTAACTAAGTATGCTTTTTATATACCCACCAACGAGTTACTTACTATGGACCAATTAGCTACACTATTAGTATAAAAGGTATTCCTATAGTACAGAATTCCTTGGTTAATAATCTCGGATAGGGGCTCCCTGTTTATTAACAAATTCTAGGTAATGGTGTATTATTAGTTGATTATCTGGTGGAAACTTAGTATAGTATATTACCCTTAAACTAATAAATAAATAAAAAGGTAAAACTAAAACTTAGAATACTTTTTATAAGTATTCTATAATATAGAATAGGATAACTAGTTATAGTAGTTCAGAATGGCCTAATTCGTTTATAATAATGCTTAGTATAACACCACTAGGTTAGCACCGGTGGAGGTACTAATAGGCTACCTACCACCGGGACTACATAACGTCACTATAAACGGAAAAGCCCCAATAAATATACTAATAGCAGAGGACAGGGTAGAAGAGCTAAAAGTGAAGAGGAGAATAGTATAGGACCTACTAGCCCGTTTTAATAAGATATATAAAAAATAGTATAATAAGAAGAGGGCGTATATTAACTTCCGAGTTAGTGAATATATCTTACTATTAACTAGGAATATACAATAACGTAGGCCATTAAAAAAGCTGGCTAATAAGTACTTGGGACCGTTTGTTATTAAGTGGGTGGTCAACGGCGGGGTAGCCTATGAACTCGAATTAGGGCCAGGGTATAGAATCCATAACATCTTCTACCTATCCCAACTAGAAAGGTTCTACGACGACCTACTATAACTACGAAAGGTGTTGGTTGAGGAGAACGATGATGAGTATGCGGTTAAGACCTTGGTGGGCTATAAGGGGTCTAAAAGGAAATGGAAATATTTAGTGAAATGGGAAAGGTATAGGTTCGAAAAGAATTCCTGGGAATTTTGGAAGAATATTTTATAAGATTTAATTAACGATTATGAAACGGAGTTTAAGTAGAGAGTTACTAGTGGATTATTAGTGGATTATAAGAGGAACGAGTTATACGGACTAGGCTCCTAACTGGTCAGGGAATATATTTAACCTAAAAAAAAAAAGAATTTATATAACCCTAGGGACCCGGGAATAAATAACAATTATTAAAATGCCTAAAGGTGGCCTATTGGGGGAGTAGTGTAGGGGGACTAGTTGTTGGTATCGGCGTCATCCCCTCTAACCTCCTTATCCTCACTAACACTATCACCCAAAGGCGAGCCCTCCCTAGAGGAGGCAGTATCAAAAGCAACATAATTCTAAATAAAATAAGTTAAGTAAAGTAAAAAAAAACCTATTTAAGGGGCATTAGGGGAATAATAGAGTACTTATAGTATTAGTATAACACTCTATGAACTCCTAAAAAATGGTAATAATAGTAATAATAAAAATAGTAGTAATAGTAGTCTAGGCCCGGATAAAGGTGGTCTAGGTAATAAGGGCATCGGCGTAAAAATAGAGGATCACTAATTAGTTAATAGTGGAGGTGGTAAGGCGGGAAGTGGCCGAGGCCTACTTTTTAATAGCGGAAACTAACACCTCGAGGGCCACGACTTTATACTAATAGAATAGCTATCCCTCCTCCTCTGTCGAATCCGCTGTACCAAGCGCCTAGTACACTTCCAGCGCGCTCAAAGGTCCGCACGCAGCACAGAACAATAATGGGCCGAAATGCGTCCTTACACTAGCTACCTTAAGGGCTAAGTTCACCCCTAAAGAACAGGGAGAAGTAGGGGAATTACACACATTATTGAATACATCACAAATTAACCCTTGAATCCGATAATTAATAGTCTAATACGTACTGAAAATAGCCATTAAATCGAACCCTACTTATAACCACTATTCCTATACATAATACCCATTCGATAATAATAATAACGACCCCTACTACGAAGATCACACTTCAAACGACCAAGGACTAGGTCCTTTAGTTTAACCAATTATAATCCTAAGTGAAGACCTATAATTTATGGGACACTATAAACCCATTAGTTAAGTACTCCGAGAACACCGGAGAAGAAACCTACGAAGAAATTACTCGAATACCAGAGTGGCCAGTAATCTCCGACTACCCAAAAATAATCCGCCGAAAGGCCAGAAGTGCCTTAAAAAACAGTGCAACTTAAGAACCTAACAAAGTATTCGTCCTAAGCCCTAAAACGTCTATGGAACGAGTTTACACTCTTAAAGACCTATCCCCTATGAACCTCACTTTATATAAACAATAATAAGTAGAATATAACAATACCCATAAATATTATACTAAACAAATAAAAAACGTATACACACTTTAGAACTAGTTCTACGAGATTATCACTTTGGACCTTTTTAAGTACTATTATACCATAGATAAGGGATTTAACAAATAGGTCTCTAAACTACAAATCCGCGTCGGAGGCGTGTTATATAAGCACCAAATGATGTTGTTGTTGTTGTTGTATTTAACGCCATCGCGGCAAGGGCATGGCCCTTGCGGCAGACCTCCCAAGGGGTATGTGGCGTGGAGAGCCGCAGGCTCAGACTACCTACTCTAAAGTACACAGCCTTAACAGGCGTCCTCCAAATCCTGCCCGTTGGCTACTATGCGTTCAATCTGTCCCTGGATCCCCCTGGATCCTCCAGTTCCTTTGGTTCCTATTTGGTCCCCTTAATAGGGTAGGTTGGTTGTTCTAAGGCCCAGCCGGAGGCTGGTCCCTAATAGCGTGGGCAGATCTTCTGGTAGAAGCCTGTTACACGCAGGAAGGCCTCAAAGCCTTTATGATCGGTGATTAGACCCTTGAAGTACCGCTCGAGGGATCCCATAGGTCCTATGGGCTCTGACGAACTAGAAGGGTGTAGGGTAGGCCACCGTTGCCTCCTCGCTAGGGTCTTTCGGCAGTAGACCAGGTGGTCTACTTCCTTTGCTTCCCCACAAGAGCATGTAAGCAGGGCTTCGTCGTGGTTAAAGCGTTGGTGATATTGTTCAAAGTCTCCGTGGCCTGATCGGGCTGCTAGGAGGTGGTGAAGAGTAGCCCGTGGAAGGGCTAGTTCAGGGGGCTGGATAGGGTTGCCTCGAGCCCTAGTTGGGCGTATCGATCTGTTGCCTCCTTACGCCACCATCGGGTGTATTGGGCCCGTATCCGTTTCTTAGCGAGACGCTTGATTCCTGCTAGAGTTGCCAGTTGGCCTAAGGGCACTGGGAGTGTTGTGCCCTGCTTAGCTAGGCGGTCTGCCTCTTCGTTGCCTTTTATCCCCTGATGCCCTGGGGCCCAGTGGGTGTGTATATCGTATATCCTAGCCACCTCGTGGATCTCAAGGAAGGCTGCTTGTGAGGAGTCTGGAGCCTCGCCCCGTATCCCCTGGATAACGCTGGTATTATCAATGCAAATGTGGATAGGCAGGCCTTGAGATATAAGAAGGGCCCGCCGGAGCCCTGCCCTTGCTCCCTCAGCCTCGCCGTCAAACACCTCTGCTAGGCCAAGTCGGCCACAGCCTTGGGCTATACGCTTATTGCTTCTGTAGATGACGAATCCATATCCCGTGGCTCCGTTAGATGCTTTAGAGCCGTCTGAATAGATAACTATATGGTTATCTGGGACGGTTTTTAGCCAGTTCTGAAAGGCCTTGGCAGCCTTCTCTTTTGTTTGTAGGACTATTGGGTCTTGTGACCCTGGGAGGTATTGTGGTTGGAGCAGTGCTGGCCTTGGGGCCCTTGAGACGAGGCCTGCTGTCCGTTGAAGCCGTGTTTGCTGCCTCCCTTGTTGTGAGAGCCTTAGGACTAGTGGGTGTTGTTGATCGACCTTTTGTAGGCGTACTGCGAAGCGTAGGCGTGCCCCTTCTAGGGCCACCTTCCCGGTAGGCAGGCCGGCATCTCTCAAGAGGCTGCTTATTGGGGTTGTCTTCCAGACTGGAAGGATGGCCCGGGCCGCTGTTGTGATGACCTTGCTGACCTTCTGGACGTGGCCCTTCTGGCCTGTATTAACTATCCCTCCCTGGGGAGCGGTGTCGTTGCTTGGAGCTGACTTGGTTAGCCCCCCGAACCAGGTTTCGGATCCGAATAGGGCGATTGGGAGGACGCATGTGACGACTGCCTTCCGCACAGCAGCCGCTGGGATCCCTCCTTTCGTGTTTGTTAGATGCCCTAAATGCTGGGCTGCCTTTTTCGCCATAGCTACCCTTGTTTCGACGTGGTGTCGGAAAGAGAGCCTCCTGTCAAACCAGACCCCTAGCCAGCGAACAGGCTTAGTTGACGCTTTAATTTCAAGATCCTTAGCTTTGATCCCTGGTAGATCTTTTGGTTGTTTATGCTTCCTAGTGAAGTGGATAGCCTCACACTTTGCTGGGTCAAAAGAGACCCTATTATCAGTACCCCATTTTAGGATCTGGGTGATCTCCTGGCTTAGGGACATCGTATTTTCCTCAAGGGATTGGCCAGTAGCTAGGAGGCCTATGTCATCCGCATATCCAAAACGAAGTCTTGGGTTCTCTACTAGGATCTCAGTAATATAGAGCAAGAAGAGAATAGGCGATAGTGGGGAGCCCTGGGGTAGCCCACAGGTTAGAGGGGAGTCCTCTGTTGTTATCTCCTCTAGCCTGACCCTAGCAGTGCGGTCTGATATAAATGCATAAATCAGCCTGATCAGGCTATTAGGCCAGCCTTGTTGCCGTAGTCTGATAATAAGGCGGTTCCGAAGGACGGAGTCAAAAGCCCCCTTCACATCCATCGTCGCTAGCGTGGCTGTAAGCCCCCTATCGAGGGCCTGTTCGATATCGTGGGTGAGGCAGGTAGTTAGGTCGGTAGCTGCCCTGCCTGGTAGTGCCCCTATTTGCTGTGGGCTGGCTACCCCTTCTAGGATAGTCAGGTAGGCCATTCTCCTAGCTATTAGCCTTTCGAGCCCCTTGCCTAAGCAGGACAACAGGGAGATCGGCCGCCAGGATCCAGCCTTTGAGAAGTCGGTCTTTCCAGGCTTCTGGATCATAACAACCTCTGCCCTACGAAAGGACTGGGGGAAGTAGCCGGTTTGGATACAGGCCTGGAAGAGCAGTCGAACCGGCTCGGATATAGAGTCCCAACAAGCCTTAAGTAGTCTTGTGGTGATTCCGTCGATACCCGGGGTTGTAGTCTTTGTCAGGGTGGCTGCCCTTGCTTCCTCCTGGCTAATCGTAGCCTGCCAGGGTATCTGTCGTCTTGGGACCGTAGGCACGGCGAAAGGGTCCCCAGGTAGGTCATCCGCATCGTCAAACCTCTCTAAGAGGGCCCTCCGCAGGGCCTGGGCCTTGTCCTGGCTGCTATCGTACATCTGGCCCTCAACTACTAAGGAGGGGGTTCTGACTACTAGGCTGGCCTTGCGCCAGCCCATTATCTTATAGAGGTCCTGATCCAATTTAACCCCTTCAATTTTAGTAACCCAGTAGGCTTGTTTAGCCTTCCTAACTGTGTTTAGAAAGGCCTTCTGTTCTTCAAGGATAGGGGGTGGCTCTGGTTCCCGGGCTTGTTGGATACGGGCCTTGAGGTAGGATTGGTGGGCTTTAGAGCACTCCTCTGTCCACCAGGGAGCCCCCTTTCCTAGGTTTCGTCGTTTCTTCCCTACTGCCTGGATAGCTGTTGATAGTAGGCTAGCTATCCGGCTAGCTAAGCACCAAATGAACGCAGCGGAAACATATTCCAAAATTTTAAGTTATCCTAATAAAAAAAAGATTTACTACACAAAAGGATACTAAGGACTGGATTAGCTACTAGGAGAGTGTTCTCTATAAAACTCAAGCTATAAACGTTCCACAAGCTAAATACTCGAGTACTTGGTTTCCAAAGTTCACATAAGCCCTCAACAGAAGCCTTATTAAACCATAAATTCAAACCTACTAATAAATAATTATAACCAAAGTAATGAACAACCTACTTACACTAAGCAAAGTCCTCGCTAAGGCTCGACAAGTCCTCCACTAAACAAAGGATATACGGAAAACTAGACGAGGAGTATTTAGACCTATAATAATAACCAGTGGACCAGCTAGTAGCGACGATAAACCATAATAAATAAGGACCTAACCGCAAAAAGCCCGTAGTAGAGGCCGTGGAGGCCGCAGAAGGGGTAACGAGAAAAGTAAAGGTAAACGACTGTACTCCCCAACTAATAAATCCAACGACTCTAATAAGGGTAGGACGTATATAGTATACCTAAAATAAGGTCACCAGTTTTCAAAGTACTAGCTAATTTTCCCTAATAAGCACCCTAACCACATATACCATAATTAAACACTTAAAAAGCTAATTACTAAGCAACTCAAGAATAACGAAGACCTTATTAAGTGCGTCCAGAGGCTTAAACTTACTATAAAATCAAGTTAACTCACAGGATATTGTTAAACCCGCATTTAAACTACACTAATAACCTCTCACAAAATATACTCACTTTATGGATCCGCAATCCTCGACTCCAGAGTTACAATCCACGTTTTTAACAACCCCTCATAGTTCATACAACTAACGGGAACTACACCTAGCGACTATCTCTAAGCAGGTACTCAGTAAATAGTAATTAATAACTTCGGAATAATGGATATTCGCGTTAAGGGGTAAGACGGCAAACTACTTAAGTTTCACTTATATAACACTATACTTTATAAAGGGTATACGAATAACCTTATTTCTTTAAAATACTTACACTGAAAGGGTTTTTAGTAGAATACTAACCCCAGTAATAATTATATTAGGCGCATAAACCGAAACTACATTTACAAACTATTTAAAATCCATAATTAAAATGTTCTCAATTATAAATTTATAAAGGATAAAATAGTACTCATAATAATCGTTCTACTCTCTTAACCTACACTAAACAAGTTCCCGAGAACCCTACGAAGAAACCGCTTTATAAACACAATAATCCGTAAACCTATCTAAGTAAGCATAGAAAAATGGTATCGGAGATTTAGATACCCAAGGAGAGATATTTTGAATCGCCTTAGTAACATAACAAGGGGAGCGAAACTTTTAAATTATCAAAGTAGAGATTTAGTGGAATATAATACGTATAGGATAGTAAATATAATACACTAAATCCGCTGAACACCGAGAGAGTTGGTTAAACGGGTAAAAACCGGAGACCATCTAGTACTCGATTTCTATGATTATAACGAAGGATATAAAGGGTATACATTCCTTATACTTCTTTCTAACCAAACCTCAGGGCTAGTATAGGACTTTTACCTATAAAAGAGAATAATAAAAACGATCTTAAAAGTATTATTCGAATTACTTAACTATCTAAAATACGTTTATAATACGAAAGTCAAGTTCTTAGAAACTAATAATAAGCTTCTAAGATATCTGCACCTGGTAGCGGACCTAAAGGGGCGTGGAATAACGATTAAAACGTCAGCGCCTAATACATAAGCTTAGAACGGAGGTACTAAAAGACTCATTACGATTATTAAAACTAAAGCTAAGGTAATGGTTATTGCAACGAATTTCCCAGACTACTTATGGCCTAAGATCGTTAAAACAGTAGTCTACTTCTATAACCGAACCTTATCACGAATACACGGGTGGAAAACACCTTATAAGTAGTTTTATAAGTAATTCTAAAACAAAGAAGATAAGATTTATACGGTCCCTAACCTCTCCTACCTACAATCCTACGACTATAAGGCCTATGCCCTGATAACCAATGCACAACTTAAACACTAATAATAAAAGAAGTTCACCACTTATACATAAATCAACTTTCTAGTGGGCTACACATCAAATAATTAATTCAAAATACGGAACCCTCTTAAAAAGGACGTCTTCATAATAAGGGACATCGTATTCAACAAAAAAGTGCACTTTAATGGGAACCTTAAGGGTACCATTAAGGAATTTCACCACCTAAACCTATAAGTAATCAAAATACAAATTTAAAAACTTATTAAGTAAACCCAGATATAAATATTAATATAAGATGTTAACGAGGAAATAAAAAAGGTCACCCTTACTCTCGAAATAAGTCTAGAGTATAACAAAAGTGCTCTAAAAGTGAGCTCTGTTATGGAAATATACTTAATCGAGTCGAAACAGTATAACACAAAGCGCTTCGCACCGTACCCAACACTTAAAGCATTAACACTAAGACCCTTATTATTTTTCACTACCTTAAAAGTAGTTTTAACTATAAAGGGGCGGGGGGAAAGCGAGGGAGAAGTATAATATAAAACTATAACTTTAGACCGTAACATAAATTCGGTGAGGCATAGAGTCTCGTTCAAATTTACTTTCCTAGTAGGAACGGCTCTAAAACGGAAGTAACACTACGAAATACGATTAATGGACGGTCTCCCAAGCATACATTTATGGTTTAATTAACCCAACGCCCTTAATAAGATTAATCACCTTAAAACCTTTAACAAAAATACATTAAATCAAAAAATCGATGGGGAAGTACTCTAACAACGTAACCTTTCCGGTGGGTTAAGAAAGCCCGGTTAAAAGGGAACTTCCACTAAGGGAAGCACTCTGGGTTATATATATAGAGAGTTTTCTCTGCTAGGCCATAAAGGTAATACACCCATAAGCACTCACTAAAAAAAATTACCCCCTCTCCCCATATCACATAATCACTTAAAGGATTACCCGTATAGGGACAACTTTAGAACAACTAAAATAAGCCATTTAAGGGGCCATAAAGACTCCTACTCCTAGGAGGAGGTCAACAAAAAACAAGTACAAGGTAAGCAAATTCTCGGCTACCACTAGGTATATACCTACAAACTTAACAAACACGGGAAGCTCATAAAATTTAAAGCACACCTCATTATCCGTAGAGATCAATAATTAAGAGATAAGCGAAAAACGTATACTACTATACTCATAGGTATATCATTCTAAATCCTTATTACAACAACTACTCACTTCGATATAAAGCTTCTATAGTATAACACGGTAAATGCCTTTATATACATAATAATTAATAAGGAAGTGTATATATAACTCCTACCCGGATACCGAAAAACTAAACGGGTATTACACTTAAAAAAGGCGCTTTACGGCCTTAAAAGGTCACCTCTACTCTAGCAAAAGCACCTAAAAAACGGGCTCTTAGAATTCAGCTTCTAACGAGTTACTGGAGACAACTATTATTAGCAAAAGGAACAAGTCACGTTCTTCTTTTATATTGACGACTACGTCTTAGCCTTCCCTTATAAGTTTCACAATAAGGTAATAATATCAATAAAACAACTTCAGGAACAATACCATTTAAAAAATGGTCACGAATTACAATAATTCTTAGGAATTAAAGTTCTAAGGGACCGAAAAGCTAAGAAGATCTAACTCTCACAATCAGTATTTACTAAAAAAGTAAAAAGACTCCTACTAAACGCTAATAAACCATTCAAAACACACTACAATACCCCTATAACAACTATTAAACTTTTCCCTTATAAAGAGATAACTGAACTATAGGAGATTAAGAAGTATTTGTCACGGGCCAAGGCCCGATCAGAGGCCTCGGAACCACTCGGCCATGTCCAACGCCAACCGCTGCTTACTAAGCTTGACCAGGCCTAGGTAGACCTGATCAGGATCTAACGGATTTATGGGGTAGTAGACTTTTCCTTCCTTTCTCCTTATTTTAAAGATACTCGTAGTAGTTATTATAATTAATTGTAATATACGTGTTTGGACTGTTATATTATTTTTAAGATTATTAAAGGTAATTAATTGAATATTTAGTATAGAAGTCTACGATTTATATGAGAGTAGTAAGAAGTTTTAGATGAGTTAACTTAAGGAGTCCCTGAACATCTAAAGTTGATTAGTATAGCCTGATTAGACTTAGAGGTTATTATAAACTCGAAATGATGTGTGTGTGTATTCGTAGTAGAGTATTTTAATTATGTTATTAAGTATACTATGGTCACTATTGAACGTAGAACGCTAAGATAAGTGATAGTTACGTGATAATGGAAGGTAACGTTGAATTATTTGGAAACTCGTAGTAGTTAGTGTAGTTAATTGGATAATTTGTAACCTAATTATAGGAGATATGGATTACCTAAGTAATTAAATAAGAGATTTAATAAGAGTAGATTCGATTATTATAGGAAGCCCTAGTAGAACTTAGGTACTGTCACGGGCCGAACCCGGTGGTTATGCCCGGGCTATGCCCGTGCTCGCACTGGTGCCCCACTAGCGCCCCACTAGCGCCCACCCCCTAGGAAGCAGAGATTTCGCACCATATCGTAGTTTACCCTTTTCCTCTTCAGCTTAAAATAAACAATATTTAGCTACCTTTTGGTTGAGATAAGGCCTAGGACCAGCCCTTTGCATATTTTAAGCTTAGTTTTATTTATTATATAAGATACTACTAGGTTGAGCACGGCTTTTTACTAGTTACGAAGTGGAATCCTAGGTTAAGTGCAGCTCCTTAACGATAGATCGATGAACGTCGGACACTAAGTAAAGTATAGCTCTCCACTAGTTAAGAAGAGGATATTAACTAGTATAATAGCTGATGAACTACAGGCCTAACTATAGTTAACCTTAAACGAGGTCCTTAGGCCCCTATAGGCGAGGATTACTGAGTTCTCTAATGAGTTAGAGTAAAGCCGAGGTTTAGGGGTAATAATACTGACCCTTATGGAAAATGTAGGTACCGAAGTCCCGCTAATAGGCAACCACCACCTTGTAATAGAGATACCGATGCACTGTAAACCGTTACTAATACCCTTAAAGTTCTCGGGGAAATAAAAGGACTACCCTTCTTAGGTGTAGTAAATGAGGGACAAAATCACCATGGATAAAGTATTCTACCCTATTAACTAGGAACTATAGTACCTAATTAACTCCTATTTAAACACGAGTCCTTAGTAGGTGGTTACCATGTTCTACGTAGCCGGGGGGCCTAAAGGTCAACGTAACCCCGAAGATTTCATATCCTACCTTAATAAAACCTACTAAGACCCGAACACCTAACCCCAAACTATAGCCCAACTATAAACCCTCTATTAGAAAGATAATAAGAAATTAATTATTTTTTTATTAAAGTTTAAATAAATAATAGTAGATATAGGAGGTAGTACGTAGCTTAACACCATTAAAATTACTATGTTGGAAAATGCCCTTACTTCCCACTTAAAGGAGTACCTAATCACTATTTCCCTATTAGGGGAGTATACTTAGTGGCTTATTAGGGTATAGGACGTTACCTAAAAGCTAGAGTGTATAATACCTATTACTACTAAACGGGAGCGTCGCTGGTCCCTAACCCTAGCCCCTTTATAGAAGGATTATAATGGAGATGTTCAGATAACTAGTATTACTCACACCTTATTAACTTGAAAAAAGAAGAAGGACCGTTACCGCCGCTACTCCTCGGGTAACCCACCAGTGGACCGCTGTGAGTACTTTTATTATAATAAAAAAGGTTATATTACTAGGAATTACCGGAAAAATGTTCCTAGGTAAGCAAAGGTTGCCTGTACTAAGGTAATAAAAAAGTAAAAGGATCCCGGGTTAAAAAAAGAGGACTAAAAAACCACTAATACCTCCTTTAATAAGGACAACTTAAGAAAAAAGTAACTTTAATATAAAATCGGGTACCAGAGCCGATGAAGGAGGAAGCTAAAAGATAGGAGTCCTACTAAGAAGAGTAGTAGTAGAGGAGTTAAGGGTTGACCATTATTTAAATAAGGATTAATAAAGGACACTTAATACACACCCTCATCGATATTAGCTACGACGTCTACGTAATAGTGGATTAGTCTCTCTTTAGACGCCTCCGACTACTATTAATGGATTAGAAGAAGCGTGCCCTACGAGGGTATACGTAAAACAGGCCATCACCTAGTAATACCCAGGGTATGGTTGTCCTAAATTTGGAATTAAGTGGCCACACTTAGAAAGTTTACGTATACATAGTAAAAAGCCTAGACCCCCCCATATTCCTAGGGAAGCCATAAATAAAAGTGAATTGTGTAATATATAACACCATTACTTAGTGGGTATACTATAGTAAAAGAGGAGTAAATGTATACCTCTCTAATTAGGAAGAACTAGCTACTATAAAAGAGATTCGTATAACCCAGTTATTAACGGCCCCTGCGTTTATAGTTATATACCAACGAGTGAAGTATTAAAGGGCACTAGAGGCCTAGGTTATAATTATAAATTTAAGGGACATCGAGGACGTACTAAAAGAAAAAAAGCTTATGGATATAAAGGAACTCGTCCTAGGCTAGGTTTATAAGGAGTTTAGAGACTTATTTGACCCGGAGAAGGTATACTCGGTGCCCCCTAGGAGGCCAGGGGTTAACCATAAGATCCCCCTTATTAAGGACACTCACGGCTAGGAGCCTACACTTCTATGGGGACCCTTATATGGGATGTCCTGTGAGGAACTCTTAGTCCTAAAAAAAGACACTAAAGGACCTATTGGATAAAGGGTTTATTCGAGTTAATAGCTTGTTAATGGGTACCCTAGTATTATTTATTAAGAAGCTTGGTGGGGGAATTCGGTTTTATATTAATTACCGAGCCCTTAATAGTATTATAAAAAAGAACCATTATCTACTACTACTTATATTAGAGACCCTCCGATAAGTAACTACTATGTAATAGTATACGAAGTTTAACGTCGTGGTTACGTTCCATAAGATTCGGATCGTAGAAAAAGACGTCGAGAAGATAGCATTTTATATAAAATACGAATTCTTTGAGTAATTAATTTACTTTTTTAAACTCACCGGGGCCCTAACTACGTTCTAATAGTATATTAATATAATTCTCTAAGACTTCTTAGATGACTTCGCCACCACCTATTTAGATAATGTTCTAATTTACACATCTAGGTTAAAGAAGAAGTACAAAGAGAAAGTATGGGTGGTCCTCCGGTACCTAATAAAAGCCGGACTACGATTAAACCCTAAGAAGTATACTTTTTAGTCAAGACCGTGAAATATGTTGGGTTTATTATTATTACTGAGAAAGGGATCTTATGTAATCCCAAGAAGTTAAGAGCTATTACTAAGTAGTTACCCCTTAGAACTATAAAAGGGGTTAAAAGTTTCCTTAGGTTTACGAGTTATTATCGCATTTTTATACCCAACTATACTATTATTATTAAGCCCCTTACAAAACTTATAAAAAAGTCGGCTATGTTCTACTAGGGACCTAGTTAAGAAAAAGGATTCTAGGAGCTTAAGTGGCTATTTAGTATAGAGCCGGTGTTTCCCTACTTTAACCCTAAAGGAAAGACAACAGTAGAGATAGACTATTCAGGGTTTACCTTAGGCGGTACCCTTATGCAAAAAGACTCTAATAAGCACTAATACCCCATCGCGTTCTACTCATAAAAGCTATCACTAGTTAAGTATAATTACCCTATCCATAATAAGGAACTACTCGCTATACTCGCATACCTTAGGGCCTAGAGAGTAGAACTACGAAGTATAAGTAACTTTAAGATTTTTACGGATCACAAAAAATTTAAATACTTTATAACAAAGCAGCACCTTACCGAGAAGTAGAGTTAGTAAGCAGAAAAGCTAGCCTAATACAACTTTTATTTAGAGTACCAACTAAGAAAGGAAGTAATAGTCCCCGATGCCCTCTCTTAGAGGGAGCAGGACGCCCCCTAGGGCTAGGACAATAAGAGAGAACAGGGATACGTACTCTAATTAATACCTAACCACACTATCCCAAAGGAAAGAACTGGTGCCCCCTAAGTGGGCTACACTATAAACGATTTACTAATACTCCTATACATAATAATATTTACGAATAATAACTAGTTATAAATACTTTAGGACTAGACTATTAAAGAAAATAGATTATACCGTTAAGCTTATGAGGTAGTGAAGTAGGGACAGTGCAGTTTCCCACCAGAGTTATAATTAAAAGTCCAGATCGCGGAATATGCAATTAATAAGCAATAAAGGTTAACATTCCGGGACAAAATATGGGTTCCCGGAGGAAAAGATAATAACGACCCTTCAAGCCTACTACGAACAAGGGTTATATAAGAGTACTACAATTCTAGCACCAGTGGTTACCCGGGGCGTAATAGCACATTCAAAATTATAAGCCAACACTTTTACTAGCCGGGGCACTCCCAGACGATCAAAAAGTTCACAAGGAACTACTACATATATAATAATATCCATATTTAGAGGTAAGCTAAGAAGGGGTTACTTAAGTCCCTACCTATCCCCCTCTAAATAAGTAGTGACTTATTAATGGATTTTATTACTAATCTACCACCAACAAAAAAGAAGAAGTCCCATTATATATGGGTTATAATTAATTAGTTAAGTAAAGCATTAATACTAGAAGAAATAGAGATTATGGACGTAGTATTTTGTACTTAGTAGTTCCTTTATAACTATTACTATTTCTATGGGATACCTTAGTTAATCGTAAATAATAAAGGGTTAAACTAAGTTAATAACTTTTAACGGGAATTCTATAGGTTAACCAGGGTTACCCAACTACTAAGCACCGCCTACTACCCACAAACTAATAGGGGAACAAAGTGTATAAACCAAGAAGTTCAGGCTATTTTACGGACCTACATTACTTAGGCCTAGGATAATTAGGGAGGGTTACTTCCTATAGTATAACTAGCCCTACAGAATAGAACCAATTTAGTAACTAGTATCTCTCCATTCTTCATAAAACACGGGTACCACGTCGACCCGTTACTAATTATAGAAAAAAACAATAAAAGACCACCTAACCGTGGAAAAGTGGTTATAGATGAACTAGTAGCCAAAATAAAGGACGTTATAATATTTACCTAAGCTACAATAACCTCAACGCAGCAGCACTACGAATTAAACACTAACCATCACCGGTCACCAATAAATAAGTACTAGGTAAGTAATAAAGTCTAGTTTAACATCGTAAACTACAAATCCCTGCACCTAAGTAAAAAGCTTATATAACTATACTACTAATACCAAATTACTAAGGTGGTGAGTATGCACATAGTAGAGTTAAATATACTAAGAGGGATTTACCCGTAATTCCACGTAGACGTCCTCCGGAGGTCAACTAGTGACCCCCTCCTAAGCCAAATTCAATTAAATTACTAGCCACCACTTATTAGGGAAGTAGATAACGAGGATAAGTAGTAGATAAAGGAGATTTATACTATTAAATGGAAAACGATGAGTAAAGGGAGAAGACGTAAAGCCCTAGTAAAGTGGGAGGGCTATATCAACCCCACGTAGGAACTAACCGGTACTATAAAGGAAACGGAGGCGCTAAACCGTTACAAAGAGCACTATGGGCCGATATTAGAGAACAACGGAGACGCAGCGTATACGCACGTGCCCCCCAGGAGGCCAACCAGGAACTAGAGGCCGCGGAGGGGGGAGGAGGGGGGTAGTATCACGGGCCGAACCCGGTGGTTATGCCCGGGCTATGCCCGTACTCGCACTGGTGCCCCACCCGTGCCCCACTAGTGCCCACCCCCTAAGAAGCAGAGATTTCGCACCATATCGTAGTTTACCCTTTTCCTCTTCAGCTTGAAATAAACAGTATTTGGCTACCTTTCGGTTGAGACAAGGCCTAGGACCAGCCCTTCGCAATAAATATATTAACGGATATAACAGCCTTAGACCATTATAAGGCTAATCACGGGAATATCCCTTAGGAAAGGAGGGGAGGAAGGGGGTAATTATTATAAACTAAAGCCCGATTAGAGGCCTCAGAACTCCTTAGTTATATTTAATACTAACCACTATTTACTAAACCCAATTAGGCCCAGGTAAACCTAATTAGGACCCAACGGATTTATAGGGCAACAGACTTTTCCTTCCTTTCTCCTTATCTTAAAGATACTCATAGTAGTCGCCATAGCTAGTTGTAATATACGTGCTTGGACCGTTACAAGAGCCCCTGCTTCTCTAATAAAGAAGAGGCCATGATTATTAACCCAGTTAACTAAATCGTCTCCCCTGTTCCAGTTAACGGATCCGGGTTCCTAGGCAAAATAATAAATATTAAAATCCCCAGCTATTAGGGTTCTTCTTAGTAATTAATATCCTAAGAGAGTGATAGTTATGTGGTTATTAGGGTCACCTAGTAGTTTATATATATTAATAATTATAGTGTTATTAATTTTTAACCATAGGATGTCCCTGGTCTGAATGGGCCTTTGTTGTTATATTTAAAGCTTTATCCCTTTCCGTATATAAGTTATTACCCTAGGCCTTATTTCCCTATTATTTCAGAAATCCACTAGAATATAAGAATTAAACCTAGGGTATGTATTAATTTGTATTCTATTGGTGTAACCTATCCAGGGCTCCTATATAAGTATTATATTAACCTAATTAGCCCAGTAAAACTCTAAGAAAGTTATATATATTAGGGGCTTTTTGCCCACATTATATTAGGCTATACGTAATACCCATAAGGGGGCCTATTTCAGCCTACACCTCCGAATTGAGGTCTAAGTGGTTATAAGTATTAGTAATATTATAATCAGGCTTATAAGCCACCCTTTAGCTCCTATTTCGGAGAGGGTGAATAGGGTGGTTGGTCCAAGGGAGGGCCTCGGGGTCTTCCGCCTCGTCTTTATCTATATTATTAACTAAGTTCCCATCACCTAAGTATAAAATCAATCCTTAGGAGGGGGTCCTAATGTATAAGCACTTAAAGCCAAGTTATTGGCCCTAATTAGGAGGGGAGTCCTAGGGTTATTAAATACTGCTCTAGGTGGTGGTCTGGTTAATACTGTCGCGGGCCTCGGAGGCCTTTTACCCAGCCTTCCGAATCCGTCCACATTCCTTTTAGCTTAAGAAGGTAAAATAACTATTAACTATTAGGGGCCTAATTAGACAATCCGTATAGCTGGCCTAAAAGGGCCCTAAATAGTTAATATACTTTGGCTTAGTTATATAAGGCTCGGTCTCGTAGGAGTTTAAGGGCTTACTATAGTTGTTATAGAATAGCCGCTGGTTATAGTACCGGTTTATGTGGTATCCCTAGTAACCAGGGTTATACCTAAGTAGGGTCCTCTTTTCCCTAATAAACTGGGCCTTATTATTCTGGTTAAATAATTTAAAAGGTAGTACCTTAACTATAAAAGAGATAACCTAAGTAACTTCGTTTATAATAGGGTTTAGGCTAAGGTGGGATTACTAGGCTAGGACTAGGTCGCGGCCAGTCTAGGTAATAGCCTCCTCCCTAAATAGAGTTAATATATTAATACTTTCCCCATCTAGGCTTTAGAGCTTAAATAGGCAACGTAGAATAGCGTATATAAACTATTTTATAAGGGTTTTTATTTTAAAGGCCCCTAAATAGTTTATTAGTTTTTATTTATTTCTAAGAAGGTTTTATTGAATTGGTTTATTTAGGGGTTTTGAGGAGTATTCAGTTAAGATATAGTAAATGTGTAGAGTATCTCCTAGTTATAAGCTAAGGGCCTAGTAAATTATACAATATAATACAAAAGGGGCGTTTTTCCGGGTAGTATCCAAGCCTTCCTCGGGGATACGGACAAAAACCCGGAGGTCCTTTAGCTAAGCTTAGGTTTATGGGTGGGTAGGGGCTCGGTTTTAGGCTAGGGCGGAGGCCGGGGCTGAGATTAGGGCTAGGGCCGGGGCTAATACTATAACAGTAACCCAATTCCGGGTTAGAGTTCGGGCAACTTCATTATTCATAAGCTTTTTCACAGCCTAAATCACATAAGCGGTAACCTCTTTTGTAATCTACTTTTTAGGTCCCTTAAAACTAGAGACCATATTATTAATAGACTGGGCGATAATCAAAAAGACATCCTTTCGGGCCTCATAAAGTCTGGCCTGTTCATCAAGGGCAGCTAGGATAGATCTAGTAGCCGCCCCGCTTGTGTTTAGGGGCCCCTTTACCGTAGAGGGGGCTATATCCGGAGTTTTAAGCTGGCTTCCCATAAGGCTGGGCCGGAATAGCTGGGCCTTAGTGTCACGGCGGCGCTTAGCCCTTAAGGTAGGGGTTAGCTCCGGAGGTGTCCTAAAGCCCCGATTAGGGCCAGCTAAAGAGGCCGGCTATAGTCCAGTGCTCGCTGGAGGCTATGAGGTCATCATAAGAGGGCTTTAAGAAGGAGAGGTGAAGACTTTTCAACTATTAAGGATCTTAGTGGTATATCACCTATTTCACTAATAGCGGATGCTAAGAAAAATTAGGTGAGAGGGAAGTTGTTTAACGAAGTAGAAGGTCAGGGGTATTCAGGAGTCAGCTTTGGGCCTTGTTGTGGATGCCAACTTAGCATTTGGCATATACCAGAACCCCCTTTTCTAGTTTCCCCTATAACAACTTAACCCATAATTCCTATCTCCCCTGGTCTCGCTTATCCATCACTCACTTCCTCCATACTATATTCGAGGAAAAGAAGGAGGTTATCCTGAATGAGCTGGCCAACGCTGACTCCGATATACACCTTGGGTTTGATCTATGGACATCAGTAAGTTGTTATGTAATTATGGTTATTATAGCCCGCTTTCTGATCAAGGGTAAAGGGCCCTAAGTACGACTCCTCGCTCTCAGACGTCAACTGGGTACTCATGATGGGGTCAACCTTACTGAGACTCTATTGACTGTCATCAAGGAGTGGTAAATCACTCATCAGATCGGTATAATTATTGTAGATAATGCCAGCTCTAATGACACTTGTATTCGTAGCTTATTTCCTCACCTCAACCCAGCTATAAAGAGCTAAAGGGATATAAGAGTACAGCGAATTCGTTGCTTTGGTGACATCCTCAACCTTGTCTCTAAGGCATTCCTATATAGTAATAATGCTAAGAGCTTCGAGCATCAGTCAGATGCCTATGTCCTCCTTCACCAAGATGAGGCTAACATATACTATTAGCGGAAACCTGGCCCTATTAGTAAGCTTCACAATATTATAAAACTCATTAAAACTTTGCTTTAACGTACCCAGAAGTTTAAAAAGGTATTTAGGGAAGTAACTAAATAACCGGATAATGGTTTCCTCTTATTAGAAGAGACTCTACGAGAAGTTGAGCTTATTTTGGATAATACCATAAGGTGGAATTCCACTTACCTAATAATTGAGTAAGAGATCCGACTAAAGGACGAGATCGAGGGGTTTTGTGGCTCTTAGATAATACTGACCCTATCCCTACCCAAAACCTCTTTTCTATAAACGACTAACTACAATTAGTAGAGATTATAATTATCCTAAAGCCCATATGGAAAATGACTGACTATGAGAATATAAGGCTTCGGTGAGTATGGTACTTATGGTCGATTTTAGGAGGTTATTATAGTAATAGAGTATTTTCTGAGTTACTTCGAGGGATAGAAGATGTTTTATGGGGTCATAAACGATGATTCCTCTAAGGAATTATAAGAAGAAGAGTTAGTCTATTCATAACCCTAGGTTAGGCGGTTACTATGTCCTCGCCATCCCCCTGGTTATTTACATAATTCTTAGGGGGACCCCCCTTTAATTCAGTTATCACAATAACCTCGCTTCAACGAGGCTACTCTATCCCCTCATACTCGCTAAGAATACATTGCTAATATCCCCAACTATGAGGATATAGGCCATAATACTCAGCACTTACTTCGAGCCTCCATCAACAACGGCCAAAAGAAGTTGGATAAGTACTATACCTTAATAGAGGAGTCTCCTTTATATGCCTCTGCCCTTCTTCTCCATCCCTCGTTTAATCTAAAGTATCTCATGAAGAACTGGTGTTCTGAACAATAATAACAATGGGTATCTACTACGAGGTCAACTTTAGTTTATTATTTTAATCGATAGTACCCCCTTAACTAGCCTGATCACTAGCCAATTATAACCCCACGGCCTAAGCCTTATAATCCAAATAACTTTAAGCAATGGGTTATAGTAAAAGCTATTATTATTAACGAAGAAGAAGAGGAGGAGGATGAGTTGGAGAAGTATCTACAACTTCAGCGATAACCCAACTATGACCCTATTCGCTGGTGGTTTAATCATAAAGCTGAATATCCTCGACTCAGCAAGTTAGCCTTAAGCCTCCTCGCAATACCCTCACAGCCTACTGACTGTGAGAGGGCATTCAGCGCTACGAAGCTTAGTCTCACCTCTCAACGGCTATCTATGGATCCATCCCTACTTAAAGAGATCCAGTACTTAAGGTAATAGGTGAAGAGGGGGGCTATTGACCTTTCTGGCAATTATGAATAGCTTCATGAGTCAATCGAATCAATTAATTATCAATCAATCAATTATACGGCGAAGATTTGTCAATCAATCAATTATACGATCGCGGCGAATCAATCAAGTCAATTATGGGGGTCATAATTGACTTGATTGCTTTGAGAGCAGTGCTGGCCAACCGGTGGTACTCAACTGGGTAGCTAGGTATGGGTAAAAGACTGCATTTATCTCTAATTTCTCCCTTAGAACTGGGAGAAGTCCTCGTCTATATGAGCCTGTGTATTTTTCTTCTTTGTTTTTCCTGATATTTTTGATAGGCCAAAGGACATGGCACCTTATTTCTTTTGTCGTGAGGCTAGGAAAGTGTATGCCGATGAGGCAAACCCCAGGGTTAACAACATGCGTGTCATTCGAGACCGGATTACAATTGTGTCAAAATATACCATGATGCCACCCGAGTCTACCTGTTAGAGCATTCTCTATGAATCTATTGCCCGCAAGCCCAAGCGCTTCCCTCGGTTGAAAGGTAAAAAACACCGGGCAGCCGACTTTCGAGAAATCTACACTGAATTCTTGGTTCAATTCCCGCCAAAAAGCCCTATTTTTCATCCTCGGCAATGTATTCCTCCGGAGCGACAAAGTCTTCCGACGCCCACGTCTTTGCGATGTACCTAGGATTGCATTAGTATGTCGGTCTACCTATACACGCACGAGCGAGCATGAGTTGGGCTAACTTAGTGTGACTGCCTCTTGCGGCAAGCTCTCCCTTCTTGTTGAAAAAGATAACGGTTGTGTACGCAAGAGTACGTCCCACTGTGATACGTCAGTGGGGCCATCCAAAACCTGGGCAGAGAAGCCTACTCTTGTCGCAGATAGCAGTGCCCGTCATGATGTCACCAGGTGTACCTCCAGGATTCAGATACGTTACTGTTCTTGTCAGCCAGGCGCTGGAAGCATCCTTGAAAGTCAACTATCAATCACGAACCGTTAATGTCAGTCGACACACCTGTCATGAAGCGGCCCTTGGACGCGACGGCCAGAGAGCCGCCTAGATCTACGAGACTGGCGAGAGTGCCGCCATGGATGGTTTGCAGACGGTTCTGGGCTGGGTCAATATTATTATGCCCTTGTTTTACGAGACCGGAGCGCGTTTTTCACATACCGTGTGCTCCTTTTGAATAGCCAACTCAAAGTCGACCTTGCCCACAGATGCGGCGGTTACCCGAAACTGAAAATGAGTGAGAAACGGACCGGCTACGAAGGAAAGAAACATGTCATACGTTATTCCCGAGCAACCTAAAGTCCTCTTAGCTCCCATTGAGACAGTAAATCACTGGTGAATGAGGATGCATAGACGCAGACGCAGGTGTAACTCTCAGACTCACCTCGGCTCAAGCCCAGAATCTTTGGCGAAGGAGTTGAGAACCTGTGGAACCATGAGCTCTAAATGCCACTCATTAGGTCAGTTAAAACGTACAGATCGCACGAAGCGAAGGGGAGGCAGCTTGGGAGGCATTTTCGGGGGCGTGCAGGTGGATATGTCGTCGCTGGGTTGAGATTTAGTCGTGAAAGTTCAGGATGAGTTCGGCGAGCTTCGGCATTTGGAGGGAGTCACGATATGACGTGCCCTGAGGTACCGAGCGGACGGGAGGCAGCTTGGAGGCCGATAAGATTCCGATAAGTCAGTGATAAGCTACATGATAAGATAAGCCCAGGCACCCAAGGTGGGGCCTCAGCCGGAACCTCAGGCGGAAGCCTCCGCTGCCTAATCCCTGTCCCCTGATTGAATGACGGATCGTCTGTCGCAAATAATCGTAAACTTTCCAACCAGACGCACACGGCCATTCGCGAACCCCCCGACCTCGACACCAAACCCCCCAGCGCAGCACCTCAAGCCCAGCTTGCGCCTTCCTCGATCATGAGATAACAGAGATCGAATACTCTCCCTCCGAACCGCGTGCAGAACCCTCCCAACATGTCGGTCAGCTCGGGTCAATCGCTCCAGCTGGCCGACTACCTGGAGAAGCTGCCAGGCACGACCTTCAAGAAGCTGTATCTGCAGCCGTCGACGGCGTTTGCCATCTTCCGTCGCATGATACCGCCGCTGGGTGAGCAGCCGTCGCCGATTGTCTCCTTCGGGGTGACTTCTTGGACAATGGAACCAGCTAGCTGACCCAAGAGCTTCCACACCTGCAGCCAAGACCATCGTCATGGCCATCCTGTACATGCCCAAGCCCATGCTCCTCGAGGACCTCGATCTCTGGGTCAAGCCCGACTCGCGAAGGTACGCGCAAAGCACTGTTAAATCATTGCAGAAGGAGCGCATCAGCCTCTAACACGTCCCTCTCTCTTCCTCCACAGACAAAAAGACCAGGCCATCTCGACCCTGCGCAGCCTGCACATCCTCTCCATCACCGCGCCCTCAAAAGGCCGCCCGCAGGAGATGTCCCTAGCGACAAACTTCAAGAACTCGCTCCGCCTCGCCCTCGAGGGCGGCGGCGACCACAACTCCTTTGGCGTCCCCTCCTCCCTCCCCGCCCCGCCCGAGACTACCGTCGCCTTCCTCGACCGCTACGCCCGCCGCAAGTGGGAGGACATCCTGCACTTCATCGTCAATACCGTCAACCCCGGCTCTGCGGACGTCGGCGGGCCTAAGTCGTCCGTTAAAAACCTCCTCGTCGCAGGCCAGCTCGTCCGCCGCCAGGGGTCTGCCGTCGGCATCACCCAGGCCGGCTTCACCTTCCTCCTCCAGGAGTCCAACGCCCAGGTCTGGACCCTCCTGCTCCTCTGGCTCGAGGCCACCGACCATGCCGTCGACTCGGCCGGCATGCAGAGCAACGACATGCTCAACTTCCTCTTCCTCCTCGCTAGTCTCGAGCTCGGAAAGGCCTATGACACGGATGCCCTCACCGAGGCCCGCCGCAACATGCTGCCCAGCCTCATCGATTTCGGCCTTGTCTATATCCCCCCGCACAAGACCCAGCAGTACTTCCCCACGCGCCTCGCGACCACGCTTACCAGCAGCTCTAGTGCACTGCGCAGCGCGGGCGCAGGCTTCTCCGCCGCCCTTGCCGCCGCGACGGGTCCCCGGCCCATCAACGGCCTCACCCCGGGCGGCAACGAGGAGAGCAAGGGAGGAAGCATCATCGTCGAGACAAACTACCGCGTCTACGCCTACGGCCAGACCCCCCTACAGATCGCCGTCCTCTCCCTCTTCTGCAAGCTCAAGCTCCGCTTCACGGACATGGTCTCGGGCCGCCTCACGCGCAATTCGATCCGCAACGCCGTCGAGCGCGGCATCACCGCTGACCAGATCATCTCGTACCTCGCCGCCCACGCCCACGAGCAGATGCACCGCGTCGCCGCCATGCGCTCCAAGCCCGTCCTGCCACCGACCGTCGTCGACCAGATCCGGCTGTGGCAGCTTGAGACAGAGCGCATGACCACCACCAGCGGCTTTCTTTTTCGCGACTTCGACAGCCCCAAGGAGTACGAGGACATCGCCGGCTACGCCGCAGAGGTTGGCGTTCTCGTGTGGCGCAACGACAAGCTGGGCATGTTCTTCGCCAGCAAGCACGAGCAGATCAGAGACTACCTCAAGCTCAGGAAGAAGGCCGAGGATTAGACGAGAGGGCTTTGTACGACTGTAGGAGAGGCGGGGCGACCTGGCGGGGAATTGTCAATGGTGCCGAGAAAATACAGGGTCACTGGATGCATTAGCAGGCGTTGGGGTCGGAAGATGCTTATGGTTGCTGTAGAAGTAAATGGGTATTGGTCCTGACAGTTGGGCTTTTATCTCTCATAGCCCTTATATACAGATACAGGGATTACTAGTCCATTTTACAGGTCTTCCAATGACTCCTCCCCTTGACTCCCCCTCTGGGGAGAGTCGCACAATGTGATGATACCTTCCAATATCCCTCCAGTCTCATCATAAACAAACGCCTACCCATGCCTTTTTTTTCTCTCTTGCAGAATGCTGCCCAATCGCTCAGAAGACCGTCGCCCGCTTCACAGTCCGGTACTTGCCCTCGATGATCTGCTTTTCGGGTCGGGCACCCATGCTCCGTCGTCCGCCGCTGAAGATGCGCGCCACGAGTCCCTTGTCCATGGTGGCGCCCTCCGGGAGGAGCGTCGCGCGGTTGTTGCTGCGGGCGTACTCTTCCTGCCACGCGCGTAGACTCTTCTGAGCTTCGGGAGTGGCGCAGAGTGAATCCAGGTGCAAGAAGATGCGCAGGCAGCGGGCATCTTCGTCCGACAGACGGGCGGCCTCCCGAGTGGCGGAGCTGCCGTAGCGATCCAGCGCGGTGGTGGTGCTGAGCGGGAGATTGCCGCGGCCTTGGTATGCCTCTTGCTGGCGAGGAAGGACGGTGGACTTGGAGGCGTGGGCCGACACAAGAGTCGAAAGCGATTGAGCCTGCAGCGCCTCTCCATGGAAGCGATCGTGTAAGGACAGGAAACGGCCCGTCCAGTACTCAGAAGGTTGGGGTGTGGTGACGATAAGCGGGTTGGTGTCGGCAGGCGTTGGGGGTCTAGACGTGCCAGTGGTAGGCGTGGCGGCCGTGAGGGTCGACGAGGAGCTGCTGATGTTGCGAGATGCCACTGTCTGCCGCGAGACCTTGCGCTCAGTCCCTGAGAAGCTCGAGAGAGAAGATCTCGAAAGAGAGGCGGTGAGGTTGGACAGAACGGTCATGGTACGGGATTTGGGGAGCCGCTTTCCAATGCCCCTTCGACTTGCTGGGCGTATCTTTGATTTCGCAGAGGTGAATGAGGCAGCGGTAAGTGAAGGGCTGCTGCCAGAGGAAGAAATGCCTGCTGGCTCTCGTACATGGATGGCTTTCTCCGGCGGTTGGTTTTCGTCATTTCTAGCTAAGTCGTTTCTAGTTTTGTCGCCTCCAGCTTCGTCGTTTCTAGCCGCTCCGGTGCCCGTAACTGCGTGAACGTCGGAACTGGCGACGGTTGGGTTGGACGACAGTGGTCCACCTTGTGAGAAGCTCGCCGACAGCCGTCGTACGTCTTGGGAAGAATCAGAGTTCTGGGCAGGTACGTTTGCTCGGTGCTGCCTTCCGCCGGGTCGTTCAAGTCGGGGCTCGCCTGGCGACAAAACCCGCGAAGACTGGTTGTTGGTGTTGGGCATTTCTGCCAGGATTCGACGGTCGCCGAGCCCGAAACGTCTTTGCGGATGGCGATAGAGAGGGTCGGTCCGCTGACTGGACATTGCTCCTCGCTGTGGTCCTTCATTCTCGGGCAATTCTCTTGCTTTTCCACGCTTGGATACTTGGATTTCTCCGTATTCCACTTGCTCCTGGTCTTGACCTGTCGCCGATGCGCGTATGCTTGGAACAATGGTGATGGTGTCAGCGCGCTCCAGAGGCGGACCATTGCTGCGAAGAACCGGGCCCTGGGGTGCTGAAATAGTCGGACGGGAAGCGGTCAGGCCCGATCTACGACCCTGGGAGGGACGAAATGAAGACGAAGATAGTCGATCACGCATTGTTCAAGGCTGCTTCTGTTGCTGCCTAGGTATGGTATCGGCGAGAAACAATGAGAATGACGACAGCGAAAAGGATGGACGACAACGAAATGAAAGGACAACAACGAAAAGGACGACCAGCGCGTCCTACAAGGCGCTGAAGACGGCTTGGAGGGTGTGATTTGGAAGGCGTGGGAAAAGTTTTGCTTTATGGTGCCTTCCAACTTCCTTGTAGACCCGGCATCTCCTTCCCGATCCTCTCTCTATCCCCTCGGGAACAGGGCAGTAGCGACGGGTAGGAGCGATGGGCAGGAGCCAAAATTATGAATGCATCGTCATCGGCCGTGCACTCGGTTTAAACAACACCCAACCCACCCCCAAACATCAACATCAACAAAACATCAGAGCACTCTTTTTTCATCTGAAAATCGCACCCAAATCTCACGCCGCCCTCGCCCATTGCCGGGCATATCCTCAGCCGAAAACTCGGTCGTCTGAGCTTCTGAGAATTCTGATTGCATATCTGCAATGGCCGATGCTGAAGACGGTCGTCTCTCTAACCCATTTCTTATGCATCTACTTTAAATGGCTTCCAGATACCTCTTGCCCGTCCTCAGCTCTCCCACCCCTCGATCTTGAAGCGGAACACCTCGTCGCCCTTGCCCCTCTCAATCGGGTTGCCGTTTCCATCCCACAGCGCCCTCTCGCGGTACGTCACGTTGCCGTCCCAGTCGACCATGATGATGGTTTGCCGCTGCGTGCCGTACAGGCCGATCTCGAAGCCCATGTTGCCCTGGGCCGGCGGGTCGGGTCGCTCGCCCAGCTGGAGGCTCTCTGCTGCCTTCTGCTCGTCGGTAGCAAAGTGGCCCGGCCCCCTCGCGACAGCCTCCTGCATGGCCTTCCGGTGGCTCTCGTCGCCGATGGCGGGGATGAAGATGGACTGCTTGAGCTCCTTGATGTAGTCCGTCAGGCTCATGTCGGGGTGCTTGGGCAGCGTGTCGGTGTCGAGGACGGAGAAGAGGCGCTCGGCCAGGGCCTCTTCATCCAGATCCTGGGCGACGGCTTTTTGGATGGCCTCCTTGATGAGGCGCTTGCCGTTCTCGACCTTGGGCCACGGGTTCGGGTCGTCGTACACGGTGTTGCTGAGGCCGTACACCTCGCCCCGCTGCTCGGCGATCCAGGGCACGTCCTGCAGGTTGTCGCAGCGGTTGGAGACGATGGCGATGCCCTCGAGGGCGCGGGCGGGTTCTTCGTCGTCGCCGCGCTTGCGCTTCAGCTTGCCGGCGACCATGGAGAAGCCGCCCACGCCCTTGACGCCGCCATCCTTGACCAGGTGGTTGACCGAATCGGGGGCGGACTCTGTGGGGTCGAAGCCGAGCCAGGCGGTGACCATGCCCCCGCGGCTGCGGGCGGCGTGGATGGGTTGGCTTGCATCCTGCAGATCGGTCTCGCGGTAGTTGGTCAGCACGGCGAGCTGGCCGGTCGTGGTGATGCCCAGCCAGGTACCCTTCTCTTCCCTCTGGAGATCCCGGGCGGAGAGGACGGAGGCACCGGACGGATGGGACCACCAGTGTAGCCGGGACGTGGGGCGGAGGATGAACTCGTCGCGGTTGTCGACGACGATGAGAGCGTACGAGGGGTGGGCGGTGGTGAGGAGGACGATGCACATGGCGGGCGGGGGTTGTTCTAGTGTCTTCTTATTCAAAAAATGGTGTGGTTCTGAGGTGATGTCGGACCTCTTTGTCTCGGATCAACCGCCTTTGATGGCTGCTGTTGGGCCAATTTCTTTTTCCCTCTCTGGCTTTGACTGATTTTCGTGTCGGTGTGTAATGTACGGTACCTTATCGATTTGGCGATATCCTCGGTGTTGCTTGCGTAAGGCGGCGAGGCGGAAACAATTCCTTCCAACCGGCAGCTAGCGGTGAATCAACAACGCCCAGACGTATGCAGGTGATGACTGATGCTGATTTGATGCCCGTGGTGTTTTGGGTCTGTCGGTTCGAGGTGCGTCACGGTGAGTTGTCGAGAGCTTGAAAAACCGTCGATGTCTCTCGGCCGGATGCTTCTTTTTAAAAACCTCGGATCTATGATCAGTCCACCTCGCATACGGGGTACGGTACGGGGACGTGAAGATCGGCTCGGCTCAGCCCAACTTGGCACCAGGCGTTGCTGCCTCGGCCTTTGGGGGGGTCATGCATCGTCTGACGGCGAACCTTGGCGGGCTGCTGGCAGCGTTGGCAGCGTCCACGGTGGCCGTTTTGTTCACACTCCGACAGCGGCGCCGGCCGGAGGATGCACCAGTGTGACAGCAGGGAACCTCGTTTTTCCAAGGACGGGGCCCTCTGTATGCGTCAGTAACAGTTGTTGGTGGCCAGCAAAACGCCCTGCGTTCTGTGCTGGCGGCTGCTGTCTTAGGTGCCGGAAACTGCAAGGCAAAGTAACGTGGCCCAGCAGCTGATTGCAGCTGACAGCGCAGTGACGTGCGGGGTGAGTCCAACTTGTTTGGGGAGAGGACGGAGCGGACGGTGGCTGATTCCGGAGGTGTGCCAGAGATGCTGAGGCTAGTGACACAGCGCTGTCACAGTGTAGGAACCTGTGGCGGTGCGACCATTGTGGGCCTATTGTTTGAATGCGGATTACGTAATTGCTTGGGTGATGGTCCGAGCAGCGAGCGTCCAGTGTGGCCGTCCACTGTCGCTGGTCGCCGTTCCCGCCCGCTACCATCCGCCATAACCCACAGGCAACGTCCCTTCGAAGAAAAAACTCAACATCAGGTCAGCGGAATCGAAGGCAGCTGCGAGACATTAAGAACCAGAAAGGGCTTACCACCCAACGGTCCTGCAACTTCCAATCGAAATGATTTTGCAGGAGGCTCCCTAGCGATCGGCAGTGGGGCCAACTCGCACTCTCGCCGGCCTCGTCATCGTGTGCGTGAGCAGAGGAGCATCACACCCCGAGCAGACGCGTCCATCTTCCCTCACCATCCTCACCGCCAGGCCGTTATCGTCCCGATGTCTTGTTTCTCCTCAAATCGTCTTGAATCGAGCATTGACTTCGTCAGCTATCGCCGTCCAGTCGTTGGCCTAGTCGTCACGAGTCGAGTCGGCAAAAGTGCCGTGCGCCGTATGCGTGGTGCCTTGGAACCAGAAACCGTTCTAGGAGCATCGGCGGCGGTGTGGGTATCATGGTTCCTTCCTCGTCGGCCGGCCAGGGCCATCTTTGCGGCGAAGTTTGGTCCCCATGGGCGAAAGAAACGGCCCCAGCGGCCACTCCAGGCGAACAAACCAGCCGGACCAAGCCGGAGACGGGAACGGGGACATGCATGGTGGGCTCAGAGCCACTGCGAGGCGCCTGTGAGGGCTCGACGACTGGCGTGACTCGTAAATGTGCCAAATTGAGGCATCTTCGAGAGTCGAGTTCGATGAGAGGAGAAGAATGGGCTCATTGCTGCTCCTGGCCTCTCGACTTTCGACCTTTGCCGTGTCACGAAAGATTGCGTGCTATCACTACAGCCACCGGCCCCATCATTTCTCGCATCATCTCGCCTCGTTTCCTCTATGATGGATTTGATCCGACTTGGCGATAACAGGGTCGCCTACCGCACCCAAGACTGGAAAGTTCCTGCGCTCCATGTCATCGCCAACGACCTTCCTCTTTAGGCCACTTGTACGACTGGCACTAGTCGCCTATCCGGGCCAGCAGTCACCGTTGCCTGATGCTAAGATACCGATCAAGCGAGTCTTACACCAACCAACAGCTGCACCTCAGCGCCATGTGAGCCCCCAACGGCGTATCCTTGCCAAGGGCCGCTCACTGAAGCATTCTTACTGCCTACGGCATGGCCATGCGCGTCCAATCTCCAGGCCGCGACGCCGCCGCCTTGCAGCCATAGTCGACGGCACAGTCAGACGCACTCACTCGCATTCGGTGGGTACTTTTGCCGTTGACCAGGCTTCGTCAACCTTGCCTGGGACACGCACGAGCTTCGTTGCTGAGATCTCGGGTGCTCTTCCGCGCAGGTTGGCCTCTGAGTCAACAGGCATCATCACCCTTTCCAGGGCATCCGTCGCGACATTAATATTAAGCTTGTTTGGACGGCTCCTTTGAAGGTTGAAGTGGTGCTCGACTCTCCAAAGACGTCTCTCTCTCTCTTTGAGCCGCATACTTTACGTAGATTTCCACCACAGCCCCGATCTCTGGCTGTGACCTTGATCAGACCCAAGGCACCGGTTACGACCTGGACACCATACGGAGCAGGCAACGTCACATTAGCGGCCGTTGCCAAAAAGCCTCCCCAATTCCGACATGAGCTCGAGGTGTCTCAACGACGACTCCATCGGGCCCGGCGTCCAAGGATGTCGCGGCAATTTCGACTTCACTCTCCGGTTTGAGAGAATCTTCCTGGCCATCATTCCTGCCGGAGTCTTCATCGCGCTTTCGTTACCACGCATCGTCTTCCTGGCCAGGAAACCAAGAATCGTTGACGCCAAAACCATTCAGTCAATAAAGCTGGTGTGTGATGAAGACTAGCACTCGTCTACAGCAGCGTCAATTGAACTAACACAACATAGACTATCATCGCAGTATTTGCGACGCTTCAGTTTGCGCTTTTCATCCTTCAGACAACAACCAGTGGCTCGCGCGTCGATGGCTTCGCCGCCGCCGCATCAGCTCTCGCCTTCATTGCCGCCTTGTTCATGATTGGCCTGTCCTATGCCGAGCACTCGCGAGCACCCAGGCCTTCCATGCTGTTGACCGGCTACATCTTCCTCCAGTTTTTGTTCGACATCGCACAGACCAGGACGTCCTGGCTGATGGCCAGAACGCTCTCGACCCAGCTCTTTGCCAGGCTCTTCACGGCATCACTGGCTGTCAAGATCGCCATCCTCTTTGTTGAGGCCCAGAGAAAGACGCGATGGATCCGCTGGACCGCTGAAGAGCACAGCCCCGAGGAGACGAGCGGCCTCTTCAGCCTGAGCGTCTACTGGTGGCTTAATCGCCTCTTCCTCCATGGGTACCGCAATGTCCTGAGCGTCAGAGACCTCTATGCTCTCGACCAAGGCATGATCGCCGAGACGATGCAGATTACGCTTTCCGAGGAGCTGGACAAGAACACCTACCGTGGCCAGAAATACGGACTCGCCAGACATCTGGCCAAGGCCCTCGCTGTGCCACTGCTTTTACCTGTGGCCCCGAGATTTGCGCTGATTGGGTTCAGTTTCAGCCAGCCCTTCTTCATCCAGACTCTTCTGGAGTATCTGCAAGACCCTGAAGCGTCCAAGGAAATGGGGTACGGGCTCATCGGTGCTGCTGTGATGATCTACTCGGGCATCGCCATCTCCACTGCGCTCTACTACTATTTCCAGCAGAGAGTCCTCTACATGTCCCGCGGCTGTCTCTCGGCGGTCATTTACAAGAAGACGACAGAGGCGTCGATCGCGGCCGCTGGAGATGCGGCCGCTGTCACACTGATGAGCACCGACATCGAGCGCATCGTTCGCGGGTTCTATGGCCTTCATGAGTTCTGGGCCAATATGATTGAAGTCGCCCTGGGTTGCTGGTTGCTGGAACGTCAACTCGGCATCTCCTTTATTGCACCGATAATCGTCATTCTTCTCTGTACCGGTGTTACCGTCGTGGTTGCAAAGCTCACCGGCGAGCGCCAGTCTCGCTGGATGGCCCAGATCCAGAAGCGCGTCGGACTCACCGCCAACGTCATCTCCAACATGAAATACTTGCGCATCTCCGGCATTACTGCGCCCGTCGCTGAGTTTGTCCAAAACATGCGTGTCGAGGAGATGAACGTTGGAAACCAATTTCGGTGGATGATAATCATCACCGCGATCGCCGCGCTGGCCCCGAACATGCTCTCTCCGGCTGTCACATTCGCCTTTGCCTCCTCGCGTCTCGATACCACCACCATTTTCACATCCTTCTCATTTTTGGTCCTGTTGAATGCACCCTTGGGCCAATTGTTTCAAATGGTCCCTGCCGTGGTTGCAGGCTTTACCTGTCTTGATCGAATCCAGAAGTTCCTCGAAGGAGACGCTCGCATCGACTTCCGACAATCCTCTCTTGCTGCCGCATCGACTGAAAGGACGTCCGAAGAGAGCCTCTATAGAGATAATTTGGAAGGAATCCCGCTGAAGCCTCTCTACAAGAGCGCACGTCAGAGCTCTGATGCCAACGCGCAGAATCCCTCTATCTACATCGTCGATGGCAGCTTTGGCTGGACTGCCGACAAGATGGTACTGCAAAAAATTACTGCCACCATTCCGGCATCTCAGCTCACAATTGTGGTCGGTCCCGTGGCCTCTGGGAAGTCTACGCTTTGCAAGGTTCTTCTGGGAGAGGTGCCCTTTAGCAGTGGCCTGGTATCTGTGCCATCACGCAATGCGGCTATCGGATACTGCGAACAGACGCCATTCCTCTCCAACGGATCCATCAAGGATAACATCGTTGGCTACTCCACCTTCAATCAAGCAAGGTATGACGAGATCATCGAAGCATGCATGCTGCAGACAGATTTCCTGCTTCTGCCCTATGGCGATGACACCAAGATTGGGAGCAACGGCATCATGCTCAGTGGCGGACAGAAGCAGCGTGTTTCCTTGGCCCGCGCTCTCTATCTCAACTGCAACCTCATGATCTTCGACGACATCCTGAGCGGTCTTGACAACGATACCGCCGGAGAGGTATTCCGAAGGGCTTTCGGGGTGGACGGCCTCATCCGGCGCCGCAGAGCCACTGCTGTCTTGTGCACGCATGCCATCAAGTACCTGCCTTTGGCCGACCACATTATCGCCCTCGGACCAGAGGGCAATCTTGTCGAGGAGGGAACCTTCGCAGACCTTATGCGGGACAAGAAGTACGTTGCCAGTCTTGGTGTAGCGGCAACAGACTCCGATACAGACTCCGAATCTGGAGAAGCCTTCGTCGACAAGGACAAGTCTGCTCAAGGATCGAAGCCCAAGCGTCCGCCAGCCGTTGCAGCCGAGCTGCTGGAGAAGTCGAGACAAACTGGAGACGTGAAAGTCTACGTACATTACTTCCGAAGTCTAAGTCTAGGTGCTGTCGTCACTTTCGTCTTGGGCTGTATTTCATACTCCACCTTCAACAGCTTCCCAACGATTTGGATGAAGTACTGGAGTGAGGATACGCTCCACAAGAGCAGCACGTATTACGCAGTGCTTTTCGGTCTCTTCAAAGTCCTGCAGCTTGTCTCCCTTCTGATCGGCGGTGTTGCTCTCATTATCTGGATGACCACATCTTCTGGAACCATACTGCACTCGCAGGCCTTGCGGACCGTTGTCAACGCGCCTCTGACCTTCTTCACCACAACCGACTCTGGCGTAGTCACGAACCTGTTTTCTCAAGACATGACCTTGATCGACAGCGAGCTGCCTAACGCTTTGCTGAACGCTTTACTTGCAGCAGGCGACGCCGTTGCAATGGGTGCTGTCATTGCTGTCGCCTCGCCCTACATGGCCATTAGTTATCCTTTCATGGTTGCTCTCTGCTGGATCATTCAGAAGTTCTACCTCAGGACCTCTCGCCAGCTGCGTCTCCTCGATCTGGAGTCCAAGAGCCCGCTCTAGTAAGTGAAGTTCTGTCAGCGTGAAATCTGCCTGAGCTAATGTTGACTAGCACTCATTTCCTCGATACGATCAAGGGCGTGGCCACCATCCGCGCTTTTGGCTGGGCGAGCAAGGACATCGCGTACAACCAGCACCTCCTCGATACATCGCAGCGCCCTGCCTACCTCCTCGCCATGATTCAACAATGGCTCGTGGTGACCATGCAACTCATGGTTGGTTGCATCGCCGTCATTCTCGTTTCGCTCGCTACCCAGCTGAGGACCAACTCTGGTTTCACTGGTGCTTCGCTGGTCACGCTGATGTCGTGGGGAGAGACCATTTCATTCCTCATTCGCTTCTACACTCAGCTCGAGACTTCAATTGGAGCTGTCGCTCGTATCACGACGTTTGCCGATAAGGTCAAGTCGGAAAGCCTTGAGGGAGAGGACGTCAATCCGCCAGAAGACTGGCCGGAGAAGGGCAGCATTGAGCTCAACGGCGTATCTGCTTCATACGGGTAAGCTGACTTTGATACAGTAGATTCTGCCATACTAATCCAGGAATGCAGGAATGAGCAGGAGGCGTCTACGGACGGGGAGAGCACTCCTCCATCCCTGGCGTTGAAGGATCTTGCGTTTTCGATTCAGCCTGGGCAGAAGGTTGCTCTCTGTGGAAGGACAGGAAGGTTAGTTGCTACCCTCTCGCTCTTTTGGATGGAATGACAAATGCTGATCCATCAAAGCGGTAAATCGTCTCTTATTCTCCTACTCTTGCGGCTCTTGGATCCTGTATCGACCTGCTCGCAAAACATCATGATGGATGGCATCCCGTTCCACCGCATCGACCGCTCAACCCTGCGCCGCCGGATCATCGCTGTACCCCAAGACGCCGTTTTCCTCCCTGACGGGAGCACAATCAAGTCGAACCTAGATCCGTTCAACGCCGCCTCGGATGCCGACTGTCTCTCCGTACTGCGGACGGTACAGCTCGCCACCTTCGTGGAGGAGAGAGGGGGTCTCCACGAGGGCATGACCGCGGACAGTCTCAGCGCGGGTCAGAAGCAGCTGTTCAGCCTCGGACGCGCGATCCTGCGGCGGCGGGTTAAGGACGCCAAGTTCAAGAGGCGCAGCGGCGGCGTCCTGCTGCTGGACGAGGTGAGCTCGAGCGTTGACCACAAGACCGACCGGTTGATGCAGGAAATCATCAAAGAGGAGTTTAGGGAGTACACGATCGTTATGGTCTCTCACCGTCTGGATATGGTGATGGACTTTTTTGACGCCGTCATTGTGATGGACAAGGGACGTGTTGTCGAGACAGGTAGCCCGAAGCAGCTTGTGGAGACGGAAGGAAGCCAGTTCGGCGAGCTTTGGGCGATTGAGAACCAGGGGAGAGCTCGGGAAGGCTCAAGGTGACGTTTACTACATCATAGAGGCACGATTTGGGCTTCATTTATTACAATATAGATACTTTTCATTCACGGGACGGGGCAAAATACAAAAACTTAACTCTTCATCATCCACATCTGGTAAAGTCGTGAGAATAATAACTTCTCATCAAACTTGCACTTCTTTGCGTCCATCGACGACATGAACCCCATTTCCGCCACAAGCAAAAACTTTATTGACCTCAACAACACTCGTGTTCTCAGACGAATCAGGCGTCTTCTCAGACCCAACCTTGCCCTTTCTTCCCTCAAGCCACGCCGCCTCAATCGACTCCAAACTCCGGTTCCGTGTCTCCTGCATCCAAAACGCACAGCAAATTGCACAAAGCAGCGCGCAGCCCCCGAAGAAGAAGTATGGTCCGGAGGTAGACGCAGCGAGGAATGGCGGGGTCGTCAGCGCCACGACGTAATTGGCAAGCCAATTCCCGCTCTGCGCCAGCGCGGCGCCGCTCCAGCGCGTCTCGCGGGGTAAGCTCTCGACGACGTAGGCGCGGAAGCAGATGGCGTACGTCGCGTTGAATACAGCCGCGAAGGCGTAGATTCCCACGATCACAACCCATCTTCCCGCGCCGGCTTCAGGGTGGACTTGGTGTGCTGCGTACAGCGAACCTAGAAGGAACATGATCGCCGCGATGCCGAAGCCGCCCGTCAGCGCGGACGTCCGGCGGCCCCAGCTATCGGCGAAGAAAGTCGCGGGGAAGGTGTCGGCGAGGATTACGAGTGCTGTCCCCCCTGAGGCGAGAAAGGTGGCTTGTTCGGAGGCGAGGCATGCTAGGCGGAATAAAAGAGGGCTGTAGTACAGGACTCCATCGATTCCTGCCGCTTGTTGCGATATCATCAGGTAGCAGGCGAAGAAGGTGCGGGAGCGGAAGGGAGGGGAGAAGGCTTTTTTGAAGTCGTGGAAGGAGTGGCGGAAGGTCTCGAGCATCGATTAACTTATTACCTCCTTATATTATTATTACATATATTAAATTTATATCTATTTCTTAGTGAGCTACTCAATCCCTATTAAAGTTATTAGTTAACTTAAAGCGATTAGGAGTATAATACCCTATTTAACTAAGTGGTCTACTTTTTTATTACTTTTCATCTTTTAATACTTTAGGGCTTAATAAGTATATATATTGTCGCAAAAGTGGAACCACAATTACGGGACAGTAATTGTGGGCTATATTATAACATATATTATATACTATAACTACCTTATATATTTTAAAAAAGCCTTCTTAGAAAAAATATAAAGCTTCACCTTATATCTCCCAACTCATACTAATATTATTAATATAAATATATATAAGTTAGCTTTAAAAGGTAAAGAGGTGCAAAGGGCTGGTCCTAGACCTTGTCTTAACCGAAAGTTAGCCAAATACTGTTTATTTTAAGTTGAAGAGGAAAAGGGGTAAACTATGATATGGCGCGAAATCTCTGCTTCCTAGGGGGTGGGCGCTAGTGGGGCATCGGTGGGGCACTAGGGTGAGCCTGGGTATAGCCTGGGTATAATAACCGGGTTTAGCCCATGATATTACCCCCCTCCTCCCTCTGCGTGGCCTCTAGTTCCTAGCTGGCCTCCTGGGGAGTACCTATGGATACACTACGTCTCCGCTATTCTTTAGTATCAGCTTATAATACTCTTTATAATGGTTTAACACTTTTATTTCTTTTATAATACTAGCTAATTCCTATAACGTGGTTCATCATCGAGCGGGACACCATCATCGACCAGGACACTTTTCCCACCTTTATCACTAACAACTTCCATATCTCAACTAAAATCAATTAAATCAATTATAACTACTCAGAAGTACTTAAACTACTTATTTCCACAACCTCTAAACAGGTTCTTACGTTATAGCCGGTTTTATAATAAATACCATAATATCGCAAACCTATCCAACGACGCTTTAATAACCCCTCGTTTTCCTCCTCTTCACGCCCTTCCTCTGTAATAATACCCTTTTCAGCTATAATATCCCTTACCTAAGACCCTTCTAATGCCCCTGTATCCTAAAATCTAGTTCTTTTAGCTCTACGACGCTTACTAAGGGCCGTATTTACATCTCGAAGATGGCGTAACTCTTCCTCCACAAGGGCAATTATATAGGAAATGTATTATAAACCTTTTGAAAACTTATTAGTAGTTTCACAAATTAGCATTAATGAGCTTCCCTGATGCTTAGAGATTCTTTCCTTTATAAGTAAAGACTAAGAGATAGCCTCGTTAATGGTTTAAGGTATTTTAGACACCCAAGGGTTAGGTAGCCTGATAGGGGTGTTCAGGGTTATTGGTGTCCGTAATTGTATATCTAATTTAGAAAGGATAGTTTAAGGGTTATAAGGAATAAGCCTAGCCCCTCTAAAACCCCCATAGACGTTTTCCTGGGTAAAGGTTTAAAGGAATACGGCCTTAAATACGAGGAAGAACTCGGGTTTAGTAATATAAGTAATCCGGGCTTTAATGAAGTGCTCGATCTGAGAGCCATATCTCAACTTCAATATACTATAACAACCAACATTAAGAGGTTGGGTTAGATGTGATAAATGAGCAGGCAGGAAGATAGTTATAATCTTATTCTTTTTATAATACTCCTCGAAATCGCTGTTAACGTGGTTTTTATGGTTATCGACGATTAGTATTCGATATATACTTCTTAATTATTATTCTAAGTATTTATTAATGTCACGGGCCGAACCCGGTGGTTATGCCCGGGCTATGCCCGTGCTCGCACTGGTGCCCCACCGGTGCCCCACTAGCGCCCACCCCCTAAGAAGCAGAGATTTCGCACCATATCGTAGTTTACCCTTTTCCTCTTCAGCTTAAAATAAACAGTATTTGGCTACCTTTCGGTTAAGACAAGGCCTAGGACCAGCCCTTCGCATATTTCAAGCTCAGTTTTATCTACTATATAAGATACCGCTAGGTTGAGCGCGGCTCCCTACCAGTTACGAAGCGGAATCCCAGGTTAAGCGCAGCTCCCTGACGATAAATCGACGAACGTTGGACGCTGGGTAGAGCGCAGCTCCCCACCAGTTAAGAAGAGGATACTAGCCAGCACAATGGCTGACGAACTGCAGGCCTAACTACAGTTAGCCTTAAATGAGGCCCTCGGGCCCCTACAGGCGAGGATTACTGAGCTCTCTAATGAGCTGGAGCGAAGCCGAGGTTCAGGGGCGACGATACCGACCCTTATAGAAGATGTAAGCACCGAAGCCCCACTAGTGGGCAGCCGCCACCTCGTAATAGAAACACCAACGCACCGTAAACCACTATTAACACCCTTAAAGTTCTCAGGGAAGCGGAAGGACTACTCTTCTTAGGTATAGCAGATAAGGGATAAGATCGCCATGGACAGAGTGTTCTACCCTATTAACTAGGAATTGTAGTACCTAGTTAACTCTTATCTGGACACCAGTCCCCAGTAAGTGGTTGCTACGTTCTACGCAGCCGGGGGGCCTGGAGGTCAACGTAACCCCGAAAATTTTATGTCCTACCTCGATAAGACCTATTAAGACCCGAACACCCAACCCTAAGCCGTAGCTTAATTATAGACCCTCTATTAGAAAGATAATGAGAAGTTAGTTATTTTTTTACCGAAGTTTGAACGAATAATAGTAAACGTAGGAGGTGGTGCGTAGTCCGATACCGTTAAAATTGCTATATTAGAAAATGCCCTTACTTCCCACCTAAAGGAGTACCTGATCACCGTCTCCTTACTAGGGGAGTATACTTAGTGGTTTATTAGGGTATAGGACGTTGCTTAGAAGCTGGAGCGTATAGCACCCGTCGCTACTAAACGGGAGCGTTGCTGGTCCCTAACCCCAGCCCCTCCACGGAAGGATTGTAATGGAGATGTTCAGATGATTAGCGCTACCTGCGCCTCATCAACTCGAAGGGAGAAGAAGGACCACCACCACCGCCGCTCCTCGGGTAACCCGCCGGTGGACCGCTGTGAGTACTTTCATTATGGCGAAGAAGGTTATATTACTAGGAATTACTGGAAAAAGGTTCCTAGGTAAGCGAAGGTTACCTGTACTAAGGTAACGAAGAAGTAAAAGGATCCCGGGTTAAAAGAAGAGGACTAAGAGGCCACTAATACCTCCTCTAGTGAGGACAACTCGGGAAAAGAGTAATTCTAGTACGAAGTTGGGTACTAGAGCTAATAAAGGAGGAAGCCAAAGGATGGGAGTCCCACTAAGAAGAGTAGCAATAGAGGAGCTAAGGGTTAACCACTATTCAGGTAAGGATTAATAAAGGACACTTAACACACGCCCTCATCGATACTAGTTACGACGTCTACGTAATGGTGGATCAGTCTCTCTTTAGACGCCTCCGACTACCGTTAGTGGATCGGAAAAAGTGTACCCTGCGAGGGTATACGTAAAACGGGCCATCACCTAGTGATGCCCAGGGTGTGGCTGTCCTGGATTTAGAATTAAGTGGCTATACTTAGAAAGTTTACGTATACGTAGTAAAGGGCCTAGACCCCCCCATATACCTAGGGAAGCTATGGATAGAAGTGAACTGTGTAGTATATAACGCCGTTACCCAGTGGGCGTACCACGGTAAAGGAGGAGTAAACGTATACCTCTCTAATTAGGAAGAACTAGTTGTTATAAAAGAGATTTGCATAGCCCGATTACTAACGGCCCCTGCGTTTATAGTTATATACTAACGAGTAAAGTACTAGAGGGTACTAGAGGCCTAAGCTATGGTTGTGAACTTGAGGGACATCGAGGATGCGTTAAAAGAAAAGAAGTTTGTGGATATAAAGGAACTCGTCCTAGGCTAGGTCCATAAGGAACTTAAAGACTTATTTGACCCGGAGAAGGTGTACTCGGTGCCCCCTAGGAGACCAGGGGTTAACCATAAGATCCCCCTTATTAAGGACGCTCATGGCCGGGAACCTATACTTTTATGGGGACCCTTATATGGGATGTCCCGTAAGGAACTCTTAGTCCTGAAAAAGACATTAGAGGACCTACTGGATAAAGGGTTTATTCGAGCCAGCAGCTTACCAGCGGGTACCCCAGTGTTGTTTATTAAGAAACCTAGTAGGGGAATTCGGTTCTATATTAATTACCGAGCCCTTAATAGTATCACGAAAAAGGACCGTTATCCACTACCACCTATATCAGAGACCCTCCGACGGGTAACCGCTATGCAGTGGTATACAAAGTTTAACGTCGTAGCCGCGTTCTATAAGATTCGGATCGCAAAAGAAGACGTCGAGAAGACAGTATTTCGTGTAAAATACGGACTCTTTGAGTGGTTAGTTTGCCCCTTTAAACTCACCGGGGCCCCAACTACGTTCTAGTGGTATATTAGTATAACTCTCCAAGACTTCCTAGACGACTTCGTCACCGCCTATTTAGATGATGTCCTAATTTACACGTCTAGGTCAAAGAAGAAGCACAAAAAGAAGGTACGGGTGGTCCTCCGGCGCCTAGCAGAGGCCGGACTACGACTAGACCCTGAGAAGTATGCCTTTTCAGTCAAGATCGTGAAGATTGTAAAGGGGGTTAGAAGTTTCCTTGGGTTTGCGAATTATTATTGTATTTTTATACCCAACTATACCCTTATTGTTGAGCCCCTTACGAGGCTTACGAAGAAGTCGGCTGTGTTCCACTGGGGACCTAGTTAGGAAGAAGGATTCCAGGAGCTTAAGCGGCTATTTAGTATAGAGCTGGTGCTTCGCCGCTTTAACCCTGAAGGAAAGACAACAGTGGAGACAGACTATTCAGGGTTTGCCTTGGGCGGCACCCTTATGTAAGAAGGCTCCGATGAGCACCAGAGTTGCAGCTGAAGGGCTAGATCGTGGAATGTGCGATTGATAAGTAGCAGAGGCTGATGTTCCGGGACGAAGTATGGGTTCCCGGAGGAAGAGATGATGACGACCCTTCGAGCCTACTATGGACAAGGGTTGTACAGGAGTGCCACGATTCTAGTATAAGTGGTCACCCGGGGAAGCAGATGGCGAGGATGAGTGGCAGGTAGAGGAGATTTACGTTGTTAGATGGAAGATGGTGGGTAGAGGGAGAAGACGTGAAGCCCTGGTGAAGTGGGAGGGCTATATTAACCCTACGTGGGAGCCAGCCGGTGTTGTAGAGGAAACGGAGGCGCTGGACCGTTACGAGGAGTGTTATGGGCCGATATTGGAGAACGACGGGACGCGGCGTGTGCGCAGGTGCCCCCCCAGGAGGCCAGCTAGGAACTAGAGGCCGCGCGGGGGGAGGAGGGGGGTAGTGTCACGGGCCGAACCCGGTGGTTATGCCCGGGCTATGCCCGTGCTCGCACTGGTGCCCCACCGGTGCCCCACTAGTGCCCACCCCCTAAGAAGCAGAGATTTCGCGCTATATCGTAGTTTACCCTTTTCCTCTTCAGCTTGAAATAAACAGTATTTGGCTACCTTTCGGTTGAGACAAGGCCTAGGACCAGCCCTTCGCAATTAAAATACTAAAGCTATTAGAGGGTAATCTCGTTATCGGTCTATCCATTAGAAGTAATTTTAATTACTTAGTTATCCGGAATCTGGGCCTCGGAGTACCAACTTACAAGGTGGAAGCGGCCCTAAACCACCAAAAAAGGCGGTATCGTATAACTATTACTAATAATATAATAAATTACTATTATTCATTTTCTATTACTAAGTTAAACCTTTTTTAGTTTCCTAATCCAATTAGAATATATAATAATTATTCTAAATTAGATTATACTTATTATAAAACCGGTTTTATTAAAATTATAGAAATCTTTATTTATAATACCGTATTTCGATCACATATTAGCCATAAGTTGAAACTAAGGCTCAATAATCATAGGGTCTTCGTAAAAGTTTCTCTAATAATCATAAATATGAGAAAATTGCGTTTTGAACTCTGGGCGTCGCTGGACGAAGCGTTCTGTCCAGCACTTCCCGACTAGTCGAAAGGCACACTTCCAGAGTAGTGTATTAACCATATTTTCCACATCCACGCATCGGGGCGAGAGTCCTTGAGAATCCAGGTTAATAATATATTCAATAATTACCTCCTCCTCGGTCTCTATTAAATTCAATTGTATATTAGTATTATCGGCTTTAGTAGTTCGACTATTCATTCTGGTGTAGAGGGTAGTTTTAGGAACGTTATAAATGATCACTACGCATCGGATACTTAATTATGGAGTTAATTGAATTACTTTAATTACTAAATTAATCCTATTTTTAGATAAGGTATTAGGTATTATATAGTAGAAGAAAAGATGTATTAAAGTAGGAGGATAATGGAGGTGGGAAAAGTGTCCCGGTCAATGATGGTGTCCCGCTCGATGATGAACCACGTTATACAAATTTCTGGACGGTTTTGGATAACCTGGAAAGTACGCTGAACTTGTTTGCGTTTTCTACGGGCTCTGAGATGTACTCATCCTTTGGTATAAGATGTTTTTAAAGATTTTAATGGACGTAGGGTTAGTATTATGCCCTGAGGAACCCTGTATTTTCTATATAAAGGACTTTAAGGTTTTTATTATGTTCTACGTAGATAATATCCTAATTATAAACTACTATAATAATACTAAAGTGGTTATTGCGAAGGGCTGGTCCTAGGCCTTGTCTCAACCGAAAGGTAGCCAAATACTGTTTATTTCAAGCTGAAGAGGAAAAGGGTAAACTACGATATGGCGCGAAATCTCTGCTTCCTAGGGGGTGGGCGCTAGTGAGGCACGGGTGGGGCACCAGTGCGAGCACGGGCATAGCCCGGGCATAACCACCGGGTTCGGCCCGTGACAGTTATTAGAGTTATTAATAGTATTAAGTTAGTGGTGGAACTTAAGGACTAGGGCCCCGTAGAATGGTACCTTGGAATACGAATTATTAGGGACCGTAAAACACGCAAAATCTACTTTATTTATAACTCTTATATTAAGAAGGTTATTAAACGCTTTGACCTTATAAATAATGTTATAACCCCTTATACTCCTATATTAGAAGGACTTGTATTATACGAGGGACAAGCAATAAGGGCTTAAATTAAGGAATTCCAGGAAAAGGTCGGATCCCTCTTATATACTACGATCTTCGTACACCTTAACACTACACATCCAATAGCGAAGCTCTCCTTAGTCCTAATAAACCCCTCTCCAGAGCATCTCGCAGCCACGGATCAGGCCATTCGTTACTTTTTTAGTACACACTACTTTGCCATCGGTTACGGTGGTGTTGGGGGTGAGGGAGATGCTTAAGTACTTTTAATTGTGGGTGACGCCTCGTTTATAGACGACAAGGTAATAAGATGCTCCTTATAGGGCTTTATAATCTCTTTTTTTAGTGGACTTATTATATGAAAGGCCGTTAGATGACTGATAGTTATAATATGCACTACTAAAATAAAGCTTCTAAGTTTCTTAGATACTACTAGAGAAACAATTACTCTTTAGAGGTTCTTTAAGGACCTCTCACTTAACTTTGGAGATGTTTAAAGGATTCACTATAATAATTAGTAAATTATAAGGCTTATAGTAAATGAAAAAAAAATGGATATTAATCCATTTAAGGTATATAAATATTTATAATATGTGGTTTAAGTAAGAATACGCTAAGGGTAAGTTTGATGTAGTTTATATACTAATAAACCTGATGCTCGTAGATGGACTCACTAAAGTGCTCTTAAGAGCGAAGTTCAAGTATTTTAGAGGTTTTCTTAACTTTTATAATATACAGAAATTAAATATAACGGGTATAGGAGGTAATAACAAGTAAAGAATAGTTATATTCAGGCCCGCAGGTTATATACACATAACTGGGTACGAAATACGAGTATCGGAAGCCCGGAATAGCATAGAAAGTGAGTGTAACCCCTAATTACGGTAAAAAGTGCAGTAAACGGCCGTATAGGCCTCCTCGAAGCCGGGTTTAAGAAAGCCGTGAATAGAGGCGAGGTAGGCCTCGTGGCCACTAATAACCTCGTTAATAGTAATAGTAGTAGGCGTAGTAAAGGTAATAATAGCCTAGGAGGTGTAGTGAGATGAGACGTGGTTAATAGACTTCTTAGTAGCCGCTTTTTGGGGGGTGCCCTTCTTAGGTGTAATTTTAGGGGTGGTGGGTATTGGAAAAAGAAGGGAAGACTTGTCCTTTATTTCTGTATTATTATTTAGGACGACGACCTCCTCCTCCTCCTTATCGAGGAGGAAATGTATAATAAACTGTATATACTAGATTATTTGGAAACTATTAGTATAAGTATTAGTTGGGCTAATATATAAAAACTTAAGGTATTACTAGTGTTGGGGTCCTAGAGGATATTGTCACGGGCCAAGGCCCGATCAGAGGCCTCGGAACCACTCGGCCATGTTCAACGCCAAACACTGCTTACTAAGCCTGATCAGGCCCAGGCAGACCTAATTAGGATCCAACGGATTTGTGGGGTAGCAGACTTTTCCTTCCTTTCTCCTTATTTTGAAGATACTCGTAATAATCACTATAATTAGTTGTAATATACGTACTTGGACCGTTATATTATTTTTAAAATCATTAAAGGCAAATAATTAAACGCCTAGTACAGAAGCCCATAATTTATATAAGAGTAATAAGAAGTTCTAGATGGGTTGACCTAAGGAGTCCCTGAACATCTAAAGCTGATTAGTATAGCCTAATTAGACCTAGAGGTTATTATAAACTCGGAAAAACGTATATGTGTACTCATAATAGAGTACCTCGACCACGTTATTAAGTATACTATAATTACTATTGAATATAAAATACTAGGATAAGTGATAATTATGTGATGATGGAAAGTAACGCTAAACTATTTGGAAACCCACAATAGTTGGTGTAACTGATTAGATAGTTTATAACCTAATTATAGGAGATGTGGACTACCTAAATAACTAAGTAAAAGACCCAACGAGAGTAAATTCGACTACTATAGGAAGCCCTAGTAGAACCTAGGTACCCGACCTTGACGATAAACTAGTCCCCAATACCCTTTATAACACTAATTCCCCCTAATTAGGTCTATATACTACCTCTAAAATAAATTAGATATTAGATTCCCGACCCACTAAAGTTTGATGGATTGTATAAAAAGTTTTAATAATAGTACCTCGAAATGGGAGGGAAGATAAATGTGGATAAAAAAACCTTCAGTTTAGAATTAATTATATTCACTTATATCTACTCTAAACTATAAAATACTATATAAGCTATGATGAGTGCTTATTATATATAAAGAGGGGCTGATGGGTTAAAAAACCCGGATAAATTTATAGAATATTTAAAGGGTTATTATGCGGACCTTAACGCAGAAGTACGAGCCCTCGACCAACTAAGGACTATATAGTAAAAAGAGAACGAGAATTTCACTTACTTCCTCCCTAAGTTTGAAAAGGAGCTCATAAAAGTAGGAGGAGGACACTGGTTAGATGTTATAAGGATCAACTACCTTAAAGGAGCCCTGAACACCATAATAAGAGCCCCCCTTATTAGTATAATCAATAAGCTAATAATATATGTTATATACACTTAGATAATCCTAAGTATAAGCTTAGAATTGGATAGTGAATCCTATTAAGCCCGCCGTGAGTGTTAGTGTAGGAGATTACTAACCCTTAACTAAATAAGAACTAAGTTCCCTTGGAAGTAGAATGGTTAATTAGAGTCCCCTTAACCTGATTAGATGGAGTGGGAACTTATAAAGGTAAATAAGTTAGCTAAGGACAAGAAAGTCCATAAATGGCTAAGTTAAAAGGAAGTTTATAAATATTATAATTATAATAAAAAAGGGCATATATAATAATAATGCCCTAAGGATTAAAAAGAGATAAGGAAAATTAAAACTTTTAAGGGAAAAATTAAGGAATAAAGTAAAATAAATAATAACTCTAATTAGGACTCTGAGGACTTAGGAAAAGAGTAACTCCTAGTGAAAGTCGTTATTAGGAGGAATAGGTTATGGAGGAATGGAAGGTCGTTAAAAAGAGTATGGATTGTGACTTATTTTATGTTAATATTGGGATTAATGGGATATGTTATATAATTGCCTTTGTTGATATAGGGTGTTTGATATATGCTCTGATTAGTGACCCCTTTGCTAAGAAACTCCGTTTATTATGTATTAGTATTACACCTCGGAATTTAATATAAATCACCACTATAGTTCCTAGTGTAATCCGCTACGTTATTTATACTAATATTAATATTAATAACTATAAACAATACTAATAATTCTTTTATATTATTCTTAACTAAGAAGACGATGTTATCCTTAGAAGGTCCTGTGTCACACGTCTTTGTGGCACACCTTAGTCAGCATCACGTGCTCACTCCATACTTCTAGCCCAGCGCCTTACGGCAACTAGCTTAGCAGAATCAACCCTTATTCAACAAACGATTTAGACTGTGACATCCTGGATAATTGATGATGATGTTATGGTTTACTTAGTGCAAGGTACTCTATATATAAGTGTTATGGACTACTAGGTAATAAAAAAGAAACCGGGTTAAGCCCAGTAAAATCCAAAGTTCCTAATTTAATAGTAAACTAAATTAGTATTCTTAGCTCTAATTAGGTGGGCATAGAAAAGAAAAGAGACCCCTCTTAGTATATCCACTCTAAATGCGTTCTTTATAAGTTTAGCCGATATTAAAAAGGCCCTAGTATTAAAGATGAAAATAGACCCGAGGACGAAATTCCTTATATATTACTATAAGTTTTTGTATGTTTTTAACTGAGATAAGGCTAATCAATTACCGTTGCACCGGAAGAACGTCGACCATGCTATCCCTATTAAGAAGGACTCCTATAGTTAAGATAAACTAGTGACCTGGGGACTTTTATATGGTATGTTAAGGGAAGAGTTAATTGTATTACACTGAACTTTTATAGAACTATTAGATAAAGGGTTTATTAGGGTTAATAGTTCCCCTGTATTATTACCTGTTTTATTTGTCTGGAAGCCTGGAGGAGGGTTATGGTTCTGTGTTAATTACTATGCTCTTAACGTTATTACAAAGAAGGACCAATACCCCTTGCCCCTAATTAGTGAGACCCTAAGGGTATTAGTAAAAGCGAAATGGTTAATAAAACTGGATATTATTACTATATTGTCGTGATAGCCTCCTGGCTGAACCAGCTCGTTCGGTGTGCAGAGTCAGTCATGTGATATTGTATATGATCCGTATTACGTAACTTCACCTTTTTTGTCGTTTATTTAGAAGTGGGCTTCGCCTGGTAGTTAGACTTCTAAAAGATAGGCCACTTTTTATTAAAATAACTTTGTTTGTTATGTAGGCTTTACTATAGTTATGAGCCTAGCTTATTTAAGCCTCTATATTATTGTGAGAAGTTTTAGTAAGTGATGGATTGTTTGTTAATTTTTATTTTCATCCCTTTTTGTTTTATAGTGAAGATGACCTCTGTAACCTCCTTAACCACGAGCTTTGATATGTTGGTCCGCTTTACTACCCGTTGAGATTGGCTATAATGGTATATTGCTTTATAATACTAGTTTTGTGTGAGGAATGTGTGGTAGTATATTGATTTAGATGATATTATTTTTGGGATTCCTTATATGGACGATACTATCCCTTTGTTTTTAAAGTATATTGAAAACCGAAATACTTAACTTATAAGGGATTATACTTAAAGATTGATTGAGTGGGAGCTTGTTTAGTAGTTTGAAATTTAAGGATAATTCGAGGATGAATAAAATGAAGTTATAGAGGAGGAAGAATCCTAGGAGACTGCCCGAGAAACCATGAATACGGTATTATTTGATGGTCTAGCCTTAAAGTGACTAAAGGAGATTACTTTAAAGACCCTAGGAATTTACGATGAGTATGGTGCTTATATTAAATACTAGGTGATTATATAATATGGTTGTTCGAAAAAGGAGAAAGTTTATGAACTTATTGATGCCTGGGTCTCTATTATAGTTAACTTATTAATCCTTGTACTAGTTTGTATAGAACCTTTTAGGAACAAAGAGATTAATCTGTGAAATCTAATTACTGTTTTGAGATGATAATATGTATTGACAGAGTTAAGTAATGTGATTATTGTTTAAGAAGATTATAATAATATAATGGTAAAAGTTAATATTAGTTTTAATTTATCCGTTTGGATCGTTGAATAGCATAAGATTTTCTTTTTAGTTAATGAGTATGGTATACCCGAAGTTCAAGGCCTCTTAGCTACGAAAACCTTTTTATAAGTAGTTGGGTAATACTTTACTTTAATGTGGGTAAATGCAGAGTTTATATAAATTATTATATGGGAGTGTACTAGAGACCGAATTCTATTATTCGCCGATTACAGAGAGATCTTTATAGATTTACTTTATGAAAATATAGTTTATGGGAAATTTCGGGGCTAAATTACTGGTATTTTTATAACCTTAGTGGGCTGTTCTGGAGATAGTATTTAAAATGACTAGGGTATTACTAAGAATAATATATAAATTAATTTATGTTTTTATGGTATAGTCTACCCAAAGTGGACTTGGGACAACTGCGCTAACGTGGAATACGCTCTTATAGGCTCCTACCCCCGTTTTAACCATATTAACCTAGACAAAAAGGAATATAATAGGATCCGAAGTTGGTTAGATAATAAGAAATGGGACGACCTACGGGCCAAAGTCGCTTATAAAGGGTGGCTTTAAGCTAATAGTAGAATTATATATGGAGGATTCCAGAATAAGTGTAGTGGAAATGGACCGAGAAGAGGTGGTCTAGTTTACCCTTTAAAGGAAAAATAAGATCCTAAGATTATTAAACCCCTAGAATACTTTGGTGATGCGATTATTGTTTATATTTGTTCCTTTTTCCTAGGGGAAGCAATAGATTAGATGAAAGTACCCCTGAACGTTTTTTCTATACTATTTTATGGATTGTACCCTTTTTTAGATTTAATAGTTATAGATAACTATGGTGTTATTTACTTTATTAATAACCCTGACTTTTTGGAATTAGGATTTTATAAGATGGTTATGAGTAATGAACGAATAGAGTTAGGTATAACCTTATTTCTGTCACGGGCCGAACCCGGTGGTTATGCCCGGGCTATGCCCGTGCTCGCACTGGTGCCCCACCGGTGCCCCACTAGCGCCCACCCCCTAGGAAGCAGAGATTTCGCGCTATATCGTAGTTTACCCTTTTCCTTTTTAGCTTAAAATAAATAGTATTTAGCTACTTTTCGGTTAAGATAAGGCCTAGGACCAGCCCTTTGCATATTTTAAGCTTAGTTTTATTTATTATATAAGATACTACTAAGTTGAGTGTGGCTCTCTACTGGTTACGAAGTGGAATCCTAGGTTAAGTGTGGCTCCTTAACGATAGATCGATGAACATTGGACACTGGGTAGAGCGTAGCTCCCCACCGGTTAAAAAGAGGATACTAGTTAACATAATAACTAATAAACTACAAGCCCAACTATAGTTAACCTTAAACGAGGCCCTCGGGCCCCTATAGGCGAGGATTATTAAGCTTTTTAATGAGTTAGAGTAAAGTCGAGGTTTAGGGGTAACGATACCGACCCTTATGGAAAATATAGGCACCGAAGCCCTACTAATGGGTAACTGCCACCTCGTAATAAAAACACTAATACACCGTAAACCACTATTAACACCCTTAAAGTTCTCGGGGAAGTGGAAGGATTACCCTTCTTAGGTATAGTAAATAAGGGATAAGATCGCCATGGACAAAGTGTTTTACCCTATTAACTAGGAATTATAGTACTTAATTAACTCTTATTTGGACACCAGTCCCCAGCAGGTGGTTACCACGTTTTATATAGCCGGGGGGCTTAGAGGTTAACGTAATCCTAAAAATTTTATGTTTTACCTTAATAAAATTTACCGAAACCTAAATACCCAGCCCTAAACTGTAACCCAACTATAAACTCTCCATTAAAAAGATAACGAGAAGTTAGCTATTTTTTTACCGAAGTTTAAATAAATAATAGTAGACGTAGGAGGTGGTGCGTAGCCCGATACCGTTAAGATTGCTATATTAGAAAACGCCCTTACTTCCCACCTAAAGAAGTACCTGATTACCGTCTCCTTATTAGGGGAATATACTTAGTAGCTCACTAGGGTATAGGACGTTGCTTAGAAACTAGAGTATATAATACCCATTACTACTAAACGGGAACGTTACTAGTCCCCAACCCTAACCCCTTTATAGAAGGATTATAATAGAGATGTTCAGATGATTAGTATTGCCCGTACTTTATTAACTCGAAGGGAGAAGAAGGACCACCACCGCCGCCGCTCCTCGGGTAATCCACCGGTGGACCACTATGAGTGCTTTTACTATAGTGAAAAAGGTTATATTACTAGGAATTGCTAGAAGAAGGTTCCTAGGTAGGCGAAGGTTGTTTGTACTAAGGTGATGAAGAAGTAGAAGGATCCTGGGTTAGAAGAAGAGGACTGAAAGGCTATTAGTGCCTCCTTTAGTGAGGATAACTCGGGAAAAGAGTAACTCTAGTATAAAGTCGGGTACTAGAACCGATAAAGGAGGAAGCTAAAGGATGGGAGTCCCACTAAGAAGAGCAGTAATAGAGGAGCTAAGGGTTAACCACTATTCAGGTAAGGATTAACAAAGGACACTTAATATACGCCCTCATCGATACTAACTGCGACGTCTACGTAATAGTGGATCAATCTCTCTTTAAACACCTCCAATTACTACTAGTGGATCGGAAGAAGTATGCTCTATAAGGGTATACATAAGACGGGCCATCACCTGGTGATACCCAGGGTGTAGTTATCCTAAATCTAGAATTAAGTGGCCATATTCAGAAAGTTTACGTATATATAATAAAGGGCCTAAACCCCCCCATATTCCTAGGGAAGCCATAAATAGAAGTGAATTATATAATATATAACACCGTTACTTAGTAGGTATACTATGGTAAGGGAGGAGTAGACGTATACCTTTTTAATTAGGAAGAACTAGCTATTATAAAAGAGATTTACACAGTCCGATTATTAACGGCCCCTACGTTTATAGTTGTATACCAATAAGTGAAGTATTAGAGGGCATTAGAGGCCCAGGTTATAGTTGTGAGTTTAAGGGACATCGAGGATGCACTAAAAGAAAAGAAGTTTATGGATGTAAAGGAACTCGTCCTAAGCTGGGTTTATGAGGAGTTTAGAGACTTATTCGACCCGGAGAAGGTGTACTCGGTGCCCCCTAGGAGGCTAGGGGTTAACCATAAGATCCCCCTTATTAAGGACGCTCATAACTAGGAGCTTATATTTCTATAGGGACCCTTATATGGGATGTCCTATAAGAAACTCTTAGTTCTAAAGAAGATACTAGAGGACCTATTAAATAAAGGGTTTATTCAAGCTAGTAGTTCATTAGCGGGTACCCCAATGTTATTTATTAAAAAGTTTGGTGGGGGAATTCGGTTCTACGTTAATTACTGAGCTTTTAATAGTATTATAAAAAAGGACCGTTATCCATTACCACTTATATTAGAGACCCTCTAATGGGTAACCGCTACGTAATAGTATACAAAGTTTAATATTATAGCCGTATTCCATAAGATTCGGATTATAGAAGAAAATGTTAAGAAGATAGTATTTTATATAAGATATGAACTCTTTAAGTAGTTAGTTTACCCCTTTGGACTTACCGGGGCCTTAGCTATATTCTAATAATATATTAATACGATTCTCTAAGATTTTTTAGATAACTTTATTACCATTTATTTGGATAATGTCCTAATTTATACGTTTAGGTTAAAAAAGAAGTACGAAGAGAAGGTATGGGTGGTCCTCCGGCGCCTAATAGAGGCCGGACTACGATTAGACCCTAAGAAGTATGCTTTTTTAGTTAAGACCGTGAAGTATATCGGGTTTATTGTTATTACTAAGAAAGGGATCTTATATGACCCTAAGAAGTTAAGAGCTATTACTGAGTAGCTACCCCCTAAAACTGTAAAAGGGGTTAAAAGTTTCTTTAGGTTTACAAATTATTATCGTATTTTTATACCCAATTATACTATTATTGTTAAGCCCTTTACGAGGTTTACGAAGAAGTCGGCTATGTTCTACTAGGGACTTAGTTAAGAAAAAGGATTCTAGGAGTTTAAGCGGTTATTTAGTATGGAGCCGGTGCTTCGCCGCTTTGACTTTAAAGGAAAGATAATAGTGGAAATAGATTATTTAGGGTTTACTTTGGGTAATACCCTTATATAAGAAGACTCTGATGGGCACTAGCACCCCATTACGTTCTACTCACAGAAGTTATTACCAGCTAAGTATAATTACCCTATTTATAATAAGGAACTACTCACCGTATTCGCGTGTTTTAGGGCCTGGAGAGTAGAACTACGAAGTATAAGCAACTTTAAAATTTTTACAGATCACAAAAGTTTTAAATACTTTATAACGAAGTAGCACCTTACTAAGAGGTAGAGTTAGTGAGCAGAAGAGCTAGCCTAATACGATTTTTATTTAGAGTATTAGCTAGGAAAGGAAGTAGTAGTCCCCGATGCCCTCTTTTGGAGGGAGTAGGACGCCCCCTAGGGCTGGGATGATAAAAGAGAATAGGGATATGTACTCTAGTTAATACCTAATTACGTTATCCTAAAGAAAGGAACTGGTGCCCCCTAAGTAGGTTATACTATAAACGACTTACTAGTATTCTTATATATAATAGTATTCGTGAATAATAGTGAGTTATAAATACTTTAGGACTAGACTATTAAAGAAGACAGATTATACTGCTGAGCTTATGAGGTGGTGAAGTAGAGATAATGCAACTTCTCACCAAAGTTGTAATTAAAAGTTTAGATCACGGAATATGCGATTAACAAGCAGTAGAGGTTAACGTTCCGGGATAAAATATGGGTTTCCGGAGGAAAAGATGATGACGACCCTTTAAGCCTACTATGGACAAGGGTTATATAAGAGTACTACAATTCTAGTACTAGTGGTTACCCGGGGCGTAACAGCATATTCGAGGTTATAAACCGACGCTTTTACTGGCCAGGGTACTCCTAAATAATTAGAAGGTTCACAAGGAACTACCACATATATAGTGGTATTCATATTTAGAGGTAAGCTAAGAAGGGGTTACTTAAGCCCCTACTCGTCCCCCTCTAGATAAGTAGTGACCTATCAATGGATTTTATCACTAATTTACCATCAATAAAAGAGAAGAAGTCCTATTATATATGGGTTATAGTTAATCAACTAAGCAAAGCGCTAATACTAGAAGAGATGGAGACTATGAACGTGGTATCTTATGCTCAGCGGTTCCTCTATAACTATTACCGTTTCCACGGGATACCTCAGTTAATTATGAGTAACAAAGGGTTGAACTAAGTTAGTAACTTCTAGTAGGAGTTCTATAAGTTAACCGGGGTTACCTAATTACTAAGTACCGCCTATTACCCATAAACTAATAAGGGAACAAAGTATATAAACTAAGAGGTTCAGGCTATTTTACGGGCTTATATTACCTAGGCCTAGGATAATTAGGGAGGGTTATTTCCTATAGTGTAGCTGGCCCTGCGGAATAAAACTAGTTTAGTAACTAGTATCTCTCCGTTTTTCATAGAACATAGGTACCATATTGACCCGTTACCGATTATAGAAGAAGATAGTGAGGGACCGCCTAACCGTGGGAAAGTGGCCATGGATGAACTAGTAGCCAAAATAAAGGACATTATAGCATTTACCTTGGCAATAATAGCCTTAACGTAGTAACACTATAAATTAAGTACTAACCGTCGCCGGTCACCAGTAAATAAATACTAAGTGGGTAACAAAGTCTAGCTTAACGTCGTAAACTATAAGTCCCCGTACCTAAATAAGAAGCTTACATAACTGTACTACTAATACTAAATTACTAAGGTAGTGAGTATGTACATAATGGAGTTGAATATACTAAAAGGGATTTACCCGTAATTCCATATGGACGTCCTCCGGAAGTTAACTGGTGACCCCCTCCTAAGCTAAATTCAGTTAAATTACTAGTTACCACTTATTAGGGAAATAGATGGTGAGGATGAGTAGTAGATAGAGGAGATTTACGCTGTTAAATGGAAAACGGTGGGTAAAGGGAGAAAACGTGAAGCCCTAGTGAAGTGGGAGGGTTATATTAACCCTACGTAGGAACTAACCAGTGCTATAAAGGAAACGGAGGTACTGGACCGTTACGAGGAGCGCTATAGGCCGATATTAGAGAACAACAGAGACGCAGCGTATACGCACATGCCCCCCAGGAGGCCAACTAGGAACTAGAGGCTGCGCAGGGGGGAGGAGGGGGGTAATGTCACAGGCCGAACCCGGTGGTTATGCCCGGGCTATGCCCATGCTCGCACTGGTGCCCCACCAGTGCCCCACTAGCGCCCACCCCCTAGGAAGCAGAGATTTCGCGCCATATCGTAGTTTACCCTTTTCCTCTTCAGCTTGAAATAAACAGTATTTGGCTACCTTTCGGTTGAGACAAGGCCTAGGACCAGCCCTTCGCAATTTCTAATCCTTGGAAAAGGGAAACGTATACTAAGGAACGTTCTAGCTGGGCTTAAAGGACTAAACACTTAGAGCTTTGTTTTGGAAAACGTTTATTATGTGGAGAACTTTTATGTTAACGTTGTTTTAGAAGCCCTTTTGTATAAGGCCGGAATGTGGTACTTAGGCTTAGATTATATATTTTGTGTTAAAACCTATGAGAATAGTATGGTACTTAGATAATTGGTTAAAAAGGTTAATTTAGTTTTTTTCGAATATAAACCCCGTTCTTTTTATGGTCTATGAACTGTAATACTTTCTAATAGTACTGGTATAGTTGCCCTGAATTATATTGAGACTTAGCTTAGGAAACGACTATTATATGAGATGTGTGGTGAAAGGTAAGATACCGCCGACTTATGGTACCTTTATTTAGGATATCTATGACTAGCAGCCTTAGAGTGTCTAGTTTATAGTGCTCGGGGGGTCAGGATTAAAGTGCTCTTATGTTTGGAATGTGAGTATTATGTAATTACTTATACTAAGAACGTTGCTTCCTGAAGAACTTTGGAATACAGAGTTGTTCGCTTATATTATCGTATTTCGTAGGACCTTTTTAGTTATCTAAAGGGCTATAATACTAGTAAATGGGTTTTGGTTATTAAGGACGAGTTTTCTAGACGATGTTTTGTGTTTTTGTGTATGGAAAACATTCTCTTATAGGTCTTCGAAGTGTTGTACTTGTTTGAACGCTGGGTTTGGAGATAATGAGGACTATTTGTGTACAAAATACGGTAAGATATTGACCGTTTAGTGATTATAATTAACGGCGAAATTGTATATTAATAGTGGGTAAAAAAAGAAGGGATTGAAATAGAGTTACTCCCTTCTTATATAAAGCAGTTAGTGGGAGGTGGTGAGAGGGTTGGTTAGGAAATTATTATTAGAGTAATTAAGATGATGTTTGTGGTTGGTTTATCACTGAAATTATGGGTGGAAATTGTTTGTATAATGGTTTACTTATATAATATGAGTTTGTGAGTGAATAATAGTTAGATTTCGTTAAGTTAAATGGAAAAAGAGTGGTTTTAGAATTAGTTTCGATGGTGGATGTTGGAATATGTGGTTGTGTATATTAGAGACCTTTGTTTATACTGGGGTTAGATTTACGCTTATAGCTATTGAGTATATCCTTTTAAGTAAGAGTGTGAGAAGGGAATTAATAAATAAAGGTTTAAGGTAGAACTTAGGGGATATATTGGATACTTAGTGGGCTATATTCTGAATACTTATAATTTATATAGGATCTGGATCCCCTTGTTTGATTAGGTTATTATTATATGTAATATAATGTTTAATAAGATTAAGTTTTATTCGAAAAATAATATAGTAGTCGTAATCCCTGTTTTTATAGTTTATATTATAGTAGAAGAGATTAGGGAACCCTCTAAGGAAATAAACCTAGTATTTGAGATCCTTGGAGTGATTAATTATACTAAAGTAGTAGTAATATTAGACGACTAATAGCTATTACTTTAAACTTGTCATGATAAAGCCCATAATTACTGTCCCGTAATTGTGGTTCCACTTTTGCGACAGTTATGAGCCCTTGTCTCTACGAGCCCTCTGGTTGAATGGCTAAACGCCTCGCTAAAGTGGCAGTATGTGGGCCGACCTAGAGGTCATGGGTTCGAGCCTCGTTATGCTCACCCATTCTCGCTTCAGCAGTAAGTCACCGAAATGGAAGGTTAGACTTGCCAGCTGGAAGCGGCCGGCACCCAGTAACAGTCAGTAAGGACTTGTTAGCTGTGAGTGTAAGCCGGTGCTAATTCCTTAGTTAGCAGACCTCTTCTCTCCTCGGTCTGGGGGTGTGTGTCATGATATAGCCCACAATTACTGTCCCGTAATTGTGGTTCCACTTTTGCGACAAAACTTTAATACTATAAGGATTTATATTGTAGAGAGATGTTTTGGTAGTGGAAAGAGGGAATCTTAGATGGTTTGGGGGATGGGTGTTGACCCCCGAAACGACTTTAATATTAGAATGTATGCTTGGAAATGGAAAAAGGGGGCTTATTAGTATAGTACCCGATGTAGAAGTTGTTAAAGAACTATTAGTGAATATAGAAGATAATTGATATAAATTGGGTGTTGAGGACGATGTAAGTGTGCAAAATAAGGACCCCGTATAAACTGAACACCAGAGCGAAGAGGGTACCTTGGAAATACAAGAACTTGATGTTGATTCCCAGCCTCGACCTGTGAGGTCGCATACGATAATTAAGGAGGGGAGCGCCGTAGGGGACCACGGCTAACCTGTGTAGAAAAGTCGTCGATAAAGGAACCTATTATTAGAATACGATAAATGGGATAACTTTCTTATACGATAATACTTTCCTTATACTTCTATACTCTATATAGAGTAGTATTAGGAGGTATTCTTTAGTATGTTTATACTTAATTAGCTGAAAGTCCTGAACGAAGTGTCCCTAGGTCACTACACTTACACCACGTTATACAAGGTGTAGTATAATAGGTGAATAACCTGTACCTGAATATCTCTTTAAAAGAGAAACTTTGTTTAGAAGACCTTCTATTGTTTTCTAAGTTTTAGAAAGACCTCTATAAACTCCTAGGACCACTCCGTAATCTCTTTAAGGAAGTAGCTTATAAGGAAATCCGTAAACTTATGGAGAAAGGTATATGGAAAGTGGTTAATTAAATAAGTATTAATATTATACCACTTCCCCTAAAATAAGTATTTACTTATAAACTAATTTCTAAAGGAATTATGGAATACTATAAAGTAAGAATTTGTGTTAAAGGAGACTTTTAGTAGAAGGACCCCTTAGAACAAACCTACGTAGTGACCTTGGTTGCATGAACGTTCAGGGTGGCTATAGTATTAGTAGTATACTTTGATTTAGAAGTGTGGTAGTTTAACGTTATTAATGTTTTCCTTAACGTAGAATGGGACCTTAACGGGCCACTTATGGTATACCACCTCTTAGATAACTTTAAATAACCTAGGAAGTACATAGTACTTTTTTATATATTATATGAGTTTAGAGATGTGCTACTCTTATAGTATAAAGAGTTCTTAGGAACCCTATATCACCTAGGACTCCAATTAGTGAACGAAGATCTTTGCTTATTTTATACTATAGATTATTAGATTATGGTTTTGCTTTATATAGATGATATTCTTATTTTGTATTACAAAGACCATGTATAGGAAACGGAAAACCTTATTTTAAGGTTTAAGGCTAGGTACGAAATTAAAGATTAAGGTGTTGTATAGTGGTATTTTGGTATTAAGGTTATCCGGAATCGAGCAGCCTGGAAGATTTATTTCGTTTATGATTAGTATATTGAATGAGTTGCTAAATGCTTTGATTTTGCGGATTTAGTGTCCCTAGTGACCCCTTTACTGATAATATACTTTTAAAAGTATAAGGGGGAGGTTACTAAATGAGAGGTTAAGGAATTCTAAGAGAAGGTTGGTTTAATTTTGTATACGGTAATTATAATACGACCCGACGTCGTTTTTGCTATTGCTTTATTTTCCTGATTCCTTATAAACCTATTTTTGGGACATATTACTGTAGTGAACTAGGTTATCTACTATTTTTATTTAACTCACTACTTCGTAATATGTTTTGGAGGTTTGGGGGGTGGGCAGGTTCTGCTTATTGTAGGTGATGTGTTGTTTATAGATGATGAGGAAACCCGGAGGTTTTTATAAGGATATATAATGTACTTTTTTGGAGGTCTAATCTAGTGGAGGGTTGCTTGGTAGAATATAGTTATAACGTTAACCACCGAAGTTAAACTATTAAGCTTTGAGCATATAGCGAAGGAGACTATAGCTCTGAAACGGCTTTTTCGGGATATAGTTTTAGACCTGGGGGATGTGTGGAAGGTGTATTGTGATAATCGCTAAATGATATGTTTCGTCGTAGGTGAAGGGGAGCGCTTATTAACCCGCTTATAGTATATGGATATACAAAATATGTGGTTTCGATAAGAATACGCAGCGGGAAGCTTCTGCGTGGAATATATGCCCATAAATGATATACTAGTAGATGGACTTATAAAGAATTTACCTTAAACGAAGTTTGAGTATTTTAGGTTCCTCTTAAATTTATAAGATACTTAGGAAGGAGTTATATAGATTAGAAAAGATGTGTAGAAATGGGTTATTAAAATGATTGAAAACGGGATTAAATGGCCCTATGGCTAGGAAGCCTAACGACGGCCCTGGAGAGCCCGTGTAGAACACGAAAAACAAGTGATATTAAGCCCTGAGGAGCACCAGAGGGTATTTCCGGGTATAGGGCCCCTACGCCTAAACTAACACACTAACCAAAGTGTTCACTTCTTAGATAGGAGGGAGGCTGTCACACGTCTTTTGTCCTTAACGACAGTCACGTGAACTATCACGTGACTAGCGTCGCCCTCATAAGGAGGCGCCGCAAGTTAGAGGACTTAAACGCGTTATCACAAATACACTTAAGATATCGAGACATATATATTCACTGAAATACCGGTGAACTCCTCGATTAAGATATAACCTTAGTGATCCTTATTATAGCCCCCGGCTAATAAGAAAAGGCAGTGATATATGGTAGTACGATTTGTTTTATTTTTTTTTCTTAACTCTACTATCACTGTGAGGATTCACATTAAGATAGAGGAATCGATTAGACCTCTCTACATTAACGATTTTATTATCCTGGCTTAAATGATTAGTTAATGGTAGGAAAGAAGAAGGGTAGAAGGTCGTAGGCTTAGTAGACGATAATACCGTCGTTAACACCGACTTTACCTATACCGGGTAATACACCACTTATAGAGTATTAAAACGACGACGTAATAGTGAGCTTTAACCCGGGACACCGAGCTAAAGTTTAAAAGTTATATACTTTTTGGTTAGCCTACGAAGACTATAATTTCACCACTGGCCTTAACAAGAAATTCTACGATTAGACCGTAAACCTCGTTTATGTTGAATAGGGAGACGATGGTTATTCGTATTTAAATTCCGATGATATTAATTGGAGAATAATAACCTACGATGCTAGTAGATGGACTGCATATCTAAGCGACTATAACGACGTAATTATTAACGGAATTAAAGGTATTATCATAGTAAGGGAAACGATTGGCCTAATGATATTCTTTTCGCCCCCGTCGAGGGAAGAGAATTTTTACTTTAAAGGTGAAAAAATTACTCTTTTACCCATAAGAGATAAAAGGACCGTAACCCCTATTTAGTCGACGCTTATAGAGACCGAGTAGAAACCCAGATAGACAACGGAAGCCACCGTTTAGACTGAAGAAACGAAGGGGAAGGGAAAAGACCCTGAAAGCTTAACTGGGTACATTTCAGGATTCAGGCCCCCAAAGCAGGATAAGCCCTTCGGTATAACGCAAACTCTATTTCACGGGAATTCCATGATGAATAACGACTTAACTCCCGAAATAACTTAGTAGTAAAATCCTAGTTGGACATTAAGAGAGTTATATGCTATGTTATGGTCACCTCCGTAACCGAGGATACCCCTAGTACCACCGGGGCCGGTGACTTTTATAAATTCTACACCGGAAATCCTAAACCGAAGTTTGGCCTGAGAATGAGATTAGAGATTAGCGGAATTACTGAACTTTGAAGTTATAATGAGGAATACTATGGACTGCTCGTTAACCGTCCTGCAAGGCTAAAGGCTAGGATAAATCCAGCCACGGGAAGAAGAGGAGATAGTGAACTTTGTGGATTACGCTAACGTCGTTAAATTGACTTATGGGATGCCTACTACGAGGACCGTTATATCTAAAGCGGAGCTTAGCGTAGTTACCGATAATTCTGATGATTACGCCTGGTTTACTTAGCTAGTAGACCTATCCGGACCCGGGCCCCCTCACCATTATAATAACGTGCCTAGTTATGGGATATTAAAACTAAGTGACGTCCTTGTGATTCTTAGTAAGGATAAAGTGGAAATTTGTAATACGGATACGGAATTCGCTTAATAAATAAAAACGCTTTTTAATAACTAAGACGTTTATTATAATAAAGGGATTATCCCTATGCCCGACGAGTAATAGATGCGAGTTGAACTAGTTAAGGAATGGTAAAATTAGAAGATGATAGTTAAGCCTTACCCTCTTAGCGTAGAAGACCTCGAAGTCGTTGAGAATATCTACGGTAAACTCTATTGTGACAGTTAGTGGGTTTATAAGGCGCGATTGCTGCAGTGGCAATTGCGGTTCCGCTTTTGCTGCCACATCTATATAAATGAATTCGCCAGTCTACGCTCAGCGATTTATGAATAGATTGTTCTATGATTATAGGCACTTTGTTAGAGCTTATATCGACGATATTATCATTTTCAGCGATAATAACGAATAACAATAACATTACATTTTTTTAATAAGGACGACCAACGATACTTTTAATAATGTTATTAAGCCTGAATTTCTCTTTGTTAATGTTCCTTTTGGATTAACGATCTTTTTCGAGGTTTTGAAAGGAAGGAAGGAACGAACCCTTGTTTTTACTCGCACCTTCCCCCTATTACTAACCTTTAGAAATAAAGGTACCCACACTCTTTATTTATTAAATGCTTTTTTTATATAAATATTAGCTAAAACCTCCCTAGATCACACTTACGTTAAGCAACGAAGTAAGCGTAACTCACCTTTATCGCAGAGGAAGTCTGCTACGCTATTAACTAGTTCAAAACCGACGAAATCGTAAGTTTTCGCACTAAAGTCGAGAATTTTTGCATTATTCTTGAGGTACTCTAGAAGCTAGGTATAAAGCGCCCTGCGAGCTTCCCTAGCCCTAGCCCGGAGAAGTGCTTAAAGACCACTACGTTCACTGCGTTTTTGTAATAGTGTAAGAAGGACTAAGGGATTAAGCGTTAGTATAGAGGAATTCATCGTCGTTATCGAGAAAATCGGGATAATAGGAGGAGGTATTTATGTATAATAAATAAAAATTCTCAAAGTAATCGGGACGATTACTTTTCAAAGGGGAGCACATATCACACGTCTTTTATCCTTAACAATAATCACGTGAACTATCACGTGACTAGCATCGCCCTCATAAGGAGGCGCCGCAAGTTAGAGGACTTAAACGCGTTATCACAAATACACCTAAGATATCGAGATATATATATTCACTGAAATACCGGTGAACTCCTCGATTGAGACATAGCCTTAGTGATCCCTATTGCAGCCCCCGGCTGGTAGGAAAAGGCTGTGACAGAGGCTATGTACTGGTCTAAAAGGACCACTGTTATAGGGTGGGCTGCTTTAGGGATGACTGTGCTAATAAGGCTGTCCAAGGCTAAGCGAAGGGCTATAGATGAACTACCCCCCTAGATAGGTCTAGTAGCTGGAGAGGTAAGCTGAATAACGTTGTTAGACGCTAAAGTAGCCTCCCCGCCGGTGTTAGGAACTATTTTGCTCTGCTCCTCCATCTCTGCATACTTAAGAGCATCGTAATATATTACACTAAATTAGCTAATATCCTAAATACTAAATGAGTTAACTTAGAAACTAAACTATAAACTAAATAATTATATTTTATAAGGGGTATACTTATTTATTTTTATATTAAGGAATTGTTAGGAGACCGATAACACCGAGGTAGGGACGGGAATATATAAGGTTTTTCCTTTTACATAATAAGCACACTTAGTAACACTATTAACTCGATAATCGCTAAGGGAGCTCCCGTATAATACATTGTAAATATACTAAACATAAAGAATTTCCCAAAGCGGTTACGGCTCTTCCTCCTCCTAAAAGATCCTACCCTCTATAATTATTAGAAAATTAGTTATTAAATATAATTACCTGGACTAATTATATAATAAATTAGGACTAGTAAAAGTAACCATAACGGTCTACTTAGCCCTTTAGCCCTTGCTCTTATTACCCTTGGGCTTCTTATTAATGGTTAGATTTAGAATGAATTAGTTAACGATAATTTAAAATATAATAGAAGGAATAAACTTATATGTCTTGGGCTCATAGTCCGTAGTAGAATTGACGGGCAAAGCCTATGCGTAGTTATACTTGTACTTCTGCACTTTACGTATAGTAGTAATAGTAGTGATGTAAAACTATTTAGTTTTTTTTGATGGTATTGTAGTAAACTTAGGTTTAGAAATGGGTATTAGTAATATTCGAAAAATTATACGAAATACGTAAAGTGTAGAATACAATTTTCATATATATAACTTTTGTTATTATTATTATTTAAAGAAAGTTTTTCGGAAAAGGAGGGTAATAGGAATTTTAGTATTAGACGAGTTAATACTATGTAACCCACTTAATACGCTAATCGAGCTGTTAGAAGATATGAGATCACTTATGGTAATGAGCTTGTAAAATGGAAGGAGTTTACATAAGCAGCAGTGCTTTCTGCGATACGTTTTCTATAATACATCTTCTAAATGTAACTCACTTTCCTTTAAAATTATTAAAACTAATAAAAAATACGGTTACCTTTAACTTTTTTTTTTTATATTTACTTATTCTTTTTACTTTTTTAAGGGTTATAGTGTATAAGATTGTGGTTTATAAATGCGTTAATATCTGGGGGGGTATATTATGATAACCTCTTAGCTAAACTAGCCCGTTTAGTGTGCAGAGCTAATCACGTGATACTATATATAACCCGTATTATGTAATTTCACCTTTTTATAGCTTATTTAGAAGCGGTCTTTGCCCGGTAATTAGACTTCTAGAAGACAGGCCACTTTCTACTAAAATAACTCCGTTTATTACGCAGGCTTCACTACATATATTTTATAAGATCCGGGTTAGGAAAGGAGATAAATAGAAGACGGTGTTTAGGATAAGGTATAGGTTATATAAATAAATGGTTACCCCCTTTGGTTTAATTAGAGCCCCCGTATTGTTCTAGTGATATATTAACCACACTCTATAAGACTTCCTAGATAAGTTCTACTTAGCCTATTTTGATAATGTCCTAATTTATTTAGACGGCTCCCTCTCTGATTATAGAGAGAAGGTTAAGAAGGTCCTTGAGTGCTTAGGTGTTGTAGGCTTGTATGTGGATATTGATAAGTGCAAATTCGAGGTTAAGAGTGTTAAGTATTTGGGGTTTATTATTAATACTGGTAAGGGAATTCGTATGGACCCTAAGAAGATTAAGGTAATCCAGGGATAAGAAGTACCCCGATTAGTGCAAGGAGTTCATAGGTTCATCGGTTTTACCAACTACTACCAGCAGTTTATACCCAACTTCTCAGGGATCGTATAACCCCTAATAACCTTAACTAAAAAAGATATACTATTCATTTAGAGTAAGGAGTACACTAGAGTGTTCGAGGAGCTAAAGACGCTCCTAATTAGCGCACCTATATTAGCTCACTAGGACCCTAATCGAACTACAGTACTCGAGACTAATTCGTCTAGTTATGTGGTAGGGGGTGCCTTATCGTAGTACAATAACAAAGGGATCCTAAAACCTATAATATTCTTTTCACATAAAAACTTACCTACGGAGTATAATTACCCAATACACAATAAGGAACTATTAATAATAATACACTACTTGGAACACTAAGATTCAGAACTACGGAGTATAAAAGAGTTCACTATCCTAACTAATCACCTGAATCTAAAGTACTTTATAATAAAAAAATAATTAAATAAATATTAAATCAGGTGATTAGAATTATTATCCTATTATAACTTTACTATTTAATTTAAACCTAATAAAGAATAGTAATTCCTAATACACTATTAAGATATAAACAGGATATCCCTAGTACCTTATAGGATAATAAGTTAAAGGGTTAAAAGATTAAACTCCTGAAGAATAGGATCAACGTATTACGAGTTAACAGCATAATAGTGATCAGAGAAGTGCAGGCCCAATCAGGGCAAGCAAAAAGGGTTAAGTCTAGTATAAGAGATTCCCCCAGAGACATGGATTAAACCAATAACCTTAGCCTAAATAAGATGGAACCCCCTTTAAACCCTTTTAAAAAAGAGTTATTACACTCTTAGTGGGATAAAGCCTTAGACCAGAATAACCAATACTAACTAGTCAGGGGGGCAGTACAAAAAGGAGACCAATAACTTCCCTTATAATAAAAATTACTAATAATATTATTAGAATATATAATCAACGATAATAAGAGATTATTATAAAGGAATAGAATCTGGATTCCATATTATAAGCCCCTAAGGACGGGTTTAATCCAAAGGTTCCACAATTCTATATTAATGGGATATCCGGGGAGGGACACTTTAAAGGCCCTAATCAACCACTAGTTCCACTAACCAGGGCTATCCCAGGATATCCAAAGATTTATAAGGAACTATAATATTTATAAACGAGGAAACGTATAATATAATAAGAAGAGGGGCCTATTAAAGCCTTTGCTTATCCCTGGACGGATCTGAGCAGAGGTCTCTATTAACTTTATAATAGGACTACCCCCTTCCCACCATAATAAAGCTATGAACATCATAATAGTAACCAATTATCTATCAAAGAACGTAATCTTTAAGTTATTAAAGGATATTATAATAAATATAATAATAAACCAACTAATCCGAGGTCTAATCAGGTACCATAGGATATTTTATATAAATATATTAAATAAGGAACCATAGTTTACAAGTTTTATATAGAAATAACTCTACTAATTACTATGAATTAAATAGAGATTCTCTACAGTATTCCACCTAAAAATAAACAGAGTTATAAAAAAGGTAAACCAAGTAATAGAAAGCTATTTTAGAGTATACATAGTATATACTTAGAATAATTAGGATAAACTACTCCTAATAATAATAATAATTATTAATAACTAGGTCACCTTATTAATAGGATTTAGCTTATTTTTTATTACTTATGGGTATAACTTAGACCTAATTAGAATAGAGGAACCCCTGTGGAATAGTAATAAGACCCTTATAATAAGCGTAAAGGTTTTAGTTTAAAAGCTAAAGAACACTTCTAAGTAAGCTTAGGTGGTGATAATAGTAATATAAGAGAAGTAAGAGATTACTATAAATATAAGGCGTTAACCATTTGATTAGTTTAAGCCTGGGGATAAGGTTTAGTTAAGGTTACGGAATATCTAATCTAATTGACTATTAAAGAAGCTCAATTAGGTTAACACAAAATACACTATCCTTAAACTAGTTAAATCCTATATTTACCGGCTAGATACACCACCAGGGATCCATAACGTCTTCCACGTAAACCTAATCAGGTACACTAAAGTTAATCTATTACTATTACAAAGCCATGATAACGCCCAACCACCTATAATACTAATAGTTAATAAGGAGGAGTTTAAAATTAAGGAGATCCGTAATACATAAAAAATACGGGGTAAATAAAAGGTCTTAGTGAAGTAAAAGGATTATACCTAACTCACCTAGAAACTAATAAATATACTGGCGGATATAGCGGCCTTAGATTATTACGAGGCTAATTACAAAAATATCCCTTGGGAAAGGAGGGGAGGAAGGGGGTAATTATTATGGGCTAAGGCCTAATTAGAGGCCTCGGAACCACTCAGCCATGTTCAACACTAACCACTACTTACTAAGCCTAATCAGGCCTAAACAAACCTAATCAGGATCCAACGGATTTGTGGGACAGCAGACTTTTCCTTCCTTTCTCCTTATCTTAAAAATACTCGTAGTAGTCACCATAGCTAGTTGCAATATACGTGCTTGGACCGTTACAGATATAGTGAAGGCCTAAAACTATAGTCTTAGTGGCCTTAGGGACCGGACCGTAGTTGGTGTAGTGGCCATAGTAGCACTCCTAGCACTTAGTGATGTGTATATATACGTGGGTATAATAGCGGAGTTCTATACTCTCCTTGTCCTTATACTTCTTACCCTGGAGGGCGCTATGGACATAGGCGAAATAGGGAATATCGTTCTCTAGGCCTTTAGTGACCACCTCCTCCTCCTTTTTCGAAACCTCGGGCATTATAATATTATTCTCCTCCTCCTTATATACGCTAATAGTAATGGAGCTCTCCTCGGGCTTAGAGGTAATGGTGAAGGGGTCAGAGGACCCGCCTCTAAAAGGGGCAGGGACCAACTATATTTTATTATACTTATTATCCTCATCGTCCTTGACGAGTATAGGAGCCGGTGTGAGAACGGGGGTGGGGGTAGGGGAGGTAATACGTATAGAAAAAGGGAAATACTCATAGTGAGTATTATAGTACATTTAACGAGCCTCGGAGGGCAAGGTGACGGCGAGACTGGCTATGCTTTTGGTGGGTGTACAAGTATTGCCCCTGGTGGGCGTCAGGTGCGAGGCGTAACCGGACTTCTAGCCGCCGGCCTTGGGAGTAGAACCTAGAATATGGTCAGAACGGGCTCCAAACATCGCCGACCACAAAAAAGAAATAGTATGGAAAACGAGGAAACATAAGAGAAGGGAATATTTACCGATATGAGGCATAGCGATAATGTTAGATCGGTGGATCTGTATGAAAAATCAATTATTAGTGGCTATGGGGGACGAAAATATAACGAAAATACATATAAAAATTGGTTTATTAAGATTTAAAGAAAATAAGTTTTCCAAAAGTAACGAGCAACGAAACGTTTTTCCTTTAACTACTGTGGTGAAGCCTGCGTAACGAACGGAGTCATTTTGGTAGAAAGTGGCCTGTTTTCTAGAAGTCTAACTACCGGGCGAAGCCCGCTTCTAAATAGGCTACAGAAAGGGTGAAGTTACGTAATACGGGTCATGTGCAGTATCACGTGACTGGCTCTGCACACCGAACGGGCTGGTTCAGCCAGGAGGCTATCACGACAACTACTTATACGCACCTCCTTTATAGGTCGTTAGGAGCATAGGGTATATAATAATTAGGAACGACCTCTCTTATAAGCCGAGATACACGCGTTACCCCGGATACCATGATTTTTAACAATGTTACAACAAAAAAGGGTAAATACAAAGACCTAAAATAATAATATAACACAGGTATTATGGCTATTATTAAGTGAGGGAATTTGTTTAGGTTAATTGGAATTATTGTTTTAATTGAATTATTTGATTTAGAACGTATATAAAAGAGCTTGGTGGCCGTTACTTCGATGTGAGAAATTGCCATAGTGGTGCAATTAGGGGGTGTGTCGCAAGCATACTAGGCCACCAAGACGTCTAGGAGCTATGCTTAGCTAAGTCAGCACTTATGTGACGTCCTAGCCCCCGAGCCGGCCTATTTATTCTGCTGGACGCACCCACCAGATAGTGAATAGACTAAACCTTCTTCTCCTACTTAACCTCGTACGTGCGTGCGAACTCGCCACAAAAGGGTTTATAAGTAACCTTGTTTTTTTAAAATATTTATACTAAAAGGGCTTTTAGTGGGATACTAACCTTGGTAATAACTATATTAGGTGTATAGACCGAAGTTATTTTTATGAGTTATTTAAAATCTATAATTAAGATGTTCTCAATTATAAACCTATAAAGGTTAAAGTGGTACTTATAATAATTGTTCTGCTCCCTCAACTTATACTAAACAAGCTCCTGAGAGCTCTACGAAGAAACCGTTTTATAAGTGTAATAATTTGTAAACTTATCTAAGTGTCACGGGCCGAACCCGGTGGTTATGCCCGGGCTATGCCCGTGCTCGCACTGGTGCCCCACTGGTGCCCCACTAGCGCCCACCCCCTAGGAAGCAGAGATTTCGCGCCATATCGTAGTTTACCCTTTTCCTCTTCAGCTTAAAATAAACAATATTTGGCTACCTTTCGGTTAAGATAAGGCCTAGGACTAGCCCTTTGCATATTTCAAGCTTAGTTTTATTTATTATATAAGATACCACTAGGTTAAGCCCAGTTCCTTATTAGTTACGAAGTGGAATCCCAGGTTAAGCGCAGCTCCCTAACAATAAATTGACGAACGTCGGACACTAGGTAAAGCACGGCTCCCCACCAATTAAAAAAAGGATACTAACCAACACAATAGCTAACAAACTGCAGGCCCAATTATAGTTAACCTTAAATGAGGCCCTCGGGCCCCTATAAGCGAGGATTACTAAGCTCTTTAATAAGCTGGAGCGAAGCCGAGGTTTAGGGGCGACGATACCGACCCCTATGGAAGATATAAGCACCGAAGCCCCGCCAATGGGCAACCACCACCTCGCAACAGAGATACCGACGCACTATAAACCATTACTAATACCCTTAAAGTTCTCGGGGAAGCGGAAAGACTACCCTTCTTAGGCGTAGTAGATGAGGGACAAGATCGCTATGAACAAAGCATTCTACCCTATTAACTAGGAACTATAATACCTAATTAACTCCTATCTAAACACTAGTCCCTAATAGGTGGTTACTATGTTCTACGTAGTTGGGGGGCCTAAAAGTTAATATAACCCCGAAGATTTCATATTTTACCTTAATAAGACCTACTAAGACCTAAACACCTAACCCTAAACCGTAGCCTAACTATAAACCGTCCATTAAAAAGATAACGAGAAGCTGGTTACTTTTCTACTAAAGTTTGAACGAATAATAGTAGACGTAGGAGGTGGTGCATAACCCGACACTATTAAAATTATTATATTAAAAAACGCCCTTATTTCCCACCTAAAAGAGCACCTAATCACTATCTCCTTATTAGGGGAGTATACTTAGTAGTTTACTAGGGTATAGGACGTTATTTAGAAGCTAAAGTATATAATACTCGTCGCTACTAAACGGGAGCGTCGTTGGTCCTTAACCCTAACCCCTCTACGAAAGGATTATAATGGAGATGTTTAGATAACTAGCGCTGCCCGTACCTCATCGACTCGAAAAGAGGAGAAGGACCACCACCACCACCACTCCTCGGGTAACCCACTAGTGGACCATTATAAGTACTTTTATTATAACAAAAAAGGCCATATTACTAGGAATTACTGGAAAAAAGTTCCTAAGTAAATAAAGGTTACCCGTATTAAAGTAATAAAAAAGTAAAAGGATCCCGGGTTAAAAGAAGAGGACTAAAAGGCCACTAATACCTCCTTTAATAAGGACAACTCGAGAAAAAAGTAACTCTAGTATAAAGTCGGGTATTAGAGTTAACGAAGGAGGAAACTAAAGGATAGGAATCCCACTAAAAAGAGTAATAGTAGAGGAGCTAAGGGTTAACCACTATTTAAGCAAGGATTAATAAAGGACACTTAACACACGCCCTCATTAATACTAATTACGACGTTTATATAATAGTGGATTAGTCTTTTTTTAGACGCCTCCGACTACCGCTAATAGATCGGAAAAAGTGTACTCTGCGAGGGTATACGTAAAACGGGCCATCACCTGGTGATGCCCAGGGTGTGGCTGTCCTGGATCTGGAATTAAGTGGTTATACTCAGAAAGTTTACGTATACGTAGTAAAGGGCTTAGACCCCCCCATATGCTTAGGGAAGCCATAAAAGGAAACGAACGGTGTAATATGTGACGCCGTTACTTAGTGGGTGTACCACGGTAAGGGAGGAGTAAACGTATACCTCTCTAATTAGGAAAAACCAATTATTATAAAAGAATTTCGTATAACCCGATTATTAATAACCCCTACGTTTATAATTATATGCCGATGAGTAAAGTATTAGAGGGTATTAAAAGCCTAGGTTATAGTTGTGAGCTTAAGGGATATCGAGGACGCACTAAAAGAAAAGAAGCCTATAAATGTAAAGGAACTCATCTTAGGTTAGGTTTATAAGGAGCTTAGAGACTTATTCGACCCGGAGAAGGTGTACTCGGTGTCCCCTAGGAGGCCAGGGGTAAACCATAAGATCCCCCTTATTAAGGACACTCACGGCCGGGAACCTACACTTTTATAGGGACCCTTATATGGGATGTCCCGTGAGGAACTCTTAGTCCTGAAGAAGATATTAGAGGACCTATTAGATAAAGGGTTTATTCGAGCTAGTAGCTCGCCAGCGGGTGCCCTAGTGTTGTTTATTAAGAAGCCTGGTGGGGGAATTCGGTTCTATGTTAATTATTAAGCTTTTAATAGTATTACAAAAAAGGACCATTATCCATTACCACTTATATTAGAGACCCTCCGACGGGTAACTACTACGTAGTAGTATACGAAGTTTAATATCGTAGTTACATTCTATAAAATTCGGATTATAAAAGAAGACGTTAAAAAAATAGTGTTTTGTATAAGATACGGACTCTTCGAGTAGTTGGTTTGCCCTTTTAGACTTACCGGGGCCCTAGCTACGTTCTAGTAGTATATTAATATAACTCTCTAAAACTTCCTAAACGACTTCGTTACCACTTATTTGGATAATGTCCTGATTTATACGTCTAGGTTAAAGAAGAAGTACGAAAAAAAGGTACGGGTAGTCCTCCGGCGCCTAGCAGAGGCCGGACTACGACTAAACCCTAAGAAGTGTGCTTTTTTAGTTAAAACCGTAAAGATTATAAAGGGGGTTAAAAGTTTCCTTGGGTTTACGAATTATTATCGCATTTTTATACCCAACTATACTATTATTGTTGAACCCTTTACGAAGTTTACGAAGAAGTCGGCTATGTTCCACTGGGGACCTAATTAGGAAAAAGGATTCTAGGAGCTTAAGTGGTTATTTAGTATAGAGCCGGTGCTTCACTGCTTTAACCCTAAAGGAAAAACAATAGTGGAAATAGACTATTCAGGGTTTACCTTAAGTAGTACCCTTATATAAGAAGACTCCGATGAGTATTAGTATTTTATTACGTTCTATTCATAGAAGTTATTATTAACCGAGTATAATTACCCTATCCATAATAAGGAACTACTCATCGTATTCGCATACTTTAGGGCCTAGAGAGTAGAACTACAAAGTGTAAGTAACTTTAAGATTCTTACGGATCACAAAAACCTTGAACACTTTATAAGGAAATAGCGCTTTACCGAGAAGTAGAGCTAGTGACTAGAAGAGTTAACCTAATACGACTTTTATTTAGAGTACTGGCTAGGAAAGGAAGTAGTAGTCCCCGATGCCCTCTCTTAGAGGGAGCAGGATACCCTTTAGGGCTAGGATAATAAGAGAGAATAGGGACGTATACTCTAATTAATACCTAACTACACTATCCCTAAAAAAGGAACTAGTGCCCCCTAAGTGGGCTATACTATAAATAACTTACTAGTACTCTTATATATAATAGTGTTTACGAATAATAGTGAGTTATAAATATTTTAGGACTAAATTATTAAAAAAAATAGGTTATACCGCTGAGCTTATGAGGTGGTGAAGTAGGGATAGTGTAGCTTCCCACTAGAGGTATAGTTAAAGGGCTAGATCATAGAATATGTAATTAATAAATAATAGAAGTTGATATTCTGGGATGAAGTATGGGTTCCCGGAGGAAGAGATGATGATGACCCTTTGAGCTTATTATGGATAAGGGTTGTATAAGAGTGCTACGATTCTAGTATAAGTGGTTACCCGGGGAAGTAGATGGTGAGGATGAGTAGTAAGTAAAGGAGATTTACGTTATTAGATGGAAGATGGTGAGTAGAGGGAGAAGATGTGAAACCCTAGTAAAGTGGGAGGGCTATATTAACTCTACGTAGGAGTTAGCCGGTGTTATAGAGGAAACGGAGGCGCTAGACCGTTACGAGGAGTATTATGGGCCGATATTAGAGAACGACGGGGATACGGCGTATACGTAGGTGCCCCCCTAGGAGGCCAACCAGGAACTAAAGGCCGTGTAGGGGGAGGAGGGGGGTAGTGTTACGGGCCGAACCCGGTGGTTATGCCTGGGTTATGCCCGTGCTCGCACTGGTGCCCCACCGGTGCCCCACTAGTGCCCACCCCCTAAGAAGTAGAGATTTCGCGCTATATCGTAGTTTACCCTTTTCCTCTTCAGCTTGAAATAAACAGTATTTGGCTACCTTTCGGTTGAGACAAGGCCTAGGACCAGCCCTTCGCACTAAGTAAGTATAAAAAAATAGTATTAGAGGTTTGGATACTTAAGGAGAGATACTCTAAATTACTTTAATAATATAATAAGGGGAGTAAAACTCCTGGATTATAAAGGTAAAAACCTAATGGAATATAATATGTATAGGATAATAAATATAATACACTAAATCCGTTAAATACTAAGAGAATTAGTTAAACGGGTAAAAGCCGGAGACCGTTTAATACTTGACTTCTATGATTATAATAAGGGATATAAAGGGTATACGTCCCTTACACTTTTTTCTAATTAAACCTTAGGGTTAGTATACGACTTTTATTTATAAAAGAGAGCAATAGAGATGGTTTTAAAAGTGTTATTAGAGTTATTTAACTATTTAAAATACGTTTATAATATAAAAATTAAGTTCTTAGAGATTAATTTTTTTTATAATACTCTTCGAAATTGCTATTAATGTAGTTTTTATAATTATCGATAATTAGTATCCGATATATGCCTTTTAATCGCTGTTTTAAGTGTTTATCGAAATGCTGAAATTATTAAATGGTAATCTCGTTATCGGTCTATTTATTGGAAGTTATTTTAATTACTTAGTTATCCGGAATCTGGGCCTCGGAGTATTTACTCATAAAGTGGAAGTGGCCCTGAATTACTAAAAAAGGTGGTATTGTATAACTATTACTAGTAATATAACAAATCACCATTACCTATTCTCAATTACTAAGTTAAACCTTTTTTAGTTTCCTAATCGAATTAGAATATATAATAACTATTCTTAGTTGGATTATACTTATTATAAAACCGATCTTATTAAAATTATAAAAACTTTTGTCTATAATACCGTATTTTAATCGCATATTAGTTATAAATTAAAACCAAAACTTAATAATCGTAGGATCTTTATAAAAGCCTCTTTAATAATTATAAATATAAGAAAATTGCGTTTTAAACTCTGGGCATCGCTGGATAAAGTGTTCTATCCAGTGCTTCCCGACTAGTCGGCTATTATACTTCCGGAGTAGTGTATTAACCATATCTTTTATATCCATACGTTAAGGCGAGAATCCTCGAAAATCTAAGTTAATAATGTATTAAATAATTACCTCCTCCTCGGTCTCTATCAAATTCAACTACGTATTCCTATTATCGACCTTTACACTTTAACCCTTTATTCTAGACCAGAGGGTAGTTCTCGGAACGTTGTAAATGGTCACTATACATCGGATACTTAATCGTAGTATTAATCGGATCACATTAATCACTAGAATAATCCTATTGCAACGGAGCGGGGGATGCAGTGAACAGTATGTGCTGTATCGTATAACACATACACTCTACTGACCATAGGTCGTGCACCCTTCGTCCCGGGTCCGTGAGGGTGATTAACTCGTATGAAACCGCTTAACCAGAGCTACAATTTAGGTAAGGAGACACCTCAAAACCTGATTAGGGCTAAAGAGGGGTTCCTGCCCTGGATATAGATACTGGTGAGTATTAGGGCTTTGTTTACTCGGTAATAAAGCAACCTCCGTACTATTCGTAGTATATAATCTAAGTGAACAGGTAAAAAGAGCTCTGAATACGTTTATCTAATTAACGATGCTTGCTGACGTTCTATAATGTGTTGTTTTATGGTTTGTTGTTGTGTCCTCCGCTAGAAATGCGTCCCCAGTTCCCCTCTCTCAAATAGCTCGCTGTCGCCTGACTAAGGAAAAACCCGCTTAGCGTAAGCATTTCCCCCTGCACGGTTTCAATATACTTGGATGAGTTAAGATAGTATAATATAAGGTGCTTTGTGTTATACCCGACGCTTAAAGTGTTGCCGCTAAAACCCTTATTATTTTTTATTACCTTAGACGTGGTTTTAGTTGTGAAAGGGTAGGGGGAAAGTAAGGGAGAAGTGTAATATAAACTATAACCTTGTATTATAGTATAAGTGTGGTCAGGTATAGAGTTTTATTTAAATTTATTTTTCTAGTAGGAACGGCTTTAAAGTGGAAATAGTATTGTAAACTGCGATTAATGGACGGTTTCTTAGATTTCTATTTATGGTTTAGTTAACCTAGTGCCCCTAATAAAATTAGTCACCTTAAAACCTTTAATAAAAGTATATTAGATCAAAAGACCGATGGGGAAATACTTTAATAGTGTGACTTTTCTAGTGGGTTAAGAAAGCCTAGTTGAGAGGGGACTTTTATTAAGGGAAATATTCTGGGTTATATGTATAGAGAGTTTTCTCTACTAGGCCATAAGGGTAATATACCCATAATTACTCATTAGAAGAAACTACCCCCTTTCCCTATATTATATAATCATTTAAAGGATTACCCGTATAGGGATAACTTTAAAATAACCAAAATAAGCTATTTAAGTGGCCATAAAAACTCCTACTCTTAGGAGGAGGTTAACAAAGCGTAAGCGTATAATAAGTAGATTCTCGGCTACTACTGAGTATATACTTCTAAGCTTAATAAACATAGAGAGCTTTTAAAATTTAAAGTACACCTTATTATTCGTAGAGATTAACAACTAAAAGACAAATAAGAAACATATATTATTATGCTCATAGCTATGTTATTCTGAATTCTTATTATAATAACTACTTACTTTAATATAAAATTTTTATAATAAAACATAGTAAATACTTTTATATACATAATAATTAAAAAAGAAGTGTATATATAACTCTCACCTGGATACTGAAAAACTGGATAGGTATTATATTTAAAAAAAAGTATTTTATGGCCTTAGGAGGTCCCCTTTGTTCTAGTAAAAATATTTGGAAAGTGGGCTCCTAGAACGCAGTTTTTAATGAGTTGCTGGAGAGAACTACTATTAGCAAAAGGAATAAGTTACGTTTTTCTTTTATGTTAACGACTACGTCTTAGCCTTCCTTTATAGGTTTTATAATAAAGTAATAATATTAATAAAATAATTTTAAGAATAATATTATTTAAAAGGTGATTATAAGTTATAATAGTTCTGAGGAATTAAAGTTTTAAAGAACCGAGAAGTTAAAAAGATTTAGTTCTTATAATAAGTATTTACTAAAAAGGTGAGAAGACTCCTATTAAACGCTAATAAACTATTTAAAGTATATTACGATACTTTTATAATAATTATTAAACCTTTCTCTTATAAAGAGATAACCAAATTGTGGGAGATTAAAAAATAGTAATATAAGGTTGGAATTATTATGTATATAATTATAATAATGCGCTTGGATATTGTATTTACCGTAAATTATTTTATATACTTTAATTAAAACCCAGGGCCGAATTACTACTATACTATGGATCGAGTACTCTAATACTTTTACTTAATACACTTCCTTTATTTAGAATACGGAGCTACACCAGGTAATTCTAAAAACACTTTAAAAGTTACTTTAAACATAAGTTTCGCTAATAATACTGTTGGAATCCGAATCGGGCAATAGCCCCACTTTCGGGTTCCTGATTGGCCGGTTCCGACCGGACCAATCAGAAGGCAGGGATTCTGGCGCACCGGCTAGATCTGGCAACAGCCGGCCTAGCCCACGTCGGAATAACCTCCCTCCAACAACAACAACAACAACAACAACACTACGTATTCAATATATCGATTATTGCTGTTCAACCCTATCGCCTAGGCGACCCTTTGACCTAGGGTCAAACCTACACTGATCAGTGGTAAATTTGACCATTACCGTAGATCAGCAAGGAACGACTATTAGAAGAGACGACTTCACTAAACAAATAGAAGATTGGACTCTGTTAACGCGTAGAACCCGTGGTTAGGTTTAACTGTTTCGGTGACGCCGTACTAGAAGAGGAGGTTTCGAGACGGAGACGTCGGAGATTGTATGGATAGGGGAAGTATTGTTTTTAACGAGGTATTCCGTTCACGACGACTATGCTCAACCACCTGCGTTAACCACGTACGAGGACGTCGAAGATCTCACAGGATGGACGAAGCTCAGCCTTCGGTGTGGGTTCCGTTAACGACGCTTATTATACTTAATACCCTTCTCCGCTACCTTACCCGGTTACCACCTACGTATTTTATACGGATAATGAGACGACGTCTAAGAGGGATAGTGGGACTAGAAGAATCCCCCATCTTCTAATAACTATAACCCTCCCTCCTATACTACCCCTTAGAGGAAGACGACGACCATAGCCGCGGGTGTACTACTAAAGGCTATGAAAAACTACCTTTTTTCTTACCCTCGGGGAGGACACCGTAAACAAGTCCCCCATAAACCTTAAACGCAAAAGGATCCCCGAGAAGACTATTTCAGCAGTTAAAATATTATCTTAGATTACCTCGGTAATTAGAATAACACTTAGATTACCCTAAGGACGCTAAGATCACCGCCGTCGCCGTCGTCCAACTAGATCGCCCGGTGTAACTATTTAGAATACCTGAACCATATAAGGACACTAAGGAAAACGCTCCTCCTCTCCTCCAACCACAAGGGATCCACCTACTAGGATACCAACGATATCAGAGACTACACCAGAATACTCGGAAGGACAACACTAAAGACGACGAGCCCCTCAGGGAGATACGGGAGACGTACCCTCACCCTCAGGATCCCACAACACACAATAGACACCACCGAAGAACGATTAGATCAAGGAATTCAACGAGATCCTATGTAAAAAAAAAGACGACCACTAAGGGACACTCACCCCTTAATATATACCCTCCGGATATCAGAATACACGGAATACACTACCATCAACGGAAACACTAATACTCTAACCTAATAACCAACGGTAATTCGTTTAATGAACACTATACGCCCTCGAAACTGCGGCCTAGGGGAAACACAGTGTATTCGAGGCGTCGTCAGGCTAACTAAACGACCAGAGTATTATTGACTTCCTAGGATAAACTAGTAATTAGGAGAAAGCTCTAAGAGGAGTACTCCTCTAAAAAACTCTTCTCGGGTAGCTACCCCTTAAGGGATTACATAACCCAAGGGAACACAATAGACCCTCGTAAGGAGGACAATTTCACTAGTCCCAATCCCAAAGGAATATACTACCCATATAAACCCAGAAATATGGGGGAAATAGATGGACTTCGAGCCTATCGAAGGAACGGTTTAACTAAAAAAGGACATTATCGTCGCCTTCCTCCTAACTATCTATGAACAGAAGAAACTGATGACGACGGACCTATGAATATAATTCCGATTAGACTTCAAAAGCTGGACCAGGGAGATATAGAACGGTGTTAATAAGGTGATAATAATTAATATAGTTAATGTACTTAGGAGAGGTGTAGTCTACGTCCCTTTGGATAGTGCTACCCACAATACGAAGAAGTTCGCAAATATTATCGCTGAAGAAGAGTTTTATATATGGATAAACGAGGAGATCTAATATTTTAAAAGGAGTGGATAACGCGGCCTAAGGGAGCTCCTCGAAGACCTAGTGATCATTAAGGAGATTATAAACGGCTATAACAACCCTCCCCACTAAGCCACTTAGGAGACCACCCCTCCTACCAAAATAAGGAGAAAGGTATTATAAATAATAACGGAACCACAAAAAGAGACTCCGTTAACGTTAAGGTAACTAATAATAGAACCCAGCCTGCTATATCGGACGAGACCACCTATAAACTCATAAATCCAGCTGACCTTTAGGGACTCCCCGGCAACCACTGCTGATAACCCATATATATCTCCTCTAATAAGTAACCAGATCTAGGTGCTCACGAAGTAGATGAAGGAAGTGAACAAGTACGGAGAAGAATACTATGAGGTCCTAGAAAACTCACTACGGTTATAGAGGCACTACTATGAGGTTCTATAAATACTAACGGAATTAACTACCCTAGTTATTAATACTACACTAAAGGATAAGGCCCTGGACTTCTTCACGGAACATATTATGTAACCAGGTGCACCAGGGACCTTCCTATCCCAGGAAACTATCATTAAGAGACTAAAAAACTAGTTCAAAACGAAGGAGGCCTATAGAGATTACCTAACGGAGTAGCAAACGACCAACTAGGCAACGATCAGAGACGAGAACCATGGGAAAAAGCCTAACAAAGTACTCGAGCTACTAGTTAAGAGGTTAAGGAAGATATAACGTACGCTTAACAACGAATATAATACCAACAAAGTACTACGAGATCAACTCCTTTCCATAGTTAGCAACGTAAAAGAGTATACCTATACTCTCTAGGACCCGAAAAACACATTTAAAGACCTTTATAGCCAGTTACGAAGCGCTATTCGAAACTCTATAAGACTTAACTCGGGTACTAAATAATACTTCCTACAATAACCCACTAACGAGGAAATAGACTACTTCTTTACAAAGAGACACTATAACGGCCAAGGGAAGTAAATAAGATTCGGCCAACGAGGAGGATTCAGCAGAGGGCAAGGTAACCAACGCTCCGCCCCGAGACAACCCCCAAAGGACAAGAAGTACTACATTTACGGGAAGGACGGCTACTAGTCCTCTAACCACCCAAAAAAGGAAACAAATAAAACCTTTTAAGTGTTCCGAGACGGGTATAAGAGACAATTCCACATATAACCTCCTAAGGGAGCTATGGAATCCTTCCTTCTCGAATACGAAGGCCCCCAGGGCGACGAAGCCGAGGATAAGGATAATAGAATCCGCGAGTTCTTCGTTATGGACCCGGAAAAGGAAAACTACGAGGATTAGACCTACGGAGACCAGTTCTACGCTTCAATATTAGGCCCAGAGACCACTCTTAACGGCGAAATTATCACAATGACCCTCAGGGACCAGGTAATATACCATACCCTCACAAAAAAAGACCCATTTAACGAGGCTACCTTTACGAAAACCTTAGAGGCCTATATACTCAAAGGAAAATACGCCGACGTTATATTCTACGGAATTATACCGAATATAAGCGCAACTAAGTCGTTAACAACGGGAAAGCCTCAGTTTAATACTCTCAGATACCTACACCCAGAAATTACCCTCAACAAAACTCGAGCCGGCTAAGCAAACATCAAATTCGGCCTAAGGGAGGTCATCTCATCAATAGGAACAACTACAATTACAACGCCCCTTAGACCGCTTACTTTCCACGTTATCCCTTATAATACTCCATTCCTCCTTTACCTTAAGGATATAGACCGCCTAGAGGTCTACTTTAACAATCTAAGGAACACTCTAAAGTAGGGAGACGTCGTTGTACTAGTTACTAGGAAGTTCGGCCACGCCTGGATGAAACTGGGCCACCAGGACAAATCCGTTACGTAGAGCCACCTCACAAACGTCGAATTGCGACGCCTACACCGGCGTTTTGGTCACCCTTCGGTACGGAAACTCTATAAAATCCTTCAGAGGACCGGAGAGGAAGTGGAATTAGTAGCCATCGAATACTTAACGAAGTACTGCCACTACTACCAGATGAACCAGAAGGCTCCCCACCACTTCAAATTCACTATCCGGGACAACGTACCCTTTAATTATGAGATTGTTATCGATGTATTATACCTCGACGGAAAGCCCGCCCTTTAGGTCGTTAACACGGCCATAAGCTTTAACGTAGGACGATTCCTAAGTGATATGAGCGTAAAAACGGCGTGGGAGATGCTCAGACTATGCTGGATCGACGTATACTAAGGGCTACCCGACTGGATTATTGCGGACACCGGCACTAACTTTAAGGTGTCCGAATTCAAATAAGCAGCAAAGTCCATGGGGATTAAGGTTAAAATTGTCCCTGTGGAAGCCCATAATAGTATTGGGAAGGTCGAGAGGTACTATGCGCAGCTCAGACGGGCGTACAATATCATCCGGCAGGAATCCCATTCTACGACGCTGGAAGCCGCCCTTTAGAGTGTACTCAAGGCCATAAATGATACTATAGGACTAAACGGGATCGTACTGACCCTACTGGTCTTTGGTGCGTACCCTAGGACGTCAGACAGCTCTCCCCCATCGCCAGAAGTAACCCAACGCGCAGAGGCCGTCAGGAAGGCCACGGAAGACCTCAGGAAGGTTAACGTAAAACGTTAAGTCTTAGATGCCCTCGTAATAAGGAATGGACCTGATAATACCGCCCTGAAGAGCCTCCCATTAGGCTTAGAAATTAGGGTGTGGTGCGAAAGGAAGGGATGGAGAGGCCTATTTACATTAGTGGCCATGGACGGCGAGAATTACGTCGTTCAGATGCCCAAAGGCCCTAAGACCTTCCGCTCAACAATCGTCAAGCCCTATTATCGTAACCCTAAAAAAGAGCTACCAGAGGAGCCCGCCACCGCTGATGACGGAGCAGGAAACGAGGCCCCAGAAGGCAACAATGGCGAAGGAGAAGAAAACAACGAGGACGACGTTGAATTAGTGGCCATGGACGAGATTATTATTAGATCGTCCCCTCCACCAGAGGAGGAAGAGCCTCAGCCACCTAAGAGACGACGAGGCTGGCCACGAAAGAACCCGGCTGTTGCCCACGAAGTCAACACCGTCTACTTCTAAGCAGAGACCGATGGGCTGAAGAGACCTTACTTCGCAGTGTACTTATCGGCGAAGGAGAAGAACGACCTTACACTAGCCCACAAACTTCGGAAGAAAGGTGTGATAACTACACCGGGTGCCCCCTACGAGAAATCAACGGAAGAGGAGATCGCCAACCTCATAGGCCGAGGCGTATTCGAATTCGTCCCCTACGACGAAGCGGAGCATGGTAATACTAGGATTTTCAAGTTCAGAATCGTCAACGAGATTAAGGGGAAGACCGAGAAGTCCTATGAGAAGAGCCGCCTCGTGATTCAGGGCTACGCCGACGACGACAAGGAGGCCATCCTTACACAATCCCCCACGATACAGCGAGTAAGCCAGCGATTAATTCTCGCCCTAGCCCCTTATTTTCTGGTGAAGGGCTATTCGCTCTGGCTACGAGACATCACTCAGGCCTACACCCAGTCGAAAACGAGACTCACCCGGATAATCCTAGCCCGTATACCGGATCAAATTAGGGATAAGTATCCTCCCGGGACGATTATGAAGGTTGTGAAGCCCCTCTATGGAATCGCCGAAGCAGGGACCCATTAGTACGCGATATACAACAGTCACCATAAGGAGAGACTCTAGATAAGGACTTCCACGTATGACCCGTGCCTATTGTTGTTAACGCCCGAAAACGAAAGCCTTGCGATAATCGGGATGCAGACAGACGATACAATAGGCCTAAGCGACGAGAAGTTCTCCCAAAAGGAAGAAGAAGAGTTGAAGAAAGTAACGTTCACAGCGAAGGCGAAGTAACGGCTAACCGCAAAGGAGCCCCTCGCGTTCAACGGAGGGGTCGTTTATTTAGATGGAAAAACAATTAAACTACGACAAAAGGGATAGGGGAAGAAGATCCAACTCGTGGAGATCGGAACGACGTCCAGCAGCCAGTAATACGTCGTCCAGAGAGCTCGTGGAGCATATATCGCCTCAGTCTGCGATATCGAGGCCTGCTACGACCTCTCCGTAGCGGCCTAGCACCAAGAGCCCACGGAAGAACAGATAAAGGCCCTCAATAAGCGATTGAAGAGGTAGATGGAGACCCTGGACATAGGACTGGACTACAACTTCGTCCAGCTCGAGATAGCAACCCTCTTCGTCTTCGTGGACGGCTCGTTTGCCAACAATAGTGACCTTTCGTCACAACTAGGCTTCGTTATTATCCTAGCTAACGAGACCCAGGCCGACGAGAGCTTTACGCTAAAAGGTAATATCGTCCACTATTTATTCACCAAATCGAAGCGAGTGATGCGCAGCGTTCTAGTATCAGAGATCTACGGCATGGTAGCCGGTGTGGACATGGCCTACGCTATCTCTACGACCCTAAAGCTCATCATAGACCACTTGAAGCTTCTAGAGATCCCCACGGTTGTCTGTACCGACTCGTACTCGTTGTACGAGTGCCTCGTCAAGTTTAGAACCACTAAGGAGAAGCGCCTTATAATCGATATTATGGCGCTCCGACAGTCCTATGAGCGACGAGAGCTTTGCGAGATCCGCTGGATCAACGGGGAAGATAACTTGGCCGACTGCTTTACGAAAGCAGTGTTGAATGGAGCTCTGAAGTGTTTTCTCGAGGAAGGAAAGGCAACGGTTCGTATGGATGGATGGGTAACGCGGGCCTAGGAGGAAGAGACGTTAGTAGGGCTCGAGAGACTGCGAGGGACGGAGGGATCGTTAATACCGTGGCTAGCGCCGGCGATAACGTTAATTGACCGGTCCGATATAGGGGCCGGAAGGCCGGCTACGCCGCTAAGGGCAGAATTTGATTCTGCCGCCTCTCGCCGCCTTGCGTACTCGAGCGAATTCGTTGTTTTATTGTGTTTTTGAGCGTTTTAGGAGAAAAGTGGCCTTTGCCCGATTAGCGAGTATAAAAAGAGAGTTTCCAGTGTTGGAATCCGAATCGGGCAATAGCCCCACTTTCGGGTTCCTGATTGGCCGGTTCCGACCGGACCAATCAGAAGGCAGGGATTCTGGCGCACCGGCTAGATCTGGCAACAGCCGGCCTAGCCCACGTCGGAATAACCTCCCTCCAACAACAACAACAACAACAACAACACTACGTATTCAATATATCGATTATTGCTGTTCAACCCTATCGCCTAGGCGACCCTTTGACCTAGGGTCAAACCTACAAATACACTAAATTAGAAGAGCTTTTAAATTTAAACACTTATAATACGAATTTTTAGTATGACCGTTGTGTAAAAGGTAAATAAGTAATAAATAATTATAATATTAACAACAAAAACCGAGCTTCTCACCTTATTACACACAACAAAAGAACCATTTTCGTAAACTAACTAATATCCACTTTATAAATATAACTCCCTACGAAAAACATTTAGAACACTAAGTTTACACCTTAAATATATTTTTAACCACGAATTCATATGTAATATAATAACTAGTAAACTATACACTTTATAACCATAGAATAAATATAATTATAAATACACTTATACTACGTTAATATTCATAACTACTAATTATATTAAAAAATCAAAAACAACCGCGTTAACGTCGCATATACACCATCAGCTGAGCTAATAACAAACGGACTAATAAAAGCATTTTCAAAGTGGCTATTTTAGGCATTTCTTATATAACGGAATATGAGTAACCAGCGGGCTCGTCTCGAGAATAGCTGTTACCACGACCTCGCCGAAGATAAGGCCCGCTAGGGGGCCGGGATAACTAAGGATAATATATAGGACGTTAAGGCTTGTGTTCCTTATACTCCTAGGGTTTGTAAACCCCATAGGAAGGACGTTTAAGAAGTATTTTAAACGTAGAAAAACGGAATTCAAATCTTAAGATAATTATAATACTTAGAACTAACTATTAAAGGGCGGATCAGGTGGTAAGAAGCCCATTAGACGGAGGCCTCCCTAAATGGGCGTATCGAATCCGCTATACTAAGCGCCTAGTACACTTCCGGCGTACTCGAAGGCCGTGCGCAGCGCAGAATAATAATGGGCCGAAATGCACCCTTAAACCAGCCACTTTAAGAGCTAAGTTCGCCCCTGTTGTTGTTGTTGTTGTTGTATTTAACGCCATGGCGGCAAGGGCGTAGCCCTTGCGGCAGACCTCCCGAGGGGTATGTGGCGTAGAGAGCCGCAGGCTCAGACTACCTACTCTATAGTATACAACCCTTGCCCGCGTCCTCCAAATCTTACCTATTGGCTACTATGCGTTCAATCTGTCCCTGGATCCCGCTGGTTCCTCTAATTCCTTTACTTCCTATCTAGTCCCTTTCGTAGGGTAAAATAGTTATTTTAAGGCCTAGCCGGAAGCTGGCCCCTAGTAGTGTAAGTAAATCTTTTAGAAGAAGTTTATTATATATAAGAAAACCTTAAAACTTTTAGGATTAGTAATTAACCCCTTAAAATATTACTTAAGTAATCCCATAAGTCCTATAAGTTCTAATAAACTACAAGAGTAGAGGGTAAGCCACTATTACCTCCTCACTAGGGTTTTTCGGTAATAAACTAAGTGGTCTATATCGTTTACTTCCCCATAAAAATAAGTAAGTAGGGCTTTATCGTAGTTAAAGTATTAGTAATATTATTCGAAGTCTCCGTGGCCTAATCGGGCTACTAGGAGGTGGTACAGGGTAGCCCGTGGAAGGGCTAGCTCAGGAGGGCTGGATAGGCTGGCCTTGAGTCCTAGTTAGGTGTATCGATCTGTTGTTTTTTTACACTATTATTGTATATATTAGGCCCGTATTCATTTCTTAGTGAGTCGCTTAATCCCTACTAGGGTTACTAGTTGGCCTAAGAGCACCGGGAGTGCTATGCCATACTTAGCTAAGCGGTCTACTTCTTCGTTACCTTTTATCCCCTGATACCCTAGGGCCTAGTGGGTATATATATTGAATATCCTAACAACCTCGTGGATCTTAAGGAAAGCTTCTTATAAGGATTTTATAGCCTCACCCCGTATCCCCCGGATAACACTAGTATTATTAATACAAATGTGTATTAGCTGGCCTTAGGAGGTAGGGAGGGCCCGCTGGAGCCCTGCCTGCCCCTTTAACCTCACCATCAAACACTTCTACTATACCAAATCGGCCATAACCCTGGGCTATACATTTTCTACTTCGGTAAATAACAAATCCATACCCAGTAACTCCATTAGACGCCTTAGAGCTATCTAAGTAGATAATTATATGGGTATCTAGGACGGTTTTTAGCCAATCCTAGAAGGCTTTAGCAGCCTTTTCCTTCGTCTATCAGACTATTAGGTCTTGTGACCCTGGGAGGTATTATGGTTAAAGTAGTGCTGGCCTTGGGACCCTTAAGACGAGGCCTGCTATCCGTTGAAGTCGTGTTTGCTACCTCCCTTGTTATGTGAGCCTTAGGACTAATGGGTATTGTTGGTCAACCTTTTGTAGTCGGACTACGAAGTGTAGGCGTACCCCTTCTAAAGCCACTTTCCTAATAAGTAGGCCGGCATCTTGGAGGAGGTTACTTATTAGGGTTATTTTCTAGACTAGGAGGATAGCTCGGGCTACTCTTATAATAACCTTATTAACTTTTTGGACGAGGCCCTTCTGGCCTATATTAATAATCCCCCCTCCCTAATGGGAGGTAATGTTATTTAGGGCTAACTTGGTTAGCCCTCTGAACTAGGTTTCGGCTTCGTATAGGGCTATTAGGAGGACATAGGTGATGACCACCTTTTATATAATAGTTGCTGGGATCCCTTTTTTTGTGTTTATTAAGTGCCCTAGGTGCTGGGTTGCCTTTTTTATTATAATTACCCTCGTTTCGACGTAGTATTAAAAAAAGAGTCTTTTATTGAACTAAACCCCTAACCAACGGATCAGCTCGACCAAGTCTTCGATTTCAAGGTCTCTAACTTTGATCCTAGGTAGGTCTTTTGGTTGCTTATATTTCCTAGTGAAGTGGATAACTTTACATTTAGCTAGGTCAAAGGAGACCTTATTATCAGCACCCTAATCTAGGATTTGGGTAACTTATTGGCTTAAGGATATAGTATTGTCCTTAAGGGATAGGCCGGTAATTAAAAGGCCTATATCGTCTGTATATCTAAACCGAAGCCTTGGGTTTTTAATTAGGATATTAGAAATATAAAATAGGAAAATAATAGGTAATAATGGGGAGCCCTAAGGTAGCCCATAGGTTAAAGGGAAGTCCTTTATTATTACCTTTTCGAACCTAACCCTAGTAATGCGATTTGATATAAAAGTATAAATCAGCCTAATTAGGCTATTAGGCCAGCCCTATTACCGTAAATGGATAATAAGGTGGTTCCGAAGAACAGAGTCAAAGGCCCCCTCCACATCCATTGTCGCCAACGTAGCTATAAGCCCCTTATTGAGGGCCTGTTCGATATCGTATGTGAAACACGTCGTTAGGTTAGTAGCTGCCCTGCCTGGTAGGGCCCCTATTTACTGTGGGCTGGCCACCCCTTCTAGGATAATAAGGTAGGCCATTCTGTTAACTATTAGTCTCTTAAGCCCCTTACCTAAATAGGATAGGAGGGTTATCGGTCTCCAGGATCCAGCCTTTAAGAAGTTGGTCTTTCCAAACTTCTGAATTATAATAACCTTTACCCTATAAAAGGGCTAGGGGAGGTAGCCGGCCTTAATATATACCTAGAACAATAGTCTAGTAAGCTCAGCTATAAGGTCCCAGTAAGCCTTAAGTAATCTTATAGTAATTCCGTTGATATTAGGGGTCGTAGTCTTTATTAGGGTAACTACCCTTACTTCCTCTTAACTAATCGTAGCCTACCAGGGTATTTGTCGTCTTAGGACCGTGGCCACGTCGAAGGGGTCCCCAGGTAGGTTATCCGTATTATCGAACCTCTCCAGCAGGGCCCTCCATAGGGCCTGGGCCTTATCCTGGTTATCGTTATGCGTTTAGCCCTCAACTACTAAGGGGGGGGTTTTAACTACTAAACTAACCTTATATTAACCCATTATTTTATAAAGGTCCTAATTGGATATAGCCCCTTCAATCTTAGTAACCTAATAAGCCCGTTTAACCTTCTTAACTATTTCTAAGAAGGCCTTTTACTTTTTAAGGATAGGGGGTAGTAAAGCCGAGGCTAGCTCCGGTTCCCGTACTTATTAGATACGGGCCTTAAAGTAGGATTAATGGGTTTTAAAATATTCTTTTATTTATTAGAGGGTCTACTTTCCCCGGCTTTATTATCTTTTCCCTACTACTTAGATAACCGTTAAGAGTAGGTTAATAATTTAGCTGGCCTGGGCGTCTAACTTAGCTGGGGTGAGTAGGTCCTTAAGGGTAAATAAAGTTAAGGCCCTTACCTTAACTAGGTTTTTAAACCGAGGAAAGGCCGAATCCGGGACCAATATTGACCCTAATTAGTATATTTATTATTATTTTGTGGTGAAGCCTGCGTAACGAACGGAGTCATTTTGGTAGAAAGTGGCCTGTCTTCTAGAAGTCTAACTACCGGGCGAAGCCCGCTTCTAAATAGGCTACAGAAAGGGTGAAGTTACGTAATATGGGTCATGTGCAACATCACGTGACTGGCTCTGCACACCGAACGGGCTGGTTCAGCCAGGAGGCTATCACGACATATTTATTATTAGTAAGGGGGATAATAATTATAATAAGCTGGTGATTAACTCCTAGATATAGGTATGAATAGAGTCCTGTATGCGCAAGGGGGATATTTGAGAAGGTTAGGTCAAGGACGTAACCACGAGTATGGGTTAGAGCCCCTACTTCTCCAATAAAGGAGAGGCCATGGTTATCAACCCAGTCAACTATATCATCTCCTCTATTCTAGTTAACGGATCCGGGTTCCTAGGAGTAGTAATAAGTATTAAAATCCCTAGGTATAAAAGCTCGTAATAGTGGTTAATATCCTAGGAGGGTGGTTATTATATACTTATAAGGATCACCTGGTTATCTATAAACGTTTATAATAGTAGTGTTATTAACCTTTAACCATAGGATATCCCTTGTTTAAATAGGTCTTTGTTGTTACACCTATAGCCTTATCCCTTTCCGTATATATGTCATTACCCTGGGCCTTGTCTCCCTACTATCCCAAAAATCAACTAAAATAAAGGAATTATACCTAGGGTATATATTAATCTGTATTCTATTAGTGTAACCTATCCAGGGCTCCTAAATAAGTACAATATTAACCTAATTAGCCCAGCAAAGCTCTAAGAAAGCTGTGTATACTAGGAGCTTTTTCCCCATATTACATTAGGCCACACATAGCACCCGTGGGGGGGCCTATTTAGGCCTACGCCTCCGAGTCAAGGTCCAGGTGGGTATAAGTATTAGTGATATTATAGTCAGGCTTTTAAGCTACCCTCTAGCTCCTATTTCGGAGAGGGTAAATGGGGTGGTTATTCTAAGGGAGGGCCTCGGGGTCTTCTACTTCGTCTTCATTTATACTATTAACTATATCCTTATCACCTAAGCATATAATTAATCCTTAAAAGGGGGTCCTAGTATATAAGTACTTAAAGTTAGGTTGTTGGCCCTGATTAGGACGGGAGTCCTAGGGTTATTAAGTACTACTCTGGGTGGTGGTCTAGTTAATATTATCGCAGGCCTCGGAGGCCTTTTACCTAGCCTTCCGAATCCGTCCACATTCCTTTCAGCTTAAGAGGGTAAGATAGCCATTAACCATTAGGGGCTTAACTAAACAGTTTATATGGCCAGCCTGGAAGGGCCCCAAATAGTTAGCACACTTCGGCTTAGCTATACAAGGCTCAGTTTCGTAGGAGTCTAAGGGCTTACCACAGTTATTATAGAGTAACCACTAATTGCAGTACTGGTTTATATAGTATCCCTAGTAACTAGGATTATACCTAAACAAGGTCCTCTTTTCCCTAATAAGCTGGGCCTTATTACTCTAATTAAATAATCTAAAAAGTAGTACCTCGACCATAAAAGAGATAACCTAAGTCACTTCGTTTATAATAAGGTTTAGGCCGAGATGGGATTACCGGGCTAAGACTAGTTCACAACCAATCTAAGCAATAACCTCCTCCCTAATCAGGGTTAATATATTAATACTTTCCCCATCTAGGCTTTAGAGCTTAGATGAGTAACGTAGAATAGTGTATATAAACCATTTTATAAGGGTTTCTATTTTAAAACCCCCTAAATAATCTATTAACTTTTATTTATTTTTAAAAAAACTTTATTGAATTTATTTATTTAGGGGTTTTAAAGAGTATTTAGTCGAAATATAATAAATGTGTGGGATATCTCCTAGTTATAGGCCAAGGGCCTGGCAAACTGTACAACGCAGGGCGAAAGGGGCGTTCTTCCGGGCAGCATCCAGGCCTTCCTCGGGGATACGGACAAAAACCCGGAGGTCTTCTAACTAAGCCTAAGCTTATGGGCGGGTAGGGGCTCAGTACTAAGCCAGGGCAGAGGCCAGGGCAGAGGCCGGGGCTGAGACTAGGGCTAGGGTCGGGGCTAATACCATAACGGTAACCCAATTCCGAGTTAAAATTATAGTAACTTCATTATTCATCAACTTCTTTAGAGCTTAGATCACATAGGTTATCGCCTCCTTTACGATCTGCTTTTTCAACCCCTTAAAACTAGAGACCACGTTATCAACAAACTAAGCAATAACCAAAAAAACATCCTTTCGGTCCTCATAACGTCTAACTTATTTATCAAAAGCAGCTAAGATAAATCCAGTGGCCACCCCGCTTATATTCAAAGGCCCCTTTGCCGTAGAAGGGGCTACATCAAAAGAATTAGGCTAGTTTCCCCTAAAGCTAAGCCGGAGTAGCTGGGCCTTAGTGTTATAGTAGCACTTAACCCTTAAGGGAGGGGTTAACTCCGGAGGTAACCTAGAACCCCGATCAGGGCCAGCCGGAGGGGCCAGCTATAGTCTAGTACCCACGAAAGGCTATAAAGCTATTATGGGAGGGCTCCAAAAGGGAGAGGTGAAGACTTTTTAACTATTAAGGATCTTAGTGGTATATCACCTATTTCACTAATAGCGGATACTAAGAAAAATTAGGCGAGAGGGAAGTTAAAGTTCGCCCCTGAAGAACAAGGAGAACAAGAACAAATACACACAATTAAATATATCACGAATTGACCCTTGAATCCGACAGTTTGGTATCACCGGTAACGTAGTTGATAAGCGAGTGAGACAGACAAGCGAGTGAGACAGGTCCTTATCGCACCTTAAAGGGTACTTTTTTAAATATTTATTAAAGGTCTAATATATAATAAAAGTGTAAATGCTTCTATAGATAGTTATTAATAAGGATGAAAGTTATAAAAAGAAATTTTAAAAAATATAATTTTAGCTTTAACCCTAATAGTTTTAAAACTACTATATATATTATTATGAGTTTAAGAGTATAAAGGCTAGGGTTATATTCATAATTCTTTTGGATTTTTTATTATGTTTTTAACTCTTATCAATAAGTATACATAAAAGAGCTTTTATTTTAACACTATATTAGACTTTTAATAAATATTCAAAAAGTACCTTTTACGGTGCGATAAGGACCTGTCTCACTCGCTTGTCTGTCTCACTCGCTTATCAACCACGTTATCTCAATTGACTGGGTGCAGGTTCCCTCTCACTTCTACTCGTACTCTTTCGGCCCCGAACCCGACCTGGTCGCAGAAGTTTGCCATGCAGCCTGAGATTCAAGCGTATTTCCAAGGCGTGGCAACCCAGTATGGCATTCAAGGACACGTTCGGTTCGGGCATGTCGTGGAATCGGCAGAGTGGGACGCCAATTCTGGAACGTGGGTGGTTTCCATACGGGACATGTCCACGTCTCTAGTCGTCCACTGCAGATGCAAGATTCTGATATCCGCGGTTGGGGCCCTGTCGATACCAAAGAAGTGCGACATTCCCGGCGCATCGGGCTTCGGAGGTCGGATGTTTCACTCTGCCAAATGGGATCACTCATTCGATTGGAAGGGCAAGGAGGTGGTAGTCATTGGTGACTAGAGCATATTCAACACATATCAGGTTGAATCAGGCTAATGATCCCTAGGAAACGGCTGTAGTGCCACGCAAGTCGTTCCAGCCATCAGCGCCGGCGACGGAGCGGCCAAGCAAGTGGTTCAGTTCAGCCGACAAGCACACTGGCTTGCAGAACGGCCGAACCCCCCTTATTCTAGCCTCTTCAAGTGGGCCATGAGATGGGTTCCATTTGCCATGTGGACATATCGCGCGATGCTGTTCTTGGAAAAGGAGAAAGGATTCGAAGGATTCGACATCGCATCCGGTGCAGAGATCCACAAGGGATGGTCAAGGGATGCTGCGGATTACATACGGAAGAATGCGCCGGCGAAGTACCGGGACTTTCTCGTCCCCGATACGGAAATCGGATGTAAGCGCAGGGTCAACGACACCGATTATCTCCTCAGCCTTCACCGCAAGAATGTTGAGCTTGTCTATGATGACCCGGTCCACGAAATCACGAAGGGCGGAGTCCGAACTTCATCAGGACGGGAAGTCTGTGCCGATGCGATTGTCCTTGCAAACGGATTCGAGACCCATAAGGTTTTGTCTCCGATGGAAATCTACGGTGAAGATGGTATCAGCATCAACGAACACGTGGGTTCAATGAACCCTAGAGCGCGGACAAAGGCTTACAATATCGCAGTGAGATCAAGTCAGCGAGGGCTCGCCTTCAGCATATTTTGGAACTTGTGTCGCCGGCTTCCCCAACTTTTTCATTATGATGGGCCCGAATACCCTGAGCGGCCACCTCTCAGTTATCTACACGACAGAATGCCAAGTCAACTTCATGATGCGCGTCATCAGCCCGGTCATGAAATCTTTGCGAAAAAAACGATCACTGGTCCCGAGTGCGCAGAAAGCTTTGGATATCGTGGCCGTCAAGCCAGACGCTGAAGAGCGCGACATTATCACTGTCAAGGATAAAGCTAAGAGCCTCGTCTGGGCTACTGGGTGCACCTCGTGGTTCATCGACCCGGAGACGAAAAGAAACACCACCATGTACCCGGACTGGCAGTACAAGTTCTGGCTTCGAAGCGTCTTTGTTCCGTGGAAAGACTTTACCTACCGTGCTTCCCCAGCAACCGCGAGCAAGGCTGAGACTGGCGGTTTTGGGTACAGTGTTCTTCATGCTATTGCTACTGGCGTTTTGTTTGGCGTTGGAGCTTTCTTGTTCAAGCAGAGTCAATAGGTGTGTAGAGGGGCGGAAAGGAGCAATGCGTGAGGGTGTTTGTTCGGAGGCCCGGTTTTCAAAAAAGAAAATGCGCCATTCGGTCCTGGTCTCGGGAGAAGGCATGTATGAGCTCGCCGTATGATGCAGTGTGACGTATGAGAGCCTCGTGGTACCGCAACGTTCTGTCGCAGAATATTTACGCGATTGCATACGTTCCGTCTGGTCTTGAAGCGCAGCCCACTCTTTTCTGCGAGGGGCAAAAGAGGGGGGTTCCTGAGCCACGCCTCCCCATGTAGGATTGCAGATCTACCTCCCTATTAGAGACGCAAACCACATGGTTGGAATTAATAGTGGCTTTTCCTTGTTTCTCTCAGTAGATGAGATGAACCTGCGCCTTCCTCCGCGGACTTAGACGAGAGACAGACCTGCGGACGATGGACTGAGACGCGGTGGCATGTTGGCAGTTGGAGTTGACCTTGGTTGTTTGCCTCCAGATGCGAGTAAGATCCACTGTTTCTTCTGCCAGGGCCATGTCGGGCATGCTCATGCCGTCAGCAGGTTATTAAATGAGGCAATCGTGCGTCTGTCTCGGCCCCGGATCGACCCATGATCTCCGCCTTTCCGGGCGGCCAGGGCGGACAGCAGGGGGCTGTGTCTGGAGGATCGTCTCCGTTTAACGGAGCGTAAGGCGTGGCCGGGAGGGCGCAGGCGGCTCAGCAGGCGGGGGAAAGGCCGGCATGGCAGGGCGATGTTACGCTGGATCTGCAAGTCTCAAAAGAATCTTTGCCCTTTTTTATAAAGCTGCTTTCATGTCGCAGATGCTGGCGGACTTGGCTGTTAATTTCCCGTGCGTCTTGGGTTGTGTTTTTGTCTTGGATTGCTGCACGGGGACCGTAATCGGGCGGCTTCGGCAACGGTCTGGTCATGCGGCTGAGGCGCAGAAATTGGGCTTTTGGAGCCTGATATTCTTTCTTTCTCGCGCTTGTCTATGTCTTGTTCCTGCGTCCGTTTCTGGGCGTCTGCCTGGCTTGTTTTGTTTTGCCATCCATCGATGAATGACAGAGGGAGAAGCTCATCCGAAGCCCCGTCCGGTACGTACTTTCTCGACTTCGATAAGTGGGCCTCTGCCGTGGAACTGTCGGATAAGGTTAGAATCAGAGTTATTAGCTAATAGCCGAGGGATACGGGCCACCAGCTTATCGCAGCTACGTACCTACCTATGGCTTAGTATGGATGGCGCCAATCAGCGCTTCCTGCAGCTTTCTAATGAGGTCCTTCTTCCTCTTCGTGACACTCGCCGGATACCTGCATCGTGCACTTCTCTTCCACCTATGGCTATCTATTCGTGCCTGGATCTCTATGGGGCCTGTCTCTGACCCGAGATTGTTGTCTCGCGGCAACGCAAGCCATTGCAAGCCACCATCGATGCCCCTCGCGTCCTCAACGGCACGGGACGGCGGCGACGCGTCCTCTCCTCGACGTATCTTGATGTCCATCCCATGCATTGCCATGCACCAGCAACGCCCGACTCGCCTCATCCACGCGTATGGACACGACGAGCGTGACGGGTGAGCGGTTTATCGCCCACCGCCATGTGCTCAGCAGCAGCAAATGTAACCTCTTGGCAACCTTGCACCACCGACTCGTGGAACCGGCACTGCTGGCCGACAATACGGGTAGGGCGGCCTTGGTACGGATGGCGAGAATAAAATGGCCATGCTGTGTCTTTGACCTGGGCTACGATATCACATCGACGGTCAGGCATCCCCCCCCCCCCCCCCCCCCCCCCACATCTCGAGAGCTCAAGAGGGGAGGTCCAAGGAACCGACGCGCTCGCCATCCGACGTCGAACTATTGCCCCCCCGCCCGGCTGCGCCCCTCCATCCGCTTGATCCCAACGAGGAAGCTGCTGTTGTCTTGGCGGCCCGTCATTGATCAGGTCTCATTGGCAATGTCAATTTTGCACTTTGTCTGCCCTAGATACCATGCACTGGTCATGTAGGTACGTGACATGGGGAGCTAGCTGCTTGCAACTGGCCAATAGACGCCATGTTGCCCTGGATATCGCGTCTTTGACAGGGGAGATGAGCTACGTAGCTTCTGCTTCCATGGCCCTACTTCTTCTCGTACCATGCTGGGCTTCCTGCAGATCGCCCTGCTCACATGGGCTCAGTCCTGTTTGCTGTCCCAGAAGAGCCCAGAGATGCAAGCCGAGGAAGGGAAGCAGACTGGCTACTTAAACCACCACGCCCCGCGATAAGAACGACGTCTTGATTTGGCCTCGGTAGCTTTGCGCTCTGCGAGTCTCGCCCGTCCCTCAAGGTCAGACCCAACAAGCCGACAAGATGCGCATCTCAGCCACCGTCTCCGCCTTCGCCCTCGCCCTCCACCTCGGAGGCGCCGCGGCTCTCAACACCCGCCAGGAGGCTGCGGCCCAGAACGAGGCCATCTCCCACGTCGCCAAGAGCTTCATCGTTGAATACGCTTCTGTGAGTGCCCGCTGCGTGTGGCTGCCGCCCCACGGTTGTAGTCCCCAGCTGACATTCACCGTCTTATGATTATAGGGATCCAGTGCTCGCCGCCGCCAGAATGTCGCTTCCACCGACGGAATCAAGGTCGTCAAGGAGTTTGCCAGCGATGTCTTTTCCGGCGCCAGCATCGAGACGGAGAACTTCACGCTCGACACGTTGCTGAGCCTCCCGGATGTTGTCCGCGTGTGGCCCAACGAGCAAATCCCGCTTGCGCCATGGGATGCCCAGGCTGTTGACCCTGTGGACGCTCCCTCGTACACCACGCACAACGCCACTGGTGTTAACAAGCTGCATGCCCAGGGCATCTTTGGCAAGGGTGTCAAGGTTGGTGTCGTTGACACTGGAATTTGGTACAACCACCCTGCGCTAGGTGGTGGTTTCGGTCCCGGCTTCAAGGTTGCCGCCGGCTACGACTTCGTCGGCGACGAGCTGTACCCGCAAGAAGGGCCCAAGGCCCCGGATGACGACCCGCTCGACACCCGCGGCCATGGTACCCATGTCGCCGGTATCGTTGCCGGCAAGACTGACAGGTAAGACTCCTGTTTCATCTCACCCTGAGACTTGAGCTCATTGTCATTAGCTGGACCGGTGTGGCCCCTGAGGCTACCCTTCACGCCTACAAGGTCTTTTCGAACGCTGCCTCCACCGATACGGCGACTCTCATTGAGTCGTTCCTCGCCGCCTACGACGATGGCGTTGACATCATCACCGCCAGTATTGGTGGTGCTAACGGCTGGGCAAACAACGCCTGGGCTGAGGTCGCGTCCCGTCTTGTCGATGAGGGCGTCGTCGTCACCATCTCTGCTGGAAACAGCGGAGCCGCCGGCCCCTTCTTTGGCAGCTCCGGCTCGTCCGGCAAGAACGTCGTCGCTGTCGCTTCCGTCGAAACCGAATTCTTCCCGGCGATTCCCTTCGAGGCCACCTTTGGCGGCAGCGAGACCGTCCGCGTCGGCTACCTTCCTTCCACGAGCTACTTTCCTTCGACAATCATTGACTGGCCCATCGTTGCTCTCAACACCGATACCGAAGCCACTGCAGATGGCTGTGAGCCCTACCCTGAGGACAGTCCTGACTTGACTGGAAAGATTCCTCTTGTCCGCAGAGGAGGCTGCACCTTCCAGCTGAAGCAGGAGAACCTCGCCGCGCTCGGCGCCGAGTACATTCTCATCTACAACAACGAGTCTCCTATGACTACCCCCAGCACTGGCAACGACGACACGTTGATTGCTTTGATCACGGCAGAGAGTGGAGAGTCTTTCATTGAGGCTATCAAGGCAGGAACCAATGTGACTGCTGATTTCTCGGTCAACCCTGAAATTCCCATCTCGCTTGATTATCCTGCGGGCAACCGGCCGAACATCTTCACCAGCTGGGGTCTGCTGTACGACAACCAGCTCAAGCCTGATGTCGCTGCCCCTGGAGGCAACATCTTCTCGACTTACCTCGACGGCACATACACTATCATGAGCGGAACATCCATGGCTTGTCCGTACGTGGCTGGTGTCGCCGCTCTCTACATCAGCGAGCATGGTGGTCGCAGCGTCCAGGGTAAGGGATTCGCCCGTGCTCTGTCCCGCCGCATCATCTCCAGTGGTTATGCTTTGCCCTGGTCTGACGGCACGGCCACCGACTATGGCTACAGTGCCCCTCCTGCCCAGGTTGGAAACGGCATGATCGACGCTTGGAAGGTACTTCACTACAATACCCAACTTGAGTTTGAGAAGATCCAGCTCAACGACACCCGTTACTTCAACCGCTACCACGACGTGACTGTCACGAACAATGGCAAGTCGGACATCACTTACAAGTTTTCCACCCAGCCCGGCGCGGGTGTCGACGCTCTTGGCTGGGTCCCTGCAAGCAACGGCCTGCCCGTCACCAAACGGCTCAAGACCTTCGCCCAGCTGTCCCCCAAGACCTACGACCCCGAGATCAGCTTGCCTCGCGATTTCACCCTCAAGCCCGGCGAGAGCAAGACCGTCTCCGTCAACTTCAACAACCCCGACAAGCTCGGCTGGGAGTCCGCCAACTTGCCCCTGTATGGTGGAAAAGTCATCATCCAGGGTAGCAACGGCGAGCAAGTATCCGTTCCCTACGCTGGCGTCGGCGCCGACCTCCGCAACACACTCGGCGGTGTCCACGAGGCAGGCTGGCCCCAGTCCAACTCGACGTTGGATGATATTCCCATCGCCGAGAAGTCGTCCTACACCTTCAACCTCAGCACGAGCGCGCAGGACTTCCCCAAGATCTTCCAGAAGCTTCTCTGGGGAACCCGCCAGACTCGCTGGGACATTTATGAGGCCGGTTGGACCGAGCGCCAGTGGACCTACCCGCCGGTTCCGGGCCAGGGCGGCTACATCGGCTCCGTCGCCTCATGGGTTGACTCCGGCGACTACCTGGTGTTCGACCCTGAGGAATTCGACCCCGACGACACCTTCACGTACCCCATCACCGACGTCTCCCGCACCACGGCCGCGACGTGGTTCGAGCACTGGTGGTTCGGCAAGCTGGGCAACGGTAGCCAGATCGCGCCGGGTAAGTACACAATGCGCTTCGCGGCGCTCCGGCCGTTCGGCAACCCCACACACGCGGACAACTGGGACGTCTTCAAGACTCCTGAGATTGAGGTCCTGGGGCAGTACTAGGGTTGCAGAGATATTGGATGTAATGATATGTATGTAATCATAGGCACATAAGTTGCGATTTAGTAATGATTTAATGCAAAACCCCACCCAATGGTAGGGAGATTTGTGCTGATTTCAAGCATTGGCTAAATTAAACTGCTAAAAGGCATCGTTGAACGCTTTAGTCTATCTACTCTAGCACTTAACACCGATAACATGTCAGGAATTCATTAGCTATCCCCTCGCTAGGTGACGCAGAGGAACCGCAGGTATCCGAAATCCCTCACCAGGGCAAACATATTCTGATGCAGGCGACGACAGCAAAGCAGCCTCTCGAACCAATCCGATCCTCGCCCTCAACTACAGTGCAGCTTCAAGTAGTTCCACGCATGACATGAAGCCGTACGGGGCGAATAGCTCTTCAGCGGGTTACCCGAAGCGGCAAGGATCCTCGTCTGGAGGCTCCGGAGTTGTGAGAGAGGTCCACCCCCACCGCGTACAGATGCGTTTTCGGTTGGGTAAAGTGGCCGGACGACGGTGGGCGCGAATTACCTCACGCCGGGGCGGGGCATAAAGGGGGGGTTAAACGGCACGCGCCGCAGCCTTGCGGGACGTGTTGGCGTGTGATGGTGGTATTCGGGCTGCAAGCCTAGACTCGCGTGGAAGGAGGTAATACGTCAATTGCTCGGGGGGATCTTGGTTCGAGCCCGAGGGGAGGGTGTGGTGTGGTTGTGCTCGTTCCTGGGAGTTTTCTCCTAACCGATCAGTTTTCTCTTTTGAGGTGCCCGTCCATAAGAGGCGGCCTCTGCCCTTCCTCTCTCCCGGAAACACTCCGTAGTGTTTTCTTTTCTGCTCGAGTAAGGCTCCATTTGATCTTGCTCACCATCTTACCAGGTTCTTCGAGTTTCCCAGCATAACTATTTTCTTATAACAGCACCTTCACAAACATGACGGCCCAAGAGAGCCCCGACCAGTTCACCAACACCCGCAAGGCCGACTTCAAATCCATCTACAACCAGCCGAACCCGCGCGCGTACTTCGAGGCCCTGACGCCCCTCCAGTACCAGATCCCGCAGCAAGCGCTGCCCTTCGTGGAGCGGGTGCTCGAGCTATCTGCTGCACCGCTCCAAGGCATCGTCAATGGCACCCTGAACGGAACCGTCAATGGGAGTCTGAATGGCAACACCAACAGGCCCCGAAAGGTACTGGACGTCTGCTGCTTGTACGGGATCAACGCCGCCCTCCTCCGCTACAACCTCGGGCTGGAGGGTCTGGCTGAGCACTACGCCACCTCGTCGCCCACAATATCTTCCGAAGAACAAATTGAGTCCGACAAGCTGTGGATGGTGACGTTCGTGCTGCGCGTGTTCGGGTTTGAGGAGGTTGCGGGCGTGTTGGAGGCCGATTACGGGCTTGTTACGGAGAGAGTGCCGGGGAGGTTGTTTAGGCAACGGAGGTTTACGTCGCGAGAGGAGCAGAGCGCTGCGGTTGCGGATGTGAGGGCTAGAGGACTCGATACGGCTGGGTTCGAGGAGGATGGATGGTTTTATGCTGAGTGTTATCTGACGAGGCCTAAGGGGGCTGTGGGGGTTGTTGAGGGGGTTTTGGGAGGGCGGTCAAGGATTTAGAGGTCAGAGGTATAGGTTTTGTAGTAGGAGTCTCCTGCGTTGACTAGGCATTTCCAGACAATGTTCAAGATTATCGTTGACTCAACATGTTCTTCTAGACCTACAAGTCACGACACGGGATAGCCTTGGAGAAGATCCCACGAAGCCATACCCTACGGGTTGACAGATGTTATCACAGTGAAGATTGGGGCGCTTCGGCAATGCATTGACTTAGAAACATATTATTTTCCGGCCATATGCCCTTTCCTGTCGTTGTTGTTGTTGTTGTTGTATTGTATCGCATTTATCAAAGGAAACATAGGTGGTTAAGTATGTACAGATGAAAGGTTTTCATGTCAGTCAGACTTTTATGTGTGTGATACGCCGTCCACCCCAGCGACAGCCCTCAGAAAGCTCTCGTCGCCCAGTCCTGTCGGGAGCAAATCCTCCCCAGATGTCGCAGCAACTCCAGACGCCGTCTCAGGTAGAGACTGCGAGTCGTAGCCTTTTTCCGCCGGTACATCTTCGTCGTATCCCATGTCTAGCTCAATATCTTCATCATGATACGTGATACCTGAGAACAATCCCCGTTAGCACCAGCGACAATGGATGTCATTGGGAAAAGGCGAAAGTTGAAAACTCACTTTTGATAGGCCACGGCTCATTAGCCCTCTTCTTCATGCCCATATTCCCATCAAACTCGACATGGCAATTGGCGTAGGAATAGGAGCCCGGCCAGCCCTTGACTGCACACGAAACACGTCAGCAACACATCAAACCAACCGCCCACGCTTGATAAAAACCAACCTGTCTTCAACGGCGCCCGGAGACACAGCGCGTTGTAGGGCCTCCCGTTCGACCGCGGCTCCATGTAGTACTCATCCTGGTCAAAGATGTTGACGGCGCAGACGACGTTGTCCCACATGGAGTTCGGGTACGCCCAGGTGTCGCGGGTGCTCTGGCTGAACTCGATGGGGCCGGGGCTGTCCCACCACACGGCCGCGTAGTTACCGCCGTCGGTCACGGAGAAGGTGTAGTTGCGCTTGAACATCCAGGTGTTTCTGCTCGGCCCCTGGGGTGGGTATTAGCGAGATACTCACGGGAGGTCGAGGAGTGGTTCTCCGGGGGAATGGGATAGATGAGAGAGGAAGCGGTTACTCACCCTGCCGCTGAGACTGTCGAAGCCTGCGGGGATTGGCATGATCTCGTCGTAGTCGGTGAATCTCTGCCTTGCACTGCCTCTTACTGCGTCGTTGTTGGACCAGACTAAACCAAAGATGTGTGTGTCAGCAGGAAGAACAGTTGTGAGTGAAACGGAGGGATAAACAAGCTTCGAGGCCCGGGGAGCAGAGTATTGACGGAAACTTACAGTCATCTTTCCAGTCGATCCAGCCATCGACACGGTCGTCTGGGTCAGGAACACTGCTTTCCATTCTTCCGACATTGCTCTGGAATCCCGATAGAAGTTCTGAAAAAAAAAAAAAACACTTAGTTAGCCATCTTACTACACTCATCGGCAAGGTGCATCTCAAGCAAGCCACTTACTAACGCACTGCCCGTGCATGTTGTTCTGATACGACGGCACACAGAGAGTGCTACGCGCCCAGTGGAAGTCCCCTCCCTCCTCGGACGCGCCCTGGGGGAACTCGTCGCACTCGAGCTTGACCATGCCGATGCCTGACGCCTGCTGCGCCGCCGCCTGCAGCCGGTTGCACCGGTTGGCGCTGGTGCACTGCTGGTCGCGCCGCTCGTCGACCCGCGGCTTGCGCGGGTCGTGGGTGAGCGTCAGCTCCTGGCCCTCCATTATGGCCGTCTGCATGTAGCCCATGTTGTCGCAGTGCGAGGCGGACTGGTAGGGCGGGAAGGACCGCTTCGGGAACGCGCCGCAGTTGAGGCGGAGAGCCGGCAGTGTGGGGCCGGACTCGATGCCGGGCGGGCACTGAAGGTTTTGGGTGAACTTGGCGCCGTCGGAGCCTGTGAGATGGGATGTTAGTCGGAGTTCACGAAGATATAGAGGACGTGTATGGTGTAGGTTGTTTGGGACTTACCGTCGTCTGCGCGCTTCCAAAGCGCGTCTTCGGCCGCCAGGGCAGGGTTGGCCGACATGGTTGCGTTATCCGAGATGCTCCGTCGAGCATTGCTTCCAAGATGTGAGAGGTCTATTGAGCCGGTCTTCTCGTAGATGGTGATACGCGGGAGAGGGTCCTTGTAGGCCGCTCGGTCCTTGGCGGCCCAGTTAACCCACTCGAGCACGACGGCCTTGGCCTTGAAGCCCACATTGTAGAATATGTACACCCCGTAGCGGTAGTTGAAGAGCTTGCTGTTGGTATCCGCGTCGTCGTGCGCCTGGAAACTCAGGATGCCCTTCATCCACCCCGTCACCTGCGCGTCGACGAGACTCCGGCCCGCCGTTAGCGAGCTGCCGCCAATCTTGATGCCGACGTTGGCCTCGGGCGTGATGATGACGTTGAGCTGCGCGTCAATGGCAACACCCGCCTCGAATGTCGGCTCCAAGCCCTTGCTGGGGACCTCCTCCTTGATGCCTAGGTCGAGGATATTGTCGTACTTCTCCACAGAGGCGTCGTCCTGCGGCCAGTACACCTCCGCCCGGCCAAAGTTGAGGCGCGCGCCGGCCTTGGCCTCGCCCTTGATCGTGACGTGGCCCTGGAGCTCGCCGTACACATCTAGCGTCGGGCCGACCGCCGCGATGCCCTTGACGGCTAACCCCGGGTACGCGAGCGTGTCGATGATCTTGCGCCGCCCCGTGCCCGTCTGCATGCGCGCGTTGCCCTTGAGCACGAGGCCCAGGTAGGCGTTGGGGTTGACGCCGAAGTAGAGGAAGGCCTCGGGCTTTTGAGGTGGTACGAAGCGCGCAGAGAGGTAGTAAGCGTAGGTCGCGTCCATGGAGACCTCGGCTTCGAGGTCCATGCGGAGGTTGGCGGAGAAGGTTTGGCCCGGGCATCCCCATTTCGCCTTGAAGAGGTTGATCTTGTCGTACCATTCTAGAGGCAGGACGCCCTTCTCGCCTTCGCGTACTGATGTGAGTTCGTCGAGCCACTTGAGGAAGCTTCCCCACCAGCGTTTGCCGACTCGCGAGACGCCACGTTCGTCCTCGTCGGGCATGACTTCGGAGAATTCCATGGGCGTCGTATCGTAGTCTTGACGGGCTCCTCGCGGCGTCGACGACGCTTCATCTTGGCCTCCTCGTCGCGCGCGACACCCCGTTGAACCCGCGAGCGGAAATCGTGGGACGTAAGCCTGTTGTTGTCGAGGCCGCGCTTGATGCGGCTCGGGTTCGACTTGGTCAGCTCGTCCCAGTAGCCAAGCAAATTGGTATAGTCGACGCGGATGTTGACAGGCTTTGAGTCGTCGCGCGCCTCAATCAGGTGGAAGTTGTAGTCAATCTTGACCTGGTACACAGGCTGCTCATGGAGCCGCTTCTCGAGCCGGTGCTGCAGGTGGTGCGCGGGCAGCTGGAACTCGGGCGCCGCGACCTCCATCGACACGATGCGCGCGAAGGGGCCCTCGCCGACGTGGTCGGGCAGCGAGATGATGGTATCCACGGCGCCGCCGACGAAGACCTCGTCGCACTCGGGCGAGCCGGGCGGGTGGTTGCAGTAGACGTGGAGGGTCTCCTCCGAGTGGTCGAAGACGCTGCCGATGAGGGTCTCGTTGGACGTTAGGATCTCGCGCTTAACCTTGGGGATCTCCTGGAAGCGGCGGACGAAAGTCTGCGTCTTGGCGAACTTGTCGTCGATGGCGCCCTTGGGCCCGTCCAGCATCAGGAAGCCGTAGGCATCGTCGCCGTTTTCCTCGTCTGCCGCGTTCTCCTCGCTGTCCTCGTCGTTACTGTCGTGGTTGTTGGCGTACTTCCACGCGACGGAGGAGTCCTTCGGGTCGTTCCAGTACTCCTTCCAGAGCTTCTGGGGATCAACTGGCCACTGGGAGATGGTTAGACTATGTTTACTTGTCTTCCTGTGAGAATCAGGACGCAGCTTGGGATGATACTTACATGCTCGTTATACTCATCTGGCGGCGAACAGCAGAGAGGGAAGTGGGCATCGAAACCAGCGGGCATCTCGTACCCGTCGCAAGTCGGATTCCTCTTTCCCACCTGCAACATCGGCGAGGTGGGCGGGTCGACGGCGTCGGCGATCTTGATCTTGTTCTTCTTGCACCGCTGCGGCTTGCAGTACAGCTCCAGGTCGTAGTCAGTCGAATCCTCCACCGGGGGGTCGTTAGACCAGCGGCAGTTCTTAAAGCTGCGGTCCTTGGGACAGCAAAGCGAGCTGGTGAACCGGTCGTGGAGCGGAGAACCGCGCGAGTTGCCCGGCTCGAAGTAGTAAGCGTCGGAACACCACCGCGAGCCGTCGGCGTTGTCCATGCGATGCGCGACGTACTCGTAGTCGGCGGGACAGTCCGGGTGGTCCCAGGGGTTCCGCGGCTCGCCGTCGCACTCGGTCCAGATGCAGTCCGAGATGAGATCCATGCCGTCGCAGCAGAGCTTCCGCGTGCCCTTGGAGCACACATCTTTACCCTCGGCGTCGCGGAAGGGGTCCTCGTTGAGCTTGAACTTGCCATCACCACAAGTGTTGCCGGCCTTGTGGCAGCCCTCGTCCCACTTGCAGTTCTTGGGCATCGACTTCTTGGGGCAGCAGATGTGCCGGAACCAGCCCTCCTTGCAGCTCCCGAAGAGGTCGTAGCCGTTCTGCTGGTAGGGCGAGTGGGCCGTCTCGACGGACGCGAAGCCGCTGGGACACACCTGCTGGTCGCCCTTCTCGCCGTCCGACATGTCGGTGCAGCGCTCCGTCACGAAGCAGTCCTGCCCGTTGAACTGGCCAAACATGTCGTGCAGCTTCTCTTCCGAGTCGCGGCCGAGCCCCTCGAGCTCCGTGCCGCCGTAGTCGCCGAACAGCCCGCCCATGGCGTCCCACTGCATCGTGTCCTGGTCGATGGCCCAGACCATCAACCCGCTGAGGCAGCGCTCCGAGAGGTGCTTCTTCTTGTCCTCGAACGACTGCGCGTCGTCGTACGACACCCACTGCGTGCCCTCGTAGACGTTGTACTTGACCGTCGTCTCTGCGTCGTAAAAGGTGCCGACGTCGAGGGTGTTGTTGCGCGAAGCCACCTCCTGGTATGTCAGTACGCCGGCCTCGGCCGAGCAGTCGCCGGCGATGCCGCCCGTCGTGAACTCGCAGACGCCGTTGGGCTGGTAGCAGCCCGGGTCCTTCATCGTGAAAGAGCGTCCGTAGAAGCCGAAGCCCATGACCACGTTCTCGGGCTTGACGCCATTGCGCCACAGCAGGTCTAGGCCTTCGTCTATCTCTTTCCAGTCCGTGTGGCCTCGGAGGTACGGTCCCGTCCACTCGTTGTCGTGGTCCCACATGCCGTGGATGTCGTAGCTCATGAGGTTGATGTACGACAGGTGCTCCTCCATCCCCTTGACGTCGAAGCCCTTGAGATACCAGTAGCTGGTCGGCAGCGTGGCCGTGATCTCCCAGGAGCTGTCTTCTCCGTCGAACGCCGCCCGCATCTCCTTGACCAGGCTGACGTAGTTCGCGGCGTCGTCCTTGAAGCCGCCGCGGTCCGGCGCTGTTGGGTACTCCCAGTCCAGATCGATGCCGTCAAGGCCGTACTTGCGCAGGAACCTGATGCAGGAGTCGATGAAGTGGGCGCGGTTCTCCTTTGTCGAGGCCATGTCGGACCAATACGAGGCTGTTGGAGGATCACTGAAGACCCAGCCGCCGACTGCGATGTTGACGCGCAGGTTGACGTATTTGATCTTCCTCGCCACAATTCTGGAGATCCAGTCACCGTCAATATCATCCAAGTCGAACTTGTCATTGAAATTGACAAATGCGAGGTTCATATGGGTCAGCGGCCCGAGTGGAAGACTGGAAGGCTCTTTCTTGCCGCAGTCTCTGTCTCTGTCCTTGGTGAACAGGTCGTAGTATGCGATACGACGATCGTACGTCAGAGCATCCGTATTGATGGAACATGACTTTGGTCTCCTGAGAGCTGGTCAGTATTATGGTCCACGGGCCTGATGCCTCAGCTGAACTTACGAAGCTTCGCCGCATCCTTCTCCTTTTGAGTTCTTCTGGCAGCCGTCTCCGCAAAAGCCCTCCGCGGTTCCACAAAAGCCATGTTTACTGCAGACGAGACCAGAATCAGTACGATGCCCTCGTAATCTCATAAACAGGGGGTCATTGCTGCGTGTACTTACCTGCAGCATACGTTGATGGGACAATCATCGTCCTCCGGCTTGGCCCCGCCAGGGATAAGAGGCTGCTGTTGCGCCTCATCACGAAGAAGTAGGAAATCAGGAATTGTAGGCCGGACCTTTGACCTTCAAAGGGTCAAGTTGGAAAAGAATGAAGGGCGGCCTGCAGACATGTGGCCGATGAGAATCTAAAGACTGATGATGAGGGCCCCTTCAAAGAGGCAAAACGCCAGAATGGTTGAAAGGAGTGTCTCGTGATAATCTGAAAATTGAGAGGCGCGTGGTTAAAGAAAGACCTGATATAATATTGACACTTTCACAAACGAACTGGCGATCTCTGCTCCAACACCGGAGCGACCCGTGTTTCTCCAATGCTACCCCTGAACACATTATCCTCTTAGTCCCGAGACCCCCGACATCGCGCCCTCCCTTCGTCGGCATTGAATAATATGGGGCGTGCCTGTAAGGGGAAAAGTTCCTGGAGAGGCAAATCGCCTAAATTAATTTCTTCGGAGGTAGCATCGCAAGTCAGCTGCTGAGTAAGACGGGTGGTAACATGCATGCAAGACATGCGGACCCTCCTCGGACTTGATAAAATTGCGATTCGGAGTTTAGAAGCTAACCCTAACCCTTGTAAATGCATATCAATGAGCTGCTACCTAGATTTCAATATGGAAAAACTAAATTTGTATCTTAATCTGCAACCAACCTTTGATTCAATGCAGCCCTAAGGGTCACTACAGGGTGTTGAGTTATTTGTTCAGGTCAGGGGGATAACTAGACAGCGGGGGAAGGAGGGGTGGTGTAGTATTAGGCATCCGTCTAGGAACACTGAACCCTTGTCCTCTCTTCCGACATGCAAAGTATTCGGGGCCGAGATTAGAGCACGATGGCCTGGAACGAAGGATACATCGCGGCAGGAGGTGACTACGGATGCAGGAACGCAGCCGGGAGTCCACCGGGATTACAGTAATGGATCTCACTAGGTGCGCATCCAAGGATGTGCATATCCTCAGGAGACAGGAATAGTTACAATCAACATTGACTCTTGTCACCTTCTTCAAGCCAGACTCCCCTCAGGCCTCAAGCCTCTCCTTGACTACCGCATCTGTGTCTACAGTCCCATCTTGACCAGCGCGGCCAAGTCAACAGTCACGATGCTGAACCTCCTGATTCTGCTGCTCTTGTCTCCCTTGGGAACAACAGCAATTCAACTCTTTTTGTCGCCAGGAGACATACCGACTTCTGTTCCTGCACGGTGCCGGGCGGCGCTGGCGCAGAACATCACTTGCGAGCCGTTCCTCGTCACTGGTCAGAATGCGGCAAACGGGGATTATCTTGCGGGCAGCTTGGCCTCGACCTACTGCACCACCGCTTGTTCTTCGTCCATCCAAAGCTTCAAGACCAATGTGGTATCTGCGTGCGGAATCACCTCGTACCCTATCTATGCCAACACGACCTCATTGCACTCCCCGCAGGGCATCGCCAGCGGCATTTCCTGGGCTTATTCCCTAGTATGCCTCCGCGATAGCGATGGATTTTGTCTGTCTGATTTTTATAACGACAAAGAAACCGATTGTTCAGACTGCGCTCTGAAGTACGGCGCTGTTATGCTGAGCTCTGACTACGGGAGGGTTCGATACACAGAGCGGCTGTTCAACTCGATTCTCTCGTCGTGCTCGGCCCCGGCTTCCAAGTATCCTTGGACATACACGCCTACGACGGTGTCGTCGCCACCGACAGCCACGACCACTTCACCGCCAACCGCTGCCGCATGCTCTGGGTCTAAATACACAGTCAAGCAGGGTGATACGTGCGAATCCATCTCGCAGGCCAATTCTGTCGGCACAGATCGCATGATTGATCTCAACAAGCTTGACTATGACTGCAACACCCTCAAGCCAGGCTCCACGCTTTGCATCCAAGACCAATGCGAAACGGTTGTGGTGCAGAAGAACCAGACATGCGACTCGATCGCAAAGGGACAGTCATACAGCGTGATCCACCTCCAAGCGTGGAATCCGTAAGCTACTCACCAGCTCACGAATCTTCCTGTTCAGGTACTCACTGCTTATAGGTCCATCAAAAACATGTGCAACACCAACTTCATTACGAACCTCGACTCCCTGGTTGGACGCAGCCTGTGCATCTCGTGAGTCGAACTGCTTCACATAATTGACACTTGCTAACTGGCCATGCAGTCCCCCAGGCGGTGGTAATGTACCGACTATCAGCCAGACTTGGACCTCGCACACCCGTCCAACGCTGTCCGACCCAATCTTCACCGAGTGGACCAGCACCACGGCGGTCACCAATGCACCCAACGGCACATGGGGCGGCTTCCCAACGCCGACAAACTACACCGTTCCCATCACAACCGGCTCGGCCGACCCGGCTCAGCAGAGCCACGATGTCGCAGCGCGGCAATACTGCTGGATAACAGACGAAGACGACTACCACGGCTACGACGTGAACGAGGCGGCGGGAGCCTGCCAGGCGCTGTACTCGACGTACTGCGAGCCGGACCCGACGGTGCCCCTCCCCACGGCGTCGCCGCGGGTGCCGGCGGTCTGCACGCCCGACCGCAGCCACTACAACAACACGCGGCCCACGCCCGTGCCGACCCCAAAGCCGTACCAGCCGAACATGACCAAGGGGTGCTACAAGTTCTACAAGGTGCAGGCCAACGACGGGTGCGCGGCGGTGGCGAGCGCGAACAACGTCACGCTGTCGGATTTCTACACGTGGAACCCGGACGTGGGAAGTGATTGCGAGGCGCTGCAGTCGGGAACGTACGTATGTGTTGCGTACGACGAGCGGCTTGTGCCAAGGACTTCGACTGTGAACAGTGTGAACGCTGTGCAGACGGAGGATGCCAGTCTCACGGCTGCAGAAGCGGCGTCGTTGTCCGTCACGAGTATGGTGACGGCCGCTGGAGGATCTGGCCAGAACCCGAGCGATGTGACTATTGCTGGTTTGGCAGCAGACTCAACCACGTCAAGTACGGTGACTACGGGCACCGCGGGTGCAAATGAGAGTGTTTCCAGTAGTATTTAGTCAGGCCGATTATCGGACACCAAGTTCCCTTAAACCTTTTTTTGATACGTCAATCATTTTGTCATTCAATTCCTCTGTAAGTATATCAGAATCATTTGTATTTGTCCTATTAATGTTCCCAGAATGTCTAGGAGAGCAAGTCTCGTGTAAAATTCTCATCCAAACTCGCCCGTAGTTTCTAGGCAAAAGGGCCACACAGGTGAATGACAGGCGGTGCCTCGGCAACAATCTCGAGCAAGGCATGTCCACACCAAGTTCACATCTAGCGCGAGACTGTGCTGCTTGTCGCGTGATTACTCGGAGGAGCCCTTATAATGCGGTATCGTTGTATCGAGTAACTGGCGCGTTTATCGTTCTAGACGCTTGACGGGCCGGGCCGATAAAAACTCTCGGAATCATCCTAGGGTTGCATGGGATTGAAGCTTGTTCAGCTGCCCCGTTCGGACGATCTGGTGATGGGAGCGATCTGCGTGCCTTATTCGTCCGAGCCCGAGATTCGAGACTTGCTGATCTAAAAAAAAAAATGAAAAACAACCAGACTGCGTTCGATTCCGGACCTGCATATTACACATGGGTGTTTGGCTTGATGTTGTTGCCTGTGATGGTTGCCTAGTTCTTAGCTTTGCCTAAGCTTTATCTTGGCATAAGCTTAATTAAGAAACCTGGAACCCACCACGCGGGAATCCCTCAGGATTGCCCTGTCAAGTCCGATGCGGCCAATCACGGCAACACGATGTGAGCTGTTATCGCCTTCATCATTTCCCGTTTAATACCGCATGCATTTTGCCGTTACCGTCTCGCGGTCGATCGGATACTACCCGTGTTCTTGTGACCGCTCAGCTCTTTATCGAGACAAAATTTGGAAATATTGCCGATTTCGAAGAGTCTCCGCTGGTTGAGGTTACGGTCGGCAACGGGAACAGTCCGAGGGAGTTGTGGTTGAGCTCACGAGAAAATTGAATTTCACTTCCGAATGTAGTTGCCTAGCGTTCCGACAACATCCTGACGATGGATTCAAGTTCGTGTGGACTCAATGTGGCCTAGAGCAAGACGTCAGGTGGTCACCGGATAAACGTAGAAATAATGGCACTGTTTCCCTTTCTTGACCGTGGCCTTCAACCCCACGCTGAGCTGCCCGACCGCCGATACCACCGTCCCCAGCCAGGAATGGTGCGTGGAGATGGTCCTGCCTCCTCCGACCTCGACTACTACCAGCGGGGGTCCTACCAGCACCGGCACGCCCGCGCCGTCGCCTACACAGGAAAATGTGACTAAGAATTGTAAGCTTTGGAACTTTCATCATTCCAATCTCCAACTGACTAGAATTTAGGCAAGGCCTGGTACAAGGTCGTCTCGGGCGATACCTGCCAGAAGGTGGTGGACAGGTTCAAGACGTTCGCCTTGTCGGACTTCTACACGTGGAATCCTGATGTCGGTACCGACTGTAGCGGCCTTCCACTTAACGCATACGTGTGCGTTGGTGTCACTGGCACCCCCACCTCACCGGCGACATCCACGACTGCCGGACCAACGTCTGATCCATCCAAGCCGTCGCCGACCCAGGAGAATGTGACCAAGGACTGTACGTTGACCTTTTCTCTCTCCCATATCCTTTTTCTGTTCCCTTTAGTCGTATGTCACGTCTCATCGGTATTCTAACCAATCAATAGGCAAAGCGTGGTATAAAGTTGTCAGAGGTGACAATTGTCAAAAAGTGGTGGATAGCTATAAGACCTTCACCCTCTCGCAGTTTTATTCGTGGAACCCCGACGTTGGAACGGACTGCAGTGGACTCCAATTGGACGTGTATGTCTGCGTCGGTGTGACTGGGACACCGACCACGCCCCCGGCGACAACGACCACCGCGGCTCCGGCTGGGCCCTCGCCGACACAAGAGAACGTCGTGAAGAACTGTGAGTAACCAAATTAAACAGAAATATTGTTTATTAATGACTAAATTTACGCAGGCAATAACTGGTACAAGGTGGTATCAGGAGACACTTGTCAGAAGGTTGTCGCCAAATACGGAACCTGTAAGCATCTTTCCAGTCCTCAGTATTCCCACCTATTGTGTCCAGGGGCGCTCGCCTGGCAAATACAAAGGCCATACAGATTCAATTCAATTGCCCACTCATACCTTGCTTTCGTGACATCGCTTTCACTGTTCTACGATAGCTGACTCTGGATGCAGTTTCTCTCACCCAGTTTTATTCATGGAACCCAGACGTCGGAACAGGTGAGCCAGTCCCCTCTTTCTCGTTTTCAGCTTTCGTCCTCGACTTTGGGGATATCTGACATTAGACACTCTGAACTAACACCTTTACCACACAGACTGCAGTGGCCTCCCGCTTAACGTATATGTCTGCGTCGGCGTTCCAGGGACGCCAACGACCCGAACATCGTCGACGCCGACCACGACCACAGCCCCCGCTCCGACAGTCACAGGGACGACGCCACCAAGCCCCGTACAGACCGGAGTCAGCAAAACATGCAACAAGTGGTACTACGTCGCCTCTGGCGAAGGCTGTCAGGCAATCGCGACCAAGTTTAGCATCACCCTGAGTAACTTGTAAGTCGCCTACCATCAGAGGTTGAAGTTCTTGAGCCCCATACTGACGGCTCAACTAGCTACAAGTGGAACACGGCGGTAAGCACGGACTGCAGCAACCTCCAGGCCAAGGTCTATGTGTGCGTTGGTTCTACGTAGTGAGTGTTTGGTATTGAGTGGGTGTATTACTGCCTAGGTGTCTTGATAATGGAGTAGAAGTGCTTAAATAAATATTCACGGTGAATGCAAGCTATGATTCGTAATCCAGTCCCTCACTTAATCCTAATCATAACAGTATGCTTCCTCATAAGTGCCCCCTGGATGAGGCCTGTGATTATGCATGAAACCCTTCAACATTCTGGCAGCTTCCGACTTTCTCCACGAAACAGCTAGATCGTATGCTGTCTTTCCTAAAGATTGTTCTCATCCCCTGCGCGTGCGTCTTCGACCTTTTTGAACAACAAGCTGACACGACGACTGACGAGTGCGGATACGATTTCCACATTTCGCTCATTTAAAATTTGAGCTACGTAAAGACCATCGAGCCCATTACCCGTTGAAGTCAATTAGTAGCCGTAAAAAAACTATAGACAGCATCATTTTAAAGGCACTCACAGGTCCGTATTGGTCCAAGCTGAACTCGGGCCCACATTGGACGTATTCTGGTTGGGGACAGTTTCTGGCGACTTTGTAGTTGATGGAGGGGCCGAAGAAGGGGCTGCGGGCTGAGGCGGAGACTCATTCACGTACAGGCGTCTTCGTTTTCTTGTATTCGGGGAACATTGAGATCCCATCGTGTGGCATCGATTGCACGGCTGGCCTGGCTGCCTATCTTGTGGTTCGCACTGGGAAGACTTTAATATTAGCTCCATTCAGCAAACTGTCAATCAATGTCCGTGAGTCAAAGACCTTCTTTTTGTCTTTACGACACTGCCCGCATTTCTCCATGTTGAGCTTTCCCCTTGGCATTCTCTTGCGAGCATTACCCGCCGCCATAGTGGAAGGCCCGCCTGCTGGGATGCCTGCGGCGATGATGTTATCGTCATCGTGAGGCGGCCCAGCCGGTAGCATGGCAAAGCTTGAATGATATTCCATTGGAAGAAAAATACGGTGGCAATAACGAGGTACAACCAGATGGATATTGACCACAAAATCAAAATTGAACTGGTGACTGGTTACAACATGAAAGTTGAGCAAGTGAACGCGACAAGAAGGGGGCTCGGGGCTTCTGTTATATTTCAAAAATTCAGCCACCCTCCCAACTACCAATCGCACATGATCGCATCTCGTCGCCTTTTGCCTCACCAGTTCGCGCCAGGTCGGAAACGGTCGCACATTGTCGCACTTCTGCGGTCAGCATGCCTTTTCGCACCTTTTCGCATCTTGTCGCACGTTGTCGCATTATGCAATTGGAGCATCTGCCAAGGAGGCGCAGGCGTTGTCTCGCAGCCATTGGCTATGGTTGGAAGCCCAAGACAAGGGTGCAATGCGCAGTCACGAAGAGCGGCTGGACGTGAATTGTGGTTGGCGGCCCAAGGATCGGCCACAATTGTGTGTTGGCCCTCTTTTTTCCACATAACGCAGATGAAACCGGTCTTCTGTATTCCCTGTAATGGTATTGGGTATGTATGCTTGTCTATGGTATGTGCTTAACATCAGGGTAATATGTACTGGGTGAATATTTGAAAAAGTTGAGACCACCGCGCTGCTTCACGTCCTGTATCCTATGCCGTGACGCGGAAGTCGATGCAGCTCTCGTACGTCTGCTTGTTGGTCTCGGCGTACCAGAACCACTGGATGGCGCACTTTCCGCCGACGTCGCACTTCTCGGACAGTCCGTCGGGGATGGTGACGTTGAAGTCGGCTGCATTTATCTGTCAGTCCAGAGTTCAATCATTGTGGCTCGAAAATTGACGTACTGTCAGCAAGAGGGTCAGGGTCGGTAGTCGGCCAGTCGTCCCAGGTGATGAGGGGCTCTCCGATGACGGTGTTGGTCGCGAGGTCAATGACGGAGATGTTCTAGGATGCACAGTTAGGACAACATATTGGAAAAAGAGAAAAGCGGGAAGGGCGACTTACGGCGTGGCCGGGTCTGTGACCGGCGATTAGGTCGATGTGGAAGAAGATGCTCTCTCCGGCGGTGACGTTGCGCACGTTCTCCTCGTTGTCCTCGAACTGGTAGCCGCGGCACATGAAGGCGTCGCACTTGTAGTCGGAGCCAGCGACCTTCATGGCGTTCTCAATGGGGCCTGCGATGTCTGGGATTTTAATCAGTCGCGAGTCGATGGGTCATTCGGGCGACGAGAAGGAAGCATACCGCTCTCAAGCTGCTTGGTGACGGTGGCTCCGCAGAGCTCCTCCTGCTTCGGGCCGGTCTGTTGATCACGATTCATGTTAGCTCGGAGCCGAATGGTGGCACGGCGCAGATCCGGATCTTACCGTGCGAGGCTCCGGCTCCTGGACGACACCATGGGCCCAGACGCCGGTGACCAGCGCCGCGACGAGAGCTTGAGTGAACAACATTGCGAGGCGTGTGGGTTAGCTTTCGGAAAGACGGCGTTGAATGTGTGGAATTACGTCCAGTTTGGCCGCTGCTAATCCGTAGAGAGGCGATGGCGCAACGCGGTTTTTAACCAAAAAAAAAACTTCGAATACGGGTACAGCAGCAGAATTCCAAAACACATGGATTTTTAAGGATAGAGATTAAAGTGCCAGCGGATCGACAGGACGGAATCCTCCGCCGTTGTTTAATTTATTGTACACGCGCGGCGCTGAATTCTCCACTAATGTCGTCCTTTATGTTCAAACAAGTGTTGAATTCTCCACTAATGACTGGGCCGCCGGCGCCAATCCTGCCCCGGACCTGATCTACCTGCGGCAGCGCTGTAAACAACCCTGCAATCCACCAGAGCCCCTAGTGTGAACGAGCGACCGAGCGTAGACCTTGGCTCTGTGTTCTGGAACTCAGGCCGTTCAGCACAATGACAGGTCACAACGACAACTTGAGGGCATGTCACTGAGCTAAGGGCTCGTCGAGGTATTTTCACGGCAGATCAAATTCAAACTAACTGGGTACTGAGGGCAGAGGGAGCGACATGTTCCTGGGCCTGGGCAATCTCTTGCGCGGCCGACAGGGGAGAGAGAAAAGGAGAAAAGGAAAACAGTGAAGAGCCCCAGACCCCCGTCCGTCTATGACAAGACAAAAATTCCTTGCAATCCTCCCTCCGGGTCTCAAGCGTTGAGTGTGCGTGTGTTTTTCCAAAAGAGTTTGGCCAGCACTCTCACTATCCTGGCTGCTTGGAGAAGTTGGCAGATGCCCGGGGAGACGTTCCGGGCCTCTTACTCCGAGTCCTCGGAGCGCTTGTCGAGGACATCGCTGATAATGTGGAAGTACTGCTTGGCAGCCTCCGGGTCCCGCTTGTCGAGAACATCGCTAATGAGGTGGAAATACTGCTTAGCAGCCTCAGGGTCGCGCTTGTCGAGAACGTCGCTAATGAGATGGAAGTACTGCTTGGCGGCCTCGGGTTCGCGCTTCTCAACTTCGCTAACAACAGCGTTGTCCCAGTACTGCATGGCATCCTGGGGCTCGCGCTTCTCAGCCATATCCTGCAGAGGCATGGCGACCACCATCGGGGCCAGGACAATGAGAGCGGCGCTGTTCGTGAACTTCATGATGATTGATTAGAGACTCGTGTCTGTATGTTGGATGTTGGGATTAAGAGTGTTGCGGTTGGTTGCGAAGTTGATCTGCGAATCGGAAAGCCGAGAGAGAGCTGGAGTTGCTGGAGTGTGCTTATCGATCTTCTGTGTGATGAGGATGATGATCCAAAGGTGGTGTGATGGTCGTTCGATCGAATAGTCTTTATACTTGATTGTTCGCCTGTCTTTTCTGTTGATTCGTGGTTGGATGTGGGTGAACACAGCGAGAACGCGCATCCAGAGTGATCTCAGCAGTGGTTAGCATCAATCATCGTCAGCGTTAGTCTGATTGAGAACAATGTATGTCATGCCCCAAGGCGTTACCTTGCTCACACGGCGAGCGGCGTTGCTTAGACACTGTATAGGCTTACTACGCTTATGCCAGTCTCCGCTCCATTTTCGACGTCGTCAAACTAAGCCTACTGACGTGCAAAGAATGAGAGCGGAGTGAGACAGATGAGGCCATTGCCTGAAAAGCCGCTCCGTGATGTGATCCATGGTGCTTACGCAGAAGGTGATCTTGCAGCTCTCACGAATCACGATGCAATAGGCTGATTATTTACAGGTGAACGTGGGATGCAATCCGACATCCGCTAGCAACGGAAACTACAACAAGAGTTCGATTAGGAGATTGTCGTGCATAAGCAGGGACCTGGCGTGAGCGATCACGTGCATCGTCTGCTGCCTTCTCTGGATTTATTCTGGGACAGGAGAAATCTCGTTTGCGTAGTCGAGGCAGTCATCTTGTCTGCATCTAGACGGCAAGCTAATCGACAGATCTAGCGGCTACATGGAATGTCAGAATGTAACCTTGCACAAAGTCGGGGTAATTGATGCACGTCTGGTTGGATCTATTGGCGGCTCCTTCAATTCTCGGCTATCATTAAACCCGTGAGCTCACCGTCAGCTCACGGTAATCTCACCCGTAATCTCACTGAGGTAAGGGACTCTATCAGTAGAACGATCCTCCAAATAGACAGCCTTGATGCGATAAGGCTGCAGGATAACTCAGATTATTCTTTCACTCGAGATATGGAAAATGAAAATCCATGTAAACTAGATTATGTGATGAGATCCGATACGTTTTCACAGCTCTCGCAACCTGGACTCCACTTCTGTGCTACGGATATCAGCCCAACTTACCCCAGTGTTACCATCTGTCATTCTTTTTGTTTCTTCGAGACTTCTATTACCTTCAACACTTGGACGCAAGAAAAACATTTCCTGATGGACTTTTTTGGTCAGACCAAGACGTTCCGGGCCGATCTGCACGACACTTCCTTCACTCCTGATGAGATGCGGGAGTCCTTGCTCGAGAGCAAGGAAGGACTGGCGGCTTTTCCACTTCGGCAACGACATCGAAGACGAGTTGGGTCATGTTTCTGGGTCTTGACGCTCGTTAACGTAATCTTGTTCCCTCTGTCAGCAATCACTGCCTATTCGGCCTATCGCTGGAAATATGCACTTCAGCACAACCACGACAATGCGCTTTTGCGAATGACTGCTTGGTATTGTAAGCTGCAGGCCCCATCTTCAAGACTTGCACCAGTACCCTAAGACCGCCTACAGCTCCGATTCTCGGCCAGACTCAGATAGATATCGTCCACAAGCGGGTGAACGGCTCGCTCCTGAACTTGGACGACAACATCTACAGGCGCGCGCCGTCGCCCGATGTCGACGAGGCCTGGGAGCGCATCAGCAGTCTGTTCCCGCATGTGATCAGCACTGAAGACGTAATCCGACTGGGAAAAGACCCGGCCACGACGGCGCGGTACTCGGAGGACTGGGGCTTCGGGCCTGACGCGCACGTCGCCGAGCTGGATATCCTGCACACGATCCACTGCCTGAACGCGATCCGCCGCGACGTGCACTGGCGCCACTACTTTGCGGACGACTACCCGGACGGCGTCTTCCCGGAGCTGCACCGTGTCCACACGGACCACTGCATCTACGTCGTGCTGCAGAACCTCATGTGCGCCGCAACGCCCGACATCATCACCCAGCCATGGGTCGACGGCCAGCTGCACCCGTTCCCGGACTTCAACGTGAACCGCAAGTGCCACGACTTCGACGCCATCCTGGCGTGGCACGAGGATACCATGATCACGGACATGGAGAAGTTTAAGAAGATGCGCATGCCCCCTGACCACACGCCGATGCGCATGTCGGACGAGTTCCACAGGATGTTCGGGTCGGACCCGCATAATTCGGTACACACTGGCCACGCGCATGGGTAAGGCCAGTAGCTGGTGTCAGAAAAGGAGCGTCTAGATGGGGAACATGTTAGGAGTTTTTACGTAGCGTGGACGTTTCGTAGCAGTATACCATTTCACGCTTCAAGGGGTGCTCGAGCTGACCTCACCTTGTTCGCAACAGGTAGCCAGCATCATGGTGGAACTGAACCATGAAGACTTAATGCTGATGGAATGCTTTTTCAAGTTACCTGGACGTAGAATGGTAAAGTCTGCCGGTAGATCACTGCATGTGATTTATGTTTGTGGTGCGTAAATGGGCTGGGGGTACATGTCACTGGAATATTGATGGAAAAACAGTATCAAGAGACTTTTACGAAATATGTATTCTATGCTTCAAGAGCTGCTCTTGCATGTTTCCTCGCAAGTAATACGCATTATCCATTGACTTTATGTGGCCAAATAAGAGGCATCAACATTACTTTGTTCTTGTCGAGTGAAACAGAGGCCTGGTTGTATCCGTACGTTGCTGTCGAGGCATCCGCCGATGCATCTGCCTGTTCGTCCGCGTGTGTCACGGCTAGGAAAAGGCCAATTGGCCACCTTATAAGTTGTGGTTATACTTGTTAATTATTAGTTTCTTGAACACTATGCCAAAGGAACTCTCTTATTGAAGGTCATTTATTGGTCTTTCTGCATTGGATGAAGTGACATGGATGGACCCCGTTGGGGATACAGAATATTTAACATTGGTCCTTATGCATGCGGTGATCTCCAGCTTTATCTGGCATATCATTCTGTTGCAGTACATGCAACCAATCCCTGGTAATCACTTGTTCCCAATAGGAATCTGAACTCTAATATCCGTGGCCAAGGCAATAGGAACCATACTCTAGGATGCGAGACAAATCTCAAGCTCGAGAGGTCTCGGCCTGGGACTCGCCGTCTTCTGAATTGGACCTTTCACTGTTCAGGAATGCTTTGCTCTCCTCATCATTGGGTCTCCCCTCATCCCCCAGGGGTAGCTCGGACACTCGTACTTGGGACAGAACCAGGTATGACAGCCCGCACATGATAAAGGACAGAATGAAAGGCATTCCGCGCAACAGCCCCTCAAGTCGCATGCTCCAGCTGAACGTGCTGGCAACGATGGGACCTGCAAGCAGTGAACCAAGAGTGTCCATCATGGATAACGTCGTAAATAGTGTCCCGATCATGTCTTGTGCGACCAGAGAGCTGAGAAGCGATCTGGCAAAGGAGTTGGACCCACTACCAAGGGTGTAGAATGCGAGGCCTGAGTAGAGAGTTTAGTGACTGCAGGAAGCTGGAAGATGGGAAGAACGTGACGCACCAACAACGATGACAGGCAGGCTCGGAGCGACAACCAGGATTGCAAAGCAGACCATGATGAAGGCTATGCTAACCCGTGCCAGCAAGAAATCTTTGATCTTTGGAGCATACCGCAGATACCTGAGAACGAAGGTATCCAGTAGAGGGACAATGACTGTAAAAGTCACAAGTTGAGCGAACGCCCGGTACGAGAGAAGAAGGTTTGCCTTAACAAGAGTCAGCCTGGTTCTCACAAACTGGGAATTTTATGCAGAAAACATACCTTCGCGATTGGTACGGAGTATCTCGTCGAGATGTATTGCAGCAAGATCCCCAGCGACTGACGAGAGTAGTCCAGCACGAGGAACGTCAGAACCAGAAATAAGACGCTGCGGTGGCGGATGATGAAGCCCAGTGTCTTGTACACATGCCTCGCTAGCCCCCTGAGGGTGGAAATGAAGCTTGAGTCGCTAGAGGGTTCTTCGTATTCTGACTCGATAGCTGACTCCTTGTTGCGGTTGAGAGTTTCAGGTATGGTATAGGCAAGTGCAGCAGTAATGATTGTGCATCCTGAGCATTGTGAGCCGAATGCTTTTCAAAAGGACCTTCAAGAGCGTACCTAGACCCAGGAGCAGAGGGGGCCACACGCTGTTGACCATCAAGGCCGAACCAACGACGGGACCGATGAGCTCCGCAACAATCAGAGCGGCTTGTGAATAGAAGAACACTTTCGAACTGGCAGGGTTTAGGGCAGGGGAATATTGAATCGGGGGCTTTCTGCTTGCTCACCGAATTCCCTCCGAAGTGGAATCAGTCATTATTATCATCATGGCAACAGCCCCCGTTACAGTGCTGCCGCCCCCGATGACTAGAAACCAAGATGAAAGCCAGATGAGCTTCAATGGGAGCTCTAGCCAGCCTGCATTGTCGTTAGAGGACTCGGCAACCACCAGACACTGGGGCCCCTGGCAGCGTGACACTTACAAATGAAAAGAACCCAACAGAAACCTAGCACCTGCCCGACAAGACTCAGGAAAAGGATCGGTCTTCTTCCCTGCTTGTCGGCGAGAACGCCGAAGTACATGGCCAGCAGCAGCCCTGGGATGCCGTCGAAGAACATCTGCCATCCGAAAAGCTGTGCGACCACGTCCTGCACGGCGGGGTCTTTACACATGTCCTCGGACGGCCCGCTGCCGGATACCTTGCTGTCGGTCTTGTAATACTGCCGGCAGACGATGTCTTCGATCAGCCGCGTCTGAGGGGCAAGCGAAGCGCAGAAGCCCAGGCCGTCGACGAAGAGCATCAGCGACACGAAGATCATCGGCCGCCAGTAGATAGTCGCGGCGCGACTGCCGCTCTGCTCGGCGTGCGCCTGCTCCGCAGAGGCGCCATACCGGCGAGGCTCTGGGCTTTTCGATGTACCAGACATTGTGGTGTCACCGGGAATGGTGCCTGTCTTGGCTGGTAAATTGGTAAGTGGCGCGAGAAGGAAGACAGAGACAGATGATGTAGGTTGAGGTGATTCCCACTGAAAGTGAGTCGCCAAAAAGGTGCGAGAAACTCAATTTCAGCGACTCGGACGGTAAGAACAATTAAGGCAAAAATTGGACAGGGGTTCTCGAAACTGGCTGCCGCATTTATCGGGTCGATGTTGAAAATGCATGGTCAGCGATCTTGGCGATTACCACCAACATTACCACCCATCACTTTACTGAATCAATGCGTTTTGCCACTGCTGTTATCCTGCAATCCAAGTCCAGGCATGACCAACGTGTCTTCTGTACTGTAAATGAGCAAGTACAAACATGATACTTGAAAGGGGTCCAGAGGGGATGACAAGGTATCAGGCCATCTCCATGCCGTACAAGGACAACGAAAGACCCCAAGTACAGCATCGCCACCTAAAATGGGTTCACAATCAGACATTCTAGACACGTTGCTCCCATGCTATCTTCATAGCCCAGCCAGCCGGGCCGTCATCGTCCCGCGCTTCGCTCACCGACTCAACATCTGCAAAACATGGTCCATACCCCCGGGCTCTTCACCTCCCATCAGGTCTTGCTCAGACGACGGCGATGAAGAGCCTCTTCACGACCAGGCGGCTGAGTTCGACGGCGCCGTCTTCTGCCACAGCCTGTGGTACTTTCCCTCCTTCTCCGCCGTGGGAGACCTGTTCGCGGCCCTGGCAGACTCCCACGTCTCGCACATCTACACCGCTGAATGGAGCGGGCGGGCAGCGTGCGCCACGCAGGAACCGCATGCTCTCGCGGCGCAGGCGGAGATGAGGCTTTACGCCCTGCGGCCGGCGGACTACGTGCCCTGTCTGCTCGAGCAGAACGTGCGCGCCGCGCCGATGCCCGATGAGCTGCTGGAAGTGGCGGGTCGGGCTGGTTGGCGCGTCGCCAGACGGGGAACGTTGCCGACGCCGACGGCTGTGAAGGATGGATATTGGGAGACGCAATATTTGCTCTCGGGTAGATTCAACAAGGATGTCGAGGCTATGGATCTAGATGAAGAGGTAAAAAGGGAGCTATTGGAGTACCCTGAGAAAGTCGCTGCGGCTGTTAAGGCTGTTGAGGCGGGCGGGCGAAGCATAGAGAGTATGGATGTCGCCTGGGCAGTGCTGGAAAGGCACTCCAACTTGCGTGAGAACAACTGAAGCTTAATGGTTCCCATAATATGCCATAATATGGTTAAGGCCTCTGTGTTGCTTGTGCGTTGTTTGTCTAAAATCCCGCCCGCGTGCCCGTGAACTATGAACAGAGAAATCTCATTGAAGGAACGTGAAGCTGCAAGCGAACAGCCAGAGTCATTTGCCAACTAACTAGTCTCACTTCCTAAGAGACTGAAATAGATCACATCTCGCCTTCATATCTGCTGTCTCCCCGAAATCGACCAGAACCCCCTTATCGAGGACAGCAATCTTGTCATAAGCCGTCGCTGCTTCCAGGCGATGCATAATTGCAATGACTGTTGTGTTTCGCAACCTTGCAGCCATAACCGCCTCGATATGCGCCTCCGTCTCGTAGTCCAAGCTGTTACCGGTAAGTCGTCAGACAGAATCCCGAAATACAAGCGGTATACGATGTCAACGTATCTGCTTCTGCTTGTTGCTTCATCCAGCAATATGATGCCTCCTCCGTTAGCCGCAGAATTCTGAAGAAGAAGCCTAGCGATGGCCAAGAGCTGCGTCTCGCCGGCAGAAATGGTCGCTTCTGTGATTTTGCTCCCGAGTCCCCCAAACGCGGCAACAAAATCCCAGGCAAGGCATTCTCGGAGCATCTCTTCGATCTGCTCATCCGAAAACCTTCCGTCTGGGTCAAGTTCCTTGCGGAACGTCGCCGTCGGCTCGAAAAAGCTATCGTGAGACAAAACCTGGAAGCGATCTCTGAACCTGGACATTTGAAGCCCGGAGATATCGATGCCGTCCACGCATATAGTGCCGACAGGCATGTGGACCATCCCCATCAGGACCAGCATCAGCGTTGACTTCCCCGAGCCTGTGCGTCCACAAACGGCAACACGCTGCCCCGGCTGGATGTCAAGACTCACTCCGAAGAGAGTCCATCGCGGGTCTTCGACGTCGGTGCTGTAGGTGGCCCAGACGTTCGTAAACACCACTTGTCCCGAGCTTGGCCAATCGTCAGGCACATCCGTTGTTGGCTGATCATCCCCCTCCCGTGGTGTGTCGCGCTCGAACATGCTAACACGCGCGATGGCGCCCAGCGATGTTTCCAGCGACGTCCAGGAGATAATGAAATTCGTCAGCGTCTCTCCGAGGGTCGTGGTGTTTAGGAACGCTACGCCGACGGCCCCGGAGGCAACCTTGTCTCGCAACGCAACCGAAATTCCGGCGATTACGATGGCGAGGCCCGCGACGACGAGATTGAGGACGAGCTGGAGCCACCTTTGAGCCATGTAGAGCAGATAAAATGGCTCCTGCGACCTGTCCAGCGTCTCCATGAACTTGCTCCGCATCGGGTCGACCCAGCCGTTGGCGCGGATGACGGAAAGCCCGGAAATGGTCTCCCCGAACTTGGTGTGCAGGTCCGCCTTCCAGCTGATTTCCATTAGACGCAGCTGCTTGGAGGTGCGCAGGTAGAAGCGTTGGATCGCGTACAATGCGACGAACAAGGCTGGCAGAACGCTCAGTGTCTGTTTGGAGACCATGGCGACCAGAACGATCTGAAAGGTGGCTGTAAGCAGCTCCGCACATGTGTCGAATAGATCCAGAGGTAGGAATGTGTCGACGAACATCAGGTCTTGATTGAAGCGGTTCATCAGGCTGCCGGTGTCGATGCGACTGATGAAGGCAAATGGCGCCTTGATGACTGTTCGGAGGAGGTCAGAGTGCAGTGAAGATGCCGATGCAGGGACAATTAGGAACATCAAATGACTGAATCTGTGGTTAGAGTATGTCACACAAAACAGGATGGAGAGGGCACTTCTCACAAAACACAGAGACATAGAACTAAGTGTGGCAGCACTTCCAGCATGGCAAACATCCCAAGCCAGTAGCCGTCACCACGTGTATCCCCCTCCTTAAGAGCAGTGGACCACCACTGCACCCAAAGGTCTGCAATGAGTTGTTCGTCGTCAGCCAACGCGGACACTGCACGAATCAAAAACGAGACTTAAGTTGACATACCTGGAAGCTTAAGGCATACCGCAAAACCAATGATCAAGGCTAGGAAAACCACGGCATTCTTTAAGCTCATCGCACGAGCATATCTGACATATACTTGTCTGTCTGAGACCATCTTTTCGGTAGAATCGTCACTGTCTTCGTCTTCTTGCGCACCCGATGCAACTTCAGAAGGCATAGAAGACTCCTTCTCCTTTGCCTCGGGATCTGATTCTGGCCCTAAGGGAGTTTCTTGGATGGGATCGTCCTTGACGTTAGTTTTGGTTTCTTCTCCGGTGACTCGGACAAGCCCTCCTTCAACAGTGACTTCATACACTTCGTCGGCTAGATTGGCAATCATTGCTGCAAGCTCTTAGGTTTGAAACTTTTCTCACAGAGAGTGGTACACTTACCTTCGTGAGTGCTGTATATGACCGTAGTTCCCAGTCGGCGAAGCAGTCCATTTGGCCCCAGAAGTCGGGTGGAAATGCGCTCCCGAGTCGTGCGGTCCAACGCGCTGAAGACGTCATCCAAGAGCACGACATTTTTCTTGAGAGCTATTGCTCGAGCAAAAGTCTGCATCCAAATGTGTTAACCATCTGGGCAAAAGTTCGCAAGTTGCCTTTAAACAGTTTCTTACCAAGCGCTGCCGTTGGCCTCCGCTAAGACGGACGCCGCGACTCCCGATTTTACCCGCACGGTAATCGGGCAGGGCAGCTATGTCATCAAGACAGCAAGCGTCGTGAACTTCATGCAGCCATTTTTCGTCTTGGTTGCCGTACTGGGTCCATGTCTGTTCCGCTGACATGTTCTCCAGCCAAGGATCCTGGCTACAGTACGCATTACTCTCTGTGGGAACGGCGACGGAGCCCGAAATGTTTTCGGTCTCTCCAATGAGTGATTTCAGAAGAAGTGACTTGCCGGATCCAGTCCGTCCTATGATAGCAACGAAAGATCCCTTTTTGACTTGGAGGTTGACTCCTTTCAAGATCGCATTATCAGCGGACCACCCGAAGGAGGTGTCTTGCAGTGATATGGCCGTATCGTCGCTTGAATGTGAGAGACGGATCGGTGTATCAGATTCTTGAAGCCTCTTGTGGTACCTTCCACTGCCCTCGACCTGGGGCTTTTCGGGCATGTTTAAGAAGGCTTGAATTCGTTCAAAGCAGCCTTGAGCGGAGCCAAGAGAAGGCAGTGCCTGGAAAAGATGAATCAATGGAGCTCCTAGAAGGGCAATAAGGACCGGTGAAGAGAACATCGTGGCCGAATCAAGATTTTCGCCACCGCCGTATATGCCGATATAAGCTGCGAAGACAAGGAGAGGTGAAAGGGTTACGGTGCTGTATGCTATTAATGAATATCAGCTTACCGTCTTGAAGCGTCAGTGAAGGTTGGTCTACTTACAAAGGAACACGGAAATCGTGATGAGGCCACGGAAGAGGCGTGCTGCTCGAATCTCTAACGTCCTCAGCTCGTTGACGACTTTGCTAACCCTGTCTTCTGCGCCCCGCATCTTAACAGCCTTGAGAGAACCCAGGAGGCGCTTCGTGGCATCAATGCGTTTCTCCATGGCGGCGAGCCAGATCTGTTGCTGTACACTGATCTTGCTAGCCACGAAATAAGAACAAAACCCGCAGGCTGTCCCGAGGCTTACCGTTAGCGCTAGACTTTGTGAGTTGTCCGTGTATCAAAAGACTGCTCACCTATCGCGAGGGCAAGCATAGCCATGGACGACACACCCATGAGGCGCTGTAGAAGGTACGTCGCCAGGGCAGTCTCAAGGACACCTGCCCACAGCTCATGAATGTAGGTCAGGCCGGTTACAATACGCTGGACGTCCGAGATCATCAAGGTGTTGGCCTGCGATTCGAGACTCCCATCTTCGCGCACCCGGAGTACCTTCTCGAAGATTGCAATGACCAGGACGCCGCGTACCATTGACACGGATTTGTACGTCTGGCGCCAGTACCAACTATTCGAGAGCTTGAAAATTTAGCTGGATGGCCGGGGGCACATTGGCATGGGGGGCAATCTTACCGCTATTCCGATATACACAAATACGCAGGCACCAACTAGGCCATATCCATGGCTCACTGGAGTTTCACGCTCGGAATCGAGATAGTTGAGGAAAGCCGTGACTAGGAATGACTGCGAAAACGTGAAGCCTGTCACTGCGAGCCTTGGAACGACTGGTGCAAGTACATGCGACCCTAGACTTTTTAGAGTGCGAAAGGCAAGTTCATTGCCGGAGTAACCTAGTTGGCCATCCACTTCAATTTCAATATTCACATAGGAATGAAGTGGGATCGTACCTCTTTTCTCTTTGGAGATCACTTCAAACCTAGGGAAGAGGCTGCTTGTATACTGAGATCTCCCGATGAGCCCAAGATCGGCATTGGCAAAAGTCTTTCGATAACCGATCAAGAATAGACGATTCAGCCACAAGAAGAATGTCAAACTGACTGGTCCCGCCAGATCTCCCGGAGCGTGGGTTTTGAAGTCATCCTTGAGATGATACACCTTTTTCTGGCTTTCAAGAGCAAAAAGACAGAGCTTTGCTAGGCAACTCGTGGTGAATGTGGCTGCTACAGCAGTGACATCCATCAAGAAATACGTCCTCGCTCGTGTTATTTCAAATAAGAGGGAGATAAAAAGGTACGCAGACATCAGCGAAGAAGGGTGGAGTGATCTCCGATGCTCGAAGGGTGATAGAATGCAAAGAGCCAGTGCAGCCCCGACGTCAATCGCCGCCGCAGGGACCGAGGTGGACGTTCTCTTGTCCTTGGCGAGACATGTTTCGATCAAAATGGCTAGGTGAAGAGAAACGGAGAGGGCAGCCGCGCACTGAAACATGTCAGTCCACGGTTCGTTGTTGTGGTCCCTAGGACCATCGCGACTCACGAGTTTGAAGTAGTAGAGACGGCCGAGGCGTGCAATTACGGGACGGCGACTTAGGTTGACGATTCTGAATAGCACCAGGAATACGAAGACAGAAGACGGGATGATTCCGAAGATGGACTCTTGGAACAGTAGCGTGAAGTCAAAGTCAGACCGACAGCCCTTGACGGCGGGCCCGAAGACGCGGTCTGCATCGATGGAGCACGCCATTGCGGGAGGCGGCGCTGAAGGCCCGAGAGATGGTTTCCGCTGCTCGGCACGAAGCGCAGCTTGAAGATTCTATAGCAGAATGGTTTTCGACGATGAAGGACACCATGAACAGAAGTCGCAGGGTGGGATGGCGAGAAGGGGACTCGGAGACTGCGAGAACGCCGACTTGAGGCAACACTGTTGTTGGTCGCTGGTTTACGACAACGCGACAGGTCACATCCGAAAGGCCACACAGCTTCCCGATTGGGAAGCACGATAGGCCCAAGACCAAATCAAGCCTCGAAGGAAGCAAGCTTGGGAGATAACGGCCCTTGGCGCGAGTGGCAAACAAGATAATTAATGGAGTAACTACCACCCATCCCATGGCCCCTCCCCCGTATTGCGCCAGGCAAAATGAAGGAAGCGTCGAACTAGACCGCAGTCGAGGCCACGCAGACTACCGGGAAGACCCTTAAATGCCACTATCGACTTCCCCGCTCTTCCCTGCATGTGTACCTGGGCAAAGGCTTGCTGGGACCTTATAGCTGAGCCTATCAGGCTGCTGTTCCAAGCATGTATTAAGGCCGGCTACTTCCCCCAGCCCTTCCGCAGAGTAGAGGTTGTTATAATTTAGAAGCTTGGAAACACCGACTTCTCAAAGGCTGGATCCTGGAGACCGATAGCCCTCCTATCCTACCTGGGCAAAGGGCTCGAGAGACTAATAGTTAGGAGAATGGCCTACCTCACTATCCTAGAAGGGGTGGCCAGCCCACAGCAAATAGGGGCCCTACCAGGCAGGGCAGCTATTGACCTAACGAGCTGTCTCACATACGATATTAAACAGGCCCTCGATAAGGGGCTTATAGCTACGCTGGCGACAATGGATGTGAAGGGGGCCTTTAACTCTGTTCTTTGGAACCACCTTATTATCCGACAACGGCAACAGGACTGGCCTAATAACCTGATCAGGCTGATTTATGCCTTTGTATTAGACCGTACTATTAGGGTTAGGTTTAAAGAGGTAATAATAAAGGACTTCCCTTTAACTTATGGGCTACCTTAGGGCTCCTCATTATTACTTATTATCTTCTTATTTTATATTTCTGATATTCTAATTAAAGACCTAAGACTTCGGTTTGGATATATAAACGATATAGGGCTTTTAAATACCGGCTTATCCCTTAAAAACAATACTATATCCTTAAGTCAACAAGTTACTTAAATTCTAAACTAGGGTACTAATAATAAGGTCTCCTTTAACCCAGCTAAATGTGAAGCTATCCACTTTACTAGGAAATATAAGGAACCAAAAGACCTACCTAGGATTAAAATTAGAGACCTTAAAATCAAAGCCTTAGTTAAGCCGATCTATTGGTTAGGGGTTTAGTTTAATAAAAGACTCTTTTTCTAATACTACGTTAAAATAAGGGTATTTATAGCGAAGAAGGCAGCCCAGCACCTAGGGCACCTAATAAACACAAAAGGAGGGATCCCAACAGCTATTATACAAAAGACGGTCATCACCTATGTCCTCCTAATAGCCTTATACAGAGCCGAAACCTAGTTCAGGGGCTAACTAAGCTAGCCCTAAATAACACCACCTCCCCTTAGGGAGGGATTATTAATATAAGCTAGAAGGGCCTTATCCAAAAAGTTAATAAAGTCATCATAAGAGTAGCCCAAGCCATCCTCCTAATCTAGAAAATAACCCCAATAAGTAACCTCCTCCGAGATGCCGGCCTGCCCATTAGGAAAGTGGCCTTAGAAGGGATATACCTACGCTTTACAATCCAACTATAAAAGGTCGACCAATAACACCTATTAGTCCTAAGGTTTACATAACAAGGGAGGCAGCAAACACAGCTCCAACGGACAGCAAGCCTCATCTCAAGGGTCCCAAGGCCAGCACTACTCCAACTATAACACCTTCCAGGGTCACAAAACCTAATAGTCCTATACACAAAGGAGAAGGCTACTAAGGCCTTTCAGAACTAGCTAAAAACCGTCCCAGATAACCATATAATTATCTATTCAGATGGTTCTAAAGCGTCTAATAGAGCCACGGGATATGGATTTGTTATTTATAAAGGTAATAAGCGTATAGCCTAAGGTTGTGGCCGACTTAGCTTAGTAGAAGTGTTCAACGGTGAGGTTGAAGGAGCGAGGGCAGGGCTCCGGCGGGCCCTCCTTACTTCCCAAGACTAGCTAATACACATTTGTCGCAAAAGTGGAACCACAATTACGGGACAGTAGTTGTGGGCTATATTATGACACACCCCCCCAGACCGAGGAGAGAAGAGGTCTGCTGACTAAGCAATCAGCACCGGCTTACACTCACAGCTGACAAGTCCTTACTGACTGTTACTGGGTGCCGGCCGCTTCCAGCTGGCAAGTCTAACCTTCCATTTCGGTGACTTGCTGCTGAAGCGAGAATAGGTGAGCATAACGAGGCTCGAACCCATGACCTCTAGGTCAGCCCACATACTACCACTTTAGCAAGGCGTTTAGCCATTCAACCAGAGGGCTCGTAGAGACAAGGGCTCATAATTGTCGCGAAAGTGGAACCACAATTACGGGACAGTAATTGTGGGCTATATCATGACAACATTTATATTAATAATACTAGTATTATCCGGGGGATACGGGGTGAGGCTCCAGAATCCTCATAAGCGGCCTTCCTCGAGATTCACAAGGTGGCCAGGATATACAATATACACATCCACTAGGCCCCAGGGCACTAGGGGATAAAAGGCAACGAAGAAGCAGACCGCCTAGCTAAGCAGGGCATAACACTCCCAGCACCCTTAGGCCAACTTACAACTCTAGCAGGGATTAAACAACTCACTAAAAAACGAATACGGGCCCAATACACACAATAGTAGCATAAGGAGGCAACAAACTAATACGTCCAACTAGCACTCAAGGCTACTCTATCCAGCCCCCCTGAACTATCCCTTCCACGAGCTACCCTAAACCACCTCCTAATAGCGCGATCAGGCCACGGAGACTTCAAATAATATCATTAACACTTTAATTATACTAAAACCCTACTTACCTACTTTTACGGGAAATAAAGGAAATAAACCACCTAATTTATTACCGAGAAACCCTAGTAAGGAGGTAACAGTAGCCTACCCTCTACCCTTCTAGTTCATTAAAGCCCATAGGACCTATAGGATCGCTTAAGTAATACTTTAAAGGGTTAATCACTAATCCTAAAAACTTCGAGGCCTTCCTACGTATAACAAACTTCTTCTAAAAGATTTACCCACACTACTAAGGGCTAGTCTCCGGCTAGGCCTTAAAACAACTATCCTACCCTACTAAAGGGACTAAATAAAAAACAAAGGAACTAGAGGAACTAGCGGGATCCAAGGACAAATTGAACGCATAATAGCTAATAGGCAAGATTTGGAGGACGTTGGTAAGGGTTGTATACTATAGAGTAGGTAGCCCGAGCCTGCGGCTCTCCACACCACTTACCCCTCGGGAGGTCTGCCGCCATGGCGTAAAATACAACAACAACAACAACAAACTGTGAATCCGTGTCGGGCGACTTCGAAATGGTCTGAGATTGATTCAAATCCTTCGTTCCGGTTGAAACTCGTGTCTGCGCCTTGCGACGTATTTCGCATCTCTCCGAAAGCGGCGGTTCTTGAAGTCCCATGTACCAGTTCATCAATAGTGGTAAGTTCCAGGTGATAGTAGACAAAGTGAGGGACAAGATTATAAAGCAGATTACCACATGGCCAAATACTAAGCCAGCTTGCATAATAGAGCCTGCAAGCGCCATGGGAGTGAAAAATTGCAGCTTGGGAATTAAGTAAGTTAGATTATGTCATCGGTATTAAAAAGGGAAACTATGGCCTTACGATGGTGATATTTAATTGTTGTAGAACAATAACGCGACTCCCATCGACGGCAAGGTGTAGCGAGAGCTATTGAAGTTAGTGGTTTATCAGAAAGCCTTTTTCTAACGAAGCCTAGGGGTTGTCAGATGAAGGTATAACTATGAACGACACACCTGCTGTTCGAAGCTGTCGATCTCGGTTCTGAGGCTTTGTAAACGCTTGAGAAGGCCGCGAAGAACACGCAAAGAAGAGTGTAGCTCATCTCTGTGGGCATTATGGGGCTCATAATCATAGTTGGAAGCCGATCCTGGCAAAAGGTCTACCCATTGGTGAGACTCGAGCGTTTCAACAACCAAGTCAAGCCTCTTTATAAGCATAGATATCAGACGGCCCGCTTGGATGGCTTGAGTGGTGAACCCTCCGATGTACTCTGCTCTAGAACTTGCTCCACCTAGAGAACTCGAACGGTGAATATCTGTCAGCGGAGGTAGAGGATGGTCATAGAGGTTGGAGACACACCATTAGCCTCCCAAACACGCAAGCCTGGCATCCGACGCCTGAAGTTCTCAGCAGAAGGGTTTGAGGGGTTGATACCAGATATTCCAGCCATTCCTCAAGATGAGATGTTGTCATCTCCCATTCACATGAAAAGCGGGAAATTTGCTGTCGAAGAATCTCCAAAATGCGAATAAAACCATGTTCCGTTGCATTCTGATCCGCCTCATCCCACATTTTAAGCAGATCATCTGGGACTTGAGGTACCTGTCGGAATCCATTGTTGTTTTCGAAGTAGGTATCCGAGAGCAACAGTGTCGTCCGCGCAGGTCCGTCGCCACATAGAACGGCAAGTGAGATTTGTGCGTCATGAATCGTGTGCACTTTCGCTCTTTCATCCTTGTTGAATGAGTCAAAGGTGATGGATCTTCTGGGTGTGTATGTATGATCTGAGTCTTCATTCCACTTATCAACATTGCCTCCCATATGGTCTCTCCATGCTGAGAAAGCGAGCTGAACTTCGGTGACAGCAACTCCACCATAACCCTATCAAAAGGAAGTGACTATCAGTATCTCGAATCTAAATCTCTGACCATCACATATCGGAAGGTTGAAAGACGTACAGTCACTAATTCTTGGCTTTGTATAGAGCTGCGGCCCTTGAAGTGGTTCCTGAAAATCCGGGACAGGCAAGAGTGATGTGATGGAGGCTCGGAAGACCTTAAAGCATTCAGCACGCTTAAGGTAGGATTCGGAACATAGCTTCATGCCGTCAGCAGTGTTTTAACCTGTAGTATATACGATCATATGACTTACATTCGCTTTATATCAGTCGTCGGTTGCCTTGATATCCAAAAACCCTGTTTTGGTCAGATGCGCCATTCTCGAACCAGGAAGTCACAGATTATTTCTCTTTGCTTACAGTCGACTCTGTGACCTCCACAAACCTCCATGGTGTGTCGACGCTCTGAAACTCCTTTGTGCTACGATCGGGCAGAGAATCGAAGTCTTGTTTGGCTGGCGTTACGTTGGCCCAGTCCCGTGCTGTGTCTCCTCCCTCGTCCGCTCCATGGATTCCCATTTCTGCTCACTGAACCAGGTGGAATGGAATCGTTACGCTGGCACGGGCTCTGGAGAATCTTTTAATGGACCCATTAGTCAGTGAAATTGATATAGAATTTGACGAGGAATTGACAACGTTTGAGCCAGATCTAGAATCCCATTGCTGAAGAGAACCGAGTGAATGTGTGGGCTGGAAGAGCACGGACGCAATACAGACTGATATAAACTTGAAGGTTGTAGGACGCAGGGTAATGAGGTGCTTGTCCCCGTGGAATTATTAGTGAAAAATGCAAGAGCCTCACTCGCGGTTCGCATGGTTCGACTCCTTGCAGTCATAAATGGGGCGTCGTGTAAGGCAAACTAGACTTGATGAGGTGTGCAGTAACTAGCACTGCATGTCAGCAAAAAAAGGTGGATGATTGGCACCTATCAGACCTGAAGGCTGCGACTTTGCTCCTTCATTACGGCTTGGGCTGGGAGGATGGCACAGGCCTCAACTGACTTGCGACACAGTGTCATTCGCTGATAATTGTGAGCTGACTTACAGATCGGCCTTTGTGTGCCTTGGCATGCACAAGCAGCCACCCATGGAGGTCACGATGTGTTTGCCTTGCTGCCCAACGTAGAAGTCGAAGGTAGTTGAAAGTGTCGGAATATCCACGCCGGACTGGCGCCACCTGTTGCCGCCTATCGCCTATTGGCCCGATTAGCGAGCCAATCAGAAGGCAGGAATCGGTTTTAGATCGGTAGCGTCAGATCGCTGCCGTAGGCCCGATTCCTTCCTTCCTTCAACAACAACAACAGAGCAGATACGACGAATATATCGTTATTTGCCCACCTTCCATACTAGGCCTAGTGAAGTGAACCTAATACTAATTAGTAGTTGAATACTATTTCCGTAAATTAGTAAAGTGAATCTTTTATTAGAAGAGGTAGTATTACAAAATCCCGGAACGACTTAGTGCATTCAACGGATCTCACGATACTTATGCTATTAGAAGAATTTACAATACCCTCGGTTAACTAAACGATTAACGATAAGATACCATAAGAGCTTCCTAGGAGTCTATACGAAGTCATCGGAGCGATAAGTTCTACTCAACGTAACAGAATACGACCTCTACGTCCATTACGTATAACTTACAACGAAGATTTCGTAATTAGTAATAATATAAAGTACCCTTATACTTCTATCGCCGATTTTCACTTTCAAAGAGAAACTATTTATTATAATCGATATCCCCTTTTTTTTTAGACGCTACTCTATTACCTAGTAACTACGGAAATACCTTGGAATTAGTACTCGAAAAGTTAACCTTTATGAGAACCCCAACTTTACCATTATCGCCGTCGCTACTCACTCCTACCTTTAGAATAGTAACCCTAAATACCCAGTAAACATAATACTAAAAACGATAACCCCACTTTCCAATTATATCCATAAAAAAGAGCCGGTAACAGATACCGAGACTAGAGCGACCTACCAAGGACACAATATCTAATGCTTAAAGGGTTAAATTTAATGAGAACCCCGACTTTATTATCGTCGTCCCTGCCCTTAGAGATGACCTAGACGTAGGTATACGACCAGAGACGACGCTAAAGAAAAGAAGACTCCTTTCCTATATTACCCATTAAAAGTAGTATTCCATAAATACTAAATAGTAATTCGTTTAATGAATGGTATACGTCCTCGAAACTGCGGTTTAGAGGAAACGCCCTGTGTTTGAGATGTCGTTAACCTTACCGTTGTATACTAGAATATCTACTAAGATGTTAAGAAGTGACCTAACTACGGCGAATCCGACGCCGGAGGAGGCCCAGGGTACTTAGGCCCCTTAATAAAAAGAGACGGTAAGAGTAATAACTATTAAGGAACCTGATTATATTATGGTTAACGACTCCCCGGTCCCATTACCGAAGAAGTATAAGGACGACGTTAATATCTACGAATAGGGACTATAGACCAGATTCAAGTTGGAGGACGTGACCTCTAAATCTGCCTCCAAATCAGCAGCAATGGTGGTAACGTTCCTTACGGAGATATACAACGCAAAAGGCGTTGTTGGCCATAAGCTGGAAAAGGAATTCAAAGAAGACTTTGAGGAATGGACCTAGGAGACCTTTAAAATACTCAAAAGAAAAGTAGTAAAGAGATTACGCAACTTCCTACTCTACTATAGTGTTTATATTCTTATGGAGGGAGGGAAGATCGCAGAGGAGCTCTTTAAGCTTAAGGACTTAGAAGAACTATACCGTTGGACCTAGGAAGAAATCGAGAAGGTCAGTAAGAGGAGCAAGTCCTTTAGAGACCTGATGGAGGACCCAGTCCTCTATAAGGAATTAACGAAGGAATGGATACTATTATAACCTAAATTACGCTTAGAAGAGATCGCAGCGTAGAAGAACTCTCCACAAGTGCCGCCACCCCCATAGAAAACGGGAATAAGCTAAACCCGTATCGTACTAAGCCCTTAGAATCAGCTACAACTACTTAAATAACCCATATTCACTTAGGAGTTACCGGATTAAGAAGAACACTACACCATAGACGAGATTAGTGAAATAGTGACCCCTTAGTAATAAAGTATACTTATTAAGGTATATACTAATGATATAAGGTATAATGGTGAGAAATTCGATGTCCTTAATACCAAATTCCGTATCTTCCTCGAAGCCTACAGAAAAATCGGAGTTAACCACTACGTAACGGTTAACTTACTCCCTATAATGCTAAAAAAAAGAGCTTCTTAGTTCTACTATAATTATATTAGTAGTACACCGACTACTCGGTTAATAAAGGAGGTAGTTGATAAGTTACGGCGCCACTTCGAAGGAGACTAACACCGCTAAGCCTACATTATCGATTAGAATAGAGTAAATCTTAACAAAGTTATTTAGAAGAACTCTAAGAAGACGAAGGTTAAGGCTTTAGAGACCCTCTTCAACGACCTAACAAATCTCTAATAAACTCTTATACTATACTACTAAGGAAACTAGGTCCTAAAGGATAAGTTAATTGGAGTTACTATCTCTATAAAAAAGTACTACTCTACTAACCTAACCAGAGTAAATACAACGGAGGAGCTTTATAACATAATAAGGATAAGCCTCGACTTAGAGGAAAGAGGAAGAAATGCCCACCATTAACACTTTATATTAGAAATAGAGCTAAACGAGTAGTTCTGGACTAACTAATACTATAACGGAAAAGGGCAAAGTAACCACTATGGAGATCGCCAATAATAACGAGGATACCCTTACCACAGTAAAAAGTGCTATGTTTATGGTAGGGAAGGGTATTAGTTTACGAAGTACTCCATAAAGGAGAAAAGTAAAACGTATAAACACTTTAAATTAAATAAGGACATCTCCGACACCTCTCCTAAAGTATATAGCTACTTCTTCGCTAAATATAAAGGAGATAAAGTGCTTAACGATGAGGATACTAAGGACGAGGAAGATCTAAACTAATATTTTACTAATACCACCCTTAACGAGGAAAATAAGCATAATAACGAATTCCATATTTCGTTCTTCAGTTACGCTATTACTCTAGTTAGCGAAGACCTCACTTAAACCCTAAATAACTAAGCCATTTATTATATTATCACGGGGAAGGATATTAATAATATGCCCATAAAATTACTGGCTTACGAGGTGTTTATTAGCGATAACCACTATATAACGACGATCTTCTAAGGTATTATACCTAATATAGGAGTAGCCGGTGTTTCTACGGCTAGATACCCTTAATTCCTTGTTTTATAAAAGATTAATACTATTATGAAATTCGATACCTTTAAAGTAGGCTAGATGAGCATTACCTTTGGAGATAACCCTCTAATACCCTTTATAGGACTAACCCATATGAATTCACCCTTTGGACAATTACCCTTCCATATTGTGAACGCTAATACACTATTCTTACTCTATTTGAGAGATATGGACGACTTAGGGATCTGTTTCGATAATATCCATAATTTCCTTTAGTAGGGAGATATGAAGGTCCTTATTATATATAAATGGGGGTATCCATGGATGCTTATATACTCTCTAGAACAGAGTTTTACGTAGAATCACCTTATAAACACGGAATTACGCAGAATCCACCGTTGTTTCGGCCACCTATTAGTACAAAGGCTTTATATGATCCTGAAGAGAGCTGGTAACGACGTGATGTTCAAAGTAATCCAGAAGCTCATAAAGTATTGCTGCTAGTGCTAAATGAATGGACGAGCTTTAGGGAGATTCAAATTCACCCTTAGAGATGATGTGGATTTTAATTATGAGGTTATTGTTAATATTTTTTACTTAGAAGGGAATAAACCCGTGATTTACGTTGTTAATACGGCTATTTCCTTTAACGTAGTTAGGTTTTTGGAAAACGTTAGTGTAAAGTACACCTAGGAGATACTATGCGAATGCTGGATCGATACTTACCTTGGACCCCCTAACTAGATTATTATGGACGCTAGTAGAAACTTTAGCTCTAAGGAATTCAGGAATTCAGTGAGATTTATGGTGATCAAAATTAAAGAGGTGCTTATTAAAGCCTATAATAGCATCAGGAAAATAAAACAATACTACGCACCCCTACGACGAGTATATAATATTATCCGTTAAGAATCCCCTTCCACGCCGCTGAAGATCACCTTATAGAACGCAATTAAAGTGATTAACAATACGGCTAGCCTAGACGGTTTTATTCTAATTTTACTTGTCTTTAAAGCGTATCCACGTATAAATACAAACTCACTACTATCACTAGAGATACGGTAACGCATAGAAGTTATGCGGAAGGTTATGGTGAAGCTACGAGAGATTTACGTAGAACACATAATAGTTAATGCTCTTATAATGAGAAACGGCCTAAATACGGCCCCTATACGAGACCTATTACTATAATTAAAAGTTATTGTTTAGTATAAGAGAAGGGGCTAGATAGGCCCATATATACTCCTCGTTAATGAAAACGAAGACTATGTTATCCAAATACCCTTTAAACTAAAGATTTTTAGGTTTACTGTTATTAAACCCTTCTTAGAGGATGACGATAAGAATACGGTCTTAGAGATATTAAGAAATAATAAGGAAGACGTCCTTAACGAGGAAAAGGAAGTCCGAGATGAGATTATTATCCGGACGGATACACTACCCCCGGAGGAAGAGCTAGCACTACCACCTCGATACCCGAAAAGTAGACCATAAAAAAACGCCCAGATCAACCTCCTAGTAGAAGTTGACGCCTTTAACGACGCTAAAAACGAGGCTATAATAACAACTGCGTTTATAAGTACTAAGGAAGAGGCAGATCACGCCCTAGCACTCGAGCTATACAAAAAGGGTATAATTAAAGCCCTAGGACCCCCGTTCAAAGAGTTCACCAAAAAGGAGATCGATGCTCTAATTAAACGAGGAGTCTTTGAATTCACTTAGTATAATAAAGAAAAACATAAAGGGATACGTATATTCCATTTAAGGATCGTTAATAAAGTGAAGAGTAAAACAGAGACGCTCTATAAGAAGTCCAGATTTATTATTCAGGGATACGCAAACGACGGCAAGGAGGTTATCCTCACGTAATCTCCGATTATTCAAAACACCAATTAGAGACTAATTCTTACCGTTACTCCATCTCTTATCTAGAAGGAGGGCTATTCACTATAGATAAGAGATATCACTTAGGTGTATACCTAATCCACAATAAAGCTCGAAAGGACGATCCTCGTAAAATTACTAAACCAAATAAAAAAAAATTACCCTCTAAGAACTATCATAACCGTTATATAACCGTTATACGATATCGCAGAAGCTGGAACCCACTAGTACACAATATATAATAAACACCATAAAGAGAAGCTCTAGATGAGGACTTCTATGTACAACCCCTACTTACTATTACTAAATAACAAAAACGAGAACTTTACGATGATCAGTATATAAACTAATAATATTATCAGCTTAAGCGACGAGACCTTTGCTCAACGGGAAAACGAGGAACTCTAAAAAGCGATGTTCTCGGTGAAGGAGAAATAATACTTCTCCACTAAGACACTACTCGTATTTAACGGAGGGATCGTCTTAACTAATGGAAAAGCCATCTTCTTACGCCTGAAGGGCCCGGGAGCGAAGATACGCCTGGTTGACGCTAAATCCGCTACTGCGAAGGAGTATGTCACGGGCCGTTAGGATCCGAGAGCTAAGACCCTGTTAGGGCACCTGTAGGTACCCGATAAGGCCCTGATATTTTAGATATTCGAAGGGGAACCGAGAATGAAGAGGGGTTCAGAGATGAATTCAGTTAATTAAGGATACTTACTAGCTGAGTCCCTGTTCCCCGGCGTTAACCCTCTCACTCTATACCAGATACCCTGACACTTTTATCTCTTTACTTATTAATAGGGGTATGGATTGTTAGGGTAGCGAGATGACGTATATATAAACGGAGGCCACCGTAGGGTCGAGCGATAACTAGACCACTGAGTCCGAGATGAGCTAATAAGAGAATTAATTGGTGAGCTCCGAGGAGGTGGACGTTAATTCCCTGATAGAGGAGTAATTTGATGCCCTTATTAAAAAGGAGGAAAAGAAGATGAGAATAAAATGGAAAAGGGAGTAGTACATAGTCCTTAGGGCCTAATTCACTATTTTAAATCTATTTTATTCGGAAGTGCCCACTTTTATATTCGAAACCGATACTTAGTTAAAACCTAAAAGAAGGTGTACTGATTTATGGGGAAAAGTATATTTACTGGTGCTAAAATATAAGGGGGGTTTATGGTTGGATCTTAATGTGTTCTTATTCACCTTAAATAGGTGTTTCGCTATGAATCCGGAGGATCTAAGTATTAATATAGTGAAGGTTTTGTATACTATTAGCTGCTTAGAGGGGATAGTGTTATAGTGGTGGTTTAGTTATGTGGCCTTAGTTTATAATAATGAGTTAGTGGGTATATCCTAGGATATTATGAAGGTGTGGTTAGGTAATGGTGTAGTTAATGAAGATACTTATGTTTTTTATAGTGTTTGTAAGTTCGATGTTATGATGTAATTGCTAGGATAATCCTATTAGAACTTTATTGATTAGTATAAGGTAGTGGAGATGGAGTGCCCTGATAAGTTATTAGAGAGGGTATAGGTGACTAACGTGATTAGCCGTTTGTAACTAGACTTTTAATAATAGATCCTTACTTATAGGCTCCCATAGTTATGGTTAAAGTTGGATAACGTGGCTAAGAAAGTAGAGGTAGTTAACTCCTTATAGTGGTAAAAGGGGGGTATTAGGGAGGCACCGTATCGGTTTTGTGAGCACTAAAGGGATGAACTGGTGGCTAAGCCTATCCCCACCCCCAGAGAATTAAAGGAAGACACGGTACCTTTAGGGTTGACCTAATTAGAGCTTACTAATGGGCCTACGAGGTCCCGAGGGCCCCCGATATGCTATAGTTGTAATAAAGTCGGGTATATAATACCCTGATACCCTAATTATTATAAATATAAGAAGTTTTAGTATAATGATCGACCCTGTGGAGATAGTGATTATTAAGAGGGTTACCGAATCCGGGGGGTTGCTGAGAAATAGGAAGAGGACCGTTTATTTTAGTTAAAGATAGAAGTCCGATTTTAAGTAGAGGGTTATTAGAAGGTGGTTACTGTTTTTATTGATATGGGCGTGGATGTGAATGTGGTCGATTAGAGGGTATTATTATTAGATGAGATCCCCCTAGAGATTAGTAGTAGTATACCCTTAGAAGGGATATGGGGATTCTGAGTATTAGAATATGGAACAAAGACCTTGGTTATTCGTATGATTAATGGACTGGGGGTAACCTGAATTATGGGGTAGGAGTACTGGGTGAGTATTAGAGATGGATATAGGGTAATCTTAGGATTATTATAGTACTAAAAGACGTAGCCTAATATGAACTGGACCACCCTAGGATGGACCTACCCTTTAAGTAAGGATACCTTCGAGTTAGTAACCAGTAGGAGAGTATTATGGAGGGTAATGGAGTTGTTTAAAGGGGTTTTTATGGGGATACTCATAGTATACCATATTAAGCTAGGTTACTTAACCGAGGAGGAGCTGGAGGAGCCCTAAGAACTAGTTACGATACCCCCAGAGTATAAAGACTTTACTAGGGTATTTAATATTAATTTGGTAAGAGACCTAAATAGGGATAAGGTGCATAGTCACCTTATCAACTTGGAACCTGGTACTTAGCCCCTATTCGGCCCCATTTACCTACTGGCTGAGAAAGAGTTGGAAGAATTATGAGAGTATATCGTTATAGCCCTTAAGAATAGCTGGATTTAACCCTCCTAGAGCCCAGCTGGAGCCCCGATTATGTTTATATTAAAGAAAGGGGGAAAGTTACGCTTTTGTGTGGACTACTGGGGGTTTAATAAAATCATTATTAAGAATTGTGCTCCTCTCCCACTAATTAACGAGATGCTAGTTAGATTATTGAAGGCGAAGAAGTTTATAAAACTGGATTTGAAGGACGTTTACCACTAGGTGAAGATCCGAGAGGGGGACGAGTGGAAAACAGCTTTTAGGAGTTGATATGGCTATTTCGAATATAAGGTCATACTATTTAAACTCACTAATACATTAGTTACTTTTTAGATACTTATTTACGATGTTTTAGTAGGGTTAGTGGATATCACCTGTATTATATACCTGGACAACATCTTAATTCTTACGGATAACGAGGAATCACATTTAGGTATTATGAAGGAGGTACTCAGTTAGTTGGACATTAATAGGCTATTTGCGAATCCTAAGAAGTATGTTTTTTATACTAATATTATTGAGTTCCTAGGATTTATGATCTCCCTGGAAAGAATTTCTATGAATCCAGAGAGAGTAGTGGTAATCGTAGAGTAGCCGGTGCTCACCACCATCCAAGATATTCAATAATTTATTAAGTTCACTAATTTTTATTAAAGGTTCATTAAGAATTACTTAAAGATTTGTATACCCCTAATAGATTAACTAGTTAAGTAAGTAGGGGGATAACTAGTGATAATTAGTGAAGTATTAGAAGCCTTTTACGAGCTGAGGTAGCAATTCACAGAGGCACCCATCCTATAATACTTTAACTCTGATTTACTAATATGGATTAAAATGGATACCTCTAATTTTGCGATCAGGGCTATACTAAGTTAGTTATACCCCGATGAGCTATGGAAGCCTGTGGCTTACTTCTTTAGGAAGTTTAAAGGAGTAGAACTTCGTTATGGGGTACCCGAAGCGGAGCTACTGGCCATCATAGAATCAGCTTTATATTAGCGTTAATACCTACTCTATAATTAACATAAGATCTTATTTATTATAGACCACTTAGGACACTGATACTTAGTAGAGAAGAAGACCCTAAACTCGTACCAAGCAAAGTTATTTTAGGACTTAGTAATATTTAACTTTGAGATCGAATACCACCCTAGGAAATAAAACAGTATGAATATACTATTACACTAACCAAATTATTAGTTAATAGACACTAAAAAAAAAAAGTACATAATATATTCCTAGGAGAATTCTTATAAAAGTTTATTAAACACTAAGTTAAGGGAATCCGAAAAAGGAGGTTAATTAATTTATAATTAGAAACCAGCCCAGAAGAGTTAGCTTTAACCCTAGTTAATAGAATAATCGAAACCTAAGGGGATAATTCCTTTATCTAGGAGGAAGGATAAAAGAAGCTAAATACCCATTGGTCTATAGGGACCGACGGGGGACTACGATATAAGGGAGTATTATTTATTCTGGATAGACATAAGCTCCAAAGGGAAGTCCTAATAGCTTTCCATAATAAACCTATAATAGGGCACTTAGGGGTCACTAAAACTCTTAAGAGGATAGGAAAGTCCTTTTTTTAGAAGGGTATACAAAGAGACGTAAAGGAATACATTAAATTATATATAATTTACCAACGGACTAAACTAAGACACCACCTACTATATGGGAAACTAGCTCCACTATTAGTACCCAGTCAACCCTTTAAACAAATATCCATTAATTTCATCACCAAATTACCCAAAGTCCATAATAAGGTAGGGCGGATTTATAATAATATCCTAATAATAGTGAACAAATTCATAAAGTACACCTTATATATACCCACTAGTAAAATACTAATAGTGGACGGGTTAACTATACTCCTAGTTAACTATATATTCCTAAAATTCAGAATTCCCCAAGCTATTATATTTAACAAAGGATCCCTGTTTACTAGTAGGTTTTAAGTAGAGGTTTATCACTTACTGGCCATTAAAAGGAAGCTTAGTACTGTGTATTACCCCTAAACCAACGGCCAAACGGAAAGGATAAATTAGAACGTAGAACATTTCCTTAGGACGTTCTGTAACCTAGAATAGGATGACTGGCCAGATTGGTTCCCAATGGGGCAATTCGTATATAATAGTACTCACTAAGAGGCTATCCGGACCTCCCCCGCCGAGGCACTACTGGGGTATATACTAACCGGACCACAAAATGTATCACCGGATAACATAGAAGTATAAGTGGTACTAGTAACTCAAAATAGGGCCTAGGAGTTAAGAAACCAGAGGATAGCCATAGCCCAGCTATTAAAAGAAATTAGTTAAACTTATACCTAATACTATAATCAACGTAGGTCTACGATATCGTTTAAGGTGGGAGACCTAGTCCTATTATTAACAAAGAATATTAAATAGCGCCGGCTATTAAAGAAGTTATTGGATAAGTACTTAGGTTTATTCAAAATAACCCGGGTAATTAATAGTAAGCTAACTTATGAGTTAAATATCAAAAAGTAATATCGGATATATAACATATTTGCATTTACCTAACTAGAACCCTTTTATAGGGCAATGGTTCCCCCTTAGGAAATACTAATTAAAGAAGAGGATAATATTTACTAAGTGGATTATATTATAGTATATAAGGGGTTAAAAAGGAACCGTTAATACCTAATTAAATAATAAAATTATAACGAAATAGAGAATTCCTGGGAACTATAGCGGAATGTTTCACTGGATTTATAAAGGGGCTACGAAGTTAGTTTTAATTAGGGAGTTACTAGTAAAGTAGGGGTTAAAAAATAAAAAGGAAATAACTAGGTCCGAAGACCCGAGACGAAAAACCTTTATTTACACTAGAGAAGACGAAAACTATACTAAACTATGCTTATAAGTAGACGAGACTAAACTAATGCTTATTAGGAGGTTAAATGCTTATATATTACTGTCGAATTGGTGGTCAAAATCGCGTATATTCTATTATGTATCTCTCCGTTTTTTTTGGAAGCCCCCTGGGCCCGTAGGAATAGGGGTAGGGGGTGCCCTAAGGAGGCTGGGGCGCGCGCTCGGGATTATAGTTCTTCCGAGCAAGCACTGAGCACTTAGCCGAGCACTTAATCTGATACGCCCCCTCAGGGAAGGCCTCGTAGGGGCCTTTCCTAACCTCCAGTAACTATTCCGCGATATGTATCTCACACCTCGTAAAACACTTCCTCTACGTAGGGTTCTTCTTTTCTCACGAGGAGGTGTTTTATGCGTACTCCGCGTTCCCCTTCCTAGGGTTTCGTCTTAGCTGGGCTCTCTAACACCCTCAGTACTCTTCTAGAGTCCTCTACTACTTATACGTCTTCCTTTGACGTTCTTACAAACTATTCCGCCTCGTCGACCTTTAAGTCCCTTTTCCGATTCCGTTCTAGGAGCTCCTTCTACTCCGTTATCCGTATTTACCTCCGGAACTCATGAAACTTAGGTAGTACTAAGCTCTTTATTAGGCCATCTACTATAAACTCTATAGAGGGGGTATATACTATGGAAACCCTTTCCACTACGACCTCCTAGCATAACTAGTGGTTATGAATATCGACGTAGCATAGGTGCATCTAGAGTATAACTAGGTTACTTATTACGAGGTATACGGTCTATAAGTTATCGTATTAGAGCTGGATTATAGGTGTATATAGCGTCTCTAGTGTAGGGAAAGCCGCTTCCGGAGTCCCCGTTACTAATAGCTGGACCCGTAGCATAGAGATAAGTCGGCTTACGAAAAGCACTTCCTTGGCGGCCTGCGATAATGAGAGTAGCTCAGCCTTTATTATAGACGTTATTACTATGGCCTATTTATTAGCCCTCTACACTACGAGCCCTCCGAATAGTTTTATGGTGAGCACCTAAGAGCTCTTCTAATTAATCGAGTTATTAGCGAAGCTTACGTCGGATACTACTATAAGTGTATCTTCTACACTCCCAGGTTCAGTACCGTATTCGAAGCAGAGGTAGCACATAGAATAAAGGTATTTAAGCACTTTATTTACTGTGTATTAGTGTTTCGGTCCTAGGTTCTAATTAAAGTATACGAGACGGCTAATAGTAAAGGCGACGTTTAGTCGGGTTATAATTACTATATATAGGATTATCCCGACTTTACGCTGGAAATGGGTAATCTCCTACGCAGAGGCGTCTCTGTTATACAGGAGAAGCTCCTTAAGTGTTATCGGGGTATATACATACGTTTTTGAATCATCTTTTAGTGCGTTAACTATAGGGGGTAAGAGTTTTTTTACCTTTTCTACGTAAACCACTTAGGATAGTTATATTCGGCGTTTTAAGCGGTCCCATATAACCTTAATCCCGAGAAACTATTAAAGAGGCTTTCCTCTTTTTAGGTAATATCTTTTACATAGTATAATAATTTCTTTTTACGTACCTCCTTATTATGCGCATAGGAAGGCTAGTATATAGTTGTCCATATAAAAAAAGAATATAACATCGCCCTTTATCTAACAGTAGTTCTCACCTGCTATATGCTCGAATCCCTGGTCTATAAGTCCCACCTCTAAATAGTGTTACTAGAGGAGAGGTGATCGTTATAAGCCGTATAACACTTTTCGTAAACATAGGATTTTTCCTAGTACACAGTAACTAGGTGGGAGTTCTATAAAAACGGTCTTATTTAGATCTACGTGAATGAACGCGTTCACTATGTTATATTATAATAATTCTAAATTAAAGTACACTATAACAACTATTAGTATACGGAAGGATATACCTATGAGCGTCACAGTGTACATCTCTTACGTATCTCTGGGTTATTAATCACCGCGGATCATAAGGTGCACCTTAAATTTAGTTAATTACCCGTGTTTATCCAACTTATAAGTATATACTTAGTAGTATCCTAGGACCTTTTCGCTGTGTATAGCACTTCTAGTGACTTTTTCCTACGATTAGGATTATTTATAGTCTTCGAAGTGGCTTTTTTTGGTGTTTAGGAATTCATTTTTAAAGTAGTATATTTTTAGTTGGTTATAAGATGTAAGTAGAGGGGGTAGATCCCTCTAAAAGGTACCATACGGGTCTTTTGTTTCTATATGCACATAGAGCTCGGTTATCTCTAATACTTTTATTATATCCCGGTTACCGTGCACATCTCGCTCCTTAAAGACTATTATATATATCTAGCTCCGGTTTCTACGGGAGCGGAGCGTGGTTATCTCTAATACTATTACTACGGAGCTTTCCTTTTAAAGTTCACTTACTTTTTATTAACCTTTAATTTAGTTATCCAGGAGTACTTTATGTGTACGGAGCTCTTTAGTATTTAACGTTATTACTATAAAGGACTTTTTAGAACCTTGTTCTAGGGTGTGCGGCTAGCTAAGTATAACATAGTCCCTTCGAGAGCCATTTTAATATCGGGGATTTCTCTTATAAAGCATTATACCCACTAGGAAAATAGTTTTATACAACGTCCTAGGCGTAACTCACTTTAATTTCGGTATTAGAGCAGGAATCTAACATATCTACTTTATTGTATATATCTCTTTACGCCCCCTTACGTTAAGTTTGGTTAGAGTTACGATAAACGAGGTTAGAGGCGATGCCTCTAGTGTTAAAAAGGGTGCAAACTATGCTTCCGAATATTGCCCTTCTATTTACTTAAGTGTGTCCACTTTAACTTCTGGGTACTTGAGCACTTCTGTAGCTGCTTTTAAAGTAGGCTTATCGGGGTTAGCGTATTTTATTACTTCTTCTACTTTTTTGTTAACGCTCTGATTATATGTTCCTATACTAGTTATTTATTGGATTAGCTCTTCTAAGCGTTATTGAATCGCCTTGAGATCTATATAGTTAATCTCTTTTACTAGGCCCTTAATATTGCTATTAAAGTGACGTTTCTCGTTGAATACCATATTTCGAGTAGTGAAAACTTCGTTATATAGGGGATTCTAAATTCAAAAGGAATTACTTAATGTGTAGCCGATTAGGAATCCGATCTAGGTGCACACTAATAACTTCTAGTGCTTATTACGCTTCAGCTGAGCATCAGCGGTCATAGTGAACACTTTATACCCGTACGAGTATATATAGGAGAGGTCTAGGCGCACATATATCCCGTTTTCTTCGTGCCAAAAGTGCTTATAAAATAGCTTATACGACGACTTCTATCCTCTTATTACTAATGGTGTACGATTATATATATACGTTACCGTTTTCGTTATTTCCGGCCAAAGGACGTTTAGAAGCTCAACACCTAAAGCTATCGTTCTTATATACTCTTTAATTACCACTACGATACGCTCTACTCCGCTATTCTAGGTTTACGTATTTAGAGTTAAGATTTCTAGGGTTATACCCTGCACAGTAAATATTTAAGTAACCCGTAGGTACTACTCAAACTCACCATTAAACTCCAAAGTTTTAACTATTATTCCATAATAAACTTTAAGAAGTTCTAGGAGGTCCGTTAAGAGCGTCAATAAGACGTCTATAGTACACCTCATAAGGTAAAAATCCCACACATAACCACTAGCTCGGTCAACAACAAGTATCATGGATGTATACCCTTCATAACCCTCTTCGTAGTCGTAGAAGTCTACTATAAGCCGGTCTCCAGGCTTCACATACTTAAGGGATTCTCGCAGAGCTCGCCGGATCACTCGGTAAGCTTTACCTTTTCTACACGCATCACAGGTTATTATTATGGTAAACTTACTCCCTAAGGTTAACCTAACCCCTCTTAAAGTGTTTACTAAGTACCGGATGGCCTTGGGGCCTGCGTGACCTAGCCTTCGATGCTAAAGGGCTACGCTACCCTTAATCGGTTTCCTGCGCATCGCTATTATATATTTATACCTTTAAGGCGGCGTAGGCTCGATCTCCGGCGTTTTTCGTCTAATAGGTGCAGTTACAAGCAATACTTCGATTTTCCAATAATCCAGGACTTACTAATTCACAACTTTTATGAGTATACATAGAAAGGTTCCGTCCAAGCACTATAAGTAGTTATTACGAGGGCTTATATCCCACTAGAAACCCCTTCTACGAAGGTGAGTAAAGGAGATAAAGTTACTAGCAAAGCCTATATAGAGTACAACGTTGTATAAGCGGAGTTTCGTAGTGGCCCTTCTACGCCCCCTAATTTTAATATTAACTATATTATACACTTCGATAGCCACTTATTGAGTACTTACCCAGAGGTAGTCTCTTATTAGTACTCCCGTAAGTATAGTAAACTATATAGGATTATTAAAGATATAGATTATTAAACCTAAGTCTAGGATCGCCAATTTAAAGAGCTTATATATCTCTAGAGTAGTGTGGAATACACTTAGGACGCTCGCTCTACACCGTCCATATAATTAGTGTTCTTCTTTAAGGGCTCTTATCACCTTTCTAATATACTCTTTTAAGTCTTCATCTTTTCTTATACACTCTTCTAAGTTCTTAAGGAGCTCCTAATTAGGGGTATACTACTTAGGACGTTCTCACTTATTAATTAGTTAACATTTAGAGAGTTAGTATAAGTAAAGGTAAATAAAGTAAAGGTGGTTATTTATTTAATCTCCGTTACTCCTTTTTTATAATTAGTTACGGGGAGCTCCACTTCTCCTACGACCCCAGCTACCCCGAGTATTACTCCCTAAAACACTTAGGTACACAGGGGAAGTTACTTTAAAACCGCTTTTATTTCGGGTTATTAATTCTACGGTTAGCCTAAATACTCCGCAGCCAACTTATTTCTTCGGGTTAAATATTAAAGTGGTCTAAAGGAATCTCCGGGCATCTAAGAGGACCTCTTTAATACTCAGATTCTCGTTTTCAACATACTCATCTTTAACTACTTAATATAAGAAAATCTATATATTCATATAACTATAATTAATGGTTATAGTGAATTCTGGGAACTAGATACTTAGGAGCTTAGTACTGGGGACTCTTACCGTTTTAACTTCATAGATTACCTTTTCCCACTTCGCAAACTACTCCTCTAGGTCCCTTTTTATAATAAAACGTTTCCGTTTAGGTACTATTAGTATCCACTTATATACTTTGTTCACTTCGGAGCACCTCTCTTTTATATTACTCCCTACTCATTCTTTTAATACGTAGATCCATCGATCTAATACGTAGTCTATAGTATAGTAGTAGTATAGTAGGCTAATATAAACTATTTCTTAAACCCAATCTTTAAACACTTTAATACCCTTAAAGAATACTTTATGGTCTTTTACTCGCTTTATATACTCCGTTCATTGCTCTTTGTATAGTACGAGGTTCACTACTAAGAGCTCTTTAAGGCCCTGTGTACATAGTTCGTATTCAGCGTTATCACTAAGGACTTCGGCTTTACCGGTCTTAGGGTATTCATAGATCTCGGGGTACATAGGACGCTCTATACGCTACTCGAAGAGCGTTTACGAGCTCCGAAGGGTATTAGGACGTACTGGATTAATATATTTCCATAAGTCATAGGATTTAGTTTTTAATTATAGTTGGTTAACCCATAGAACCTAGTCGCTACTGGTCTTTAATTGGATCTTCGAGCTTAGGGAGGCCATTTCAATGGGTGGATTTGAATTAAGCGTTTAGGAAGCGCTTTCGTGCATGTATAATTGAGTGAATAGATGGCTGGCGACGCTTATCGTAAGCGTAGTACGTATTAGACTGTTAATTGTCGAATTGGTGGTCAAAATCGCGTATATTCTATTATGTATTTCTCCGTTTTTTCTGGAAGCCCCCTGGGCCCGTAGGAATAGGGGTAGGGGGTGCCCCAAGGAGGCTGGGGCGCGCGCTCGGGATTATAGTTCTTCCGAGCGAGTGCCGAGCGCTCAGCCGAGCGCTCAATCTGACAATTACACTAAAAAGGAGAGGTCATAGCCTTACTAGCCATTAAAGCTACCCTCCCTACCCGCGTCATCACTAAGAGGAACACCACCACCCTCCTCCTCGTCCTCCTCCTTATTATTAGCCTTAGAGGGGGTAAAGAGGGTATTCTAATACGAAAAAAAAAAATTAATACTAGATAAGTACTGGGGAGTACTAGTTAAGGAACTACTCACCACTTTATAGTATATCTTATTAAAGTTACGTAACTACTTAGCGACGGCCTCGGTGACCTAGGTCTAAGCGGTGTACGCGGCCTGGTCCGCTTAGCGGGGTTTATTGGCGTCCTCCTTCTTAACTTAGAGGGCCTTCTTACCTACGAGCTGGGTAATGAGGAGGTCGTCCTAGAACAAAAGGTCAATAACAAATCACTAACTAGGCACTAACTAGGTACTAAGCGGGGAAACTCACCTTCTCCTCTTCGAACTAGGCCTAGTAGTTAACGTAGTCGGCCACGTCCTCTATAAAGGCCTTAAGCTTAGTGGTGGTGGTAGTGGTCTTATGGTTACCCTATTAGTAGTTAATAACGTTCCTAGGAGTGAATAAATGAGGAGGGGGATAATATACTAGAATATAAGGGAACCCAGGGATAAAGGGGGAATAGAGGTTTATACGATAAATAGTACCACTACTTAGGGGAACCATAACCTAACCAGAGAATACCCAGTACTAAAATAAGTGAAACTCTAAAAGGAGCTATTATTATAGGTTTAGATTACGGTAACGAGGATTAGATTAAAATAATTAATTAGTATATTAATGGGTTACTCATAATAGGGGACCATTTACAACGTACTAGGGGGCCTACGGTAAACTAGGAGGACGGATTACTATTAGGATAAGGAGTTTATGAGTATTATAAGCCCCTAGAGCATAGCCGGTTACCCACTAGTTACTTAGTGGTTGGATATCAACTCTATAAACGGCATTACTCTTCTTACTATAGGGGTAGAGGTTTAACGAGGGTGACGGGAGCGCATATACTAGGAACTCGCCTATAAACCTCGAGGGCGAGGCTACGAGGAGGGGGATCGTATTACGGGCCGTTAAAATCCGAGAACTAAGACCCTATTAGGGCACCGGCAAGTACCCGATAAGGCCCTAATATTTTAGATATTCGAAGGGGAACTAAGAATGAAGAGGGGTTTAAAAATGAATTTAGTTAATTAAGGATATTTACTAGTTGAGTCCCTGTTCCCCGGTATTAACCCTTTTATTTTGTATTAAATACCCTGATACTTTTATTTTTCTACTTATTAATAGGGGTATGGACCGTTAGGGTAATAAGATGATGTGTATATAAATGGAGGTTATTATAGGGTTAAGCGATAACTAGATCACCGAGTCTGAGATGAGTTAATAAGAGAATTAATTAGTGGGCTCCGAGGAGGTGGACGTTAACTTTTTAATAGAGTAATTTAATGCTTTAATTAAAAAAGAGGAAAAGAAGATGAGAATAAAGTAGAAGAGGGAGTAGTACGTAGTCCTTAGGGCATAATCCACTATTTTAAATGTATTTTACTCAGAAATGCTCGCTTTTATATTTAAAACCGATACTTAGTTAGAACCTAAGAAAAGGTGTACCGATTTATGGGGAAAGGTATATTTACTAGTACTAAAATATAAGGGGGGTTTATAGTTAGATTTTAATGTGTTCTTGTTTACTTTAAATAAGTGTTTTATTATGAATTCGGAGGATTTAAGTATTAATATAGTGAAGGTTTTATATACTATTAGTTGTTTAAAGGGGACGGTGTTATGGTGGTAGTTTAGTTATGTGGCCCTAATTTATAATAATAAGTTAATAGGTATATTCTAGGATACTATAAAAGTATGGTTAGGTAATGGTATAGTTAACGAAGATATTTGTGTTTTTCGTAGTGTCCATAAGTTTAATATTATAATGTAATCGCTAAGATAATCCTATTAGAACTTTATTGATTAGTACGAGGTAGTAGAAATAGAGTACCCTAATAAGTTATTAGAGAGGGTATAAGTAATTAACGTAATTAGTTATTTATAACTAGACTTTTAATAATAGATCCTCATTTATAGGTTCCCGTAGTTATGGTTAGAGTTGGATAACGTGGCTAAGAAAGTAGAGGTAGTTAATTCCCTATAGTGGTAAAAGGGGGGTACTAGGGAGGCACCGTATTAGTTTTATGAGTATCAAAGGGATGAACTAGTGGTTAAGCCTATCCCCACTCCCAGAGAATTAAAGGAAAATATGGTACTTTTAGGGTTGACCTAATTAAAGCTTATTAGTGGGTTTACGAGGTCCCGAGGACCCCCAATATATTATAATTATAATAAAGTTGAGTATATAATACCCCAATACTTTAACTATTATAAGTGTAAAAAACCTTAGTACAATGGCTAACCTTGTGGAGATAATGATTATTAAGAGGGTTACTAAATCCGGGGGGTTACTAAGAAATAGGAAGAGGACTGCCCGCCCTGGTTAAAAATAGAAGTCCGATTTTAAGTAAAGGGTTACTAAAAGGTGGTCACTACTCTTATTAATACGGGTATAGATATGAATATGGTTAATTAGAGGGTATTATTATTAAACGAGACCCCCTTAAAGATTAATAGTAATATACCCTTAAAAGGGATATGGGGATCCTAAGTATTAGAATATAAAACGAAGACCTTAGTTATTCGTATAACTAATAGATTAGGGGTAACCTAAATTATGGGGTAAGAGTATTAAGTGAGTATTAGAGATGGATATAGGGTAATCCTAGGATTACTATAGTATTAAAAGACGTAGCCTAATATGAACTGGATTACCCTGGGATGGACCTACCCCTTAAGTAAAAATGTCTTTAAGTTAATAACTAGTAGGAGAGTACTATAGAGGGTAATGGAGTTGTTTAAAGGGGTCCTTATGGGGATACTCATAGTATACTATATTAAGTTAGGTCACTTAATTAAGGAGGAGCTAGAGGAGCCCCAAGAATTAGTCACGATACTCCTAGAGTATAAAAACTTTATTAGGGTATTTATTATTAATTTGGTAAGAGACCTAAATAGGGATAAGGTGTATAATCACCTTATCGATTTAGAACCTAGTACTTAGTCCCTATTCGGCCTTATTTACTTATTAGCTGAGAAAGAGTTAGAAGAATTATGAGAGTATATTACTATAACCCTTAAGAATAGCTGGATCTAACCCTCCCAGAGCTTAGTTAAAGCCCCGATTATGTTTATATTAAAGAAAGGGGGAAAACTATACTTTTATATGGATTACCGGGAGCTTAATAAAATCATTATTAAGAACTACGCTCCTCTCCTACTAATCAACGAGATATTAATTAGATTATCGAAGGTGAAGAAGTTTATAAAGTTGGATTTAAAAGACGTTTACTACTAAGTGAAGATCTGAGAGGGGGATGAGTAGAAGATAGTTTTTAGGAGTTGATATGGCCATTTTGAATATAAGGTTATATTATTTGGACTTACTAATACACTAGTTACCTTTTAGATACTTATCTACGATGTTTTAGCGGGGTTAGTGGACATTATTTGTATTATATACTTGGACGACATTTTGATTTTTATGGACGACGAGGAATTATACTTAGGTATTGTGAAGGAGGTACTTAGTTGGTTGGACGCTAATGGGTTATTTACGAATCCCGAGAAGTGCGTCTTCTATACCAATACCGTTGAGTTCCTGGGATTTGTGATTTCCCTGGAAGGAATTTCTATGGATTTAGAGAGAGTGGTGGTAATCGTAGAGTGGCTGGTGCCCACTACTATTTAAGATATTTAATAATTTATTGGGTTTACTAATTTTTATTAAAAGTTTATTAAGAATTACTTAAAGATCTGTGTACTCCTGATGGATTAATTGGCTAAGTAAGTAGGGGGATAACTAGTAATAATTAGTGAGGTATTAGAAGCCTTTTATAAGCTAAGGCAGCGATTCACAGAGGTACCCATCTTATAATACTTTAACTCTAATTTACTAATACGGATTAAAATAGACACTTTTAATTTTGTAATCGGGGTTATATTAAGTTAATTATACCCCGATGGGCTGTGGAAGCCTATAGCTTACCTCTCTAGGAAGCTTAAGGGAGCAGAACTTCGTTATAGGGTACCCAAAGCGGAGTTACTGGCCATCGTAGAGTTAATTTTATATTAGTATTAGTACCTATTCTATAATTAATATAAGATCTTATTTATTATGGATTATTTGGGATACTAATACTTAGTAGAGAAGAAGACCCTGAATTTGTACTAGGTAAGGTTATTTTAGGACTTGGTAATGTTCGACTTTAAGATTAAATACTATCCTAAGAAATAAACTACTATGGATGCACTATTATACTAATCAGATTATTAGTTAATGGGCACTAAAAAGGAAGAGGTATATAATGTATTCCTAAGAGAATTCTTATAAAAGTTTATTAGATACTAGGTTAAGGGGATCCAAAAAAGGAGGTCAACTAGTTCATAATTAGAAACCAGCCTAGAAGAGTTGGCTTTAACTTTAGTTAGTAGAGTAATCGAAGCTTAAAGGGATAATTCCTTTATTTAGGAGGAAGGATAAAAGAAGCTAAGTACCCATTAGTTTATGGGGACCGATGGGGGACTATAATATAAGGGAGTATTATTTATTTTGGATGGATATGAGTTTTAGAGGGAAGTCCTAATAGTTTTCTACGATGAACTTATAATAGAGCACTTAGGGGTCACTAGGACTTTTAAAAGGATAGGAAAATCCTTTTTTTAGAAGGGTATACAAAGAGATATAAAGGAATACGTTAAGTTATATGTAATTTACTATTAAACTAAACTAAAATACCACCTATTATATAAGAAACTAGCTCCGTTATTAGTACTTAGTTGACCTTTTAAATAGATATCTATTGATTTCATCACTAAGTTACCTAAGGTTTGTAATAAGGTAGGGTGGATCTACGATAATATCCTAATAGTGGTGGATAAATTCATAAAGTATACCTTGTATATACCCACTAGTGAGGTATTAACAGTGGACGGGTTAGCTATACTTTTGGTTAATTATATATTTTTGAAATTCGGAATTCCCTAAGCTATTATATTTAATAGAGGATCCCTATTTACTAGTAGGTTTTGGGCAAAGGTCTATTACCTATTGGCCATTAAGAGGAAGCTTAGTACTACATACTACCCCTAAACCGACGACTAAATGGAAAGGATGAATTAGAACGTAGAACATTTCCTTAGGATGTTCTATAACTTAGAATAAGATGACTAACCAGATTAGCTCCCGATGGGGCAATTCGTATACAATAATGCCCACTAGGAGGTCATCTAGACCTCCCCCGCCGAGGTGCTATTAGGGTATATACTAACCAGACCATAAAACGTATCACCGGATAACACAGAGGTATAAGCAGTACTAGTAACTCAAAACAAGGCCTAGGAGTTAAGAAACCAGAAGATAATCGTAGCCCAGCTATTAGAAGAAATTAGTTAAACTTATACCCAATACTATAATTAACATAGGTCTACGATATCATTTAAGGTAGGAGACTTAGTCCTATTATTAATAAAGAATATTAAATAGTGTTAATTATTAAAGAAATTATCGGATAAGTATTTAGGTTTATTCGAAGTGACCTGGGTAATTAACGGTAGGCTAACCTATAAGTTAAATATCAAAGAGTAATATCGGATATATAACATATTTGCGTTTACTTAACTAGAACCCTTTTATAGGGTAATAGTTCCCCCTTAGGAGATACTAATTAAAGAAGAGGATAATATTTATTAAGTGAACTATATTATAATATATAAGGGGTTAAAAAAGAACCATTAATACCTAATTAAGTAGTAAAATTATAATAAAATAGAGAATTCCTGGGAACTATAATAGAATATTTTACTGGATTTATAAAGGGGCTACGAAGTTAGTTTTAACTAGGGAATTACTAGTAAAGTAGAGGTCAAAAAATAAAAAAGAAATAACCAGGCCTAAAGACCCGAGACGAAAAACCTCTATTCACACCAAAGAAAACAAAAACCACACTAAACTATGCCCACAAGCAAATAAGACTAAACTAATGCCCACTAGGAGGCTAAACACTTATATACTACACTAAAAAGGAGAGGCCGTAGCCTTATTAACCACTAGAGTTACCCTCCTTACCCGTATTATCACTAAAAGGAGCACCACTACCCTCCTCCTCGTCCTCCTCCTTATCACCGGCTTTAAAAGGAGTAAAAAGGGTATTCTAATATTAAAAAAAAAATTAACACTAAATAAGTACTAGGGGGTACTAATTAGGGAACTACTCACCATTTTATAATACATCTTATTAAAATTACATAACTACTTAGCAACGGCCTCAGCGACCTAGGTCTAAGCGGTATACACAACCTGGTCCACTTAGTGGAAGTTATTAGTGTCCTCCTTCTTAGCTTAGAGGGCCTTCTTACCTATAAGCTAGGTAACGAGGAGGTCATCTTAGAATAAAAGGTTAATAATAAATTATTAGTTAGGCATTAACTGGGTGCTAGGTAAGGAAACTCACCTTCTCCTCTTTAAACTAGGCCTAATAGTCGACGTAGTTAGCCGCATCCTCTATAAAAGCCTTAAACTTAGTGGTAACAACGGCGGTCTTATGGTTACCCTATTAATAGTTAACGATATTCCTAAAAATAAATAAACAAGGAAGGGAATAATATATTAGAATATAAAAGAACCCAGGGATAAAAGGGGAATAAAGGTTTATATAATAAATAATACTACTACTTAGGGGAACTATAACCTAATTAAAGGGTACCTAGTACTAAAATAAGTAAAACTCTAAAAGGAGTTATTATTATAAGTTCAGATTACAGTAATAAGGATTAAATTAAAATAATTAACTAGTGTATTAATAGGTTACTTATAATAGGGGACCACCTATAATATACTAAGGGGCCTACAGTAAATTAAGAGGATAGATTACTATTAAAATAAGGAGTTTATAAATATTATAAGCCCCTAAAGTATAATTGGTTACTCACTAATTACCTAATAGTTAAATATTAACTTTATAAATAACACTATTCTTCTTACTATAAGGGTAAAAGTTTAATAAGAGTAATAGGAGTGCGTATACTAGGAACCCACCTATAAACCTCGAGGGCGAGGCTATAAAAAGGGGGATCGTATTACAAGCCGTTAAGATCCGAGAACTAAGACCCTGTTAAAGCACCAGTAGGTACCCGATAAGGCCCTAATATTTTAGATATTCGAAGGGGAACTAAGAATGAAGAGGGGTTCAGAAATGAATTTAGTTAATTAAGGATATTTATTAGCTAAGTCCCTGTTCCCCGGCGTTGACCCTCTTACTTTATACTAGATACCCTGATACTTTCATCTCTCTACTTATTAATAGGGGTATGGATTATTAGGGTAGTGAGATGATGTGTATATAAACGGAGGCCACCATAGGGTCGAGTGATAACTAAATCACTAAGTCCGAGATGAGTTAATAAGAGAACTAATCGGTGGGCTCCGAGGAGGTGGATGTTAACTCCTTAATAAAGGAATAATTTAATGCCCTTATTAAAAAGGAGGAAAAAAAGATAAGAATAAAGTAGAAAAGGGAGTAGTATATAGCCCTTAGGGCCTAATCCATTATTTTAAATATATTCTATTTGGAAATGCCCACTTTTATGTTTAAAACTAATATTTAATTAGAACCTAAAAGAAAGTGTATTGATTTGTGGGGAAAAGTATATTTACTAGTGCTGAAATATAAGGGGGGTTTATAGTTAGATCTTAATGCGTTCTTATTTACTTTGAATGGGTATTTCGTTATAAATCCGGAGGATCTAGGTATTAATATAATAAAGGTCCTATATACTACTAATTACTTAGAGGGAACGGTATTATAGTGGTGGTTTAATTATATGGTCCTAGTTTATAATAATGAGTTAATGGGTGTATCCTAGGATATTATGAAGGTGTAATTAGGTAATAGTATAACTAATAAAGATATTTATGTTTTCTATAGTATTTATAAATTTAATATTATAATATAATTACTAGGATAATCCTATTAGAACTTTATTAATTAGTACGAAGTAGTGGAGATAGAGTGCCCTAATAAGCTATTAGAGAGGGTACGGGTAACCAATATGATTAGCTATTTATAACTGGACTTTTAATAATAGATCCTCACTTATGGGCTCCCATAGTAGTAGTTAGAGCTGGATAATATAGTTAAAAAGGTAGAGGTAGTTAACTCCTTATAGTGGTAAAAGGGGGGTATTAGGGAGGCACCGTATTAGTTTTGCGAGCATCGAAGGGATGAACCAGCGGCCAAGCCCATCCCCATCCCCAGAGAATTAAAGGAAGACACAGTACCTTTAGGGTTGACCTAATCGGAGCCTACTAGTGGGTCTACGAGGTCCCGAGGGCCCCCGATATACTATAATTATAATAAAGTCGGGTATATAATACCCCGATACTTTAATTATTATAAGTGTAAAAAACCTTAGTATAATAGTTAACCCTGTGGAGATAGTGACTATTAAGAGGGTTACCGAATCCAGGGGGTTACCGAGAAATAAGAAAAGGACTGCCCGCCCTAGTTAAAGATAGAAGTCCGATTTTGAGTAAAGGGCTATTAAAAGGTGGTCATTGCTCTTATTAATATGGGCGTGGACGTGAATATGGTTAATTAGAGGGTATTATTATTAGATGAGACCCCCCTAGAGATTAGTAGTGGTATACCCTTAGAAGGGATGTGGGGATCCCGAGTATTAGAATACAGAATAAAGACCTTAGTTATTCGTATAATTAATGGACTAGGGGTAACCCGAACTATGGGGTAGGAGTACTAGGTGAGTATTGGAGATAAATATAGGGTAATCCTAGGATTATTATGGTGTTAAAAGACGTAGCCTAATATGAACTGGATTACCCTGGGATGGACCTACCCCTTAAGTAAGGATACCTTTGAGTTAGTAACCAGTAGGAGAGTACTATGAAGGGTAATAGAGTTATCTAAAGGGGTCCTTGTGGGGATACCCATAGTACACCATATTAAGCTAGGTCACCTAACCAAGGAGGAGCCGGAGGAGCCCTAAGAACTAGTTACGATACCCCCGGAGTATGAAGACTTCGCTAGGGTATTTAATATTAATTTGGTAAGAGACCTAAATAAGGACAAGGTGTATAATTACCTTATCGACTTAGAACCTAGTACTCAGCCCCTATTTGGCCCCATCTACCCACTAGCCGAGAAAGAGTTGGAAGAACTATGAGAGTATATCGTTATAGCCCTTAAGAATAGCTAGATCTAACCCTCCTAGAGCCCAATTAGAGCCCCGATTATGTTTATACTAAAAAAAGGGGGAAAGTTACGCCTTTGTGTGGACTACTGGGGGCTTAATAAAATCACTATTAAGAACTACGCTCCTTTCCTACTGATTAACGAGATGCTAACTAGATTATCGAAGGTGAAGAAGTTTATAAAACTGGACTTAAAGGATACTTATCACTAAGTGAAGATCTGAGAGGGGGATGAGTAGAAAACAGCTTTTAGGAGTTAATATAGCCATTTCGAATATAAGGTTATACTATTCAAATTCACTAATGCACTAATTACCTTCTAAATACTCATCTACGACGTTTTAGCGGGGTTAGTGGATATCACCTATATTATATACCTGGATAATATTTTAATTTTTATAGACAACGAGGAATTACATTTGGGTATTATAAAAGAGGTACTTAGTTAGTTGGACACTAATGGGTTATTTACGAATCCCGAGAAGTGCATATTTTATACTAACACTGTTAAGTTCCTAGGATTTATGATTTCCCCGGAAAGAATCTCTATAAATCCAAAGAGAGTAGCGGTAATTATAGAGTGGCCGGTACCCACCACTATCCAAAATATTCAATAATTTATTAGGTTCACTAATTTCTATTAAAGGTTTATTAAAAATTACTCGAAGATCTGTGTACCCTTAACGGATTAACTGGCTAAGTAAGCAGGGGGACAACTAGTGATGACTAGTGAGGCATTAGAAGCCTTTTACGAGCTGAGGCAGCAATTTACAGAGGCACCCATCCTATAACACTTCAACCCTGATTTACTAATACGGATTAAAACGGACACCTCTAATTTCGCAATTAGGGCTATACTAAGCTAATTACACCCTAATAGGCTGTGGAAACCTGTAGCTTACCTCTCTAGGAAGCTTAAGGGAGTAAAACTTCGTTACGGGGTAACCAAAACAGAACTACTGGTCATCGTAGAATTAGTTTTATATTAATATCAATACCTACTCTATAACTAATATAAGATCTTATTTATTATGGACCACTTAGGATACTAATACCTAGTAGAAAAGAAGACCCTAAACTCGCACTAGGTAAGGTTATTTTAGGACTTAGTAATATTCGATTTTAAAATCGAATACTACCCTAGGAAATAAAATACTACGAATGCACTATTACACTAACCAAATTATCAGCTAATAGGCACCGAAAAGGAAGAGGTACATAATATATTCCTAGGAGAGTTCTTATAAAAGTTCACTAGATACTAGGTTAAGGGGATCCGGAAGAGGAGGTTAGCTAGTTCATAGCCAGAAACCAGCCCAGAAGAGTTAGCTTTAACCCTAGTTAGTAGAGTAATCGAAACCCAAGGGGACGATTCCTTTATCCAAGAGGAAGGATAGAAGAAGCTAAGTACCCATTAGTTTATGGGGACCAACGGGGGACTATGATATAAGGGAGTATTGTTTATTCTGGATGGACATAAGCTCCAGAGGGAAGTCCTAATGGCTTTCCACGATGAACTTACGGTAGGGCACCTAGGGGTCACTAGGACTCTTAAAAGGATGGGAAAGTCCTTCTTTTAGAAGGGTATACGAAGAGATGTGAAGGAATACGTTAAGTTATGTGTGATTTACTAATGGACTAAACTGAGATACCACCTACTATATAGGAAACTGGTTCCACTACTAGTACCCAGTTGACCCTTTGAACAGATATCCATCGATTTCATCACCAAGTTACCTAAGGTCCATAATAAGGTAGGGCGGATTTATAATAGTATCCTGATGGTGGTGGATAAATTTACGAAGTATACCTTATATATACCCACTAGTGAGGTACTAATAGTGGACGGGTTGGCTATACTCCTGGTTAACTATGTATTCCTGAAATTCGGAATTCCCTAAGCCATCATATTTAATAGAGGATCCCTATTTATTAGCAGGTTCTAAGTAGAGGTTTATCACCTACTAGCCATTAAGAGGAAGCTCAGTACTGTGTATTACCCCTAAACCAATAGTTAAACGGAAAGGATAAATTAGAACGTAGAACATTTCCTTAGGATATTCTATAACTTAGAATAGGATAACTGGCTAGATTAGTTCCCGATGGGGTAATTCGTATATAATAATGCCTACTAAGAGGCTATCCGGACCTCCCTCGCTAAGGTGTTACTGGGGTATATGCTAATTAGACTATAAGATATGTCGCCAGATAATACAGAGGTATAAGCGGTATTAGTAACTTAAAATAGGGCCTAGGAGTTAAGAAATTAGAGGATAGTTGTGGCCCAGCTATTAGAAGAAATTAGTTAAACTTATGCCCGATACTATGATCAACATAGGTCTACGATATTGTTTAGGGTAGGAGACCTAGTCCTATTATTAATAAAGAATATTAAATAACGCTGGTTATTAAAGAAGTTATTAGATAAGTATTTGGGTTTATTTAAAATGACCTAGGTGATTAATAGTGGGCTAGTTTATGAGTTAAATATTAAGGAGTAATATCGGATATATAATATATTCGCGCTTACCTAACTAAAACCCTTTTATAGGGTAGTGGTTCCCCTTTAGGAGATACTAATTAAAGAAGAGGATAATATTTATTAGGTGGATTATATTATAGTATATAAAAGGTTAAAAAGGAACTATTAATACCTAATTAAGTAGTAAAGTTATAATAAAATAGAGAATTCCTAGGAATTATAATAGAATATTTTACTGGATTTATAAAGGGGTTACGAAGTTAATTTTAACTAGGGAGTTACTAGTAAAGTAGGGGTTAAAAAATAAAAAGGAAATAACTAGGCCTAAAGGCCCGAGACGAAAAACCTTTATTTACACTGGAGAAGACGAAAACCACACTAAACTATGCCCATAAGTAAACAAAACTAAACTAGTGCCCACTAAGAGACTAGACGCCCACACATTACACCAAAAAGGAGAGGCCATTGTCGGATTCAATGGTCAATTCGTGATGTATTCAATAATGTGTAATTGTTCTTGTTCTCCCTGTTCTTTAGGGGCGAACTTAGCCCTTAAGGTGGCTGGTGCAAGGGCGCATTTCGGCCCATCATTGTTCTGCGCTGTGCGCGGACCTTCGAGCGTACCAGAAGCGTATTAGGCGCTTAGTATAACGGATTCGATACGCCCCTTCAGGGAGGCCTCCGTTTAGTGGGTTTCCTACCACCTAATCCGCCCTTCAATAACTATTTCCAAGCACTATAATTATCTCGAGACTTAAATTTCGTCTTCCTCCGTCTAAAACACTTCTCATATGTCCTTCCTACGGAGTTCATAAGCCCCTAGGAGTGTAAGGAACACAAGCCTTAACGTCCCATATATTATCCTTGGCCATCCCAGCCTCCTAGCAGGCCTTATCTACGGCGATATTACGACGACGGTTATTTTTAAAATAAGCCTATTGGTCACTCATATTCAGCTACATAAAAAACACCTAAAAAAGCTGCTTCGGGAGCACTTTTATTAGTCCATCTACTATTAGCTCAACTAATAGCGTATACACAACATTAACGCAGTTATTCTCGATTTCTTAACATAACCAATAGTTATGAATATCAACATAGCACAGGTGTATTTATAACTACACTTGTTCTACGGTCACGAGGTGCACGGTTTACTGGTTATCGTATTATATATGAATTCGTAGTTAAGAGTGTATTTAAAGTACAAACTTAGCACTCTGGGCGTCCTTCGTAGGGAGTTATATTTACAAAACGGATATTAACCAGTTTACAAAGATAGCTTCCTTTACTACTTATAACAGGGCGAGGAGCTCGGCTTTTGTTGTTAATATTATAATTATCTATTATTTACTTACTTTCTATACAACGGTTCCGCCAAAAAGTCGCATTATGAGCACTTAAGAGCTCTTCTAATTAAGCGTATTATCGGCGAAACTAGTATTAAAAGTAACTTCTAAAGTGTCCTTAGGGCTCCCCGGCGCAGCTCCGTATTCTAAGTAGAGAGAATGCATTAAGTAGAGGTATTAGAGTACTTAATCCATTGTGTACTAGTGACTCGGCCCTGGGTTTTAATTGAAGTGTATGAGACGGTTTATAGCGAATACGATATCCGGGCGTATTATCACAACTGTATATATAATAGTTCCGACCTTATATTAGTATTTCTTAATTTCCCACGGTTTAGCTACCCCGTCGTATAAGAATAACTTAAAAGTTGTTATAGGGGTTTTAAAATATACTTTAAGTAGCTTATTAGTGTCTAATAAGAGTCTTCTCACCTTTTCGGCGAATACTAATTATGATAGTTAAATTTTCCTAATTATTTGGTCTCTTAAGACCTTAATTCCTAAGAACTACTATAACTCGTAACCACTTTTTAGATGGTAGCGTTTCTGAAGCTCTTTTATTGACACTATTACCTTGTTATGAAACTTATAAAAGAAAACTAAGACGTAGTCATTAATATAAAAAAAGAACGTGACTTATTCCTTCTACTAATAGTAGTTCTCTCCGGCAACTCGTTAAAAGCCGAGTTCTAAGAGCCCACTTTCTAGGTGCTTTTACTAGAGCAGAGGTGACCTCCTAAGGCCATAAAACGCCTTTCTCAAGTGTAGTACCCATCCAACTTTTCGGTATCCAAGTGGGAGTTGCATATACACTTCCTTATTGATTATTATATACACAAAGGTATTTACCGCGTCGTACTATAAAAGCTCTATATCAAAGTAAGCAGTTATTATAATAAGGATTCGGAATAATATACCTACAAGTATAATAGCGTACATTTCTCACTCATCTCTCAATTATTGATCTCCACGGATAACGAGGTGTACCTTAAATTTCATAAATTTCCCGTACTTATTAAGTTTATAGGTATATACCCAGTAGTAGCCGAGAATCTGCTTACCTCATACTTGTTCTTTGCTGACCTCCTCCTAGGAATAGGAGTCTTTATAACCACTTAGATAGCTTATTTCAGCTGTTCTAAAGTCGTCCCTATATAGGTGATCCTTTAAGTGATTGTATGACGTAGGGAAAGGGGGTAATTTCTTCTAGTGAGTACCTATGGGTATACTACCCTCATAACCCAGCGGAGAAAATTCTCTATACATATAACCCAGAGTACTTCCCTTAGTAAAAGTCCCCTCTTAACCGGGCTTTTTTAACTCACCAAAAAGGTCATATTATTAGAGCACTTCCCCATTAGCCTTTTAATCCAATATACTTTTATTAAAAGTTCTAAAATAACTAATCTCATTAGGGGTACTGGGTTAACTAGACCATAAACGTATACTTAGGAGACTGTCCATTAATTGCATTTCATAATGTTATTTCTACTTTAAAGTCGTTCCTACTAAGAAAGTAGATTTAAACGAGATTCTATACCTCGCCGCACTTATACTATGGTCCGAGGTTGTGGTTTTATATTACACTTCTCCCTCGTTTTCCCCCCACCCCTTCACAACTAAAACCACTTCTAAAATAATGAAAAATAATAAGGGTCTTAGCGGCAACGCTTTAGGCGTCGGGTACGACGCGAAGCACCTTATGTCGTACTATCTTAACTCGTCTAAGTACATTTCTATAACGGAGCTCGCCTTTAGAGCACTTTTGTCGTGCTCTGGACTTATTTTGAGAACGAGGGTAACCTCTTCTACTTCCTCATTAACGTCTTATATTAACGTTTATATCTAAGTTTACTTAATAAGCTCTTAAATTCGCGTTTCAATCACCTATAGATCTAAGTGGTGAAATTCCTTAACGGTACCCTTAAGGTTCCCATTAAAGTGCACCTTTTCATTGAATACGACGTCCCTCATTATGAAGACGTCCTTTTTAAGAGGGTTCCATATTCTAAATTAATTACTTAACGTATAGCCCACTAGAAAGCCGATCCACGCACAAGGGGTAAGCTTCTTTTGCCGTTAGCGCTTAAGTTGCGCATCGGTCGTCAGGGCGTAGGCCTTATAGCCGTAGGATCGTAGGTAGGAGAGGTTAGGGACCGTATAAATCTCATCTTCTCTACTCTAAAATTACTTATAGAACTACTTGTAAAGCGTTTTCCACCCGTATATTTATAACGGAGTTCAGTTATAGAAGTAAATTACTATTTTAACGATCTCAGGCCATAAGTAATCTAGGAAATTCATTATAATAACCATTACCCTAACTTTAACTTTAATAATCATAACGAGCCTTTCAGCACCTCCGTTCTAAACCTACGTATTAGGCGTTAACATTTCAATTATTATTCTACACCCCTTTAGGTTTACTACTAGGTGCGGATATCTCAAAAACTCGTTATTAATTTCTAAGAATTTAACCTTTGTATCGTAAATGTATTTTAAATAATTAAATAACTTAAATAACACTTCTAAGATCATCTCTATTATTCTCTTTTATAAATAAAAGTCCTATACTAACCCTAAGGCTTGGTCAAAAAAAAGTATAAGGGATGTATACCCTTTGTATCCCTTATTATAATCGTAGAAGTCGAATACTAAACGATCTCTGGCTTTTACCCATTTAACTAACTCTTTTGGTGCTCAGCGGATTTAGCGTATTATATTCACCATCCTACACACATCACATTCTACAAAATCTCTACTTTTTCAATTTAGGAGTCTCACCCCCCTTACTACGTTACTAAGGTAATTTAAAGCATCTCTCCTTAAGTATCCAAATCTCCGGTACCATTTTTCCACACTTACCTAGATAAGTTTGCGGATTATTATACTTATAAAACGGTTTCTTCGTAGAACTCTTAGGAGCTCGTTTAGTGTAGGTTAAGGGAGCGGAACAATTATTATGAATACCACTTTATCCTCTATAAGTCTATAATCGAAAACATCTTAATTATAGATTTCAAATAACTCGCAAACGTAGCTTCGGTCTATACACCTAATACAATTATTACCGGGGCTAATATCCCACTAAAAACCCTTTCAGCATAAGCGTTTTAAAAAAACAAAGTTACTCATAAACCCTTTATAGAGTATTATATTATATAAGCGAAATTTAAGCAGCTTACTATCTCACCCCTTAACACAAATATCCACTATTCTAAAACCATTAATTACCACTTACTAAATACCTACCCAGAGATAATCACTAAGCGCAGCTCCCGTTAATTATATAAACCATAAAAGGTTATTAAAAACGTGGATTATAGCTCCGGAGTCGAGGATTACGGATCCATAAAATGAGTATATTTTATAAAAAGTTACCAACACAGCTCAAACACGGGCTTAACAACGTCCTATAAATCAACTTAATTCTATAATAAGTTTAAGCTTCTAAACGCACTTAGTAAGGTTTTTATTATTCTTAAATTACTCAGTAACCAGCTTCTCAAATGCTTAATTACGGTATATGTAGTCAGGGCGCTTATTAGGGAAAACTAACCAGCACTTCGAAAACTGGTGACCTCGTTTTAGGTATACTGCACACATCCTGCCCTCATCAAAGTCGCTGGATCTATTAACTAGGGAGCACAACCGTTTCCCTTCACTCTTCCCGTTACCCCTTCTACGACCTCTATAACCTCCACCACGAGCTTTTCACAATTAAGTCCTTATTTATTATAGTTCATCGTCGCTATTAGCCGGTCCACTAATTATCGTTATAGGTCCAAATACTCCTTATCCAGTTTTCCGTATATCCTTCGTTTAATAGAGGACTTATCGAGCCTTAACGAGGACTTTACCTTATATAAGTAGGTCATTCATTACTTTAGTTCTAATTATTAACTAGTAAACTTAAATCCATGGTTTAATAAGGCTTCCACTAAAGGCTCGTATGAACTCTGGAAACCAAATACTCAAGTATTTAGTTTATGGAACGTCTATAACTTAAGTTTTATAAAGAATACTCTCCTAGTAGCCAATCCAATCCTCGGTATCCTTTTATATAATAAGTCTCTTCTTATTAGGATAGCTCAAAACTTTGGAATATGCTTCTACTGTGTTCACTTAGTACTCATATAACACACCGCCGACACGAGTTTGCAGTTCTGAGACCCATTCATTAAGTCCCTTATCCGCAGTACAATAATACTTAAAAAAGTCCAGAACAACAATCTCACAAAACCAGTTCTAAAACACACATACACCTTTCATCCATTTAATATAATATTTATAATTATCATTATATTCCACTTATTGTTCTTTATATAAAGTAAGGTTCGCAGGGGATAGGTCTTCGAAAGTGTAAACTCGTTCCATAAACACTTTAGGGCCTAGGACGAATACTTTATCGGGTTCTTAAATTGTACTATTTCCTAAAACACTTCTAGCCCTTCAGCGGATTACCTTTAAGTAATTAAAGATCACCGGCCACTCCGGTATTCGAATAATCTCTTTATAGATCTCTTCTCCGGTACTCTCAGAGTACTCAACTAATAGGTCTATAACGTCCCACAAATTATAGGTCTTCACTTAGGATTATAATTAGTTAAACTAAAGGACCTAATCCCTAGTCGTCTAAAATATAATCTTCGTAGTAAGGGTTATCATCGTTATTATCGAATAAGTATTATACATAGGAATAACGGTTATAAGTAGAGTTCAGTTTAATAGCTATTTTCAGCACATATCAAACTATTAATTATCGAATTCAATAGTCAATTCGTAATATATTCAATAATATGTAATTATTCTTATTCTCCCTATTCTTTAGGGGCGAACTTAGCCCTTAAGGTGGCTGGTACAAGGGCGCATTTCGGCCCATCATTATTCCGCGCCGCGCACGGACCTTCGAGCGTGCCAGAAGCGTACTAGGCGCTTGGTACAGCGGATTCGACAGCCATAGCCTTACTAACCACCAGAGCTACCCTCCCTACTCGTGTTATCACTAGGAGGGGCACTACCACCCTCCTCCTTATCCTCCTCCTCATTACCGGCCTTAGAGGGAACAAAAAGGGTATTCTAATACTAAAAAAAAAAAATTAACACTAAATAAGTACTAGGGGATACTAATTAAAGAACTATTCACCATTTTATAATATATCTCATTAAAATTGCACAACTACTCAACAACGGCCTCGGCGACCTAGGTCTAGGCGGTGCGCACGGCCTGGTCCGCCTAGTGGGGCTTATTGGTGTCCTCCTTTTTAGCTTAGAGGGCCTTTTTACCTATAAGCTAAGCAACGAGGAGGTCGTCCTAGAATAAAAGGTTAATAATAAATCACTAGTTAAGCATTAGTTAAGTGCCGGGCAGGGAAACTCACTTTCTCCTCCTCGAACTAGGCCTAATGGTTAACATAGTTAGCTGCGTCCTCTATAAAAGCCTTAAGCTTAGTAGCGGCGGCGGCGGTCTTATGGTTACCCTACTAATAGTCAACGATATTCCTAGGAGTAAATAAACGAGGAGGGGGATAATATACTAGAACGTAAAGGAACCCAGGGATAAAGGGGGAACAAAGGTCTATACGATAAGTAGTACCACTACTTAGGGGAACCATAACCTAACCAGAGGGCACCTAATATTAAAATAAGTGAAACTCCAAAAGGAGCTACTATTATAAGTTTAAACTACAGTAATAAGGATCGGATTAAAATAATTAACTAATATATTAATAGGTTACTCATAATAAGGAACCACCTACAATGTACTAGGGGGCCTACGATAAACTAAGAGGACGGATCACTACTAGGATAAGGAGCTCACGAGTATCACAAGCCCCCAGAGCATAGCCGGCTACCCACTAATTACCTAGTAGTTAAATATCAGCTCTATAAACAACACTACTCTTCCTACCATAAAGGTAGAGGTTTAACGAGGGTAACGGGAACGCATATACTAAGAACCCACCTACAAACCTCGAGGGCAAGGCTACGAGGAGGGGGATCGTGTCACAGGCCATTAGGATCCGAGAACTAAGACCCTGTTAAAGCACCAGCAAATACCCAATAAGGCCCTAATATTTTAGATATTCAAAGGGGAACCGAGAATAAAGAGGAGTTCAGAAATGAATTCAGTCAATTAAGGATACCTACCAGCTGAGTCCCTGTTCCCCAGCGTTGACCCTCTCACTCTGTACCAGATACCCTGACAGAGCAGTACGTCGAGCAGCGCGCTAGAGGCGCGTACGCCGCCTCAAAGTGCTAACCAGAGGCAGCGTTCGATCTATCTGCGGCAGCCCAGCACCGAGAAGCGACGCTAGAGTAGATTAAAGCTCTGAATCGACGCCTGCTATGGCAAATGGAGCACCTAGACCGAGGCCTCATTTATGTGCCCCTCGATCTGATTACCGCTAAGCTCTTCGTCTTTGTTGATGGCTCCTTTGCTAATAATAGCGACCTGATGTCCTAGCTCGGATTCGTGATCCTCCTCGTAAATGAGATCAGAGGAGAAGAGGACTTTATAGTGGAAGGAAATATTATCTACTACTCCTTAACAAAGTCTAAGAGAGTTACGAGGAGCGTCCTCGTATCCGAGATATACGGGATGGTCGCCGGCGTTGATATGGCCTACGCCCTCTCCATAACCCTGAAGATCGTAACTGATAGGCTCCGAATGCTTACGATCCCGATCATCGTGTGTACTGACTCGTACTCGCTCTACGAGTGTCTTGTTAAGTTTGGAACCATAAAGGAGAAACGCCTGATGATCGATATTATGGTGTTAAGGTAGTTTTATGAGAGACGAGAACTGTACGAGATCCGATGGATCCACGGAGATGATAACCCTGCCGACGGCCTAATAAAGGTTACACTAAACCGAGCCTTCGCGAGGCTTGTCGAGGAGGTAAAAGCGAAGATTAGGATGGAGGGATGGGTTACGAGACCCTAAGGAGCGCCTACGGTGCCGAGTAAGAGGAGGAATATAAAGGAGATTAGGGGATATGGGAGGAATACCGTTACCGTTGCTAGCGACGGCGAGCTGGACCTTGCCCGTAGCTGGCTATGGGATACGCTCGTTTCTGCTGAAGGTGGTACGGCCGAAAACGGCATTTTTGCTACTTCCGACCACTTTACGTACTCGTTCCGTCTGTCGATTGTTTTATTGCGTTTTGAGTAATTTGGTGCCCGCGCCGAATAACGCTTAATTTTCACTCGTTATTTGAAAAAGGGACAATTTGCGGCAAAAGAGATAGTTGCTAGTGTCGGAATATCCACGCCGGACTGGCGCCACCTGTTGCCGCCTATCGCTTATTGGCCCGATTAGCGAGCTAATTAGAAGGTAGGAATCGGTTTTAGATCGGTAGCGTCAGATCGCTGCCGTAGGCCCGATTCCTTCCTTCCTTCAACAACAACAACAGAGCAGATACGACGAATATATCGTTATTTGCCTACCTTCCACACTAGGCCTAGTGAAGTGAACCCAACAGAAAGTGCAGTCTAGATTCAGGGATCTCGCCCTGCCTGGTTCCCAATCTTGTTTTTGGATCCGCTTGGCCACCAATTGTGCAGAGAAGAAAGGGAAAAAGGCGACCCGTACTAAGCCTACTTCAATTGCATTCGTATCGTGTGAGTCAATTTGGAAATCTTAGGCGAGTCCCAAAGATAGTGACTGGTTCAGGCTAAAACACACTTTCTCTCAGGCCAATTTGCAACGCCACCGCACCCCCATCAAATTGACCGCCTCGCCCATTTCGTCCTGCCGTCAAGAATTACACGGCGTGACTCATTCAAAAGACTTGGTTTGTCTGGCCAAGGAGGAACCAGAAATTCTTGCGAACAAGCCTGCCTTCCTGCTCCGGGCTGAACGTTCCGGCTTTTTCCTTGTTGAGGTTATAGAAGAGAGTTGTGTCGTCGACTTCGGCTTGGCTGACAGCGTGCTTCTCTCTGCGAGGCTCGTTGGGGGAGAAAACGGGATTGATAGTTGGTGGATCGCCATCTTTCCCAGACGAGACGGCCTTCTCGTCGGCGTTATCCGCTTGACGGCTAATATCAATGGCCATGATTTCTTCCAAGCAAAAGCAAGAGTGGAAACAAGTAGTAGAGGCGGAAGCTTGCGAATTGGCTCGGCGATGCAACTAGGCTTGAATGAACGATCAGATTCTGTTGACAGGCGGGTCTTTTATCAGACCAAGGTCAGTTCATATTTGCACACCACCCTGTTTATCCTCATGCGTAATCCCGAAGTCCCGCCGCCCAAAACAATGGTCAGCCTTCCTTCGGTCCAGTCATTTTCCCTGTTGACCCTTGATCCTTCATGCATTACCAATATCCGCAAAGGTGCTGAAAGGTGCGCCTCTTCGTAACCAGCAAGAGGTTAGCTATTTCCAGAACCAACATTCGCATCTTGAACAAGACGGCATGATTTCCATTTTAGGTGTGATATCTTGTTCTAACGTAACGTCCTTTTGTTGAAACGGGCCTTCGACGCTCAACCACTGGGAGGCTGGACATCAAGGTTGCGGGCGTGTCATGCAGGCCGCGCGGATCACTGCTAATATCCCGGTCAACCACCCACATGCAACGTGCTCAATACCAGACTTGGCAAACATCACCGCAGCGAAAATCGGAGAACAAGGTAGTCTTGGCTAGCGTACCGAAGCGGCGCGGCGTTCTTGGAGATCTCTCATGTGCTTGGCAATCCGTCAGGGAGGGGCTGGAGGAGCGAACATCGGTGGGTCGGGAATCCCGCGGAGTATGACACGGGTTGGAGACAGGTTATACTGGCACCAATCATTTTGGAGTCGGATTGATAGCCGAAAGGAAACCTCTCAGATATTGATTCATCAGGGCTCAATTACAAGGGCCTTGACTCAGATGGTAACCCTGATGGCCAGACTCATTTCCCGACATCAGCAAGTCTCTCTTGCTCCTCCGATATTCCTGGGACCCTCTGGACCCTCCTCGAGCCCGTTTCCTCTGCGAGCCTCCTCCCTCCAGCGCCAATAAGGGCGTATGAACGAGCTGCTCCGGTTTCCGTTCAACAAAATGTCGGCCGCATGCTGTGAGGCAATATTAGTGAGAGTCAGCAGTAAAGGTCTCAGGCCCAGGTACTGACTTCACCAAGGACGGGGAGAAACTTGGCTCCATGTCCACTGCCGCCAGTGCACACAAATACCGAGTTGTTGGCATATTTTGGCACGTAGTCGATCTGGAAAACCCAGGATTAGAGGCGCGTGGCAGACCCATTGAGCAGAAGGTCTCTTACCACGAAGGAATTATCCAGTGAGTCAGTGTACCAACACATTTTCGTCGAATAGAACTCCTTCTCGGCGAAATCGGGAAGAAAAATGGAGACGAACGGCTTGATGGCTTCTCTGGCTCGGTCTGGAACGACGCGGGAGTCAGCTGACGACAGGGGTACGGACCATTTGCCATGTTGAGTGAAGCCGGCTTCGGGAGGAGCAGGTTGGAAGTTGGTGAACTGTCCAGGGTGTAAGCTTGATCTTCATATACATGGCAATGGGAGCGCTGTGTACCTTGATGCCTCGGTATCCAATCTTGATGAGACCATCCGAAGTCCGAGGGAATACGTAGATACTTCCAATATCCTTCCCATCAGATGATCTTGCCGCGCTTTTCCAGGTGATAACAGGGAAGCGCTCAGGGGAGTACTTGTCCCACAGCTCTGGGTCGTCTTTGCTGACTTTGAAAGTGACTACACTCCCGGCTGAAGATTCCAAGTGGTATGACAGCTCGGGCAGCAGCTGCGTAGAGAAGGAGCCGGCTGCAGGACCGACCAGACGTTAGAATACTGCAAATGGGATGAACACGGGGATGAGGGTAAATACCAGCAATGACAACGATATCGGCCTTATAAGGAACTCCATCTTTGGTTTTGATGCCAACTGCCTTTTTCTCGGACGAGTCAGGGAGTGTCTCCTCAATGAGGCTGTCAAAAGCGCCCTTCTCTGGTCCAAAGTGGAAGGTAACGCCTTGACGCTGAGCCAGTTTGTAAAAGTACGCGCAAGCCTCGCTGCACTTGGTGAAGCCAGCAAGCGAATCGAGAACCGCTTCAAAAGTCTTGGACGGCGATGCATCGGGGATGTCGAAGTCGAGCAACTTCGCACCCCAGCCGCGCTCCGAAGCTCGCTCGCGGTCGGTTGGTTCGCTTTTCACGAATTGGGTATCCCTGAGCCCGTCACGTGTAAAATTGCTCAATGTTTCGCGTTCCAAGGCGTCGAGCTCTGCCGAAGGCTGGACGCGCAGCATGCCGCATGCGCTGAACAGGTCGGACCTGTCCTTCTCATCCTCTTCCTGGTGGCGCTTCTCGTTGATCTTCTCCCAAGCGGCTCTGCTCTCCAGGGCTAGGCGTTGGTAATGGATGTTCTTTCCATACGATGCCCGGAACTGTTGTTAGTCGTATTGGTTAGCGCTCTCCCCAGTGGCGCGCAGACCAGAATGCCCACAATCTTATTATGGTCCACAGAGGCCGCCTGGGTGCTGTGAGCGAAATCCGGAGAGTATCCGGACTCATTGTACAGGTGTCGGTCGAAGACGTCGATACGATAGCCCGCTAAGGCCTGTTAGCCCAAAGGTGAAGTATGGTCCGGGTGAGAGATGTGCACGTTTCTTGCTGAGAGCAACGGCAAGAGAAAGGCCAAAGATGCCCGCTGCATGCCCATTAGTTGTCAGACATCATTCCATCTCCAATATGGCAATTCTGATTCTCGCACCTCCCACAATAGCAATTGACTTTGCCTCCGACATATTTCTCTGTTGAAATGGTTTTGAAGTTATGGTTTAGGTCAAACGGTTCGGACTTTGATTGCGTGACGAGCTGGCGATTGCACAGGCGGGGAAATGCAGCTTATTAGTCAGTTCATCTCTCCGAAGTCGCTGATCAACACTCGGCATCCCGATGTTTCCGTTTATGGTAGCCGAACTTATCTCCCAAGGTGTCGACTCTCTGCGGGGAATGAATGTCGCGATCAGATGATAACCGCATACCCCGCTACCATATTTGAAAGATTGTGGGATCAGCACCAGGGCCCTTTATCGAGATGGCACTTCATCCAAATCCACTAACCCATCCACTGTTCGTTCAACTTCTTCGCCTCATCAACCATTCCCAGCTCAAGCAGTAACTGGACAGAGCCCCTGACCGAAGAGTATAACGAAGAGCTGATCCACGCATGAGTCGGAGCCGTGTGTTCGCCGATGAAAATTGTGTTGTGCTCAGTCCGGTGGTAGGAGGGGATGTACAACTTGTGCTGCTCAACATCCGGTCGGTACCAGGACGTGGCAGTGTGTTCATCCTCGAGCCAGCACAGACGCGCGTAGTCGGCAGTGTAGAGATTGAGAACCTCTTCACCGTGAAGGCTGGCAATCGCGTCAAGAACCAAGCCCACGTGTTCCTCCTCTGTGAAGCTGACGAATCGGTCGCTTCAGTCGCCACCACGGTAGTGCGTGATGAGACCGGGGCGCGACTCGTTGAGGCCGTACACGGGATAATACAGAGCACCGACGGCCTTGTCCTCAGGCTTGGAGTAGCCGCCGAAGATCGGTCGCTCGCCCTTCTCCCAGAATCTCTCGGAGAACAGCAAAGAGACCTTGCAGGCTGATTTGAACCGGAGGCCGGCCTCGCTAGTTGCGCGGCCGAGGACAGATGAGAACTCGGGTAGGTCCATGATTCGGGTCATGGTGAAGGGCACGGCCATGATGGTGTAGTCGTACTCCTTGGACTCGAACGTCCGGTTCTTCGTGCTCGGGTACCACAAAAGACGAGTGCGGGTCTCGCCAGACTGGCCTCGGACCGATTCCAGCTTGCGAATCTTCCGGTTGAGAACCATTCAATCGGAAACGTGGGGGAATGAAAGCATCCGAGATCCTGTTGAAGCCCTTGTCGACGCACTTCCACTCCGTCTCACCGAGGGTGCCATCAGACCCATCAAGCGCAAGGTTGGAGTTGTGCACCATCTCGTCCCACATGACATCGTAGTCAGTGGAGGTCCAGATAGCGTCAGTGACATTCTCGTCCGCGCTCAGGCGGTTGCGCATTAGAGACTGCTCGCTCCAGTCGTCGTACCCCAGGTCCATGACCTGCTTGTGGGCTCGCCAGACGTGGGCTTGGATCTCCCAGAGGAGCGTTTCGTTCTTCAGGATCCGGTTCATCTCCTTGGTGTTGTTGTATTCCGTCGAAGTCATGACAGGGGGGGGTTCCCAGACTCGGGTCCGCTGCAATTTCGGCGCGGGTGGGGACCCGGCCGTCCTGATGTCTGCCTCCGGTGGTCCGTGTACTCGTGAGTCGAGTTATCGCTCTTGTAGGTGATCTTGTAAGGAAGCCTCATGGGTCCCATCTCGGCGAATTCTTCCGTGTCGCCGACGTAGATCGTTCGGAAGCGCCCGCCTACACGGTCGCTGGCTTCGATGATTTCCCAGTTGTGGACGGCAACGCTGTCTAGCATCAGACCGGTGGCGAGGCCAAATATGCCGCCCCCCACGATGGCAATCGAGCCTCTGGCTGGAGTCCGCAACGGGGTTAAGGACATTTTCGATGTTCACGGTCTGAAAACATCCAATGGCAACAGGGCATGGTATAATCTTTACCCAGCTGCGAACCGGACCGCCCCTGCCGTTCAAAGTCTGCTCGACGCGGGCGCAGTTCTGATCGGGAAGATGAAGACCAGCCAGTTTGCGAACGGCGAGAGCGCCACCGCGGATTGGGTGGACTATCATGCGCCTTTCAACCCTCGAGGGGACGGATATCAGGATCCCTCGTCATCTTCCGCGGGGCCAGCTGTTGGCGAAGGTCAGGGGACAATCTGATCATCACCTATGGGACTAGCATGTTGACAAGTAAAAAGCCGCCTAGGAATGGCTCGACGTTACTCTCGGGTCGGACACTGGCGGCAGCATCAGATCACCCAGCCAAGTTCAAGGGATTTTTGGAAACAGACCAAGTAAGTCATGAGTTCGCACTCATACATCACAGCACTAATCGAAAGAGGTCATGGGCTTGTCACCTTGGACGGGGCAATGCCGCTTGCTCCGGAGTTCGACACCATCGGCTTATTCGCCCGTGACCCGGGACTCTGGGCTGATGCAGCACAAGTCTTCTATGGGGTAAATGTCACCATGTCGACGTCGTACCCGACTCAAGTTCTCTCAATCGGCTTCCCTGAAAGTGTTAACTCAGAGTTTGACGGCATATTGCAACAGTTTCTCGGCAATCTCACAACGAAGACCGACTTCCTCACGTCAACCCGGCTCCATTGCAACGCTGGGCTCTGGGCGACAACTCACCATCGACCACGAGGAAGGCATCGCCAACAAGACGCGGTTCATGAACTGGTTCAATGGCAAAATTCTCTATGAAGACGCTCAGACCTGTTCTAACAGCCTACTCGTCTATGTTCCGCGGACTCCGACTTCCACCTTGAGGGACAAGTACATAGCCGGGCCTCAGACACCCAGGTCCTTCTCAACAAGTCAGATATCTGTCATGGCCGAGACTCCAGATATGGTTGTGCCCATTGGACAGGTGGCGTATCAATCCACGGTAACAAGTCACACGGAATATTTGCCGGTGAGCGTCGACTTGATGGCTGCTAAGGGGTGCGACGGCATGCTCTTTTCTCTCATCAATGACTTACTTGAATCGGGTGTTGTCAAGGTCAGTCAAGCTGGAAGGAGTTTAGTTGATGGAAATTGAGCTAGCTCGCTGGAGGTGGAGGCTGGCCTAGCTGGACCGTCGTGGCCCATTGACGGCATCTTTCTTTTCGTGTCTATTTTAAGTTCTTCCTACTAAGGATAAAGGTTGGATCTTCTTCGACATGTTGATAAAACCATCACCATAATTCCCGTAATACTGCTCCACCTCTTCAAACCCAAACGATCGATACAGTGAAATAGCTGCCGTCATTGATTCGAGAGTATCCAGGAGCGCTTCATCATAGCCCTGCTTCCGAGCAATCCGAATCGCTTCCGCGACCAACGCTCTCGCGATATTTCGGCCCCTGGCTTCGGGGTAAACATACAGCCTTTTCAGCTCGCAGTACCGCGTTCCAGGCGGTCGGTTGGTCTTGAACTCGGGCTGAAGCTCGATAGGCCGCATCGCGATGCAGCCGAGGACTTGGTCGGTGTCCGAGTCGCAGGCGAGTAACAAGGCACCATCTGGTGACGCGTATTTTCCAGGTAATGTGTTCAGTTCCGTAGCGAAGTCTTGGAAGGTCAAGTCCAAGTCAAGCCATTCCGTGTAGGCACGAAAGCAGGCGATGGCCGACTTGAGATCGGCTGGAGTGGAGGCAAGCCGAATCATGAAATTTGGCGTGGTAGAAGAGGACATTTTCGGGGAGCAGTCTGGGATGCAGTGTCAATGTCACAGCTGGTTCAGTTGAAATGGTTTCTAGTCTTTCGTACTCAGCAGGCATCAACAATCAGCGGTTGGTCACATCCTATCCTTGAGGCAGATTTTGGAGAGGAAACAAGTCTCAGTCTCGCATCTTCAGGACTTCAGAGACACTTTCGGGGTTCGTCACTAGTCGCCGGCAATTAAAACCACCGCAGCAAACGTTCCCGCGGAATTACGCATCAGACGGGGGCGGTCAGTCGGGGCAGAATATTGACGCCGACGCTGAACGTTATCAGGCTTATTGAATCGTCTTCTTCCTTTCTTGCACGCAGTGTTCATTCTTCGGGGACATTCACAGTCACCGACGCCAACACAGAAGCACCTGACCCAGCCGGAGTCATCACCGAAGAATCGTCGGGTACATCAGGGGGCGAATGCTGCATGATGTCATCATTAGCAGAAGTCGTACCGGGTCTCGCTCGTCCACCTGCCCCGAGAAAGATGAAATCCGTAGCGTGAGTGATGCTGCATACCTATTCCGGTGCATATAAGTTAACATACTACGAAGATGTCGCAAATGCAACGCAAGGAAGGTGAAGTGTCCAGGAGGCCAACCTTGTAAAACGTGTGTGCAATTAGACTGTGCGGCCGAGTGCACTTATCCCAAACGTGACAGGCAGATCAGAGTCAGTGAGAAGTGAGCCCAACTCTGCGCATCGTTGGCTAGTCGAGAGCTTAGCTAACACCCCTAGCTATATCAACTCAATACTGCAGCAGAATCAGGCCCTTCGAGCACGTCTTCAATCCATTCAATCCAAGGAGGATGCAACAGAGATACAACAGCCACAGCCGTGCTCACTTCCTCATGACCAACCCCCAGCCGAAAACGAGGAGCTGAGCCAGAACCCGACTCTAGGCAAAGGCCCGTGGTTCGTTCCGGTGGCTTCGTTCAGTGTCCCTCTCCGTGTTGGCGAATGCGGTGATACAGCATTTGTCACCCGTTTCCGTCAATCTATTTCACGAAAGTTGCCTAAACACCCTCCTCGCCTTGAGTATACCAGCGAGGCGCATATCATGGCCTTGTCTGCAGCGGACATATCTCAACCGAATCCGACGCGGGCGCGATTTCTAGTACAGGCGGCACTGGCCAATGTCGACAAATCTTACCACATTGTACGAAAAAGCTCCGCCTGGGTCTTGATGGATGTAATTCAAGAGACCCCGACAGCATTGGACCTGATCTTGCGGTGTAAGATGTTCGCATTACTTGGGTTGGGAGAGCTCTACTCGAGCCATTCTAGACCTCTCGGCACCGACCCACCTGGTCTTACATATTTCAGTGTTGCATTCAGAGCTTATGGTTACCTCCTCGAGCGGCCCTCTGTTGAGAGCATTGAAGTTTGCTTACTATTGGTAAACCTGATCTCCAAGCAGATTGTGCCGGATACATGTCCCGTCTAACTACCTATCCAGTGCTTATATTCTCTCTGCATCAACAGGTCGCATTCGGCATATTCCTTGGCCAACTCGGCGGTTCGTCAATCTGCTCTTATGGGTCTAAATCTCAACGTTCCAGAGACACACCTCAAAGATAACGCAGCTAGGGAGCACATACGACGAGTCTGGTGGACTTCGTACATCCTTGAGCACATCTGCGCGGTTAACAGCGGTCTGATGGTTCGGATTGAAGATGACGAGGTTCTGGTCGATCTCCCGTCCAATGACGGTCTGTCTGAAGCACAAAAGTCTGATTTCGAGGACCCGGCTTACACATGCGCGACAATACGGCTGGTGAGATTGTCGCGAAAAGTGACTAGTTTACTCTATGGAAGGCGCGGACATAACGAGCCGTTTATTCAGCGAGTCCAAACGGGACTGAAAGAGTTAAAAGCTTGGTATGAGACTCTGCCAGGCGACTTGAAAATCGATCCACCAGACGGAACCGTGCGACCAGAACACGTCGAGAGCTTGCACCTGCGTTTCACCCACGTCAGTAAAAGCAATCCCGTTAATGTCCATTTGGATTTAATGTGGCTAACGTTTGCAGAACATGATACTCGTGACGCGACCGCTTCTTCTCCATGTAGTGCGAACGCGTAACAAACCGACACAAGAGGATATGGCAAGCCCATCAAGTCACATCCCTGATGCTGTGCATGTCCCAGTTCAAGCATGTGTCCGAGCCGCTCGTCAAACACATGCAATGCTAGCTAAATCGTGGATTGATGGATCTTTCAAACCCTTCGACTATACTCGCACCCAGTACCTCTTCTGCGCGGCTACCATACTTGCTGCCTCTAGCCTTTTGGGCGGTCCTGGGGGTTTGAAGGACCGCGACGACTTTGATTTGGCCTGCCAGCTGATTCAAGGGTTGCAAAAGTCTGGAAGTATAATGGCTGCCGACTTCTATCAACATCTCGAGGCGATCAAAGATGACATCCATAACTTTCTGTCGGAGAGGCCTGAATTGGACAACAGATCAATTCAGCGTCCCGCATACACCGAGGACACGACCACTGAAGATGAAAAGGCACATACGCAATCTTACACTCCCACTGAGCTCTTGACAGCGGACACGACTCTCAACGAGCCCTCTCTGGAGGCATTGTTATTGCAGGGCGAGCCTGGTCTGGACGACGTATGCTACTTGGATGCGTCACAATTGGAGGATCTGTACTGGCCTGCAATGGAAACGTAGTAATGAGCTCGGCTAACAGCATGTGCCTAAACCGGACGGAAATATATGTACGTCGACCAACAGGTCTCGCTAGGCTTTTATTCTGGGGATGTTCCATCATTTCGGGGAGCTGCCCCAACACCTGGCTGACAAATAGGCAACTCTGGAGTCTGACACTTGCCTGGCGGTCTGTCAATCACGCCTTTGCAAGCAGACAACACCAACCACAGGTGTAAGCACGAAATGACGAATGTGAGCCCATCTTACACACAATTCCATCCCAGCCAGCAGTTTAAGTGTGACCTGCAAGGCTGTCGCTCCTGTACAAAAGGTAGATAAAGCGCGCGCCACATAACTATCCTCACTGCCCATCCATCACTCAGCCACTTCATGTTTATACCACCGTGTGATGAGGGGATCTTAGCCACTAAACCGACACCATCATCGCAGCGCCCTCATTTGAAGTACGCAAATCTCGAGAATTCACAACACCATCCCCTCACAATGGCCTCCTCGACCATCCCTTCTAACGGCCGCCTGGTCAATATTGGCACACATTCTCTAGCTCTCTACACTCACGGCCCAGAGCCCAGCAGCCCCAAAGATCCTGTCGCGCTATTTGTCTCGGGTGTAGCAAGCGACGTCCTCAATTGGCAGGCCGTGGTGAGGCTATTGGGTTCCTCAGTGCGAAGCTACCCCTACGATTGTTCCGGCTACAACAACTCGGAGCCGTCGCCGGTCGGCCCCACGGCGGAGAGGTCTCCCTCCTGATCAAAAAGGCGCCCATCCCGAACCCTCTGATACTTGTGGGGCACTCCTGGGCCGGCGTGCTCACACATGAGTACTTCGCACTGTAGGGGACTAGTCAAATCGCTGGTCTAGTGCTCGTAGACGCCAACCATGAGACACAACCTCTGGTGATGGACGTGAATGATCCGATCCTCTGGACCGTTGCCGCGGGTGTCGACGTATACTCTGCCTGGGGCGTGGAAGCAAGCAACAAGTTGACGCAGGAGGAGTGGGACGCGTTCAAGGCAGCGGAAGCGACCGAGAAGCACAGCCTAATCGCGGGCAAGGAGGATGAGAATTACGTGCCTAGTTTCGAGGCACTACGGAAGAAAGAGCTGAGCAAGAAGCAGCCACTTCTTGGCGACATCCCGGTTTATGTGATTGGCGGCACACGAAGCAGGGACTGGACTGGATTGTACAATGCAGGTGTTGCCAAAGGGAACGGGACCGAAGAGCAGAGGAGCTATGTGAGGGAGTTGATCAAGTCGGTCGATGCGAAGAGCGAGCTTGTCTTCGCTACGGAGAGTGGGCACTTTGTCCAGTGGACTCAGCCGGAAATTGTTGTCGACGGAGTAAAATGGGTCCTGAGCAACCTGCCAGCATCTTCGTAATAGTTAAAAAAAAACAGAATACTAAATGATCGTCTATCATCAGACGATTCCTTACATTCTTCTGTGGCTGTGACCGCGATCGAAATTCCACTCCATACCATATGCTGCAAGCGACGCCGACGCGGAACAGCAAGGGGAAGGTACTAAAACCCAACAAGAGCCAGAGATAGGGCCAGGGAACAGGTAGTACTGGGGCGTCATAGGGGGTGTTGGTCGTCCTCCATGCTAACTGGCTAAGATGGCGCGCTGATAGAAGGCCAATCAAAAAAAGGCCACTAAAAGGGGAGGAACCACCCACTGTCACAGCGCGCTAAACTATGTCATCCTGACAGAGCTCTTGGTTTGCCCCGCATCCGACAGCTCGCCATTTCAACGACACTGACCAGCAGATTGAATCAGGACCTGCACGGAACACTTTTCTCTCTGGCTCATGACGCCACTTCGCCAAGCAATTATCGGTGTCTACAGAAGCAATGTCGCAAACCGTCTCCCAACAGCCCCGGTTCGTCCCAAATACGGACCTTCCGCAAGAGTGCCTCTCTTTTTCAGAAGACTCGGTGACTCTGGTGCAAAAGGCACGAGAAGAGATCATCGCAGGCGTCCCTCCGCGATTCAAATACTCTCACAGACATAACCGTGGACTCTTCCGTGGCCCTACCGCTCTCACCTACCTGTTCCTCAAGTTAGGAGCCACATATTCATCTATGAGAGTCGAAGGCCGGGCTTTGGACCACTGGGCACCTCTCTACATGGCTGCCGAGCGTACAGTAGGCGATTCAGCTGCATGTGGTCTGGCATGCGAAAGCGCTGCGTTCTGGGCCGTGAAAACAATGATGGACAAGGCACACGGACCGAAATTTCGCAATGAGCTAGAAAGACTCGCGGAGGAAGATCACCCATACGAGCTTCTTTTCGGGTACGCTGGACTGCTGTACATGATCCGCGCGGTGGAGTCTTGGGTAAGCAACATAACTTCACCTCTGAGAGCCCTTCAATGCGACCTCACCTGACTAGTCCAAAAGACTCCAGAGGCAGCTTCGCTCCTTGTAACAGTCAAGGCTCGGATCGTGGAGAAAACCCTTGCGGCCGGACCCGGATGGACCTTCCATGACAAGCGGTACATCGGCGCTGCCCACGGCGACATTGGCATCTTAACGCAGCTCATCCTCACGGACCCCAAGCTGGCGACCAACAGTATGGTAAAAGGCGCCGTGGAGCGACTTCTTAGTCTGCAGCTTGAGGATGGGAACTGGAATACGAAAGACGATGATGACGCCCGCTATGAGGGGCTTGTCCAGTTTTGCCACTGAGCTCCCGGCTTTGTGCTATCTCTCCTGCATCTACAGCGGCTTTTACCTCACATTGAAGGCCAGATGAATGAGGCCATCGAGCGTGGCAGGAGGGAAAAGGGGCTATTGCGGAAGGACTCCTGCCTCTGCCACGGTATTCTGGAGAATTCCCTGTGAGACTACGCCCCCTTCCCCTTAACGGCTCTGTCCATGTGCTTATTTGGACAGTGCATTCCCGGCAGAACCGCAACGGGACCACTTTCTTGCTTGGTCTCTACCAGCAAAGATTTCGGAAGAACGACGCCGAGATGAGACGATCATCGAACCACAAGATCCTGAGAAAATGTCTCCGTGGTTCAACTATTGGCCAAGCGCGGCATGGACCTGGACCGTGTGCTCCATGGACCTTCCCAGAGTCGTTCTCTACACTGATGTGTAATTGAGTCTCTTCTGAACTTGTTGGGTGGGTCTTGATTGTTCTACCCTCGGGGTTTCAAGTGTCTGATGTCTAACTACCAAGGCATATTCTAACTAAATCAATATTTTGATGATGAAATGTTTCGCAATTCCCTTCTCTCATCAACGTGGTTTCCATTCAACACCAAAATCCTCCCTCTATGGGGTGATATCCTGGGAAACGTCATCCGACGGCTTCTGCGATTGAAGATTCACAATAATGAGGTAAAGCACATCCTGCCATTTGGGTTAGGCAACCTAATACGAAGACCTCTGGATCATAGCTCTCACCTTCTGGAACAAACTGCTCAGTCCACTCTTCTTCTTTGGGATCTTGGTCTTTTCTTTCGACGCTTTTGACTCCTGATTCTGGCCATCCTTTTTCTTGTCGTCTTCCTCCCCGCCATCGCTCTTCTCGTTGTTGCTTCTCTTGCTGTTGTTCATCTCATCGTCGCTTTTGCCAGAGCCCTTGTTATCATCCTTTTTGCCGTCTTTCGTCTTGCTGTCCTTCTCTTCGCTCTTCTTTTTCTTTTTTTCTTACTTTTCCTTTTCCTTTTCCCTCTTTTCTTCCTTTTTCTTTTTCTTATTTTCTTCTTTTTCCTTTTTATTATGCTGCCACCGGCCACCAGTACAAAGTGCTACGATGTCGCCGCTAGAGGCTGGGTGGTTCGGATCAGCATACCGCGACCGAAACTCTGGTCTCGGAAGCGAGCTCGCCGTTGGAATGTTCCGATTGTGTCGGAACAACCTCGGCGTGGTGATTTAAGGTTTCACCGCAAAGCTCCTATTGGCTCGCTTAACGAGCCAATCAGAGCGCAGGAATCGTACGCTAACCCGATCGTCTAAGATCGCGGTCTTAGTGACGATTCCTACATGAACAACAACAAGAACTGTCGAATCCGCTGTACCAAGCGCTTAGTACGCTTCCGGTGTGCTCGAAGGGCTGTGCGCGGTGCGGAACAATGATAGGCCGAAATGTGCCCTTGAACTAGCTACCTTAAGGGCTAAGTTCGCCCCTAAAGAATAGGGAGAAGTAGAATAAGGACATATTATTGAATACATTACGAATTGACCTTTGAATCCGATAATTAATAGTCTGATACGTGCTGAAAATAGCTATTGAACTGAACCCTACCTATAACCGTTATTCCTATGCGTAATACCTATTCGATAATAACGATAACAACCCCTATTACAAAGATCACACTTTAGATAACCAGGGATTAGGTCCTTTAGTTTAATTAATTATAATCCTAAGTGAAGACTTATAATTTATGGGATACTATAAACCTATTGGTTGAGCGCTCTGAGAGCATCGGAGAAGAAACCTACGAAGAGATTACTCGAATACCGGAGTGGCCGGTGATCTCCGACCACCCAAAGGTAATCCGCTGAAGGGCTAGAAGTGCTTTAGGAAGTAGTGCAACTTAGGAACCCGATGAAGTATTCGCCCTAGGCCCTAAAACGTTTATAGAATAAGCTTATATTTTCAAAGACCTATCCCCTATGAACCTCGTTTTATATAAAGAATAATGAATAGAATATAATAATATCCATAAATATTATATTGAATAAATGAAAGGTGTATACGTACTTTATAGAACTAGTTCTACGAAACTGTTACTCTGGACCTTTTTAAATACTGCTGTACCGTAGATAAGGGATTTAACGAATAGGTCTCTGAATTATAAACCCGTGTTAGAGGCGTATTATATGAGCACCGAGTAAATATAGTGGAAGTATATTCCAAAGTCTTGAGTTATTTAAATAAAAAGAGGTTTATTATATGAAAGGATACCGAGGACTGGATTAGTTGATAGGAAAGTGTTCTCTATAAAGCTTAGATTATAAATGTCCTATAAACTAAATATTTAAACACTTAGTTTCCAGAGTTTACGCGAGCCCTTAGCGGAAACCTTATTAAACTATGGATTTAAATTTATTAATTAATAATTAGAATTAAAATAATAAACGACCTATTTATACTAAGTAAAGTCCTCGTTAAAGTTTAATAAGTCCTCCGCTAAACGAAGGATGTATAGAAAACTAGACGAGGAGTATTTGGACTTATAATAATAACCAGTGGATCGGCTAATAGTGATGATAAACTATAATAAATAAGGATTTAACTATAAAAGGTCTATGTTGGAGGTCGTAGAGGCTGCGGAAGGGGTAATGGGAAGAGTGAAGGTAAACGGCTATGCTCCCCAATTAATAGATTTAGTGACTCTGATGAGGGTAGGATATGTGTAGTATGCCTAAAACGAGGTTATTAGTTTTTAAAGTGTTAGTTAGTTTTCCCTAATAAATGCCCTGACCATATATACCGTAATTAAGCATTTAAAAAGCTTGTTAATAAGTAACTTAAGAATAACGAAGACTTTATTAAGTGCGTCTAGAAGTTTAAACTTACTATAGAATTAAGTTAGCTTATAGGATGTTATTAAACCCGCGTTTAAGCTGCGCTAATAACCTTTTATAAAATATACTTATTTTATGGATCTATAATCCTCGACTCCGGAGTTATAATCCACGTTTTTAACGACCCCTCATAGTTCATATAATTAACGGGAGTTATACTTAGTGATTATTTCTAAGTAAGTATTTAGTAAATAGTAATTAATGGCTTCGGAATAGTGGATATTCGCGTTAAAGGGCGAAATGGTAAGCTGCTTAAACTTCGCTTATATAATACAATGCTCTGTAAAGGGTTTACGAGCAACCTTGTTTCTTTGAAATGCTTACGCTAAAAGGGTTTTTAGTGGAATACTAACCCCGGTAATAACTATATTAGGCGTATGGACCGAAGCTACGTTCACAAGTTATTTAAAATCCATAATTGAAATATTCTTAATTATAGACCTATAGAGGATAAAACAGCACTCGCAACGATCGTTCCGCTCCCTTAACCTACACTAAATAAGCTCCGGAGAACCCCGCAAAGAAACCACTTTATAAGTGTAATAATCCATAAACTTATTTAGGTAAACGTAAAGAAATAGTATTAGAGATTTAGATACTTAAGGAGAGATACTCTAAATTACTTTAGTAATATAATAAGGGGAATAAGACTTTTAGATTATAAAAGTAGAGACCCGGTGGAATATAATGCGTATAGGATAGTAAATATAATACACTAAATCCGCTAAGCATTAAGAGAGTTGGTTAAACGGGCAAAACCGGAGACCATCTAGTACTCAACTTCCACAACTATAATAAGGGATACGAAAAGTATACGTTCCTTATACTTTTTTTTAACCGAGCCTTAGGGTTAGTGTAGGACTTGTACCTATAAAAGAGAATAACAAAGATGATCTTAGAAGTGTTATTCGAGTTACTCAACTATCTAAAACACATTTATAATATAAAAGTCAAGTTCTTAGAAACTAATAACGAGCTTCTAAGACATCTACACTTAGTAGTGGACCTAAAGGGGCGTAGAATAATAATTAAAACGTTAATACCTAATACATAAGCTCAGAATGGAGGTGCTGAAAGGCTTACTATGATTATTAAAGCTAAGGCTAGGGTAATAACTATTATAATGAATTTCATAAACTACTTATAGCCTGAAATTATTAAAACAGTAATCTACCTTTATAACCAAACCCCATCATAAATACACGGGTAAAAACACTTTACGAGTAGTTCTATAAGCAGTTCTAAAGCAGAGAAGATGAGATTTATATGGTCCCTGACCTCTCCTACTTATAATCCTACGGTTATAAGGCCTACGCTCCAATAACCAATGCGCAACTTAAACGCCAACAGCGAAAAAGGTTCGCCCCTTGTGCAGAGATCGGCTTTTTAATAGGTTATATATTAAGTAATTAATTTAGAATATAGAACCCTTTTGAAAAGGACGTTTTTATAATAAGGGATATTATATTTAATAAAAAGGTGTGTTTTAATAGGAACTTTAAGGGTACCGTTAAGGAATTTCACTACCTAGACCTATAAGTGATTAAAATGCGAATTTAAGAGCTTATTAAGTAAACCCAGATATAAACATTAATATAAGATATTAACGAGGAAGTAGAAGAGGTTACTCTTGCTCTTAAAATAAGTCCAGAGTACAATAAAAGTGCTCCAAAGGCGAGCTCCGTTATAAAGATGTACTCGGATAAGTTAAGATAGTATAACGTCCGGCACCCACATCCGGACCACCCCCACATCCGGACCAGGGCAAAGCAGCCCACCACCATGACTACCCCTCCTCTTTTTCCACACACAACTTTTTCGTTTTTTCATCAATCAACACCAAATTTTCGTCGGACCTATATTTCTGATTGATGAGGTAATATACCGAAGCTGACGTTAACCAGGCTGTTGACGCCGTCGTAAACGGTCTCTCTTATCGAAAAGCATCATTATAATATGGTGTTCCGAAGACTACGATTATACGACGACTCCGGGGGGCCAAAGGGCGAGATGTGGTATTCACTCGATACCAGAGGCTCTCCGTTGAGCAGGAGAGTCGTCTAGCTGAGTGGGTACGAGTATAAGCTGCTCTAGGCCTACCTCCAACTCATTAACAACTCAGGGAATTCGCTAAACGGATCCTATCAGTCCATGGAGACTCTAAGCCCCTTAGGAGGAACTGGATTCGATCCTTTTTAAAGAGGAATCCATTAATTAAGGTTCATAAAAGTAGAGCCATCGATTCCCAGCGTATTAATGGGGCCTCTACTAATATCATTAAAAGATGGTTCCATTATTTTGCGATCCCGGAGATTATAAAGATCAAACTAGTAAATAGATATAATATGGATGAGATGGGTATTCTCGAGGGCAGGGGATCCAACGGGCTGGTCCTGGGATCATCAGAGACTCGATCTATTCGTAGGAAACAGCCTGGATCAAGGGCATGGACGTCCCTTATTGAATACATCTCAGCAACTGGCAGATATCTCCCACCCCTCGTCATATATAAGGGGAAGAGTGTCCAATAACAATAGTTCCCTCTTAACTTTAACCCATATAACTCCTGGAAGTTCATAGTAATAGAGAATAGCTGGACGTCTAACTTTACAACTATAGAGTAGCTCAACGAAGTGTTCATACCCATAACCACTCCTAGGAGACCCTCCGAAACCAGATTACTCATCCTCGACGGCCATAAAAGTCATAAGACCACAAACTTCATATATTTATACTATCAGAACAACATACATCTCCTCTTCCTACCCCCTCACACATCCCACATCCTTCAACCCCTAGATCAGTCAATATTTAGGCCACTCAAAACAGTATACAAAAAGCACCTCAATAACCAGGATCTATAGGACTACAATACAGTCGTTAAGAAACGGACGTTTATCCGATGCTATGGCATGGCTCGCAAAGCAGCGTTGACTATCAAAAACATTATTAATAACTAGAGATTCACTGGTATATTCCCAGTTAACGTTACTAAGCCCCTTATAAGCCCCTTATTACTTAAGAACGTCACAACGCCGGCCAAGCATGGCCAACAAATCACAAAAGGTCACTATGATGTTATCTCCGGCGAAAAATGGGCACTGGATACATCAACAATACGTTGGTCAACTCCTAGGAAAAGGAAAGAGTTGCAGGACCAATTCGATCTATTTAACAAGGTTAAGAACGACATCAGCACTCAACGTCTATTATTCAGGAAGGTCCAGAAAGCATAGGACGAGAGGGATTACCAATTAACTACAACCCAACGAAAAATCACATCACTAGAAGCAGAGGTTAAGGCCAATAGGACTAGGAAACAGAAGAAGGTCGTCATAAGCCCCAATTCCAAGTTTACCAACATCGTGGCCATCCGGAGGGCTCAAATCGAGGCTGGTGATGTTAAGGATAGCTCAGATGAATCCGTCGCATCCGATAACCCTAGTGAGCATAGTAGTTGTATTGTAGTGGCATCAAAATAGGAGGAATAAAAGCCTGAAGTTGATGCATCGTGAATCGCATCGTCATTTTGCCCTGGTCCGGATGTGGGGGTGGTCCGGATGTGGGTGCCGGACGTTAACATAAGGCGCTTTATACTATACCCAACACCTAAAACGTTACCACTAAGACCCTTATTATTTTTTATTATTTTAAAAGTAGTTTTAGTTATAAAGGGGTAAGGGGAAAGTAAGGGAAAAGCGTAATATAAAACCATAACCTTGGACCATAGTATAAGTGCAGCGAGGTATAGAGTCTTGTTTAAATCTATTTTCTTAATAAGAACGGCTTTAAAGTGGAAATAACACTGTGAAACGCAATTAATGGATAATCTCCTAGGTATACGTTTATAGTTTAGTTAACCTAGTGCCCCTAATGAGATTGGTCACCTTAGAACTTTTAATAGAAGTATATTGGATTAAAAGGCTAATGGGGAAATACTCTAATAACGCAACCTTTCCGGTGAGTTAAGAAAGCCCGGTTAAGAGGGGACTTCTACTAAAGGAAGTACTCTAAGTTATATATATAGAGAGTTTTCTCTACTGGGCTATGAGGGTAACGTGCCCATAAGCACTCACTAAAAGAAATTACCCCCTCTCCCCATATCACATAATCACTTAAAGGATTACCCATATAAGGACAACTTCAGAACAGCTAAAATAAGCCATCTAAGTGGCTATAAAAACTCCCACTCCTAGGAGGAGGTTAATAAAGAACAAGTACGAGGTAAGCAGATTCTTACTTACCACTAAGTATACACTTATAAACTTAATAAATACGGGAAATTTATGAAATTTAAGGTACACCTTATTATCTATGGAGATTAATAATTAAAAAATGAGCAAGAAATGTATACTATTATGCTTATAGGTATATCGTTCCGAATCCTTATTATAATAATTACTCACTTTGATATGGAGTTTTTATAGTATAATATAATAAATGCCTTTGTATACATAATAATCGACGAGGAAGTGTATATATAACTCCCACCCGGATACCGAAAAGCTGGACGGGTATTATACTTAAAAAAGGCGTTTTATGACCTTAGGAGATCACCTTTATTTTAGTAAAAGCACTTAGAAAGCGGGCTCTTAGAACTCGGCTTTTAATGAGTTACCAGAGAAAACTATTATTAGTAGAAGGAATAAGTTACGTTCTTCTTTTATATTAATAACTACGTTTTAGCTTTCCTTTATAAGTTTCATAATAAGGTAATAGTATTAATAAAATAATTTTAGGAATAATACTATTTAGAAGGTGATTATGAGTTATAATAGTTCTTAGGAATTAAAGTTCTAAGGAACTGAGAAGCTAAGAAAATCTAGCTCTCATAATCAGTATTTACTAAGAAGATGAGAAAACTCCTACTAAACACTAACAAGCCGTTTAAAGTACACTATGATACCCCTATAATAGTTATTAAGCTTTTCCCTTATAAAGGGATAGTTAAACTGTGGGAAATTAAGAAGTATTAACGTAATGTTAGGACGATTATGTATATAATAGTAATAACTCACTTGGACATTGTATTCGCCGTAAACCGTCTTACACACTTTAATCAGAACTGTAACGGTCCAAGCACGTATATTGCAACTAGCTATGGCGACTACTACGAGTATTTTCAAGATAAGGAGAAAGGAAGGAAAAGTCTACTACCCCATAAATCCGTTAGATCCTAATTAGGTCTACTTAGGCCTGGTCAGGCTTAGTAAATAGTGGTTAGTGTTAGATATAGCCGAGTAGTTCCGAGGCCTCTGATCAGGCCTTAGCCCGTAACAATTACCCCCTTCCTCCCCTCCCTTCCTAAGGGATATTCCCGTGATCGGCCTCGTAACGGTCCAAGGCCACTATATCCACTAGTATATCCACTAGTTCCTAGGTGAGTTAAGCATAGTCCTTCTACTTCACTAAGACCTTCTATCCGCCCCGTATTTTCCGCGTATTATAAATCTCCTTAACTTTAAATTCCTCCCCATTAGCCACTAGTATCGTAGGTAGCTGAGTATTATCACGGTTTTGTAACGGTAACGGATCGACTCTAATATACCTAATCAGGCTTACGTAGAAGACGTTATAGATCCTTAGTAGTATATTTAGCTGGTAAACGTAGGATCTAATTAGTTCGAGGATAGTATACTTTACGTTAACCTAGTCGAACTTCTTTAATAGTTAATTAAATTAGATATTCCGTAACCTTAGTTAAACCTTATCCCTAGGCTTAAACTAATCAGATGGTTAGTGCTTTGCATTTATAGTAATCTCTTATTTCTTTTATGTTACCGTTATCGTTACCTAAGCCCACTTAGAGGTGTCCTTTAGTTTTTAAACCAAAACCTCTGCTTTTATTATAGGGGTTTTATTACTATTCCATAGGGGTTCCTTTACTCTAATCAGGTCTAAGTTATACTTATGAGTAATAAAGAACGGGCTAAGTCCTGTTAACGAGGTGACCTGGTTATTAATAACTATTATTATTACTAGGAGTAGTTTATCCTAATTATCCTAAGTATACGTTGTATATACTCTAAAATAGGTTTTTATTATTTGGTTTACCCTTTTTGTAATTTTATTTATTTTTAGGTGGAACGTTATAGAGAGTCTTTGTTTAATCCGTAATAACTAGTAGAGTTGTTTTTATATAAGACTCGTAAATTATGGTCCTTTGTTTAATATAATTATATGAGGTATCCTATGGTGCCTGATTAGACCTCGGATTAGTTGGTTTACTACTATATCCGTTGTGATGTCCTTTAATAATTCGAAAATTACGTTCTTTAATAGACGATCGGTCACCACTATGATGTTCGTAGCCCTATTACGGCGGGAAGGGGGTAGTCCTATTATAAAGTCAATAGAGACCTCTGCCTAGATCCGTTCAGGGATAAGTAGAGGTTTTAATAGGCCCCTCTTTTTGTTGCGCTATACGTTTCTTTGTCCATAAACGTCGTAGTTCCTTATAAATTTTTGGATATCCTGGGATAGGCCTGGTTAGTGGAACTGGTGGTTGATTAGGGCTTTTAAAGTGTTCCTCCCCGGATGTCCCGTTAACGTGGAGTTGTGGAACCTCTGGATTAAACCCGTCCTTAAGGGCTTGTAATGTGGAATCCAGATTCTGTTTTTCTATAATAATCTCTTATTATCGTCGATTATATATTCTAATAATATTATTAGTAACTTTTATTATAAGGGAAGTTATTGGTCTTTTTTTTGTATTACTCCCCTGATTAGCTAGTATTGGTTATTCTGGTCTAAGGTTTTATCCTACTAAGAGTGTAATAGCTTTTTTTTAAAAGGGTTTAAGGGGGGTTTTGTTTTATTTAGGTTAGGGTCATCGGTTTAATTTATGTCTCCGGGGGAGTCTTTTATATTAGATTTATCCCTTTTTATTTACCCTGATTGGGCCCGTACTTCTCTAATTACTACTGCGTTGTTGACTCGTAATACGTTAATCCTGTTCTTTAGGAGTTTAATCTTCCGACCCTCTAACTTATCGTCCTATAGGGTATTAGGGATATCCTGTTCACATCTCGATAGTATATTAGGAACTATTACTTCTTTACTAGGTCTAAACTGGATAGTGAAGTTGTAGTGGGATAGTAATTCTGATTACCTGATCTGATGTTTGCTTAACTATCTTTTCGTTATGAAGTACTTTAGATTTAGGTGATTAGTTAGGATAGTGAACTCTTTTATACTCTACAGTTCTGAATCCTAGTGCTCTAAGTAGCGTATTATTGCTAATAGTTCCTTGTTGTATATCGGGTAATTACACTCCATAGGTAGGTTTTTATGTAAAAAGAACGCTATAGGTTTTAGGATCCCTTCGTCGTTATACTACGATAAGGCACCTCCTACTACATAACCAAACGAATTAGTCTTGAGTATTGTAGTTCGATCAGGGTCCTAGTGAGCTAATACAAATGCGCTAATCAGGAGCGTCTTTAGCTCCTTAAACGCTCTAGTACACTCCTTGTTCTAAATGAACGGTATATCCCTTTTGGTTAAGGTTATTAGGGGTTGTGCGATCCCCGAGAAGTTGGGTATAAACTGCTGGTAGTAGTTGGTAAAACCGATGAACCCACGGACTCCTCGTACTAATCGGGGCACTTCCTATCCCTGGATTACCTTAATCTTCTTAGGGTCTATACGAATTCCCTTACTAGTATTAATAATAAACCCTAAATACTTAATGCTCTTAGCTTCGAATTTGCACTTATCGATATCCATATGCAGGCCTGCAGCGCCTAAGCGCTTAAGGACCTTTTTAACCTTTTCTTTATAATTAGAGAGGGAGTTATCCGAATAAATTAGAACATCGTCGATATAAGCTAAGTAAAACTCATCTAGGAAGTTTTATAGGGTATAGTTAATATATTACTAGAACGTCGCGGGGGCTCTAGTTAAACTAAAGGGGGTAACCATTTATTTGTATAACCCATACCTCGTCCTAAACACCGTCTTCTATTTATCTCCTTTCTTAACCCGGATCTTATAAAACATAGTAATAACATCCAACTTTATTAACCACTTTGCTTTTGTTAGTGCCCTTAGGGTTTCGTTGATTAGGGGTAAGGGGTATTAGTCCTTCTTTATAATAGTGTTAAGGGCATGGTAATCGACGTAGAACCATAACCCTCCTCCAGGCTTCTAGACAAATAGAACGGGCGATAATGCAGGGGAACTACTAGCCCTAATAAACCCTTTATCTAATAGTTCTGTAAGGGTTCAGCGTAATATAATTAACTCTTCCCTTGATATACTATATAAAGGTCCCCAGTTCACTAGTTTATTTTAATTATAGGAGTCCTTTTTAATAGGGATAGTATAGTCGACGTTTTTCCGGTGTAATAGTAGTTGATTAGCTTTATCTCGGTTAAAGATATACAGAAATTTGTGGTAATACGTAGGGAATTTCGTTTTTGGGTTTATTTTTATTTTTAGTGCTAGGGCCTTCTTAATATCGGCTAAACTTACGGAGAACGCGTTTAGGGTGGATATGCTAAGAGGGGTCTCTCTTCTTTTCTGTGCCCACCTAATTAGGGCTAAGAATACTGATCTAATCTACTACTGGATTAGGAACTTTGGATTTTGCTGGGCCTAACCCGGTTTCCTTTTTATCACCTAGTGGTCCACGATACTTATATATAGAGTACCTCGTACTAGGTAAACCATAACATCATTATCAATCATCTAGGACCTTCTAAGGATAACATCGTCTTCTTAGTTAAGAATAATATAAAAGAATAATTAGTGTTATTTATAGCTATTAATATCGATATTAGTGTAAGTAACGTAGCGGATTACACTAGGAACTATAATAGTGATTTACATTAAGTTCCGAGGTGTAATACTAATACATAGTAAGCAGAGTTTCTTAGTAAAGGCGTCGCTAATCAGGGTATATATTAAACACCCTATATTAATAAGAGCAATTATATAGCGTATCCTATTAATCCCAATATTAACGTAAAATAGGTTATAATCTATACTCTTTTTAATGACCTTCTATTCCTCTACAACTTATTCCTCCTAATAACGACTTTCACTAGGAGTTACTCTTTTCCCGAGTCCTCAAAATCCTAATTAGAGCTATTATCCATTTTACTTTGTTCCTTAGTTTTTCCTTTAAAAGTTTTGGTTTTCCTTATTTCTTTTCGATCCTTAGGGTATTATTATTATATATACCCTTTTTTATTATAATTATAATATCTACGAGCTTCCTCTTAGCTTAGCTATTTACGGACTTTCTTGTCCTTAGTTAACTTATTTATTTTCGTAGGTTCCCACTCCATTTAATTAGGTTAGGGGGACTCTAATTGACCATTCTATTTCTAAGGGGACTTAGTTCTTATTTGGTTAAGGGTTAGCGATCTCCTACGCCGATACTCATAGTGGACTTAGTAGGATTTACTATCTAATTCTAAACTTATATTTAGGAGTATTTAGGTGTATATAGTGTATATTATTGGTTTATTAATTATGCTAATGAGGGGAGTTCTTATTATGGTGTTTAGGGCTCTTTTAAGGTAGTTAATCCTTATAACGTCTAGTTAGTGTCCTTCTTCTACTTCTACGAGCTTTTTTTTAAATTTAGGGAGGAAGTAAATGAAACTCTTATTCTCTTTTTATTATATAATCCTTAGTTGGTTAAGGGCTTGTACTTTTGTGTTAAGGTCTACGTAGTAACCCTTTAAATATTCTATAAATTTATCCGGGTTTTTTGACCTATCGGCCCCTCTTTACGCATAGTAGGTGTTCACTATGGTTTACGTAGTGTTTTCTAACCTAGAATAGATATAAGTGAATATGGTTAACTCTGAACCGAAGATTTTTTTATCTATACTTATCTTCTCTCTTATTTTAAAATACTATTATTAAAACTTTTTACGTAATCCATTAAACTTTGGTGGGTTAGGAATTTAATGTTTAGTTTATTTTGGAGGTGGTATATAAGCTTAATTGGGGGGAATTAGTGTTATAAAGGGTATTAAGAACTAGTTTATTATCGATGTCGGGTACCTGGGTTCTACTAGGGCTTCCTATAATAGTCGAATTTACTCTTATTAGGTCTCTTATTCGATTACTTAGGTGGTCCGTATCTCCTGCAATTAGGTTGTAAGTTGTCCAATTAGTTGTACTAATTATTATGGGTTTCCAAATAGTTCAGTATTACCTTTTATCGTCGCATAGTTATCGCTTATCCTAGTGTTTTATGTTTAGTAGTGACCGTAGTATACTTAATGACGTGGTTAAGGTACTCTACTACGAATATACGTATGCGTCGTTTCGAGTTTATAATAACCTCTAGGTCTAATTAGGCTATACTAATTAACTTTAAACGTTCAGGGACTCCTTAGGTTAACCCGTCTAGAACTTTTTATTATTCTTATATAGATCGTGGGCTTTTATACTAAGCGTTTAATCAATTACCTTTAATAATCTTAAAGATAATGTAACGGTCTAAGTACGTATATTATAACTAGTTATAACGACTATTACGAGTATTTTTAAAATAAAGAGAAAGGAAGGAAAAGTCTGCTGCCCTACAAATCCGTTGGATCCTGATCAGGTCTGCCTAGGCCTGGTCAGGCTTAGTAAGCAGCGGTTAGCGTTGGACATGGCTGAGTGGTTCCGAGGCCTCTGATCGGGCCTTGGCCCGTGATGAGAACCTAGGGCTGAGTCACCAGTGCACAGCGGATCGAGCACTCTAATACCTCTACTTAATGCGTTCCCTCTACTTAGAATATGGAGCCGTATTAGGGAACCCTAAGGATACTTTAGAAGTCGCTTTAGACACTAGTTTCGCTAATAATACACTTGATCAGAAGAGCTCTCAAGTTCTCGTAATATAACTTTTTAGCGGAACCATTATATAAAAACCAAATAAATAATAGATAATTATAATATTAATAATAAAAGCCGAGCTCCTCACCTTATCACACATAATAAAAAAAGGTATTTTTGTAAACTGGTTAATATCCGCTTTATAAATACAACTCCCTACGGAGAATATTTAGAGTACTAAGTTCACACTTTAAATACATTTTTAACTATGAATAAATATATAATATAATAAATAGTAAATTATATACCTTATAACTATAAAATAAATGTAATTATAAATACGCTTGTACTACGTTGATATTCATAACTATTAGTTATATTAAGAAATCGAGAATAACTGTATTAATGTTGCGTATACACCATTAGCTGAGTTAATAATAAATGGACTAATAAAAGTATTTTTGAAGTAACTATTTTAGGTGTTTTTTATGTAATTGAATATAAGTGACCAGCGGGCTCGTTTCGAGAACAGCCATTACTGCGACCTCACCGAAGATAAGGCCCGCTAGGAGGCCGGGATGGCCAAGGATGGTATATGGGATGTTAAGGTTTGTACTCCTTACGCTCCTAGGGTTCGTAAGCCCTGTGGGAAGGACGTTTAAGAAGTGTTTTAGATGTAGAAAAACATAATTCAAATCTCAAAATAATTATAGTACTTAGAAATAGTTATTAAAGGGCGGATTAGGTGGTAGGTGCGAAGGGCTAGGCCTAGGTGTTTTCGACCTTAGGGTGCTCTATTACTGTTTACTTTAAGCTAAGGAGTGAAAGAGAGGAAGTTCCTCATAATGGGGGCGGTGTAGGAATCTATATTACTAGAGAATAAAGGGGACCTTTAGTGGGGCACCGGAGGTCACCAGAGGCCCTTTGATCGGAGGCCCCTTTAACCGGAGGGCTTTTTTATTGGATACTGGTTAACACTTTAAGTAAAATTTAAGCCATCGTAGGCATCAGCCCGTAATAAATACCCCCTCCTTTCTCCCCTCCCTCCTCACCGGTGTTCTACTAGTACACCGGTGGCTATTAATTTGTTACCCTCCAATATTTTCTCGGGGTATACACCGGGTCCCCATCCACTATATTAATTTTTTTATACCACCATTCATACTTATCTAAAGCTTTTATCTCTAATACTATTTCCATAGGTTCCTAAGTTAGCTCTACATAGCCTTACCATTTAACTAGGGCCTGGTGACGGTGCCCTTTACCTACTAATTACCACCTTACTATTAATATATTTTTATAAGCTATTTAGGATCTCCGTCCATATTATAAATTAGGGGTGGTTATTTATTAGTCGTTTTTTACCTTAGTAACGGGTTACTAGCTGCTTTACGGAGGAAGTTTATATAAAAGTGTAAATAGATGCTGGTTAGTATATTCAGTTCTATTATGTGAACTAAGATCACTTATATAATTTTATACTTATAGTAAAGTTATACTAGTTTTTTACTTAGTTTTGGGGATAAATAGTTGGCAACGTTTAGTTATACTTTATCTTTAACCTCGTACCACTTAGTTGGTCCCCTAGTATGGTTCATGGAGTTTTCGCTTTACTATTGAGTAGCTGTTGTTACTATTTAAATAAACTCTATAGTATTCTTTATCCTTTGGACTAGTTATTTCGTTATTTCCTTTTGATTTGTTTTTAGTTAGTTATTTCCTTTTACTATTAGTAAAGGGTCGACGTAGTATCCATGTTTTATAAAGAATAGGGATATTATCGTAGTAGTACTCGTTTAGTTCTTAAGGGCTAATTGTACACTGGGTAGTAGTTCCCCCTAATTATCTTAGGTGTATGTTATATATGCGCAGAGAATTGCTTAGATCTCCTGGTTAAGGCGTTCCATCCCTCTATTTATTTATAGGTAGTAAATAGTGTTTAGTAGTCGTTTTATACCAATTAGCTTATAGGATTCCTTTTAAAATTGGCTCATCTAATTCAATCCTTGGTCACTGATTATTGTTTATAGTATTCCATAGAACTTATAGTAATAAGAGAGGAACTACTAAGCACAAGCTTTAGTGTCCATAATCTCCATTTCTTCTAATATAGGGTTCTTTGATAACCTGTTTATAATAACCTATAAGTAGTGGGCTTTTTTTTTATTAGAGGAAGGTTGGTGATGAAGTTTATTGATAAGTTGTAGTAGATGTGGGTAGGTACCGGTAGGGGTTTAAGGAACCCTTTTTTAGCTTACCTTTAAATGTGTATTCCTCTATAGGTATTATAGTTTTGTATAAACCTCTGAATTATCTAGGACTGGCCTGGTTAGAAGAACTGTCTACTTATTATTGTTAACGTGCTGTTCCATCCTGGGTAGCCACTAGTATATGAGTTATGACACCTTTGTATAATCTTAGTTTATAATTTGTTTAAGTGGTCGTCGTTGTTTCCCCCCCCTAGTACCCATAATCAATCTCTCTATATTAATCTTCCCAGCCCGTCGAGTTCGTATTCAGCGATTTAAACCTTTAGTTTGAGCTTTAGTGGGAAACTTTTCCTTTTTTCTTTTATTATTAGATAAGTAGCTTAGTATACTCTATCGGCTTTTATAGTTCTATTCTAAAGGGTTTGTAGTATAGGGTCAGCGTTAAAATAGTGGTTTGTGGTATTTCTAGTGTATTTTTGGTAGTTCATCTAATTCGAGGGTCACTAGGTGGAGTACGGTTTGGTTATGCAGAGTTAGGAATCATCTAGATCACCCGGCCCTTTTCCTTCTTATTATCCTATCCTTAGAGGATATCCTACTCCCTTTTTAATAATGTATTAGGTATTATCACTTCCTTTCTTAGTTGGTATTTAATCCTAAAGTTATATTAGGATAACTCTTCTACTTAGTGGCTTTATTTCTTAGTTAAGTATTACTTTTTTATAAAATACTTTAAACTTTTATAATTTGTTAAGATAGTGAAGTATTGGATACTACGGAGTTTAGCCCTCCAGGATTATAAATAAGTGAGTACTATAAGAAGCTCCTTATTATGGATTAGGTAATTATACTCTGCTGGTGAGAGCTTTTATGAGTAGAACTTAACTAGCCTTTAGCGACCCTCTAGGTCCTTTTGTGATAATGCACTGCCCAAAGTAAAACCTAAGTAGTCTATTTTGATGTGTATTTTGTTATCCAAGTTAAATTACCATAGGAACAGCTCTTCTATAAACATCCTCTTTAGTATTTCGAATACTTCTCCTTAAACTATTCCCCAATAAAAGATTACCCCCTTTTTTATTAATCGGGTTAAGGGCTCTATTAGCCCATTATACCCTAGTGTAAATATACGATAATAATTAGTGAAATCTAAGAAGCTTCGTATACCCTTAAGGGACCTAGGGGCTAACCACTCTTTGATAACTTTCAACTTATCGGGATTATACAATAAACCCTTTCCCATAATAATAATAAAACCAACATATTTCACCTTCTTAACATAGAATTTGCACTTCTTCGGGTTTAAGTTCAGGCCAGCTTTAGTTAAGGCCTAGAGAACTACTTATACTTTCTCTTTATAATCCCTCTTTAAGCCACCAGTATAAATAAGAACATCATCCATATAAGCTATAATAAAGTCGTTTAGGAACTTCCATAGGGAAGTATTAATGTATTACTGGAACGTTGTTAGGGTGCTGGTGAGCCCGAAAAAGTAAATTATCCACTTAAATAGCCCATATCTTATTCTAAAAGCAATCTTCTCCAAATCTCCTTTAGTGATCCGTATCTTATGAAAAGCAACCATAACATTAAGCTTCGTGAACTACTTAATAATGGCTACTTTGTTGAGAGTTTCCGATATTAGTGGGAGTGGGTAATAATCCTTTTTTATAATAGTGTTTAGGGTTTTATAATTAACGCAGAATCTTAATTCGCCTCCTGGCTTCTTAGCGAATAGTATAGGGGCACCGGTTACTGAGCAGCTAGCTTGAATAAACCCCTTATTTAGTAGGTTGTTAAGTGTTTTTTTTAGTATTAGTAACTCTTTTTTTTAATATGGTATATAGAGGTCCCTAAGGGAGTTGGGGCTCCTTCCCTTCTGGCCCTATTCCTAAAGGGATTGCGTGGTTTATATTTGGTTGGTGGGGGGGTACTGGGTGTGTTTTAGTTGGGTTAAATAAGTTTCCAAACTCCTTATATACTTATTCTAGTACTAGCCTCTAAATGTTTTCTTATTTTTGTAGTTCTAGTTTTACGAGAGCTTTCTCGATATCTTATAAGCTAGCTACTATAATAGCAGTTGGTGGTCTTTGGTTATTTTTTTGTTTTCTTTTTTGTGTTATACGGTAAATCATAGTAAATAGTGCCACTAGTAATAGTTTAGCTCAATATATCTCTAATATGTTTTCGGGCTCTTCTTTATTAAAAAAGTATACTTTTATTTTTCCTTTCCTATAAGTAAACCAACAAGTACCAGTATTATACTTCACCTCATTCTAAATTATTTAGGGATTTCCTAAAAATATATCCGGTTTTAAATTACTTACTATATATACGTAAACTCATTATATATGACCACTAATTTCCATTTATGTTATAGTTACTCCCTGGTTTCTACCCAGTGAGGGGCCACTTATTATGTAACCTCTTATAGGGCATTTTATTATATTAATAAGCGGTAATCGAAGGTGTTATATAAAAGAACAGTTAACCATATCATAAACTTTATAGCCGGTGTCCACCAGGGCATTAGTTAAATATCCTTTATTAATTTTGATTTTTATAATTATAGACTACTTGCCCTACTACTACTAGCTCCTTTGGTGTTTCTTCTATCCCTTCACTTACTCCTTAGTGAGCTCTGGGGCCCAACTTTATCCTAGAGTTATTCTTGTCTTAACTTATACTCATCACTTAAACTAGGGGTCATCGGTTAATCTTCTTCTTCTGCGTTTCCTTTTAGGGAAATTTTAGCCATAAGGGGCTAGTTAACTTATTAATGGTGTTTAGCCTTTTTTTGGTAGTTCCATATAAGGTGTCCTTTTTTTTTATACTTAAAGTATTCATAGTAGTCCTTATTATGTTCTGGGTTTCTTTATTAGGAACGGTTATTATCCATAGAGGAGCTAGAGCTTCTCCGGGGTTTAGTAGTAGTTATCTTCTTTTTAGCTCCTATAGACCAAACTACTCCCATTATAATAACGTTTTTATTATTATCCTTTGGATAAATGGTAGGGGAGTGGGTAGACCTTTAAGGGTGATTATATTTAGAGGCCCGTTTAACTTTCTAAGTAATATCCTATACTTAGGTGAGTTAGCCTAGGTAGTCGTTAGGAAGTTCAACTATGAGTAGCTGGTCCTTCAGCAAAGGGGTTAAAGCTACCTCTAAGAGTAATATCTGCATAGTGGTGGGCTAATCACCACCACCAACGTCGGCTATTATTTATTTAAACGTAGGTAAGAATATTATAAAACTCTCGTTCTTTTTTTAGTATAGAGTTTATAGTTGGGTAATGGTTTAGGATTAGGTGTTTAGATCTAAATAAGTGTAATTGAGGTAATATATAAAGTCCTCGGGGTTTCTGGTTTTATTAGGTCCTTGTCGCAAAAGTGGAACCACAATTACGGGACAGTAATTGTGGGCTATATTATGACACACCCCCCCAGACCGAGGAGAGAAGAGGTCTGCTGACTAAGCAATCAGCACCGGCTTACACTCACAGCTGACAAGTCCTTACTGACTGTTACTGGGTGCCGGCCGCTTCCAGCTGGCAAGTCTAACCTTTTTTTTTTAGTGACTTGCTACTGAAGCGAGACTGGGTGAGCACAACGAGGCTCGAACCCATGGCCTCTAGGTCGGCCCACATACTGCCACTTTAGCGAGGCGTTTAGCCATTCAACCAGAGGGCTCGTAGAGACAAGGGCTCATAACTGTCGCAAAAGTGGAACCACAATTACGGGACAGTAATTGTGGGCTATATTATGACAGTCCTTTAGTAGCATAAAAAGTGTTAATTACTTATTAGGGACTAATTTCTAAGTATAAATTAACTAAGTACTAAAGTTTATGGTTTATAGGGTAAAAAGGGTAATCTATTAAAATCTTATCTCTCATTTATTATACCTAAGGGGTATATTCCTTTTATTTACCCGAAAACTTCGGGGGGTTAAGCAAGGGTTTCCGGTAAGTCAACTCACTACTAAGTACCAGTGGGGTATCGGTGCGGATACTACCAAGAGTACAAAGGGTTTCACTCCCAGGGGTCATCAACCTCTAGTTCTAACTCTTCTCCAATTTCTCACTAATCTCTATTATCTAAGCTTATAGGGATCCTAAAGTGGTGTTTAACATCTCTTCTATAATTAGCTTATTATAAAGTATCGGGGGTATAATAACGTCCATCGGGGCAACTAGGCTATCTCAATTATTCTTCTAGGGACTAGTCAGGAACCAGTAATCAACCTATTAGAGTCCTAGGAATATTGTTCTTCGCAAAGAGCCGCACTCGACCTATACTCCTTTCTACTTAACCAGTGGGGAGCTGTACTCAACCCAGCGTTATAATAAAATTATAATCCTAAACTTAAAGTATGCGAAGGGCTAGGCCTAGGTGTTTTCGACCTTAAGGTGCTCTATTACTATTTACTTTAAACTAAAGAGCGAAAAAGAGGAAGTTCCTCGTAAGGGGGGCGGTATAGGAATCTATACTACTAGAGAACAAAGGGGACCTCTAGTGGGGCACCAGAAGTCACCAGAGGCCCTTTAATCGGAGGCCCCTTTGACCGGAGGGCTCTTTTGTTGGATACTGGTTAACACCTCAGGCAAAGCTTAGGCCATCGTGGGCATCAGCCCGTAACAGTAGGAAGTCTATTAAACGGAGGCCTCCCTAAAGGGGCGTATCGAATCCGTCATACTAAACGCCTAATACACTTCTAGTGTGCTTGAAGGGCTGTGCACAACACAGAACAATGATGGGCCGAAATATACCCTTAAACTAGCCACCTTAAGGGTTAAGTTTGCCCCTAAAGAACAGGGAGAAGTAGAACAAGGACATATTATTGAATACATCACGAATTGACCCTTGAATCCAACAAGAACAGCAGGATCCATACGAATATACGTATATTCTGCTACGCCGTACAGCCAACCCGACGTAACTAAAACTAACACTAATTAGTGGTTAAATTATTTACGTATTCGTTATTACTACAGATTAGTAAGGGGAAACTCACTAGGAAGAGACGATCCCATAGGGCCCACGAGATAGTTAACTGGACGATAGTTAATTAGATCGAAGGGTAACCACCGTTTCGTATTAAGGAAGAGATTACGAAGACTATGTTAATATTAATACCGATACTAGGGACTTCCCCTTTAATTCTAGGACTCCCGACATCTCTAGTGTAATACCTTAAACTTTATTAGAGATTACGGTGTTTATGTTTATTATATACGATTATTTAGAAGATGATCCCATAAGAGATTATACCCGGTAATGCTTTATGCTCACTTCTCAGAAATCACCTACTTTACACCTTATATACCTCAACTTTTATACTACTCCGAAAAACCCCCTAAAATAGCGACGATAAACCTAAGACCACCTAGGAACCACCGTCCTTCCCGTCCATCAACCAAACTAAATAAATATTCCATTAACATACACTATAAAAATACAATAATGCGCATTATCGGTAATAAGAACACTATACTAATAATACTAGGAGCCACGTCAACTCATACACCACTAAAACAAATCACTAAAACATATACGTTACCCCTATTATCTACCAAGACCGTCCATCGGTAACCCAATAAGAATACTTAGAGAATATAAATAACGACGATATTAGACATTATTTATAATAAAAAAATTATTTAATAAACAAATCTTATGAGATTACCCCTAATAAAACCTAAAATAAGAGTACCTAAAGGAAAGATCAACTTTGATACCATCGTTTCCCGTAATAAGAGAGCAGACGAGCACAGTGAAGAAGAAAAAGGTCCATAAAAAGTAAAAAAATACTCTTTTATACGTCCCTAAACAAAGCTAACAACCACCTTCCATAAACACTAAACGGTAATTCGTTTAATAAGTGATATACACCTCCGAAGCTGCGGCCTAGGAGAAACACCTCGTATTCGAGACGTCGTTAATCTTAACGTCGTATAGGAAAGAGACTACGATGGCGACGGAAGGGACTACGATACCAGTGACCGAAGGTACAACGGTACTAATAACCGAACCTATGACGACCTAAGTACCTGAAGGGATATTAGGGTCTAGATCTCTACGACTCTATACACCTCCTACGGCGACGAAGCTTATAGGACGAAGATCTGGTATACCAATTCTGCCTAAATGGGTAAATACGGTTAATTCAGCGAGATGGGGACGATGGAACTCTTTTAACTTAGAAGTAAATACTAATAACGTTGAGATAAATATGTACATCCTCTACGCCATAGAGATCTACGAAAAAAATGGTTATTATGAACGTAAATTGTTTTGTGATTATCTAAGGGACTTTAATAATTAGCTAAAAGAGACCTTCAAGGAAATCCTAATAAAGGTCGCAAAGTATTTACGAGATTTTTTACGCTAACGCAGCGTATTTATCGCCAGGCAAAAGAGACGGATCACAAATTAATTATACGATATTACCCAATTAGAAAACTACTAACGTGGTTCATCATCAAGCAGAACACCATCATTAACCAGGACACCTTTCCCACCTTCATCACTAACAACTTCCATATCTCAACTAAAATCAATTAAATCAATTATAACTATTTAAAATCACTTAAACTACTTATTTCCATAACCTCTGAACAGGTTCTTATGTTATAGCTGGTTTTATAATAAATATTATAATATTATAAACTTATCCGATGACGCTTTAATGACCCCTCGTTTTCCTCCTTTTTACGCCCTTCCTCTTTAATAATACCCTTTTCAGCTATAGCATCCCTTACCTAAGACCCTTTTAATGCCCCTCCATCCTATAATCTAGTTCTTTTAGTTTTACGGTGTTTACTAAGGGCCATATTTATATCTCGAAGATGGCGTAACTCTTCCTCTATAAGGGTAGTTATATAGGAAATATACTATAAACCTTTTGAAAGTTTATCGGTAATTTCACAAATTAGCGTTAGTGAGCTTCCCTGATACTTAGAGATTTTCTTTTTTATAAGTGAAAACTAAGAAATAACTTTGTTAGTGGTTTAAGGTGTTTTAGAAACCCAAGGGTCGGGTAGCCTGATAGGGGTGTTCGGGGTTGTTGGTGTCCATAATTATATATTTAATTTAAAAAGGATAGTTTGAGGGTTATAAGGAATAAGCTTAGCCCCTCTGAAACCCCTATGGACGTTTTCCTGGGTAAGGGTTCAAAGGAATACGGCCTTAAATACGAAGAAGAACTCGGGTTTAGTGATATGGGTAATCCGGGCCTTAATAAAGTACTCGATCTAAGAGCTATATCTTAATTTTAATATACTATAATAGTTAACGTTGAGAGGTTAGGTTAAATGTAATGAATAAGTAGGTAGGTAAATAATTATAATCTTATTCTCTTTATAATACTCCTCGAAATTACTATTAATATGGTTTTTATGGTTATTAACGATTAGTATCCGATATATACCTCTTAATTACTATTTTGAGTGTTTATTGAAATACTAAAACTATTAGAGGGTAATCTCATTATCGGTCTATCCATTAGAAGTTATTTTAACTACTAAACTATCTGGAATCTAGGCCTCGGAGTACTAACTCGTAAAGTGGAAATGGCCCTAAACTACTAAAAAAAAGCAGCATTATATAACTATTACCAATAACATAATAAATCACCGTTACCCATTCTTTATTACTAAGTTAAACTTTTTTTAGTTTCCTAATCCAATTAGAATATATAATAACTATTCTAGGCCAGATTATACTTATTATAAAGCCGGTTTTATCGAAGTTATAGAAATCTTTATTTATAATATTGTATTTTGATCGTATATTAGCCATAAATCAAAACCAAAACTTAATAATCATAGGATTTTCGTAAAAGCCTCTCTAATAATCATAAACACAAGAAAATCGCATTTTAAGCTCTAGGCGTCGTTGGACGAAGTGTTTTATCCAGCGTTTCCTAACCAGTTGGCTATTACGCTTCTGGAGTAGTGTATTAGTTATATTTTCTATATTTACGTATTAGGGCGAGAATCCTCGAGAATCCAAGTTAATAATATATTAAATAATTACCTCCTCCTCGGTTTTTATTAAATTTAATTATATATTAGTATTATCGGTTTTAGTAGTTCAATTGTCTATCTTGGTGTAGAGAGTAGCTTTAGGAACATTATAAATGATCGCTGTACATTGGATACTTAATTATGGAGTTAATAGAACTAATTTAATTATTAAATTAATCCTATTTTCGGATAAGGTATTAGGTATTATATAGTAGAAGAAAAGATGTGTTAAAGTGGGAGGATAATAGAGGTGGGAAAAGTGTTCTGGTCGATGATGGTGTCCTGCTCGATGATGAACCACGTTATTACTAAGTAAATAAGGAGATTAATAATATCATAGGGTTATACCCCTCTTTTAGGGATTTTTATATTAACCTATTATTCCATAGACCTCTAAGAAGTCGGATTAGCCCCCTTAACACAAAAGACTCTGGAGGTTACTGAGAATATAATAAAAACAACTCCAATAAAAAACGTCCAAATAACACCAACTTAGACGACCAATTAGGGATCATCAGTAGAAGACCCCATTACCCTGCCCATACTCACTTAACAAAAGACAACGGAGAGGTCCCAGGGATACATAGAGCCAACGACGCCACGACAACTAACAGACCTCGTCAAAATATATACTAATAAGATGAAATACAACAGCAAAGTATACGATATCCTCGATACTAAATTACGGATCTTCTAAGAGATGTGTGAAAAAGTTGGAATTAGAAGACACTAAGCCCACCACACCTTCTCAACAATGCTTAAAGGACAAACTATAATACTCTATTATACACAAATTAGTAGTATCCCCACTAGCTCATCGACTAGTGAGATGGTCGCTAAGCTGAAAAGAACGTTCGAAAGTAGACAAATCCGTTAAACCTATACTACTAAATAAAACGGAGCCACCCTTACAAAGACGATCAAAGAGAACCCAGACAAATCTCGCGTCCAGGCACTTGAGATATTCATTAATAAGCTCTAGACGCTTCAAAAAATACTCACACTAACCCACTAAGGCGATTTAACCCTCTGAGATAAACTTATGGGTACTATAATAAGTGTATGAGGGTACTAACTTAGTATACTTAACCCAGGGGAGATATTTAAGGAGTTATACGTCTTCCTTAAAAATAATATGGACCTAATAAATAAGAATTAAGAAATACACTAGCACCTTACGTTTAATATAATATACAACGACCAATTCTAAACCAACTATAAGTATAACGGTTAAAATAAAAGTAACCACTTCGGCAACTAACACTACTCAGAATACTATCCTAGGGATAATTAAAGACGTCCTAAGGGACCAGGGAGAGGAAGGAAGTGTTAGGTTTATAAGAAGGAAGGTTATTGGTTGACGAAGTACTCTCCAGAAAGGAGGGACGAATTATACCATTAATATAAAATTAGCCGATACACTATAAACTAAACCCAAGCTAGCTTCGCCCGATTTCTCATAGAATACAAAGGACACAAGGAATCTAACAACAAAGACATCAAAGAGGAGGACCTAAACCAGTATATCACGATAACGAGACCAGACAACGAAGAGGAAGTCTAAGACGAGGGATTTTATGTCTCTTATTTTGGATAAATAACTAAACTAGATGGACGGAACCTCGTTACCATGCTAAGTAACTAAGCCTTCCACTACGCCGTAACAAAAGAGGACCCGTATAACTTAGAGGGACCACTAAATACAAAACTATACAAAGCCTTATTTAAAGATAATCGATACTCCTCGAGAATCTTCTAAGGAATCTTACCTAATACGGGGGTAATAGGACTATCAACTATAAGATACCCTTAATTCTTAGCTTTATAAAGGATCGATCCCTCGGTGTCTTTCGATACGTCGAGAACTAGTATAGGGAACATTAAATTCGGCGATAATAATATACTCACTTCACTAGGCGAAGTGGCCGTGAAGTGCCCGTTTAGGATACTATTCTTCTACATCGTCGATGTAAATACCCCCTTTTTACTTTATTTCGTAGACATAGACCACCTACGCATCAAATTCAATAACCTTATTAATTATTTATAATAAAACAATATTAAAATACTAGTAATACGTAAATGGGGGTATCCCTGGATACTACCTTACGCTCTAGAACAAAGCTTTGTGTAGAGTCACCTAATAGACGTTAAATTACAACATCTCCACCATCGTTTCGGCTACCCTTCAGTCCAAAGACTTTATGCGGTTTTACAGAGAGCCGGTAATGACGATGTAACCCACGAAAAGATCACAAAGTTAACAAAACACTACCACTAATACCAAATAAACAATAAGCCACTAAATCGCTTCAAATTTATACTCCGAGATAATTATAATTTTAATTATAAAATTATCGTAGACGTCCTTTATCTTAAAAACAATAAATCCATAATACACATCGTGGATACGTCCACGAGCTTCTAAGTAGCTCGTTTCCTAAAGGACATGTCCGCAAGACACACATGGGAAACACTACACCTCTGTTAGATCAACGCCTACCTAGGACCACAAGACCGGATAATTACGAATACTAAGACCAATTTCAACTCGGCTGAATTTAAATAAGCAGCCAGATCCATAATTATTAAGGTTAAGGAGATACTCGTGGAAACCCATAATAGTATTAGGAAGGTAGAACGGTATTACACGCCCCTACGATGAGTATACGAGATAGTCCGGAAGTAATCACCATCGATAACACTAGAGGCCACCCTCTAAAGCGTAGTTAAAGCTATTAACGATATAGCCGGCCTAAACGGCGTCGTCCTAACATTACTCATCTTCGGGGTATACCCATACATATTAGACGATTCTCCGTTATCACCAGAAATCAGATAATACATAAAAGTAATCAGGAAAGCTAGTCTTAAGATAAGAAAGCTCTATACGAAGCGCCAGATCTTAGATACCCTCATAATGAGAAACGGCCCCGATACTATCTATACAAAAGCCCTACTAATCTAGTCCCTTGTTTATGTATAGTGCGAGAAGAAGAAATGGACCGGCCCCTTCAAGCTTATCACCACAGACGGCGAGACGTGTACTATCGAGACACCAAAGGGCTACAAAACCTTCAAATCCATAATCATTAAACCCTTTTATTAAAACCCCAACAAGGACAACCAAGGGATACCAGAGATAAATAACAAGGACAACGAAGACCAATAAAAAAAAAGAGGAAATCCAAAATAAAATCGTTATCTAAATAAACTCACCGATCCTTAACAAAAAGCCGATAACGACACCAGAGTCACTAATAAGAAGACTAAAAGGACAACCTTAGAAGGTCTAAAATACAAACTTTCTTATAGAAACCAGCGCAGCACCCCGATCAAATATATTTAGTCAAATAAACAAACAATCAAACAAATAGGCCCTATTTTCAGAGCCAAATAAATAAACAGAGGGCGCTGTATATTTGATATGTTTGATCAAATCGGACCAGTCTGGAACAACATTAATCCGGCCGGAAGAGTGGATCTTCCGGCCTCCGGACCAATAAAAAAAAGGAAAAAATAAATATCTTTCAAAAATACATATTGCCTATGACACCCTTTCCGGAGAAAATTTGTCATCGGCAACATGACCGCCCATAGCGGGAATCGAACCCACGACCCCCAGCTAAAAAAAACGGGGAATTGTACCACTTAACTATATGGGCAATTCATATTATTGTCCTAAAAAAAAAGGGGATAAGTAGTTAACTGGTAGTGGATTTCCGGTCACATGCCTAGTCAGCACAGTTAACGCGCCTACGCGCCCTAATTTCAACTATAATGCCCGCTTCCACCACAACGCCGTATTTTCGCCTACGACGATACCTTCGACCTCCGTTAACCTTACTATCACTCAATTAACGCCTACAATAAATTAGAATACCATCTTCAACTTCTAACCACCTCGTTCAATTATATCCTAGCTCTGCGCGGCCAGTAATGCGTTAGTTATATCGTCTTCTGATCTTAATAACCGCGATACCCTCGAGGCACTTCCTCGAGCGACTTAGAGGAATTAATACTTTATTTCGGATGATCTCCTCGTAAAGAAGGGCTTAAAGGGTAGGACAACGTGGATTCGCAATGAGGGACTCTTTGTTCACGAGATATTAGTTAATGGTTATTAGGGTACGTTGCCTCGGCCCTTTAACTTCCTTGTTTACTAACTATTTGACTAGGGAAGGCCTTCTAGGTCTGCTGTTGTTATGATAAGCAATATAACCTTAATAAGCTCTTCGATGCCACGGTAACGACGTTTACGGCGTCCTATCTTAAGTTGAAACACCGAGTTCTCCCCTTAATATTTAACGATAAACTATAAGTTACCGATACAAGCAATAACCTTCTTCCTCCCTTAAAGCGTTATTGTTCAACTCTTATTATAATACCAAAGTTCTAGGTCACTAAGATTGAGGAGCTTGCCGTAGGATATATCATCAACTCCAATAATCCCTTCATAACCTTCGAGGACCCCTACCTCCAAACCCTCCTCTCCTACCTAAACAATAACATCTTAATATAAGTTTTGTGGTTAAAGGCTAATTAGGTGAGGGAGCTTAGTAGAATATACATATTAAAGAAGGCTTTGGTTAAGGAGGAGATTTAGAGGGCGTTAACAAAGGTCCATATATTATTCGACTTATAGACCTCGCCTAACTAGTATGCGATTATTACTATATATACCCATTTCCTTAACTAATTAGGATAATAGACTTAATACCTCCTTATTCTTCGCTGGTAATTGGGTGCCTACGCTAATGAGAATATTACTTCTACGATATATAGAGTGGTCGAGGATTAGGGGATTATTAGTTAATTTGGTGTTATAGTTTGTGATAATGCTACTAATAACGATATGTGCCTTTAATACCTTTTCCGCCTCATCTTATGCGACTTCTCTAACCCCGATGTCCTCTATAGATAGATGAGATATTATGGGCATATCCTTAACCTTGTGGGTAGGGCCTTCTTTTATAGTATGGATATAAAAGTATTCGAGTAAGAGTTTAATGCCCTTATTAGTACCCAGAGGTTAAAGGAGGACTTAGAGTTGTAGAGGATACGAGGGCTAGTTGGTAAGCTTCGGAATATCGTTAAATATATTTGGTCATCACTATAACGTTGCGAAAGGTTCTTAGAGCTCACTAACGAGGCCGACGAGGACTCCGCTTTTACAATCTTCGAGGAGTTACCCTAGGAGCTTATATTAATACTTAATAACGATACGAGGTGGAATTCCATTTATATAATGATCTAACGGGCCCTCACTAAGTGGAAGTAGATTGATGGGTTTATTCTCGATAATAAGACCATTAGAGAAGTAGACTAATACTTACCCGACGAAGACTTCTTTAGTGATGAGGATTGGTAACTGCTTATCGAATTAAAGGAGGTATTCGAGCCCCTCTACTTTTAGACTATGAGGTGCTAAGGATGGGGTAAGGGGGATGGTTACGGGTAACTCTAAGAGGTTATGGTTAGTATAGAATATCTTATGGACTAACTCGAGGAGTAGAAGAGATTATATAATAAGCTTACTGACGAGGAGATTGATTTAATAGTATTATAATAACCTCTAAGTTAACCACCACTAGTTTTGCGTTTATTAAAGTTATTATAATGTACTATATCATCTTAGGGTTTAGTACCACCCCCCCTATCGATCACTAGTATCCCACCTTTTATAAGGTCTAAATATATACCTTAGGAGTGTATTGATTATCTCTATAACGCTGACTTTAATTCTCATGGTTATTTCCGACTATTAATACTAAATAGGTAAAAGGTATTAGATAAATATTATACTAAGTTTGGCGAGTCACCCCTCTACGCAATAGTAGTTATCCTTTACCCTAGTCGAGGTCTACGATAACTTGAAAAGTGGTGGGAAGTGGTACACTAATAGGACTATAACTCTCCCCTTATCGCCTATTCTAGGAGACTTTATAGTACTCTTAATAATTGAAAAGGAAGAAGACTCTGAGTACCGTTAATAGTTTAATAATAGAGTAATCGAGGTTATTGCCGACGACTCCTCTAAGCTGGATTAATATTATTATTAATTAATAGCCTAGCCCGTCAACGACCCTATTTAGTGGTGGGTATCCCATTAGTAGACGTTTCTAATACTCAACAAGCTTACCCTTAATATCCTCACTATCCCGGCCATAGTAACTAATTACGAGAGGACTTTTAACTTAGCGAAGTTTACGTTAACGTCATAGAGACTCTCAATAACGCCGTCGAGGTTAAAGGAGGTCTAATACCTCAAAAACTAGCTCCAAAGTAGTGCCGTTACTATTAATAGGCAACACTTCGTTCACAGAGATCGTAGTTAAGGGGGGGTGATCAGAGGAGGGGCCAGGGGTCACCTCTTTAAGCTAACCTCGGCCCAGGGCTAAATCACTTAAAAACGATGTTTTCTTTAAAGGGCTAGTGAGTGTATACTCAGTAACTATTAGGGGGTGCCCATAAGTACCGGCGAATAGTAACGTCCATTAGCTAACCCCTGACAACTACCCATAGATATATATGTAAATTAGGTCTATTAATAACTTTACGATGGTTTCACTAATTACCCGATTAGACAATTAGGTTAAATTAATCAAATATTTGCCAAATAATCAAATAGAGCGTGGAAAAAGAGCCAAATAAACTGTTGGATTCACTTCACTAGGCCTAGTGTGGAAGGTGGGCAAATAACGATATATTCGTCGTATCTGCTCTGTTGTTGTTGAAGGAAGGAAGGAATCGGGCCTACGGCAGTGATCTGACATTACCGATCTAAAACCGATTCCTGCCTTCTGATTGGCTTGCTAATCGGGCTAATAGGCGATAAGCGGCAATAAGTGGCGCCAGTCTAGCGTGGATATTCCGACACTAGCAACTATCTCTTTTACCGTAAATCGTCCCTTTTTTAAATAACAAGTGAAAATTGAGTGTTATTCGGCGCAGGCACTAAATTACTCAAAACACAATAAAATAATCAACAGACGGAACGAGTGCGTAAGGTGGTCGGAAACGGTAAAAGTGCCGTTTTCGGCCGTACCGCCTTTAGCAGAAACGAGCGTATCCCGTAGCCAGCTACGAGTAAGGTCCGGCTCGCCGTTGTTAACGACAGTAGCGGTATTCCTCCTATATCCCCTAATCTCTTTTATATTCCTCCTTTTACTCAGCGCCGTAGGCACTCCTTAGGGTCTTATAACCCATCCCTTTATCCTAATTTTCGCTTTTACCTCCTTAATAAGCCTCATAAGGGCTTGGTTTAGTGTAGCCTTTGTTAGGCCGTCGGTAGGGTTATCGTCTCCGTGGATCCATCGGATCTTATATAATTCTCGTCTTTTGTAAAACTACTTTAACACCATAATATCGATTATTAGGTGTTTCTCTTTTATAGTTCTAAGTTTAATAAGATACTTATAAAGTGAGTACGAGTTGGTATACATAATAGTCGGGATCGTAAGTATTCGGAGCCTGTTGGTTATAATCTTTAGGGTTATGGAGAGGGCATAGGCTATATCAACGCTGGTGATTATCCTATATATTTTGGATACGAGGATACTCCTTGTGATTTTCTTAGACTTTGTTAAGGAGTAATGGATAATATTTCCTTCTACTATAAAGTCCTCTTTTCTTCTAGTCTTATTTACGAGGAGGATCACAAATCCGAGTTAGGATATTAGGTCGTTATTGTTAATAAAGGAGTTATTAATAAAGACGAAGAGCTTAGCGGTAATCAGATTAAGGGGCACATAAGTGAGGCCTTGGTCTGGGTACTCCATTTGCCATAGCAGGCGTCGATTCAGAGCTTTGATCTGCTCTAGTATCGCTTCTCAGTGCTAGGCTACCGTGGATAAATCGAACACTGCCTTTAGTTAGCACTTTAAGGCGGCGTACACACCTCTAATACACTACTCGATGTACTGCTCCTTCGTAGTAGCGGATTTAGCGTTAACTAGGTGTATTTTCGCTCCCTAGCCCTTTAAGTGTAAGAAGATGGCTTTTCTATTAGTTAAGATGATCCCTCCGTTGAATATGAGTAGTATCTTAGTGGAGAGGTATTATTTCTCCTTTGCTGAGAACATCGTTTTCTGGAGTTCCTCGTTTTCTCGTTAAGTGAAGGTCTTATCACTTAGGCCAATAATATTATTAGTTTATATACTAATTATTGTGAAGTTCTCGTTTTTATTGTTTAGTAATAGTAAGTAGGGGTTATACATAAAAGTCCTCATCTAGAGCTTCTCTCTATAGTGCTTATTATATATCGTATACTAATAGGTTCCAGCTTTTGCGATATTGTATAACGGTTGTACAACGGTTATGATGGTTCCTAGAGGGTAACTTTTCTTTATTTAATCTGGTAATTTTATGAGGATCGTCTTTTTGAGCTTTGTTATAGATTAGGTGTACACCTAAGTAATATCTCTTATCCATAGTGAATAGCCCTCCTTCTGGATAAGAGACGGAGCGATGGCGAGAATCAGTCTCTGATTAGTACTCTGAATAATTAGAGATTACGTGAGGATAACCTCCTTGCCGTCATTTGCGTATCCTTAAATAATAAATCTAAACTTTTCGTAGGGCATCTCTGTTTTACTCTTTACTTCGTTAACGATCCTTAAGCGGAATATACGTATCCCTTCGTATTTTTCTTTATTATACTAAGTAAATTCAAAAACTCCTCGTTCAATCAGGGCGTCGATCTCCTTCTTAGTGGACTCCTTGAACGGGGGTCCTAGGGCTTTAATTATGCCCTTTTTACGTAACTCGAGTACCAGGGCGTAATCTACCTCTTCCTTAGCGCTTATAAACGCAGTTATTATTGTGGCCTCGCTTTTAGCGTCATCAAAGGCATCAACTTCTACTAAGAGGTTAATCTGGGCATTCTTCCGTAGTCTACCTCTCGGGTATCGAGGTGGTGGCGTTAATTCTTCCTCCGGGGGTGGTATATCCGTCTAAACAATAATCTCATCTCAGACTTCCTCTTCCTCGTTAAGGACATCTTCCTTATTATTTCTCGGTATCTCTAGGACTGTATTCTTATTATCATCCTCTAGGAAGGGTTTAATAATAGTAGACCTAAAAGTTTTTAGTTTAGAGGGTAGTTAAATAACATAGTCTTCGCCTTCGTTAACGAGGAGTGTATATAGGCCTATTCAGCCCCTTCTCTTACACTAAATAATAACTTTTAATTATAATAGTAGGTCTCGTGTAAAGGCTGTATTTAGGCCATTTCTCATTATAAGAGTGTTAACTATTATACGTTCTACGTAAATCTCTCGTAGCTTTACTATAACCTTCCGCGTAACTTTTGCGTATTACTGTATCTTTAGTAATAGTGGTGAATTTATATTTATACATAGGTACACTCCGAAGATGAGTAGGGTCGGAATAAAACCATCTAAGCTAGCCGTATTATTAATTACTTTAATTACGCTCTATAGGGTAATCTTTGGTGGTGTGGAAGGGGATTCTTAGTGGATAATGTTGTATACTCGTCGTAGGGGCGTATAGTATTACTTTACTTTCCTAATATTATTATGGGCTTTAACGGGCACTTTTTTAATTTTGATTACTATGGATCTCGTTGAATTCCTGAATTCCTTAGAATTAAAGTTTCTATTAGTGTCCATAACAATCCAGTTAGGGGGTCCAAAGTAGGTATTAATCCAATATTCGCGTAGTGTCTCCCAGGTGTGCTTTGCGCTAACGTTTTCCAGAAACTTAGCTACGTTAAAGGAAGTGGTCGTATTAACGATGTGGATCATGGGTTTGTTCCCTTCTAAGTAGAAGATATTAATAATGACCTTATAATTAAAGTCCATATCGTCTCTAAGGGTGAATTTGAATTTCCTTGGAGCTTGTCTATTTATTTGGTACTAGTAGTAGTGTTTTATGAGCTTCTGGATTGCTTTAAACGTCACGTCGTTGCCGGCTTTCTTTAGGATCGTATGGAGCCTCTGTATTGATGGGTGGCCGAAACGACGGTGGATTCTGTGTAATTCCGTGTTTATAAGGTGATTCCACGTAAAACTCTGTTCTGGAGAGTATATGAGCATCTACGGATGCCCCTATTTGCGTATAATAGGGACCTTTACGTTTCCTTATTGGAGGAAGTTGTGGATATTATCGAAATGGATCCCTAAGTTATTTATATCTCTTAAATAGAGTAAGAATGGTGTATTAGTGTTTACGATGTGGAAGGGTAATTGTCTAAAGGGTGAATTCACATAGGTTAGTCCTATGGAGGGTATTAGAGGGTTATCTCCGAAGGTAATGCTCGTCTGGCCTACTTTGGAGGTGTTAAGTTTTACGGTAATGTTAATCTTTTATAGAGTAAGGAATTAAGGGTATCCAATTATGGAAATACCAGTTACTCTTATATTAGGCATAATACCCTAAAAGATCGTCGTTATATAATGGTCATCGCTAATAAACACCTTATAGGCCGGTAATTTTACGGGTATACTATTAATATCCTTTCCCATAATAGTATAGTAGGTGGCTTAGTTATTTAGGGTTCGAGTAAGGCTTTCGTTAACTAGAGTAATAGTGTAACCGAAGAACGAGATGTAGAATTCGTTATTATACTTATTTTCCTTGTTAAAGGCGGCGCTAATAAAGTATTAGCTTAGATCTTCCTTATCCCTAGCATCCTCGTCGTTAAACACTTCATCTCCTTTGTATTCAACGAGGAAGTGGCCGTATACTTTAGGAGAGGCGTCGGAGACGTCCTTATTTAATCTAAAGTGTTTATATACTTTACTTCTCTCCTTTATAAAGTATTTCGTAGACCAATACCCTTCTCTACTATAAACATAGTACTTTTTATTATGGTGAGGGTATCCTCACTATTATTAACGACCTCCATAACAATTACTTTGCCCTTTTCCGTTATAGCATCGGTTAGTTCAGAACTACTCGTTTAACTCTATTTCTAATATAAAATATTAACAGTAAGCATCTCTTCCTCTTTCCTTTAAGTCGAAGCTCATCCTTATCGTATTATAAAGCTCCTCCACTATATTTACTCTAGTTAAATTAACAAAGTAATACTCTTTTATAGAAATAATAGCTCCGATTAGCTTATCTTTTAGGACTTAGTCTCCCTAATAGTATAGTATAAGAGCTTACTGGAGATTTGTTAGGTCATTAAAGAAGGTCTCTAGAGCCTCAACCTTCGTCTTCTCAGGGTTCTTCTGAATAACCTTATTAAGATCTACTCCGTTCTAATCGATAATGTAGGCTTAGTAGCGTTGGTCTCCTTCGAAGTGGCGCCGTAGCTTATTAACTACCTCCTCTATTAACCAAGTAGTCGGTGTACTACTAATATAACCATAGTAAAACTAAGAAGTTCTCCCTTTCAGCATCATAAGGAATAGGCTAGCCGTTATATAGCGGTCAACTCCGATTTTTCTATAAGCTTCGAGGAAAATACGGAATTTAGTGTTAAGGACATCGAATTTCTCACTACTATACCTTATATCGTCGGTATATACTTTAATAAGTATACTTTATTACTAAGGGGTCACTATTTCGCTAATCTCATTTATAGTACAACGTTCTTCCTAATCCAGTAACTCCTAAGTGAATATGGGTTATCTAAGCAGTTATGGCCAATTCTAAGGGCTTGGTATAATACGGGTTTAGCTTATTCCCACTCTTTCTAGGGGTAGCGGCGCTTATGGAGAGTTCTTTTATGCTATAATCTCTTTTAAGCGTAATTTGGGTTATAGTGGTATTTATTCTTTTATTAATTCCTTATAGAGGACTAGGTCCTTTATTAGGTCTTTAAAGGACTTATTCCTTTTACTAACCTTCTCGATTTCTTTTTAGGTCTAGTAGCATAATTCTTCTAAGTTTTTAAACTTAAAAAGCTCCTCTACGATCTTCTCTCCCTCCATAAGAATATAAACACTATAGTAGAATAGGAAGTTACATAGTTTTTTTGCTACTTTTCCTTTAAGTATTTTGAAGGTCTTCTAGGTCCATTCCTCAAAATCTTCTTTAAATTCCTTTTCTAACTTATAGCTAATAACGCTTTTTGCGTTATATATCTCCGTGAAGAACGTTACCACCATTATTACTAACTTAGAAGTAGATTTAGAGGTCACGTCCTCGAGCTTAAATCTGGTCTATAGTCCTTATTCGTAGATATTAACGTCGTCCTTATACTTCTTCGGTAATAGGACCAGGGAGTTGTTAACCATAATATAATTAGGTTCCTTAATAATTATTACTCTTACTATCTCTCTTTATTAAGGGGCCTAAGTACCCTAAGCCTCCTCTGGCGTCGGATTCGCTATAATTAGGTTATTTCCTAATATTTTAGTAGATATTCTAGTATATAATAGTAAAGTTAACGACGTTTTAAACACAGGGCGTTTCCTCTAAGCCGCAGTTTCGAGGGTGTATATTATTCATTAAGTGAATTACTACTTAGTATTTATAGAATACTATTTCTAATAGGTAATATAAGAAGGGAGTCTTCTTTTCTTTAGTGTTATCTCTGGTCGTATATCCACGTTTAGGTCATCTCTAGGGGTAAGGACGATGATAATAAAGTCGGGGTTCTCGTTGAATTTAGCCCTTCGAGTATTGGATATTGTGTTTTTGGTAGGTCACTCTAGTCTTAGTATTTATTACTAGCTCTCTTTTGTGGACATAATTAGAAAGTGGGGTTATCGTTTTTAGTGTTATGTTTACTGGGTATTTAGGGTTACTATTCTAAAGGTAGGAATGAGTAGTGATAGTGATGATAATGAAGTCGGGGTTCTCGTAAGGGTTAGCTTTTCGAGTACTAATTCTAAGGTGTTTCCATAGTTACTGGGTAACGGAGTAGTATTTAAAAAAAAAGGGGATATCGATTATAATGGATAACTTCTCTTTAAGAACGAAAGTCGGCGATAAAAGTGTAAGGGCACTTTATATTACTACTAATCACAAGATTTTCGTTGTAAGTTGTGTATAATAGACGTAGAGGCCGTATTCCGTTACGTTAAGTGGAACTTATTACTTTAGTAACTTCGTATAAACTCCTAAGAAACTCCTATAGTATCCTATCGTTAATTGTTTAATTAACTAAGGGTATCGCAAATTCTTCTAGTAGTATGAGTATTATGAGATCCGTTGAACGCGCTAAGTCGTTCTGGGATTTCGTAATATTACCTCTTCTAATAAAAAATTCACTTTATTAATTTGTGGAAATAGTATTCAACTACTAATTAGTGTTGGATTTACTTTACTAGGCCTAGTGTGGAAGGTGGGCAAATAATAATATATTCGTTGTATTTGCTTTGTTGTTGTTAAAGGAAGGAAGGAATCGGGCCTACGGCAGCGATCTGACGCTACCGATCTAAAACCGATTCCTGCCTTCTGATTGGCTCGCTAATCGGGCCAATAGGCGATAGGCGGCAACAGGTGGCGCCAGTCCGGCGTGGATATTCCGACATAAACAAACAGACCCCCCATATTTGATTTGTTTGATCGGTGTTCTGCGCTGATAGAAACCGACGCTCTTAACGTTATGGATAAGGAGAACGATATATACATATTCATAAGCACCAAAGAGGAAACCGATTACGCCCTCGCCCTCGAATTACGCGAAAAGGGCGTACTTAATACACTTAGCGCTCCCTTCGAGGAATCAACGAAGAAGGAGATTAATACCCTAATTACTAAAGGAGTCTGGGAATTCACATAATACAACGAAGCTAAACACAAAGGTATACGGATATTCAAATTTCGTATTATTAACAAAGTAAAGGGGAAAACCAAAGTATTATACGAGAAATTACACCTTATTATTTAAGGATACATAGACGACGGAAAAAAAAGCAGTTCTAACCTAATCACCAACGGTCCAATATATTAGTCAGCGTCTAATACTTATTATAGCCCCCTCGTTAATTGAGAAGGGCTCACATTTCCTTTGGGTAAGGGACATTTCCTAGGCATACACATAATCCACAATAACACTAAAAAGGACGATCCTTGCCCACTTACCAGCATAAATCCGAGACTAATACCCTCTTAGGACCATCATAACTATCGTATAACCTCTCTATGGTATTACAAAAACCAGTACTTATTAGTATACCACATACTCAAAATACCACAAAGATAAGCTCCAAATAAGGACCTTTATATATAACCCTTACCTACTATTATTAAATACCGATAATAGGGACTTTGTAATAGTAGGAATATAAACGGATAATATAATTGGGCTTAGTAACGAAGCCTTTGATAAGTGAGAAGAGGAAGAGCTACGTAAAGCGATGTTCACTACGAAAAGAAATCAACGTTTAACACCTAACACACTACTCATCTTTAACGGTGGTAACATTTCAATTAACGGAAATACACTATCCTTACGATAAAAGGGACAAAGGACGAAGATACGCCTAATCGATCCTAAGTCCCCTACTGCGAAGAAGGAATACGTCGATCAGTGTGTTCATAGTGTATATATTACCTCGATCTGCTAACCAGAAGCAGCTTTTGACCTCTCTACAATAGCGTAACACCAGGAGCCCATAAACGATAATATAAAGGCTCTGAATCGACGCCTTAAGTGGTAAATACAACACCTTAATAAAGGACTAACTTTCGTACTACTTAACTTTAAAATAACAAAGTTATTTATTTTCGTCGACGAATTATTCACCAATAACCACGACCTTATATTATAATTAGGGTTTATAATCCTCCTTATAAATAAGTCCTAAAAATTAACGAATTCATACTCCACGGTAACGTCGTCCACTACTCATTAATAAAAGATAAAAGAGTTACACAAAGTATACTCACCTCGGAGGTATACAATATGGTCACCAGTGTTAATATAATATACGCCATCACCTTAACCCTTAAGATCGTCACTAAAAGCCTATAATCCCTAAAAATACTAACCATCACTTATACAAACTCATATTCACTCTATAAGTACCTCATAAAACTGGGCACCACTAAGGAAAAAAGGCTTATAATAAACATTATGGCCCTCCACTAATTATATAAGCGACGAAAACTTTTCGAAATCCAATGGATTAACGGGGAAGATAACCCAGTGAACGGACTAACAAAATTAGCGCCGAATCGGGCATTAACGACAATTCTAGATAACTCAAAGATAACGATTAGGATAAAGGGATGGGTTATACGCCCCTAAATAGTGTTAAAGGGTTAATAAAAACTAAGAAGAGGAGGAATAAGGAGGTAAATACCGTGGATAGTACTAATTAATACTAAATTACTTAATTTGCAGTGGGACTATGAAGTACACTCTTTTTTACCGAAAGTGGTACGGTGAAAAGTAGTATTCTGTTGTAGTTGAACGCCTTACGTATTCGTCTCGAAGACGTCGTTTTTCGTCGTTTTTCGAGCCCTTTGCGCGAAGTGCGAAAAAATCCATTTATTAGTTAGAAAAGCGAGCTTTGCGGCGAAAAGAGAGAGTTGCCAGTGTCGGAACAACCTCGGCGTGGTGATTTAAGGTTTCACCGCAAAGCTCCTATTAGCTCACTTAACGAGCTAATTAGAGCGCAGGAATTGTATATTAACCAGATCATCTAAGATCGTGGTCTTAGTGACGATTCCTATATGAACAACAACAAGAACAGCAGGATCCATACGAATATACGTATATTCTGCTACGCCGTACGGCCGACCCGACGTGACTGAAACCAACAGGTTTATAATAATTATTGTGGATATATAGCCCTCGTAACCATTTTTATAATCATGAAAATTAAGAGTTAAGTAATCTCCTAGTTTTAAGTATTTGACCAACTCTCGTAATATCCTTTTAATTATATAGTACACTTTTGACTTTCTATATACGTTATAATCTGTTATTGTTATTTTTTCGTCCCCTAAAGTAATCTTAACTCCTTGGGCTGCACTTATTAGGTGGTGGATGGCTTTTAGACCCCTGTAGCTAAGTCGTTAGTGCTAGAGAGCTATATTACCCTTAATAGGCTTTTGTCTTATTATTATTATGAACTTGTGTCTCCGAGGTGGCTTTGGTGGTTCGTTTATTATATACCTCCTCATAAGAACTGTTATTAGTGATACTTTGATAGGGTAATAATCTAGGATCTGTTAATAGGCGACTTTTTTAAGTTAGTATAGAAATAACTGGTCTAATTATCTTAGATAGTTATTCCTAGGGCTGGTGTCCCACTAGATCTCTCTTTTGCGTAGATGGTGATGGGAGATAAGGTTAGTTACAAAGCTACTACAGAGTGCAATATCATATAAGCGGAACTTCGTAACTGTGTTACCTCGCCCCCTAACCCTGATGTCGATAATGCCATACACTTCAATCGTAACTTACTAAGTACCTGCTCACAGATAGTTACCAGGTGGTACCCCTATAAGTATAATAAACTATAAGGTATTATTAAAGATATATATTATGTCGCAAAAGTGGAACCACAATTACGGGACAGTAATTGTGGGCTATATTATGACATATTATTAATCCTAAAGCTAGGATTACTGATTTAAAGAGCTTATATATTAATAGAGCTATGTAGAAGGCGGCTAGGATTGTTGCTCTGTAGTGTCCGTATAGTTAATTATTTCCCTTCTCAGCTTCTATTACCTTCCTAAGGTACTACTCGAACACCTTATTAACCTTTAAGTAAGTATTAAAGCTCTTTTGTAGTTCCTTATCTGGGATATACTATTCCGGGTAAACTTATTTATTAGTTAACCAGTACTTTAAAAGTGGGTGCTTTTTAAAGTAAATAGGGTATTCTCCATTACTCTCACCTTTATCATCATCATCTTACTTCCTTAATAAGCTATGAGTAATACAATTAGGGTAGCTGGCTTATTAAGCGTTACCCCTTCCTCGGCCACACCCTTTCCTTTTTCCACTATAATCTTTTCTATAAGTATTTAGGTGAGGTGCTTAAGGTCGTATTTCCACTGTTTTTAACACTTCGTCGTCCTCATCTTAAGGGAAGCCTATATTAGGTGTTATTACTGGGCTAAAAGTTCCCAATCCCACCAAATTATATAGGTTATCAAGTATTATATTTCGGTGGAATTCTTATATATCAGAGATAACTTCTCCTACTAAGAGCTGGTCACTTTCAGTGAGACACTTTACGGTCACTTAGTATAAGAATACCCACGTATTAGTATAACTATAACTTGGAGCCCTAATAAAGTCTAGGAACTAAAGCTTTAAAAGGTTTAAACCCGGGACACCATTAACCCCGGCCTTATAGAATACCTTTTCCCACTTTACAAACTAGTCCTCCACGTCCTTTTTCGTAGCTAAGCACTTCCACTCCAGCACTTAAAGGACCTTCTTATATTCGTTATTAGCGAGGGATCGTCACTCATGGGGATCGTATCCTACATAGATCTAGAGCTCGTAGATCTAATTATCGAGTTCTTTATTGGTTATATAATAATAACAAAGTAGATCCACGTTAACTATCTCGTGGATCTAGTCTTCTAGGGCTCGGATACCCTTCCTAGTTATCTTATATTCCTTAAAATAATCCGTGAATTCTGCTCGGCGTTCTTTATATAAAATAAAATTCAGTGCTAAGAGGTCTTCTAGGCTTTCTACTCATAGTTCATCGTCTACGTTTTCGATTAAAACCTCGGCTTCCCTATTTTCGGGTAATTACTAAGCTCTGGTCATCTCAGTTAATGAATTATTTGAACACTATACTACCGTTCCAACTCCACTTAAAGTGTTCTAAGTTAAGGTATTTTTAGAGATCATAGAACTTCACCTTAGATTATAATTAGTTAATCTAAAGGACCTAGTTATAAGTCATCTTTAATTAGAGCTTTACAGTAAGGGTAACTATATTAATTATGGGCTTATAGGGCACTTCGTAAATAGGCTTTAAAGCGCTTAATAGCGATTAGACGTTTCACAATACGGAATTAGACTGTTAATTGTCGAATTGGGGGTCAATTGCGTATGTTGATGTGATGTGTCTAGATGCGTCTAGGGATTCCCTGGACACCTGTGAATAGGGATAGGGGCCTCCCTTGCTGCCTCAGGCCTCGGCGGAAATAGATGCCGCCAAGCCCGTGCCTGAAGCCCCTTTTAAGCCGGTTCAATCTGACACTTCGAGCACACCGGAAGCGTACTAGGCGCTTGGTACAGCGGATTCGACAGGATGGTCGCGGTCGGGTGTCCAGCTCGCTTATCATGTACGTCACACATAGTATTATACACTAAATTACATTATTAAGATCTAAGAATAAAATACTTCGAAAAGAAAATAACCTACTTAGCTAACACCGGAGAGCCAAAAAACACATCTCAAACAAAAAGGAAGTCTCACTATAGCTGAGGCAAAGGACATTCAATCGTAGAGGGAAGCTACAGCTCAAATTAAAGAGGAAACGCATCAGAGTAGTAGTCGTCGACTAATAGCAGAAACAGCTCAACAGCGGTATAGCGTCTACGGAACCACTAGGCACAATGCGCAAACGTATTGAACTAATAAAGAAATGTCTAATGAAGAGGATTCTGAGTAGTTTTAATTAATTTAATATTTTTATTATTGCTTTTCGGTCGCATTTATGAAGTGGTCACGGTCGGGTGGCCAGCTCGCTTGTCTGGCCAGGTCGCTTATTAAGTACGTTATAGTTATAAAAATATTTGATTAATAATATCCACTTATTTCTCTTATTACTATACACCTCCTACGTTCTCTAACCTCTTAATTAATTAATATTTAAGCTTATTAAAACAATTTATCAGAAATAACTTAAATATTACCCTTATTAGGATAATAATACTATTATTAATAAATAATATTTTATATTCTATTATAGTAAAGTACGTTAAATAGTATTAATAAAAAGAAATATTATTAATAGTTAGAAATATACTGAGTTATAGCTTATGAATATAAGTAGACCCCTCCTTAACCCATTAATAGTTGAGAATATTATAACGCTAGTTAAACACTTAAAGAAGGTCTACGAAGGTCTCTTATATATCGACGCTAACGAAGAATAGGCTATAAACTTATTAGTAATACTCTAGTTAACTCCTAGGAAGAGGGAGGAGTTAAGGGAGTAGTTAGGTTTATATAATAAGCTTAATGGAGACTATAGTACTCGACGTTTATTATTCTAAAAGGTCTAAAAAGTATAGAATGAGAGGGGCTATTAGTTGGCCGTCGTACTGCGAAAGGTCGAGGCATTAGAAGTAGAGGTTGAAGCCACCAGGGCTAGGAAGAGGAAGAAGGTCAAAATGAGCCCTAATTCGAAGTTTACTAACATCGAGGCTATCCGGAAGGCTTAGATCGAGGCTGGCGATGTTGACGATAGCTCAGATGAATCCAGTGGGTCTGATAACCCTAGTGACGATGCTAGTTGTATTTTTGTGGTATTAGAATAGGTGGAATAATGGTCTGAAGTCGATGCATCGAAAAATGGTTCATTATTTTGACGTGGCCGAGATATAGTGGTGGCCGGGTACTGGGTGTGGGACGTTATTGCACAATATCTCTCATTGCGGTTGAAGAATGAGTCTTCGGTAGGTTGCCAAAGGCATATCTGTGTCATCACGAAGAGCCAGGATCAAGTGCATGGTCTATTCAGAAAATTCATGTCAGCGTCGCTCAGCCATACATCATCGACTGAATTCTTACCTGGTTCTTCTGAGGCACAACGCTCACCACGCTGCCCTCGGAGTTCCGGCTGGTGATGTTGAGAAAGTCGCTGACAAGAGGGATCTTGAAACCCTCCAATCCTCTTCCACTCGACTCGCGGTAGTGGAACCAATCGAAGTTAAGGTTATCCGCGTCAGGGTCCCAACTCTCCGATGCATCAAAGACGATCTCGTCGCCGAACATGTAGGGAACCTCCAGTGCCGACGGGCCGCAAGATCCGTTCACGATAGCAACAGGCTGGTGGTTGTTCTCGTCAAAGTTGTCGTTGACGGTCCACTGCATCCGGGCGGCGAAGTCGAACTGGTAGTCCTCCCTCCATCGCCAGATCGTGGCAAACTTACTCATGTAGGCCTTGCCGTCCATGCCCTCAACGTAGTCCGCGGCATCCGTGTACACCCGGCGGTGAGCAGCGGTGGGTGCATCAAGTTGCACGTAGCGACCGCCCCAGCTGCCCCACTGAGGGTTGTTGATGTCTCCGAGGCCGTTCTGCACGAGCGTTAGGAAGGCAGGGGTATCGCCCTCCATGATGAAGTGCCACTCCAGATAATGCGCCCCGAGAGGGCCGATGCGGATGTGTTCTTCCAGCCATTCATTAGAAACGAGGGTCGAGTTCGGTCCGCCGACGTCGAAATGCCGATACTCCTCTCCCGAGATGCCGATCCAAGTCGGCTGCGTATATTCGTTCCAGCCATGCAGAGACACGATGTAGAACAGGGCGGGGTATTGGCTTCGGATCCAGGCTCCCGCATCGTCTTGGTCGGAGATGGAATACGCCCGGAGCTTGCTGACGAAGAGGTCGACAGCAGTGCTGTCGCGGGTGGCTGAAATATGCTGAAGGGCCTCAGCCAGAACTGCGGCTCCTCCCCAAACCGAAACCCAGAGAGGTTCGTCCTCGGTCGCCTCGTCGGCTGCCTCAACAAGAGCCACAGCAGCGTCACTGGGATCCTGCTTGAGCGCCTCGAGACCGTAGACGGGGTGAGCTGAAGTAACCTTGGCGACAAGCTCGTCCGCCGAGGGGTAAGACGCGTAGGAGGGCGCATTGGCGCTGAGGTTCTTGAAGACGTTTCCGTATCCGTCGCTGATGACTTTGCGAATCGTGTCGGGGTCCGTCCGGTTGCGAAGCCAAATCGACGTGGTGGCGGCGATGCCTTGGATGTTGAACTCGTTGGCGTAGGTGAGGAAGCGGACGAGACTCATTTGGTCGTCGGGTTCGTTGCTCATGTCGGTGAGCACGAAGACCCGAGGCTTGTTCTCATATCGTGAGGATTCGCATTGCCTCTCTTGGGCAGACGAGAACAGCACTTGGAAAAGGACAGACAGGGCCAAAAGAAGGGCCCGTGAAGATGGCGTCAACATCTTGAAGCTCGGCCGAGTTCAAAACTCGTTGATGGCAAATGTGCTTCCGGGTAGACCTGCTGCGAGATTGGTAGTACCGAGAGCACCTCGGCGGTATTTATGGTCGGCGACATCGTCGGCAGAGGTGCTCTCCCCGCCATTTTTTCACCAGTCTGGCAAGAAAGTAGTGGATGTAACTACCATTTAGAGTCGCGATGACACCCATTAGTCACCGGGACGGGCTTGGAAGTGGTTGCAGTCCACAAATTAAGAAAATTTTGCACAAGAGCCGAGGAGATCTACACTGGCATGGGGCTTCGGTTGTCGCAACCCGGATATTTCCTCACGTTTCTCTGGGCGAGTGGACCCGCGTATAGCTACACCGTCTCTTGTGTAGGTGTTGTTGCATTTCTCCGCGATGTCACGGTCCCCATCCAGACAAGGTGCGGGGTAGCCCCGGACATCATCACCACGGGGAGTAGCGGAAAGCGCGTACTGTTGCCATGTTAGGTAACATGGCAGTGGCATGTAAGCAGATTTTGCACGCAATTGTGACGAGATGCGGTCTGCGATTCCGAATTGGTGGCATTGAGTCTTATTGACATTGGGGCCTCACGGGGGCTTTTTGGTTCCATAGATCGGGGTTCAAATATCAGTCACATTGCCATCACGAAAAGAGAGTTTGTAATTAAATCAGTCATTTTTGGGGAGAGGCTAACAAACTCCCCCAAAATAGACGGAACTGAGCTATGGTCAGATTAGGAGTTAATGCCAATATTCAGGGTCCTCATATATGTACGGGCCGGGTCGAAGATTTGGACCGTAAATCCCGAAACAGCGCTGCGTCTTCCGGCAATAGACCCAACACATCCACCTGAGAAAGCCGCAATGAAGTCGAGGTAAGTACCACTGAGCCCAAATAAGGAATATGAGGCTGCGTGCCACGATGCACCCGCACGTTTGCTGAGATGGCCAGAATAGTCTGTGCACAAAAACAGCTGCCATTGACTGCAGTCACTTCCTTCAGCGCAGTCAAATTAACCGAACAGCATGAATCGGTCGCACAGCCGCAGGATCCATGTACCTTACCACCCACAACACCATAGTAAGCTCCACATAGCCAACCAACTCGCTCTTAGATTTCTAGCCTGATAATGTCATAGTCCATTAGTAGGAACTATCACTGTTTGTTTCATACTATATTGCATTGCTATTTGAACCCTCGTGGATTGTAAAAAGGGGGCGGCGAAAAGTGGCACCAAATAGGCAACCAACAGTAGTGTAAACACCTGGACCATTTTGGGCTCACCGAAGATAAGCGGGCCTTTCATGTACTGAAGAGTCATCGGAATGAACACACTTCAAACCGAAGTACCTGACAAACGTATCCCCCGTCTTCCGTAATTTGCTATCCAGGAAATTCGCTCAAAAACCTCCCACTTTACTCTTTCAACAAGCCTAAAACGCCACTCAACCTCTACCTCTATCGCTAACTCGTCCTTTGCGCCCAACAAGACGAACGCCCCCGACATCCCGCAATTGGGCTCGCAGCAACACACGATGCCCGCCCTTAGGCCAACTGGCAACTCTAGCAGAGATCAAACGTCTCGCTAAGAAACGGATACGGACCCAATACACACGATGGTGGCGTAAGGAGGTAACAGACCGATACGTCCAGTTAGGACTCGAGGCCACCCTATTCAGCCCCCCGGAACTAGCCCTACCACGGGCTACCCTGCACCACCTCCTAGTAGCCCGATCAGGCTACGGAGACTTCGAACAGTATCATCAACGCTTTAATCACACTGAAGCCCTACTTACCTACTCTTATGGGGAAGTAAAGGAAATAGACCACCTGGTCTATTGCCGAAAAACCCTAACGAGGAGGTAATAGTGGCCTACCCTCTACCCTTCTAGTTTGTCGAAGCCCATAGGACCTATGGGTTCCCTAGAGCGATACTTTAAGGGGCTAATTACCGATCTTAAACACTTTAAGGCCTTCTTATGTATAACAAACTTCTTCTAGAAGATTTACCCACGATATTAGAGGCTAACTTCTAGTTAAGCCTTAAAATAATTAACTTACCTTATTAAAGGGACTAAATAGGAAATAAAGGAACTAGAGGAACCAGCGGGATCCAGGGATAGATTGAACGCATAGTAGCTAATAGGCAAGATTTGGAGGACGTTAGTAAGGGCTGTGTACTATAGAGTAGGTAGCCTGAGCCTGCGGCTCTCCACGCCACATACCCCTCGGGAGGTCTGCCGTAAGGGCTACACCCTTGCCGCCATGGCGTTAAATACAACAACAACAACAACACCAACAACAACAACACACGATGCCCACTTTCCACTGCTTCCCCCTTTTCCCTCTCGAGGTGCGTCAACACATCTGGGAGCTGACCATGGAGCCCCGTCAGATCATGTACGGCAAAGAACCTTCTTTCGCCTATCAATGCCCCTGGCCGTCGTCTGCCCCGCCGCCGCCCCTACTTCACACCTGTGTCGAATCCCGGACGCATCTCCAGCGGTATTACGCTAAGGCATTCCCTTCGGAAAAGGGTCCCCAAAAGTACGCTTGGGTCAACTTCGACATCGACACCATCTACTTGAACCAGTACTACTTGGAAGACCTCAGTGCCGAATGTCCGATGGTCCGCAAAATCATCATCCTTGGCATAAATTCCGACTCGTTCTTCTACAACTATCGCCAGTGGCTACAGGAGATGAAGCATCTGGAAACGGTCACCATTCTTCACTGTGAGTTGCTATCGGAAAGTGACGAGCATGAGTGGTGGGCGCCCTGGGACGACACGATGGAGGGCTGGTATTTCAGCGACGACCCTTTCGCCTTCTACGCGCGGATTCTTTACCCCAAGTACCCGCCTTACGAGATCAACCCGGGCAACTACCTGAAAGTTGAGCGAGACTTCCGGAGGAAGCTGCTGGCGGACCATCCCGACTGGTACGAGCCGGGCTACGAGGTATCTGACTCGGACGACGACGTCTGCGGACCAAGCCGATTTCGGAGAGGCTACCGCCGCCGCGTTGAGGGTTAGACTAGCCAATGTTCACACACTTTTGAACCTGGGCATCATTTTAAGACCTAAAAGTAGCAATGACTAGGCGAGCAGGTGGTTGAAGGGACTTCACTTGCACAACGTAGTCAGGTGCCACTAGCTAATAGCTGAGAATCATGCTTATTTCTTGGCAGCTGAACGCTAAGCTTCTTTGCTAAGCTTTTTGATCGATAGTTGGGTATCCAGCCAGCTGGGAATGGCCAGCAGCTGCAGACCTCAACTGGCATCGAAACAGACTACTTGTTGGTCTCTTCCCCTTCGCTTATACCAAGCGGTAGCACGTGGGACTAAGAAGGAGTCCGAGAGCTTAATTCTTGGCGCTCTAACTGCTTGAACGCGGGCGGCCCGTAGCATGGTCACATTAAGTGAGGCTTTAACTAGTTACGGCATGGATGGTGTTTACTATTTTCGAGTGTCTGCGTGATCTATCCAGCGACGCCTCCTCAGCTCACCGCCCCGAGAGCGTTGGAAAAGACTGTCCCTCCTTTGGGCCGCCGGTGCAGAATCAATTGCCGTTGAGGCCGCCCAGCCCCAATCTGGGGGTCTAGACCCCTAGTGGCCAGGTCTCCTAGTCAGGTACGCACAGATTCAGGGGTTCGAAGCTAAACCAAACAGCTGGAAGAGTAGCGCCGGCCCAAGGATCAATAATGCGGAGTCGGCTCCAGAAGCTGTGTATCGCCTCAGTCTAGACCCGCCGCGGTCTAGATACAGTTCGGCCGAGACTTTGAATGCATGACCCGTGATGGTCAGGAACAAAGCAATGACGATACTCCTTTGTCGAAGTATTTAAGATGGACAGTCTGCTTCCCACAGGAAACTTTCTCTCCAGGCAGCCTCACCCACATTCTTTACAACACCACACTCCTTACAGCAGGCAGCATCAGACGATCTTTTCAATCCGACCATGTCACTCCTTTCTTTGAATTGCGTGAGCCTTTTGGCCATGCCTCTCATGGCGGCCCTCGTTCCAGCTGCTTCGATTCCCTCTTCGGAGACTCTCGGAGCCCGCATCATACGGCGAGAGGGCGAGCTTGTCTCCCTACCTGTTCCTTTTGTCCCAGACACCTCTGGCGTCAACCCCGCCGCCGAGTTTATCAACAAGACCGACGACAACGGCCTCCAAGCCCGAGATACCCCTACTTATGTTGCCCAAGGCTGCTTCCGTGAGCCCGGCTCAGGACGGGCTCTCAGGGCCTCAGACTACTCCTCCGACAGCATGACCACGGAATCGTGTGCCTCGTTCTGCTCCGGCTTCAAGTACTTCGGCACTGAGTTCGGCCGCGAGTGCTGGTGCGACAACAATATTGCATCCGGCGCCGCGTCCGCCGAAGGACAGTGCACCATGCCTTGCAAGGGCAACCCGGAGCAGACCTGCGGTGCGCCGGACCACCTCAACATCTACGAGAATACCGGCTACGCCCCGACCTCCATCGCCACGGTCAACGGCTACACCTACAAGGGCTGCCGCACCGAGGCCCGCGGCGGCCGCGCCCTCCCCGACAAGGACTTCTCCGACGACAACATGACCCCGCAGTTGTGCGCCAACTTCTGCGCCGCCTCCGGCTACCTCTACGCCGGTGTCGAGTGGGGCAAGGAGTGTTTCTGCGGCCACTCCCTCCACGGCGGCAACTGGGTCGACGACTCCAAGTGCCAGAAGCCCTGCGCCGGTGACAAGCGCTACTTCTGCGGCGAGGGCGGTCACCTCTCCGTCTACGGTCCTGCCAGTGTCACCGTTGCCACCGTCCCTGACTACGAGCACCTGGGCTGCGCCGTCGACGCCACCAACAACCGCGTCCTGACCGGCCACTCAACCGGCCGCGACGACATGACCGCCGCCGTCTGCGCCAGCATCTGCAGCAACTACGCCTACTTCGGCGTCGAGTTTGGCCGTGAGTGCTATTGCGGAAACTCCGTTTCGTCGCCCCAGTTCGTCGACGCCTCGCAGTGCAGCAGCCCTTGCATCGGCGACGGCACCACGCTCTGCGGCAACGATGACCGCATCAACATCTACAAGGCCACCAAGACCGCGCAGAACTCCGCCGCCGTCGGCAACTTCAAGTACCTCCAGTGCTCGGCCGACGAGCCCGGCAGCCGCGCGCTGACCGGCGACTACACCCACGGCGACAGCATCTCCGTCACCCAGTGCGCTGCCTTCTGCTCCAACTACAAGTTCTTCGGCGTCGAGTACGGCAGGGAGTGTTTCTGTGGGAACTCTTTCGATGCCGCGGCCACCAAGAAGCCCGAGGGCGACTGCTACATGAAGTGCTCCGGCGACTCGACGCAGGTGTGCGGCGCCGCTGGCCGCATCTCCGTCTACTCCACGAAGCCACAGGTCTGCGGCCAGCAAGGCTTATGCAACGGGTCTTGGTACACCTGGTATGGATATGGCCTTGCCACCCCCGAGGCCTGTCGCCAGCTAGTTATGGCCGACAAGCAAACCGTCAATGACGGCTTCGTTGTCTACCTCTGGGGCGGGACCTACTACTGCTGGGGCTCCAGGTTGTCTGTCAGCGATGATCAGTGCAACTTCTGGGATTTACGTCCTTACAACGAACCCTATTTCATCTCCGATATCACTTGCACTGGCCAGTAGACACAGCCATGGTTGAGAGGGGGGAGCGTCGTCTGCCAGACACATTGGCTGGAGTGATTCCTGCTCAACCTGTCGGTTGAGTCAGTCAGGGAACGCGGTTCATGTGAAGGTCCTTGACGCCGTCATCCATGCCAAACAGCTTATCAACAAACAGGTGCCTTCTTCTTTTATTTTTAGACTAATAATTAATATTTTGCCCTAATCCATTCCGCCACTGTAAATGCAGATAGTTAAACAGTGACTCTCACTTCCAGACCTCAACAATGGGTTTATCCCTTCTTCGTGGGGGGCGAAGGTTGTATGCTGCGTATCCCGAAAGGGATCCATCTCTTCACCCAATATATAAGACCCAGTAGATAGCGTTCAATAAGAGAGCCTTTTTTGGACAGATGCTCGAAAGGCCAATAATCGGAAGGCATAATGTGAATCAATAAGGTGGCCAGTGGGCCTTTTTCGGCCACAGCGGCTACGGCCAGGCCTTCAACCACCTTGGTGGTTGAAGACTCACGATGTGAATCACGCTGCGGAGATGGCTTCTCTCAAGGTCCTCCTTCGTGGGAGGCTATTGTCTTTGAAACCAACAATCATTCAAGCCATTTTGAGAGCATAGAGGTATCTTCATGTGGCCTTAAACTGGGAAACGCGAATGTATTTCCATTGGGAGATTGGAAAAGTCATTGGTAAAGCACGTAACCCCCTTTGATCATTGTGGATAGGTCCGTACCCCTTGCATTCAAACCCGGCTTCCGTTAGACATCGAAGGTTGGTTAATTGCCATTGACATGAAGATGCCTAGTACTATCAATGTACTGTCTTTCGACAAAATGAGTTCAACCCTTGACCAATTATGTAGACACCATCAGGTCCAACCTTCCACTGAACCAGAGATGGCTTGCTTTGCGTGGTGTTTACTCACGTCTCTGGCCACTTCCTTGCGCAGTCTATGGCTGCTCACCACACTCTCTACGGCAAAACGAAATGGCATGGCCGTCGTAGATGCCGAGATCGTCCATGCAAGTCTGAACACCCTGACTGTCTGTAAACTTCATTGCCTCCATCCTAGGATCAAGAGGTCCCCTGACTTACGGGAGAGATCTGGCGCTCCTCAACGGCCGCAATCGCAACGGGTGCCGGGGCTGGTTCGCGCTTCTTCACCTCGCCGCATTGCTCCGTGCACAATTGTCGCGCATGGCCGTCAAAGATGCCGAGCGCCTGCATGCAGGCCTCAACACACTACCGCAATGGCTGTCAGACATGGTTCAGTGTTCTTTCTTACAGGGCAGACATACAGGGGAAACCTGGCGACTCTCAATTGGGACGGGACCAGCCGCTGCGGCCACAGCCACGAGGGTAGTCAAAATGGCTGCCGGTGTAAGATACATAGTGGAAGTAGGATAATTGCCGGAGACTGAGGCTGGTGCCTGTCGATTTGAGGTTTGGTGTCGGGAAGTCTCTCTCGCGGAGTGAGGGGCACTTCATTTATACACCTTCACTGTGCCGTAAATACTTCGGACTCTTCAAAACCTCGACCTTGATAAGGGAGAGGCAGAACACTTGGCGTAAGTATGACAACATGGGGGAATGCCCTATAGCAATCGCAGGATTGGTCTTCCTGGCAGCCTCGAGATCCCATAGGATCTGCCAAGCCGACCGCACTAAGCATCAGCACCTTTCCAGATTCCTAGATGGGTTGCAATATGCGGAATTGACAAGACCTTCTAGGCTAAATCTCTCCGCCTTCCTTTCGCGACCTAGAGCCTCGGACTAGACCCAATGTCTGAGACGTCCATCGCCATAATTGAGCTAGCTCCACAGGCACCGGGCGTTGATGGCGCCCAGTTGAGGCAAAGCGACTCATCTTTACTGTGAAGGGGATAAGGGTCACTACCAAATACTTGTCAAACTAACCTTTTGCGAGCTTCGCAGTGAGACATTTGGCAAGATCGACAGAAATCCCACATTCTTCCAGTGCTGCACATGGCACACAGCATTCTTGACGAGGAGATGTTGCCACATTTTGCGACTATCAAATGCATGAGGATCCGACCCGAACAGGCAGAGCGATCCAGTGACACAGAGTGCCTGGGCATCATACTTGCATGTTCCAATTGGCTGGGTAGTCTGACGGTGCGTCTTCCTCGGGAGGTCCAGTTGTTGTTGTTGTTGTATTTAACACCATGGCGGCAAGGGCGAAGCCCTTGCGGCAGACCTCCTGAGGGGTATGTGGTGTGGAGAGCCGCAGGCTCAGACTACCTACTCTACAGTATACAACCCTTGCCCACGTCCTCCAAATCTTGCCTATTAGCTATTATGCGTTCAATTTATTCCTAGATCCCGTTGGTTCCTCTAGTTCCTTTGTTTTTTATTTGGTCCCTTTAATAAGGTAGGATGGTTATTTTTAGGCTTAACCAGAAGTTAACCCCTAATAATATGAGTAAATCTTTTAGAAGAAGTTTATTATACGTAGGAAGGCCTTAAAACTTTTAGGATTAGTGATTAACCCCTTAAAATATTACTTAAGCGATCTCATAGGTCCTATGGGTTTTAGTGAATTAGAAGGGTAGAGGGTATGCTACTATTACCTCCTTATTAGGGTTTTTTTAGTAATAAATTAAATAATCTATATCTTTTACTTTACTGTAAAAATAAGTAAATAGGGCTTTATTATAATTCGAGTATTAATGGTATTATTCGAAGTCTCCGTGGCCTAATTGAGCTACTAGGAGGTGGTATAGGGTAGCCCGTGGAAGGGCTAGTTCAGGGGGGCTAGATAGGGTGGCCTCGAATCCCAGTTGGACGTATCGGTCTGTTACCTCCTTACGTTACCATTGTATATATTAGGCCCATATTTAGCTTTTGGTGAGCTATTTAATCCCTACTAGGGTTATTAGTTGGCTTAAGGGCACTGGGAGTGTTATGCCCTGTTTAGCTAGGTGGTCTACTTCTTCGTTACCTTTTATCCCCTAATACCCTGGGGCCTAGTAGGTGTATATATTATATATCTTAACCACCTCGTAAATCTCTAAAAAGGCTACTTATAAGGAGTCTAAAGCTTCACCCCGTATCCCCTGGATAATACTAGTATTATTAATATAAATGTGGATAAGCTGGCCTTGGGATATAAGGAGGGCCCACCAGAGCCCTACCCTCGCCCCTTCAACTTCTCTATTAAACACTTCTACTAAGCTAAGTTGGCCATAACCCTTGGTTATACGTTTTTTACCTCGGTAAATAATAAACTTATACTTAGTGGCTCTATTAGACGCCTTAGAGCTATCTAAGTAGACAACTATATAGGTATCTAGGACAGGTTTTAGCTAGTTCTAAAAGGCTTTAGTAGCCTCCTTTTTGTTTATAGGATTATCGGGTTTTATGACCCTGGGAGGTATTATGGTTGAAGTATTAATGGCCTTGGGGCCTTTAAGACGAGGCTTGTTGTCCGTTGAAGCCGTGTTTACTGCCTCCTTTGTTGCGAGAGCCTTAGGACTAATGGGTATTGTTGGTCGACCTTTTGTAATCGTATTATAAAGAGTAAGCGTGCCCCTTCCAAAGCCACTTTCCTAATAAGCAGGCTGGCATCTCGGATGAGGTTATTTATTAGGGTTATTTTCTAAACTAAGAGGATAACTTAGGCCACTTTTATAATAATTTTATTAACCTTCTAAATAAGGCCCTTTTAGCTTATATTAATAATCCCTCCCTAAGGGGAGGCTTTATTACTTAGAGCTGGCTTGGTTAGCCACCTAAAATAGGTTTCGGCTCCGTATAAGGCTATTAAGAGGACATAGGTGATAACCACCTTCTATATAACAATTACTAGGATCCCTCCTTTTATGTTTATTAGGTGCCCCAGATGCTGGGATGCCTTCTTCACTATAGCCACCCTTGTTTTAACATAGTATTAGAAAAAGAGTCTTTTATCGAACTAAACCCCTAGCCAACGGATCAGCTTGACCAAGGCTTTGATTTTAAGGTCTCTAGTTTTGATCCTAGGTAGGTCTTTTAGTTACTTATGTTTCCTAGTAAAGTGGATAGTTTTATATTTACCTGGGTTAAAGAAGACCTTATTATCGGTACTCTAATTTAGAATTTAGGTAACTTATTAATTTAAGGATATAGTATTGTCCTTAAGGGATAGGCCGGTAATTAAAAGGCCTATATCGTTTATATATCTAAACCAAAGCTTTAGGTCTTTGGCTAAGATATCGGAAATATAAAGTAAGAAGATAATAGCTGATAATAGGGAGCCCTAAGGTAGCTCATAGGTTAAAGGGAAATCCTCTATTATTATCTCTTTGAACTTAACCCTAGTAACACAATTTAACACAAAGGTATAAATCAGCCTAATCAGGCTATTAGGCTAACCCTGTTACCGTAATCGGATAATAAGGCGATTCTAAAAAACAGAGTCAAAGACCCCCTTCACATCCATTATCGTTAATATAACTATAAGCCCCTTATCGAGGGCCTATTCGATATCGTATATAAAACAGGTTATTAGGTTAATAGCTGCCCTACCTATTAGGGCCCTTATTTGCTATGGGCTGGCCACCCCTTCTAGGATAGTGAAGTAGGTTATTCTCCTAGTTATTAGTTTTTTAAGCCCCTTACCTAGGTAAGATAAGAGGGTTATCGGTCTCTAGGATCCAGCTTTTAAAAAGTTAGTCTTTCTAAGCTTTTAAATTATAATAACCTTTACTCTATAAAATAGCTAGGGGAAATAACCGGCCTTAATGCATACCTAGAATAGTAGCCTAATAAGCTCAGCTATAAGGTCCCAGTAAACCTTAAGTAGTTTTATAGTAATTCAGTTAATACTAGGGGTTATAGTGTTTATTAGGGTAATTACCCTTACTTCCTCTTAACTAATCGTAGCCTGCTAGGTTATTTGTCGTTTTGGGACCGTGGCCACATCGAAGGGGTCCCCAGGTAGGTCATCCATGTCATTAAACCTCTCCAGTAGGGCCCTCCATAAGGCCTGGGCCTTGTCCTGGTTATCGTTATGTATTTAACCCTTAACTATTCAGGGGGGGCTTTAACTATTAGTCTAGTCTTATACTAACCCATTATTTTATAAAAGTCTTGATCGGATATAGCCTCTTCGATCTTAGTAGCCTAATAAGCCCGTTTAGCTTTTCTAATTATTTTTAAAAAAAAAACCTTTTATTTTTTAAGAATGAGGGGTAGTAAGGCCGAGGTCGGCTCTGGTTCCCGTGCTTATTGGATACGGGCCTTAAGGTAGGTTTAGTGGGTTTTAGAGTACTCTTTTATTCACCAGGGGGCCCACTTTCCCCAGCTTTATCATCTTTTCCCTATTACTTAGATAATTATTAAGAGTAGGCTAATAATCCGGTTAACCTAGGTGTTTAACTTAGCTAGGGTGGGTAAATCCTTAAGGGTAAGTAAAGTTGAGGCCCCTACCCTAATTAGGTCTTTAAGCTAAGGAAGGGCTGAATTTGGGACCGATATTAGCCCTAATTAGTATGTTTATTATTGTTTATTATTATTAAGGGGGATAATAGTTATAATAAGCTAGTAATTAGCTCCTGGATATAGGTATGGATAGGGTCCTATGTATACGAGGGGGATATTTAAAAAAGTTAAGTTAAGGATGTGATCATGGGTGTGGGTTAGAGCCCCTACTTCTCTAATGAAGGAGAGGTTATAGTTGTCAACTTAGTTAGCTAGATCGTCTCCCCTATTACGGCTAACGGATCCGGGTTTCTAAGAAAAATAATAAACATTAAAGTCCCCAGCTATTAGGGTTCTTCCTAATAATTAGTATCCTAAGAGATTAATAGTTGTGTGGTTATTAGGATCACTTAGTGGTTTATATATATTAATAATTATAGTATTATTAATTTTTAGTTATAGGATATCACTGGTCTAGATGGGCCTCTGTTGTTATACTTAAAGCCTTATCCCTTTCCGTATATAAGTTATTGCCCTGGGCCTTATTTCCCTACTATTCCAGAAATCCACTAAAATATATTAGCTAAGTCCCCATCACCTAGGTATACGATCAATCCTTAGGAAGGGGTCCTAATGTATAAGCACTTAGAGCCAGGTTGTTAGCCCTGATCAGGAGGGGAGTCCTGGGGTTATTAAGTGCTACTCTGGGTGTTGGTCTAGTTGATACTATCACAGGCCTCGGAGGCCTTTCACCCAACCTTCCGAATCCGTCCATATTCCTTTCGGCCTAAGAGGGTAAAATAACCATTAACCATTAGGGGCCTAATTGAACAATTTATATAACCAGCTTAGAAGGGCCCTAAGTAGTTAATACACTTCGGCTTAGTTATACAGGGCTTAATTTTATGGGAGTTTAAGGGTTTACCGTAGTTGTTATAGAGTGGCTACTAGTTATAATACCGGTTTATGTGGTATCCCTAGTTATTAGGGTTATACCTAAATAAGGGCCTCTTTTCTCTAATAAACTAGGCCTTGTTACTCTAGTTAAATAATTTAAAAGGTAGTACTTTAATTATAAAAGAGATAACCTAAGTAACTTTGTTTATAATAGGGTTTAGGCTAAGGTGGGATTACCGGGCTAGGACTGGCTCATAACCAGTTTAGGCGATAACCTCCTCCCTATCAGGGTTAATATATTAATACTTTCCCCATCTAGGCTTTGGAACTTAGATGAGCAACGTGGGACGGCGTATATGAACTATTTTATAGGGGTTTTTACTTTAAAAGCCCCTAAATAATTTATTAACTTTTATTTATTTCTAAGAAGGTTTTATTAGATTAGTTTATTTAGGGGCTTTAAGGAGTATTTAGTTGAGATGTAGTAAATGTGTAGGATATCTCCTAGTTATAGGCCAAGGGCCTAGTAAACTATACAGTGTAGGGCGAAAGGGGCGTTTTCCTGGGTAGTATCCAGGCTTTTCTCGGGGATATAAACAAAAACCCGGAGGTCTTCTAACTGAGCTTGGGCTTATGGGCGAGTAGGGGCTTAGTTTTAGGCTGGGGTAGAAGCCGGGGTTAAAAATAGGGTTAGGGTTAGGGCTAATATTATAATAGTAACCTATTTCTGAGTTAAAATTAAAGTAACTTTGTTATTTATTAACTTCTTGTCGCAAGCATACTGGGCCACCAAGACGCCTGGGAGCTGTGCTCAGCTGAGTCAGCACTCACGTGACGTCCTGGCCCCCGAGCCGGCCTATTTATTCTGCCGGACGCACCCACCAGATAGTGAATAGACCAAGCCTTCTTCTCCTACTTAACCTCGTACGCGCGTGCGAACTCGCCACACTTCTTTAAAGTTTAAATCACATAAGTTGTCGCCTCTTTTATAATCTACTTTTTTAGCCCCTTAAAACTAGAGACCACATTGTTAATAGACTGAGTAATAGTTAAAAAGACATCCTTTCGGTCCTTATAGCGTCTGGTTTGTTCATCGAAGGCGGCTAGGATAGATCCAGTGGCCACCCCACTTATGTTTAAGGGCCCCTTTGCCGTAGAGGGGGTTGTATTAGGAGTGTTGGGCTGGCTTCCCCTAAGGTTAGGCCGGAATGGCTGGGCCTTAGTATTATGGTGGTGCTTTGCCCTTAAAGTAGGGGTTAGCTTCGGAGGTGACCTAAAGCCCCGATTAGGGCTGGCTGGGGGGGCCGGCTATAGTTTAGTGCTCGCCGGAGGTTGTAAAGCTATTGTAGGAGGGCTCCGGGAAGGAGAGGTAAAGACTTTTCAACTATTAAGGATTTTGATGGTATATTACCTATTTTATTAACAGTGGGTGCCAAGAAAAATTAGGCCAGAGGGAAGTTGCTTGGGAGGTCCAGGAATCCTACACTCTCTAAATGAGACACGAAGGGGTGCAAGCCAAGCCGTCAGCATCCAGACAAACTTAAGTATGACAGCTCTGATTATGGGTAGTTAGGGGGGAAGAAGTATGAGTCGGATTAGATTCGGGATTGTCGCGGCACACCAATCGAAGAGAATAACTACCCTTAAGAATCAATCAGGAGGCCTGAGCACCAGAGCAAGAGTTAAAGATGAGTTTGCGCCGGAGTCGTGACTCGTCCACGAGATGGTAACTGTTAGCGGACTGTCTATCCGCCTTCCTGCAATTGAAAACTCAAAGTCAGGACATATACACGCAGAAATGCCCCTTGTTACAAACCTTCCACGATTATCAGACGGTTCTCTCCCATTGCCTGGGGCATTCGGACTCGCCTTTCAGCCGTTGAAACGTTCAAGAAGACAAGCAAAACTTGAAGTTTGCCCATGCTGTAGCAATCCAAAGGTCTCTGGATAACAGATGAGACCTTGCTACACGTGAAAGCCACGCGTCTTCGCGACTTCGCCCGACCTTCAAGGGTAAGCGCGCGATTCAGCCGCTCCATCTCACTCGTCAGGCGTTGACAATAGACTTTCAGTCGTGAACACAATCCTTGGAGTCTCCCTGGGTATTTAATGAGGGCTGTTATGAAAACTTTGCCAGACTCCCCTGGGCAGTTCCAGGCTGAGAGAGAACTTCAGACGGCGTTTGTGCACGTGTGGGGAGGAACAGGGTTTGGAGTAAATTCCATCCCAACACATGCATCTGCGAGTGCCTGAAGTCCACCGGCCGGCAAGTTTGTCTCGTAATCGGCAAAAATCTCCTTTATGCCCGCAACAAGGCTCGTCGAAATTGCTTTCCACTCGGCCGGCAGTTGATTGCAGACCCGGGCCGGTCTCTCCGTCCGATCCGATCCATGCTTCGTGGGTCTGCGAGACTGAGAGATTGGTTTCGTCGACGGCGGACTACAACTCGTTTCGGGTTGCAAGCCCTTGTAGGAACAGTCATCTAAATGACTCGCTTGATCTCATCTACCATTTAACTTCGATCCCCGGGCAGAAACAATCCTACGCCGTCTCACACTAGCTCTACCGCTCGCGGGTTACTCCGCACCAAGAAATCTTCAGATCTCTATGGGGCGCTTCATCGAGCCCGTAGCCGATGCGGCTGGTTTTCGGGTACGGGAAGAGGGCGGGCATCGGTGCGAACGTCAGGAATACCCAGACGTTCATTGATATATGAGTGGGCCGGCACCGTACCTCGGCTCTATTCCCTCTAACAGCAGATTAATTCGTGTTTTATAATCACCGACATCACGGAGAACATCTGCTTCTCCAAAGCTACTAGGCGATCATGAAACAAATGACACTCGGCGTCGTAGTTGGGCTAGTCTATCTAGCCACAACAGTCTCAACCACGGCCCTGGATGTCGTTCCTTCGAATGCGACATCACCGGCAGCCACCGGTCCCGCTGCCGGTGCTACTCAGCCAATGATTCCTCCTCTACCTCAGTGCGCCGTAAGTAGCAAGTGTTTATGTGGGATTCACGGGGTAGCATTCCGATCTCACATCCCTCTCCAACAGGCAAATTGTACGGCGGCGGAGATACCGAAATCAACATGCCAACCGACTGACTTTGCATGCATCTGCACAAACCAGCAACTTAACATGGCTATCGGAGCATGCATAGTACAGAATTGTACCGTTATCGAGTCTCTTCGTAAGTGTGGCTGCGTCAGCATCGGCTGCTCGATAACCTCCGATGCCCGCTTCGATCACTAATCACCATATGCCCAACAGAAGCACAAAAGTATCAGAAAGTATCGTGCGGAGCACCTGTTCGTCGGAATACTGACCAGCCCCCAATCACATGGACACTGTTCGGGTTGTCTTTCATGGCCGTGGGCGCCAGGCTGGTGTCCAAGGTCCCTTCGCTACACCCGGCCTTTTCCCTTGGCTGGGACGATGCCATAATCCTTACATCCATGGTACGTTGCCTTGTTGAAGATCCACTCCTGTGGCTTGGTTTGACAAGATGGTAGTTGGCTCTGGTGGGCGCAGATATCGGGTCTCAAGTTCGTACGTAAACCCTTAGCTCGACGTTTCGGGTGGAATAGCTTACCGAGAGTTTCTCGAACAGTTGTCGGCCTCGGCTTGGGTCAGGACATTTGGATGCTGGATGCCGATAACATCACCCAAATCCTTCTCGTAAGTTGCTACTCGGCTTCAAGTTTCCGTCATCGACGAGGCTTTGCTGACGTTTCAAGGGCTTTTTCATAGAAGAGATCCTCTATTCCTACGTCGTGGCGATAACCAAGCTATCAATCATCATTTTCTACCTGAGACTCTTCTCCGAGACATGGTTTCGCAAAGTATGCTACGCCATACTGACTATTACCATCACGTACGGGATTGGACAAATTCTGGCCGTCATCCTCGTCTGCACGCCTGTCCAGTACAACTGGACACAGTGGGACCGACTGCATGAAGGAACGGTAGGTTCATCTAGATCCGATCAAGAGCCCCTGCCATTTAATACTATTGTTGTGTATACTAATGCCTAAGCTTCCGTGACCAGTGTGGGAAACAAGACGTCATGGCTTTCACCAACGGAGGTATTAACATCGCCATCGACTTTGCTCTATTCGTTCTACCAGTAACCCAGTTGTAGGTCTTGTCCAAAAGCTTTGGAATCAGAGTTCAGAAACCATTGTCATTGCTAATGTTGCAACCACTATCAGCATCACAGTCTCTTGGACTCTCAAGAAGAAAATCGGAGTGAGTTTGATTTTCTTGGTTGGGCTGTTGTGAGTAGACTCCAAAGGCCGCGAAAGTTCCACTGAAAGACATGCTCAACTCAATTAACGATAGTGTCACGGTTTCAAGCTGCATACGCATGGCCACCGTAGCCAAGTTTGGTGGAACCCAGAACCTCACGTGTAAGTGACAAGACATCCCTTGCAAAACAACCACTAACGGATGTTGGGATTATGAAGTCGACTACAAAGAACTCTCCATATGGTCGTTGATAGAAATGCACGTCAGCGTCATCTGCGCCTGCATGCCGGGAATGACGGCATTCATCCGGCGCCTCAAACCGCGACTTCAATGCCAGAGACCCGACGTTGATATGGACCAGCCCCCGAGAAACCAGCCAAGAACGGGCCGAGACGTAATTCGTCGCATCCGGGAGACCCTGACCCGAATCACCGCCCCACGAGACAGCGGCGAAGGCTCTGCTTGGAAGAAGTCCAAGGCGACCACGAAGAGCACAGTGACGGGAACCATGCCGAGCGTGGTGGATCCAGAAGCCCCGGAATATCGGGATTATATCGTCTACGCGCCGTATGGCGAGAGTGAAAATAAAGGGATCCAGATGAATGACCTTGACAGAAGCAAAGCGGTGGCGGGAGCGAGTTCCAGCGTACGAGAGATCACGGAGCGTAACAGTCAATAATGGCTTGAGGGAACGGAACCAATCTATTATTTTGGTCTAGTGTGCCTGTTCACTACCTTTCAGGGCAAGTGAGACCATCACGATGCTTGAGGCCTGCCAGGTTTGTCCCGAAACCACCCCTTGGGTTGTCTCCCTTTAGACGCTCGTTTGCCTGCCAGCGTTGGGGAAAGACATGGCCGCGGCACGTCCCAGACGCACCGAGTGGCCCGTGATGTTGGGGTCGGGTCCCAAGAAGTTGCTGGGGAAACCAACATCGAACGGCTTAACACTCTCCAGGAACTCGATCTGCTCGTCGGTGAGCTTGATCTTGAGGGCCTCGACGTTGCTCTTCAAGTGCTCGACCTTGCGGCCTCCAACGATAGGGAAGACGTTGGGCGCCTTGCTGCGGACGTACGCGAGCGCTATGGCCGTCACGCTCTCGGTGCCGTGCTCCTCGGCGACCTTGGCGAGCGCCTCGCTGATCTTAACCTCCATCTCGGTCTGCTCGCCGGTGCTGACGAACGACCGCAGGCCCTCGCCGGCCTTCCTGCGCTCCTCGATGGCCTTTTTGGTCTGGAACTTGCCCGAGCCCAGCACGTCCCACGGGCAGAGCGCCATGCCGAACATGCGCGCCATGGGCAGGATGTCGCGCTCGAAGTCGCGGTGCATCACGCTCCATCGGCCCTGGTACACGCTGAAGGGCGTCTTGCCGTGGTCCACGGCGTAGGTGTTGGCCGCGCTGACGACCCAGGCCGGCGTGTCGGAGATGCCGAGGTACAGGACCTTGCCCTGCTCGACGAGGATGTGGAGCGAGTCCATGATCTCCTTGATGGAGGTTGTGTAGTCCCACCAGTGCAGATAGAGGATGTCGATGTAGTCGGTCTTCAACTTTTCCAGGGACGCCTTGACACTCGTGTGCAGACTCCGGCGGTGGTTTCCCATGAAGTTCCCTGTATTCCCTTTTCCATAGCGATGGTTTTGGTAATCGGAGGTGTATTTTGTCGCGATGACCATCCGATCCCTGTTACCTCGCTTCTCCATCCACTCGCCAATCCACTTTTCGCTCTCCTCGTCCTGGTAGTTGTTTGCGGTGTCGATGAAGTTGCCGCCCGACTCGAAATACGCGTCCAGAAGCTTGAAAGATTGCTCCTTGTTCATCGCACCCATAGCATCTTTCCAGGCCTCGCCAATCGACATGGCACCAAGCGCAAGTGGTGAGACGCGGATACCCGCCGTCGACGAGAGCACGCGGAGTCTGCCCAGCTCGGTGGGCGGCTCAGGTGCGGGGGCCAGGAAGTTCGACATGTTTGCTGGTATTATGTCTTGGCAGATTTGAAAATGCGGTTCGTTGCTCCTCGTGGACGTTGCTGTGACGGGTAGTTGGTCCAATTCAAGAGTCAGTGTTGTCGGTTGTTCGTGACTCTTATATAGTGGCTCCAGCGAGGCGGTGACTCAACCAAGTGAGGGGCAGCGGTTGTAGACGGCTCCACGCATCGTCGCCAGGATGCCGGAAATACCTGCCGGATTTTAGGAGAGTTTCAAGGGCGCGATGGCGCGAGACTGAGGCCAGTGCTATGCGAGATGCAGCGTCGATGCGGGGTCTCGTCGTGACCATGACGTAGCGGGCGACCGCCGTCGGATTCGGTTCGACGACCCAAACTCAAACACTGACTTTTGTCATCGGGCATAAGCAGACCCTGGATCGGGGATATCCACGGTAGACAAGACGGAAGTCACCTTCGCCGAAGGATTCGATCGGCTCTGATGCAGATTACGGGCGGCCGCCGTGTTGCGGACCGGAAAGAAGCCGGAGTTAGCCCCGCAAACTCCGGGCCGGGGTGTCAGCATCGGATCCGGGATTCCGGACGGACGAATAATAAAGAGGTCTGGGGTTGCATCAAAACGCATTGTGCTCATGCCAATCGTTCGGAAAACAACGGTTGGTCGAAAAGAGTCTCACGTACTTCTCAGAAAGACTTCGGAGGCACGTTTCCGCCGCTTCGAGCTAGATCATGCCGGTGCTTCAAGCAACTTCTTCAGTGCTAACCTCGAGGTTCTGATGATAAGTCTTCGGCTCCCTATTTCTTGGCCTTCTTGAGTTGCTTCACCAACTTGTTGATATGGATGATCATCTCCCGCGCCTGAGGATACGTCTTTCTCTTGCCCGTTTCGAAGTACCTGAAGGCATGCGCAGTCTCAACACCATGGTTGATCAGGTAACAGATGTACGGGTCTTGGAACCAGTTCCACCACCCCCGCCACCCCCAGCCGAGGTTCTCCTCAATGCCCGTGCCGGCGGCCTTGTGCAGGAAACCCTGGAACTCCCACTGCTTGACGGCTCCCACGTCCGTCCTCTTCTCCTGGTAATACCGGCCCGCAATCCACTGCTGGTGTTGGTCAATCGTCCGCTCCATCTCGGACCGAGAAGGGATCATGTCCGCGCTGACGCCACGCCAGATGTTGCTTATCGCCATGGACGTGACGTCTGAAAAGGAGAAGCCGTTGTTCTTGCCGAACGTCGAGTATGAAAGGATGGCGATGCTGTCTGCATGAGCGGGTGAGAATATGTTCATGTAAAGCCGAGCGATGGGACGACCTTCATACGGGTGTCCGGCCGCATCGGCCTTGGGCTTGCTCATCTCAACGAACGGCACCAGACTGAAATCCGCCCAGTAGCCCGTGCAGCAGATCACCGCGTCCACGTCGTGAATGACGGTCCCGTCGCCGAACTCGATCGACTTGCCTCCGAGAAAGCGCTTTATATCGTGTAGAGAGGTCACCTTCCCCTCGCGGAGGAGGTCCAAGACAACGTCCATGCAACCCGCGAGGTGCAAGTTGAGCGGGGCAACTCCTTCAAAAAGCCGGTACGCGGGGTCGACCTCGCCATATTGCCTCATCAGGAAGCCGGTTGCGAGCTTGGTGAGTCTCTTGGTCAGGCCCGGGAAGTTGCGTTGGATGAAGAATGACGCCTGTCGGCGGAAGCGGGTGATGAGGAGGTCGGTGGGGACGCCGTTGCGCCACCGGTTCGTGAGCCAGGAGCCGCTCCGGTGTGAGACGTAGAGCTGGTCCGTTTGCTTGACCATCTCCGGGAGAATGTCGCTCAGCGTGGCGCTGAGGCCGACCATGACGACTTTCTTGCCCTTGAAGTCCGCTGGGCTGGGTCCAACATGAGCATGATGACCGTGTTAGGTTGCTTGTAACGGGGAACCAAAGACCTACTTGCGGAATTGCTGGGCGTGCATCAAGGTGCCTTCATATTGTTTAGACCCTTCGTAGTTCGGCATCTTCTTCCTCGTTTGATACCCATGAGCCAAGACCACCTTGTCGAACTGCCGTACCTCAGGCGTTCCGGACTTGACCATCTCAACCTGCCATTTGGTGCCATCGCCGTTGCGAACCACTTTCTTTACGAGAGAATCGAAGACGATGTGCTTGTAAAGACCAAAATGCTCGGCATACGACTCCATATACTCCTCAAAATCGCTCTGCGATAGGAAGGGAGGGTATTCTGCCGTTGTGTTAGCCTGAATTGGACCTATGCCAGCTCGGAGGCTGCATGAGGAGCCACAGTTTGCTGCTTACTGTCTGGCATCGGAAAGTCTGTAAATCCGCAGGTATACTTGCTGATGAGCGCCGTCGTGGCTGGGGACTTTTGTCAGTGACAATCACGGACGCAGCAAAGAGGGAACGCGCACTTGGCAGCGCTGTCGTCATGCTCTTGTCGTCCGTGTACGACCAAAGGCCGCCGACGCGGCTCCTTCTCTCAAACAGCGTCGCGTCGAATCCATCTTCGAGTAAGGTCTTCAGCATAGAGATGCCAGTCGAGCCTACTCGTTGCGTCAGTCGCGGCTTCGCCAAAATTCCTTCTCATGCCAACGCGACTCACCACCGCCGACGACCGCCACGGACGGCCGATTCGTTTGATCCTTATCCATCCGGTGTCGCTTATGTGGTTGTGATTTACAGGCTGGTTGGGGTGAAGGAAGCTGCGAAGAAAACGGCCCAGAGGACCGCCGCCGCTGGCGAGCGGGACGTGTGAGCTTTGAAGTCCCGTCCGAGACCCTGGAATGCGGGCGAGGCAGGGTGATAAGTGGGCGCGTCAGCACTAACTTCTTTCCGGCGTCAGCAGTCGCGTAAGGTGGCTGCACACCAGCGGACAAGCATTTGGTATGGCGATGCTTGAATTTCTTAAGGCCATTGAAAACCGAAGGACCTTATCCTGTCTCGGAGCGCGGACTTGCGGACTTTGGTCAATCCTCCGCGCCAATCATGACGTGCCGGAACACAGGGTAATATTCAAGTGGTGCCTAGCAGCCAGTGTCAGGGGATCATCAGTCCTCACCTCGAATCCTTCCTGGCAATGCCAGGTAATGCTCCTCTAACAGCAAGAGGCGGGTGATATGCGGGTGGCGTGATTAGCGCGACTTTCCTGCCAGCCTATCCCCCCATCTCGTCGATAACGCTGCGCAGGTATGTGGCACGGCATCTTTGCCGTTAGGCACCCGGATTCAGTGCCATAGAGAGGCAGACTGGTCAGGTCGGTCTTCTGCAATCCAGATTCGCGGCTGTCGAGACGCGTCAACGGTCTTGTCTGGCAGTGCAATCACTTCAGCGGACGCACCCTCAAAAATAGCGAGCATTGACATGGCATTTCCGTAGCATATTTAGGTGCCATGCACGACCTGTCATAATGTATCCCTGGGCAGGGTTCAGACGAACAGACAAATGGACAATAAGCGGATGGATGGTGGATGATGGTCCGACAGGCACAACCATTACCAAAGTCCCAGCCGCTCTTACAGACTTTCAGTCCGTACTTAGATAGCCTATAACGACCTCTGCTCATTGGAACGCTGGAGCTAAAAAGTCGGCATGTTCATTCCAAGACCATTCCATTTGGCGTTCAGCGCTTCGTATTTTAGCGTCAATATGTTGGTCAGCTGGGATGTAAGGTAATCAGGGCAACCCGAAAAACCCATAATTACCAAAAAGAGGAAACAATCAGATCTACTCCTAATTTCACGCTAAGATATCCGTGGATGCCTTAACAACGTCAAATGGATACCGACGAAGTCCCGTATTAAAGAATCCGGCTCCGCTGGTGGGCCCCAAGACGCGAATAGCTTGCGGCAGAGTTCATTTCACGGGTCTCCTTTTCCTCTGTTTTCTTTTTCACGAATCTTGGAGCTTGCACGTCGTCATTGATAGCTTCTGGTATTGGCTTTCAATAGTACCAACAGGTGTGGTAAATCAACTAACAAAAACACGGGTATACATGCATCATCAAACCCATTTTACTGTGCCATGGCCTGCTCCTTATCGATGGCCGTCTTCACGGCTTCGGCCCTAACCGTCGCTTCGGGGGTATATTCCTTGAACTTGCGAGCAGGGACGTTCTTCATGAACATCTCGTCCAACTCCTCGTAGGTCCTTCCAGCCGTCTCGGGCAGATTGAACCACAGGTGCACCAACGAAATGACGGACAGACCGCCAAAGATGAAAGCCAGCTTGGCGCCGAGGTTCAGCTGGTCAGGGTTGAAAAGGTAGGGCAGAACGAAGCTCCACATGGTCGTCAGGGCGTTCTGGAGGGCAAGACCGATAGCGATGGTCTTGATACGGAGACGCGAGGTGGCCACCTCAGCGAGGATGGTGTACGCGGTCGCACCGATCGTGACGTTGTACCACCAGCAGTAGAGGAGAATCAGGCCCACAGTGCCCTTGTTCGTCGCCAGCGTTCCGGGAAGAGCGAGGCCACCGGTGACGAGCAAGATAACGGTGAGAATCGCAAGGCCGCCAACGGTCAGGGTACGACGTCCCATCTTGTCAACCAGGTACCACGACATAACGTTGCCGATAACCGAAATGACCTGCTGGACGATCTGAAGCTTGAAGCTTTCGGTGGTGCTGTATCCGGCGAGCTGCATATAGTATGTCGAGTACGAAGCAGCAAAGGTAATGCCGGAGAGAGACTGGATAAGGAGCGGGGAAATGCTGATGATGGTGCGTCTCAGGTTCGACTTGCGGAAGCACTCGAGGTAGCTGGCGCCGGCAGTCTCGCTCTGGACCTGCTCCAGTGTCTGGTGGATCACTGCAAGTCTGACCCTGCCCTCATCGCCGGGGTGTCCGAGCTTCGCGAGACTCTTGAGGGCCTGGTCGTTCTTCTCCTTCATAGCCAGGTACCACGGGCTCTCGGGCATGAACCAAATTCCACAGGTTGCGATGGCAGCGAATCCGTATTGGCCGCAGAAGACTGCGCGGTAGGCCCAGCGGCTGTTGAGAGAACCTGTCTCGTTGATGATGACGGCAACAATCAGGGGGCCGAGAGTGTACGACAGAGCCGAAAGACAGGTAAAGAGACCGCGGAGAGCAAGGGGTGTGATCTGGTAGTTGCAGGTTAGTCCCAAATGCAACCAAGTCGCGTTGAACCCTCTTAGTACATACCTCTCCGATGTAGGTGACGGTGACCGAGGAAAGAGCACCGATGGCGAAACCGTTGACGAACTTGCCGCCAAAGAAGAGCTCGTTTGTGGTTGCAACAAACTCCATGGTGATTCCGACGAAGGAGAAACACAAGGCAATCATGATGACGGTTCGTCGGCCGAGCATATCCGCAAGGTTACCGCTGCCAAGAGCACCGATCACAGCACTGAGAAAAGTAACTGTCAGCATCCCATTGCAACGCAACCATGGAGGTCTTCAGAGGAAACTTACGAGGCAACAGGCGCGCCGTTGAATGCAGATTGCCATTTCGCGTCCAAGACATAGTCGCCCTCGTAGAAGTGGCCAAAGTCCTTGCGGAACTCGGGGATACTCAGGATGCTACCACCAGCCTGGTTTTCGAAGGCCAGGACTAGGACGCACCACACGGCGTAGACGCACCAGAAGGACGCCTTGGGGTACTTCTTGAAGGACTCCCATTTTCCGAGCTCGTGCTCCTCCGCGTTACCCAGGTTGGCGAGTTGCGCCTGGGCCTCGCCGGGGTGCTCGAGGTGATCGGTGTTGTTCTTTTCCGTGTCGACCATTGTGAAAACTTTTTGCAACAAAAGCACAAAATCAAAGGTCAATTCCCAGGTATTTGGCTGCTGGGAAGGATTAAAAAGAGTTATCGACTTCAGGGGGGGGGGTTGTAAAGACTGAAGCCAACAGACGCGCCAAGGTGCAGACACGAGGCAGAGTTGCACTGTCCAGGGCCCTGACAAGTCTTTATAAGGCAACCCCCACGACTCGTACTTACGATGCCATCCGATGGCCCACGCCGACATCATGGAACGGTCACCCTATTCTGGAACCGCTGGGGAAGGATTTCGAGTGGATCTGGGGTGTTGCCAGCATGATCTGGGGATGCCTGCGGGGCCCCGATCAGAAGTCGGAGCATGGAGAGTGTGGGTGGCTCGAGTCAGTGACGGTCAGACCAATATCCACTTACTGCATAGTAGAAGCCCGAGGAGGTGCCTCTGGTTTCCCCATCCAGGAGGTTTAACCCCCGCGCGAGGACCGGTCGGTCCTGGCTCAGGAGAAATTTGACGTGTCTCGTGCGTCGCACCAGTCCGTGAATCCCGGCTATTCCCGGGTTCGCGAGCGCGAACTCGTGGCTCTGCAAAGAGGCGGTGGAGGCGCGAGAGTGGGCTGCTCCGGGTTGGTCCGGTTTCTCTGTCCAAGATGGTCTCTGGCAGGTTCAATGTTGGCTTCGGTCAGGGCGAGACGGCGCCGCACACCGCAAACCGATTACGCACTCGCGTTGGCCTCTCTCCGACGTTCATCCGTGTGATCCTTGCCCATCCCGCGTGGCAGGAAACGGTGGGTGGTTAGAATTTCCTCATTTGGCGTAAGCCAACGCCGCGTGATATTGGCTGCCTTTGTTTACTGTGCCTTGCATGTTTCCAGGCCAAGGATCTGATTGATGCTTGGAGTTGATCGAAAATGATGATCACAGATGATCAATCGCGGCTGGGCATCCATATTCAGTAACCAGGAGACCAGGGCCGCAGCATGCTCAACACCATTGATCGCAACCTTACACCTCTGAAGCAGAAACTGCCTCAATCACTCACAAACATCAATTGAGTGAAGCTATTCGTGTTCGCGACCATCAGTCCGAAATGACGCAACCCCGGACCGAGGTCTTGGGAAATTGACCCTGGAGATTTCGTTCTCCACACGAGTCGCGCGGGCGCTTGACAAACCCCAAACTGGACAAGCTCAAGCTCCAGAACTACGGGATGCGGGGTTGACACCCTGGAGAATATTTAGCAACACCGGAATCCGGCCGAGGCTACCACGCGATGATTCGGGCCTTGGGGTCTGGCCCAAACAAGGAAATCGTTAGCATACCACTTCCAAAGACACGTTGGGCGCCGGAATCTCGGCATACAAAGGGGCGCATTGCTTTGCAGGGCCGCATCGTCGAGGTTCGTCACCTCATTTCGAGATCAGGTGCCCAGCTGAAACCACCCTTGGCAAACGCCGTTGGGACCATCTCGTAACCTCATTTTTGTTGCCTCACTTCCCTCCCCTTCCCCCCTACCTCGCCAGACGTCACGCCCGTGCAGGTTTGCCCGACACAGGACCAACAACCAACAGACACCATGGCGCAAACCACCAGGCTGCAGACCTTCCCCAACAGCCCGAGGGTGTTCATCCTCACGGACATCTCGAACGAGCCCGACGACGCCGAGTCGTTCGTCCGCTACCTCCTCTACTCCAACCAGTTCCGCACCGAGGGCGTCGTGGCCGTCTCGTCAACATGGATGAAGACCAAGGTCTGCCCCCAGGACATCCACAAGATCCTCGACGCCTATGCCGGCGCCGTCGACAACCTCAACAAGCACACGCACCCCGACTACCCGTATCCCTCGGCGGACAGTCTCCGAGCCCTTGTCAAGTCGGGCCCACCGGTACGCGAGAGCCCAGCCCCCCTTTTCCCGGACGTTTTCGTGGAAGAAAAAATAAAGGCTTCCATGGCCGGGATATCGGAATATTGCTAACCCCCTAATGTCCAGGTCTATGGTATGCAAGGCGTGGGAGCGGATAAGCCTTTGACCGATGGCACACAGCTCCTCCTCGAGAGAATCGAGGCCCCTTCAGAAGACCCCCTGTGGGTGCTGGTCTGGGGCGGCACCAATGTCCTCGCCCAGGCCCTCCTAACCATCCGCGACAAGTACTCCCCCGAAGAGGCGGCCAAGTTGCGGTCGAAGCTGAGGGTGTACACCATCTCGGACCAGGACGACACCTCGGCATGGATCCGCACGCAGTTCCCCGATATCTTCTACATCTCCTCCGTCCACGGCTGGAACCAGTACGGTCTGGCCGCCTGGACAGGTATCTCGGGTGACAAGTACTACGGCTTCGACCAGGGCGGCCCCGACTTCACAAAGGTCTCGAAGCAGTGGATCAAGGAGAATATCCAGATCGGGCCTCTGGGCTCGGCCTACCCCGACTACCTCTTTATCCCCGAGGGCGACACCCCGACCTTCCTGTACCTCATCCAGAATGGCCTCGGCGACCGTGAGCACCCGGACTACGGCTCCTGGGGCGGCCGCTACGCCCTCACGGACGCGAGCGACGCGGGCCAGCGCAGCAGGCACTACAGCGACATGTCCGACTCGGTCCTCGGCGCCGACGGCAAGACCTACCGCTCCAACCAGGCCACCATCTGGCGCTGGCGCGACACCTTCCAGAACGACTTCGCCGCGCGTATGCAGTGGTCCCTCAACCCGGACGCGGCGTCGACGAACCACCACCCCATTGTCGTCGTCAACGGCTCCCAGGGACTGGAGCCGCTGTACTTCGAGACCGAGGCGGGCGAGACGATCGAGCTTGACGCGTCGCAGACGTACGACCCCGATGGTGATAGCTTGACGTTCAAGTGGTGGCAGTACCGCGAGCCTAGCGCTTCGCAGTGGCTTGTGCAGTTTGAGGTCGCGCACCTTGAGGTCGAGAAGCTGGATGCCGAGGGCCGAAAGGTGAGGGTTAAGACGCCGGGTCCGGAGAAGTCGTGTTTGGAGTTGATTAGCCAGAAGCCCAAGGCCAAGGGCCAGCTGCTGCATCTGATTTTGGAGGTGACTGACAGCGGGACGCCGGCGCTGACGAGCTACCGCCGCGTGCTGATCCAGGCCACGAACAAGGATCTGCGGGGTGGCAAGGAGGGAGGTGATGAGAAGGTCGAGGCTATTGGCGATGCCATGAAGGAGTTTACCGGCTAAGACTTATGATTGATGAAAGAATGAAATAACAAAAGTGTAACATGATGAACGACTTGCACCATTGTCTGGTTGAATGTGTAAGGCGTCACTCAATGATTGTTGGGTGACTAGGCCACTCGACATTTTCCTCCCTTGTTACCCAGCAAATGGCCTCGCAGTTACATGGGCTATCATGTGTTGCCCATGCATGAAAACGTAAGTCCATTTCCAATCTTCTCGTCTATTAGGCTGTGTGGGACTCTGAAGGAGCAAGCTATTATTAGAATAAGCACACTCCTCGCTTTCGAGTGGTTAGACAAGGGACATGAAGAAGAAAATAATTACCACTGCCAACATTCGTCAACAAAGTGTCGCAAACACCCCTGTCCATTCATATTGACACTTTGGTAATCATCGACCAATGCCGGCATCAATGGATGGCAACGTGTTGGTCTCGATCCAACTGACAACCTATTGCCCTGTGTCAGCGCTTCTCCATCAGCAGGATCATAAGCGCTTGCTTTATGTTCAATACCTACTTTATTCCAAGCAGATTTTGCCGTTTATTGAATCAGAAACCGCCACGCAGTGACTGTCGGCTCCCTTCTGATTCGCCGCATATCGCCGGGAAAGGGAAGGTGATAATTGCAGGGCCAGACTTTAGCCATCTCGTTCCCCAGAGTCAGGATGTACTGAGATGGCGAATGTGCCGCAATTTTAATATCGGCAATGCTACGCTGAGTCTAAATCAAGCTCAAACACATCACCCGACCACGACGGCTCTCGGCAGCTATAAGCATCCCTCCCCGCGTTTCCGACCTGGGGGCAAGGTCCTATCACGGGTGGCGTACCGCGCCATTGGGCCGCCCGACCATTCGGAAGCCGTGTGCTAGTTCCAGACTCTGGCAGCCCAACGACAAGCGACCGCCAAGGGCCACTAGTGCGTATTTCGTTGCTTCTCTCAGGACGTCGCACTCCGGCTTGAACCGGGGTTCGGTCCGATCGGTAAGGGTTGCCAGACTAGCTAAACGAGATCCTACAGATGGCAAGCGCGATGGCACCCCCTTCACGGGAGCAAGGGATGAATACTCCGTCGAGCGCGATTTGATGTGTGGACCTGGCCTAGAACATGACCCGAGGAGGCGTTCGTGACAGCCTAGTGCAGATATTAAAACTTGGTACGCTACTACGCGAATCCTGGTTACGGTTTGGCGTGTGACATTGACTGCTGGAAGAAGAAATTTCACGGATCATGAGATACCGCTTAGGCGGGACGAGTGTTGGGTTTTGGAGTGACAGCCTCGCTAAGTAAGCTTGTCAGCTACGCTTAACAGCGGTCATCTCTTCTCACATATATAAGCCAGTTGACGATCTTTTATCGGATTCGGAATCTTGCAAGCGCTCTGTAGTTCACACCTCGGAGTTCGAATTGCCTCCTATTCTATCATGATGAAGATCTCGGCAGCTATTCTCGGACTCGTGACCTTGGCTTCTGGCCACACCATTTTCCAGAAGGTCTCCGTCAATGGAGTCGACCAGGGACAGCTGAAGGGCATTCGCGCGACTTCAAGCAACAACCCCATCCAGAACGTCAACGACGGCGGGTTCGCGTGCAACAACAACATTCAGTACAAGGACAGCAACGTCATCTCCATCCCGGCCGGTGCCCAGGTCGGCGCCTGGTGGGGACATGTCATCGGAGGTGCGCAAGGAGGCAACGATCCCGACCATCCTATCGCAGCGAGTCACAAGGGTAGGCACAATCAGTCCATCTCTGTATGTATCTTTGATGCAAGTCTAAGTTCAATGTTGTTGTTAGGTCCCATCATGGTTTACCTTGCCAAGGTCGACAACGCCGCCAGCACCGGTACATCGGGTCTGAAGTGGTTCAAGGTCGCCGAGGCCGGTCTCAGCGGAAGCACCTGGGCCGTCGACACGCTGATCTCCAACGGCGGCTGGCACAATTTCGTGCTGCCTTCATGCGTTGCGCCGGGCGACTACCTTATGCGAGTCGAGATTGTAGCTCTCCACGGAGCGTCAACTCAGGGCGGAGCACAGTTCTACATGGGATGCGCTCAGTAAGTTTACGCAAAGAGACATCACGGTTGCAGAACCAAGGTCTAATCATGATAGAATCCGTGTCACTGGCTCCGGCAACAACGCCGGCTCCAACACTGTCAGCTTTCCCGGAGCCTACTCGGCATCGCAGCCCGGAATTCTCATTAGTATCTACGACAACACCGGCAAGCCCACTAACGGCGGAAAGGCGTACTCCATTCCTGGGCCGGCCGTCATCACCTGCTCCGGGGGCGGCAGCACCTCTCCCCCGCCGACTTCTAACCCTCCGCCGTCCGGTGGTGGCGGATCTACTGCTCCTCTGTACGGCCAGTGCGGTGGCCAGGGTTGGACTGGTCCTACGACTTGCGCCTCTGGCACTTGTAAAGCATCCGGCGAGTACTACAGCCAGTGCCTTCCCTGAGGATTGAGAGGGCAGAGAACCCAACTATGAAGTGGCCACAAGAGTGGATAATGGTCAAAACTGCCTTGGTCAAGGTCCATCCGATCAGCTTTCTGTGACTTTATAAGGTTCTTGTACGTAATCTGAGCATGCGAAATCAACCTCGATGCTTAAAACACAAAATAAGCGCGAGTGGCAATGCGAGCTGCTAAGTCGAATTAACAAGGTTGAAACGAGGTTCTTTGAGTCAGACCTGACATAACCCACCTGTTCAACCTCACATCACCCTTTGGCCCAAAGTGCTGAGCTTATGTGCACCCTCATCGTAGGAGCCCGGATGGATACTGCAGGAACTGTGGGGTTGGCAGAATGACAAAATCTCTCAGTGGGAGCAATATATGGGACTTAGGGTTCCCATACATCCCACAACTAGCAGGTCGGTTAGCTCAGTTGGTTAGAGCGTGGTACTAATATATCATCTGATATGTCAAGTAATGCCAAGGTCGGGAGTTCAAGCCTCCCACTGATCATACCCTTTTGCTCCGCGCGGCAGCTGATGCCATCAGCTCACTTTTTACTCGGTTCAGCACGGCGAGTGCGCCATTAGGTCTCAGCCCCGAGTTCCGCCGGGAAATATGGGTCTTGTGGAGACCAAAACCGGATCGGCAGTCCCATTTCTTCACCGAGTTGTCCGCTTGTCCGTGGAAACTCAGGAGACAGGAGAGGGGAAGAAGGGAGGGAGAGAGGGTGGATGGTCGGGGGTTGTTGGTTGATATGCTCTAGTGTAAGCCCAGATCACGCCGACAAGACACGTCTTGGACACCGTAAGCCGCCGTCGAGGTGTTTCTCGGCCCCGAATACGGCCGGCCGTGGCGTTCCTTGCTTTCAATCCAACCTCCACGTCGCTTTCGGCGCCGGCGTGGAACGTTGACGAGCCCATGAGCGGCGCGTAGTTCATCCGAACAAAGGGACCTGCACGCCAAAAGCACGAGCTGGACGCTGCCCGCGGCCAACGGACGAGCACCAGGAATGCTCAGACATTCCTGAGACGGGATCGTAAGCGCTTTCGCCACGGCGACTTACCTCCTCCCCCGGGCCATTCGCCCGATTGGTAATCCCGCCCCCGCGCAGGAAACCGCCAGTCCCACGACCGGCGGCGATCCTGCAGCAGCTTAGCGGCCAGAAACTAGCCATGCACGATGCTGTCATAGGACCCCTAGATCGAAGGCAGATTCCGAAGCTTATCCTTCCTTTTTGGCGCGGTTCTGGCATTCTTCAATTCTTCAAGAAGGCCTTCGAATCGCCAGATTCTCTTTCTCTCGTATGATTTGTTGTGGGCCGGAGGATCGGGTCTTTTGCCATTTGTTGCAGTCTCACTTCTAAAAACCCACCTGGACCAGCATCGAATTATCCTCCTCTGCTGTCACATTCAACGTCCTGCGAACCTTGCTCTGATTGATCCTGGCTTGGCTTTCGAAGATTCCCAAAATGGAGTCTGATATCCCGGCCATCCACCCCGCGGTCGCCGTCAAGGCCCCGCGGGAGCCGCTCATCCTCATCGACGCGCCGACGTACCCACCCAACGCCGGCGAGGTCATCGTCAAGGTGGAATGGACCTCGTCGACGCCCTACCACCTGCACCAGGCCGACGGCGGCCTGCTGATCGACATGTTCCCCCGCATCCTGGGCGACACCTTCGCGGGGACCGTCCTCCTGGTCGGGCCCGGCCCGCATCACGTCGACCTCAAGGTTGGCGACAAAGTCCTGGGCTACTCGTTCCGCGACGTCAAGGAAGGCAAGGAAAAGGCTGCGCAGACCCTCATCACCGTGCCGACCTACCTGCTAGGTAAGATGCCCAAGGGCCTAACCATGCAGGAGGCCGTAACCGTCCCGGACAACATCGTCACTGTCTTCCAGGCGGCTGTCAGCGATCTCGGCTTGCCGCTGCCGTGGCCGATCCCGGAGGGGTGGACACCGCCCGAGGCCGATGCGCCGATCCTGCTATGGGGCGGCGCCGGCAGCGTCGGCATGTACTCGATCGAGGTCTTCCGGCACTGGGGATACAAGAATCTTGCCGTGGTTGCAAGCAAGAAACACCACGACTATTTGAAATCGCTTGGAGCGACTGTGTGCTTCGACTACCGCGACAAGCACGTGGTCCAATACATTAAAGAGTACCTGGGTTTGAAGGGCGTGCCCTACGTCATCGATTGCATCGGCCACTTATCCGGGTCACTGGGGCCCATCACGAAGCTTGCGGACCGCGGCACCAAGGTTGCCGTGATGCTGCCTGTTGTTATTAAGGATCCTACTGAAATTCAAGCACCGGTCTATCAAATGACGGAGCCTGCCGAGGGGCAGTGGAAGGAAGGCGTGATTGTGAAGGGGGTCCGAACGCATTTTTACCTAAAGGTACGTTAACTCTCGCAGCCACTGTGGGTGCAAATCTTGCAATGACTGACAATCGTCGCAGAACCAACTATTCAAAGACAAGATGCAATGTGAAATTATTCCGACATTGCTCGAGCAGAAGGTGGTGCGGCCAAATCCTCAGAGGATAGTCGAGGGCGAGACATTGTTGGAACGTGCGCAGGATGCTATTGTTCTTCTTCGAAACAAGGCGGTCAGCGGTGAGAGGTTGGTATGGAGGGTATCAGAAGACGATGCTGTTGCTTAAAAGTTTGGCACCAGATGTATTGAAATTGAAATTGCATAGCGAATTTTGCGAGTCCATGAGCAGAGGCGGGCCTTTCTTTGTTGACTGGCGGCATACGACTGCCGAATACCGTGATGCCGGAAAGAAATCACCATCGACTTCCTCGGAACCTCTATTTGATGGATTGCAGATTCTTTCCGGTGGAATGGAGCGTGAAAGTGTTGAAGGACATTTCCATCGGACCACACGAACAAGCTCGATGATGGACTTCCGAATGCGGTAATTCGTTCCGGTGGAACCGATATCTGCTACTGTGCAATGCCCGGAGGCTTACATGCACGCTTGACATTTTCCGATTCGCATGAGGTGCAGGAGGGGAAATATTTAAAGGTTGTACATAGACTCCTACTACTGTCTTGTTAGTGTGCATCGATCGCCGAATTCCACTGAAAATTAATTATCATATATCGGCATTCCACGTATATCTATCACATACATATCAGCAACCCATCTTCAACCCGACTACCATCACACAATGGCCGACGCAGAATCCTCCAATACCATCACGGTGACCCTGCAGCAGATCGCCAAGATGATCGACCACTCTCTTCTGCACCCCACCATGACCGACGCCGACATCCTCGACGGCCTCCGCATCGCCAAAAAGTACAGCGTCGCCACAGCTTGCGTGAAGCCGTACCTCATCCCACTCGCCAAGAAGGAGCTGGAAGGAACAGAAGTGCTTGTCTGCCCCGTCATCGGCTTCCCCCACGGCAACAGCACTACCGAAGTCAAGGTCTTCGAAGCGGACCGCGCTGCCGCCGCCGGCGGGATGGAGATTGACATGGTCGTCAACATCGGCAAGGTCCTCGGAAGAGAGTGGACTTACGTGGCCGAGGAAATCCGGCAGATCAACGATGCGGTCGTGAAGCACGGCGCAGTTCTCAAGGTCATCTTTGAGAACGATTACCTGAAGGAAGAGCACATCATCCGTCTGTGCGAGATCTGTTCCGACATTGGCGTCGCCTTCGTCAAGACCTCGACGGGGTACGGCTTCGTCAAGCAGCCGAACGGCTTGTACACCTACGCAGGAGCCACCGTGCCGCATTTGAAGCTTATGAGGAAGCATTCGAAGCCGGAGGTCCAGATCAAGGCGGCTGGAGGTGTGCGGACTCTGGACGACTTGCTTCATGTCATGTCATTGGGCGTGACCCGCATCGGAGCGACCGCAACGGTTGCGATTTTGGAGGCTGCCATTGCGAGGGGTATAACGCACAACCCGACGACGGTCGAGTTCAAGCCTATCAGCAGCCAGGCTACGGGGGGTTATTAGAAGAGGGCATGGCGAGGTAGCGATGTTGTTGTTTTTGTATTTAACGCCATGGCGGCAAGGGCGAAGCCCTTGCGGTAGACCTCCCGAGGGGTATGTGGCGTGGAGAGCCGCAGGCTCAGATTTCCTATTCTATAGTATACAGCCCTTACTAGTGTCCTCTAAATTCTATTTACTAGTTACTATGCGTTTAATCTGTCCCTGGATCCCGCTGGTTTCTCTAGTTCCTGTACTTCCTATTTGGTCCCTTTAGTAGGGTAGGTTGGTTGTTTTAAGGACTAGTCGGGGGCTGGCCCCTAATAGCGTGGGTAGATCTTTTAGAAGAAGTTTATTATATATAGAAAGGCCTTAAAGCCTTTATAGTCGGTGATTAGACCCTTAAAGTATAATTTAAGGGATCCCATAGGTCCTATAAGCTTTAATAGACTAGAAGGGTGAAGGGTAGGCCACCGTTACCTCCTTATTAGGGTCTTTTAGTAATAAACTAAGTGGTCTACTTTTTTTTATTTCCTTATAAGAGTAGGTAAATAAGGCTTTAATACAGTTAAAGTGTTAATAATACTATTCAAAGTCTCCGTAGTCTAATTAGGCTACTAAGAGGTAGTATAGAGTAACCCATAATAAGGCTAGTTTAGGGGGGCTAAATAGGGTAGCCTTAAGTTGTAGTTAGATGTATTGATCTATTACCTCCTTACGCTACTATTATGTATATTGGGCCTGTATTAGTTTTTTAGTGAGTTGTTTAATGTCACGGGCTAAGGCCCGATCAGAGGCCTCGGAACCACTCGGCCATGTTCAACGCCAACCGCTGCTTACTAAGCCTGATCAGGCCTAGGGAGACCTAATCAGCACCCAACGGATTTGTGGGGCAGCAGACTCTTCCTTCTTTTCTCCTTATCTTGAAGATACTCGTAGTAGTCGCCAGAGCTAGTTGTAATATACGTGCTTGGACCGTTATATTATTTTTAAGACCACTAAAAGCAATTAATTAAATACCTAGTATAAAAGTCCACGACCTATATAAGAATGGTAAGAAGTTTTAAATGGGTTAACCTAAGGAGTCCCTGGACATCTAAAGCTAATCAGTATACCCTAATTAAACCTAAAGGTTATTATAAACTCAAAAAAACACATGTATATACCCGTAATAGAGTACCTCAACCACATCATCAAGCATACTACGATCACTACTAAACACAAAACACTAGGATAAACGACAACCACACAATAATAGAAAGTAATACTAAATTATCTAAAAACCCACAACAGTTAATACAACTAATCGGACAACTAGCAACCCAACTACAGGAGATGCGGACCGCCCAAGTAACCAAGTAAGAGACCCAATAAAAACAAATTCGATTATTATAAGAAGCCTTAGCAGAACCCAAACACCCGACCTCGACGTTAAACTAATCCCCGACACACTCTATAACACTAATTCCCGCCAATCAGGCCTACTTACCACCTTTAAAATAAACCAAATATCAAATTCCTAACCCACCAAAGTTTAATAGATTGCATAAAAAATTTCAACAATAACACCTTAAAATAAAAGGGAAAATAAGTGTAAATAAAAAAGCTTTTACTTTAGAGTTAACTATATTCACCTACATCTACTCCAGACTAAAAAACACTACGTAGACCATAACAAGCACTTATTATACATAAAAAGGGGCTAATAAGTTAAAAAAACCCCCAATAAATTCATAGAATACTTAAAGGGTTACTACGTAGACCCTAACATAGAAATATAAACCCTTAACCAACTAAGGACTATATAATAAAAAGAGAATAAGAGTTTCACTTATTTTCTCCTTAAATTTAAAAAGGAGTTCGTAAAAGTAGGAAGAGGATACTAATTAGATATTATAAGGATTAATTACTTTAAAAAAGCTCCAAACACTATAATAAGAGCTCCCCTTACTAACATAATTAATAAACCAATAATATACACTATATATACTTAGATACTCCTAAGTATAAGCTTAGAATTAAATAGTGAATCCTATTAAACCCACCATAAGCGTCGGCGTAGGAGATTGCTGACCCCTAACCAAATAAGAACTAAGTCCCCTCAGAAACAGAACGGTCAATTTGTCAATAATTGTATATGGGCACGATGTAGGGGGGGTCAATTCGTGATGTGTATTGTGCTTATATATCCTCATGCCTGTGAGTGCCCCTGAGGCACCTTTCTAGCGTGCCTTGTGTGACTGAGCACACCTTGTGTGACTAAGCACGCCTTGTGTGACTAAGCGTGCCTCGAGCGGCCCTCCTGCGCCTCGGGCCTGCCACCCCTTTTGACAAGGCTATTCTCCTAACTATTAACCTTTTAAGCTCTTTACCGAAGTAAAATAAAAGGGTAATCGGCCTCTAAGATCCAACCTTTGAAAAGTCGGTTTTTTTAAGCTTTTGGATTATAATAACTTTTCCTTTATAAAAAAGTTAGGGAAAGTAGCTAGTTTAAATATAAGCTTAGAAGAGTAGCTGAACTAGTTCGGATATAAAGTCCTAATACACTTTAAATAATTTTATAGTAATTTTATTAATATTAGGGGTTGTGGTTTTTGTTAGGGTGGCTGCTCTGACTTCCCTGTGGCTAATTATAGCTTATTAGGGTAAATGTTGTTTTAGGACAGTAGGTATAGTGAAAGGGTCCCTAGGTAGGTCGTCCATATTATTAAACCTCTCTAACAGGGCCCTCCATAGGGCCTAGGCCTTGTCCTAGTTATTATTGTATATCTGGCCCTCAACTATTAAGGGGGGAGCTCTAATTACTAAGCTGGCCTTGCGCTAGCCCATTATCTTATAAAGGCCCTAATCCGATTTAACCCCTTTAATTTTAGAAGCTTAGTAGGCCCACTTAGCCTTCCTTACTATGTCTAGGAAGGCCTTTTGCTTTTTAGGGGCAGGGGGTGGTGAGGTCGGCTCTGGTCCCTAGGACTGTTGGATATGGGCCTTAAGGTAGGATTAGTGGGCCTTAGAACACTCCTCCGTCCACTAGGGAGCCCCCTTTCCTAGGTTTTGTTGTTTTTACTCTACTATTTGGATAGTTATAAATAATAGGCTGGCTATCCGGCTAGCCTGGGTATTTAGCTTGGCTGGGGTTAGCTGGTCCTTAAGAGTAGGTAGGGCTAAAACTCTTATTTCGATTAGGTTTATAAACCGAAGTAGAGCTGAATCCGGGACTAATATTAGCCCTAATTAGTGTATTTAATATTATTTATCGTTATTAATGAGAGGGATAATGGTTATAATAGTTTGGTGATTAGCTCCTAGATGTAGGTATAGATAGGGTTTTATATATATAAACGGGATATTTAAGAAGGTTAAGTTAAGAACGTACTTATGAGTATAAGTTAAAACCTCTACTTCGCTAATAAAAAAGAGGCTATAGTTATCCACTTAGTTAGTTAGATTGTTTCCCCTATTCCGGTTATTAGATCCGGGTTCCTAGGAGTAATAGTGGGTATTAAAATCTCTAATTATAAGAGCTTATACTAGTAGTTAGTATCCTAAGAGGGTGGTTATTGTATAGTTATGAGGATCACTTGATTATTTATAAATGTTTATAATAGTAGTATTATTAACTTTTAACTATAGGATATCCCTTATTTGAATAGATTTTTGCTATTATACTTATAACTTTATCCCCTTTTATATATATATTATCACCCTGGGCCTTATTTCCCTACTATCCCAGAAATCAACTATGATATAGGAGTTATACCTAGGGTATATATTAATTTATATTCTATTAGTATAACTTATCCAGGGCTCCTAAATAAGTACTATATCGACCTAATTAGCCTAGCAGAGCTCTAGGAAAACCGTATATATTGGAGGTTTTTTCCCTACATTGTATTGGGCCACACATAGTACCCGTGGGGGGGCCTGTTTCGGCCTACGCTTCTAAATCGAGGTCTAGGTGGGTGTAAGTATTGGTGATATTATAGTTAGGCTTTTAAGCCACCCTCTAGTTCCTATTTTGGAGAGGGTGGATAGGGCGGTTAGTCTAAGAGAGGTCCTCGGGGTCTTTAACCTCGTCTTCATCTATACTACTAGCTGTATCCCCGTCGCCTAGGCATATAATCGATCCTTAGGAGGGGGTTCTAGTATATAAACACTTAAAGCTAGGCTATTAACCCTAATTAGGAGGTTATTAAGAGCTGTTCTGAGTAGTGGTTTAGTTTATATTATAAAGGGCCTCGGAGGCTTTTTATTTAACTTTTTAAATCCGAGTTTATTCCTTTTAGCCTAAAAGGGTAGGATGGTCATTAACTATTATGGGCCTTACTAAGTAGTCTATATAACCGGCCTAAAAGGGCCCAGAATAATTAGTACACTGCGGTTTGGTTGCGCAGGGTCTAATCTCGTGGGAGTCTAAGGGCTTGTTATAGTTATTATAGAGTAGCTGCTGGTTATAGTACCGGTTTATATAGTATCCCTAATAGCTAGGGTTATATCTATGTAGTGTCATCCTTTTCTAAATAAACTAGGCTTTATTACTCTAATTAAATAGTTTAAAAAGTAGTATTTTAATTATAAAGAGACCACCTAAGTGACTTTGTTTATAGTAGGGTTTAGGCCGAGGTGAGATTACTGGGCTAAAATAGGCTTACAGTTAGTCTAAGTGATAACCTTATCTTTAATTAGGGTTAATATATTAATACTATCCCCATTTAAGCTTTAGAGCTTAGATAAGTAGTGTAAAACAGTGTATATAAACTATTTTATAAGGGCTTTTATTTTAAAACCCCGTAAATAATTTATCAACTTTTATTTATTTCTAAGAAGCTTTTACTAGATTTATTTATTTAGAGGTTTTAAGGAGTATCTAGTTAAGATGTAGTAGATATATGGGATGTCTCCTAGCTGTAGGCTAAGGGTCTAGTAAACTGTACGGCGTAGGGCGAAAGGGGCGTTCTTCCGAGCAGCCTCCAGGCCTTCCTCAGGGATACAGACGAAAACCCAGAGGTCTTCCAGTTATACTTAGGTCTATGGGCGGGATGGGATCCAGTTCTGGGCCGGGGCTAGGGCCAGGGTCAGGGCTAAGGCTACAATAGTAACCTAATTTTAGAGTAAAGTTAAAATAACTTCGTTATTTATCAGCTTCTTCAAAGCTTGGATCACATAGGCTATCGCCTCCTTTATGATCTACTTTTTAGGCCCCTTAAAGTTAGAGACCACATTGTCAATAGACTAGATGATAGTTAAAAAGACATCCTTTCAGTCCTCATAGCGTCTGGCTTGTTCATTAAAGGCGGTTAGGATAGATCCAGTAGCCACCCCACTTGCGTTCAAGGGCCCCTTTACCGTAGAGGGGGCTGCATCCAGAGTATTAGGCTGGCTTCCCACAAGGCTAGGCCGGAATAGCTAGGCCTCAGTGTTGCAGCGGCGCTTAGCCCTTAAGGTAGGGGTTAGCTTTGGAGGTGACCCAGAGCTCCGATCAGGGCTAGCCGGAGGGGCCGGTTATAGTCCGGTGCCCGCTGGAGACTGTGAAACTATCATAGGAGGGCTCCGGGAGGGAGAAGTAAAGAGTTTTCAGTTGTTAAGGATCTTAGTGGTATATCACCTATTTTACTAACTGCGGATGCTAAGAAAAATTAGGCGAGGGGGAAGTTGGCGAGGTAGCGATGTCGAAAATGAATGGATTTTCGTTGTCTTGTGCTGTGTGCTTCAGAACTATGGTGTCGGCAGTGCACTACATCGGTTGCGCCTGCAATTTCTACAATGCGCCTTCTATCAATGGAAGGTAGGAACATCCTTTGGCCCAGATTTGAAGGTGCTAAACAGCTCGTCTTTCCGTCTCCAACTTCTCTCTAGACGATGTCATGCAAGTCCCGCCGGAAGGAATTACTCAATGTAGATTAGCGTGATACCTCGGTCTTCCGCCGGAAGCATTGTCGTAGACCCCTTTCTCTTCTCCATCCACATCCTTCAATCTCTAATCAAGGTGATTAGATACGCTCAAATGGACTTATCCACGACCACAGATGCCTCTCCTCGAAGGCCGGCCCGAAGAAAGGTCGCGGCAGCCTGCCAGCGTTGTCGGCGGCAAAAGCTCAAGGCAAGAGGACCCGCATTGGATGCACGACTCGTCGGCGACTTTTGGGGTATGCCAAGCTAACTGAGCTACTGGAGAAGTGCGACGTCCAACGTCCATGTATGCTCTGCGTGAGAGCTGGCTTTGACTGCGTTGATGAACGTCCCAGTCGATGGAGGGTGCAAGGCCTTAACTTGAATCCGAGCGAATCTCGGCCAAGAGAAAGCCGGGCCGCACCCCGACGATCGAAGCGAACTCGTCAGACGACAGTCGCAGAGAGTCCAGAACCCACAGCATCACCAGAACCCATCTATGTTTTCGCTCCCGATACGCCATACTCTCCGCCCGGGAGCGCTGCTCCCGTTCCTGGACCGAATGCAGCTAGTCAAATCAAAACGCCCTCCGACAGGACTGGCAGACCTTGGCCATCAAATTCCGCGGCAATGACCTTCATGGATGAGGTAAGGAACGAAAGCTTTTTGGGAGACGGACTATATTGACATGTGGTTCAAACCGAAGGCATTCCAACGGCACGATGCCGCAACACCTGGAGAAGCAGACACCTCTGCATTTGCTGCCAGTCAATGGACTTTGAGCGGCAGTGAAGGTGGCACTCCTGGTACAGCTCGCCTAGGTCAAGCACGATCTCAGCCCAGAAGCCACGAGGTTAAGCATTTGAGGCCTCATAGGCGCAGACAGACTAACTCAGCCCAGCGTGAACTATTGGCAGTCTTACCCGACTCCCCGACAGCATCATTACTGGTCAACAACTACTTTGACAAAATTCACTGGTTCATGTTGGTATTCTTTCAGAGCGAGTTTAGAGAGCGATTTGAGAGCTTGTGCGCCACCGTGTCCGATCAAGAGGTTAGCAGGAGCCTCAACACCGGATTTCTCAGTCTCGTGCTTGCTGTCTGTCTCACGAGCCTCCGGTACATTAGTGCAGAACAGAAGAGCCAACTAATCAGCTACGGAGTCGATCCCGAGTCTCTGCAAGAACGATTGCTAACGACGTTGAGGCTCAGACTTCTTGATGTTGTCTCTCTTGGATCCATTGAGGCGGTGCAAATGTGCATTCTCTTGGGGAGCTTCTACCTCTACCACGGCGAGCCTGAACTCGCGTGGCCGATTTGCGGCTGCGGCCTCCGTATTGCACAGGCTCTAAACCTCCATCGACGAGCATCTGAGCAAGACTCAGATTTACCGGATCTGGACGACCCAGCCCAAAGGATCATCGAGACACGCAAACGATGCTGGTGGGCCATCTATGACATCGAAACCTTTTGCTCGATGCTATACGGCTTTCCTCTCAGTATTGTGGACAGCGACTGTGACGTCGGCCTTCCGATTCCGTATCCGTTGAGATCCAAAGACACGTCCTGGAACGCGGTTGCATGGAAGGCCGCTGGAAAGGCGACACTACTCTCGTACAAGTACGCTATGAGCCAGCTGTCGGTGATTGTCAAATTGGCCTTATCAAAGCTGTATGGTACACAGAGAAGGCAGCTTGACACTGGTGATGGAGCCGATTTGCAGCCACTCATTGCCGATGTCACAAACCTGGACTCCAGGCTTCGGGCATGGTGGAGTTTCTTGCCCAGGGAATTGCTGCTGACAGAGTCCATGGAATCCCAGTCCGACAGTACTATTGCGGGCTTGTCTGGGGTTGAAGATCTCCCCGGACAAGAGCAGCAACGCCACCTTTTCCGAGTCCAAGCACTCGCCATCAAGCTTGCCTTCGAGAATGCGAGAATTCTGGTTCATCGACCCCTTCTCTCATACAAAGCGATGGCAAATGTGAACCCCTTGGGCGGCACATCGGCCACGCGTCCTCCGATGGGCGAGGATCCCCTGCGAGTCTCCATCCAAGCTTGCCGTCATGCTGCTTTGCAGATCGCCAAGGTCAGTTCTACATCGCACTTCAGAGAAGCTGCAGATACGTACGCCGTGTCCTTCGTCGCACTACACCTCTTCACAGCCGGGGTCACATTATCGATCATGACGAGCCTTGAACCTCTGAGCCAAGAATCCTTCGAGTCAAAGATGGGCCTTCGGCAGCTGATGGCTATGCACTCCCAACTCAAGTCAAAGTCCATCGTCGCAGAGCAGGGTTTGGAGATACTCAAGAAGCTCATGATGCTCGTAATGTCGAAAGAAACGGAAAGAATGCTTCAATTTGAAGTGCCATCAGATGCACAAGTGCAAGCCCAAAGGGAGGCGAGCGCAGAGGCCTCAAGTCGAAGAGGCCGGCCAGAGAAACAATGCCTCGATGAAGCTGAGACCGCCGGTAATAGTGGCAGGGAAGAAGGCGCATCCAACGCACTCAATCCTAGCACAGATCCCGATACCAGGATGGAAGCCAACGAACTCGACATCCCGCACGTCAGCTTTTGTGAAGATCCATTAATGGCTCAAGCACTTTTGGAATTTGAACAAGGTGAGTGACTTTCATGAGCACCAATTCATCTGCTAATTTAGAAACTAGCGATGAGCTATCACATCGACGACGCACCTGCCGAAGGCGTTTCGGAATTCAGCGACCCCTTCACCGGGAGCTGTTTTGGGACGCATGATCAAGGATGGATTTGGAATTATCGCAACTAAAGCGGGAGCAGTACAATCGTCAACAAATGTGCTCATGATATCAACTCGATAGACAGCGAACAACATCCGCCATCACCTCAGGGGCAAACGCGAAGTCCCTTTCCACCTTCTTATTAACACCCCACGCCTCATGCCCCGCATCCAACACCGTCGCCCTCCTCATATCTCGCTTGTGACTTCCGACAACCGGCGTGCCGCGGTGCAGCGTGCAGGTATTATCCCACATCACCAAATCCCCGACCGAATTCCACGGGACCGAGACGACGTACTTGTCCTGCGTCGCATGCTTGTACAGAAACTCCAACTTCTCCTGCCCTTCACTCTCCGAAAGGCCGTCAAGGTGGTGGCAGTGAGACGGCACGAAGAGGGTCATCCGTGCGCTCGGCTCGTGCATCTGCGCGACCTTGTGCCTGCTCATTGGATGGTTCTCCGGGGCCAGCTTCGAGAAGAAGTCTGGGCACGCCTTCTTGCGCGAGTGCCAGAAGGAGTGGTTCGCGATGTAATCGTTGTACAACAGCTCCTGCTTCCAGGCGGCCGGTAGGTCTTCCCACGCCGCGCGCGTGTCGGCGAAGTCGGTGTTCCCGCCTGCACCCGGAGGAGGGATCTCGTGGGCTAGGAGGATGGAGTAGCTCGCACGCCGGGCATTGAAGCTGCTGTCGACGTGAAACAGCGCGTTGCCCTGGGCGCGATGTCAGTACTGTTTTGTGAAAACTGTCTTGGGGGCCGAGGGGTGATTACCTTGCTGATCTGCGCCCTGGGATCTTCCGAGCTGATGATGTTACCGTCGCCGTCAATGTTGCCCTGGTCCGTCAGCTCGGGCTGCTTCAGCCGCGATTGAGCTCCGGTGTCTCTTCGCCGCTCGAGATCTCCGAAGCGGCGGGCGAATTCGATGTGGCCTTTGTCGTCCAGACCTGTCGCCGGGAAGACCAACACGCCGTACTACAATAGCTTCGTCGTCAGCGAACCAATTCACCTAGTCGGCAAGGATACCCGTTGATCTTATTCATCTCACCTTCCCGATGGCGATTCTTATATCTCGGACAACACGGTCTGACAGCGGCTTTGAAAAGTCGACCCCGTGGACCTCAGCCGCGAAAGTGGGATGAAGGCGTTTGTAAATGAGCGTCATCGTGCCTCTCACGTATGACGAAGTCGAAGTATACAGATCTGCGGAGCTATGGCTCTCGCACACTCGAGGCTGAAAGTGACCTTGATCTCGGTAAAGGCAGTTGTTGGTGGGTTAAAGTTGAGTTCGATCACAAGCTTCAACTGACAGGCGGGGGTGAAGAACCCCTGAACTCCCCCCGCGCTCACGTCAACGCGTGGCGCATCAATCATCATTCAAATTCATCGCAAAGCCCCACGTTCTCCTTTATTTAACTTCAGCGTTATCTCCCGTCCAACGAATCATTCCCTGCAATCCCCATATCCAGGGAGTCGGGTATCTCGAGACTCCACGACAAGCTTCCTGCGAACAGGGCTCCTCCCTGTTGTTTCGACCTCGGTTTTTTCGCACTCTACGCGAGACCCGTTCATCACGCGACTTTGCCGGTCTCGATCCACAATGGCGTTTCGCCTGCGTGGCTTTCTTCTCCTTTCTCGCGAGCTTCAAAGTTGATAAAAGCTTTCGTTCTCGCGGCTTCGTGGTCGGTGCGAGTGTGGAAGTGCGATCAAGAGCATCATCATAATGTCTGCTTTCCGGGCTCTCCTTGACCCGCTCCTGGGCCCCGAGCGCCGCCAGCCGGAGCGGGTGTCCACGGACATGGTGATCGACCTCTCGGCAATGGACAGCTCCTGGATGATGCGCATGATGGTCATGAGCTGGTCCATGTGCTTCCACGACGTCCTCGATGCCGACATGCTCCACGACTCACTCTCCGAGCTGCTCACGATGGGCCACTGGCGGAAACTTGGCGGCCGGCCGCGTTTGACGGTACATATCCCTCAAATCATCCTGAAAAGTCAAGTTTGAGATTCTGACAACACGAACAGAAAGACGGCAAAATCCAACTTCACATCCCCAAATCCTTCACCACCTCCCGGCCAGCAGTACACTTCACAACCTCCTCCAACCCCTCCAGCGTCAAATCCCACCTCCTTTCCTCCACCATCCCTTCTTGCTTCCCGGAGACATCTGGCCCAAGGATCATCGACACCCCAGAGACCCTGCACGCCGTCCTCGCAGGGCCTGAGGCGCCAACCACCTTCGACGACTACAACCTCTCGGACCGCCCCGCGCTGCACCTCCACGTCATCACCTTCGCCGATGCGACCTTCGTGACGTTGACCTACCCGCACAGCATCACCGACGGCATGGGCCGCCGCGAGCTCGTCGAGAACTGGTGCCGCGTGCTCGCGGGACGGAAAGCCAAGGTCGTGCCCGCTGTGTTTCCCACCTTCGACCCTATGGCCAAGATCGCCAACGCCCCGCAGCCGCGGCACGATGAGCCGTTCCTGTGGGAGCACAAGCGGCTGCGCGGGTGGGGTGTCTTGTGCTTCACCTTCTGGGTGCTGTGGTACCTCCTCACGAACCGGATTCGGCAGCGGAATCTCTTCATCCCGGCAGCTTCACTTACTTTGCTCCGGAAGCGCGCCGAGGAGGATGTGGCAAAGGACGGGGAGGAGGTAGGGAGGTTGAGCGACGGAGACATTCTCACAGCATGGCTCGTCCGCCTCGCATGCTCGCACATCCCGAAGGAGAACACGGCGCGCCCGATATCCATCTCCTCGGCCCTCGACCTCCGCGGCCGCCTCCACGAGAACGACATGCCGCCCGAGTTCGCCTACGTCACGAACCTGGTGGCGTACAACTGGACAAACACCACGGCGCTCGAGCTCCTCCGCGGCACCTTCGGGAGGGCTGTGACACTGATCCGCGACTCCGTTGGGTCACAACTCACTGACGCGCAGGTTTATGCCTCGGCGCGGCTGACGTACAATGCCGTCGCAGAGAGTGGGAGCACGAACCAGTTTGCCGAGCCCAATGGCTTCGTCGTCTCGGTGTCGAACGTCTCCAAGGCGAGGTTCCACGAGGTCATCGACTTTAGCCCTGCTGTCATCAAATCTGAAAGAGATGATGCGGGTAAAACGACGCCGAAGGGGAAAATTGTCTGGCAGTGCAATACGCCGCGCATGAAGATGAACCCGCCATGCTTGATCTACATCCAGGGCAAAGACCATGCCGGGAACTATCTGGCGCAAATGTTGGTTTCTGAGAAGACTTGGGGACTGATCGAGGAAGAGATCAAACGGGTATGATTCCTAGGCGTCTTTTCAGGTCGGGATCACCAAGTCCGGCCACAACGTGGAGGATGGTGGCACAGGGAGCAGTATCACGGCCAGCGTCTGTTGGGAAGGGAAAGTCGAATCAACTCATCTTTCAACTAAACTCGTAATATCTAAATTATATCATTATAACATCTATCCATAAAATACACCAGACTCCGCGCTCTGTACATTATTCTAATACAATACTCTAGGCACCCAAAACGGGGCCTTTGACAAATCAACTTCTATGCGGCAGTTGTCGTCAAGCTCGACGCCCTCGTCGGAGCATCCGCAGACCTTGCGGCAGTGTTCGACCTCCTGTCGGCTGACGCCGGCCGGGTCGCGCGGAATCCACATGACCGGGGCCGGCGAGGCCATCTCGGGCGGCCAGTAGGCACGACGAGCATAGTCGGGGGGATACGTTGTGGTGGGATCCGGGAGATCATCCGGGACCAAGCGACGCAGCGTCTTGAAGTCGTCAAAGATTCCTGGATGGAGCCACCGGAGGAGAAAGTTGGGTTCAACGGACGCATCCGGGTACATCCAGTACGAGATGTATCCAAGAGGGCGGGCCAAGCCATAGTTTTCAGCAGTCGTCTGGGCCTTCTTGAGAATGGCGGTAGTGGACCAGTCCCTGACCGAAGCCATCAAATTATCTGCGCCTTCCATGCCGCGAGTTCCGTTGACTTGGTGAACCGGGCCATCGTCATCGACTGGATCCATGAAGTCGGGATACGACATGTTAATGTCGGCGTCGGTGAGGAAATCATCCTGGGGGTACTGGGCAGTCGGGCCGCGGTCGAGTTCTTCGACCTCCATGGCCAGCGTTCGTGGGATGTTGTAAAGCAAGGGCGACACGGCTTCACGGAGAGAAATGTGCACGATTGCCGTGAAGATGAGGAAGGCAACCATTAGAACCATCGGCGCGTATGCCTCGCGCAGAGCGAACAGACCCATGAGACAGATCGTAGCCAAGTAGAGGCCAACAAGGAGATGCATCAGGGCGCGAGGGTACACGAGGCCGCGCGTGTCAATGGAGGAGTCGCTGACGTACAATAGGTTGTATCTGTAGACCAGGTAGATGGAGAAGATGCCGACGGCAGCGAAGCCGAGGATTACCGGTGCAATGCAGGAATAGCATATGGCTGGAAGGGGTCAGTATTGGGGTCCATGGATGGAGCATGTAAAACCTACCGATCACACCCATGTTCGTAAAGACGGGGAAGACTGTTCCCCAGTGTATGGGACGTTGCCTATGCCATATTCTATAAAGACCACGGGGGTTGTCGAAGCTCTTGGCGAGGAGGTGATGGCGGAAAATATCAAAAACGCGTACCAGGGATGCAGCGCCCACTGCCAGACACTGGATGAGGATGTACGATATGTAAAAGTTGGATGACTTTGGAAGGTTCTCGGCTAGCATGTCCTTGGCGGAGAGAGGGTCTTTGAAAACCTCGGCGAAGGCGGCCGACGCGGCAGAGGTGAGCGTCGTGACGAGGAAAACTTGGACGACTTGAAATGCGAAGTAGGCGTGCTGGACAAACATTTCGATCAGTGAAAGGGATGGGACACCGGCGAGTCTGGCACAGCCTGCAGCGAGTTAGTAGAGCAAAAACAAGCACACGAAGAACAAGCCCACCTCTCAGCATCCATGGCACAATGGCCATGAGAAGCGACAAAGCCAAGGCGGGTAGCAGACCACTGATGATACCAGTCACAGCATCCGGCAATTTGTTCATCCATTTGAGGAACGGGAACGTGTCGGCGAGGAACTGTATGTTGGAAATGGCACCGACAAACGCCGACGGAACGGACCAGAAGATGATGGCTCCGGCGATGAGTGATCGCATTATAAAGCCCCTGAGGATTCGCTCTAGCCATCGCATTCTCAGCGAGCTCCACACAATCTCGTCAGGTCGGATGCCGATGTAGCGCGGGGACATGTGGAGAGGCCGGTTGTGGGCGAGAGTCTGGTATGCGCGCTCGGCGTCGGCTTGGGAGGAGAACTCGATGAAGGCGGCGGGGAGGCGACGACCTTCGCCTTTTAGGAAGGATCGGCGCAGTTTATTGATCTGCTTCGTGAGCGCTTTGATACGGTTCCGAGTCCACTTGATGGTGTCAACGCGGCGGAAGAAGTTGGCCAATGGACGATGGTAGGGGCGCTCGGCCGCTCCGATCCACTGAGCAGCGACAGAACCGTTGACGTCTGACAAGGCTGTGTTCTGTTGATAGGGGAAGCCTTTCTCGGCGTCGTCAAACTGCGAAGACGTTCCACTGGTCGGGCATGAGACGGTCTCGGGAAGCGCAGCCCCTGCGGCCTTTAGTTGCTGGTTCCGACGTCGGTTTGCCATCTTGATCAACCGGATTTCAGCCCTTTCCAGACGCCGCGCTGTCTCGTCCCGCTCCTTCACAAGCCTCTCCAAGTCGCTCGTGTCTCGGGGAATCCAGACGTTTTTGACGGTGTCTCCAAAGACTTTACGTAGGCGGGCGGCGTCCATGTACTCTGGAGGGACGCAGTTGAACAGGACGGTTCGGGAGGACAGCCGCTTGGAGTAGTAAGGTGATAGTAGATGGGCATGACGAAGATTGATGTAGTATATGCATTCACGGTAGATGGTGAAAAGGATGAAACCTGAGACAATGTCAGTGAGTAGAACGGTCTGTCAGGGTGTGATGATGGTTACTAAAGAAGACCCAGGCAACGATGGCATGGGCGAAGAATATGTGTCTATACTTGATGTTACCGATGGTGATGCGGTCCAATTGCTTCTGACCGCCGGCACCGACGGCATGGATCACCATCAGCGTCGGCCAGGTCATGCAACAGCCGACGAAACATATCAAGGTCAGGACCTTGAGATAGCGCAGGAACAAGAAGGCATCGAGGGACGAGCGGTTGAGAACGGCAGTGTCAGGGACACTCCAGAAGGGCTTCAGCCAGTCCAGCCATCCCTTCGGCAGGGGTGGGCTTTGCTCACTGTGATAGCGTCAGTCAGGTCTGCGGGGCGACATGGGATGCCAAGGCCATACTGAGAAAAGAAGTTCCTGAGGATGGATCGCGGGGAGTAGACGCGGTGGCTCTTGCGGCGCAGCACCCAGAAGATAAGAACGCAGACGAAAGAGTAGACGAGCACGGGCACAAGAGTGGTGACGAGGGCCATCAACGAGGCCGAGTCATCGTCATCCTCAAGCTGTAGCTTGCTCAGGGTTCCGCCCGTGGCGTTGTCCTGGGCGGAGCCGATCCGGTCGTCGCCTTGTCCGTCAAGCGCCTGTCTGCGGTTAGCCGGAGGCGGCGACGAGCGGGCTTCGTCGACGGAGGCTTACTATGTCCATTGCGTCGGATCCTCCACATCAACATGTCTTGCGCGAGCGGTGGCTGGCTGGCGCCGACGCGGCAGCGCTGCTGGATTGCTAATGGATCGCGGCGGAGGTCGTGGCGGACGAGCAGCTGACGGAATGATGTCGGACGAAGGAAATTCGGCGTGGGGAAGGCGCCTCATTAAGGCCGCCAGAGGCACTGTAGGAGCCTGTCGCCCTTGACCCTTCCCCGCGGCACGCGAAATGCAGGTTTAGCGCTGTGCTGCGGCCGAGCGAATGCACCACTGACGGGGGGCTTGGCCCGTTGCAGCTCACTTGCCGTCGTTTCGCTCGCGTCGGGATGGCGTAGCCTCTTGCCGTTGGCACTGACGCTTGCCAAGGAATCGGTCAGCAGTGCGGTGGCCAGGCCGACAATTGGCGTCGCCGTCCGATTGCTGTTGGACTGAACGAGTTCTGACGAGACGAGAGCTGACGCGCTGTGGGTGTTCAGCAACTGACTCTTTCGCTGTTGGGCTGGCTAGCAGAAGTTACGGGAAAATGTCGAAAGGGGATAGCGGCAGGGACAGACACTGAGTGTGACGCCAGCCCACGCCCCACCTCTTGCGGAGTGGGGCTTTGAAGTGGGGCAATACCCGCCATGGAAACATCCGACAAGCCGCCCATTGGCTCCCTCTCTTGGCCTCCTGTTGAGGATTGCCAATGTCTTTGAATTGGCCTATCGATTGGTCAGCTGGAAAAACGCTAGTCCGGTCTAAACGAGCGGGAGAAACGGCCATTCAGGGGTCGAGTCGAGCCAGGAAAGAACTAGCACTCCTCCTGCTTCTTGCTCATTCGGCCAAGAATCACCGCCCGATGTTTGCAGCATGCAAGGAAAGAGCATAATTGTCGGCCCACCCGCTCGGGGAAACCCTGGTGCTGCACGTTAAAATCAAGGCTGACTGCCTCAAAAAGTTCCATCAACCCACATCGTTGAACTGTAAATTCCAGGCTCCAGATTACCAATGGAAGCAGAACCACCACTGTCACCGAGCCTCAACTCAGAACATGGGCCACGATGCCAAGGTAATCGACAAATTCAACCCAATCCCATTATCTACACCGCTCTCTTAAGTTTACTTGTATGCACATAAAACTTGAAAAGACTAGACATCTGCATGAGGTGAGACATAATCCATGTCTACAGGAGCAGCTAATCGACCTCATCACGATCGACAGATTAGCATGCAGGTAACTACCCATTTCAGTGACCATAGCGGACCGGAAATTTTCATCAAAAGAGCTTGTGTCATGATCAGGCATCATCCACGGATCTCAACTCAAAAGCCGTCCATCCTACTTATTATTGTAGTTAATCCCCCAGATAGCGCACAAAACGACGGGACTGCCAACAAAAGTCGCGGGCCGTGTATTGCCGCTGGGAACCAAAGCACAAAGTTCTGCCCCACATAATCACCCGCCGCGGCGATGTCATCCCATATTTCTTCTCCCTCAAGCCCTAACGCGATCTGATTATCGATGGGCCCTTTTCAAGCTACTCACCTACCCTCGGTAGGTGAGTAGCAGCACTTCCTGTTAATGGCTGTCCGACACGAGAATCTCCGTCAATCTAATATTCCCACTAGATTCGGTTCTCGCATGACCCGTCCGAGAAGCCAGTGCCTCGGGCCGAGGTTCTGAGATGAGAAATGTCCCTGCGGAGCCTTCACCGCCCTTAATCTCGGAGAAGTTATTGGATGCTTTGGCGCCTGTCTCCTTAGCACTCATTAACTCTTCGGGAACGTAATCAACAGCGATGTCTAACGGTGCGTGGCCCCAGTTAGAGACAGGCAATAGATCTACTTGGAAACCTCCAAGACTACCGCGGGCTTTTCGAAGCTAGGCGTTGGTTATCAATATTTCCTTTCGGATTATCCCTGTTATGTCATCTCTAGCTTCACAAAACGTATCTTGTATCCAATGTAGTTTGTCGTACCAGTCCAGGTTCATTGTTGCTCCCGTCGGGTACCTGGAAGTCGCTATGTACTTCAGGTCTCACAGATAGTATCCCTAGCTCGTCGTAGCAACCGCTTGCGCCACTCATCCCACTTCGGATGCTTCAAGCCGTACCTGAGATTGTCATACTTCTATTAGACCAATTTTGATTCATTTGGTCATCGTGCCTCCGCAGTTAAGCTCGGGAATGTCTTGCATGTGAGGGCTTAGGGAAGTCCCATGAAGTCCTCTGATTTGAATGTTGCTCAGCATTCGAGTTGGCGGCCCTTCTTTTCGAGACTCTTCTTCACCGACGTATTATTGAAGCTGTATAACTTTGTTCCGACAACCTGGGTCTCGTTCCAGGTAATTCACACTTGATTCAAACTTCTTGCGATGTCTAGTATCATCACGCATTATTGGTAGCTGGCAATTCTCAACTAGGCCGGTTCTACTATGCCCTTGAATTTCAGCAGTATCATCCGCCATTCTACTGATGGCTGCACTATCAGCTATATATAAGTACAGGGAATGACGAATATAAGTTGGATTATATTGCGTTGATAGCTGTCTCGCCTGGGTGTTGTTTACCCCGCCTTATTGTTCGGACGTCAAGCTGACGATGCACACCGCAGAGGTTGTGCGCACGATGCAACGGCACGCATGGGGTCTTCAAGTGCAATTGTGGAGCTAACTAGCTACGGGACTTTGGAAGGATTGGAGAACGATGATCATCAACAGCAGGGAACCTATGAACTAACACCGCACATAGAAGTTCGGCCATTACTGATTGGGCTGTCCTCCCGAATCGGCTTCGATGATGGGACAATTCCAGTGGGGCTTATCAAGGGTTTGTTCAGCGTCTGATTCATAAACGATGTCGGTCGCTCCAGCGGAGTTATCTGTATATTGTAAGTCCGGAGTATTTCACTAGCCATCACCCTCATTTTTCGAACCACTAGACGACAAATTAACCTCCGTGAAACAAGAAAACCAGCGTTTTCAAAACGATGGGTTCTACCGCAGATGTTCAGTCCTACTCGGGGATTCCGCAACTGACCCCCTTGGAGCAAATCAGCCCCAGGGGTTGGGTGCGCTACCTGTTCCCATTCGAACTCCCGCAGGACTATGAGCCTTAAGCCATCACTGACATCTTCCGCAGGAGCTTGCAGGCAACCAAGGAGCGCTTCCCGACGTTGGCGTGCGAGGCTGTTCCCGACCCTGACGCGAGACAAGCAAACGCGCTCAAGCTTCAAAAGATCACCGATAACGAGAACGAGCCCGTCATCATTAACGATCTGCGCAATTCGACGACTTTCACGGCCTTGTTTGACGACCTCAAAGCCAAGCACTTTCCCGTCTCGAGCTTCTCAGCTGAAGTTTTCACCCGTTGCCACATCTGGCCCGCTCCTGGGCAGCGAGTACCGATCACGATCGTGCAGGCCAACTTCATCAAGGGAGGCTTGATTCTCAACTGGAACCTTTTCCATCTCGTCGGTGACGGCCAAGCATTTTACAACTGGATCCGCGTCTGGGCTGAAGAGACACGCCGAGCCCAGGGCCTCGAGATCAAGGATCCAATTCGCTATCCCAATCGTATTTACACAGACCGCCAGATCGCACTCAATGCGCCGCAAACTCTTCCCGAAGGCAGAGCCGGACGCCTTGAGGACCATCCCGAGTACAGTCTTCTCACGGATCCCGCAACACAGCTGGCCAAGATCGCGACAACAGATGGCCATGTCGGACAGATTTTCTACCTTTCGGAAGATTCGCTGCGACGGCTGAAGCAGGATGCCCAACCTAAAACCGAGGACGGGTCCTACGTGTCCAACAACGACGCGCTCTCGGCGCTGACTTGGCGAAGCATCATGGCAGCCCAGTTCAACGTGGCTCAGCTGGACGGCAGCGAGAACTCCGTTTTCAACATTGCCATCAACGGTCGAGGACGAAGCCAGCCGCCGATCCACCCCGAGGCCATGGGCAGTTTCCTCGGCTTCATCCAGGTAGAGCTCCCTATTAAGGAGATTCTGGCGACAGACAACCTCGCGGAACTGTCCCTTCTGATCAGAAAAGCCGTCATTGCACTGGACAAAGATTTCTCCGGCTCGTTTATCAACGACGTCAACTTCCCTCTCGCCTAATTTTTCTTAGCATCCGCTATTAATGAAATAGGTAACATACCACTAAGATCCTTAACAATTGAAAAGTCTTTACCTCTCCCTCTTAGAGCCCTCCCGTGATAGCCTCATAGCCTCTGGTGGGCACCGGATTATAGCCGGCCCCTCCGGCCGGCCCTAATCGGGGCTCTGGGTTACCTCCGGAGCTAACCCCTTCCCTTAAGGGCTAAGCGCCGCCGCAACACTAAGGCCCAACTACTCCGGCCCAGTTTTGGGGGAAGCTAGCCTAACACTCCTAATGTAGCCCCCTCTACGGCAAAGGGGCCCTTAAACGTAAGTGGGGTGGCCACTGGATTTATCCTAGCCGCCTTCGATGAACAAGCTAGACTCTATAAGGACCGAAAGGATGTCTTTTTGGCTATCGCCCAGTTTATTAACAACGTGGTCTCTAGTTTTAAGGGGCCGAAATAGTAGATCATAAAGGAGGCGATAACTTATATAATCTAAACCTTAAAAAAGTTAATAAATAATAAAGTTACTCTAACTCTAACCCGGAACTGGGCTACCATTGCAGCATTAGCCCTAACCATAGCCCCAATCTCAGCCCCGGCCTCCACCCCGGCCTAGAACTGAGCCCCTACCCGCCCATAAACCCAGGCTTAGCTAAAAGACCTCCGGGTTTTCGTCCGTATCCCCGAGGAAAGCCTGGATGCTGCCCAGAAGAACGCCCCTTTCGCCCTGCGCCGTACAGTTTGCTAGGCCTTTGGCCTATAACTAGGAGATATCCTACACATTTACCACATCTCAACTAAATACTCTTTAAAGCCCCTAAATAAATAAATCCAATAAAACCTTCTTAGAAATAAACAAAAACTAGTAGATTATTTAACGTGGTTCATCAGTAAGTGGACCACCATCAGTGACCAGGCCACTTTTCCCACCTTCACCACTAAAAACTTTTATATCTCAACCATAATCAATTAAATCAATTATAACTACTTAAAATCACTTAAACTACTTATTTCCACAACCTCTAAACAGGTTCTTGTGTTATAGCTGGTCTTACGATAAATACCATAATATCGTGAACTTGTCCAACGATACTTTAATAACCCCTCGTTTTCCTCCTTTTTATACCCTTTCTCCTTAATAACGCCCTTTATAACCATAATTTCCCTCACCTAAAACCCATCTAATACCCCTCCATCTTATAGTCTAATTCTTTTGGCTCTCCAGCGTTTACTAAGGGCCGTATTTACATCTCGAAAATAGCGTAGCTCTTCCTCCATAAGGGCAACTACATAGGAAATATACTATAAACCTTTTAAAAGCTTATCAGCAGCTTCACAAATTGGAATCGGCAAGCTTCCCTAATACCTAGAGATTCTTTCCTTTATAAGTGAAAACTAAGAGATAACCTCATTAGTGGTTTAGGGCATCTTAGAAACCCAAGGGTCGGGTAACCTAATAGGGGTGTTCGGGGTTATTAGTGTCCATAACTGCACATCTAGCTTAAAAAGGATAGTTTAAGGGTTATAAGGAATAAGCCTAGCCCCTCTAAAACCCCCATAAATGTTTTCTTAGGTAAAGGTTTAAAGGAATGCGGCCTTAAATACGAGGAAGAACTCGGGTTTAGTAATATGGGTAATCCAGGCTTTAATGAAGTACTTAATTTGAGAACCATATCTCAACTTTAACACACTATAGTAGCCAACATCGAGAAGCTGGGTTAAATATAATAAATAAACAGGCAAGCAAATAATTATAATCTTATTCTCTTTACAATACTCTTCGAAATCACTACTAACATAGCTTTCATGGCCATCGACGACTAGTATCCGATATATACCTCTTAATTACTATTTTAAGTGTTTATCAAAATGCTAAAGCCATTAGAGAGCAGTCTCGTTATCGGTCCATCCATTAAAAGTTATTTTAACTACCCAGCTATCCGGAATCTAGGCCTCAGAGTACTAACTAACTCACAAGGTGGAAGCGGCCCTAAACCACCAAAAAAGGCGGCATCGTATAACCATCACCAATAACACAACAAATCACCATTACCCATTCTCAATTACTAAATTAAACCTTTTTTAGTTTCCTAATCTAATTAGAACGTATAATAACTATTCTAAACCGGATTATACTCATCATAAAACCAATCTCATCGAAATTATAAAAATCTTTATTTATAATACTATATTTTAATCACATATTAACTATAAGTCGAAACTAAAACTTAATAATTATAGGATCTTCGTAAAAACCTCTCTAATAATCATAAATACGAGAAAATCGCGTTTTAAGTTCTAGGTATCGCTAGACGAAGCGTTCTATCCAACACTTCCCAACCGGTCAACTATCACACTTCCGGAGTAGTATATTAGCCATATCTTCCATATCCACGCGTCGGGGCGAGAATCCTCGAAAATCTAGGTTAATAATATATTGAACAATTACCTCCTCCTCGGTCTCTATTAAATTCAACTACATATTCCTATTATCGACCTTTATACTTTAACCCTTTATTCTAAATTAGAGGGTAATTCTCGGAACGTTATAAATGGTCACTACACATCGGATACTTAATCGCAGTGTTAATCAGATCGCATTAATCGCTAGAATAATCCTGTGTTCGGGTAAGGCTTCGGACATTATTTTATAAAAGAAATTACATATTAAAGTTAGAAGGTGGTAAAGGTGGGAAAAGTAGCCCGGTCACTGATGGTGGTCTACTCACTAATGAACCACGTTAGGGGTTTTTAAAGTAAAAACCCCCATAAAATGGTTCATATACGCTGTCCTACGTTGCCCATCTAAGCTCCAAAGCCTAAATGGGGAAAGTATTAATATATTAACCCTGATCAGGGAGGAGGTTATTGCTTAGACTAGCCACGAGCCAGTCCTAGCCCGGTAATCCCGCCTCGGCCCAAACCCTATTATAAACAAAGTCACTTAGGTTATCTCCTTTACGGTCAAGGTGCCACCCTTTAAACTATTTAACTAAAACAATAAGGCCCAACTTATTAGGGAAAAGAGGACCCTACTTAGACATAACCCTAGCTACCAGGGATATTATTGAAACGGAGCGGGGGATGCAGTGAACAGCATGTATTGTACGAATAACAACACACACACTCTACTGACCATAAGTTGCGCACCTCTCGTCACGGGTCCGAAGAGGTGACTAACTCGTACCGAACAGCCTCAGGGACGCTGCTTTCAAGGGGAATCGAGTATTCTAGACCTGATCAGGTCTGGAATAAGTTTAAAAGGCCAGGAAAAGCGTATCCGAGACTAGGTTGCTTTGTTGCTTAGTGGTAAACCGACCTCCGTATAAAGTATTGTACGCTACGGTTACGATAGTAACGTTAATAATAAAAAATGGGTAAAACGAGTGAATATTTTTGTTAAGGAGGCTCCCCCTAAGGTGTGTATTGTGTTGTGTGTAGAGGCCTGATTAGGTTTAAAATACTAAAAGAAAGTCTCTTCTTATAAGGGGTCGTCGTCGCCGTGCCTTAACTATTATCCCGAAGATGAGCTGCGCGCTTCCCCTGCCCGGTTTCAATTGTCCCCTTGTTTTGGTTCTAAGTTCTAGTGTACTAAGATAATCCTATAAACGGGTAGGCTGAATAGAAAAGAAAAGGAAATTAGTATACATAAAACCTGATTAGGTGTGTTGGTTGTGAAGATTATACTTTTGGCCTTTTTTAGGTGGTTCCTCTAGTTTTGTCTGATGCTCCCTTTCCGCTTTCTCCACCGCTACTACTTTGTTCTAGTATACCGCTATATCGTTCCGGTTATATCCTTACTACTAATTAGGTTTAGTGGGTTTAAGGAACGGCTCCTAGGTTTTTGTTTAGTACGCTACAAATTAGTATGGGTCGTTAATCCTATTTATAAACTCCTCCCTGGTGTAGTTGGTAATCTTTTTGTAGTTAACCTTCGTAACCTTCTTCCACTTTTAGTACTTAGTTTTATACTTATATATAAGGACCTCCTGATCAACCTCATAGTCCTGTGCTCATCTTCGGGTTATTTATATTAAAGTGGTTAAATTGTATAAGTAAGGGGACATCGGGGTCGCCTCCGGTTATGGTAACTAAGAGAAGAAGGGCTTGTCAGGTAAATCGTCCAGCGGGTTAGATAAGCCTGAAGATGTATTGGAATCGGTACCACTAGTGATCGATAGCGGGTTATTATTAGTGTTCTAAGGTTAATTAGGTGGAGGTGGTTTCTTAGAGGCCTTCTTCGGCTTCTTATTAGCGGCGGTAATGTATTTATTGATGGACTGGCGAGGTTTATTGTGAAAACTATGATCCATCCCTACGCTATAAAACTCCTAGGTAATCCAGTTAATCCATCTCTAATACATAGCTTTAACGCGGTTAGTGGTGGAGTAATGGGTCCAGGAATATGCTACCTACGGCGTATTATAATTTTCTCGAAAGATAACTTAAAACCATTCCACTATAAAAACACCACACCCATAGCTATTAGGCTATTAGACCGTATTAACAATGCCCGATGCTACTCGAATAACCCCGATTAGGTTAAATCCGACACCTATGGCTTAATACCACGACGTTAAGTTGTGCATATTAACTAAAAACCGTTATTCCGAAAACCCTGCACTCCATATACTATTAAACCAGAAAGTGTAACCTAAAACTTAGTTAATAAAGACGCTTATGAAGTGATTTCCGTTGTGGGCCGTAATAAAGTAGACCAAATTAGTTCCGTGGATACGTGTTTTCAACTAGTCGGAGTACGGTCCAAGTTATTAAGGGGTTAAAAGCATATCTCCCTAGGGTTATACGGTAATCTCGATATTAATGCCCAGGGCTTCTAAATCTCACCGAGCCATCGTAGTGGCGGCTTCCACTTCCCCGTGTTTGAGTTAGTCCCTTCGTATAATGTTCCCCTATATATTATAATAGTCTTTAAGAATACGGGCGGCCATATTCGGGGCCTAACCCATCCACCGTCCCTAGTTATCGAAACCGGCTACTCATCGTATTCATAGAGTCGTAGTTACTTCCAAATTTTATACAGGAAACCACGAGGGAGCTGGAACTAGCGTCTTATCGTTTAGTGTGGGTATATTTTGTGGGTATACAGAGTTCATGTGTTACCCATTAGGATCCGTAACCCCGGTGAGTGGTCAAAGTATTATTAGTAATACATATCGGGAATCTTTGGGTCTTATGACACTTCCTTATGCCGGATCAGGCGCAAATTATCAAGTAGGGTCGAGTCCCATAGTTGTGAACCTGTAAAGAAGGGTCCTAGCATAGTTATCATCCCAAAAGTTAACTCGGTTCAGAACGACCAACATAATAATACTTATGTATAAATAATGTAATAGAAAAAGCAGAAAAATTAATAATAGTTATGTAAAGTAGGTCGAAAAGGAAACCTTATTTCTGATCAGGCTAGGTTTATTATAGAGAAGTGGAAGACAAGAGGTGAGGGTCGAGGGGTGGGTTATTTATTTATTAGCGCAGGGTGAGTTAATTCCTGAATTAGAGCCAAGGGCAACTCTAAGTAAAAGGTAAGTGGTTTCGTGAGTCGAAAAGGGAAGGGTAGGTCACTTTGTGTACCCTTCCTTCCGACGAAAAAGCGTATTAAAAGGAAGTGAATTAGTCCCTTTTCATCTAATTAGATACCTATTATAATTCCTTAGCCAAGTCGGAAGGTCCTCTAGTGAATTAGTGCCACCCTTAGGGCCAGTATAAAAGGGCGCCTTTTCTTCCACCTTTTTCTTCCTCACAATAACCACTACTACGTCCCCAATCTTAGCTCCTCAACCTGATCTAGTACTCCATAACTCAATAGTATACCTCCGAAGAACATTAACCATAAGCGTAACCGAACAACTCCTATCACGGAAACTCCTTAGTTACTCAACTGCGATCCTCCGAAGAACAAAGGTTCCTTCATCACCATCACCCCCGTAAACCTCATTATACGTTATTCCTTTTTAATTTCCTACTTCTAATAAACCTAATCAGAGTATTAGATTACCACTTCCCTCGTTTAACGCTAACTCAAAGATCCCATTGGTCACTTTTATACCGAAGTTCAGTTCGCTAATACCGTCGAGTACGGTAATATTTGTACTAAAGTGGCCCAACAGTTCTAGCTCTCACTCCCCGCGTCTTATCCCTCGGCGATTATAAAAAAGTATTCTAAGAACGGTACCTTTAATTATCGGGTTTTTATTTTGTATTCCTATAACGGTTACTTCGGGTTCGTCGCTTAAAAGCTTAGTGGTCGGCTAAACGCTGGGGCTGTTCTCGTTGTCCACGGAGTTGGTGATTAGAATATAGTTCCTTATTGTTACTACGAAGAGTGTTAGTGTACGTTGTTTTATGGGCCTAATTAGGGCACCGTTATAGCTCCTTTCTGGGAATACGTCCTTTTTCCCAGTGAATACTAAAACACCTATTCTAATTACCTATTCCACGAGACCAGCTCCGTCTACGATTATTACGACCCCGCTTTTTACGTATAATATAAGTATAACGCCCAGTTTACTAATAGTTCTTTTTATACAAAAAGTAGCGGAATCGGATCGGCTATCCCTAAAAACATCTCCTCTGTTAACTCAAAGTATTATTTTTAGGAAGATCTCACTGCCCTTGCTAAGTCTCAGAAACAGACGTATAAACGGTCCCGTACAAAATCGATCTTAGATATAACTTTCTTCGGTAATAGCTCTCGATATGTAAAAAAGAAGGACATAGTGGGGGAGGATTTGGGTTAATTAAGTGGAGGAATAAAAGAAAAGAATGGAAAGAAGGGCTAGTGTTATACTACTCTCTTGTCCCTAAAATATTCCCGCTAATCCCTTACTAAAAGGTTTTCCCTCTTAAAAAGCATAATAATAACTTCCATATCGATATTATATACATTTACTTAGTTCATAAATTCCAACGAAATACAAAAATAAAATAAAAAAAAAGCCAAATAAACATCTAATTAGGGGTAAAATACCTGGAAAACGACGCTAAATAATGTTAAATGTTAAGAGAAGGTAATATTATGGTGTTTATGTCTTATCTATACATTCTACTATATCATTCCATAAAGGGAGATGTAATTAAAATATGGCAAAATGCAGGGAAATGCACCGAGATATCTAATTAATAATAATAAACGCATCTGATTAGGTCCCAAATAACGAGGAAATGTAGCTAAATACAAGGAGATATCAGGGTATGGGTGGTTATGAATACGTTATCCAGGCCATCGTCCTAGGTTACTTATCTAAATACGTTCCCAATCCTAATAAAATTTTAAACATTTTAAGTAATAAATAATTTTAAATAAAGTAAAATATTAATTTAAACTTTTTTAATTAGGTTTTTGTTTTAGTAAAGTCCTAGTACTTCGCTTTCTCTGTTTCCGTAAATAGTTTTAGGTTAATTACTATTTATTTACTTAACTACTCCTATACCTTTATATTCTTTTCTAACTCTTCCCTATCCTTTTCCTACTTCTTTTGTTCTACTTGTAATTTCGTAAATGGTTTTAATGTACTCGGATTAGGTTTATCGTCGTCGTCGTTGACCATGTTTATATTATCTATGAAATTGGGGAGGACTCGTCGGAGTTTATCTTAAAGTATTATTTTTACTTATTACGGATTTTCCGATTCCTATAACCCTTCGTTTATTTATATAAATCTTTTTAGGCGATAACCTTTATAAGTGTGTGTAGTTATTTTGTCCTTAACCAACGTTTCTAGTTAATATGACCTAACTTTTAGGTGTACTAACTTAATCCGGAGGGGTCCCGTCCATCGGTAATGTATTTTTTGTTCTTTTAACTTATTTATTGCTTGTTTTTTATCGTAAACGAGAATAAGATCTCCGGGCTATAGCCGTCGTTGCTGCAAGGTCTTGCTATGTATTTTATTAAACTAATCCGTTCGTTGCTATTTAATCCGGGCTATATAAAAGGCTGCTTTTTCTCTGTCTTTGTCCAACTATTGGAAAGCTCTAATATGAGCTAAAAGCTCCTAATCAGGTGTGCAGACGTTTGCCTAGTCTAGAATCCTCTATATAAAAGTGTTAATTTCGATTAGTGTAATAGCTTTATAGTTATATTCTAAGTAAAAGGGTGTGAATCCGGTTAATTCTCTGACTAATGTTTGGTCTGTGAATAGCGCTATGGGTAGTATAATACCCTAATTCTTTTTCCCTCCATCTAACTAGGTTAATAGTGCGTATATGAGCATCTAATATCCCTTCTCATCTAGCCCGTTCACCTTAGTGTTATAGGTCGAGATCACTTTTTTATAGTAATTATATACTTAGTTAAGCTTATCCACCACCCTCTTATTTTTAGACCCTCCATTAACAATAATTTCTTTGTAAATCCTATACTGATAAATAACATTTTCCCATAGGAAATCCGCTACTATTTTTAAGGATACGGAAAGCGCTTAACGGGCTTCGGGTCAGCCTATGAGCTGATTTCTTACCTCAATTAGGGCCCATTTACTAATCTATTATATATTAAGTGAAATCCTCGACCAGGGCAATCCCGTAGGTGTTATCGTAATGTGTTGATCATCCTAATGGCCGGGTCGAGCTGCTTAATAAGTTAGGCACGTAGCCACTTTGTGTTTAATGGAATTATAGGCTCCCTGCTAGAAGTAGTTCTTAAAAACTTTGTTGAACATCACATTTCGTCCCCTATAGCCTAATTCCATATGAGCCTACCTAATTAGGTCCCGTTAAAGCTCTCTGCTATTAATAACTTGTTACGGGGTCGGGTATCGGTGGGTTAGTCGGCGGAAAAGGTAGCCGTTACGGTATATATACAACCAAACCTTATTCTTAAATTTGCGAAAACCGGCCGGTGTTATACTATCCGATCAAAGAAGGGTTTTTAAATAGTAGACAATTTGTTGTGTTTCGAGCGACCAGGTCTAATCAGGGTCTAGCCAGTCTCTGGGCATCGAGAAAAGTAGTGAATTTAATGGAATAACCGGAGACGTAGATCATAGGTACTGGGAGGCGTAGGTTGTGGACAGGTAGATCTGCGTATTAATGAATTCCTTTAATCGTTCAGGGTCTTCGTATTCGGCCTGATCAGAGGGTCCAGGAGGCTTACGTAATAGGCCGTCAGTTGCAGTGTTCTTCTTACCAGGTACGTATTTAATATTAAAGTTGAAAAGGCGAATCTAAGCGATCCATCTTATTAATAATACTCCGGGTAGGTCACTTACCCCTCCATTTAGTTACTCAACGAGGACTTTAGTATTAGTTTCGAGGGTAAAACGTATACCATAAACGTATATTCGGAACTTCTTCAGTATTATAAAAACAGCCCATAATTCTAGCTTACCGGAGTCGTATTTTAACTCTACACCTCTCCATATACCACTTTTAAACCAAGCTATTACCCTTTGGCTATTAACGAATTAATATAATACTATACCCCACCTAAGTAAATTAGCGTCGGTATAAATAATAATTTATCCAATTTCGGGGCCGTAATCTAATTTAATTAGGATAGGGGAGGTTGTTAAAGTGGTCTTCAGGATATCCATAGTTTACTGTTAAATACGTCCCCACGTAAACGGTGCGCTTTTCCGGAGGAGGTCATATAACAACCATGCTTTCATCGCAAAGTCTTCCACCTATACACAGTAAAAGGTAACAATTCCGAGAAACGATCTAACCTTTATAATACTAACACACTTCGCCCATTCCTGGATCTTTCGAATCTTAGCCTAATCAGGCTGACGGCCATCGTATCCGCACAAATACCCCAAGATCACCACTGCTTCCTGCGCTCATTACGATTTTTCGGCTAACGTAGTGTATCCTAAAAGCTTGAGGTTAACTAGGACCTTATCGATATTAGCTAAATATTTGTAAACGAATCACCGTATACCGGGAACAAAGGTAATCTCTTCTTCGTTATACTACAAAGTTGGGCCCTTAATAGCGATATCATCTAAGAAGGCCTTATAATAGTATAAGATGAGATTATATAAGATTCTTATTATAATCTATTGAAAATATATTACCGAGTTAGTCTATTCTATTAGTAGGGAACAAAATCGGAGAAGTCCTAATAGAGTCGTAAACGTAGTATAATTTCTACTAGCCGGGTCGAGGAGGACCTGATCATATCCAGAAAAGAAGTCTAGTATAAAAAAGAGTTAATACCCACCATATTCTTCCGTAAAGGAGTCTGCGTTAGGGGGAATAAACACGTCTCGGATAGTGACACTGTTCAACTTAGTGACCGAATTAATAAGCTAGTATTTCCCGTCCTTCTTTTTAACTAAAAACCATGGATTTTTATATACAGCGTAACCTTCTTTAAGTGTTCCCCACCTAATCCGGTCTCGAAGCATCTCCAATACCGTATCTTAAATCGCTGGCGGGATCGGGATGCCTTTCACTTACTAGGCACTGTATAGGATAGTTCGTATCTCTTAAGGCGGGGCTACGAGGAGGTTAACCCTGCCTATATGGGTCCAGTCCCACGCGAGGGCTATTTCCCTATTTAGTAGGATCGCTTTTAATAGGTCCTTCTCAGCTTATTTAAGGTGCGGGTACTTCTATAGAATGGCTGCCTTCCTCTCATCTATGAGGCGTAATCCTAGCTTTATTTCAGCGAATCTCGGGGTAATCAGGCCTGTAAACCTACTAACTTCCTTTCTTAACTATACTCCAACTACTTCCATCTTCTTAACTTTCTAAAGGGGGTCACCGTCAAACGTCGTCCCATCTAGTAGGACATCGTTAACGAGCAGAATCTTCTAATCCTTATGTTTATACATTATGGTGATAGTGGCGGTTAGCTAATTAGACTCAGGCTTTTCTGGAATTCCGAGCTTCTTAACTTCCCGTCTCTTCTATCTCTTTTTAAAGGCATAGTATGGGTAAAGAAGGCTAATCAGCATTTTATTAATTTTACGCTTATACTAGTCTCGTTTTCGAGTTTCCTTCCTTATAGTCGCTTTACTTAGGAGGATCTTCGCTGTTAGAACCTAATCCGGCGTTGCTTTTGTTGTCCCTGCTGCTTTGTAACCCTTGCAATTATCGGGATGTTTACTAGTGACATGCGCAGCAACACAAATAGCGTCGACTAGTGGCTAGAACTCTTAGCGAGTTAATACCACTAAAACCAAGATTACCGTATCTTCGTTTATATCGCACAAGACTCTATTGCCTTCCTCTAAGTCAGGAATATTCTAATTAAGGCTAATCCATTCTTTTCCCCTAATAAACTCACTAGCTTTATTACTGGGCTCTAGTTTTCCTATTCCTTTAGGGCTACCTAGTAATTCTACTAATCGGGGAAGTAGAACTCCATTCCTCCTTCGACTCCTAGTTGTGTAAACCCCATAAGAATATAAATACGAGTATCTCCGACTCTAAGGATTACCCTAATTAGGTCGTTAATATATTCCTAGGTGAGCTATCCCGTAATTAAGAACAGTCCTCTAAGCAGGGAGGTCTTCGTAATACTCATCTTTGTTTCCGATGCTATAAAGAAGTTTATAGGAATCTTATGTTCCCCGACCCATACATAGTTTATAACGTTGCCATCAAATTAAGCTTACCCGCTCACTTCTAGGGTCAGGGTCTGTATTATAACCATCGTCCTTATCGCCTATAGGTTATTCTCCCTAATATACTGGTTACTCATAATATTGGTCATTGCTCCTGAATCTAGGACGGCCATAATCTTCTCGTTCTGATCAGGTGTAGTGCCTCCTATCGAGATTTCAATTTTAAAATAAGGAGTTATCCAGGAATTAAGAAGACAATTCCTTTCCTTATTTCCAATAACGGGGGTGGATAGCTCAGCTAAGGTAGTGAAAACCACTAGGATACACACTTTATTGGGACTACTATTATATTTCTCAACAATCTTAAATACGATCTTCTTACCGGGCTCATCGTCGATAATGCTAATCAGGCCTAAGGGCACTGGGAAGTACACGTCGTTTACTATTTACTCATCTAATAACTACTAAGCTAAGTTGGTCATATGAAAATGGTATACCGGCCACATCTTCATAGCTATGTAATTAGGTACCTATACTAAACCACTTAATTTTTGAAGAGCTACTTAGGCAGTTATAATATTATTATCCACTATTTCCTAAGTCTAATTAGGTGTAGAGTTGTATTAATTTATTATTAGAATATTGTATTACGTTGTCGTCGCCTCCCTTATCTGAGAACGAGGCACCTCGGATCCTTTTTGTAAAACTTTTTTGACCTCTAATTCGTGGAATTGGATCGACGAATTATTATCTCTTTAAGAAATAAGTTTCGTAATCCCTCCTTAGATAACTTTCCTCGTTTATTCAGGGCCGTCCCGGCTTTTTTATAGGAGGATCCCCGCTGCGTTATTGCCCGATTTAGTGGTTATATAGGTCTTGGCCTTAGAAGTCGCTAGGATTGTTATTATTGTTCTAGGCCTTAGAAGGAACGCTAATACGTATACGATGGTATTAGGAGTAGGCGCCGGCTAGGGTACTTATATCGACTAAGAGAAGGGTCGGCTAACTTAGTTATCTAAAACGGTCCCCGCTATGGTTACGATGTTTAGGAACGATTATTAGTTTTTTAGATATTTAAGGATCACTGGTCAGTTAGGTTAATATTTGTTTTGGGTTTCCGAAACGATGTAATCGGGGACCTAATTAGTCTCCCCTAGAGGGTTAAGGAGGTCTCCGTATTAGTAATTATTATTGTAGAACGTAAGTAGATTAACTTAAATGTCCTCTAGGAATTACTCGTATCACCAGAATTACTAACCCGAGCACCTATCATACTAATAACGTCCCACTGGTCCGGGAATAAACCCCGGTTTATTCCAGTTAAACGGTCCCCTCTGTATAGGATTATAGGGCTACTATCTAAGCGATTATGGGTTATATAGTTAACGAAGCGGGCCCTACTAGTATAGTGATCCCTGGGGATTCCGGTTTATTAAGTACGTTAACTAGTAATAGATTTACGTGGACGGGGTGTTCTGAGCTTAATCAAGCTGTTATTAACGGTTCTCTATGGCTTGGACAGCTAGTTGGAGGGTATCCAACTTGTTGGTGAGATCGTTAATTCTAGCCGGGCCCATCACGATTATGTCCTTATTTGATTGATATTGCCGAGTTGAAGAGGGGGACGTAGCTCGTTTTATAAGCGTAGTATAAGCCCGATTAGGCCTAAAGTCTCGTTACGCTATTGATTGGGGATCGTTGTCTAAGGAAGTGCTATCACTAAAGGCCTTACCCCACCGGGATTCCTGGCCGATCCAAATAAGTAGACGGTCTTAGTAGTCGTTAAAATCTCTGGAATTAAATAATTCTCCTATGGTCGTTTTTATTTATAGGGCCGTATTAGTCGTCGCCGTTTTTGTAAAGTAGTGTGTAATGGTTTCGATTAATTTTAGGTTACTTATCACCACCTTTTTTCAACGAAAAGCTTTGGCCTTAATATTTTCGACCTTCTAAAAGAGTTTCACTACTCCTTTGAGATCATTGTTCCTAATTAGGGGTCCCTTAATAAGGTTACAGAGTTGCTTGTTCGGTTTAAGGATATAGTCCTTATCTAGGTGGTCGTAGGTCTTAAGTATATACTTTTTTATAACCTCCTAGGAAATCAACTCAATTTCCACTTTAACGGCTTTCTGGTATTCGTTTACTAAGTACTAGGGGAAAGCCTTCACCTTATCCTAATTAGAAAAGTTAACTAAGTCCACTTAAGCTTTAAACTTCTCTAGGAAACTAGAGATATTGTTACTAGTAAACTTAGGAGCCCCTTTCGTCCCTAGTGTAGGCATCTTAAGAACGGGCCCCTTACGGCTTATAATTTGGATGATCTTTGCTAAGTTGATAATGGGATCCGAACTAAAGGTTTAATTAGAGTTGGACGGAGTAAGGGAAGGGTTGTTTTTGTTGATCCTTTTACCTTTGTTGTTCTTCGTATTTCGATCTGGGCTGAATAAGTCATCCGGGCCAGCATCTTTAGCGTCTTCTTTGAAGGCTCGGGGTTACATATTCCTGAATAATTCTAGTAAAGAAGTAGATATAGTAGTGTTCTGATTCGGCTAATTAGGTCTAGTAACTCATAGTAATTACTATTTCTATTCAGAGTTCGGGTATAGCGGAGGTGGATAATGGCTTTTCGGAAAAAAAAGGGGGGGGGGGTGGTTTTGGGGGTTATAATTCTCGTAGAATCCATAGTAATACGTACTTAAGTCCCTCAGTAACGGCTAAGGTTACTAGGGTGGTGGTGGTTAGGGTTAGACGCAGGATTGCTCGTTTATAGTGACCAAAGTAAAGGGAGGCCTACTTAGCGAAGATTGATAACGGTCTTAGGTTAGTAAAACACAACCCTACTCATAATGTTAACTAGTAGCCGGTTACCTAATATTCTGAATTTATTAAGGTCGTGCGATCCGTCCATGACATCTGGGAATAGCTAATCAGGCCAAGGGTTCACATCTGGACTAATCCATTCATCCACCTACTATTACTTAAATATTCAAAATCGAACGAATTGGTAATAAAAATTCCAATGTTCATTATTGTGTTTATCGTTCTTACGGGTCCTTCCGGCTAACTGTTCTTTCTTCTGACTATCGTATAAGCGTTTCTTTCGGTCTAATCGGGTCGTATCAGCTGGTATCTCGTCGTTCAAATCATATCTCGAAGCTTCTCGTATTCTCTCTCCCTTATTGGGTTCATATTCGGCCTATATTAACTAGGAGGGAGGGAGGGCCGATAATCGCATAAGACGATCTTTTAGGGTCTCTGGTGTTCCCAGATTTTTTTTAACCGAAAAGTATCTTATTCTTCTGGTCAGGCCAAAGGAGATCCTATCGCTTGTTTTCCTTGCGTATTCTTCGTTGTTCTTTTTCAAGGAGGAGGGGGGTGGATAGTATAAATGGTAATAAGGAGATCGGGTGTTCAATTCGCCCACAAGGCACCAGTGAAACGGAGCGGGGGATGCAGTGAACAGCATATATTATACGAATAACAACACACACACTCTACTAACCACAAATCGCGCACCTCTCGTTACGGGTCCGAAGAGGTGATTAACTCGTACCGAATAACCTCAGGGACACTATTTTCAAGGGGAATCGAGTATTCTAGACCTGATCAGGTCTAGAATAAGCTCAAAAAGCCAGGAAAAGCGTATCCAAGACTAGGTTACCTTATTACTCAGTGGTAAACCGACCTCCATATAAAGCATTGTACACCACGGTCACGATAATAACATTAATAACAAAAAATAGGCAAAACGAGTGAATATTCTTGTCGAGGAGGCTCCCCCCGAGGTGTATACTATGCTATGTATAGAGGCCTGATCAGGTCTAAAATACTAAAAGAAAGTCTCTCCTTATAAGGGGTCGTCGTCGCCGTGCCCTAACCATCATCCCGAAGATGAGCCGCGCGCTTCCCCTGCCCGGTTTCATTATATAAACTAGTATTATAACCAGCGGCCACTCTATAACAACTATAATATACCCTTAAACTCCCATAAAACCAAGCCTTATATAACTAAACTAAAGTATACCAACTACTTAGGGCCCTTCTAGGCCGGCCATATAAACTATTCAACTAGGCCCCTAATAGTTAACGGTTATTTTACCCTCCTAAGCTGAAAGGAACGTAGACGGATTCGGAAGGTTAGGCAAAAGGCCTCCGAGGCCTGCGATAATATTAACCAGACCGTTACCTAAAATAGCACTTAATAACCCTAGGACTCCCGTCCTAATTAGGGCTAATAACCTAGCTCTAAGCGCTTATATACTAGGACCCCCTCCTAAGGATTAATTATATACTTAGGTGATGAGGATATAACTAATGAAACGGAGTGGGGGATGCAGTGAACAGCATATATTATACGAATAATAACACACATACTCTACTGACCATAAGTCGCGCACCTCTTGTCACGGGTCCGAAGAGGTGACTAACTCGTACCGAATAGCCTTAGGGACGCTGCTTTTAAGGGGAATCGAGTATTCTAGACCTGATCAGGTCTAGAATAAGCTTAAAAGACCAGGAAAAGCGTATCCGAGATTAGGTTATTTTGTTACTTAGTAGTAAACCGACCTCCGTATAAAGCATTATATACTACGGTTACGATAGTAACGTTAATAATAAAAATGGGTAAAACGAGTAAATATTCTTATTGAGGAGGTTCCCCCGAGGTGTGTGCTATGTTATGTTGTGTGTAGAGGCCTGATTAGGTCTAAAATACTAAAAGAAAGTCTCTCCTTATAAGGGGTCGTCGTCGCCGTGCCCTAATTATTATCCCGAAGATGAGCTGTGCGCTTCCCCTACCCGGTTTTAATTGTCCCCTTATCTTAGTTCTAAGCTCTAGTATACTAAGATAATCCTATAAATAAGTAAACTAAATAAAAAAAAAAAGGAAACTAGTATACATAAAACCTAATTAGGTGTATTAGTTACGAAGATTGTACCTCTAGTTTTCCTTAGGTGGTTCCTCTAACCTCTTCTGATGCTCCCTTTCCGCTTTTTTTACCGCTACTACTTTGTTCTAGTATACCACCGTATTGTTTTGGTTATGTCCTTACTACTAATTAGGTTTAGTGGGTTTGAGGAACGGCTTCTAGGTTTTTATTTAGTATACTATAAATTAGTATGGGTCGTCGATCTTATTTATGAACTCCTCCCTAGTATAATCGGTAATCTTTTCGTAGTTGACCTTCGTAACCTTCTTCTGTTTTTAGTACTTAGTTTTATACTCGTGTATAAGGACCTCCTAATTAACCTCGTAATCCTATGCTTATCTTCGGGCTACTTATGTTAAGGTGGTTAAGTTGTATGGGTAAGGGGACGTCGGGGTTGTCTCCGGTTATGGTAATTAAGAGAAGAAGGGTTTGTTGGGTAAATCGTCCAGCGGGTCAGATAGGCCTAAAAATGTGTTAGAATTGGTACCATTAGTGATTAATAATAGGTTATTACTAGTGTTCTAAGGCTAATTAGGTGGAGGTGGTTTTTTAGAGGCCTTTTTTAATTTTTTATTAGTGGTAGTAGTATATTTATTAATGGATTAGCGAGGTTTATTGCGAAGACTATGATCCATCCCCATACTATAAAACTCCTAGGTAATCCAGTTAATCCATCTCTAGTATATAGTTTTAATGTGGTTAGTGGCGGAGTAATGGGTCCAGGAATATGCTACCTGTGGTGTATTGTGATTTTCTTAAAAGATAACTCAAAGCTATTCTACTATGAAGACACTACACCTATAGCTATTAGGCTACTAGACCGTATTAACGACGCCTAATACTGCTCGAATAACCCCAATCAGGTCAAATCCGGCACCCATGGTTTAATACTACGACGTTAAGTTGTGTATATTAACTAAAAACCGTTATTCCGAAAACCCTATACTCCACATACTATTAAACCAGAAAGTATAACCTAAGATTTAGTTAACGAAGACGCTTATAAAGTAATTTCCACCGTAGGCCGTAATAAAGTAGACTAAATTAGTTTTATGGATATGTGTTTTTAGTTGGTCGGAGTATAGTCCGAGTTATTAAGGGGTTAAGGGTATATTTCCTTAGGGTTGTACGGTAATCTTAATGTTAATGCCTAGGGCTTCTAAATCTCACCAAGCCATCGTAATAGCGACTTCCACTTCCCCGTGTTTAAACTAGTCCCTTTACATAATGTTCCCCTGTATATTATAATAGTTTTTAAGAATACGGGTAACCATATTCGGGGCTTAACCCATCCACCATCCCTGGTTATCGAAACCGGCCACCCATCGTATTCGTAAAATCGTAGTTATTTCCGAACTTTATATAGGAAACTATAAGGGAACCGGAATTAGCATCTTATTATCTAGTATAAGTGTATTTTACGGGTATACGAGGTTTATGTGTTACCCATTAGGATCCGTAACCCTGGTGAGTAGTCGAAGTATTACTAGTAATACATATTAGGAGTTTTTAGGTCTTATAACACTTCCTTATACCGGATTAGGTACAAATTATTAAACAGGGTCAAGTCCCATAATTATGAACTTATGAAAAAGGGTCCTAGTATAGTTATTATCCCAGAAGTTAACTCGATTTAGGACGACCAACATAATAATGTTTATGTATAGGTAGTGTAATAGAAAAAGTAGAGAAGTTAATAATAATTATATAAAATAGGTCGAAAAGGAAGCCTTATTTCTGATTAGGCTGGGTTTGTTATAGGGAAGTGGAAGATAAGAGGTGAGGGTTAAGGGGTGGGTTATTTGTTTATTGGCGCAGGGTGAGTTGATTCCTGAATCAGAGCCAAGGGCGACTCTAGGTGAAAGGTAGGTGGTTTCGTGAGTTAAAAAGGGAAGGGTAGGTCACTTTGTGTACCCTTCCTTCCGACGAAAGAGTATATTAAAAAAAAGTGAGTTTATCCCTTTTCATTTGATTAGATACCTATTATGGTTCCTTAGCTAAGTTAGAAGGTCCTTTAGTGAATTAGTATTACCCTTAGGGTTAGTATAAGAGGGCGCTTTTTTTTCCACCTTTTTCTTCTTCACAATAACCATTACTATGTCCCCAATCTTAGCTCCTCGACCTGATCTAGTGCTCCATAACTCAATAGTATACCTCCAAAGGATATTAACCATAAGTGCAACTAAACGGCTCTTATCACGGAAGCTCCTTAGTTACTTAACTACGATCCTCCGAAGAACAAAGGTTCTTTTATTACTATCACCCCCATAAACCTTATTATACGTTATTCCTTTTTAATTTCCTACTTCTAATAAACCTAATTAGAGTATTAGATCGCCACTTCCCTCGTTTAACACTAACTCGAAGATCCCGTTGATCACTTTTATACCAAAGTTCAGTTTACTAATACCGTCGAGTATAGTAATACTCATACTAAGGTGGCCCAACGGTTCTAGTTCTCGCTCCCCGTATTTCATCCCTCGGTGATTATAAAAAAATACTCTAAGAACGGTACCTTTAATTATCGGGTCTTTATCTCGCATTCCCATAATGGTCACTTCGAGTTCGTCGCTTAGAAGCTTAGTAGTTAACTAAACACTAGGGTTACTCTCGTTATCCATGGAGTTAATGGTCAGAACATAGTTCCTTATTGTTATTACGAAGAGTATTAGTATACGTTACTTTACGGGCCTAATCAGAGCACCGTTATAGCTCCTTTCTGGGAATATATCCTTTTTCTTAGTGAATACTAGAACACCTATTCTAATTACCTATTCCACGAAACCGGCTCTGTTTACGATTATTACGACCCCGCTTTTTATACATAGTATGGGTACGGTACCTAACTTATTAATAGTTCTCTTTGTATAGAGGGTAGTGGAATTAGATCGGCTATCCCTGAAAACATCTCCTTTATTAACTTAAAGTACTATTTTTAAGAAGATTTCGTTACCCTTACTAAATCTTAGAAATAGATATATAAACGGTCCTACACAAAATCGATCTTAAATATAACTTTCTTCGGTAATAACTCTTAATATGTGAAAAAAAAGGATATAGTAGGGGAGGATTCGGGTTAATCAGGTGAAGGAATAAAGGAAAGGAATAAAAAAAAGGGTTAATGTTATACTATTCTCTTATCCCCAAAACATTCCCACTAATCCCTTATTAGAAGGTTTTCCCTCCTAAAAAGCATAATAACAACTTCTACATCGATATTATATACATTTACTTAGTTCATAAATTCCAACGAAATACAAAAATAAAATAAAAAAAAAGCTAAATAAACGTCTAATCAGGGGTAAAATACTTAGAAAACGACGCCAAATAATGTTAAATGTTAAGAGAAGGTAATGTTATGGTGTTTATGTTTTGTCTATACGTTCTACTATGTCGTTCCATAAAGGGAGATGCAATTAAAATGTAGCAAAATACAGGGAAATGCACCGAGATATCTAATTAACAACAGTAGACGCATCTGATCAGGTCCCAAATAACGAGGAAATGCAGCCAAATACAAGGAGATGTCAGGGTATGGGTAGTTATGAATACGTTATCCAGGCCATCGTCCTAGGTCGCTTATCCAAATACGTCCCTAATCCTAGTAAAATTTCAAACATTTTAAGTAATAAACAATTTCAAATAAAGCAAAACATTAATTTAAACCCTTCTAATTAGACTTCTATTCTAATAAAATCCTAGTACTTCACTTTTTCTACTTCTATGAGTAACTTTAAGTTAATTACCATTTATTTACCCAGCTACTCTTATACCTTTATATTTTTTTTCAACTCTTCCCTATCCTTTTCCTACTTCTCCTATTCCACTTATAATCTTATAAATAACTTTAATATAATCGGATTAGGTTTATCATCGTCGTCGTTGACTATGTTCATATTATTTACGAGATTGGGGAGGATTTATCGGAGTTCATCTTAAAGTACTATTTTTACTTATTACGGATTTTCCAACTCCTATAACCCTTCGTCTATTTACACGAATCTCTTTAGGTGATAGCCTCTATAAGTGCATATAATTATTTTGTCCCTAACTAACGTTTTTAGTTAATATAACCCAGCTTTTAAGTGTACTGACTTAATCCGGAGGGGTCCCGTCCATTAGTAATATATTTTTCGTTCCTTCAACTTATTTATTACTTATTTTTTATTGTAAATAAGAATAAGATCTCCGGGTTATAGCCGTCATTACCGTAAGGTCTTGCTGTATACTTTGTTAAACCGATCCGTTCATCACTATCTGATCTAGGCTATACAAAAGGCTACTTCTTCTCTATTTTTATCTAATTATTAGAAGGCTTTAATATAAGTTAAAAGCTCCTGATTAGGTGTGCGGATGTTTGCCCAGTCTAGAATCCTTTATATAAGAGTATTAATTTCGATTAGTGTGATGGCTTCGTAACCATATTCTAAGTAGAAGGGCGTGAATCTGGTCGGCTCTTTAATTAATGTTTAGTCTGTGAATAGCGTTGTGGGTAGTATAATACCCTAATTCTTCTTCCCTCTATTTAACCAGGTTAATAGTATATATATAAGCATCTAATGTCCCTTCTTATCTAACCCATTCGCCCTAGTGTTATAAGCTGAGATCACTTTCTTATAGTAGTTATATACTTAGTTAAGTTTATCCACCGCCCTCTTATTTTTAGACCCTCCATTAACGATAATTTCTTCGTAAATCCTATATTAATAAATAACATTTTCTTATAGGAAATCCATTATTATTTTCGAGGATACGGAAAGTGCTTAACGGGCTTCGGGTTAGCCTATGAACTGATTTCTTACCTCGATTAGGGCTTATTTACTAATTTATTGTATATTAAGTAAAATCCTTAACTAGGGTAATCCCGTAGGTGTTATCGTAATATGTTAATTATCCTAATAGCTGAGTTAAGTTATTTAATAAGTTGGGTACGTAGTCACTTTGCGTTTAATGGAATTATAGGCTCCTTACTAGAAGTAATTCTTAAAGATTTTATTAAATATTATATTTTATCCCCTATAGCCTAATTCTATATGAGCCTACTTAATTAGGTCCTATTAGAGCTCCCCGTTATTAATAATTTATTATGGGGTTAGGTATTAGTGGGTTAGTTAATAGAAAAGGTAGTTATTATAGTATATATATAGTTAAGCCTTATTCTTAAACTTACGAAAACTAGCCGGTGTTATACTATTTAGTTAAAGAAGGGTTCTTAAATAATAGACGATCTGTTGTGTTTTAAGCGACTAGGTCTGATCAGGGTTTAACTAATCTCTGGGCATCGAGAAAAGTAGTGAATTTAATGGAATAACCGGAGACGTAGATCGTAAATACTAGGAGGTGTAGGCTATGGATAGGTAGATCTGCGTATCAATAAATTCCTTTAATTGTTCAGGGTCTTTATATTCGGCCTAATTAGAGGGTCCAGGAGGTTTACGTAATAGGCCATTAATTATAGTGTTCTTCTTACCAGGTACGTATTTAATATTAAAATCGAAAAAGCGAATTTAGGTGATTTATTTTATTAATAGTACTCTGGGTAGGTTATTTACCCCTCCGTTTAGCTATTCGACGAGGACTTTAGTATTAGTTTTAAGAGTAAAATACATACTATAAATGTATATTCGGAGCTTCTTCAGTGTTATAAGAATAGCCCGTAATTTTAGTTTACTAGAGTTATATTTTAACTCTACACCTTTTTATATACCACTTTTAAACTAGGCCACTATCCTTTAGCTATTAACGAGTTAGTATAATACTATACCCCACCTAAGTAAACTGGTATTGGTGTAAATAATAATTTGTTTAGCTTTGGGGTTATAGTCCAGTTTAATTAGGATAGGGGAGGTTGTTAAAGTGGTCTTTAGGATGTTCATGGCTTATTATTAAATGCGTCCCTACGTAAACGGTACACCTTTCCAGAGGAGGTTATATAATAGCTGTACTTTTATCGTAAAATCTTCTACTTATATATAGTAAAAGGTAATAATTCCGAGAAACGATCTAACCTCTATAATATTAGTATACTTTGCCCATTCCTGGATCTTTCGAATCTTAGCCTGATCAGGCTAATGGCCGTCGTATTTATATAAATACCCTAAGATCACCGTTATTTCCTGTGCCCATTACGATTTTTTGGTTAACGTAGTGTATCCCGAAAGTTCGAGGTTAACTAGGACCTTGTCGATATTGGTTAGATGTTTATAAACGAATTACCGTATACCGGGAACAAAGGTAATCTCTTTTTTATTATATTATGAAGTTGGGCCCTTAATAATAATATTATCTAAAAAGGCCTTATAATAATATAAGATGAGATTATATAAAATTCTTATTATAATCCGCTGGAAATACACTATTAAGTTGGTTTATCTTATTAGTAGGGAACAAAATTGAAAAAGTCCTAATAAAGTCGTAAACGTAGTATAATCTCTACTGGCCGGGTTAAGGGGGACCTAATTATATCCGGAAAAAAAGTTTAGTACGGAAAAGAGTTAATACCCACCGTATTCTTCTGCAAAGGAGTTTACGTTGGGGGGAATAAATACGTCTCGGATAATAACACCGTTTAACTTAGTAACCGAATTAATAAGCTGGTATTTCCCGTCCTTTTTTTTAACTAAGAACTATGGATTTCTGTATACGGTGTGACCTTTTTTAAGTGTTCCCCGCCTAATCCGGTCTCAAAGTATCTCTAATACTATATCTTGAATTACTAGTGGGATCGGGATACCTTTCACTTACTAGGTGTTATATAGGATAGTTCGTATCTCTTAAAGCGGGGCTACGAGGGGGTTAACCCTACTTATATAAGTCCAATCCCATACGAGGGCCATTTCCCTGTTTAGTAGGATCACTTTTAGAAGGTCCTTCTTAGCTTATCTAAAATGCGGGTACTTCTATAGAATGGTTGTTTTCCTTTTGTTTGTGAGGTGTAATCCTAGTTTTATTTCGGTGAATCTCGGGGTAATCAGGCCTATAAACCTGCTAACTTCCTTTTTTAATTATACTTTAATTACTTCCATTTTCTTAACTTTCCAGAGGGGGTCACCATTAGGCGTCGTCCCGTCTAGTAGAACGTTGTTAATAAACAAAATCTTTTAATTTTTATGTTTATATATTATGGTGATAATGGTGGTTAGCTGATTAGGTTCAGGCTTTTCTGGAATTCCGAGCTTCTTAACTTCCTATCTCTTTTATCTCTTTTTAAAGGTGTAATACAAATAGAAAAGGCTAGTCAACATTTTATTAATCTTACACTTACACTAATCTCACTTTCGGGTTTCCTTCCTTATAATCACTTTACTCAGGAGGATCTTCACTATTAGAACCTAATTCGGTGTTACTTTTATTATCCCTACCACTTTATAACCCTTATAATTATCGGGATATTTACCTATAATACGCGTAATAGTGCAAATAGTATCAATTAGTGGTTAGAACTCTTAGCGAGCTAACACCGCTAAAACTAAGATTACCGTGTCTTCGTCTATGTCGTATAAGACTCTGTTACCTTCCTTTAGGTTAGGAATATTCTAATTAGGGTTAGTCCATTTTTTTCCCTTAATAAACTCACTAATTTTATTACTAAGCTCTAGTTTTCTTATTCCTTTAGGGCTACTTAGTAATTCTATTAATTAGGGAAGTAGAACTCCATTCCTCCTTTAACTCTTAGTTATATAAACCCCATAGGAATGTGAATATGAGTATCTCTAATTCTAAGGACTACCCTAATTAGGTTATTAATATATTCCTAGGTGAACTATCCTATAATCGAGAATAGTCCTCTAAGTAGGGAGGTCTTCGTAATACTTATCTTCGTTTCTAATATTATAAAGAAGTTTATAGGGATCTTATGTTCCCCGACCTATATATAACTTATAACGCCGCTATTAAATTAAGCTTACCCGCTCATTTCTGGGGTCAGGGTCTGCATCATGACCATCGTCCTTGTCACCTATAGGTTATTCTCCCTGACGTATTGGTTATTCACAATGTTGGTTATTGCTCCTGAATCCAGGACGGCTATGATCTTCTCGTTCTGATCAGGTGTGGCGCCTCTTATTAAGATTTCGATTTTAAAATGAGGAGTTATCCAGGAACTAGGAAAACGATTCCTTTCCTTATTTTTAATAACGGGGGTGGATGGCTTAGCTGAGGTGGTGAAGACTACTAGGATATACACTTTGTTGGGATTATTGTTATATTTCTCGACGATCTTAGATGCGATCTTTTTACTAGGCTCATCGTCGATAATGCTGATTAGGCCTGAGGGCGCCGGGAGGTATACGTTATTTATTATTTGCTCGTCTAATAGCTGCTAAGCTAAGTTGGTCATATGAAAATGGTATATTAACCATATTTTTATGGTTATATGATTAGGTATTTACACCGAACCACCCAACTTTTAAAGAGCTACCTGGGTAATTAGAGTGTTATTATCCACTACTTCCTGGGTCTAATTAGGTATAAAGTTATATTAATTTATTATTAGAATATTATATTACGTCGTCGTCACTTCCCTTATCTAAGAATAAAGTACCTCGGATCCTTTTTATAAGACTTTTTTGACCTCTAATTCGTAGGATTAGATCGACGAATTACTATCTTTTTAAGAAATAGGTTTCGTAATCCCTCTTTAAATAATTTTCCTCGTTTATTCAGGGCTATCCCGGCTTCCTCGTAAAAGGATCCCCGCTACGTTATTACCCGATCTAGTGGCTACATAGGTCTTAGCCTCGGAAGTCACTAGGATCGTTACTATTATTCTAGGCCTTAAAAGGAATGCTAATACGTATACGATGGTATTAGGAGTAGGCGTTGGCTAGGGTACTTATATCAACTAAGAGAAGGGTTAGCCGACTTAGTTATTTAAAATGGTCCCCGTTATGGTTACGATACTTAGGAACGATTACTAGTTCTTTAGATATCTAAGGATCGCTAGTTGGTTAGGTTGATATTTGCTTTGGGTTTCCGAAATAATGTAATTGGGGACCTAATTAGTTTCCCCTAGAGGGTTAAGGAGGTCTCCGTATTAGTAATTATTATTGTAGAACGTAAGTAGATTAGTTTGAATATCCTTTAGGAATTATTTGTATCACTAAAATTACCGACCCGAGTACCCATTATACTAATAACGTCCCACTGGTCCGGGAACAAACCCTGGTTTATTCTAATTAGATGGTCTCCTTTGTGTAGGATTATAGGGCTACTGTCCAGGTGATTGTAGGTTATATAATTGGTGAGGTGGGCCCTGCTGGTACGGTGATCCCTGGGGATTCCGGTTTATTGAGTATGTTAACTAGTAATAGATTTACGTGGATGGGGTGTTCTAAGCTTAATTAGGTTGTTATTAACGGTTCTCTATGGCTTGGATAGCTAGTTGGAGGGTATCCAGCTTATTAGTGAGATCGTCAATTCTAGCCAGGCTTATTACGATCATATCTTTGCTTAATTAATGTTACTGAGTTAAAGAGGGGGACATAGTTCACTTTATAAGTATAATATAAGCCCGATTAGGCCTAGAGTTTCGTTGCGCTACTAATTAGGGATCGTTATCCGAGGAAGTACTATTACTAAAGGCCTTACCCTACTAGGATTCCTGGTTAATTTAAATAAGTAGACGGTCCTGGTAATTATTAAAGTTTCTGGAATTGAATAATTCTTTTATGGTCGTTTTTATTTATAGGATTGTATTGGTCGTCGCCGTCTTTATAAAACAGTGTATAATGGTTTCGATTAGTTCTAGGTTACTTATTACCGCCTTTTTTCGACGAAAAGCTTTAGCCTTAATGTTTTTAACCTTTTAAAAGAGTTTCGCTACTCCTTCGAGATCATTATTCCTAATTAGGGGTCCCTTAATAAGGTCGCAGAGTTGCTTATTTGGTCTAAGGATATAGTCCTCGTTTAGGTGACCGTAGGTCTTGAGTATATACTTTTTTGTAGTCTCCTAGGAAATCGACTCGATCTCTATTTTAATGGTTTCCTAATACTCGTCTATTAAATACTAGGGGAAAGCCTTTACTTTGTTCTGATTAAAGAAGTTAACTAAGTTCGCCTAGGTTTTAAACTTCTTTAGGAAACTAGAGATGTTGTTACTGGTAAACTTAGGAGCCCCTTTCGTCCCTAGTACGGGTATTTTAAGAATAGGCCCCTTGCAGCTCATAGTTTAGATAATCCTCGCTAAGTTGATAATGGGATCCGAGTTAAAGGTCTAATTAGAGTTGGACGGAGTAAGGGAAAGGTTATTCTTATTAATCCTCTTACTTTTATTATCCTTTGTGTTTCGATCTAAGCTGAATAAGTTATCCGGGCCAGCATCTTTAGTGTCTTTTTCGAAGGCTTAGGGTTATATATTCCTGAACGATTTTAGTAAAGAGGTAAATATAATAGTGTTTTAATTCGGTTAATTAGGTTTAGTAATTCGTAGTGATTATTATTTTTATTTAAAGTTCGGGTATAGTAGAGGTGGATAATGGTTTTTTAAAAAAGAAAGGGGGGGGAGTGGTTTTAGGGGTTATAATTCTCGTAGAATCCATAGTAATATGTACTTAAGTCTTTTAGTAATAGTTAAGGTTACTAAGGTGGTGGTGGTTAGGGTTAGACATAGGATTACTCGCTTATAGTGACTAAAGTGAAGGGAGGCCTGTTTAGTGAAGATTGATAATGGTCTTAGGTTAATAAAATATAACCCTACTCGTAATGTTGACCGGTGGCCGGTCACCCAATATTCTGAATTTATTAAGGTTGTACGATCTGTCCATGATATTTGGGAATAGCTGATCAGGCCAAGGGTTTGTGTTTAGACCGATCCGTTTATCCGCCTGCTATTACTTAAATATTTAAAGTTGAACGAATTAGTAGTAAAAATTCTAATGTTCATTATTGTGTTTATTGTTTTTACGGGTCCTTCCGGTTAACTGTTCTTTCTTTTAATTATCGTATAGGCGTTTCTTTTAGTTTGATCGGGTCGTATCGGCTAGTGTCTCGTTGTTTAAATCATATTTCGAAGCTTCTTGTGTTCTCTCTCCTTTGTTGGGTTTGTGTTCGGCCTATATTAGCTAGGAGGGAGGGAGGGCCGATAGTTGCGTAAAATAATCTTTTAGGGTCTTTGGTGTTCCCAGATTTTTTTTAACCGAAAAGTATTTTATTTTTTTAGTTAAACTAAAGGAGATCCTATTACTTGTTTTCCTTGTATATTCTTCGTTGTTCTTTTTTAAGGAGGAGGGGGGTGGATAGTATAAGTGGTAATAAGGAGATCGGGCATTCAATTCACCTACGAAGTACCAGTAAAACGGAGCGGGGGATGCAGTGAACAACATATATTATACAAATAATAATATACACACTCTACTAACCACAAGTCGTACACCTCTTATCACGGGTCTAAAAAGGTGATTAACTTATACTGAATAACCTTAGGGACGCTGCTTTTAAGGGGAATCGAGTATTCTAGACCTGATTAGGTCTAGAATAAGCTCAAAAGGCCAGGAAAAGCGTATCCGAGACTAGGTTACCTTATTACTTAGTGGTAAACCGACCTCCGTATAAAGCATTATACACTACGGTTACGATAGTAACGTTAATAATAAAAATAAGTAAAACGAGTGAATATTCTTATCGAGGAGGCTCCCCCGAGGTGTATGCTGTGTTGTGTTGTGTGTAGAGGCCTGATCAGGTCTAAAATACTAAAAGAAAGTCTCTCCTTATAAGGGGTCGTCGTCGCCGTGCCCTAACCATCATCCCGAAGATGAGCCGCGCGCTTCCCCTGCCCGGTTTCACTAATAGTATGGATGAAAATGAAGTGGAAAACCCCGAGGCCCTCCCTTAGACCAACCACCCTATTTACCCTCTCCGAAATAGGAGCTAGAGGGTAACTTAAAAACCTTAGTATAATATCACTAATACCTATACCCACTTGGACCTCAACTTAGAGGTGTAGGCCTAAACAGGCCCCCCTATGGGTGTTATGTGTGGCCTAATATAATGTGGGGAAAAAGCCCCTAGTATACATAGCTTTCCTAGAGCTCTACTAGGCTGATCAGGTCGACATCGTACTTATCTAGGAGCCCTGGATAGGTTACACTAACAAAATACAGATTAATACACACCCTGGGTATAATTCCTTTATTTTAGTTGATTTTTGGGATAATAGGGAAATAAGGTCCAGGGTAATAATATATATACGAAAGGGGATAAGGCTATAGGTGCAATAACAAAGACCTATCTAAACAAAGGATATCCTATAATTAAAGGTTAATAACACTACTATTATAAACATCTATAAACAACCAAGCAATCCTTATAACCATATAACAACTACCCTCTTAGGATACTAACCACCACTACGAGCCCTTATAGCTAGGGATTTCAACGCTCACCACTACTCCTGGGAACCAGGATCCGCCAGCCGGAATAGAGGAGACGATCTAGCCGACTAGGTTGATAACCATGGCCTCTCCTTTATTGGAGAAGTAGGGGCTCTAACCCACACCCATGGTCACGTCCTTGACCTGACCTTCTCAAATATCCCCCTTGTGCACACAGGACCTTACCCACACCTACACCCAGGAGCTGATCACCAACCTAGTATAATTATCATCCCCCTTAATAATAATAAATAATAATAAATATACTAATTAGGGCTAATATTAGTCCCGGATTCAGCCTTTCCTCAGTTTAAAGACCTAATTAGGGTAGGGACCTCAACTTTATCTACTATTAAGGACCTACTCACCCCAGCTAAGTTAGACGCCGAGGCCAGCCGGATCGTCAACCTACTCTTAATAATTACCCAAATAATAGGGAAAAGATAATAAAACCGGGGAAAGCGGGCCCCCTGGTGGATAAAAGAGTACTCTAAAACCTACTAATCCTACCTTAAGACCCGTATCTAATAAGTACGGGAACCAGAACTAGCCTCGGCTTTATTACCCCTTATCCTTAAAAAATAAAAGGTCTTCTTAGAAATAATTAGGAAAGTTAAACAAACTTATTGGGGTACTAAAATTAAAGGGGTTATATCTAATTAGGACTTTTATAAAATAATAGGTTAATATAAAATTAGATTAGTAATTAAAGCCCCCCCCTTAGTAGTTGAGGGCTAGATGCACAATAATAGCCAGGATAAGGCCCAGGCCCTATGGAGGGCCCTGCAGGAGAGGTTCAAGGATACGGATGACCTACCTGGGGACCCCTTCGACGTGGCCACGGTCCTAAGACGACAAATACTCTAGTAGGCTACGATTAGTCAGGAGGAAGTAAGGGCAGCCACCCTAGTAAAAATTATAACCCCCGGTATCAACGGAATCACTACAAAACTACTTAAGGCTTACTAGGACTTTATAACTAAACCTATTAAGTTATTATTCTAAGTATACATTAAGGTTAACTACTTCCCCTAGCCCTTCCACAAAGTAAAGGTTATTTTAATTTAAAAGTTTAAAAAAACCAACTTCTTAAAAGTTGAATCCTGGAGACCGATAACCCTCTTATCTTACCTAGGTAAGGGGCTTAAGAAATTAATAACTAAGAGAATAGCCTGCCTCACTATCCTAGAAGGTGTGGCCAGCCCACAGCAAATAGGGGCCCTACTAGGCAGGGCAGTTATCGACCTAACAACCTGTCTCACACACGATATCGAACAGGCCCTCGATAAGGGGCTTATAACTACGCTAACGATAATGGATATGAAGGGGGCCTTTGACTCCGTTCTTCGGAACCACCTTATTATCTGTCTACAGCAACAGGGCTAGCCTAATAGCCTGATCAGGCTGATTTATGCCTTTATATCAGACCGTACTACTAGGGCCAGGTTCAAAGAGGTAATAATAAATGACTTCCCTTTAACCTGTGGGTTACCTTAGGGCTCCCTACTATCACCTATTATCTTCCTACTTTATATTTTCGATGTCCTAGTTGAAGACCTAAGGCTTCGGTTTAGATATACAGATAATATAGGCCTTTTAATTACCGGCCTATCCCTCAAAAACAATACTATATCCTTAAGTTAACAGGTTACCTAAATCCTAGACTGGGGTGCTAATAATAAGGTCTCCTTTGACCTAGCTAAATATAAAATTATCCACTTCACTAGGAAACATAAGCAACTAAAAGACCTACCTGGGATCAAAGCTAGAGACCTTGAAATCAAAGCCTCAGTCGAGCTGATCCGTTGATTAGGGGTTTGGTTTAATAAAAGACTCTCTTTCTAATACCACGTCGAAATAAGGGTAACTATAACAAAAAAAACAGCCCAGCACCTGGGGCACCTAATAAACACAAAAAGAGGGATCCCAGTAGCTATTATACGGAAGGTGGTCATCACCTATGTCCTCCTAATAGCCCTATACGGAGCCGAAACCTGGTTCAGGGGGCTAACCAAGCTAGCCCTAAGTAACACCACCTCTCCTTAGGGAGGGTTTATTAATATAGGCTAGAAGGGCCTCGTCTAGAAGGTTAATAAGGTTATTATAAGAGCGGCCCGAGCTATCCTCCTAATGTAGAAGATAACCCCAATAAGTAACCTCCTCTAAAATACCGGCCTGCCCACTAGGAAAGTGGTTTTAGAAGGGGTACACCTACACTTCACAATCCAACTATAAAAGGTCGACCAATAACACCCATTAGTCCTAAGGCTTACATAACAAGGGAGGCAGCAAACACGGCTCCAACGGACAGCAAGCCTCATCTCAAGGGCCCCAAGGCTTGCACTACTCTAACCACAACACCTTCCAGGGTCACAAGACCCAATAGTCCTACACACAAAGGAGAAGGCTACTAAGGCCTTTCAGAACTGGCTAAAAGCCGTCCTAAATAACCATATAATTATTTATTTAAACGATTCCAAAGTATCTAATGGAGCTACGGGATATGGATTCGTTATTTATAGAGGTAATAAGCGTATAGCCTAAGGTTGTGGCCGACTTGGCTTAGCAGAAGTGTTTAACGGCGAGGCTGAAGGAGCGAGGGCAGGGCTCCGGCGGGCCCTCCTTACTTCCCAAAGCTAACTAATACACATCTATATTAATAATACTAATGTTATCCGGGGGATACGGGGCGAAGCTCTAGAATCCTCACAAAAAGCCTTCTTTGAGATCCACGAAGCAGCTAGGATATTCGATATATATACCCACTAAGCCCTAGGGTATCAGGGGATAAAAGGCAACGAAGTAGACCACCTAGCTAAGTAAGGCATAGCACTCCCGGTGCCCTTAGGCCAACTAGCAACCCTAGCAGGGATTAAATAACTCACTAGGAAACAAATACGGACCCAATATACACGATGGTGGCGTAAGGAGGTAATAAACTAATAAGTTCAACTAGGACTCGAGGCCAGCCTATTCAGCCCTCCTAAACTAGCCCTTCCACGGGCTACCCTACACCACCTCCTAGCAGCCTAATCAGGCCATAAAAACTTCGAACAATATCACTAACACTTTAATTATAATAAAACCTTATTTACTTATTTTTATAGGGAAATAAAGGAAATAAATCATCTAATTTATTACTAAAAGACCCTAGCGAGGAGGTAACGGTGGCCTACCCTCTACCCTTCTAACTTATTAAAACCCATAGGACCTATGGGATCGCTTAAATAATACTTTAAGGGGTTAATTACCGATCCTAAAAGCTTCGAGGTCTTCCTACGTGTAATAGGCTTTTTCTAAAAGATTTATCCACACTATTAGGGGCCAGCCTCCAGCTGGGCCTTAAGACAACCGTCCTACCCTACTAAAGGGACCAAATAGGAAGCAAAGGAACTAGAGGAACCAGCGGGATCCAGGGACAGATTGAACGCATAGTAGCCAATAGGTAAGATTTGGAGGACGCTGGTAAGGGCTGTGTACTGTAGAGTAGGTAGTCTGAGCTTGCGGCTCTCCACGCCACATACCCTTCGGGAGGTCTGCCGCAAGGGCTACGCCCTTGCCGCCATGGCGTTAAATACAACAACAACAACATATCAACGACGTTGTCCAGCTGGTGAACAACCAGGACGATCTCGGCGTGTTGATCCCTACGTCGTTCCTGGACGTGCCTGGCCAGAACTGTGCGCAGACGTCGTGGGAGAAATTCAAGATGTACGACCTTGATTGGGGCCACGCGCTTGGTGGCAAGATTGCGGCCATTCGGTCGCCGAGCTGTGGTATCCTGAACGGCATGCAGATTATGTATCCTCAGCATCCTGATGGTGGCCGGGAGATACTGGTTGGTGTGTATGAGAACTGTTTGGAGAAGCTTTGCAATGATCCGGTCTGGACCAGATACGCAGAGAAGCGGTAGTGATAAGTGTCTCACATAAACCAATCATTGACAGTCTCTCCAGCTTATTGTTCTCATGAAAGGCTTTCGTTCCGTCACTGCCCTTGTTGTGCACTACATCCAATCAGCTCTAGGTCTGGCATACGTCTCACGATCACGAAGGGCGTGGTGTGATTGAGTTCTTTGGTTCCGTTACAGTCAGAGATCTCTTTCCTCGGACCGATCAAGGTGACGTATCCACTCGTGAGTAAAAGGTCGTGTCTTCAGGAGCACTCGGTCTCTCAAACCTGCATGGCCGTTGAGGATGACCTTGCGCAAAGCCAACGTGACGTGCCTCACATTAAAGGGGTTCCGGGGCTGTATGGTAATATCGATGAGGTCATCATCTCTCAGCGTGTCTCCTCGTATTGGGCTTTCGATGACTTTGATGGTAGGTTTAATGGATCCATCTTCATCACGAGCGCGACCGACGCCCTCGGCGCCCACATGTGCAGTGTGTCCGTGTTACAACACATTCACGATAGCTTTCCGCCAAAAGGCTACTTGGTGTGCAGCAGACGACGAGGTGTACAGCTTCTGGCTCAGCCCCACTTGCACATTTGTAGCTTCCCCTTACTACCTTGCCACCTGCCAGCTTTTCGTTAGGCTTTCACAGATTCCCTTGTATCTGCGTTGGTGCTGACTAATGACATCCAACCCCTACAGCACACGATCCCTGGCCAAAGTTCGTCCCACTCAACCTTTCCGGTCACAACAATGGTTCAAATTATCGACAAAAGTTGCGACACTTATGAACTTTTCCTAGTACCGTCCTTCCCTTCTCTCTTTTGATCATGACGACCCGCGGAGGCGGCACATTTATCGGCCGCGGCGGTATGGGTCGAGCCGGTCGCATCTGCCCACTTAAAAACCACACGATGCCCATGACAGACTACGCGGGGCGCCCGGCCCTCATCGTCTTCCAGGGGCCCGCGTCATTGCCCTTGCTGCCACCGCTATACAGCTACTCCATCTACTTCACGCACCAAGTCGCGTCGCCGGCCACGGTCGACGCGGTCGCCCTCGCAGAACTCATCTTCGGAAGACGACGGGCCTATTTCCGTCTGGAGCTGTATTTTCTCCCAGCGGGCTCGCACGGCAACTGTATCGCCCACTTCCGTGCTGAGAAGGTGGCGCGCGGCGACTACATGCCGCAGGTAGAGGCGGCTGCTGCATTGCCTTCGGATGACGAGGGCGACATCGAGGATGCAGAAGGCGTCGACGGAGGTGTAGGGGTTGGCACAGCCCGGAGTGGGGCCGTGCCCGGTTTGGTGCCGAGCTACCGCAACGATAAGACGGACCCCTACCATGGCGTTCTGTATGTCATCGACGGCCCCGAGTGTCCGGTGGCTGACCAACAGGCGCGCCGCATTCATTTCGACTCGGTCAGCCAGGCCGAGTGGGATGCTGCAATGAGGGCATGGGGTGAACCCGAGGAAGAAGTCAAGCCGATCTTTGTCGGGGATGAGGAGTCGCTGGAGCAAATGGGTAGTCGCATGTTCTTAGAGGCATTTTCCAAAACTGAGAATGTCACCAACGAGCCGTGGCAGAAGGCCGTGAATCACAATTGGCCTTCGTGGTAGTGATACCCAGTGCCCCGCCCGCCACACCATACCAGTGATACGGGCGGAGGCCGCTGAGTCAGCCTAGCTAGATTTAGGCAGCGCCCTCCACCACAGGTGGAGGGCGCCAAGGGCTGCGTTCACTAGCCACACCTGTTATGGGGCACCGTCACAGAAAAATAGGAACCTGTCGAGGTTATTTCGACAAATCATGTTTTTTTGTGCTGGAAATTCAGCGCTTGGCAGCAAGGTGTACAAAAAGGAGTAACTGCTGCTGAAAGGTTTGTTCTATAGTGTGACTCTTTGGCGCGTCGGCAAGCCCAGAATGGTTCTAGTATTTGCCGATATTAAAATTGGATGTTACAATTGACCTCCACTCCTTGATCTGTGTTAGAACCCATGCATGGCCCTAAACGATTCATGCACGTAATAAGGATTCGATGACCCCATAGCCCTAAAACAGGCCAGCGTAGTATTCTCACCTAGTACTAGCTATATACTCTTTTTAGGTAGTATTTCGGCCCCCAACTCTGGGGCTAGACATATTCACTATTACAATACATTCGTTTACACACATGCATATTCGCTGGCTGTACTGACTTCCATCAATCTGCTTAGTCCTCGGTGACCATGATGATGGAATATCTCGCTTCAACCTCCACGAGTCCGTATCCTCACCACCCGGTAGCAAGCACCACGTAGATGGTTGCAGGATGCGCAAAATTCATTGATCATTAACATGCCCCCGTGACCGCATTTATTCTACGATGGTGTTAGCCCAGCCAAGTGAATGAGCCCCGAAAATTAGGGGGGACACATACACACGTCCACACAAATGTGTACGCCGATCGTGGCCGCTAGTAATCAACGCATCGTCAGTGATCAGATAAACAGGAGCAGATATAAGTACGATGGCGACTCTATCCAACAAGAAGAGCTTCGAGAGACCGGATGGCAAGACAAGACTTACGTTCATGGTTATCTTAATCTTAGTCAGGGCGGGGCAAAACAGCTTGGATGCTTGGATGGCTAAGTTTTGTGGATGACTGTGGTGCGTTGGTCTTCAATCGCACCCCATGTAGACGCTCGGTCCCAACTTTTTTTTTCTATTATAGAATGGGGATTGTGTGAGAATCCGTGTCATGAGGAAGACTTCCAGAGTCGGCGAGGGATCCAATCACATCCTGCGCCATTTCATCATGCCGCCGAAAACACAGCCATTCTGGCAGGTCGAGGGATCAGCCAATCAGCAGAGCGGTCAACCACAGAAACGCAAGGTGGAGGGTTGCGGAACGTGGTTATTTGAGCGGCATGTCACTCGTCGAACCAGCCCTACGAAAATCTGTACTGTAAGCGTCCAATTACATCGAATCGCGGGTATACCGTTGCGGAACTTGATAACATAAACCGTGCCTGGCGTCTAGCGCCAAGCACCTTAGTACCCTTTGTGGTACCCTTGGCAACGCTCTATCCAGCGGTCTCTGAAGTGCTCGTTGCAGTACACCCCGCTGACTGCCTAACTTTGGCAATGGGATACAATAGCAAATATAGGCAAAAACGGGGGAGGGCCTGCTTCCCGTCGGGAACAGGAGACTAGGCGCCCGAACTATAATCCAAATAAGTGACAGATGTACTTCCTGCCATTTCGGGCGCATTCGCGAAAACGGCTTTTTCTATTACTCATGAACTATCCTGGTTTGCTTTGGGGAAGTTACTAAGCTTTTCTACCAAAACCTTTGTGGGATGCCGGGCCATGAAAGCCTACACACCTGCAAGCTGCACGAGGTACCAGTGTCCCCGAGCGTGTTTATTCACCGCTGGTTGTTGTAAAGTACCACCATGGTGATGAAAGAATTATAATGCTTATCTATCGTTGTTTCTTACCTTTATGTAGCGGCACAAAAGTTGATATGTGCTGGCTATATGGAATCAATGTCACTGTCTAGTTATAGTTTATTTGATCAGTTTCTGACCGGGTACAATAAAGCCAAAGGCCCCAAAGCTTCAATAATAGTCCGTGGTGGATGATTTGAGAGGCCTACAGTATCATGTTTTGCCATCTGATGTGGCCAAGCAAGACCATATTCCAGAAGTGTGCCAATGTCGCCATCATGGTAACTTCACCTTAGATCTCTTCATTATGAGGCTTACAAAACAAATCAACATTTGATTTGCCTCCGTGCCCAACTTTCCAGTCAATTCTCCTTCAAAATGCAGGATGCGTAAGGCGGAGGATTTGGAAAGAGACCTGCAAGGGGCGGCAACTGCAGTATGAAAAATCCGTCTTCTGTTTCTGATGTGTATAAATGCAAGCTTCAGGGGCAAATTTTCTTCTACTAGTCACCGAAAGCAAGAATATCTTGGAGCCTTTCAATCTCAACTGCCACCCGTACAGGTGCCTTCGAAAAATGTACCGAGTCTCGGTCGGGCGAACCCACAACCCTGCAATCCCGGCTGCCTTGCCGGGCACATCATCACGCCAATGCGTTCTGAGTCGTGTAGGAATCTGTTGCGCATGCTGAACTCGGCGCGAAAGGGATATCCGCCTCGTAAATACGGCATTGGCTCGAACATCTTTCTAGGCTAAATTCAATCATTATACCCAAGAAGCTGCCATCCTTGGCTCCGCGAGTACCAAAAGACATGACACACCGCAATTGGAATGGAGCAGTGAAATAATGCCTTCCAACCCCAATCTTTCATAACATAACATGCATGTTTCATTAGCATGCACTCCGCGAATAAGGACGCGCGAAAGATCATATCAAAGGAACGCTCTGGGGCGGCTCCTTTTAAATCAAGGAAGGCATGATGACCCAACCAGTTCGAAAGCAATCATTCAGCAATACTGCGCAAACATACCAAGGCGTGAAACCTAAGCTCATGACACAAGCCATTCATTCCGACTCATCGCCCTCTGTCCCCGAGCGTTAGTCACGCCCCCAAATGAGGTCCAGGTATGTAACGAGTCTTTTCAACTTCTCAAATCTCCGTTATAAGCACTCCCCGACCCTCTGTCCATACGATGGTGGGATGGACATATCCAGCAGTGAAGTGTCATTTCCCCAAAACACTCTTCAATCACAGCCATAACGTCCGTCACCCACTTTCGGCCACCCCCACCTTCGGCCACCCCAAAAATGATGATGCATTTTTTGATGCATCAACTTCAACCTATTATTCCACCTATTTTGATGCTATAATAATACAACTGCCATCTTCACTAGGGTTATTAGACCCGCTAGATTCATCTGAGCTATCATCAACGTCGCCAGCCTCGATTTGAGCCTTCCGGATGGCCTCGATGTTAGTAAACTTAGAGTTGGGGCTTATAATAACCTTCTTCCTTTTCCTAGCCCTATTGGCCTTAACCTCTGCTTCTAATACTTTAATCCTTCGCTGGGTAGTAGCCATATGGTAGTCCCTCTTATCCTAGCCTTTTTGGACTTTCCTGAATAATAGACGTTGAGTATTGGTATTGTTCTCTAATTTTATAAATAGACTGAATTGCCCCTTTAACTCTTCCCTCTTCTTAGGAGTTAACTAATATACTGTTAATAAATTCTTTGCCTATTTTTCGCTGGTCCTGTTATTAGAGTGACTTCCTGATGCTTCTTTTAATTATTTGGCTGGGGTTCTCGTATTCTCGAGTAGTAGGGGGTTAAGGAGGGGTCTGCTTATATTTACTAGTTATAACCTAGTGTATTTCTAACTATTAATAATATTTTTATTTATTAAGCTTATTTGATGAGTTTTGTGATAATACTCTAGGAATATCCGTTTACCCATAATAGTATTATAACCCTATTCAGGTTAAAACCCTAGCTACTTTTTATATGCTACTTTGAGTAGCCTAAATACTAACTAATCGAAAGGTTAGAGGACGTGGGAGGTGTATAGTAGAAGAAATAGAAGATGTATATTGTTCCGGTAATATTTATACATAAAGTCTATTATCTTATAACTACTATGACCATTTAGGATAAGTAATTTGGTCTCTGAGGGGTCGTTAGGGGTAGTAAAGGGTATAAAAATTGTTTTTAATTATTCTAGGGTTATTGAGTTTGATGTCCAGTTAGTTTCTGTTACCGTGAACTTCTAGGAGTTATATGGAGTTAGATCGAAAGGGAACTACTGTTACTGAATACTCTTCCCTTTATATATAATAAGAGGAGGGAGGGATCTTTTGGTGGCCAAAATATACTCAATAAGTGATATCCAAGTATGTGATCTAGGCTGTTTTCTTCGAATAGAGCGACTCTTAGAGGATCCCAGGACTAGCCTATTAGATCCTCTGTCCTTAAGAATACCCGTTTCGTTTATATTGTATCGATTAGTTAATATAATATTTTTAATCTTATCGATATCGAGGTGTCTAAACTATGGTTTAATTGTATTAGTTGAAGTTCTATTAATACGCTGGGAATTAATAGTTTTACTTCTATGGACTTTAATGGATAGGTTCCTTTTAATAAAAAACTAAACCCAGTTCTTTCCAAGTGGTTTATGGTCTCCTTTAATTACTAGGATCCGTTCAGTGAATTCCCTGAGTTATTGATGGGTTAGAGGGAGGCCTAGGGCAGCCTGTATTCGTACCCATTCAGCTAGGTGTAACTCCTACTTAATTAAGAGCCTTTGAAGGTTAGCGAAGCTTTTAGCCCTGTTTTTTTGGCCCTTTATGCGATTCCTAAGTATTGATCGTGGGATACTATGCTAAAATACTGTAGGTTTAACGTTAATACCGTTTATAACGTCATTAATAACCCGAGAGATGTCATCTTCGGAGTACTATTTCATTGTATAATAAATAAACTCTGACCAAAATATCGTAATAATTGGATAAAAATTGAAAAAGTGGTGGTGGGTAGAAGAAGAGGGGTAATCATGGTGGTGAGGCATTTTTGGGTGGCCGAAAGTGGGTGACGGACGTTACTTCTTGTTCGCCCGTGAACGTTTGCCTTCTGTGTCACCGAAACCGAAGTTTGTCTTGGATGATTTCACAAAACAAGGCTCAGAAAGCATGGATGGATCAGAGGCGCGACTATACCAAGACACCTGATTCAGCGTGTCTTCAAAGTCCAGGGCGAAGTTCCGCGCACACCTAAAAGTTGCAAGTGATTGGTTGAGACATCCACCACCGTGCAGCCACCAAGAGGCGTCTTACCCAAAATCGATTTTGGGTAGGACCCCTCTGTCAGTTTTGCGCCATCTACATCTCTCATCATTATTTTCCTTTGCCTGACTTCTCATACAATTGTGTCGCAAGCATACTGGGCCACCAAGACGTCTGGGAGCTGTGCTCAGCTGAGTCAGCACTCACGTGACGTCCTAGCCCCCGAGCCGGCCTATTTATTCTGCCGGACGCACCCACCAGATAGTGAATAGATTAAGCCTTCTTCTCCTACTTAACCTCGTACGCGCGTGCGAACTCGCCACAAATTGTTAATCTCTTTACCTGCCTTAACCAAACGCCTTTCAGCTGAACAGCATACGTTGACAACTCCAATGTCTGCATTGGTCTCCTGACATCGTCCAGACATCTTGGGACTCCCTATCTTCTGTTGACCAGACAACAGCATCGAAAGAGATAAAATTGTCCTGTCAGGCTGTTTTTATCCCGCTGATTTCGGCCAGCTTTGTCACAGCCGGAGCCATGAATAATATCCTCGCAACATGCTATCAATGTCACAGCCATCTCATGGATCATCCACAGATTCCTTTAATGACTAACCCACCCATCCACCCAACCATTGCTACTAGTACAGTGTAAACGGAATTCCGGCCGTACCCAGTGGCTCCGTGAATTCATACATCCATAAAGTCCTCATCCCAACATACATCATATCTCATGTTGTATCATACCTGGCGATCTAGGCCGTCTATCACACTTGTCTATCCCCACAATTGTGCTCACCCTATATGTAAATAATGCACACTCCTCTTGGTTTTCTCCACAATTGCGCTCACCCTATATGTAAATAATGCACACTCCTCTTGGCTTTCTCCACAATTATGGTATCCTTTCTTTTGGCTGAGTTGTGAATGATGTTTATCATCAAATGCATGTTCCAGGCCACCGAGAGAAAAACCAAACCAAAAGGACTTGCCTGCGGCCTTTCCAGGCATCGACTGAATGATCAAAAGTTACAGCAAAACAGCCATTTCATGTCCCGGCATATCATGATATCTCTTATCCGCCAGAACTCCCTCTTACGGTTTAATAATGATCAAGGGATAGGTCACCTCCACTCAGAAACCTCCCCGAAGGCGATATATATTCACGTGGACCTGCGTATGTGTACCCAATTCCACTCTGAGGCCCCCTTCCTACTTCAACTGGTAATCATCGCTGAGCTTGATGCCATGTAGTGCATTTGTGGTCAGGTATCCCACTCTATGGACGAGAATGCGTGCGTCAGTTGCCAACACCCTCTGTGCTCGCGGTGCCGTGTTGAAAAGGTACAAAGAAGTCTGAACGAACAGCTTCTTCAGGGCCAGCAGGGCGACAAGGGCGGACCGGATGGCGGATGAAGAGGTGGATGAGGAGGACAATGGTGCTAAGGACAAAGGCGCGCGTCCGGGCGGTAGGATCCAAGATATTTAGTTAGGTGGATGTTTGATAAGAAACTGAGGATAAACACCTTGCTCTACATGGAACAATTTCCCAATGGCCGACTGATTGAATGTATGGACCTCCAATCGCTGTAAGGACAATGTTTCTTAGGCGTCACCTTCCCCCAACAGAGAAAGGCCCTCCCCGAAATCCGATTTTTTGACATCAGGGTATCGAGTTTTCTGTGTGTTACCTGACTCATATTTGTACATTTTATCGAGTGATTTTCATTAGCCCCTAACTAGTTGCGTGCTGTAAGCAGCTCAACATCACTGAGAGCACCGTGACTAAGGTTGAATGTATGCTGCTCACCTCAAACCGACTACTCAAAACCATCCGTCTCAAGAAAGCCCAAATTTAACCACAATCAAACCAGGCCGTATTTGGGTCGGTTCAATAATCGTTTTACTACATTTCACTTGCAGTATAGACTTTGTCTCGGTCCTTCAATAATTCAGGGGCGACAGCTACAAATATGCCCAGCATGGTGTAACATGAGTGTCAAACGTGTGCGATTTGATATTGAATGGTTCCATCATCAGAACGCTCATACCGGAGACTTCCAAATTTCGTCCCCTCATGTATACCGTATCCGGAAAAAGTGTTCGGGAAGGCATGACGATTTGCTTTTACCACCATGTGTGTGCGTATTCGCCTGCAAGCTGCACAGCACAGTCTGCCTTCCGACCAATATTCCAACAGGGCATGCAACCTTCGTCAGCCTCAATTTCGCAATCGTAGATGACATGCAGCTGCACAGGTCCAAAGAGTCCAATGATAGGCCGGGAGGCATGCTTGGCGGCCCAACCATATTGTAAAAAGGACGCGCACCGCCTCAGATGCGTCGCAAAAATGTCAGCATGAAGTAATAATATATTGGAAAGAGCCTTCTCTGTTTAATGCCAGATCGCGAGGCACTCTGTCGTCGTCGGGGGTCACAGTATGTCCATTCGGTCAGTGCATCCGACCAGCCAGGATTGTTGTGACCTAAGAAAAAGGCCAAATGCCCTATTAAATGACAGATCTCTTGATTGGGGTTTTCACTGGGTCCGTTCTCTAATTTCATGGTAAACTGGTTCCCGGCAGAGGTCGTGAAGTACACCGACTGACGGCAATATTCTAGCCGCGTAAAAGGTTTGCGTTTGTGTAGACTTGCGTAAGTCCTTTCGCTATTGAACCTTCCCCCTGGGTCATTTGAACTTAGCCCATCACGTTATTTAGTGTCGCTGCGGTCACACCGGAATGACGGTAGTTGTCGACCCGTGTACCAACTGCAGCCATCAGCGCTGTTCACGTTGTCGAGTCGAGAAGGTGCAGAAGCGTCAGCAAACCGTTTCACCGCGCCGTTCATCCAGTCATCTGAACAATTCTGTCTCTTCAAATGATAGAACCAGAGACGAAGGGATCTCCGGCAGGACATCTCACTCCCCGAGAGGCGAGGGAGGTTAGTACTGAACGACCTCGCGACTTGCGCTATGGAGGAGTGTTTTCTTGGCCAGCAAGGTTCTTCCGGAAGCAAGAAATCTCCTACGAGTGGGAAAACATTCCTTGGATTCGCAGCAAGGAGATTTTCGGTTCGCCTCAAGATGTCATCAGCTTCTTCCTCTCAACTGATGAAGATTCGGCATGGCACGAGAGTTACATCCAACCAGTCCTGGACGTTTGTCATGGCCTGACATTACAGGACCTTCAAACCCTTGAAGTAACCGGGCCAGAAAAGAAGACGACGCTGCTCATCGATGGACAAAAATGTGGACAGGATGTGCGGCTGCGTCCTTTTGTGGGCGCGCTGTCGGCGCGTGAGTTGAAACACGAATTAGGAAAAGAGGTAAGTCTTGCCTGGTCCATAAATCAGGTTCTACCTCGGCTAACACGTCATCAGAGATATGCTGTCGACTTATTTGAACCTGGATTTATTGATGCCGAGCGACGACTGATGTTAGTTGCGGTCAAATCTTGAGCAATATCGTTGTTGACCATATTAACAGCTACATAACTGATGTTGATCGATGGAGCATTCTGGCTCTTGTCGGCTCAGCTCCAGAATCTCAAGCGCGGCTGCTGGGCGACTTCTTGGTGCAATACCTATGCTCAAGGTCATCTTTGAGCATCTCGTTCGCTGTTCGAAATCCCTTCTTTTTCCTGGTTTCCATTGCTTCATCACCAGATTGATACTTACTCACGCGTTCCAGACCGATGGACCCGAGACATTTGCCCTCGAGTTTTCGCTGCCATACCGTGTCTGGCGCACGACCCCGGAGTTGATGAAGGATGATCGCGTGAACCTCTCCGACAACCAACCCCTTCGAACGTGTACAGATGTGACTTTCCTCCGAAGGTTCACTGACATTCAACATCCCTCCGAAACCACTGACGGCATTTACACAGGACATATCTCCTGCCTGGTATCTGGTCACGATCAATGGAGGTGGACGGGAGTACTCGCCATAGACACCTGGTTCGAAGAAGAGCTTGTCGACCCTGCTCCAGATAAAGTCGCTCGCTATGAAAATGACCGAGAAGATGGCATGCTCCCTGATCCATTTTGTAGAGGGCGCGAAGAAGCCTCGAGGTCCAGGTGGGATCCCCGTGCATATTTCCTCCGCGTACTGGAAGTTCGCCTGGGCCAAATTAAGCAGGAATGGGAAGCAGTCCTCTATAACCTTCAGGCCAGGATTCGAAGAAAGGTAGTACCGCTACCATGACCAATTCATGTGTCTTTGGAACAATCAACTGACAAACGAGATGTAGACTCAGCAACCAAACGCATCCCTGGCGCGGTTTCGCGCGTTAGGTAGAGGGCCGCTGGACCCACTGGTCTACCAAGGCACATTGAGGGAATTTGATGACTACGAAATGCGCATCATCGAATTGAGGGAACTCCTACAGGAACTGGCACATGACCTCCAAGAGACAGTCCGAGTCGGCGACTCATTCATGAAGACTGAAGTGAACTACTTCCTCAATAACGATGGACATCCCGGCGATGCTACGGAATGCTTCCCCCACTTGTCGCAGATTCGACGGACATTCAACGATCTTCGGCAAATGCATATGGGTCTTGAGGACATGGTCCTAAATTGCAAAGCCATTCAAGAAGACTGCGAGTCTGCCCGAAGAACGGTGAGTATCGATGCCCTGGATTTGGTAGAAGTTGATCGCTTATCTTTCATCAGTATATTCTCCAACTCCAACTTGAAATGACCAGACCATCAGTGAGTTTCTTAATTTTTAAATCACTCTATAGAAGGCCAGAATTGTTCATACGTACATTCAGAATGAACCACCACCACCCATCCCGACACCAAGACCTCAGAGAGTGCGCACTCCAAACCTCAGCGCGCTAGTTTTGGGCAGTTCCGGACTGGTAGGAGGTCTATCTCATTTGGCTCAATCACGAACCCTTGACAACGTCATCTTCGGGGCCGTAGTCATATTCCCCCTGGTTTTGCTGATATATTCAGGTGCTTTACTCCGCTTAAGTCTTTACCCCAGAGATGCAGGTGGATATGCATCTCAGGGGTTCCTCGGCCTTGAGTATGCATCATGAGGGCTATCCAGACACTGTGAGTGGGTTTAGCGACAAGGCCTTACTTGGATTACACAACTTTTTTGGCTCACCTTACGCTCTCGTCTCTGCTCCGACTTCTTCAGACCGAGTGCCCACATTGAGCACATCCAACTCAACATTGGTTGGGTCAGCTACCGGACGAACCCCTGAGCCTCCGGTTCTGAGCAGATGGGATGGGAAAATTTATGTCATGCGATGGCTCAAAAGAGTTGAATCTCCAGGTAAGCTTGCGAATGGCGCCTCAAAAGGTGAAGTCAATGGTGCCGTCAACGAAAACCCGGAATATGTCCCCATTTGTGTCCCGGCTGATGGGGACACGCTGCCGTTACTCGAAGAAATTTCTGAGATTACTTGCTACGACGACATGAAATTTTTCGAGGCACTGAGAAAGATCATATACGAAAGGCCATGGGCAAGCTGGAAAGGCGTACTTTCCCGTTTGGGACTTTGTAAGCCCATTGGCATGCATTACGTCAAGGTACGTGAAACCCAACTTTTACCACGTTCCGTATGCTCATAACACTAGTTCGAAATATACGGCGACGGCTACGCTAGAATATTGCGTCGGGCATTGTACCCGTCTGATTCCGATTCCTATCGTCCAACAGAGGGCTCATTCGAGCCTGTGCCGTCTCAAATATTGATCGCCCACTTTGAGCGCCGACCGAGTCTCAAGGCCAAAGCCTGCTTCATTCTGGATCGAATCATCCACAAAAGAAATGGACGCTTGTCAAGCAAGGGGGGAGACTGTGAGGGGTTTGGGATGGAGTTAGAGATGGGACTAAATATCCGTCGGTTGGAGGTCATTCGTTTTACGTGGGTCGTGCTGTCACTTCTCTTCGGGCTGATCTGGTCATCGAGGACCAAAGATGTGCAAAGCGGCTTTGCGATCGCCGGTTGTCTGGCGTTGCTCGGCGTGGTGGGTGTCACAACGGTGCAGCACACGGCTTCGGATGCCCCTGGCATCCCGTCCATCGACAGCGGAAGAGCCGTGGTATGATCCACGTGTTTGTCATAATAGATACAGTATTCTTCAATCATCCAATGCGCGACATGACACACGCGGTTGGCGATCATCCCGCTTGGCCATGACAGTTGTCTCCTTGCCGCGGCTCGGGGCAGGGCAGGAATGGCCACACCCAACTTTTTCCCGGCCTCCTCACTTGTTTTTGATGCGATGTGATTTGTGAGGCGACCTATCACGATCGCTTGTGTGTTGAATCGGAGAGAAATGCCAAATGGCTGCCCGGTTGATTGCACCGTAATTCCGCCTCACTTACGGAAGTGACGTGTCAACCTGCATCTGCGTCTGCCGTCAGTAAGCCCAACTCAGACCAGCGCCTTGGTCTGCCTGAGTGCCCGACCACACCATTATCTTCAGCGCGCCTCGCCAAGATGGCTGTGAAGATGCAGCATTTAACATTCTGACATTTTTTGGAATGCCATTTTCCAAACCAAAGTCACCACCAGCATCACGGAGTACGGGCCCTAATCTGAGAGGAAACCAACATGACGACGCTATCTTCCGACGGGCTGGTTGCCGTGTTGCAACAGCTCAGCCTCGATACCCCGATTCCTCCCTTCCCCGAAGCCCATGTGTTCACCAATCCGCTCGACATTTTTCGGTCGTATATCGCGCACATTGTGGCTGGCGTAGTGGAGTGCGAGCCTTCCCTCGCGTACCATGCCATTCAGTCGACGGCCGCGATTTCCATGGGTGATCTCGCCGTCATCGTCCCGCGTCTGAAGGGTAAAGCAGATGCGGCAGTTGCGTCCGACATCCTCGAAAAGGTAAGCAATCATTCATTCGGACAAATGTTCCAATGTTAATGACATATACAGTTTCCCAAGTCACCACTGTACACTTTTCCGTTCGTTGATGGGATTCATATCCGGATCTTCTCCTCTCCTTTCACTCTCCCCAGACTTCTTCTCCCCTTCATCGCAGACCGCAAGGAGTTGTACGGAGGAGACGAGTCGCTCGGCCTTCGAGATCCTGCATCCCCTGACTCCGGTCAGCAAAGGGTCATCGTCGAGTTCTCATCTCCCAACATCGCCAGCGAGTTTGAAGGCCGACACCTGAGAAGCACCATCCTCGGTGCCTCTATCGCCAACCTCTATGAGCGCATGGGGTGGGAAGTTGTCAGGCTGAATTATCTCGGAGACTGGGGTAAGCAAGTGGCTCTTCTTGCCGTAGGCTGGAACAAATTCGGCTCCGAGGAAGAGTTCGCCAAGGATCCCATCCGGCATTTGCTCGATGTGTACAACAAGATTGAGGAGGAGTTCAAGCCCGAGGTTGAGGCAAGCCACAAAGCCAAGAGCGAGAACAAAAACACCGCCGAAATCGAGTCGCAGGGCATCTACGCCGAGCGAGACGCGTTCTTCAAGCGCATGGAGGAGGGCGAAGCTGACGCAATCGCGCTGTGGAACAAGTTCCGCGAGGTCTACGTCGACGATTACGTCAAGACATATGCTCGCCTCGGCATCAAGTTTGACGAATATTCCGGCGAGTCGCGCGCCAGCTCCGAGTCGGTTGCCGAGGCGGAGGCAATCCTCAAAGAGAAGGGGGTCCTGGAGGAAAGCGAAGGTTCCTGGATCATCAACTTCAAGAAGCACGGCTCCAAGGGTCTCGGCACCGCGGTGGTCCGCAACCGCACCGGTACCACCACGTATCTTCTGCGCGACATCGCTTCCGTTCTTGATCGCGAAAAGAAGTATTCTTTCGACTGGATGGTCTATGTCGTTGCTTCGGAGCAGGAGGCACATTTCAGACGGGTCTCTAAAGCATTCGAGCTTATGGGACGCGAGGACCTCGCCAAGAAGCTTCAACACGTCGGGTTTGGAAAGATTCAGGGGCTATCCACCAATCTCAGCAAAGCCCATCTGTTCGGAGACATTTTAGATGAGTGCGCTGGCGCCTTCAGGACCGCCATGACGGCGGAGCAGAATGGAGAGGCACCTCTCGCCGCTGCCGAGCCATTCAGCATTACGGCCCTCATTGCCCAGGACACGAACACCAAGCGGAGCAACGGGTACGCCTTTGACGAGGAGAAGATGGTCGAGACTGGGGGCGACACTGGCGCTGCCCTTCAGGTGGCATACACTCGACTTAACCTAAGCCTCAAGCAGCTCGAAGCAGATCCAACGGCGTTGGCGGAAATAGACTACTCCCGTCTCCAGGAGGAACAGTACACCAACCTTCTACGGCTTATGGCTCAGTATCCCGATGTGCTCAACGCAGCGTACAAGTCGCTCGAGCCCTCTGCTGTGCTGGCATTCCTGTATCGACTGGTCGAGCAGCTCATAGAATGCCTCGATTTCGACGAAGATGAAGAAGCGCCCGAGGGAGCGGAAGTTGACCTCGCGAGGGCGGTTCTCTATGAGAATACAAAACAGGTTTTGGAGAACGGGATGAATGTTCTGGGAATTCGCCCTTTGGCGTCTTGAGCTTCAGCAACTACCCTTTGTTGTGTGACTACCTCTATCTTGTTGAAGCTCGGCTTCCTTGTCAGTGTTGTTTGTTCATGAGAATGCCTTGAACAGTGGGCGGGATTGTATGTTTGTTTCTCGGGCTGCTTGACGATATTATGACCTGATGACGGACATGAGAACACAACATGGATGACGAAATTTGGCGGAGGTTTGCTTACTGCAGCGCATAGCAATAGTACAGGCAGGCAAATGCATATTGTGTTTGCCCATAACAAACCACCCCGTCAGGAGATTTGAGATGCGAAACCCAGTTTCTGTTCTGCATTAGCTTACCGGACCCCTCGTTGGCAGTCGCATACCCAAACTCAGGTTATCGCCAAGTTATCAGCTGTTCGCAAGCAGATTGGCGAGACAAGCCAACGGGGCAGGTCTCACTGGAGGCGGTGACCCCATTGGGTCCGTTTGTAGTATGACCTCTCCCCCTCATGGGAAGAAGTCCATCATCAATCGGGATAGTTTCAACTATTCTTGGGACAGGAAGTGAAATACGATTTCCCCTGCCTCTTTCCTTGCTGGGTTCCCACTTGCGAGTTGACAGAAGCACCCTCTTCGTCATCTCCGTCGTCCTGAAGATACCGCTGGAGACTATTCGCAACTCCAAATACTCCTACATTCAGGTGCGATTCCGACAGTACAAGCTAAGCCAACTTTCCTGAAGCTAGATTCCGGGCCAACGTGAGGGAAAACAAGTTGCAGTCATCCGCTGGATCTCTCTCCCAGCGACAAACGCCACTAAGGTACCATTCAACCACACATATCACGCAAACCAAGCACCTCAGGCCAAACCCCTCACAACCACCGCTAATAGTAGGAGGATCTAATTCTCGTCCCACTCTGGGTGGGTCGCTCCTTCCTATCCCCAAGTGCGTGGTGGTGATTCACCTCGAGTTCATATTCGCTGCCACCTTCCCACATTTGTTTCACCTACACCTTACACAAGACTTCAGCTTAACTACAACGTCTTTTCTCAAGGTCTCTCTTGCAATCCCTTTTGTTTTCTTCTTTTTCTTTCGCATCGTCGTCCACATCGTCGTCGTCGTCGTCGTCTTTCTTCATCATCGTCGTCGTCGTCTTTCTTCATCATCGTCGTCGTCGTCTTTCTTCATCGTCTTCGACTGCGCCCTCGTCTTCCTCGCCTGCATCTAGACTTAACCCAGTCAACAGGACACCGCCAAGGACGCACACGAACAACACCAGCGACAGCGACAGCAGACATCCTCAGCAAAACACAACATCTAAGCATCTAGTTCGGTAGCTCCTTCCATTCCTTCTTCAACCAGCGATTTCTAACCGAATATCAGCTTCGACCAGGTCACAGACTCATCATTCAAACAACACCCACACATTCAACGTCCACATAACAACACGTCAACGCTATCTCATCCACAATGACGGGTCGTCGCGACAGAGGCACCACGGTCATCACGCCGGAGGAGCGGGCTCGCCGCGCCCAAGAGGCGAAGGACCACATCCGAAAGACCGCCACCTACACCCCCGCCCTCAAGGGCCGCGTCGAGTCTCGTATCGACGCCAACGCATTCCGTCGCTGCATTTCCGACAACACCATCTACCAATCCATCTGCAACTCTCTCAAAGACAAGAACCTGCCCGAGCGTGAGCGCCGCCCCGATCTTGTCGACTTCCTCGCTCTCGAGGCCATCACCCCCGTCAACTACGATGGCGAGTACAACCGCGTCATCAAGGACCTCTACGTCCGCTGCCACACCGAGGCTTGGGCCAACAAGGCGGTCCTCGAGGCCAACCACGAGTGGTTCCGCGACCAGATCACCGCCGCTAAATCCTTCATTCAGACACTAATCAACACCGTCGACTCCCAGCTCTTGGAGATTATCTTGGAGGACTTCGAAGGCAACTTCTGGCGCGAGGATCTGAAAGACAACGTTCTCTACAAGAAGGCATACAACAAGATTCTTGAGGACCGCCCTCTGACCGAGCGCGATGTCCTCACCGTGATCGCTCTCAACGGCGGGAAATACCCGACTGAGATTTTTCGCCACCTCGTCATCAAGCAGAACTCGTCCATGCTGAACTACGGCAGCAACATCCACGCTCAGAACGCCCTTTACGAGGACGGAGAGGTCCAAGGCAACCTCGGCAAAAGGGGTGCTCCTGTCACCGACTCCATCACCAACCTTGAGGACCTGGCGAGCGCAATGCAGAACAGGCAGCTGAGCCGAGAGGTTCAGAGGAAGCTCCGCGAGGTTAAGGAGCTGATGAAGGGCGACTCGGGCGTTCTCCACGTCGTCCAGAGCGGTCGCATCCAGAAGACTGCCACCTCCGTCGGTCATCGTCCCCGTCCCGTCACCCCTGGCAACTCCCATTCCGACGCCGTCGTCTACATGGGACAGAAAGACGGCGGCCACGGTGGATACGACGACTTCGACGACGGAGGCCAGAGAGACATGAGCAATGGCGGTCAGGACATGGATGGAGTTTTGGGCAACTCTGGAACTACTATCGTGAAGGCTGAGGAGGTGAGCCCTCATGGCAGCGGCTTCCTCCCTCGCTCTGATACTGGCGGTCGTCGCTCTTAGGTGCTATGGATAGGTATAGGAATCTAGGACGACAGACTCAACAACAGGGCATGTAACTAATAGCAGAGACAGCTTGCGATCAACTGGCATAGGAATTGACTGAAATGCCCCTTCTATTTGTTTCACCGTTGCCGACACCAGAGACTTTGTTATTTTTGTCCTTTCGTCTCTGTCGTCCTTGTCACCCCTGACTTCGCCACTGTCTCCTTTGTTCTCCCCTTTCCGCGTTGTGAATGTCATTTCCTTCATCGTCATCTCTCTCTCTTCTCGCCTGGTTATTGGGTGTATTAACTCATCACATGCGCACAGATACATCCTTGGGCCCGCCGGGTACCCTCGGCCTTTCTCTTCCCCGTTTCTTCGATGATATAATCAGGCCTCGAGAGCTCTTTCTTTGTTAACAGGCGCAGACAAGCTGTCCCCGCTCAGCCCATTGAGGTTGGCCCCTCTGAGGCTTCTCACATGACCTCCCAGGGTGATCTCCAAATATGTTTGTTTCTCTCCTCATCAGAAGAGAGCATACATCAAGGTACGTAACTTAATCCCTTGGACTACGACCGTCAAGCGAAAGGTCGCTCCTGGCTATACAGGTCCTCGGCGTTTCAGTATCCGAAATTCGCGGCTTCCTGTTTAGACTTTCCCACTTCGCCCTTCTCCCACAAGGTACCGGGCTACCATTCGGAGATACAGTTGCTGGGGTCTATTGATGAGACGCTGCTCCCTTCTCGATTTCTTCGTTCCTGCTCTCATTCGACCGTCCTTGCCGCTCAACTCTACAGTCTTTCAGGACAGCGACTCAGTCCAACTGCACAGCACTCCCAAATTCAACTGAAACCGCAGCCACGATGGCCTCACTGGATAAGCGCTGGGACCCCGAGATCATTCTCGGCGTCTCCCTCGACAACCCGATCTGCAGCGGCGACAAGACGCCCGGCAGCGCCGAGAAGTGCGGCTGCCCTTTGACCGACGCCGGCAAAGAGGCCTTCGCCCTGCGCGTCGAGCGCCTCAGCCACTTCGACCCGCGCCACGCGCCCTTCATGATTCTCCTCGAGCACGCCGCTCGTGCCAGCCTGTGCGCCTACCATGAGGATCAGGCCCCCGACATCAAGAACAACTGGCTCCAGGAGCTTCAGAAGCTCGCCGTCTTCAGCGAGTGGCTCGAGGAGAAGTACGAGACCTACAAGAAGGTCTCTCCCGACGGCGCTACTGCTGCCCCCGACGGCGGAAGCCTGCCCGAGTTCCTGCAGGCTGCTTCCTCGACGCCTGGTTCGGCGGCCACCAAGGACAAGGGCGGCGTCAAGAAGCCTGACGAAAAGAAAGAAGAGAATGACGAGTCTGAGGAGGCCGCCAAGAACAAGGCACTCGAGCTCAAGGTCGACCAGTTGGAGCGCGAGGTCGAGGAGCTCAAGAAGAATAAGACTCTCCTTGACGCCAACAACTTCGTCGTCAAGCAGAGCCGCAACATCGCCGAATTGACCACCAACTTCTGCCACGTCACCCGCGGCGTCATGAAGTACGCCGTCCAGCAGTATACGGCCCTAGCCAACTCCCGCACCAAGTCGGCTCAGATCGACGACTACCTGGACTTCGAGGAACTGGGGGACAGCGTCCTAATCACTCCCAAGAACCGCACTCCCGACAGCGAAAAGAGTCCCGACAAGGAGGAGCCCAAGATCGACTGGGAGCATGCGTGTTCCAAGCAGAGCCCGGATGCCGAGGAGGAGATCATCGACCTTACGGCGCGTTCCTTCGAGGTTGCTCCCCTCGCCTCGACTACCAAGGGTGAGTAGCCTCGTTGGAGAGGAGAATGTCACGAGAGAGGGCACATGCTGACTGGAAGCGACGCAGCCAAGGCGGACTCGGAGGAGGAAGAGTGGACTGAGATCAAGGGCTACTATCACGACTGCTGAAGGGTGGCAATCCAGAGCATGCTGCACGATTAAGACATTAAGGACTCTCCAGCTAGGACGCACACGGCCTACGCTGCGGCATTCAATCACATTGAGTCGTACAAAATTACGTGTGACTTAGGTATCTAGCGTCCAAACAAAAAGGCATTCGCCTTCTTCATCAAACAGCCTGCCCCGGATCTCTCGGCGTGTTCGTGACCACAAACTCCGTCTTTTTGACAATGACGGGCGCATCAAGGTGATAATCCGCGCTCCCATCATCAGACCCCTTCCCACCAGAGACGCCCACCTCCTGCTCACTTCTATCAATCCCGCTGCTAAGCGGCTGCATCCCGTTCATGCCGGGCCGCCAGCTCTGCAGCGCGTACCTGCTGCCCACACCGCCTGCACCGCCTCCCCCCGCGCTGCGCCCGTAGCCGCTCGCGCCGCCGCCGTACTTGTTGCTCCGGCTGCCGGAGCGGCTCTTCTCGTTGAAGTACTTGACGAGCGGCGCGAGGGTCGGCACGCAGGTGACGATGATGCCGAGGTTGTTCTCGACGGCGGACCACATGATCAGCGGCGCCGAGTCGAGCGGGTTCGCGAGCGAGTGCACCGTCTGGATGCGGATGATCTGGATCACGGTGATGAAGGCGCCCAGGCCGAAGAGGCCGAGCAGCACGAACTTCTTGCGCTTCTGGACCTTGGAGGTCGCGAGGACGGGGAAGGGGAGGAACATGCTGGAGGTGTCGAGTTAGCCGAGTAGTTACGAGAAGGGGTAGGGGGAAGGAGGGGGGAGGGGGGGATAACCTACACGACGATGTCAAAGAAGATTGTTAGCGCTGCCATGCTGGTGTAGAAGGGGACTCCGGGGATGCAGGAGCCACCCGTGATCGCGGGATCCCATTGCTTTGCGATCTGTTGCTTGTCAGTTGACCGCTAACGAGAGCGTCAGAGGTCGAATCTTACCGGGTTGCAGAGGTTGATCTGCACAACCAAGAACGCAATATGGTATGCCACACACAGGCAGATGGTGATCCACGTGCACCATGTGTAGATGCCCTTGGGGATGAATCGGAGATAGGACAGCAGCAGACTGAGCTTGAAGCCCAAGATACTGGTGATGTAGCTGTTGTGTTGTGTTAGACTGCTTCTCTGAGAGCTTGCTGGGTAAGCTTACAATGGCGCGCCATAATACTGCAGAAGGCCGAATTCGAACAGGTTCTCTGTCGGCATGTCGTCCAGCTTCTTGAGTCCAAGACCCGATTTTGTCTCTTTGATGTTTTGTTAGTGTTGATAGTCATCGGCTTGGACAAAGAATTAGTAAACTTACGCATTGTGCTGACGACTGCAAAACCACAGGCGGCAAGCTAAAATCTGCAAGTTAGATGCCAACTTTCTGCTTCACTTCACTACATTTCTGCTTACCCAGGTAAAGACGATGATCCAGTCATCTGTAAAACCAGTCAGTATCCCCCGTCTCCGTTCAAAGTCTGGAGTAGATGCTTACCTGACCCGGCTGCCTTGAGCATTACCACGCGGACATAGAGCCGCATGCACATTACGATTAGTGACAAGGCCGTGAACACCAGCGCGATGGCTGTGATGCTCGGCCCGTCCGTCTCCGTCCCCGGCGGGGTGTTGTAAGTCCACGACTCGCTCATGGTGACGAAAACGTCGTGGGAATACCCTCGTTTTCGAGAAAGAGAGGGTCGGCGTGGCGACGAAGCTAAGAGGAGCCTACGGGTAAGGCTGAAAGCAAGGGTCTCTTTGTGGGCAGACGCTATCGCAAGAGCACGGAGCGCGAGGAGCGGTTTGGGAAAGCTGAGATGCCGATCGAGCCGACGGGCCCCCTTGGTTAGAGAACGCGAAGTGGACGGAGGAGTAGTAAGGCGGAGCCCCGGGTGGCTTTAGACCGCTTTATCTGGGCAGCACGTCGTTCATAACTTCATCAAACGATGCAATTTTTCTCGTCCTTCTTTTCCGAGATATCATCAGGTAGGCCAAGAAAACGAGAGTGGAGGGGGGTGGGTGATAAGAGGGTTCATTAAGGAACATTATTCTCCCAACTCTGTTCCCTCTTCCAACGACTGCCCTCGAGCCCGACCTATTGGATTGAGCATACGCTTCCGTTACCGAGCATCTGGACCGGAAGGCCATCCCCTGTTGGGGGCACAGCAAGATATCACACTTGAAGTAACGGCCAAGCCGCCTGCAGGTCAGAACTTTGTATGGCATCTAGGCCGAATGTGTGTGAGGTGTGGGTTCGGCCTGAGGGTTCGGCTTCATCACTCGGATCATCTACATGGTAGAGGTAAAGGTCCCCCGTAAACACCCCTCGTACAAGGCACTTTTGTGAGCTGGGACGAGCCACGACGACGGATACGGGGTACGAGGGGGCGCTCCTCTCGTCCCAACGCCGGACAGCGTGGATACGTTGCATTTCAGGAGCGCGTCTTGGAGACGGGACCCGGCCCCGGCCTGCATCTTGCAAAACATATCGAGTAGCGACGACCGGTCTTTTCCCGCAGATGTACCTACGTAAGTCCGGGGTTCTAAAAAAAAAAAAAAAAAAAAAAAAAAAAAAGGCTGGTTCCCTACCGGGTCCCCTGGATGCGTGTGCTATGCGCTTGCATGTTGTATCGTACATGTAGATACGCAAGCACTAATTAGCGCAAAATCCAGGGATGCCGAAGATGCGAGAGAACTTGCTGGCCTTCTCGGCCCCTCCCCTCCCCGGTGGAAACGCGGTTGCCCGTGAAAGAAATGTGCCCAACGAACTGGGTCTGGTGGGAAGTCGGGCGGAGCGCTCTCCGGGTGCAAGACGAAGTTGGCAGCGGTTTCCTTGGCCAAGCCGGTTGGGCGTCCGGGAATCACAGAGCCTCAGTCTAAACCAAACGCAGGCGGAGGTCCTTCACATCACAGGACCCGTCTGACAGTTGATATATCACATTGGGGGCACATTGGGGGCTAGAATGGTGCGCTGAGGGACTGTAACAGCCGGCAGATTTTTCTGACAACTTGGCGTGCTAACTGAACCGGTGTTTAGCCCAGCTGCCCACGCGGCGGTTCTCTGGTAGCACTACGTCTAGTGTAGAGGCTGTAGTGGATCGAGAGGGCCTCCGAAGTAGCCCGACTTGGTCTGTGTCGCGATGGACAACTCGGTGTGACATGCGAGGGCATCCCTGTCCGAGACACCCGCCGGTTCGGGCAATTGCCCATGTGCGGTAAAGTTCGCTTGCGCTGCTATCAACATGCTATCCCTATAGTGTCCATCGAGAAAGCAGGTTGTTGTCGCAGCAAAAAGGTTTCTCTTTGACGCAAAATTATCTCGCCAGCGTTCCAACGGGGCATGATACGGGTTTTGCGCTGGGGTAGTCGGCGCTGAGTTGTTCCACGGTTGACGAAGCTTGGTCTCTGCCCATGAAGCGGCCGCAAAAAGCAAAAACTCGCAGCGATCAGTTGCTGTGCCACCACGTGGACCTGCAGTGCCGACTTGGCTTGCGCACCCCTTCACTGTGGTTTACCCCTGTCCGGCCCGCTCCACCGAGAGTGAAGAAGTTCCAGAAGGTTGGCATCCCGCTTTTCAGGTGAGACTGCACAACAAGGTCACAGGGGGAGAGTGACATCTCCAGTTCCCCAGGGGCGCATTTCCAGATCTTGGGCCTCCTCGGGCTCTGCGGAGCCAAGAAAATTAGCCTTTGAGAGAGAGGGGGAGAGAGAAATCAGGGTAGCGATGGGCGGCCCGTGGGCACCACTTTAACAAGATATGGCTCTCTGCCTTAAGAAAATGGCATTCAGGAAAATACAGGCTTTCCGGGTTTCGAGGTCTTTTTGCTTTCGGATCCGAAAGCGGTCGACAATGGCCGCGGACACACACACACACACACACACATACACACACACACGTCATCTGAAGTGGACCAGATTATCGGGACGGGACGGATGTCTGTGCTTGTGCTGAGTTGCAGCGTCGAGTCTCATCTCATCTGCATAACGAACGCAATCTGCACAACTTCTGCCATCTGGTCTTTCCGTCATGGATGATCGCGGATGGCCTGGTTTTTGGTTTGTTTGATTTAAGGTGGCCAGACGCACCTGAAGTCGGGGACGGACGCAAGCTTCGTCCAACTCGGTCAAAGATGTGCGCCAGCGCCCGGCTCTCCGATCGAGATTTCAAAGCCAAGGCACATGCACCACCCATCGGACTTCGAATGGCCATCTGTCAAACCGCCGCCGCCCCTCCGGTCCCAGCCCTTCCAAGCTGCGATGTGGCGCCTCGTACGATACGATACGGCTTGTACCGAATCTTGGAAGGGATTTCATCTCGTCGGTAGATGACGACTTTCTGGTTAGACCGCCGCGAGGCCCCTGCTGGTTGAAAGGTGGTGTTCTGTTCTCTTCCCCCTGAGAGAAGAAGATGAGGGGCCCCTTAATGATCCTCTGCTAAGGCATCCGGGATGTGGTGGCGAGCTGTTTTTTCCTCCACCGCCGACACGGGTTCGAATAGACTTCGATTTTGCCAACATCCCCGCAGCTTCAATTTCCTACCCAGGTAGCGTCCGATCGTAGGGGAACCCCCAAATACACCGAGACAAACTCCGGAGCGTGTTTTCTCGTCGCTCCCACCCATCCCGCACCAGGGAAATGTTTTGAACGGGTTGTGTTGTTGAGGTCACGGAGTCATCCAAGCGACCAGCTACCAAACAATCCGCATTCTTCAGCGGGAACGTCTCACAGCTGCAAGCGAGCGGCACATTGCAGGGAACTATGCGAGATTTGCAGCAGTCGGGACTGCAAGCGAGGAGACCAAGCTTTTATCTGCCGTGGGGCCAGCATCTGGCTCCTTTCTGATCTGCGAGCACCTCTAGAGAGTGTCCCCGCTGAACAAGACTCTGGCGAATTGCTCGCATCGTGGAGCTTGACCGAGGTCAGCCGGACCAGGCCAGAGTCCACACTTCAGCTCATGCGAACGGAATCCTCGTGGTCCGAACCCCCATCGCCGGCACCTACGACATGGTGGCCCGACAGCGACAGCAATGACACCGCCCGACGCGACGAGATTGTTGAGCGGAGACTGAATACGCCGGCCAGCCTCACGAGGCCGACCAAAAGACCCCAGCACACCTGGTCGCCGGGCGATATATATCCACTGCCCCCAACGCTTAACCCTCACAGGGACAAGCCTGTTCAAGGGGCCCGGTAAGAAAGCCCAGTCGTAACGGCTATGCCTTAGCATCGAACCCGGGCTTTCTCCTCCTCCCTACCGCTACTTCTCGTCTGCTATCAGGACTGAACCCCTATGGATTCATCACCGCAAGGTAAGATCATACGCGGCAAACTTCCACTAGTTCGAGGGGGCGAAGTCGTCTTATAGGGTTCCCCAATCTCGGCGTCGCATCCCCAGTCGGAAAACGTCTTCCCTGGCCATGCCGTAGTCCCGTATGCCGGGTAAACGCAGTAGAGCGCAGCGTACTAAAATGCCTTGGCCGCCGGCGCAAGAAGAAAGTTTCTTTTGATGAAAGGGTCCAGCGGCCATCTCACACTCTCTTTTCCGTCCCCCCCCCCCGCCCCTTAGCCGTCTAACGCGCCCAATCCTTTGTGTGTGTCACTCGTTGTCACGCGCTGTCCATTCATTCCTTACCCACCCACCTTCCTCTCTCAACAAAGTCAAGATGAAGAGCTTTGTCCTCCAGGCGGCCCTCGCCGGCGCGGCGATCGCGGCCCCGAGCTCCGTCTTCGGCACCGTCCTCGAGCGGGCTTCCGGTGACTGCAAGTGCTTCCCCGGCGACAGCTGCTGGCCCGCCGCGGAGACTTGGGATGCCCTCAACATCACCGTTGGCGGCAACCTGATCGCCACCGTTCCCCTGGGCTCGCCTTGCCATGATCCTACTTACGATGCCGCCACCTGTGCTGCTCTGCAGAGCCAGTGGCAGGACTCTGAGATCCAGTAAGTAGTTACATGCTCCGACACGATGGCGATACCGTGACTAACATGACCGTGTAGTATGGAATCTTCCTCCTCCATCATGGCCCCCTTCTTCGCCAACCAAAGCTGTGATCCCTTCCAGCCGCAGTCCCGCGCCTGTCTGCTGGGCAACTACGTCGTCTACGCCGTGGACGCCAAGACCCCAGAGCACGTCCAGGCCACCATCGCCTTCGCCCAGGAGCACAACATCCGCTTCGTTGTCCGCAACACTGGTCATGACTACCTTGGCCGCTCCACCGGTGCCGGCGCTCTCTCCGTGTGGACGCACCACATGCACAGCGTCAGCATCGTCGACTGGAACACCGATGCTTACCAGGGCAAGGCGGCCAAGGTTGGTGCCGGCACCCAGGGCTTCGAGGTCATGGAGGCTGCCCACGACGCCGGCCTTGCTGTTGTTGGTGGCGAGTGCCCGACTGTCGGAATTGCTGGAGGTTACACCCAGGGTGGCGGTCACTCTGCCCTCTCGACCTCGTTCGGTCTGAGCGCTGATAACGTCCTTGAGTGGGAGGTTGTCACCGCTGACGGCCAGCTTCTTACTGCCTCCAAGACCGAGAACCCCGACCTCTTCTGGGCCCTCTCTGGTGGTGGCCCCAGTAACTGGGGTGTCGTTACCTCGATGACCGTCAAGGCTCACCCTGATGCCAAGGTCGGAGGTGCTACTCTCGTCATCATGGCTGCGGACAACGACAACGAGGCCTTCTTCAACGCCATCGATGCCTTCCACGAGGAGCTCGCCGGCATGGTTGATGGCGGTTCCATGGTCGTCTACTACTTCGCCGCCGCCTTCTTCCAGATCGCGCCCCTCAACGCCTACAACAAGACCGCCGATGAGGTCAAGACCCTCCTTGCTCCCTTCGTCGCCCGTTTGGACGGCCTCGGCATCAAGTATACCGTCAACTACTCCGAGTTCGAGAGCTACTACAACCACTACGACCAGTACTTCGGCCCGCTGCCCATCGGCAACATCCAGGTCGGCATCGCGCAGTACGGCGGCCGCCTGATCCCGCGCGACGACATCACCAACATCGGCTCCTTCTCGCGCAGCGTCGCCGCCAAGGGCGCGACCTTCATCGGCGTCGGCACGGACGTCGGCAAGTTCGGCACCAAGGACACCAACTCGGTCACGCCCGCCTGGCGCAACGCCCTGGTCCACGCGACCCTCACCACCGTCTGGAACTTCACCGCCCCCTGGGAGGAGATGCTCGCCAACCAGGCCCTGATGACCGACGTCATCATGCCCGAGATCGAGGCGCTGACGCCCACCGGCGGCGCGTACATGAACGAGGCCGACTTCCAGCAGCCCAACTTCCAGAAGGCGTTCTTCGGCAGCAACTACAACGCACTGCTGTGCCTCAAGAAGAAGTGGGATCCCAAGGGGTTCTTCTACGCGCGCAACGCCGTCGGCAGCGAGCAGTGGAGCGTCGCCAACGATGGGCGCATGTGCCGTGTTTGAGTGTTTGAGAATCAGAGGATGAAGAAATAAACTAGTAATAATGAAAGATTTTTGTTCAACAACTCGCTGCCCTAAAATCCATTGAATTTGCCCTTGAACATAATTCCACCAATGCAGGCCCCTTACCACCAAGAAGTCAGGTTTGCCATCAAGGTCGGGGCTGTTTATCCCACGACTCAGCCCACCACGACCTCGAAGGTATTGATGACGTGATTCAACTGCCAAAGAAACAATGAAAGAGAGATAGCTGCACTTCTTGCAGTTGCCCTTGCCGCATTTAGCCCCTGCAACGAGCTTGCAGTCGGGATTGAACTTGCAGTTGCGCCACTCGCCGAGACCGCGGGCCCAGGCGATCCAGCAGATGCCGTCAGACGAGAGATTTTTGGAGCAGCTCTCCCAGCAGAAGCCTTCGGTGCAGCCGTAGACGTCTTGTGTGCGGCGCTCCTTGACGGCCTGCGAGAGGGGGTGTTCCTTGCACTTCCGCACCTCGGAGGGGTCGACGCCCGCCTCGACGCCCGCCTCGGTCGAGGACATGACGCCGAGGTCGCCGCATTCCTCAGCTACGGAGTTAGGGGTCGGGCCGGCGTAGGCGAGGCGGGAAGCGAGGAAGAGGACGGCGGTGGTGGTGAATTTCATTTTGAGAGATTCTAGGGGTGTTAGTTTGTTGCGGAGACTGAGGAGGTTTCTCTTAATGTGTTAGGAAGACGGTGTTACCTTTGAAGAGGTTGGCGAAGAAAGATGTGTAATGTTCTGGATTGTAGCTTGAGGCGTTGATGCTGTTGAGTCTGTTCTTCTGTCGATACACGAGAAACGGCAGAAGTTTATGCTTCAGTATTCACCTTGGAATTTAGCCCCTCAAGACCTCTGTAGGTCAAGATAATCATCGTCGCTAACCAGCAAGGCATACACAATCCTCTCCACGGACACTTTCAAGGCCATAGAAAGTGATTGTGAGGGTATCGCCAGAATATCCAGAGCTATTTGACTAAGGCGAGGAAATTGATCCTGATGCTTAAACCACTACTCAATAGGATTATAGCCCTGTTGCCTCGGAAGTTGGAGATATCTTTGGAGCTCGTTAGTCTCCTGTACATCATCGTCGTCAGCCATCATAGCCTTAGCCTGAACCCATTCCTTAAAGTTATCCGGTTCTAGAGGCTGTTGACGAGGTTGGATTAGTGATGACCTTACGGATCCTTGTTCTGAGGGATACTAGTGGTTAAAGTACTCAGCTAAGGCCACCTTCGCACTGGATACTTATATAATTTGATGGTCGGATCTCTAATTCCTTTCGAGGTATTGTAAGTTGAAAGTAGGGTAGAGGAGAAGAGTAGAGGTATATAGAGGAGACTCTTTAGTTAGAGTATAATACTTATTAAGCTTTTTCTAGTCGTTGTTAATAGTTACTCTTATTAACTGGTGAGTATTAGGGCCTATTACGCTGAAGTTGGAGATTATAGATATATACTCCTGGTGAGTATGGAAGGGTAGGGTAGTCTCGTTATATTATTAGTTTTGTGATGGTTAAGTTAAAGGGGTATTGACCTGATAACGGCGATGACCTCGTCTTCTTGGAAGTGGCTGTGATATTAATTGGGAAAAGGTTTGTGATGAAGTCTGTGATACCTTAAGCTCAGTTTCTTTTTTAGGACTATAGTAGAAAGCCTTTTAACCCTTAAAGTGACTTAGGAGATACTCTATTATAGTAATTACCTCCTATAAGCGACTATAAGTACTATTCTATTTAAGACCCTGGGTTCTTAGTGTTATTTTTTATATAGGTCTTAGAATAGTTATGATCTCCACTAACTGCCTCTAGTTATTTATAGATAAGACGTCTTTGCTAGGGATAGAATTAGTGTTATTCTGAGAGCCACAGAAAGTATTAACCTTATCCTAAAAATGAATAACGTGGTTCATCATTGAGCGGGACACCATCATCGACCAGGACACTTTTCCCACCTTCATCATTAACAACTTCCATATCTTAACTAAAATTAATTAAATTAATTATAACTACTTAAAATCACTTAAACTACTTATTTCCACAACCTTTAAACAAGTTTTTGTGTTATAGCCGGTTTTGTAATAGATACCATAATATCATGAACCTGTCCAACAACACTTTAATGACCCCTCGTTTTCCTCCTCTTCACGCCCTTCCTCTTTAATAATACCCTTTTTAGCCATAGTATCCCTTGCCTAAGACCCTTCTAGTGCCCCTCTATCCTATAGTCTAGTTCTTTTGGCTCTACGGCGCTTACTAAGGGCCGTATTTACATCTCAAAGATGGCGTAACTCTTCCTCCACAAGGGCAGCTATATAGGAAATATATTATAAACTTTTTGAAAACTTATTAGTAATTTTATAAATTAGCGTCGGTGAGCTTCCCTGATACTTAGAGATTCTTTCCTTTATAAGTGAAAACTAAGAAATAATCTCGTTAATGGTTTAAGGTGTCTTAGAAATCTAAGGGTCGGGTAGCCTAATAAGGGTGTTCAGGGTTATTGGTGTCCATAATTATATATCTAACTTAGAAAGGATAGTTTAAGGGTTATAAGGAATAAGCCCAGCCCCTCTAAAACCCCTATAAACGTTTTCCTAAGTAAAGGTTTAAAGGAATACGGCCTTAAATACGAGGAAGAACTCGGGTTTAGTAATATGGGTAATCCGGGCCTTAATAAAGTGCTCGATCTGAGAGCCATATCTCAACTTCAATACACTATAACAGCCAACTTTAAGAGGTTAGGTTATATGTAATAAATAAGCAGGCAGGCAGATAGTTATAATCTTGTTCTCTTTGCAATACTCCTCGAAATCGCTGCTAACGTGGCTTTCATAGCCATCGACGACTAGTATCCGATATATGCCTCTCAATCGCTATTTTGAGTGTTTATCGAAATACAAAAGCTATTAGAGGGCAGTCTCGTTATCGGTCTATCCATTAGAAATTATTTTAATTACCTAATTATCCGGAATCTGGGCCTCGGAGTACCAACTTATAAGGTGGAAGTGGCCCTGAACCACCAAAAAAGCGGTATCGTATAACTATTACTAATAATATAATAAATCACTATTACCTATTCTCTATTATTAAATTAAACTTTTTTTAGTTTCCTAATCTAATTAGAATATATAATAAATATTCTAAACCGGATTATACTTATTATAAAACTAGTTTTATCGAAATTATAGAAACTTTTATTCGTAATACCGTATTTCGATCGCATATTAGCCATAAGTTGAAACTAAGGCTTAATAATCGTAGGATCTTCATAGAGGCCTCTCTAATAATCATAAACATAAGAAAATCACGTCTTAAGTTTTGGGTATCACTGGATAAAGTATTCTATCCAGTACTTCCCGACTAATCAGGAAGCACACTTCCGGAGTAGTGTATTAGCTATATTTTCCATATCCACGTATTAGGGCGAGAATCCTCGAGAATCCAGGTTAATAATATATTTAATAATTACCTCCTCCTCGGTCTCTATTAAATTCAATCGTATATTAATACTATTAGCTTTAGTAGTTCGACTATTCATTCTGGTGTAGAGGGTAACTTTAGGAACGTTATAAATGTTCACTATACATTGGATACTTAATTATAGAGTTAATCGAATTACTTTAATCACTAAATTAATCCTATTTTCGGATAAGGTATTAGGTATTATATAATAGAAGAAAAGATGTGTTAAAGTGGGAGGATGATAAAGGTGGGAAAAGTGTCCCGGTTGATGATGGTGTCCCGCTCGATGATGAACCACGTTACACTTTGCTTAACGCTTGTATTCTGTTTCGCCTTGAATAGCGATTACCGTATGCTCGATGTCCTACCTTATTTTATAGACGGATAGGCCTGTTTGTCTTAAGATCTAAGCCATATACGTTTATAGGGCTTTAAAGACTTTGGTGTGTGTTTTATGTGTTATTGTAAACCCCTAGGATATAGTGGTATATTCGTCGATTATTAGTAGTAGCTATGAGGTGTTCCTATAACCACTAGGGTAATCGAAAAGGTCCTAGGAGATGTGTTAAAAAGGGTGCGGGGCTGTGTTTTCCGAAGATCGTCGGGATATTATTTGGTGAGCTTTTATCTATGAATAAGTTTAGTAATTAATTTTTATAGGAGTTCCCTTAATTTTTACCCCCCTTATCGTAAAAACTAGTTTCCGGAGAGTATTAGGGCCTAAATAACCGGTGTAAAAATACTAAAGGGTAGTGTCCGTAGTATGGTCGGGCCTGGGATCCTTTGAAGGGCGATTATAGTGAGAATTTATTAGAAATATGGTTACGATGATATATACTGTGCTCGTGGGAATGTTTGATAGAGGGTAATTATTAATAGGGATGTATTCGAATAGGACTATGTTGTGCTCCCGCTTGAGTGTCTAAGGATTATACTCTTTAAGAGGTTTTTGTAGTGGAGGGTATAGTCTTAGCTGCAGTACCAGATACTAGACTACTTTAAGAGTATTTCTAATATTATATTAATATGAAAATCCACTATATACACCATATTCTTTAAAATGAGGTCCTTGGTGGCTGGGTTATGTACTCCGTTGAGTGTTTTCTCTATTCGTCGTTCCCCATAGCCCATAATGGGTAGTTTACCGTTTCCATAGTGGACGTATTGGTTACTAGGTTCACTAATAAATATCCCTTTAATAAGTAAATCTTTATTATTAACTAGGTGCATAGTACCGCAGCTGTCCATTATAGTACTGAGTGAAAAGGGGTGACATGGAGTACCCATAGTACTAAAAATGCTTAGGCCAGGCCCTCCGAGGTGTTCTATAGCCGTGTTAACGAAGAGGAAAGTTATAATTAAGCCCGAGTAGTGCAACGGAGCGGGGGATGCAGTGAACAGTATGTGCTGTATCGTACAACACACACACTCTACTGACCACAGGTCGTGCACCCTCCGTCCCGGGTCCGTGAGGGTGATTAACTCGTACGAAACTACTTAACCAGAGCTAAGATTTAGGTAAGGAGATACTTTAAGACCTGATCAGGGCTAAAGAGGGGTGCCTGTCCTAGATGTAGACACTGGTGAGTATTGGGGCCTTATTTACTCGGTGGTAAAGTAACCTCCGTACTGTTCGCGGTATACGATCTAAGTGAACGGGTAAAAAGAGTTCTGAATACGTCTGTTTAATTAACGATGCTTGCTGACGTTCTGTGATATGTTGCTTGATGGTCCGTTGTTGTGTCCTCCGTTAAAAATGCGTCTCCAGTTCCCCTCTCTCAAATAGCTCGCTGTCGCCTGACTAAGGAAAAACCCGCTTAGCGTAAGCATTTCCCCCTGCACGGTTTCAGTAGAGCTTTTTTTAGTATCGGAGGTGCTGGAGGTTAAGGATTTATTCGAGTTAGGTTTCCGAGTAGCTCTAATAATCCTAGTTTTTGGGTTATTATTAGAGGTGATCCACCTTTTACGTTTCTACGTATCCTAAAGGTATATCCAATTACCTAAGTTAAAAATCTTATATCTAAAATTACTAACTCATTTCTTATTCATATTAACAAATCCATTAGCGGCTCCGGTGAGCACATATTAGACCTTATAGTATAAATTAAGTTTCTAATAGTGGTTTCCATAAGGATAGTTATGTGTTTTAGATGTCCTAGTGCCTGAGTTAGTTATAAAGGTGGTACCCGAGTTAAACTTTCCGGTGAAGGTTACGAATTAGCCTGAGGACTTAGTTGGTTTTTTATGGATAATATCGAAATAGGTGATAGCCGAGAATATTTTAGCTGTTTTATTAAGTATTAAAGGCTACTACGCCAGCGTTTCAGCTTAGTGAATTGAGTTTTGTATTATTTTAGCTCAACTTAGTGTAAAGCGGCTATCAACGGCGTCGAGAAACGCTAGCGTGGTGTTCGTTCCCTCGATTATGGGAACTTTATGGGAACAGCACTTAGTGTACGCAATTTCCTATTCTACATATTAACGAGTAATACTTATATTAGTGGACGTTTTTTAGAGGATTAATGTATATTCTATAACTACGAGGATCTTAATACTTATTTTAATTAAAATAAGTTAACTTTGTAGGTGCCTAAGGAGCACTTAAAGTCTAATGTTCTCTTTGTTTATTTATCGTATATGAGTAGGTACGAAAATCGATTCCGCAACTAATTTATTTACCCAGTTCTAGACGTTCTAGTAGGAGGCCTAGAGAAAAGTATAAGTAGAAGTGCTGGCCGTATGTAACTTAAGGGCGTCCTCCTAATCGGATTGGACGTTAACCCTCGTGACGGGCGCAGGTCGTGCAAGCTCTAGGGGAATCATAAGGTGAGGTGTTTGTGGTGGTGCTGGTTCATTGGTATTAGGGTTCATAGTTAAGCTCGACTAGTGAGTAGTATTAGTGATAACCTGAAGTCGCTGTTCATAAAGGTCCTAATACTCGCATTATCGTCTATGTTATTCTTATATTATATAATTTTTAATTATAGGAGGTATTAGTAAAAGCCTTATAATATTTAGAGTATTTAGTACCTAAGAATCGATACGTTCCCAGATCCCCTGGCCTTTAGCGTAGTACTAAAGAGTAAAGTACCACTATAACCAGTCCTAGTAACTGCGAAGGATGGTCTTAACGATAACGGTTTCGTTGGTAAACGATATATTAGTAGACGAAGAAGGGTATAAAGTAGGCTGATAAGGTATAAATGTATTAAAGCAATCTCTCTTATACGCATAATGCTTATAAGGGTAAAGAAGGGTCTAATTAGAGCTGGGCTTATAATTGTGGCGAGTTTGTACGCGCGTATGAGGTTAAGTAGGAGAAGAAGGCTTATCCTATTCACTATCTGGTGGGTGCGTCCAGCAGAATAAATAGGCCGGCTCGGGGGCCAGGACATCACGTGAGTGCTGACTCAGCTGAGCACAGCTCCCAGACGTCTTGGTGGCCCAGTATGCTTGCGACAGATAGTATAGTCGACGTTCTTTTAATGTAATAGTAATTAATTAGCTTTATTTTAGTTAAAAACATATAAAAACTTATAGTAATACATAGGGAATTTCGTCCTAGGGTCTATCTTCTTCTTTAGTACTAGGGCCTTTTTAATATCGGCTATATTTACGGAGAACGCATTCAGGGTGGATATACTAAGAGGGGTCTCTCTTCTCTTCTGTGCTCACCTGATCAGAGCTAAGAATACCGATCTAGTTTACTATTAAATTAGGAACTTTGGATTTTACCGGGCCTAACCCGGTTTCCTTTTTATTACCTAGTATTCTATAATACTTATATATAAAGTACCTTATACTAGGTAGGTAAACCTTAACATTATCGTTAATTATCTAGGATTTTCTAAGAATAATATTATTTTCTTAATTAAGAATAATATAAAAGAATAATTAGTATTATTTACAATTATCAATATCGATATTAGTATAAGTAATGTAATATATTACACTAGGGACTATAGTGGTAATTTATATTAAGTTTTAAAATATAATACTAATACATAGTAAACGGAGTTTCTTAGCGAAGGCGTCACTAATTAGGGCGTATATTAAATACCCTATATTAATAAGGGTAATTGTATAGTATATTCTATTAATTCCAATATTAATATAAAATAGATTATAATTTATAATCTTTTTTTATAATCTTTTATTCCTTTATAACTTATTCCTCTTAATAATAATTTTTATTAAAAGTTACTCTTTTCTCGAGTTCTTAGAGTTTTAATTAAAATTATTATCCATTTTACTCTATTCTTTAGTTTTTCCTTTAAAAGTCTTAGTTTTCTTTATTTCTTTTCGATCCTTAGAGCATTACTATTATATATACCCTTTTTTATTATAATTATAATATCTACGAGCTTCCTCTTAGTTTGGCCGTTTACGGACTTTTTTGTCCTTAGTTAGTTTGTTTACTTTTGTAAGTTCCTAATTTATTTAATTAGATTGGGGGGGCTCTAATTAATTGTTTTATTTCTGAGAGGACTTAGTTTTTATTTGGTCGGGGATTAGTGATCTCCTATGCCGACGCTCACAGCAGGCTTAATAGGATTCACTATCTAATTCTAAGCTTATACTTAGGAGTATTTAAGTGTATATAGTATATATTATTAACTTATTAATTATACTAATAAGGGGGGCTCTTACTATAGTATTCAGGGCTCTTTTAAACAGTTGATCCTTATAACGTTTAACTAGTGTCCTCCTCCTACTTCTATGAGCTCCTTTTAAACTTAGGGAAAAAATAAATAAAACTCTTATTTTCCTTTTACCGTATAATCCTTAATTAGTCGAGGACTCGTATTTCTACGTTAAGGTCCCCGTAATAACCTTTTAAATATTCTATAAATGTATCCGGGTTTTTCGATTTATTAGCCCCTCTTTACGTATAATAGGTGCTCACCATGACCTATACATTGTTCTTTAGCTTGTAGTAGATGTAGGTGAATACGGTTGACTTTGAACCGAAGGTTTTTTTATTTATACTTATTTTCCCTTTTATTTTAAAGTATTATTATTAAAACTTTTTATATAATCTATTAAACTTTAGTGGGTTAGGAATTTAATATTTAGTTTATTTTAAAGGTAGTACGTAGGCTTAATTGGAGGGAATTGGTGTTGTAAAGAGTATCGGGGACTGGTTTGACGTTGAGGTCGGGTGCCTGGGTTCTGCTAGGGCTTTTTGTAGTAGTCGAATGTATTCTCGTTGGGTCTCTTGTTTAGTTGTTTGGGCGGTCCGCATATCCTATAGTTGGGTTACTAGTTATCTGATTAGCTGCACCAACTATTATGGGTTTCCAGATAATTCAGCGTTACCTTCCATTGTTATATGGTTATTACTTATCCTAGTGTTTTACGTTTAGTAGTGTCACGGGCCGAACCCGGTGGTTATGCCCGGGCTATGCCCGTGCTCGCACTGGTGCCCCACCAGTGCCCCACTAGCGCCCACCCCCTAGGAAGCAGAGATTTCGCGCCATATCGTAGTTTACCCTTTTCCTCTTTAGCTTGAAATAAATAGTATTTGGCTACTTTTCGGTTAAGATAAGGCCTAGGATTAGCCCTTCGTATATTTTAAGCTTAGTTTTATTTATTATATAAGATACTGTTAGGTTGAGTGCAGCTTTTTACTAGTTACGAAGTGGAATCCCAGGTTAAGTGTGGTTCCCTAATAATAGATTAACGAACATTGGACACTAAGTAGAGTACAACTCCCCACTAGTTAAAAAGAGGATATTAGCTAGCATAATGGCTAATAAACTATAGGCCTAATTATAGTTAACCTTAAATGAGGTCCTCGGGCCCCTATAAGTGAGGATTACTGAGCTTTTTAATAAGCTGGAGCGAAGCCGAGGTTTAGGGGCGACGATACCGACCCCTATGGAAGATGTAGGCACCGAAGCCCCGCTAATGGGTAACCGCTACTTCGTAATAGAGATACCGATGCACCGTAAACCGTTACTAATACCTTTAAAGTTCTCGGGGAAGTAGAAGGACTACTCTTTTTGGGCATAGTAGATGAGGGATAAGATCACCATAAATAGAGCATTCTACTCTATTAATTAGGAATTATAGTACTTAATTAACTCTTATTTAAACACTAGTCCCTAGTAGGTGGTTACCACGTTTTATATAGCCGGGGGGCTTAGAGGTTAATATAACCCCGAAGATTTTATGTCTTACTTCGATAAGATTTACTAAGACCTGAACACCTAACCCTAAGCCGTAGCCTAATTATAAACCCTCTATTAGAAAAATAACAAAAAGCTAACTACTTTCTTACCAAAGTTTAAACGAATAATAGTAGACGTAGGAGGTGGTGTATAACCTAACACCGTTAAAATTACTATATTAGAAAACGCCTTTACTTCTCACCTAAAAGAGTACCTGATCACCATTTCCCTATTAGGGGAGTATACTTAGTAGCTCACTAGGGTATAGGACATTACTTAGAAGTTAGAGTATATAATACTTATCGCTACTAAACGGGAGCGTCGCTGGTCCCTAACCCTAGCCCCTCTACGGAAGGATTACAATGGAGATATTCAAATAACTAATACTACCCGCACCTTATTAACTCAAAAGGAGAAAAAGGACCACTACCACCACCATTCCTTAGGTAACCCACTAATGGACCGCTATAAGTATTTTCACTATAATAAAAAAGGTTATATTACTAGGAATTACCAGAAAAAAGTTCCTAGGTAAGTAAAGGTTACCTATATTAAAGTAACGAAAAAGTAAAAGGATCCCGGGTTAAAAAAAGAGGATTAAGAGGTCACTAATACCTCCTCTAATAAGGACAACTCGAAAAAAGAGTAACTCTAATATAAAGTTGGGTACTAGAGCTGATAAAGGAGGAAGCTAAAGGATAAGAGTCCCACTAAGAAGAGCAGTAGCAGAGGAGCTAAGGGTTAGCCATTATTTAGGTAAGGATTAATAAAGGACACTTAATACACGCCCTCATCAATACTAACTACGACGTCTACGCAATAGTGGATTAATCTCTCTTTAGACGCCTCCGATTACCGCTAGTAGATCAGAAGAAGTGTACCCTATAAGGGTATACATAAGACGGGCTATCACCTGGTAATACCCAGGGTACAACTATCCTAGATCTGGAATTAAGTGGCCATACTCAGAAAGTTTACGTACACATAATAAAGGGCCTAAACCCCCCTATATTCCTAGGGAAACTATAAATAAAAGTGAACCGTATAATGTATAACACCGCTACCCAGCGGGTACACTAGAATAAGGGAGGAGTAAACGTATACCTCTCTAATTAGGAAAAACCAACTACTATAAAAGAGATTCGCATAACCCAATTATTAACGGCCCCTACGTTTACAGTTATATACCAACGAGTAAAACACTAAAGGGCACTAAAGGCCCAGGTTATGGCTATGAGCTTAAGGGATATCGAGGACACACTAAAAGAAAAAAAGCTTATGGATATAAAGGAACTCGTCCCAAACTGGGTCTATAAGGAGTTTAGAGACTTATTTAACCCGGAGAAGGCGTACTCGGTGCCCCCTAGGAGACCAGGGGTTAACCATAAGATCCCCCTTATTAAGGACGCTCACGGCCAGGAGCCTACACTTCCATGGGGACCCTTATATGAGATGTCCCATAAGGAACTCTTAGTCCTAAAGAAGATACTAGAGGACCTACTGGACAAAGGGTTTATTCGAGCCAGCAGCTCACTAGCGGGTGCCCTAGTATTATTTATTAAGAAGCCTAGTGGGGGAATTCGGTTTTATATTAATTACCGAGCCCTCAATAGCATCATAAAAAAGGACTATTATCTATTACTACTTATATTAAAAACCCTCCGATGGGTAGCCACTATGTAGTAGTATACGAAGTTTAACGTCGTAGCCGTATTCTATAAGATTCGGATCGTAGAAGAAGACGTCGAAAAAATAGTGTTTCGTATAAAATACGGACTCTTCGAGTAGTTGATTTACCCCTTTAAACTCACCAGGGCCCCAACTATATTCTAATAGTATATTAATATAACTCTCCAAAACTTCCTAAACAACTTTATTACTACTTATTTAAATAATATCCTAATTTATACATCTAAATCAAAGAAGAAGTACAAAAAGAAAGTATAAGTAGTCCTCCGGCGCCTAGTAGAGGCCGGACTACGATTAGACCCTAAAAAGTATACCTTTTCAGTTAAAACCGTAAAGTATATCGGGTTTATTATTACTACTAAAAAAGGGATCTTATATAACCCTGAGAAGTTAAAAGCTATTACTAAGTAGCTACCCCCTAGAACTATAAAAGGGGTTAAAAATTTCCTTAGGTTTACAAATTATTATCGCATTTTTATACCTAATTATACCATTATTATTAAGCCCCTTATAAGGTTTACAAAAAAGTCGACTATGTTCCACTAAGGACCTAGTTAAAAAAAAGGATTCCAGGAGCTCAAGCGGCTATTTAGTATAGAGCCGGTGCTTCACCGCTTTGACCCTAAAGGAAAGACAATAATAGAGACAAACTGTTCAGGGTTTACCTTGGGCGGCACCCTTATACAAGAAGACTCTAATAAGCACCAGCACCCCATCGCATTCCACTCACAAAAGTTATCACCAACTAAATATAACTACCCTATCCATAATAAGGAACTACTCACCATACTCGCATACCTTAGGGCCTAGAAAACAAAACTACAAAATATAAATAACTTTAAAATTCTTACGGATCACAAAAACCTTAAACACTTTATAATAAAGTAGCACCTTACCAAAAAGTAGAGCTGGTGAGTAAAAGAGTTAGCTTAATACGACTTTTATTTGGAATACCGACTAGGAAAGGAAGTAGTAGTCCCCGATACCCTCTCTTAAAGGGAGTAGGACGCCCCCTAGGGCTAGGACAATAAAAGAGAATAAGGACGTATACTCTAATTAATACCTAACTATACTATCCTAAAAAAAGGAACTAGTACCCCCTAAGTAGGCCACACCATAAACAACTTACTAATACTCTTATATATAATAGTGTTCACAAATAATAGTGAATTATAAATACTTTGGGATTAGATTATTAAAGAAGATAGATTATACTGCTGAGTTTACGAGGTGGTAAAATAGGGATAGTATAATTTCCCATTAGAGTTATAGTTAAAGGTCCAAATCGTGGAATATGTGATTAATAAGTAGTAGAGGTTAATGTTCTAGGATAAAATATAGGTTCCCGGAGGAAAAGATGATAATAACCCTTTAAGCTTACTATGGATAAGGGTTATATAAGAGTACCACAATTCTAATACTAATGGTCACCTAGGGTATAACAGCATATTCGAGATTATAAGTCGACACTTTTACTAGCCGGGGCACTCCTAGACGGTCAAAAGGTTCACAAGGAACTACTACGTATATAATAGTATCCATATCTAGAGGTAAGCTAAGAAGGGGTTACTTAAGCCCTTACCCGTCCCCCTCTAAATAAGTAGTAACTTATCGATGGATTTCATTACTAATCTACCACTAATAAAAAAAAAAGAAGTCCCATTATATATGGGTTATAGTTAATTAGCTAAGTAAAGCGCTAACGCTAAAAGAAATGGAAATTATAAACGTAGTATTTTATGCCTAATAGTTCCTTTACAGTTATTACTATTTCTACGGGATACCTTAGTTAATTATAAATAATAAAGGGTTAAACTAGGTTAATGATTTTTAGTAGGAGTTCTATAGGTTAACCGGGGTTACCCAACTACTAAGTATTACTTACTACCCATAGACCGATGGGGGAATAGAGTATATGAACTAGGAGGTTTAGGTTATTTTATGGGTCTACGTTATTTAGGCCTAGGACGATTAGGGAGGGTTATTTCCTATAGTATAACTGGCCCTGCGGAATAGAACTAGCTTAGTAACTGGTATTTCTCCGTTTTTTATAGAATATGGGTACTATATTAACCCGTTACTGGTTATAGAAGAAGATAATGAAGGACCGCCTAGCTGTGGGAAAGTGGTTATGGATGAATTGGTGGCTAAAATAAAGGACATTATAATGTTTGCCTAGGTTATAATAGCCTTAACGCAGTAGTACTACGAATTGAGTATTAATTATCGCCGGTTATTAGTGGATAAATACTAAGTAAGTAATAAAGTCTAGTTTAACGTCGTAAACTATAAGTCCCTATACCTAAGTAAGAAGCTTATATAATTACACCACTAATACTAAGTTACTAAGGTAGTGAGTGTGTATATGGTGGAGTTAAATATGCTAGGAGGGATTTACTTATAATTCTACGTGGACGTCCTCCGGAGATCAACTGGTGACCCCCTCCTAAGCCAAATTTAGTTAGATTACTAGCCGCCACTTATTAGGGAAGTAAATGGTGAGGATGAGTGGTAGATAGAGGAGATTTACGTTATTAAATAGAAGATGGTGGGTAAAGGGAGAAGACGTGAAGCCCTAGTAAAGTGGGAGGGTTATATTAACCCCACGTAGGAGCTAGCCGGTGCTATAGAGGAAACGGAGGCGTTGGACCGTTACGAGGAGCGTTATGGGCCGATATTAGAGAACAACGGAGACGCGGCGTATACGTACGTACCCCCTAGGAGGCCAGCTAGGAACTAGAGGCCGCGTAGGGGGAGGAGGGGGGTAGTATCACAGGCCAAACCCGGTGGTTATGCCCGGGCTATGCCCGTGCTCGCACTAGTGCCCCACCGGTGCCCCACTAGCGCCCACCCCCTAGGAAGCAGAGATTTCGCGCCATATCGTAGTTTACCCTTTTCCTCTTCAGCTTGAAATAAACAGTATTTGGCTACCTTTCGGTTGAGATAAGGCCTAGGACTAGCCCTTCGCAAGTAGTAACCATAGTATACTTAATAACATAGTTAAGGTACTCTACTACGAGTATACATATACGTCTTTTCGAGTTTATAATAACCTCTAAATCTAATTAGAGTATACTAATTAACTTTAGACGTTCAGGGACTCCTTAGGTTAACCCGTTTAAAACTTTTTACTACTCTTATATAAGTCGTAGACTTTTATACTAGGTGTTCGATTAATTATTTTCGGTGATCTTAAAAATAATATAACGGTCTAAGCACGTATATTGTAATTAGCTATAGCGATTATGTGATAGTATGGGGTCTGAGAAGAAGGAACGGAAGCGTCTATTCTGCTATGTATGGGCTCGGAGGCCGGGCAACTATATATAGACGCTCAGGGGTGCGTAGGAAGGTGGGTTAGCTGGGCGGATAGGCGATACACCACGGACCACCATTATACACTGCTACACAACCCCCCAGGCGCAGCGCCGAGTGCCCACAAAGTGTGAGGTGTACGTCTAAAGAGATAAATAAACAGTATATTAAAATAATAATAATACTACTCTTCTAAGGGACTCAGGAAGGAGGTTTTAAAGTGTGGGATAAACGTGTATATACTCCTCTTCTGAGGGACTCAGGAAGGGGGGTTTCAAAGTGTAGAATTGCACTAAAACGCTCCCCGGGTAGGTTAACTCAGGGGAGGGCTCCTTCACAAAGCCCTTCCCTTGTCTCAGTTACCCTACTCAGCGGAGGTCGTCTTATAAATGAGCATACTCATTACTCACAGCAGTAGATCGTATGTCGTTAACGTTATCTTGGTTAACAAAGACTTTGCTATGCACATAAATCCCTGTTAAAGCCTTTTCAAAACGCTTATACTCTAGGGGGGGCCATATATAGCGAAAACCACATAGGCACTTATGACGGGCCTTCTCCTGGGCGGAGGTGGTATTGGAGAGTCCACTAAGTATAGTATATATACTAAGTATAAGATGTTTTTTATTAGTAGTATTGTGATATATCGTAGTGAAAATCCGGGCGTATTCTTTGAAGGAACGTATAGGAAGCCCTGTCTCCTTAGTAGTGATAAGCTCTACGTAGGCTAAGGTAGCCCACGATGAGTTAATACACTTCTCAACGGTAAGGAGGAAGTCTCGTATCGTAATAGTTCCTTTAACCTCGGGGATATCGTATTCCTAAGCATTAAGGAAGTAGCGGAACTAGTATTTATACCAACGTTCCGGGTTAACATTATAATTAGCGTTTTCAAGGACTTTCCGATAAGCGTCGTATACTATTGTCTCGGTAACCGTATTCATAGGAGTGAGACGCCTTTTAAGAGAGCGAATAAGGTCTTATAACAAGTTTTTATTTGTTCATACGAACTCTATTTGGGTAATTGTCATAAGTGTAGGTTTTGTTATAGCATTAACCCAGGCCTATACGTTCCAGAGGGCAGTAACAAGGTCTCCTCGCTTAGCAGCCCATATAATATGGTTTCGTAGGTGAGTGTTGTATTCGTCTTGGATATCACTTTTAATGAGCGGAAGTGGAGGGGTCGGTTCTGAATCGTCGTTTATCCCATCGAGTGCTGAATGGCAACAGTACATCCCCCCCCCCCAATTATTACCCACTTTTTCCCCTCATAACAGCGATACATGACGGTACGTCATTTACGCCTATGTTTTCCTCCCTATTTTCACCACCAAAATCGACATTTTCCTACGTGATGAAACGTCGCGATGACTTCTAGCGATTCTGAGGGGTCGGTACGGTCGTGTATTAACGTCGCTGTACTTCCCGAAGACCTCGCCGCTGCTTGTACTGTTAATTGTATACCCGAGAGATGCGATAATGCGGTCGTACGCCCATATGAGCCTCTATCCCTCGAAAGGGGCAGCGTATTCGACCCCTTCGACGTACCCGAGCGGAAGCCGACAATACGAGACCTACCCGAGACCCCGTTGAAGTTATTTAGACGTTATATACCTCAGGAGATAGCTGAATCGTGGGTGCGATGGACCAACGAGGTGAGACCGTGGCCCGGTCCACAATAGAGGTACTCTTAATCGACGAAATAGTGCCCTATTTCCGTAGAAGAGATTTACTTATATCTGGGCATTATTATTTATATGGGAATTCATACGGAAACGAAAATCTCGGCGTATTAGTCGACCTCATAAGAAAAGGAGGATCCCATCCACGTCTTTACTCGATTCATCTCGTGCGACCGCTTCCAACTCCTCTTCCGCCGCCTCCGTATATTTAATACCACCGACTTCGTCGAGCCTGACCCCCCTCCTATGAGGAAGAGACAACGTGGTGCTGCCCAGCCTCGCGAGGACCTCATGCCTAAGGTATATAAGCAAGTCAACCAATGGTCAAGCTTCATATCCCATCGACTGCGAGTGGACTACAGTACAACCCCGTGAGGGGTAACAGCCACTCAGGGGCCAGCCAAGACTTATTTTGACCAACCAAATACGCTAGTTTTCTAGTACTTCTACTGTCTATATATTCTGCTTATGGAAAAGGTACCAGCAATCTTGTGAGTTACAAAGCGCAACCTGGCACTGCTCACAGCCCGACCTCGTCTGCTTCCGTCGCCGCGTATTCCTGGAAACCTCTCCTAAGGCCTCCCTCGCTCAAGGGCGGGTGGCTCATGAGGGCGTATGACGGCGTTGTCACACCTCTCGGGCGTACAGTCGGCGGTGCAGGCACTCGCGAGGTCTTCAGGAAGTACGGCGACGTTAATACATGACCGTACCGAGCCCTCGGAATCGCTAGAGGCCATCGTGACGCTTCATCACATAGGAAAATGTCGATTTTGGTGGTGAAAGTAGGGAGGAAAACATAGGAGTAAATGACGTACTGTCATGTACCCCTTGTTGTGAGGGGGAAAAGTGGGTAGGAAAGGGGGGCCGATGTACTGTAGTCCACTCGCAGTCGATGGGATAGGAGGTAGGAGACTCCTTTTACATACCCGGAAGTAGCCTCGCCGTTGATGAGGTTATGGTACGATTCACGGGTTACTCGATTGAGAAGACGACGGTTCCCAATAAACCCACTCTAGTTGGGTATAAAGTATGGGTTCTCGCGCAGTCAGGGTACTTCCTACGATGGTTATGGCACGTCCATGGCAAAGGGCCATATGGCCTCGTCCCTCAGCAACTCCCACGACGTCAAGAGACTCACAAGGAAACTGACGATGCCCTCACACCTACGCAACGAGTAGTGACGACGTTACTGACCCTCCTTCCTATTACGGTATACCACGTCTTCCTCGATAACCTCTTTACCTCCGTGAAGCTCTTCTGCGCCTTATAATTAAAGTCTATTAGGGCCACGGCAACGTACCGCAAGGACGGCGGGATTAATTAATTACTCGTCGATGAGAAGGTTGATGAAGGGAAGGGTATACCCTAGGGTCACATCCATTATATCCCTACGAAGAACGGTCAGGTATATGGAAAGAAACGATCCCTCGTACTATTTCCCATACTAACGAGTTTATTATACTATATTCTAGGTCAATCAATTTAGTTAGAAGGATAATGCCCTCGTGTTATTCCTCACGACCGTCTACCGCCATATTAACGAGGTTATACGTAACCACCGCCGGCCTAATAAGAGCTCTGCTGCTGCTCGCATTACCCGCGAAATCTTCGGTCCTGATACGAGGAAGGAGTTTCCTATACCCGTCTATATAGACGAATATAACCGCCATATGAATAGCGTGGATATGGGGGACCAGATAAGGTCATATAATTAATATAGGCGGCTAATTCGTCGAGGAGGATGGGAGGCCATCGTATGGAACTTCCTCCTCGAGGTGGTCCTTATGAATACCTTCTTTTTACAACTTTAGGGCCAGCTGGAGTGGCGCCCGATTTAGTCCCAATATGAATAGCGACGGACCCTTGCTGCCCAGCTAATACAATACTTTAGGCCATTAGCTAATGGAAGGCAAAAAGGGCGGCCCCTGAGGGTGACCGATACGAGGAATAACTCTATTCCGTGGTAATAACACATAAGGGTCTCGTGGAAGAGCCCCTCCGCCTACGTTACGTGTAATCGGCCAAAGAAGGCGCTGGGCAAAGTCTTAGGAAACTCACGATCCCATAGGAAAAAGACGAGGTCAGGGTATGAGTAGTGTGGGGTTGCGATTTATAACTCAGAAGATTACTAGTACTTATTTTATAACTAGAATATATAAACGGAAAAGGTACCAGAAAACTAGGCCTTTTGGTTAGTCGAAAAAAGGCTTAGCTGGTCTCTAAGTGGCTATTACCCCTCACGGGATGTACTGTTGCCATTCAGCACTCGATGGGATAGTAACTAAAGAGGATCTCGTCTAACAACGAGAGCTCCATTCGCCATGGAGCGCTTCGTACTACTGATATAGTATAATTTAACGCTTTTAAATAACCTCATCAAGTGTAAAAGCCCTCGGAAGGCACTTAATAGGGTCCTCTTGTACATCAAAAGCATCAGGGTCAATATATTACTACACATCAAAGGTGTGTACATAAAAGAGTAATTAGAGGAACCAGGCAGGCCAGTCTGTGCACTTCGTAAAGCGGATCGTAGGAGCGTTTTGAGTTATTATCGTAGGGAGTATAGTTAAAAACATCGGAAACATAGTTATACGAGTATAAAAGTAATATAAAAGGTGAGAGTACTCTCTAGGGCCCTTATACGTAGTATAATTAATAACCGTAGGTATGGCTACTAGGCTCATAATTGTGATAGTATAGGGTCTAGGAAGAAGGAACGGAAGCGTCTATTCTGCTACGTATGGGCTCGGAGGCCGGGCAACTATATATAGACGCTCAGGGGCGCGTAGGAAGGTGGGTCAGCTGGGCGGATGGGCCATACGCCACGGACCACCGCCACACACTGCCACAGATTACTATAAGTATCTTTAAGATAAGGAGAAAAGAAGGAAAAGTCTGCTGCCCTGTAAATCCGTTGGGTCCTGATCAGATCTCCTTGGGCCTGATCAGACTTAGTAACTAGCGATTGGCGTTGAACATGGTCGAGTGGTTCCGAGGCCTCTGATCGGGCCTTAGCCCGTGACAAATATTCTCATTTTCACCTAAAACAAAAACACTCACTTAAATACGGTTAAATCGGTACTCAGCTAGTTAAAAGTTAACAAACTTTATACAAACCTTAAAAAATACACTTTTACTATACAAATAATCGAATTCCTTAGATTTATTATCTCCCTTTACGGAATTTCTTTAAAGAAAAGACTAGGTAAAAATAATTATTACTTAACTAATACATAATACCCTAATAAATATTAAGTAATTCCTTAAGTTTACTAATTTTTATTAGTGGTTTATTAAAAGTTATTCTAAGATTCATATACCTTTAACGGAGAGTACTAGGAATATAATTAAAGGCCAGCCAGTAATAACATAGCATACACTAGAAACCATCCATGAGTTATATCTACTTTTCATATATACCCCAATTCTATAACATTTCAACTCTTTACTACTAACACAAGTAGAAATAAATATATCAAACTTTATAATTAGTGTAATCCTTAGCTAATATTAACCTAATAGGACTTAGAGACCCATTGTATTTATATCGAAGAAATTACGGAATACTGAGTTACGATATGGCGCTCCTGAGGCAGAATTGCTGGCCATCCGTAACGCAGCGCTACACTAGCAAAGATACTTATTATACTCATAATACAAAATCCATTTTATAATAGACCACCTAGGTTACTAATACCTAACCAAAAAAAAACGTTAAACAATTACTAAACCAAATTACTCCAAAATATTATTATATTTAATTTCGAAATTAAATATCAACCAAATAAATAAAACAGTATAAATACCCTATTAAAAAGGCCGGATTACTAATTTAATAAAACCGAAGTCACGAATACGAAAAACAAATTCCTATAAAACTTTCTAAATTGATTTATAAGTTCTAATATTAAAAAATATCGGAAAGCAGCCGGCCCCCAACCAGTTAGCACCGGAACCCTAAAAAACCGAGAACCTTCCCTATTTAATGCGGCGAGGGAAGTATAAGGAGTAGACGCTACTCTAAGTGACGACTAGAGACCACCAGGACCGTATTAGACCAAAAACGGAGACGGAGTTATATAATACTAGGAAATAGTATTTATTCCTAATTATAGCCCTTTACGAATAGAAATTCTAATAGCTTTCTATGATGAGCTTTCTAATGATCACTAGGGAATTACTAAAACAATTAAAAGAATTCGATAATCATTCTTTTAAAAAAAGAAAACAGGATACTTATGAGTATATTAAGATTTACGTAATATAATAGTACCTAAACCGAGGTATTACCTATTATATAATTAACTCTCACCTCTCCTAGTGTTCACCAGGCCATTTAAGCAACTATTATTTTAACTTTATCACAAAACTCCCGAAATTCCAAATCGCAAATTAATAAGTATATAACAGTATATTAGTAATTATGGACCGATTAACTAAATACGCCTTATATCTGCTCACCAAGGAGATAATCACTGCTAATAGGTTAATATACATTTTAACTAAAAAAGTATGCCTATAATATAATATCCCAAAAACGCTTATATTAAATAAGAGATTACTATTTTCTAGTAAATTCTAGTCCAAGGTTTACCACCAACTAGCCATTAAGAGGAAACTCGGTACAACTTATCACCCTTAAATAAACGGATAAACTGAATAATAAAACTCAATATTAAAATACTTTTTAAAGGTATTTTATAATATAAAACAGAATAACTGGGCAAAGTGGCTCCTAATAGCTTAGTTTATCTATAATAATTCATAGTATGGGGTTATTAAATTAGTATTAATTGAAGCCCTTATGGGATTCCTATTTATAGGATTAAATAATGTGTTTCCAAATATAATAAAGAGATAAATAATACTAAGCACCGTGAATAGAATTAAAAAACTAAGGACTAGGAGTGTTAAAAGGGGTGGCAGGCCCGAGGCGCTGAGGGCGCTGGACACGCTGAAGGCGCAGGAGGACCGCTCGAAGCACGCTTAGTTACACAAGGCGTGCTTAGTCACACAAGGCACACTAGAAAGGTGCCTTAGGGGCACTCACAAGTATAATGATATATAAGTATAATATATATTACGAATTAATCCCTTATATTGTACTTATATTTAATTATTAATAATTAATAATCTAATTACCTATTAATTAGCCAGCCTATGAGCTAGACGAAGTTATTTGAAAATTCGATTAGTTGTTAAAAATATACGATAACCTATTTATATACTGTAGAACCCACGTAGTATGCTTGAACTGAATAATAGAAGTGAAGGAACTTATTATTCTTAATAACTTCACTTAATGGCCCACTTAGTATAAGGTTTTTTAGGGTAAGGTTACCGATTTGGACGTCTAGGAGTAAGTGAATCCCGGTGTTGAAATACCCGAAAAGTGGATGCTAAAGTTGGAACTTTTGGCCTTTTCTGATTATAAGAAGAAGAATATACTATGATATACTTATGGGTTAATTATTAAGGTATCCTAGATGCCTGATATTAAAGAAGTATGATTAAATGAGATGGTTAAACGCTTTTAAGACCTTGTTAAGGAGGATTGTGAGGAGTATGTTTAACTTTGGAATAATTATAATTACGATATCCGTGTTTATAAGTATAAAGTGGTAGTTTTATGAGAGTTTTATAATTAGGTTTTATTAATAATAACTGGGAAGTATGTTAATGTGTATTGTAATCCTATGGAGAACTTTTATACTTAGATGGTGAAGTTAAAGGGTGTAATTTTAATTTCGAATAGTGAATGAAAGAGTGTTATATACGAGGAATATGAGAAGACTGTTAAGTAAGTGGTTATAAAGTGGATGACTATAAAAGCCGAAATTGAAAAGTGGTTTGAGTAATGGGAGGTTATAATGTTGAAGAGTTAGGAAGTTAACTTTGTTTAGATTAAAGATTTTAGTGAATAGAGTGAAGATTTCCTAAAGGTTATTATGAAAATTGTGATTTCTATGTTTTATACTATGTTTAAGGTGAAATTCTATGAAGAAGATAACCCTATAATTAATAAGATCTCAGTGAAGGTCCGGTGATATATACGAATCCACGTAGATATTATATTAATAAGGCTGAGAATTTTAAAAAGTACCTTTACTATAATAAGTATAATAGAAGAAGGACTTAAAGAGATTATACCCTGGAATGGGTCTAAGAAATAATATAGAGTGACCGAATTGTGGACTTAAGTAATTATTTTATGTTTATAAGTTAGATTAAATACCCCTTATATAATTCTGTGATATATGACTTAGGATTGTTGTTTTATGTATTTAATAATTGGGTTTAATTTATGGATTTTAGAGTAGTTGAAGTAGGGGATTACCTTTGGGTAGGAACTTCATAAGTCCCAATCCTAGGGTATAAGAACGTGGATATAATAACTGATGCTGAGTGAGGAAAGAAGGTAAAACTCCGCTTATATAACGTCACGTATTGCAAAGAATTCGTAACGAATTTAGTCTCTTACCGGTTTTTACGGTAATGAAGTATATAATAGGATAATTGCCTAGGTTATAATTGTATATGAAGAGTGGATGGGATGTTTATTTATTATTTTTATAATCTCTATGGATAATAGGTTATCGAAGATAATACGAAGGTATTGTTTGCTATATAAGTGAAGTAGTATTATATATTGTTTACACTATATAAAAAACTCGTAGGAAGACTGTTCCGCTGGTATTAGAGATTGGGTTACCCGGGCGAAGGGGTACTTGAGTACCTCGTTAATACTTTTCGAGGTGTAAAGATTATGGGTAACTTATATAATCGGTTATTTGATTGCTTAGTGTGTGAAAAGGGGAAGGTGAGATGAGTTATCCGGTGTACTTTTTATGGGTTTATAAAGTGGGTAAAACTAGGATTAAGAGTGGTGTTCGACTTTTACTTAATTAGTCCTTAAGTATACAGAGGTTATACGTTTACGGTGATATTCTTAAACCGACTTATAGGATATCCGTGGGATTATTACCTTAAGGGTTGTATAATAGAGATGCTCCTTGAGGTATTTGACTTATTTATGGTTATAATGAAAATATAATATAATATATAAGTTAAGGTTTTTAAGTGTGACTACGAGGTTATAATAATTTATGTGCGGGTTATGTCCCACTTATAATCTTAAGGAGTGGTCTTCGAGCCCTCTATACCTAATACTTAGGCTTAAAATAGAGGAGCTGAGTATATTATAGTAATTATTAAGGAGAAGGTTAGGACCCTCCGTGAAGTGGGTAAATTCCCTGAGATGTTGTGGCCCGAAATTGTTATTGTTGTAATGTATTTAGAATGCTGTTTGTGGTGTGCGGCTAGAAAACGCCCTTTGAACGGTTTTATATATAGTTCCGCGGCCTAAATCTCGGGAAACCTCACTAAGCCCATTTTCGAGTATATAGGTGCAAAGTGTATACGCTCATAATAGACGCTTAATTAGGTAAAAATAAATTGAGGAAATTTTAATTAAGAGGATGGATAGGTTATTTTATTAGGTATAATATTAGTAATTCTTATTGTGTTTAGAACCCGTTTATTATTTGTATTATTATAATATGAGATGTTTTATATAGGGAAATAGAGTTTTTTAATGGAAATATTAATGAATTACGAGATAATCTTAAAGACCTTAACTTAAATGAGTTTAACACTCTTCTCGTATAACTAAAGGTCTCACCTATAAGAGTTACACTTTTAGAGTATACCCATATTATAAACGAAGAGTTCGACAAGGTATAATACTTTAAAGATAAAAATACGTAAGAATATATAGTGCCTCCGTCACTAAAGTACGTTAAAGTGTAATTCAAGCTGATTATATTATTGTTAACCTTATTTACTTTGTTTTTTATTAGTTTAAAGGAGGTATTTAGAGTAAAAGGGTAGAGGAAGAGGTGTATTTTGATTATTTTTGGGGCGTTTTATATATGCGAATTAATTTATAAAAGGATAATAGTTACCACTTTGTGTACTTTTTAGGAGGTCATTTTCCTAGGTAGTATTAGAATGGGTAAATAATAAGTAAAGATTAGAAAAAAGGTGAGAAATACTAAAAATTATTTAAAAAGGGTAGTATACGGTAATACTAGATTTAAAGGAATTACTGTTACTAGAAGTGGTAGTAGTCGTGGACTTACCCCTGGGCCTAGGAGATATAGGGCTCCTAGGTGTGAGTTGGCCTTAGACCTTTGTTACGGAATAAACTATGTTAATTTGGGAGAAGGCTGCTTTTTTTTTAAGATATTAGGATTTTATAATAGAGGGCCCGTATTAGGTGATGGGGGGCCTATGGTTGTTAGCCTGGTTTTTAGTATTCCGGGAGAGGGTTACCCTCTACTTTAACGAAAATTCTAAGTTAGTGTATTACCCCTAATACTTTAAAAGTATACTGATTCAAATAGTTACCCTTATAAGAAGGGATTCTGTGAAGTGGAGGAGACGTACCTCGTAAACCACAAAGAGATGAATATATACGTTGTTATGGACTGGAGAGAAGCTGTTAAGTACTAGATTCTGGGTTATTAGTGGGTATACGTTTATAAAATAGATAAGAAGGGAGCCCTCTAAAAGCTTAAGGTAAAATTTGTTATTTATGGAGACTAATAAGCTAAAAATACTCTTAAGGATATATATACGGTAATTCTCGTAGAATAGTTGTTTTATATACTTATTACTACCACTATTTAGTAGAAACTTATGTTATTTTAGTATAATATAATTAACACCTTTGTTTACGCTCTAATTAATGAGATAGTATATATGGAGTTTCCATTGGGCTATAAGTAGTAGGGGAAGGTCCTATGGTTAAAAAAGGTGTTATATGGTTTTCGTAGGTCCCCTTTATTACAGTAATAGTATTCAGAGAATAAGCTAAAAGTAATAAGTATAGAATGTATTATAGGTGAGAATTGTTATTAGTGAAAGGGTTATATACTTTTTTTTATATTAACGATTATATTCTCGTATTTCCCCCTAAGTATAGAAACACTATTAAGCACTTTATTAATGGGTTTAAAAAGAAGTACTATTTGGAAAATGGAGACCCTTTTTATTAGTCTCTAGGAATTAAAGTTATACGAGACCTAAAGACGCAGAAGATCTAGTTATCCTAAGTAGCTTATACGAAGAAAATAGTAAGGTTTATTAGTGAAGGGACTATAGGAGGTATACTAAAGTATTATGTATAATATGTAATACTTATGATGAACGAAGAGCTGCTCCCGTATAAGGGTATTATAATAAAAAAGGAGATCACCGCATATTAATACAAAGTCGGATTAATCTTATATTTAGTAGTGATAATGTGGTCTGATATCGCCTTCGTAGTGAGCTGTTTTGCGAGATTTAACTAGAACCCTAGTAATAAGCACCAGAGAGCAGTAAATCGAGTATTATAGTACATCTTGGACACCTACTTCCTTAGTTTCGAATATAATAGTAATAATAAGAGCTTTAAGGTCACCTTAGATGCTAGCTTCGTAAATAACTCGCTAGATTAGAAGAGCTTATAAGTGTACGTATTACGCTTTACTAGAGTATTGATTGGATAGAGAGTGAATAAATAAGATACAGTTACAACGTTAACAACGGAGGCAGAGCTCCTTGCGCTCTCGTAGGCGGTACGCAAAGTGATCTTTATAAGCCGCCTCCTGGCCACTCTTAATACTATTTATCCGAGTAGAGAAATAACGATTTAGCGTGATAACTTATAAATAATACGTTTTGTTAACGAAGAGTTAATTACACTATGAACAAAGCTCCATTATATTAATATACATAATCACTAGCTTAGGTAAGAAGTTGAGAATAATATAATTAATATTGTTTATACGCCTACGAAGAATCTCGTGGTAGACGGATTTACGAAGAATCTCATTTAGTAGTTATTTAAAGAGTTTATAAAGTAATCAAATTTAATAAAAAAGGAGATAGGACTACTATGTAAAGAGAATAACCTTCTCGTAGAGACCGCTTAGAGTGGAGGGATCTTTGAAGGAGGAGATGAATAGGGAGGAAGTTAATAGGCCTATTACCCCTAAAGGGTAAACTCCATTATTGTGTATAAAGTGCATAGGAGGTGCTCCTCGAGGCGTAGGTACGTCATAGAAATGAGACCCTGAGCTGCGAAGGTTAAAGGGGTGTGTTAAAAGAGGTGGTAGTGCGAAGGGCTGGTCCTAGGCCTTGTCTCAACCGAAAGGTAGCCAAATACTGTTTATTTCAAGCTAAAGAGGAAAAGGGTAAACTATGATATAGCGCGAAATCTCTGCTTCCTAGGGGGTGGGCACTAGTGGGGCACCGGTGGGGCACTAGTGCGAGCACGGGCATAGCCCGGGCATAGCCCGGGCATAACCACCGGGTTCGGCCCGTGACAGGTAGGCCCGAGGTGCTGAGGGCGCTGGATACACTGAAGGCGCAGGAGGACTGCTCGAGGTACGCTTAGTTACACAAGGCGTGCTTAGTAACACAAGGCACGCTAGAAAGGTGCCTTAGGGGCACTCACAGGTATAAGGATACATAAGCATAATACACATCACGAATTGACCCCCTACATCGTGCTCATATTCAATTCTCAACAAGGAGACTAATTATTACCCACCTAATAAATAAAGCTAACACTAACTATATAAAATTCTATAATAAGATAAGGTTATTTATTATATTTAAAGTAAGCGATTTAGTCCTACTTTCAACTAAACACATTAAATAACGAAGACCATTAAAAAAAACTTTCGAATAAATACCTTAACCCTTTTATTATTATATAAGTGGTTAATAGGGAGAGAGTATATAAGTTAAATATCAATCATAAATACAAAATCCATACCATTTTCACTTCAACTTAATTAAAACCCTTTTATAAAACTATTACCTAGCTAAAATATATCCGGATTAAAGAAAATAACTCTAATATATCCAAAATAGAGTAAATTATTTAATATAAAAGCCCCCTAAAGAATAAGAGATATTTAATAAAGTGGAAAGGATATAAGAGAATAAAGAACTCGTAGGAACTTTAAAGGAATGTGTTTAAGGTTTTAAGGAGAAATTATAAAAGACAGCTAATTACTATTAAAATATTAGTTACAAATTAGTAAAGATTGAAAAGGTAATAGAGCAAAGTCAAACCTTTATTAAAACTAAAAAAACAATATTAAAACACCGCAGCACAACTAGAGCCAGCCGCAACTCAGCGTACACCTTTCTACACCTTCACAAGGGGGTCACTCTCACCACCCTCGTCACCCCTAGTACCACCATCTATACCACCCTCATCATCATCAAGTTCACCCTCATCATTAGAAAGGGTAATAAGGGTATTATAATACTATACTGGGTTAATACCGGTTACTAAAAAAGAAATAATATAACTTACAACTTTCTAATACACCGTATTAAGTTTAATAATTAATTAAAATATAACCTTAAGGAGACCAGGCTTCTTCGGAGAACTGACTAACACTTTATGAATGGCCTCCTAGTTCTGGGTAATACGGACCTATACTCGGGCCGAAGCCTCTGTAGCGGCGACCTCGCGGATACACAGCTAATACTCAGCGTCTACGTTATACTCCTACTACATAAAAGGGCGGTTTTTAAGGTTCTTTTTTTATTAAAGAGATTTCCGGGCCTCTAACTAGACCTTATCAAACTAATCCTATATAAAATTAATACTTACTTCCCACTAATTAAACACTAAAAGGAAATAAATTATACTTAGTATTTTATATAAAAGTCCTCAACGGAACCCTTACTCACGACCTTAAATATAAAATACTTCATCTTCACAATAAAAAAGAGAATCTAACAAATAACCTAACACTAAATTAGTATCAGTTCCAGGACAGACCAAAGGAAAAACTAGGGAGGAACTTATAGGAATACAAAACTTCCCGCCCTTCATAGAGAAACAGTACTAGCACTTAGTTAACGCATTTAGTAAGGGTTAGCACTAATTAAGTACTAAATAATAGACCTACTCTTCGAAACCATACACTAAGGAACCTCACCAGTTCCATCCCACTTTAATATAAAATTAAAATACCAATAACACAAAAACTCAAAGAACTCCAACTAACTACCCACAACACCTAGGTTAATAATTCTCTTATTATTAAACATAATAATACATAGGAGGTACGGATTTATAATAGTTTTATATTATAAAAATTAAAAATAAAAGGATAAAAGAAGTATAAGATTATAAGGGTTAAAAAAAATTAAAAGGGGAAACTATTATAAAAGGATCCCACCTAAGTATTATAAAAGTTTTTCAAAAACATAAACGGAAAGCGCAACTAAGGAACCAGACCACAACAATCCTATAAAAAAGGCACAACCCAGGAATTTAAATAAGAAAACTCAAACCTAGGGTTTTACTATAAAAGGTTACTAAATTACTAAGGGTTTTAAAAAAAAGTAAAAAAAGAGAACTAACTATTAAACAAAATATAACAAAAGGCCACCAATTAATTACCGGTTTATTATAAGTAAACAACCCATTAGGGCTACTCACAAGAACCTTAGAATAGGTAACCCAGCAGGGCTACTCACAAAAACTCCTAAATTAGTAACCCAACAGGTCAACTCTATAGAATCAACTATCTTTAGAAAAGAAGATCACTAATTAACTATTAGTCCACTATAAGGTTATTACGGGGAATAGTAAATAATACTTTAAATTAAAAACCCAACAGGGCAACTCTATAAAAGTAATTACCATAAGTTCTAAAACATATGCCTCTCCGGTGAGCAACCACTACGGCCTAATGACAGGCCAGATAAGGAGGGGGGTCGTATTACATAACTAAAATCTAACTAAGGAAAGCATAGCAACTAAGCCAATTCCAGACTACGACAAGGCTTAACTAAGGAGGACTATATATATAAAGGCCTGTCCCTCCCCTTCAAGGGGAGGGTCAGAGAAGAATGAGAGTCACAACCAGTACCTACCTATTGTCCTCTTACTAACCTCTTTACTTCGCACCGCAAGCCCCTGACAAACAGCGCTGCACCCCGATCAGATATCTGGCCCCGCTTTTAGCAATCAGTCAATCAAATAGGGCCTAATTTCGCTTTTAATCAGTTAATTTCATACCCTATATCTGATTTGATTGATTGGTCAAAAGTGGATACCCGGAATATTGAATATTCCGGCCTCCGGACCAATTATATCATTAGGACATTTAAAAAAAAAAGTAGAACAATTATAACCATAACCCGTATAAGACGGGACTCGAACCCGCAATATTCAGCGTTATACATACAATCTGAACTCTATTACTAATTACACAACTAACACTTACTATATAAAAAAAGGGGGATATAAGGGTTCCGACGCATCGGATTTTTGATCCCGGCCCATACAACGCGAAAACAGCGCCTATGTAGCCCAGCGCGCACTTTGCCCTCCACAACGCGACTTCGCCGATTCTAGCCCAACTATACCCCTCACCCTATTCCACCTTAACACCGCTAATTCGCCCTCCTTCGCGCGATTATTCGATTCCACACTTCTAACGATACCTCCGACGTTATTCAACTTCCCTCGGCCACCATCTATTATATCCCAGTTATGTGAACAGTCCGATACTAGTGATGCGTCGACTCGTGACCTCGAGACTTGTGATATGATTGATGGTGCCCCTTACGCAATATGGAGGGGTCGCCACTTTGTTAACGACGACGTCGTCTCAAAGAAGGGGTTCAGAGGAAGGACCAGTTGGATTTGGTACGAGGGCTTATTTATCCGTGAAATCCTGGCTAGTGGTATCCAAGGTGAGGCCTCTCGTGACCTTAATGCTATGTTAATACTAATTATATATAAGTAAGACCTACTGGGTCTGCAGTCTTTGTGATAAGCAAGGCTGTTTGAATACTCTCTTCGACGCACAGTCTACCTCCTCGGCGAGTACCCATCTTAAAGCGAAGCATCACATCGACGAAGATACCTCCCCTAATACCCCCGGGCTTAACGAAGAATCGGAAGAGGGATTGCCACTACGGAAACGACACTACTCTGCTCCTATTAGTACTATTATAAAGTCACAAATTACGAAGGCACAAGATCTTGTTATTGCGTTTTTTATTAATACTAATAGCTTATTTAGTCTCTTCTAAGACCAATACCTATAAAGCCTACTCTACGACTTTAACCCAGCCCTCTTTAACTAAGGGCTATAGTCGAGGAAAAGTATAAGGGATCACCTGATGATAATATATAAGGCGAAGAGGTTTGAGATTAAATCACAACTTTATACGGCCCTCACAAAGATCCATCTCTCCTTTGACCTCTGGACCTTGCCTAGTTGGTATACAATTATTACGGTCTTTGCTTGTTTCCTTAACTAGTTAAGAAAATAGATTTAATACCTTATCGCCCTCCATCGTTAACCTGGTGCCCACGCCGGTGAGAATATCGCCCATATAATACATAAGGTGATCGAGGAATAGGAAATTGAGTATTATATAGGTACCCTAGTGTCTAATAACACCAGTAATAACGACACTTATATACAACATCTCTTCCCTCTTATCTCTAATAATTATAATAGCGACGATGCTCGAGATCGAAGGATGAGGTGTTATTGTCAGATTGGATAGGCTTAAAGCAGCGTCAAGCACGGGCCGGAAGCATCTATTTCCGTCTAGGCCTAAGGCAGCCAGGGAGGACCCTACCCCCTATTCCCCGGGCATCAAGGGACGCCCTAGACGCATCTAGACATATCACATTAATATACGCAATTGACCCCCAATTCGACAATTAACAGTCTGATTCCGCGCTGTGAAACGTCCAATCGCCATCAAGCGCTTTAAAGCCTATTTACGAAGCGCCCTATAAGCCTATAATCGACATGGCTACCCTTACCGCGAAACTCTAATTGAAGACGACTCGTGACTGGGTCCTCTGGATTGACTAATTATAATCTAAGGCGAAGTCCCACGATCTCTGGGAATACCTTGACCTAGAACGCTTTAAGCGGAGCTGGAACGGCAGTACGGCGTTCGAATAATTCATTAAGCGACCGAGACGACCGGAGCCTAGCGATTACCCGAAGACAGGGAAAGCCGAGCTTTTAGCCGAAGACGTAGACGACGAACTATGAGCGGAAGGTCTAGTAGACCTCTCAGCACCGAATCTCGCTCTATATAAAGAACGCCGAGCGGAATTCGCGGACCGTCTTAAGGAACATGAGATGACTAGGAAGGGTATCCGAGCCCTAGAAGACTGGATCCGCGAGATAGTTGACGTGGATCTACTTCGCTACTGTTGCATAGCCGATAAGGAACTCGATAACTGGATCCACGAGCTCTAGACCTGTGTGGGATGCGATCCCCACGAGTGACGATCCCTCACCAACGACGAATATAAGAAGGTCCTTTAAGCGCCGGAGCGGAAGCGCTTAGCCACGAAGAAGGATGTGGAGGACTGGCTTGCCAAGTGGGAAAAGGTATTCCACGAGGCCGGGGCTAGTGGTGTCCCGGGTCTAAACCTCTCGAGCCTTTGGTTCCCAGACTTCATCAAGGCTCTAAGCTATAGCTATGCTGATACGTGGGTATTCTCATACTAAGTGACCGCGAAGTGTCTCACCAGAAGTGACCAGCTCTTAATAGGAGAAGTTATCTCCGATGCATAAGAATTCCTCCGAGACACGACATTCAGTAACCCACGCAAGCTGGTGGGACGGAGAGCTTTTGGCCTAGTAACGACACCTGATATAGGCTTCCCTTTAGATGAGGACGACGAAGTATCAGAAACGGCGGAAGTACGACCCTAAGCACCTTACCTAAACACTCGTAGAAGAAACCGTGGTGGAAGAGGGAGAGGGCGTGGCCGAGGAAGAGGTAGTGTTCAATAAGTCAACTACCCTGAGTGCACTATTCGCAGCTTATTAAGGAAGTGAGATGATGATGATGAGGGCGAGAGCAGCGGAGAATGCCCTGTTTGCTTTAAGAGGCACCCACTTTCGAAGTACTGGTTAGTTAACGAACAAGTTCACCCGGAATGGTATATCCTAGATGAGGGACTATAGAAGAGCTTTAATGCTTGCCTAAAGGTCGATAAGGTGCTTAAGTAGTGCCTTAGAAAGGTAATAGAGGTTGAGAAGGGAAATAACTGATTATACGGACGTTGTAGAGCAATAGTCCCAGCCGCCTTCCACACAGCTCCATTAACATATGAGCTCTTTAAATCGGCAATCCTGGACTTAGGATCAACGATACACGTCTTTAATGATCCCTCGTGGTTTGTTACGCTTATAGGGGCACCACCTGGTGACTACCTATGGGCAGGTACTTAGTAAGTTGCGATTGAAGTATATGGCATTGTCGACATCAGGGTCAGGGGGCGAGGTAACACAGTTACGAAGCTCCGCTTATATGATGTTGCACTCTATAGCAGCTTTATAACTAACCTTGTTTCCTATCACCATTTACGCAGAAGAGGGATCTGGTGGGATACCAGCCCTAGGAACAACTGTCTAAGATGATCAGACCGGTTATTTCTATGCCAACTTAAAGAAGTTGCCCATTAATAGGTCCTAAATCATTATCCTATCGAAGTATCACTAGTAATAGTTCCTGTGAGGAGGTATACGCTAAACGAGCCACTAAAGCCGACTCAGAGGCACAAGTTCACAACAATAATAAGATGAAAGCCCGTTAAGGGTGATATAGCTCTCTGGTACCGACGACTTGGCTACGCAGGTCTAGAAGCTATCCGCTACCTGATAAGTGCAGCCCGAGGAGTTAAGATCACCTTAGGGGGCGAGAAAATAATAATAATAGATTATAATGCGTGTAGAAAGTTAAAAGTGCATCGTATAATTAGAAGGATGTTATGAGAATTGGTTAAATGCTTAAAACTAGGAGATCGCCTAGTTCTCGATTTCTACGACTATGAAGATGGTTATAAGGGTTATACATCGGTAATGATTATCATAGACCGCTTAAGCGGTTATGCCTGGGACTTCTATTTACAGAAATGCACCTCCGAAGTATTATTTATAGTCTTTATAGACTTCTTCGAGTTCCTTAAAATACACTACGGAATATTAGTAAAAATAATCGAAACGGACTTAGAGCTAAAGAGACATATCTAAGTTACCCAAGTGCTCGCCGCAAGAGGAATAACAATAGAGGTATCAGCACCGAACACACAAGTATAGAACGGCGGTGTAGAACGAGTTGCTGTAGTGGTTAAGGAATGCGCAAGGGTAATAGTAATCAGAGCGAATCTACTAGACGTCCTTTGGCCTAAAACAACAAAAACGGCCACCTATCTATATAATCGGACTCTAGTAGCCTTAAAAGGGTGGAAATCGCTATACGAGCTCTTCCATAGCCACTTTTGGCATGAAGAGAATGGCGCTTATGCGTGTCCAGACCTTTCCTATTTGAGATCTTATGGTTATAAGGTATTTGCAATAATAGTGGACGCTCAGTTGAAGAGAAATAGGAGATAGAGACTCTCTTCGTGGGCGTGGATCGGCTTTATAGTCGGGTATACATTTAGTAACTTATTCTGAATATGGAACCCCCTCCATAATAAGGTATTCACTATTCGAGATGTGGTCTTTAACGAGAGGAGCCACTTTAACAGTAATATTAAGGGTCTCGTAGAAGAGATTAATTATATGGACCTTATAGTGATCCAAGAACGCATTAAGCAGCTGATCCTGGAGTTAAGACACCTAGGAAATTAATATCAAGACGTTGACGAAGAAGTAGAAGAAGTGGTTGAGCTCGTCGACCCTGGTGAGCCTACTCTACAAGAAGTATTAAAGGTACTCGAACATCCGACGATTAACCTGGACGTGGGAAGGCTATTAGAAGGGTAATACACAGAGGCATGTTTTACTTTATACCCGACGCTTTTAGCGTCACCTCCGACCTTATTTATAGTAACTCTGTCCGAGATCGATGTAAGGGGGTGAGGGAAATACTAATAGGAGTAGAAGATACCTACTAAAAATAAGAACCCACGATGAATAACGCTAAGAACCTCGTATAAAACCGCTTTTCTAGTAGGTATAGCGCTTCATAAGCAAAGTCTAAAAAAAATATAATAAGGAATGGACGGTCCTCGAGGGGATCACACAAGGTCTGGCCAACTATGCGCCTACGAGAGGGTTCCAGAGGTCAGCTCCGCCGCTGTTGCTAAAGAGGATTATGAACCTCCGCTGGGCGTGGAAATAAAAGACCATAACGTCACCTTTAGAGGCTGAGTTAAAGGCTAGCGGGAAGAGGGGTTTTGTGTGGTCAGCTCTGCTATTAATCGTTGTGAGGATTACGAACCTCCGCTGGGCGTTAAAGCCGTAATAAAACACCCACACTGGAGGGATCTTCCTCCCCTGCTAACGTCTCACGAACAACTATAAACACACCACTTTGGAAAGGAATTCCTAGAAGTAAAAGTGAGCCACTTAAAAGGCCACAAAGAGTCAAGGTCATGGGAGGAGGTCACCAGGAACGTAGTGCACGGACATCAAGTACTAGGATACTATTGGGTTTACACCTATAAGCTGGACAAGCATGGCCGCCTCACGAAGTTCAAGGTACGCCTCGTAATCCGAGGAGACCAATAACCCAAAGACACCCGAGAGATGTACACTGCGACCCTCGTAGGGATGTTGTTCAGAATTCTGATGGTTATCGTTGTACGCTTTAACCTCGAACTATTATAATATGATACCGTGAATGCGTTCGTCTATGTAGAAATCGACGAGATGGTCTTTATGGAATTGCTGCCCGGTCACCATACTCTGAGCTGAGTCCTGTGTTTGAGAAAGGTGTTTTATGGACTACGAAGGTCACCTTTTTTGTGGTAACGCTATTTAGAACGGGGGCTCGTAGACCTTAGATTCACCTGCGTGGTAGGAGAGAACTGTTGCTAGTAAAAAGGAGAAGTCATCTTCTTTTTCTATGTTGACGATTACGTTTTGGCCTTTCCCCAGACGTATAAAGCAAGCGCTCGAGAAGCGATCTCTGAGCTGTAGAAGAGATACCACCTAGAAGGAGGTAATCCCCTCTAATGGTTCCTAGGAATTGAAGTTATCCGGGACCGGGACGCCAGGCGTCTATGGTTTTCCTAATTAGTATACGCGGAGAAGGTGAGAAGGCTACTCCCATCAATAGCTAACGTCGTAGAAGACGAAGGCATAAACTGCGCCTATACCCTAATGACCCATGATGAGCTGCTCCCCTACGAAGAGGAAGCTAGTACCTGGGAAGTTAACTAGTACTAAAAGAAGGTTGGGATTATCCTATACGCAGTAGTTATGACTCGCCCCGATGTGGCGTTTATAGTGAGCCGGCTGGCACGCTTTAATTAGAACCTAGGACCCAAGCACCAGAAGGTAGTGGACCGAGTACTCCGATACCTGTACTCTATGCGATTCCTCTGCTTCGAATATGGTACCGAACCGGGTAGTAAAGATGATACGCTTATAGTGGCGTCAGATGCCAGCTTCGTAGATAACTCGCTCGATCGGAAGAGCTCACAGGCCCTCACGATGAAGTTATTTAGAGGATTTGTTGCCTGGAGGGCAAATAAGTAAACTATAATAATCATATTAATAATAGAAGTAGAGCTATTTTCATTATCCTAAGTAGCTAAGGAGGCTCTCTTTGTAAGTCGCCTGATCTCTTTACTTCGAATATAACTACTCACTAAGGACACCTTAGAAGCCACTTTTGTGGGGTAAGGTCGGATACCGATAGTAATACGGATTTAATACGATAACTTATAGATAGTACGACTAGTGACCACCGACCTAGTTACTCTATAGACCAAACTATAGCACGTTGATATTCATAATCACTAGCTTCGATAAAAGGTTACTAAGAACCGCGTAATAGTGACTTATACGCCTTTAACGGAGATAATGGCAGATGGGTTTATGAAGGCCCTAGTCCTCTTATAGTTTAGGGAATTTAGGAATTAAGTACGTTTGACGGAGTAGAGGACGCTGCTCGAGCGTAATAGGTAGCGAGACCTCGTAGAAGACGAGATTGTGTGGATAGCTAGGATGGCTAAGGAGGATGTATGGGATGTCTGCTGTGAGCGATAGAAGGGAGCTTGTGTTCTCCTTTGTGCGCAGGAAGCTCGTGATCTTCTTAGAAGGGCAGAATGACCTAGGGACCTTAATTGGCCTAATAAGAGGCCTATATAAAGCAGGGAAGCCCTCGTGGAGGGTCTCCTCTGAGGGGGCGTGTTAGATTGGATAGGCTTAAAGTAGCGTCAAGCATGGGCCGGAAGTATCTATTTCCGTCTAGGCCTAAGGCAGCCAGGGAGGACCCTACCCCCTATTCCCCGGGCATCAAGGGACGCCCTAGACGCATCTAGACACATCACATCAATATACGCAATTGACCCCCAATTCGACAGTTATAAGTACATCCTCAACCTCATCGGCCAAGCCTTCCTATACAGCACCGATAAGGAGGTATTTAAATAGGAATCTAATAAGCTCCTTAATACCCAATAACTATAAGAAGACCTAGAGCTTTGGAGGACCCGGGGACTAATCGGAAAACTACGTAATATGGTCAAATATATTAGGTTATTACCATAATACACCGAGAAGTTCCTTGAAATCCCTAATAATAATGGGGGGTCTAATAAGTTTAATAATAACTTCACTCTATTGGAGGAGTCTCCGCAGGAGCTATAGTTGATATTGAATAATAATATAAAATGGAATTCCATATATCTTATGATTTAACGGGTTATTAGAAAGTGTAAACAAATTGATGGGTTTATTATAGATAACAGGACGATGCCTCGGGCACAAAACCGTCTCCTAGACGCCGATATATTAATTAACGAAGACTAGCACCTACTTATCGAAATCAAAGACGTCCTCGAGCCCCTTTACCAGTAGACCATGAGGTACCAGGGGTAGGGCAAAGGGGATGGGCATAGTCGACTATGGGAGGTCATGACGGGTATGGAATACCTTATAGATCGACTCGAGGACTGGAAGAAGCTTTTCGATACACCTACGGACGAGGAGATTGATCTCACAACCTCACAAATAGCCCATACATAGTCCTCCACGTCAACAAGGTCATCAAGGTCATCAAGGTCAACACGGTCATCTCAACGAGCCCAAGAGTCACGATCACATACGGTATCTGTCGCCAATATTCCTAACTATGCCCGCGCCGAATACACCCCTCGTCAACAATTAAACAACCTCCAGAGAGTCTACGAGGGCCACTTTGATTCTATGGGTTATTTCCGACTATCAATACTCAACGAGTGGCAAGTACTAAATAAGTACTATACTAAACTCGGTGAGTCCCATATATACACAGCAGCCGTGATTCTTCACCCTGGTCGAGGACTACGATAACTCGAAAAGCGGTGGTGTAATCCAATACAGTGTGAATAGCTTCACCAGGCCAAGGTTGGGCTCGAAGGGTACTGGAAACGGTAGTATGCCCATAAGAGTCCCTCTCGGTCTCCATCGCCACTTACCCATAGGATATTCACTACCCTCGCATCAATACCAAGGGCTGAAGACTCGGAATACCATTAATGGCTTAACAGCAGGGCATAGGAGGCTCTAGCCAACGAGTTTGACGAGTTAAATCAGTACTACCGTCAATCCACTGGCCAACTAGTTGACGATCCTATACAGTGGTGGATTTCGCATCGTCAGACGTATCCCACGCTCGGTCGCCTCGCCCTCGATATTTTCGCAATTCCTACTATGGCAGCTAACTACGAGAGGGCGTTCAGCCTAGCTGGGCTTACGTTGACGTCGCAGAGACTCTCCATAAAGCCCTCGACCTTGGAGTATACTCAGTGTCTCCAGAATTGGCTACGAAGCGGCACAGTCGCTGTCGGGGGTCGACACTTCGTCAGGAAGCAAGGATAACGCTAATGGTGGAAAGGGGGCTATATATGGCTAGTCAACACCATAGATATGTGAGTCTGACCCTTTAGGCACTTCGCGATAGCTTCACTGACTTCCTAAATAGGTAATCGTAATCAAATCAATCAGATATCTGGTCAATCAGTCAAATACGAGGTGCTTTTTGGGTCAATCAGTCAGATCGGACCCCCATATCTGATTTGATTGATCGGGGTGCAGCGCTGCTGACAAAAGGTTCCTGGCGCTGGTCGGGATCCAACTGGCATCGCACTACCCGGCGCTAGTGTCACTTGGTAAGTCCACTGATTGGCCCGGGTTGGATTCCGCCGAACTGACGAGAGACCAGAGAAGCAAGTATATTACGGCCTGCGGACGTCGCCCGGCAGCGGCTTCCACACCAAGCCCGCCGGTCTAGAGGACGCGGCGAGCCGTCGAGGAACTGCCGCTATTTTCCGCGTGGGGCTTTTTTTTACGGTTAAAGTCAGATGGAATCACTGATTTAATCCCGAGATGCATTTGGAATTAGGATTGGTGAGCATACAGTCCATTCAAGTCCCAGTTGTGAAGAACAGTTATGTTTCTGTTCTTTCGGCTCAAGTTCGCCATATGATTATAAACCTCAAGAAAACAAAGTCAAATACCCATAGATATGCAAAGTTCGACAAGAAACTGAAGTACTGTGTTCATTAGCCCAAGAGAAACAGTTCCAGTTTGACGTCACTAGCGCCCTCTAGCAATATGACATCGATCCAGACTAACCTATTATATGCCTAGATTTGCGTCTGTCTAACCCCAGACTGACTTTCCCTTGTTCGGGAACCAACTCGCTCCCGTACGAAGTTCGGCATCGTGATTCTCACCAGAAGAGCAGGAAGAAATAGCATAACGAAGATGGCCGAAACCGCAAGCTTAGCGTCTCTGTCGAGCATCGTCCACCATCCCGCCGTGAGGGCGATGGCCTCGGGCGAAGACAACTGGAAGGGCAAGACCAGCCCCGCGGAGAGGCGCAAGATCCAGAACAGGCTCAACCAGCGCACTTGGAGTAAGCGGCACCCGCATCTCATGCAACCTGCTTACGCTGCCCCCTCGCGTTCCCGTCCCTCCCCCCCTTTGATTGGCATCGACCACCATCTCCCGCTCCACGGAATGGTCCCCCGATCTGCTAAGAGACTAACATATCATCAACCACATCCAGGACAGCGTCGAAAGCTGGAACAGCAGCAGCGCCAGAACGGCGGCCGTGGTGCAGGCTTCGGCGGCATAGACGCAAGCATCTCCGAGTCCCAGGCCCTCGTGGCGGCGCGGGGCTCCAGATGGGCCGCGTCCTCCAATGACGACGCGACGCGGGCGGCGACGTACATCTACAAGGCCGCGATCGAGGTCTCGCGATCATCTGACACGGCGTCCGCGGCGGTGGGGGCCCAGGGCCGGCGGTACGCCAAGAACACGACTCTGATGGCCCTGGCGTACATCGGGCGGCGGCGCTCGTTCCTCGACCTCCGCGACGAGGACATGGACGCGCTGTACGACCTCTTCCTCGCGCGGGCCGCGCTCTCGGGCTCGGTCCCCATGTCCGACTCGCTGCTGCCGCTGGTGCAGTTCAACCTCTTCCGGGGCCTGATGGTGAACATGAAGACGATGGGTCTCAACCTTTCCATGATCTGCGACGAGGACTGCGTCTCGCCCATCGGCACCAATCCGGCCTACAACGCGCGCACCGCCTGGGCCGACGTGCCCATCTTCCTGCGCCCCACCGACACGCAGCTGTCCGTCGTTCACCACCCCTGGATGGACTTCCTGCCTCTGCCGCGCATGCGCGACAACCTCATCAGGGCCGACGGCACCTACGACGACGAGGATCTGTGCCTAGACATGATTGGCGACGGCGACGCGCCGTCCGGCAAGGGCGAGATGATTCTGTGGGGGGACCCCTGGGACCCGATGAACTGGGAGGTGACGGAGCTGTTTGTGGTCAAGTGGAGGTGGGTTCTGGAGGGCTGCGAGGAGATGATCCGGTCGTCCAACTATTGGAGGGCCCAGAGGGGAGAGAGGAAGATGCGGGTGAAGTTCCATTAGTAGAGCTTGGGCTTGTCGTGGCAAAGCAAAGGAGGAAATGACACAAGTAATAAGATGAGCAGTAGTAATTGTAAACATGTCGCCAGAAGGACACCAGAAGATTTCTTTGAGGAGACATCAGAAAGGCCAAAGAAAGGGACTTTGAGAAGAAACATAAGGTAATCAAGGACTGGTGCTTCACAGCGTAAGTACCCCTGTTCTTGGGTTGTTCAGGCCAGAAAATCACCATTGCAATTCATCACAAACGTGAGAACAGGGTAGTATTGTTAAGAAACATTGAAGCTACGATCCTAGGTAGTCAAACTCAATGAGTCCTGTTTCTTGTTCTTCTAACTCTATAGAGGGGAATATGATATTGTAACTTAAACCCATCAACGTCTTTGACGACACGCAACCATTGAGGGGGTGCAGTAACAGCCCTTTTCTTTAAAACTTTGCTTTCTATTACATTTTTATTTTTTTCTTGCCGCTCTATTTTTTCCATGGTCCTGTGTAGAGTCCCTCCTGGTATAAGGAGCTTTCTAGCATTTTCTTGAGTATTCTCGCCCGCTGTCCAGTTGCTGCCGACTTCCTCTGATACAGGTGTGACTGCGAGTGAAATGGAGGAAGGTGCCTGCCTCGAGGGAAAGTACCAGAATGGAAAGACATAGCTGTTCTCAAAGGCACCTGCCTGTTTGTTTCCTTCCAGGGTCCTGCCTCACGTGCTCTCACTACCTGGTACCCACCTACCTCTTGTTTCCATCTTTTTGTCCCTGTCTCGTTCCATTGTTGTTATCTTCGCCAAGTATTCTCACAGAAGCCAGGCAAGACGCGCCAAACACCAACCCCAGCGTCAGCGAGCCAGCATCATGGAGTCTTTCTCTCGCCTGCCAAACGAACTCATTCTATCCGTCGTCACCTTTGCCCATGAGAATCGGGACTTGTTGTCCCTCTGCCGCACAAGCCGGTGGATCCACGAAATCGCCCAGCGAGAGCTCTATCGTGAGATTCTCATCAACAATGCAGACACTGCTTACCTGCTCACAAGGAGCTTTATCGAGAACCCAACCTTGCGCACCTATGTCCATCATGCTACCATCGACATGAGTATTGGACGCTTTTTGGTTAACAGCTTTTTCTTTCATTACGTCGACTGGACAAATGAGCCATTCGATGAAACCAGACTATCAGAGACCGACCGAGTCCCGTTGGCTCTTGCAAAAGTTCTATGCACCAAAAGGAGACCTGGGCGCGACATTTGCACCATCTTGGCCCTCTTGCTTCTATTCCTCGACAAAGCCAAGCACATCACTTATAAGTGCAGCATACGCCAGGTCGATCAGGACATACACCCTCTCACACGCCTCCTTGCCGTCGTGATGAGCTTTCGCTCTTCCAAGGCCTTCTTCTCAGCATGCCACACCCTCCATCTGTGTGGTCGTTTCGTGGACAGCGAAGCCCATTCTGTCTTTGGCACCTCTTTCCACCCTCTTGGTCCTTTGCTGGCTTCTCCCGCCACCGTTCGTCTCTTCGTGGAAAATGACACGGACCCTTGGCAAATGCTGGATGAAACGGCTTGTCCAAACCTTGCACTGGAGTACATTCAGCTTAAGTCGAGCATCTCCCGAAGCTCTGGTCTGTGCAAGTTGCTGAAGCGTTGCCCAGAGTTGCAAAGCCTGAAAGCATCGTTCAAGTACAACCGCGTCATAAGCACCAACGGCCACCTTGGGGTATTTTTTGAATGCATCACCGACGTTCTCCCGGAATTCTGCCCCAAACTCAAAGAGCTGACCCTGGCCTTCCAAGGGCATACTCGCATATTTTTCTTCAACACATGGATCCCGGGTATCAGCTGGCTTCCGGCAATGAGAAACCTTAAAGAGCTTCGAATCGAAATCGATTGTTTTTTTCAGACACCAGACAGCATCCAACAGTTTGGCTCGTCGCTCCCTAGCATGCTTCCCCCCAACTTGGAGAAGATTTACTTGGATGCGACTTTCTCCTTCGCTGGCCTTCCCGGCAAGATGACTTCCAAGCGCCCCGAGGTTCTGGCATACAAGGAAGGAATCGACGAGGTCATATCAAGCCTATGCCGCATGCCCCGCTTGAAGGTGATTGCCATCAGCACCACCCATGGCACACCTTCACTGTGGACCCGGACCGGCCGCCGACTCCTCGCCGGCAGAGACGTCAAATTCAAAGTGCTCGGCGGCCGCAACAATCGCAGAATGCTGGAGGCGACCTGGGAGGACTTGGCAGGCTGAGATAGGTATGCTACGACGCAATGGGAGTCGCAGGACTGGAAGAAGTTGAGGCGGAATACTGGACGAACCTGGGATTGATATAGCCTCGTCATGGAGGGGGCCTTGATGGCGGCCTGTGTCAGCCAGTGGACATGGGATGAGGCGTGCAACTTGCTTTGAAGGAGGGATGGAACGAGCGAGAGTCTTGCTCGGCAATCAGCGATAGCCAAAAAGCACCTCCCGGATAGCAAAACTCTTCCGATACGATGCGTAGTTATCACACCTTGCTTGAGAATACCTCAAGTGATATTTGCCCACAAACTCCGTAGCTTATGGATCAATAATCTCGGCGTTCGCAGAAATTCTAGCATTGAGTGTCTGAGTTGCTGAATGGCATTCGCTGCACTCGATTGGAGTGCAACTCCAAAAAGTGGTGAAGTTTTGCCCTGGAGGCAAAAGAAAGGAAGGTCGGTCGGAGTCCCACCGGTCTGACCGGTCCTCTAAAACACCATCGTCGGAGCAGAGTCATGTACAAAAAAAAACCATCATCCTGTCCCACCGTCAGTGACCGAAGCAGAATTGAATATTGAATAGCAAAGCAAGCCCGGCCAGATGGGCCCAAAATCCTCCGATCCTTCGACCATCCCCGATGCAGAAAACAAACAGCAAAAGATCCAAGTATCACCAATCACAATCGCGCTTTACCCAATCCCCAATGCTTCAATTGTGGAGGGGCTTTTCAATCACCCGCACAGCATGCACGGTTGGTCACCCAAAGGGACTTGGGTAGGCCAAGCCACCGACGCGACCACTGATACCGAGTCAAGGTCACCTTACCCAAACCCGCGGTGAGGAGAAAGCAATCGGGGGACCGAGATGAGGAGGTGAAAGTGCCGACGGTGTGGTGTGGTGTCCCGGTGGGAGCGACGCGAACGAATGCCACCCAATACGATGGACCTGACTTGGATTAGTGCTTACCAAATCCCCTGAGTGCCTGAGATCGCACACCCTTCCAGGACCGATGCGGTCGCTCTCTCTTTTAACTTGTCCCAGCACCACGGATTCGCAGAATCTGGGCCACGATACAGCTCGCATCGCCAATTGCGCGCCTCGTGCTGGACGCCCATCATGTTCGGCATCTCGAATTGGCTGCTCGCCTTCTCCATCGGAGTGGCATGGCTTGGATACGGCCTCTTCCGGCTGGTCCAAGCCCGACGGTTCTACAAGAATATAGTACGTCACCATCATCTCGCATCTCACGACAGAATCACGCAGGAGAGTTGGACAGACAGCCGTGCCACCTGTGCTGACACCAAAGCCAGCCGATGCCTCCGGGCCATTCCTTCCTCTGGGGCCACCTGAAGCTCATGGGCGAGGTCGCCGCGCAGTTCCCGCCCAACTGCCACCCGCAGTACTACTACGCCTATATGTCGCAAAAGTACAACCTCCCCGGCGCATGGTACCTCGATCTCTGGCCCGTAGGACCGCCGCAGCTGATCATCACGGACCCGGACGCCGCGATGCAGGTCACCACCGTGATGCCGACCCTAAAGCACGAGGAGGTCAACCGGTTCATGACGCCCATCCTCGGGAAGGACACCATTGTCGCCGTCAATGGCGAGGCGTGGAAGGCCGCGCACCGCACGCTGGGGTCCGGCTTCGCGCCCAGCTACTTCAAGCCGATGCTCGGCATGATCGCCGACCATGTCCTCATCTTCAACCACAAGCTACGCGAGCTAGCCGCAGCCGGGCAGCCGGTCCATCTCGAGGAGGTGACGGCCAGGGCCGTGTTCGATGTGGTTGCCGAGATCGTCTTCGGGTTTTCCCTCAACGCGCAGAAGGCCGGGTCGCCTTTGCTCGATGATATCAGGGCTTCGGCCGAGTTCCTGAACGAGCTTGTTACTTCATGGAATCCGTTTACCAAGGCGATTGGACATCTCAGGATGTATTTCCTGCGGAGTAGGAGTTCGAGAGTCATCGAGAAGGCCATCCACGAGAGATTCGACGTTATGAAGGACGCGGAAGCGCTGCCCAGCAAACGACAGGCAAAGAGCATCATGGATCGAGTCGTGGCTGATCAAATCCAGAGTGGGAACACGCAGGGTCTCAACAGGCCTTTCCTGGAGTCGGCCATCAAAAAGTGAGTAGCCCCGTTCCTCAGCCAAGATGCCGCTGACCGGAAATGTAGCCTCTTGGCCATCTTGCTGGGAGGACATGGTACAACTACCGACACCTTCACCCTCACGATGATGCTCCTAAGCCTCCACCCCGAGGTCATGAAGCGTATGCGAGAAGAGCATGACACGATATTCCCGCGCGGCCTCGAGGAGACTGCCCAAGTCCTGCGAACTCAGCCCGGCAAAACGAATGAGCTCGAGTACACGACAGCCGTCCTCAAAGAAACACTCCGCATATTCCCCATCGGTTTCAGCATCCGGAAGGCCCCAGAAGGCGTGACCTTTCTCGACTGGGACGGTAACCGGCTGCCGCTCGAGGGCCAGATGCTGTCGCTCGTCCAGTTCATCTCTCAAATCGATCCGGCCATCTGGAAGGACCCCAAGAACTTCCGACCAGAGAGATTCCTCGGCGAGGAGGGCGCCTCGTTGCACCGCTTTGCCTGGAGGCCCTTCGAGCGTGGACCGAGAGCGTGCATGGGACAGGATCTTGCCATGGACGAGATGCGGGTTTTCCTGCTGATGACGGCGCGGTGGTTCGACTTTGAAACGATAGTCTCGTCGAGGAGCAAGAAGCCTAGGGTGATGTTTACCGACTTGGACCTGAAGGTCGGAGATCTGGCGTTCCAGGAGTTGAGGATGGAGGCGGCGCCGAGGTCGGCGTTGAGGATGAAAGTCAAGCTGGCGGCGCGTGATTGAGCTTGGCGTTGGATACGAAGAGGGTGTGCTGGAGGAGCTTTGTTTTGGATCTGAGAGCGGTGCGACTCAGAAACTGCGAAAGGCAGTCTGAGTCGTGTTAGGTTTTGTCGAGAGTAGCAAACATAGTCGTCAGGCTCCCCAGCCGACCAACCTGATTGTTCGCGACGGACTGTTTCCAGAATCTGCAATGCGCCCTTGCACTTTCGAAGACAGTCCGTTTTCTGAGTAATAACGATGCCCATGGATTCCGTAGGTTGTCCGAGACAGCTGCCCGAAAAGGGCGGGCTAGGCGAGACGACGACCTGCATTTAAACGGTGCCGGCTTCCGAAGCTAACTAACATCCTTGCAGCCCGAGAGCCTCGGGAGTCGGCCGGGCCTTGGCACGGCAATGGATCTTCTGCCCGAATGCCGCGACCCGTGTATCTGACCCGTGTCAGGAGGTTGTTGGACAGAATAGGGCGGTTGGCGCAATGGTAGCGTGTGGCTTTCCGGTGGCCAAGGTTGCGGGTTCGAGTCCCGTGCTGCTCGATGTGCTTTTTGCCTCAAGCGGGCCATCAATCTGTTTGTTGTACCTTGGTCAGTGGGTCGGTGCAAATATAGTCTTCATTCAAGGAACGATGGGCGATGGCCATGGTGCGGTGTGATAGGGACGGCGTCATGTTTGAGGCTGGAGACTTTTCGGCGTGGACGACGTGGCTGTCGAGTGGCGATCGGGCTGGTGGACATTGTTCACAATCGTCATCAGACTTGTCGATGCCATCCTGGCTGGGGTTGATTGTCGTCCAGGTGGCAAGTAAGTAATCAGAGCCAGGCAACAAAAACACAGGCTGAACAGCGGCGTCATCAGCGCAGATCTGATGTTATTGGTGATCTTGAGGGGCCATGTGATATATCACGTGATATGTATGGAACCTGGGTAGGGCGTGGATCTTTCTTTAGTCCGTGCATCACAAGTGCACGTGGGTCCGATGTCATCTCTCCGACATCAGCCGATCGTTGCCTGAACTGTCACAGGCGGTTTCCCTCAGCGAACTGGGCGGTGAGACGAAATGACGATGCCGATGGCGGCAGATGCAGCCGATTTTCGACCGTGCGAACAGGATTGAATATCCGTTTTTTCAGCCCATTCTGCAGCTGACGATTGAGAAGACGTTCCAGCCGTTGGAGACGACGGTGGTTTGAGCAAGTTTCTTCATCCTGCACATCTGCAGGGCAACGAAACGAGATCCAGTCGAGGCCTGCAAGAATCCGCCGCCGCTGGGGGTCAACGGCCAGGCCGCTTAGCCAGTGAACGACGGCCTAAATATGTCGAGCATGATGCTGCAGTGCGGCGCAGACAGTGTGTCTTTCGGAAAAGGGTCCTTCGCGCACATGTCTTTCTCTCCTCTCCACGTTGGCTAGCAGACTCGCGCTGCGCTGACAGCCTGATGCGCTGGGGGCAGCGTTTCCGAGGAGGAAGTGACTTTGCCTGCCGACATCACCCGTCACCAACGTCTACTGGACGACGCCCGCAGCTTGGAAGCGCCAGCCAAAGCCTAATATCATGGGCTAAAAGTCACCTACACGGATAGCCTTACAATCCAAACATGGACGTGGTTGGGACGGGAACGGGCACATTCGCCGCAACGCGTCCACCAAGGTCAATGCACCACGGGAACGTTAGGGCCGTGGAGACGATGGTGGTGTTGACCGTCGCTCTCCCCTCTTCTCGCTGAAGAAGCGGTGATGAAGAACCCGAAGCGAGAAACCGATGCCGTCGCTTGGAGACAAGTCGCCGGGGACGCCGTCACGCCGCGCGGACAGCCGAGCCCATCAGACACGTCCCGATCATGCGCGCGTGTTCCGCAGAAATGCCTTGAAGAAAATGACAAGAGCCCGGTCTCAGCTAAATCGAGGCATCAAAGGGCGACTGGTGAAGAATAACGCACAAAAGCCGCAACGCGAGACAGCAACCGCCAAGACAGACGTCACAGCCACGGACCCCCTCGCCCACCATCAGCGCCGGCCTGTTGGTCCCTTGGCTAGCACAGCTGTTGGGATACCCCTCGCCTCCCCCAGGCGCTTCGACGTCAGCGGCCTGCTGGGACATTCAGGGTCCTTCCTGCCTGGCACAGGTGCAAGTGCCGCTATCAGCGAAAGTCTCGCAGGTGCTGGAAGATACCATCGATAAATTCCACGGTCTACCTTAGCAGGGGCCATCTCATCTCTGGGAGGCAAGGGTCGGCTGCAAACGATGCATGAAGAACCAATTCGCAGAATCCTAGCGCCATCCAGCACAAAAGACGCAACCCACCTGAACCTTATCCGGGGCTGGCGATAAGGCAAAGGAAGCCCAGTGCCGTCGGCGTCTGGATGCGAGATGAGGGGGAGCACGGCGAGGCGATTCGCGGGCGCCCCCATGGACATCCATGCCTCGGCCAAGTCACCAAGTCCACCCCGAACGAGGCGAGTGGCCGTCGTCAACGCACAAAGGCCGCAAACCCCACACGGACACCACCACAAACACACACGCGCACAGCCTGAGCCCACGGTTACGGCGTAGTATGTCGTGTCCGCACAAACGGCGCAACACACCAATGACGGCCGCCCGATCCGGCCCCATCTGGCCACCCTCATCTGACATCTGACCCTCCCAGCGGGCAGAGGGCAGCCTCTGGATATATAAGTGCGCGCTTTCTTGCCCGTTCTCCTCAGACTTGCTGGAACTCCACAACGCGATCAACCAAGTCCATCACATCATCTACAACACCTTTTTAACCACCACCAAACAACCAACCAAATCCATCAAAATGAAGGGTGACTGCGGCTGCTCCGGCGCTTCTACCTGTACGTTCCTCACTCCCCTGGTGCCCGTGCTTGTCATGGCGGCGTGCCGTTTGGTTGAATAGGCGCTAACCACCCCATGTCTCAGGCAACTGCGGCTCCAGCTGCTCTTGCTCTGGCTGCAAATAAGCAATCCTCCTTGACGACACCTACGAGCCATGACGCACGTTTCCGTTTAAACGCGGTCCGCCTTTCTTCGACACCACGATGATATGAGTTTTGCTTTTTCCGGGAATGGGCTACGGTTCGGCATGAGGGGTTGCATCGGCGGGTGGTTACCCCTCATTGACCGAGGGGGACCTGTTGGCTAGCTTAGTCACTCACTTGGCAATTGACCTTATTGAGACGCCGAATATCTGAGGCTTGTTTATGATGCATCTAGTGATGTCTGTCTGTTGATTGCTGTCGCCAACAAAGTTTGTGAACCTGGTGATATTGGCTGCGTGGTGTTTCCGGCACCATAGTTTGCACCTGCATGGCAGCGGCCGTGTCAAGCTAGTACCTGTCGAGGCCAAGCTAGAACTTCGGTCCGAAGAAACAAGAAGTTGTCGAGGCTTGCTGCTGAAGCATCCAAACTCTCCCGCTACCGGCTCTTTATACATCTTTATTTAACCCTCAAGGTGTCGTCCTCGCCGTCTCGAATTGACAGCATACCTCTCTCCCCTCTGACCACTCCTATGATGATGGGCGCAAACCCCCCGCCCCGCCCCGCCTCGTCTTGGCTCCCTCCAACACACTCTCTCAGCAAAGCTCCCCCCTCCCCCTCCCACCAACACCAAAACCGCATGGCCTGTGCGACACTCGGATCGTCATCTCAACTCAAAACGCACCTCACGCTTTCCAGCAACTGCCAACTGCCTGACAGCACACCCGCACACACACACACCTCATCCGAGATCAACAGCCCATAACGTCAGCTTTCCCCCTTTTTGCCCAGCTGGGCTCCCTCCAGGAATAGTGCGGGCGGGCGGGGGGCACGTACCGTCTACCCATTGAGCAAGCCTTCAGCTGGACCAGGCCCCTACGACACACGAACCGCCTCGGTCCATGCCGCAGGCCGTGGCCCCCGTGCCAGTCCCCGCCCGGGCGCACCTGATAGGCCGAAGCTCCCGTAGCTACACCCAAGGGTCCAACCGCTATTTTCTTTGTGTTTTGTTCTAGCAGGGCCAGCAGCAACACTGAAAGCAGCCTCATGCCACCAGGCCGCAGCTGAATGGACGACGTCTCCTACCCCTCCTCCTCCCCCATACACCTTCTGCCGTTCGCTTGGTCCCAAGAGAAGCAAGCAAGCAAGCAAGCAAGCAAAGGCAAAACAGCAAACCACCGATGCTCCAATCCACTTTGATTAGGACCCCAGAGGCGATGGGCAGTCGAAAGAAACCTGCTTATGCCTCGCCTCTCGCCTCCGTCACTGGTTCAGCGTGCCGGCCCTTCATTCTGCATCTTCAAGGAGGTTTCTGTCTCCCTCTCTCTCTCTCCACCCGTGATATTCCGGCCCCCATTCACACGCGTGTGTCGCTCGGAAACACCGTCGATCTCTGTTTATTTTGGCTCTTGAAACCGCCAGAGCACCAACCGCCCCCGTGGCCTCACGACCTGCGGCCGCGTTACTGAGGCATTGAACCGGGTTATTCACGTCTTCATGCACCACCTAAACTCAGCCTCTCGGCACTCTCTTCCTTCTCACCTTCCCATCTCGGCCTCTCGTGTTCCCCCAAAACTCAATTCCAGAACCGACCCAAGCGCGCGGCTGCCTCCCGTCCCGCCCGCCCGACCTACCTACCTACCTGCGGCCTGCGGCCCTCTCGCGACAGCCCATCATCCGATTCCACCTACATCCAGATCCAAGCCCATCGACGCCCCTCGTCCGGTCCCAGGTGTCTCTCTCGTCCTCTTCCTGCAGAATAAAAGGACGCGTAATCCCACCCTTCCCATAGCCTACCTCGCCTTCCGCCTCCTCCCAAAAACGTGTCCTGTCCTCGAGTCGGGATCCAGACGCTGCCCGCCCCATTCGTAAACCCTGCATGAGACATGTACGCCAAGCTGCCCGCATCGTGAGCCCTCGGCATCCTCTTGCCGGCGGGGTCTTCTTTCTCTATCGTATCTTGGTCAGAGCCACCCGCCCCCAAGACGCGGCGGGCGGACGTGGAGCACGCCAGTCAGTCAGTCAGTCCAGCTGTCCTCGTCGTCCTCGTCCTCATCCCATCCGCCAGCAGCAGCAGCAGCAGCTCTCAGGGGAAAGCAGCACACATACGTGAGGATAGGCGAGAGGTGGATAGCTAGCTACCCCTCCATCCCACTTTAAAGCTCTCTCTCCGCCGCCGCCCCCTCCCCCTTGCCCCTCTGACCAACGAGCTCTCTTCCAACCCCTGTATATGGCGGGGTTTTGTTGTAGCAGCACACACGCCTTCCTTGGCCAAAAGAGCTACGTGTAGCAAAGAATAGGGACCGGTGACATAGACGCGGCAGAAGCAAACCGAACCCGTGGAATCACCGTCCTTTTTTCCTCGTAGGGCAAACAGCTCCTGCTGCTAGCTGCCACCAAGACCCAACCAAGCTCGGCATCGCCGCCGCTGCTTGGACGAACAAGGGCCCCGTGAGGCGATCGCCAAGCTCCCCTGCCCATGCGCGGCCCCAAAGACCGCTCTTTCTCCCTACACCTGCCTCCACGTGTGCGTTTTACCCTCTGGGACCTCTTCCCCCCCCCCAACGAATACGATGGAGGCCTCTCCGTCCACGGCCCCCTCTCGTTCCTTGCTCGGTAGGTAAGGTACCTGAAGATGGGTAGAGTACGTTAATGGCTCCCGGTAGCTCCTCCCCTAGCTCGACGCCGGCCGGCCCGTCTGTATCCATGAGCCTTCTCCTCCTACTCCTCCTCCCAGTGACAGCTACCTTGAGCTTAGCTATATAAACCCATCCTCCCTCTCCTCCTCCACCCACTCTCACTTCCTCAACATCAAACAACAACTCTTGATACCCAACACCAACCCACATCAAATCACAATGTCTTTCCACGAGTCCGCCCAGAACATCGAGTGCCACGGTCACATCCTCAAGGCCGAGCTCGCCAATGGCGACGGCGAGCACCACTGGACCGAGTGCAACTTGAACGACTGGATCGGCAACAACGATGGCCGCTTTGAGTGGGGTGGCCAGGGTACGTCCTTTCCTTCTCGTCCTCATCTTTCTTCTCTTCCTTCCTGTTGCCGTGCTCTCCAACATACAGCTAACCATCCTCTCTCCCCAAACAGGCTTCGCCGACTCCGCCGAGGACATTCACTTCTCCATCGAGGGCGGCGACAACGTCCCCATCCTCCGCGCCAGGCTCCGCAACATCGAGGGCGAGCTCATCGACGCCGACATCAACCTCTCCGAGCGCATCGGCAACGACAACGGCCAGTTCGTCTTCCGTGAGTTACACCTCCGCCCCTGAACGAGATGCGGGACACTTTGCTGATACAAGATTTCTTTTCAGAGTAAGCGAGCGGTCGACGATGTCGAGACGGAGCAGGTGGGGTTGGCGTCTGAAGGACGCCATGAGCATCGGTCATGATTGATGAAGGGATGACGAGGAAATTGGGCTTGGATCCAGCCTACGCACCATCCTAGGTAGCAACAATTGAGCTACGCGCCCAATGAGGGCTGAATGAATCTGCTGTGCTGTTCTTGCGACGTGAACATGGGGCATCTCGGAAGGTGTTACGGTGGGAGAAGGAAGATTAAAGTGAAGCAAGTCTTCGTACTAGGCTGACTAGGAGCAAGTGAAGCAACCTTCAGTAATGAATCCGTGGCACGTCATCTTCGTGCCGAAGTGTAATCTACATGGGCTGATAGACCAGCCAAGTCATATCCGCCGTTCCAACGTCCCCCGATGTTACTCAGACATACGTAGCCACCCAGGAACAATCTTAGCAGAGCCCATTCCACTGTGTCGGCAGCAGACACATCGCAGAACAGATAGAGAACCATCCGACTGCAGATCCTATGACCTTGTCGAGCCAAGGCCATCACTTCTTCGGAGCCACATCCTGCGCATCGGTCCGTCGTCGCTTCGCCTCCCGCCCTTGGTCAATCTCCCCATTCTCAAGTTCGTCGGCGTAACGCTTGATAATCTTGAGTGGGATATCTTTGCCAACCTCGCCAAGCTGCTTCAAAAGAGCATTGGTGACCTTCTGTACTTCCGACTCCATGGCACCAAGCGTCTGGATCTCGACACATCGCAGAGTCGTGTATCCGAAATGCGCATTCTTGGGGCGTCCTAGCAACGAACCAGTGCGTTGCTTGATCTTCTTCAAGGCAGCTTGTGACATAGCCTGTATCTCCCCCTGGATGTGTTCGTAGAGAATAGGACGCAGCTTTGCCGCAAAATCGTCTGAGAGGCTCTTGGCCATGTCATTCTTCTCTGGCTCCGCTGGCTCATCGTTTTCGTCCTCGTCGTCTGATACGGTGATTTTTACGCGCTGTTCTGTCGTAGGGGCAAGTGCGTCTGTCTCTTTCTTGACCTCCTTCAGCTGCTGAGTCTCCTTCGGTGCTGTGGCCATGCCAGGGCTGTTCTCAGGTTTCGCCTCCGGGCGGAGCGACACGTAAGTCGAACTTGCGGTTGCAGTGACTGGACCCTTCGCGCTTTCTCCGCTTCCAAACCCTCCAAACCCTCCGGAGCTATCGAATTGATAGTTGCCACCGAATAATCCAACGGTACAACCAGTCGTGGCTTTGGATTCCATGACCGGCTTCAGAAACCCGGATGTCGGTTGAGTATTTGTGTTTCCGAACAGTTTTGAAGTGGGTTTAGAAAACGAGAGCCCAGAGGCTTGCGCTGATGTCGTCGGTGCGGGGATGTTGGCTTGTGAGTGTTTGTATTCGGATGAGAATGCCGCCGGTACCTGCCTCTGTGCTGGTGCCTGCCCTGCTTCGGATTTTGAACTACCCTGTGATTGGATTCCTGTGGAGCGAAGGAATGATGGGGTCTGTGAACTCACTTGGACTCCTACCGACGGTGAAGAGATCCATTCACTCTGAGCACGTCCGAAAGATCCGAAATAGCCCGTTGTTGTATTGCTTGCTGCAGGAAATGATGGTTTCTGCGTACTCGTGGGGACGGCTGGTTTCTGCATGTCTACGGACGTCTTCGCCGCCTGACTGGTCGAAGAGAGTTTCGGCGAAGCCATAGCAAAGCCTTGTTTCTCGGTAGCCAACCTCTGCTCTTCAACGGACGGCTCAAAGTTCGCTTGCAAGAAGCTGATGATATCTGATCCGCTCTTGATACCAGCGCGGAGGCCAGTCAAAGGGCAGAGGCCAACTGTTGACTCCGTGCCAGCCTCGGAGAAATAAGAGCGCTGGACGACCGTGGTCAACTCGGTCTTCGGGGGTATCATAGAGGGTTGGACGGCTGTGTTCGATTCGACCTTCACAGGTGTCTGAGAGGGCTGAGCAGCAGTGTTTGACTCGACCTTCAGAGGTGCTGTAGAAGGCTGGGCTACGGTGTTCGACTCGATCTTCGGCGGCGCGCCAAAGAGCTGGGCAGTTGAGAAGTTGTTGTAAGTGGGCACTCTCTTTTGTGCTGTGGTGAGGGACGGATCGCAGCACTTTACGCCATCCCAACCTTTGTCCCAGAGGTTTTTATCAAGGTAATCATGAACCTGACCTTGGTTGGTAAGTCTAGCCACCTCACAGTCCACAACGGAAGGCGCCTCTTGTTTGCCGTGACCCTTACACCAAATGTTGGTGAGGCGGCGCCACGCGGGTTGCATTGACGGACGGGGAGCGGGCTCTCCAAACTTCCACACAACGTTTCTCAACGCCTGGTCGAGCTTATCAGATAAATCGGGGTACTGGGCAAAGGCTGGATGCTTTTGGGCTCTGGCCCAGTTCAGCCAGTTGTAATACGCTTGATCGTCGTCGGACGGGATGGATATCCGAACGCTAGACATTCTGTGCCGTAAGAGTTAGTCGTTGACGTGCAATGAAAGCCGTTAGTGTTGGTCTGAGACGGAGAGTGTTCCAGGAATACAAGAGAGACGAGAGGGACGAGAGAGACGAGAGGGACGAGAGGGACGAGAGGGACGAGAGGGACGAGAGGGACTACAGACACGAGAGGGGGCAAGAGGGACAAGAGGGACTACAGACATGAGAGGGGGCAAGAGGGACAAGAGGGGGGGCAAGAAGGGGCATAAATACCAGAAGAAGCAGAGTGTCAGGGGTGGTTCTCAGGACGAGGTGAGGCAATACCTTCGCGTCGTTCCAGCGTGTTTGATGCAGGTTTAGTTCTGCATATCGTTAGAATAAGGTAGGCAAGACGAGGTCTTGAGAGAATAGTTCGCTGGCCGGCGGTGGCAAGTGAAGAGATCTCAGCTACCCGCCTCCAGAAGGTGAGGTTGGAGGGAAGTTTGGGGGAAGAAGGAAGGAGTGGGTTCAGGGAAGGCGACGTCCCAGCGAGGGTACCTGCCTGGTAGGTAACTTGGAAGTTGGAAGGCGCGATATGCGGTAGGAGCACCTCCCCCAGAGGATTATCTGCGCTGTGCCTGCCTGCCTCTGGGTACTCTCTGGCGTAGGAAGTACCTGCCCAGGTAAGGCAGGGACCGAGGCTGTATGGTTTCCTTGCACCTCCCGACTCAAAGAACCTGCGATGTCCTCGTCTACCTACCTAGGTAGGTTATTGGCTGGCGTCCTAGAGTGTCTCTGTAGTTGGAGTTATTGTGGTCGTTATGGTCGTTGTGGTCGTTGTAGTCGTTGTCCAGACCATCAGTGTAAGGTAGGTAGGGAGCCAGCGTAGCTGGCGCAGATGCTACCCCCCGGATAATAAAACTGTGATTTAGACGTAGCAGGAAGGCTCAGGTACCGGTCTACAAATAGCCAGAGCATATTCACAGCGGGTTGATAACAGAATGATATCTGCTGAGTCGCGGCAAAAGACCCTAGACAAATCGGCCTCACAGCCGTCACAAGACGCGGGCAGGGTGTAGAGCATGTATCGATGATATTTCGTATGTTACAAGCAGTACAATATCTGTACAAGAGTCTATGCCAGACACATTCCCCTCCGCTACCCTCTCTGCCCACGTCTCTTTCGCCGCATCCCCAGACCTCGCTGCGCGGGACGCACCTCTGCTTACACCCTGCCCTGGATCCATTTCCGCTGGACCGGCCTGCCGAGATGCTCGTGCCCCGTGATGGGCAGGTCCCTCTTCTTGAGCTCCTCCTCGATGACCTTCCATCTGCCCACCTGGATCTCCTTGTCGATCGGCGTGATGCGGCGGTCCGACACACGGACGTTGGGCAGCTTGGGCAGTTCGCTGTCCTGGATCGCCTTGGCAACCTTGTTCGACTTGGGCGGCGTGACGATGGCGTTGATGAGCTGGCCGACGGTCTCCATCTGCGCGAGCTTGGCGTCGTGGACGTAGTTGCCCGTCAGTTGGAAGACGCGTTTGTGGATCTGTTGCTAGTGATTAGCCATCTTGTCCGAAAGGTCTGAGGGGAGGGAGAGCATACAGCGAACCTGAGACGCGGTTCCTTTAAGGAAATCTCCTTCCAGCTCTTGTCAAAGGACTTAACCATCTCCTCGGCCTCCTCGGGAGAAATAATTTCCTCGAAGCTGGCAGTCCGGTCCTTGTTGGCAGGTCGCAGGTTGTGGGCAACCTGTTTCGCCTCCTTGACCGTGCCGCCAACGATAACGTTGCCTTTCTTGGTAACCTTGATACCCAGGCTCAACGCTCTGTTGAGGCTCGCACGATCGCCCTCGGCCCACCTGCCCTTCAGCTGCTGCTCCTTGGCGGCGGAAGCAACAGCAACCGCCTCAATCACAGCCTGCCTCACCAGAACCTCGCAGACATTCTTGTCCGTGATCTTCTGGGCGATGCTCCGGGGCGAGAAGCCGGCATACTCGCTCTCCTTGCCCCAGTGACCCTCCTGTTCCCACCACCCATTCAACCCCTCGATCTCGTCGAGCTCCTCGATCGTCTTGGCCGGGATGTACCCCTGCGACCCAACATCCTTCTCAGTCGGCGCCCACGTGCGGGGGTTCTTCGTCTTGAGCTTGCTTAGCGGCCGAATCGGCTTGCCCTCACGTTGCCGCCGCTTCGCGGACTCCTGGCTGTCGGCCTCGAACTCGGCCAGCTCCGCCTCCGCCTCCGCCAGCTCACGCTCGATCTGTTGCTGCTTCAGCAGCTGCGAGGCCTCCTGGTCGTACGGATCCTTGGGTCCCGGGGCTTTGCCTTCCTTCCATAAGAGCTTGCGGACACGTTCGTTGCTCTGGGGCGCGGCTGTCGTCGAGAGGGTGCGTCGTGCCACTGCCGCGATGGGGAGCGTCGCCGGCGCGGCGCATGTGCACTGAATCGGGGCGGCAGCCAGCAGGCTGGACGCGCGGGGTATGCGGCGCATCGTGGGCGGCTTTGTCGGGCTGTCTGGTGAGGAATTGAAGGTCTCCTCGGATGGAGTGTAGCACGATGGTAGACTGAGGGAGCTCAATTGAACTTTTTTGGATGCTGGGGTTAGGCTGGCGAATCAGAGAGCGGCAGCTTCAGCCACACCTCGTGCCTCACTGGGGTTGCAGCCGGGTTATGTGTGGCTCGTGCGCGACTGCCGTCGACGCCTCAGCCTTGGTGGTGACAACCTCAATTGATCGATTCAATCTGTCCAGCTTCGCGTCGACCCGGGCGATTTCCAGACCAGAACCCGGCCAAAATGAAGCGCATAACTCTCATAGCCCTGCTCCTCTGCGGGCTTATAGCCCTTGTCAGCGCAGACTGTAAGTCTCCCGATCCCAGCGCCCAGAGTCCTCCTTCCAGGATCACTGAAAGGCCCCCTGCTAACACCCCCCGAAGCAGCGCCGACGTTCTGCAAATGCACCTGCTTCAAGAACAGCACCATCGTCGCCCTCGGACCCCAACACAAGGACGACGGAAGCAAACCCAAACCCGACGCCGGCTCCTCGCCCCGAAACCACCCCTCCTCCAACCTCAGCCCCCACCACGACGTCAAGCGCGCGGCCTCGTCCTCGTGCTCGCAGTGCACCAAGGCCTTCTGCCTCAGCCGCGGCATCGACTTCTGCCGCGACGCCACCGAGGAGAACGTCCAGACCATGTGCTTCCAGCGCGACAGCAACAAGGACCGCATCATCGTCTGGGGCTTCCTGCTCGGCACCACCGGCCTGCTGGGCTGGGCCGCCTTCAAGCGCGCCCAAGAGCTGCGCGAGGGGAAGCGCGCGGCCGAGGCGGCGGCTGCGACTGGTGGCAGAGGTCGGGGGGACTACAGCCCGTTGGCGCCGACGGAGCGCAACTGAAGTGCTCTCGAAAACACGGGGACATGGGATCTTGGTTTGGCGTTCCGGCTGGGTTTGGTTGGGAGCGTGGTTCATGTACGGATACGGGCATCAGAAACGGGGTTCCTCTCATGGTCACGGCATGTTTGTATTAGGTACGGACAGTCAATATCAATGGAGAAAATGCGCAGCCATGTTTTCGCACAAGCTATCTAATTCTCCCCTACATCCCGGGCACCTCCATGCGAGACCCGGGAGGATGCAAGCTTCATTACCCATGCACCACCGTAACCATGACGCAAAAAAAGAACTTTTTTGTTTTCCCCTGGAGCCTGAAAAATGCAATGCCATGCACATGTTTTTGGTATGTTCTTGTCGAAAAGCTCCCCGCACCTAGAACAATTTTCGGTCATCGGAGGATCTTCGCTTTCCCTCTCAGATCAGAGACTGCTTAAGCCAAACGTCGCCGCAACTTAGTCCTCCTCAAGGTGGGTGACCTTGTGCGAGTCCTCGTTGCCGTTGGAGGCGCCGTTGCGCTCGCGGCGGGCGCGGACGGCGGAGGCGAGGTCCTCGAGCACGGTGACGGTCGACTCCCAGTCGATGCAGGCGTCGGTGATGCTGACGCCCTTCTTGAGGGCGGCGGGGCCCTCGGCCGGCACCTTCTGGTTGCCCTCGTTGATGTTGGACTCAATCATAACGCCGATGATGGACTTCTCGCCCTCGCGCAGCTGGTCGCCGATGACGGCGGCGACCTTGGGCTGGTTGCGGTGGTCCTTGTTGGAGTTGCCTGTGATGGTCAGTAACAAAGTCCATGAGCAATCTTTTAGCTAAAGGGGGCACCAACCGTGAGAGCAGTCAATCATGATGGCCTGCTTCTGGCCCTTCTTGGTTAGGGTCTCCTTGGCCTTCTGGACGTTCTCCTTGTCGAAGTTGGGGCCCTTGCTACCGCCACGCAGGATGACGAAGCCGTGCTCGTTTCCCTTGGTGCGGGTGATGGCGGCCAGACCCTGCTTGGTGACACCCATGAAGTGGTGCTTGGCGGCGGCAGCACCAATAGCGTCGATGGCGACGCCGAGGTTGCCGTCGGTGCCGTTCTTGAAGCCGACAGGGAAGGACAGACCGGAGGCCAGCTCACGGTGCAGCTGGGACTCGGTAGTGCGAGCACCGATAGCACCAACAGAGATGAAGTCGGCCAGGAACTGCGGAGAGATGGTGTCGAGCATCTCGCTGGCGATGGGCATGCCGGAGGCGGTCAGGTCCTTGAAGAGCTGGCGGGAGACGCGCAGGCCCTTGTTGATCTTGAAGGTGGAGTCGATGTCCGGGTCGTTGATGAGACCCTTCCAGCCGACTGTGGTGCGCGGCTTCTCGAGGTAGGCACGCATGACGACGCAGAGGTCTCCGGACAGACAGCTGGAGAGCTCCTTGAGGCGGCCGCAGTACTCAATGGCGGTGGCCGGGTCGTGCACAGAGCAGGGGCCGATGATGACGAGCAGGCGGTCGTCGCGGCCCATGATGATGTCAACGGCCTCGTTGCGGCCTCTGACGACGGTCTGCAGGGCCGCGTCGGTCATGGGGATCTCGGAAGAGAGAAGCGCGGGCGGGATCAGGGGGTCCTGTCCCAGGACTGCAGCGTGTTAGTGGCCATGATGGATGCGATGAGATCGTGCTCTGAGCCGCATTGACATGAGACCGCATTGCAGTGTGAAGACATGACGATGGGTGAATGAGACGGAGTAGAGTCCGAATTGGCCCCTGGCAGGTGCAATTCATCGTCAATCCGTAATTACGACGGCTCATGTGGGGCTCAGGCGAGGGTGTCCCGGGATGAGTGACATCTCAAGGTGGGTTCATGAGATGCCGACTATGGCGGGGTGGGAGGGAAAAAAAAGTGACTCACTCCTCACGTCGTCGGCCGCGAGGGGCTCATGCTGAAGGTCGAGACCGGGCATTTTGGCTGTGATTTTGGATGAAAAGGGTATCTAAAACTGCGCAATTGAAGCAATCAATCGTTAGCGGGTTCGTCCATAATTGCGGTACAGCCCAGGCAGAAAGCGCTAGGCGTCCTCGTCTCGTCGGGGTGTGTATAGCATCGTGAAGGTCGGTCGATGCGCCCGCCACCGCCGCCCCGCGAAAACCAACACGGTCAACGGCGAAGCGAGCGAGGGCCGGACGACAGTTCACGGGGAAAGACCAATCAAAGGGGAGAAATTGGTCGCTTACACCGATATTAACAATTGGAAAACAAATAGCCAGAGCGGTTCGGTTCTCTCTCGAGCGCGGAAGCGGTTCGCCCAGACTGCGGAACTGCGGTATCGTATGGTCGGGGATCTGCTTGAGCCGTCGTTGACCGAGGAGTGGGAGGATGAATGTTCGTCCACAGGGGAAGGGAGAGGTTCCAGTAAGCCCTTTTTCTGGGGGGAGGGGGGTTTGGTGGTGTGCGGTGACTGTGAGTGGTGGTGGGCGGTGACTCAGAGAGTGGATTTGGCCGGGTGTTGAAATTTTAAAAAGAGATGCTTCCCTCTCTCCTCCTTTCGTCCTGTGTGTGCGTGGCCGCTGTGTGTTGTGGTTTTTTGTGTGAGTCGACACTGCTGCAGCGGACCGGAGCCCTTTTTGGAGGCAGTCCCGCCGGCTGCTTGGGAGGTATCTTTTGGGCGTGTACACGGTAGAGGAGTTACCCCTCTGGGCTGTCGTCCAGGAGGCCGAATTTGTTTGCAATATGCGGTGTAATGCGGTTCAAAGGGCGCCAACACGGTTCCACGTACCGTCAGGATGTCAGACTGTCGACAATTTTCGTCGAAACTCAGCCCTTGCAGTGGAAGCATGTCAATTATCTCTCGCGCCTGCCGCCACGACCGCGGCATGAGCTACTTTCTGGCAGTCCGACTGAGGCTATTCTGGGTCTGCCGACGTCACAGGCCCAGCTCCAGGGGCCCAGAGAATCGGCAACGGCGATGGTGATGCGCCGCTGGCGAGGATTCTGGCTATTCCGACCTCGCCGTGACGCAAAAAAGGGACGAGGGACAGAGTCAGGGACGCGCCGATGGCGGGGCAGATGGAGGCACTTCGGCCGCTAACGATCTGGGCAGGTTTCCCCCCCCCCCCCCCCAAGCCTACCAGTCACCATCGCCAACTTTTGCCATTTTTGCTACGTGCACCATGAAGGGAACGCAACCTCATGCGAAAGAGCATGGGTCTTCAAGGCTTTAAATCCCATTTGATATATTGGTCTGGAATTGAAGCCGTTTCCCTTCACCAGAGCGGCAAAATGAGGGTCTGAGACATGGCCGTTGGCCCCTCTTAAGCGGAAAAGGCCCGTGGTAATAAGAAGGCTCTGGTTGGTCAATTCCTTCAGCATCCACCGATGACCGAGCCCTCACCGAAAGGAGCGGGTCCGATGCCGGCACCTGCAAGGCGAGCCTTTTTGGAGTGTCCGACTGGTCTCCGGGCGGCTGCATGTCCACCTCCATCCTCTCTGCCATTCCCGTCCTTCAGCCTGTTCAGTTCTTGATACCCGCCACGGGGATTGACTCCCGATGTGTAATAAACCGGGTTCCATTAAAGACAATACTAGTTAGAACTATATATGCAAGTCACCATCCAGTCTACGCGGTTCCACGAAGCAGTTTCAAGAAACCCGAGTTCTGATTTGAGCATAAAAGTTTTGCTAGAAACATAGAAAGATTATCTTTGCGGAGCAACACTCATTTAGTCCAAAGAAGAGGGAGGGGAAGAAAAAAGGCCTTCCCCTAGCTTTCATAGCCTCGACGTCGGCCTCGGGCATGTCCCATAGTCTGTCAACCGCCTCCTGTCCAAGAGTCTTCGCCATTTTCCTCATTCGGTGTATTCGCGCGACTACAGCCTATAACTTACGTCCCTCGTCTTTAAAAACGGCCCATAGCAGCGGTCTGAGTCAACGTACCTAAAAGCGAGATAGAATTATACAAAAGGATATCGCAGAGTTGCAAACGTGAAGAGCGTTCCTAGCGAGAGGAATCACCATGCTGATATCATGCAGCACGATTCTGCCTGGACCAGCAACCGTCCAATTTAACGGACGAGGTAAGTTAAAGTTCTTGGCAAATATGTCAGCATAGATCTGCAGCTCGTTGTTTGTTCGCAATCAGTGCAGTTGCTGATCTCCGCCGTTGGCATGTGACTTTCGGTTCGCCAACGTGGCTCTTCAATAGCGTTGTTGGTTGTTTCGCCTCCAAGTTACGTGTACTAAGGTTCACGGCTAAGAAGCATTAAACTAGTTCCCGCAGCTTGAGGCTCATGAAATTCGTAGCATTGGGACTAAGGACGAATAACGAGACGCTTTGTACCTCGACAGTGAAAAGTGGCAGATCCTCCTCGTATGTCAACCTGAAACGTTCCCTCAAACCCCTGGCGATTCGAGGCCACCGAGGCCCTCCTGAGCACTGTCTGGCACAAAAAACCCTGGTTTGAATTCCCACAAGACTTTTCTTCACTTGGTGTTGCGGCAAAAAGTACTGTAGGTATTTGCTCCAGATAGTGCTTTGGAGGGCCTCGGTGGCTTGAATCCCAGGGGCTTGAGGAGACACCTATGTTGTAGGTTCCGATGAGGTAGGAAGAGTGACGGAAGAGGTCAGCGGTCAGGCTGACTTTTATATCCTCCTTTTGAGGGCCTCGGGAGTTAGGGCAAAGCCATCGCCAGGTAGCAGGCGGTGGTGACTCACATAATGGTTATCAAGGTCGTTGCTAAAAAGAATATTGCAGCCAGGTGTTCGTCACTGGGCAATCAGCCTTCCTGATTGCTTTTGTGCCGAGCTCTTTTTAAACTGTGTAGACCATCCTTTGGAAATAAAGAACATGCCAACGAGAGACTCGCCATGTTCAAACAACCAGGGGCAAACTTTACCTGAGAGTCATTAATCTTATTTACCACTATATCTTGAAGTTGTTGTTGACGCGGGTATTTTGGTGATTATCCGTGGGCACAATACCGTGCTCAGTCCAGTATTGCAACATTTAACAACACCCCATGGGGAGATCCATTGGCATTCCTAACCTACTTTTGCTCCCAATGTCTTTGCACCCTCGCTCTGACGTACTTAAGCTCTGCCTCTGTGGTCATTCGATACACTCAAATATTCTCCTAATTGACGCTCCCCCTACAGGTCTCAGTGCCGATGAACTAGGTAGACAAGTCAGAAAGAGGAGAATGATACGAAGAGACTGCCGGGGAAGGTAGGATTCTTACAAGCTCAAAGTGCCATCTTGGCCGTTTGAGCCTGGTCAGCTCCATCCTTCCCATTTTGTAGCGGAATTACAGGCGCTGATCAAGTACATGTTAAGTAGCCCATGACTGCTGACAGCTGTTGCATCGCAGATTACTCTTGATTTGTACCTCGAGAATGGAAAATCGCAACCTCTTTCTGAGTTTGCGATCGGATTCGAACGTCCAGGAAGGGAGCAACTCATTTGAAGGTTTCACACGAGTCGAGCATTGCACAAGGGATAGCTTTGCAGCTACTGCTTCTCAAGTGCCATCTGTGGAGTGTACTACGAGTGACTCTATCGTCGTGCATGAGCTTCAGTTGTAGTATTCCCTGTAGGGAATAGAGTGCAACGACTACTATTGAGCAACTGCAGTCCCTAAAAGACCTGGCTCTTGACAACTATTAAAAATGAGACTTGAGTTGGGGATTTGTATCGATTTTCCCACCTCCCAAGAGTCAAAAATTCCATTGGACTAGAAACAGCCAGTGTAGTAGCTCAGAAAAGTGCCTAGTCGGAATGGGTCGAGAAGTGCTGATCCTTTATCCCACCGGCGGCTCACCGAAAGCCACCGGAAGGTGGGGGCGAGCCCCGGCTGGATCTCTGGGACGCTCCGGCTTACCGACCGACCAGGCCCCGTCGCCCGCGCGGGCCACATCCCAGACCGAAAGGAGAATCCCGTCAATGCGGACACGGCCCACCGAGCGTCAGCAACCTGGGCAAAAAAAAAAAAACCCAGGTCAGATCATGCCTGGGCCCCATGGGCGAGGGTCGTGTTGATCGCCGAATCCAGCGGCGGCGCAGGCTGCGACCCAGCGCCCTGAGGCGACACGCGGCAAGCCCTCTCTCCAGAACTGCAACATCGACACCCAGAAGCCAAAAAAGGTGAAACGGTGCTGGCCCTGACGCAAGAGGCGGTCCTGTGGAGGAGGGAGAGTGATCGACGGGATCCTTTTTTTTTCAGTCGGTTTCGAGGATCAAAGTCTTGGCTCCTGGGCCAAAATAGCCGCATCCCTCCCTCCCTTACTACAATATCTTGCACCTGACGGGAAAAAAGGTCGAAACAGAGGCGGCTCAGCAAGGGAGAGAGAGAGAGAGAGAGAGCGTGCGGAATTCAGCACCCCCGGGCCGTTGGTCCTTGGCGGCGGCCACAGGGTCCGAGCAGTCTAGGCTCATGGACAAGGACCCTTGGGATCGTTGTCAAGTGCCCGTCAGGCCCCAAAAGGCGGCATGAATGTCACTTGTCTCTTTCCACCTGTGTGTCCTTTTGTCACTTGTCCCGCTTCCGAGGGCCGTGGCAGCACACCTCTTCTTAGTCCCGCTTCGGCAATCTGCCTGCTCGAAGAAAGTGCGTGTGTACCAGGAGTCAAAGCTCAGTCTATTGGATTATGTTCAATGGTTGGGAAGCCCGTCCCGTGGGACGGACACACGGGCTGTGGTGCTCGCCCGTGACTCAGTCTCAACCTTTGCCGTTTAGAGAGCAGGAGGGTTCTCGAGCGAGCGCGCGGCCGTCCCGGCGCACGTCCGGGGGCCCGTCGGACGGGCGGGCGGGGGTAGCAGCAGGGCAGGGCGGCAGGATCATGATCAGGATCACGATATATCCCCCTTCCAAGAGGCGGTCTACCGTTACTGCTACAGACAGGGCCCTTATTATTATACCAAAACAAAAAAGCTCCAAGGTAGGTCTCGTAATGTCGCCAATCCCAGCGCTCAGAGATGACAGCGGTTATGTGGACAGTAGCGCCCGGAGATCTATCTGGGGCCACCTCCTCTCGGCTGGGTCGTTTGAGACGTGAGGGTACCGTACCTTGGGGCCGGTACGGTAGCGTCGGCAGATGCGACTGTAAGCTGGCTTGTTTGGGGACCTGCTGCTCGACCCTGGTGTTTTCGTCATGAGCCTTTGTCCAGTGCTGGGTATGCTTACTCCTAGTAGTTGCGTGTCCTATTGTTGCTTGCTCCGTGCTCTCGATCGAGGGCTCTTGGCATCAGTCTCTCCGGCAGGCCTGGACCGACCGAGGGTGCGACCCCGGGCTTGACTCGCACGATGGCCTCGGTCTGTCGTCCGTGTCCACGGAGAGATGCTTGAGACGTCCAGGAACTGGGGCGCCGCCGCAAGTTGATGAAGCGAGCAGGATTTCGGCGATGTAGGTGAAGGGGATTGTCCTGCAACGCAACGGAGCGAAGGGGAAGGTAGAGCAACGTCGTCGTGGTGCCAGGCCGGCCGCGTCCGATATGCAATAGGATGGCCCTGATATTGCAGACGTTTTGCCGCAGGACTAATACACTACGATGAGAAGAGCGATGATCTTCACGGACGCAAGTCATGGTTTGTTAGTTTGACACTGACAAGTCCTGTTTCCGTCATATCCTCCCTCACCATCCCACACACACTACCGAACTACGTCGATATGGATCGCGAAATCAAGATATTGCATACGTCGTCTGCAGCCACGAACCCAATCTTCCGTGACAAGGCGTCGTTCGATGACCTCAATGTGAATCCTCCGCATCGTCGGGCGGCTTCCGTCTGCCGGAGTTTTGCCTCCTCACATCTCACCCCTCGCATCTTAACTACCCCTCTTTAAGCATGCGAGATGGGGGGAGATGTGCCGCGGCCGCGAGGACTATATAGGTGATAGGGCCAGCGCTCAAACTTTCCCTTTGGGCCGTATCCACCCTCCATCCCCTCCCAACACATCCCACCACACGCTCACACTCACACACACGCACACCCCAGCCTCTCTTGAAGCAATCCTGAAACCAGCCCTCACCACCACTTCACCAACACAGCGCAGCACAGCAAAAAAGAAAGAGTCGCCCGTCCAACGACGTGCGGCCCTGCGCATGTGACGGGCTCGGTAGGCGGGACGAACCAGCAAATGGCCGGCCAGCGGCAAGCGTCGTCCATGGTCGGCTGCGGTCCGTTCGCCCTCCTCTCTGGGCATCTCGTCACATAGCGAACCGCCGTCTGTCGCTGTCGGCCGTCCGTCTGTCGTCGACAACGAACGCACCTCTTGCTTCCTTCGCACAGATCCCCACCCTCTTTCCCTCCTTGAAGTCAAGCAGGTCGAGTTGACGACGGCCAGCCAACAAGCGGCCCATTTCACATCCCACTCGCGACACGGCGGCCCAGACCATGAACCCTCGTCTGGAGGGCGGACCTGGTCGGTCAGCCGTCAGTCAGTTAGTCATTGGCGATCTGTCTTGCCTGTTGGTCGGGCGCGAAGGGGCGAGCAAGGCAGCCAGACACAGATGCGGTTGCCGAGCATGCAGCGGACACGCGACACAGGAGCAAATGCTACGGAAGTCAAGAAAAAAAAAGGGCAAAAAGGGAAAAAAAGAAAAAGAAAAGAAGGTTTTGTTTCCGCGCCTCCATCACCGCCCTGGACGAAAGCCACCCCCGGTACCTCGATCTTAGCAGGGCCGGAATAAGAGCCCTTTGGTTGCCCTCTTTCGTTTCTAACGGCACCTTGCCCTATATCTCATCTTTCTTCTCTTCATCTTCCCGAGCCTTTATTCTCCGTGACCCCCCCTTCCCGAAGCCCCCCAAGACGTTGGTTCGAGGCTACTGTTATTCCCGTGTGCATCTTCTTTTCTCCCCCTTCCCCCTCCCTCCCCCTCTCTCGGTCCCCTCCCCCCCTTGCCTGGTGCGGGTGTTGTGCTGCTGCAAATTGTCATCCGTCTGTCTGGCTGTCTGCCACCGTTTTGAATTTTCTTTTCCGTTGTCTGTCTTCTTTCGAGATTCTTCCTAGACGTCGTCCAGATACTCGACCTAATCGTCTCGTCGACATTGTTCTCGTTCCTTTGTCTCGACTTTTCTCTCCTTGACAACTGCGCTTGCATGTAATACGGCGATCCACCGACCGACCGAACCCCGAAGTATACTCGCTGGCCGTTTTATTCCAACTCAGTCTTGCTCCAAGGCTACCATCCTTTTGACACGACACGAAACTACACGACTCGACACCCGACTCAAATCCAGTGGAACATTCCACACGCACACGCTTGAACAATAAGCAACCAGAAGAGAAAAAAAAGAATCCACGCTCCTTCCAAACAATCAATCCGCATTCCGTACGACCCAATCGCCGAGGTTCCCGTCGCTCTGGCTGGCAATTTCCCCTCCTGGACCCCGTCGGTTGGATCCCAGCAGGGTGGAACTAGCGCGTCTTAGCGTCCCGGACTCTTTTCCACAGCGCGTCGTGCCCCTAAACCGCCAGCCCGGGAAGGACCTGTCTGCCTGTGGGCTTCTGCCTGGCTGGGCTTGGCGTATTGGGGCTTTGGCTCTTGCGGGTGGCCCTCTTCGCTCTTCGCACGGGGTCTCGCTCCCCATTTTCCTAGCGTATCGTCTCCCAGGTTCCCTGCCTTACGGGCATTTTTAGTGGCCTGGTCCCCTTCCCCCTTTCCTGGTTCGTGGCGTGCAGCACTGCGCTGTCGGCTCCAGTTTTTTTTTTTTGACACCGCGTACCCGTGCCTGCCGCTCTGCTGCGTTGCGTCTGCCTCAGCTGCTTCTTTCCCGGGTCGCTGCTTAAGCATCTGCTTCCTTCACAGCATTTTTTTCCTTCTTTCTTCAATCTATCTGCGACCTGTTCTTCCCACCAGCCTGGTTTGGCTTCTTAGACTTCTTTTTTCTTCTGTTCCTACCCGCGAAGCGAAACGAACCGACGTTGCCCGAAGGCGCGAACAGCACGGGAGAAAAAAGAAAGAAAGATAGCACCTCAGCTGCAGCTTCCGTCATAAAGTTGCTACTACTGCCGCTGCTGCTACTGCTGTGCTGCTGCCTTGCTGGTACCACTTACTACTTACTACTACACCTTCCTGTTGGCGCTGTGCTCTGCAGATCGAGCCTTGCCTGTTTGGGTGCGACTTACACCAAATTCACCCCCCAAAAAAAACCTGAACGCGCAACGCAAACCTCATCTTCGGCTTCGACTTCGCCTTCGCCTGCCCACGACTCAGCCTCCCTCGCGCTGCCGGCCCAATCAGCTGGGATTGCCAACGCCTCCGCCTGCGCAACCTGCTTCTCTGCGTCGGCTTCCCTGCACGTTGCAGCCGTCAAGCCGGTTGGAGCTGCATCGCTGCTGCAACTGCACCTGCCACTCGTCCCCGCGACCCAGACCCAGACCCAGACCCAGCCCGTCCAGCCCGTCCGGGTCTGCGTCCTTGTCCTCGTCCACACGTCCCAACCCCCGCCAATCCCGGCACCTTCAGTCCGGGGCAACTTGGCAGCAGCCCAGCCAGTGCGCGCAGCCGACACGGACGAGGCACAGGCGCAGCCATCGAAGGCAATAGTTGCTAGCTGCAGGCACCGTCCATCAACTTCCATCCTTTCTCCCCCCAACAACCTGATCCAACAATCCTGTCGACCGCGACATCGCCAGACTTACCGTCGAGAGAGAGAGAGCCTCATTGCTAGAGGACGCGCTGCATTTTTCGTCCGCTATTGCGCCCATCCGCTGCCTGTCTGCATTTCATCTCGACATTAGCATTTCATCGCATCGCCGTCACTCATGATGTTCGGCAGCATCCAGCAGTTCCCCGACGCAGGTCGGAAGAGGGCACGAGACGACGAGGATGATCTGGTAAACGGCACCCTTAGCTTCGGTGAGCATAGAAACGTACGCACTCCTCTCCCCAATTGTCTGGCTTGGTCAATTCCGAACGTATCCGCTGATTTGATTTACAGAAACGCCTCCAGTGCCTGCCCCTCCGAACATCGCCCACATCTAAGCGCTGGTCTGCGCCCGTCATCCCCCTCAACTCGGCCCCTTACACTCTTACCCCCGTCGATTCCGACTCGGAGGAGCAACCGAAGTCGCACTTTTCGCCATGGTCGTCATCACCAGCAGGAATGTCGACCCAGCCGTCGCCGTTCCAGCACCACCAGCAGCAGCATGAGCCCGATCGTGATATGGACATGATGGACACCATGTCACCGCCGCCCGTCCCGCAGGAGCACGCCCACCCCCAACCGCCCTCGGACAATGTCTCATCCACCCACGGCCGCATGCCGACCCCCATCCAACCAAACTTTGCTGCCCAAGTTCGGGGTGGCGCCTGGGGCGGCCCGGGGCCTGCAGTGAGCCACCTTAACGGCGTTGTCAACATGGGCCACATGCACGCCGGCTTCGGCCCCGACAAGTCCCGCTGCATCCCCCGCTCCATGGAGGCTGCCGACGATTGGCATGCTGTGCAGAACCGCCGTCTGCCCTCGCCCATTAGCGAAGGCGAGGATTTGAGCAGCCATCCCGGCAGCGGAAGTCTGAGTCCCCCAGGAATGATTCTCGACAACGGCTTCCCGTCGCAGCTCACCATGCGTCTGGAGCAGTCCTCGCTCGAGCCAAACCATCACGACATGGGTATGATGGATATCGAAGATCACTCTGGGATGCACAGCGGAGAGTCCACAATCATCGACTCGCAACCCACAGAGACAACCTCGGCACCGGCAACACCCTCTCCCGGGCGCAAGGGGCACATTCGGTCGCGCCACACCGTCAACAACTGGACCTGGCAGCCCGGCATGAAAAAGAGCTTCAGTATAGGGTACCGTGCGGACTGCGAGAAGTGCCGCCTCAAGGTCCCCGGCCACTTCAACCACATTATCGTCTCATAGGGAGGACATCCGGACCAAGTCTTCGACGTTGACGACTTTCCCATCTCTTTGTTTGAGGACTCGCGTATGCTACAATTCGAGAATCCAGCGGACTATATGCTATGCCTGCGTGCAATCAAACGCCGGAGAGAGCGCGTGGCCGAGCGCAGAGCCGAGCGCAGAGCCGAGTACGAAGCCGAGTGGGAAGCTCGACACCACAGAGAGAGCACATCCGATTGGTGATCACAATTTGCTTTTAGTTACGGCGTTTTTGATTTGGGTCGGTACCTTCGACGGCTGTTTTTGAGAGCCTTCGTGCGTAATACCACGCTAAAGTGCATACACATTTTCACTCGCTTGGGTCTGAACGGGTCAGACCCTTTCCTTGCGGTTCATTGGTTTTTGGTATGCATCCTTGGGAACGCGGAGTTGACTTGCCCGGCGCGGCAGACTCGGGGGATATTTGCATTTGAGAAGCGTTTTCCGATTGTACATAATACCAGTCCGAGAGGACATAATCTTGCGGCACAAGGCTGCTAGCATCGTTCATAACAAGGCCTATGGTTCATACCCTCGTGAATATTTTGGCAGTGACGAGCAAAGTGATGTGGGATGAGGACGCTGCCGGGGAGGCCATGCCTGTTCAAGGTTTCGATAACAACGGGATACATCATAACAGATATTCTATTCCGGGCGGCAGATATTTGGGGATGGACCCAATATCTCTCGAGCAATGCAAAAGATGAGGGTGATATTTCCTTTCCCGCATGCAAAAAGGTTCAACCGGACGCCGTCTAATGCACATCCAGTCAAAGTCTACACTATGATACAGTGACACTCATCGTCTCTCCTGGTGATCCTCCGGGCCCGAATGCCCATGGTGGTGTCTTTGGAGAGCCGAACCGGCACTCGTACAGAGTTTCGTCGTCCTCGTTCTTTTTTCGTCCCTCCGCATCGAGGGATGGACCTCGCCATTATCGACTCGAGATATCCCTCCCCCCGTTTTTCATCCCGTCTGTATCATCCCTTCCCGTCCGCCTCGCCCCGCTTCCCTGCTTGTTTGACGTTGTTCATCCATGCGACCACCCAAAATATCGTCAAAATGTTTCCCCTCATGCTTCCTCTCTCCGAGATTTTGTTGCGTATCAGATTATATAACAGTTTTCAAATAACCGTTTTCTGTTCTTTTTGCCAACGTCAACCACTTACCCATACAATAGGTAAGGTAGATGAGACGTAGACGGGAGGGGTGTTTTCACCACCATCCCTTCTTCTCGGGCTTCTTCTCCTCCTGCGGCAGGCCAAGCTGGTCGAGGGCGCCGCCGCGGCGCTGGTTCTCGCGCTCGCGCTCGAAGGCGGCCTTGGCCTTGTCCTGGAGGAACTCGCGGCGGTCCTCGACGGCGCGCGCGAGGTCGGAGCCGCGCACACCGGCGGACTCGTCCTCCTCGCTCAGGCTCTCGGAGGGGTCGGTCCTCACGGAGAAGGGCCACCAGCCGCTGCTCTTGGCCTGTTGCGTTACAGGGCCGGCGGCTTCGAAGGTTGTGGGGAATGTCGGGGCGGCGGCGGTGTCTGGTGATGTTGTCGACGAAGCGGTGTGCTGCTGGCCGGTGCCGAAGATGCGCTCGGCGTTGGTGGTCACGGTGGGCGCGGACAGCAGGGGCGGCAGCTTGACGCCGGTCTCGCGGGCGCGGGCGTTGGCCTCCTCGACGAGGGTTACCTGGGCGTCGGTGGCGGTGCCGTTGATGAAGGCCAGGCGGGCGGCGGCCAGGGAGTCCTCCTCCATCTTGCGCTGGGCCTCGATGAAGTCGGCGCGGCGCTGCTTGTTGTAGGTCACCATGTCGTAGACGGAGTAGACGGAGACGAGGCCTGCGATGACTGTTGGAGAGATATGTTAGCTTGCCGTTTTCCGCCTGCTTGAGTATATCTCCCTCTCTCTGATGTTCGTCCTTCCGGTCCCAGTGGCAAATTTTGATATACAGGTTCCAATTGGATCCAGAAGAGCCAATTGTAGAAGAGGCAGGGGGCTAGCGACGTACCCGTGAAGCCGACGAGGCCGACGACGGTCGCTCTATGCGCAACATCGAAGAAGCGGCGGGAGCTGCCGATGACGCGGTCGACGCTCGAGGTCTGGGCGGCGCGCGCGGCCTCGTGGGCGGCTCGCAGGCGGAGGACACGCTGCTCGGGGGTCTCGCCGGGCAGGCGGCCGGGGATCTTTGGTGAGGGCGAGGCCGGTTGCCTTGACTTCGCGGCGGCGGCCGGCGATGTGGGAGCGTGCTTGGATGCGGCGTGCGGGGTGGTCGAGGTGAAGCGCGTGGCGTCCGAGGCGCTCCGGGGGCCTACTCTGGATGCCATCTTGGGTGTGTTGGTTACGTCACGCTCTCTGTCAATTGGCGAGGGATCGGGGGTCAGTCGACAGTAATAATTGGCAGAGGGTGTCGTTGACGTTGGTTTTTTGGGCCTCGGGGGCTCGGAGGACGGGGGAACGGTACGGGATGGATGGGCTGTCATGAGATTTTTTGGAGCTTAGGGAATGGGGCACCGCCGTTGGCTGGTGTTTTTTTGGCGGCTTGTCATTGGTGCGGTTTGTGCCGGGGGTCTCATCGTACGAGACTTTTTTTTTTTTTCTTAGCAAGAAGTGTGAGGACTCGACTCGGGAGCTAGAGCTTGCAGCTGAGTAAGGAACCAGCCGCGGACAGCTGCTCTACGTGGGAATGGGACATTCGCGATGGAAGACAAGAATATTGGTGATGTGATGGTCCTGCAGGCTGATGATATCTGGCGTTGTCATCCATCGCTACACTGTGCAACCGGAACCTGGAAGTCACCTCGAGTAAGCTGGTCGTACCTGCCACCTGAGTTGGGTTACTCTAGCTAGCATCTACGAAAAGCTTCGTCACAAGCGACGTAGAGACACATGCATCAAGGAACATTGAGCAGGCTGAGGCTGTCACGGGAGTTTTTCACAGGGGCTAGTTGTGCCTGCGAGCATGACACCTGACACTGAATCATCAAGTTCATTACAATGACCGATAACGTTACTCAGGAAATGTCGACTGGCAAAGTGTCGAGACCCGGGCAGCGGGAGGAATTACATAGACGTCTTCTTCATGACCCTGTGCGAGGCAGAGAACACAATGAAAACAGTGAAAATCAAAAATTCCACGCGCGACGGTCCCGAAGGACAATCGAAAAGGATCGACACCGCGATGTGCAATGCAGGCCTCTCCCTCTGCGCCGAGGAGTTCGTGATCGCCCCGGAGCCGCGCAAGGTAAGTATGATTTCTAAAAGGAATCTGAGTTGAGGTTGCGCGTGGTGGCCGCCGTTTTATAGAGATTGGGAGGGTCCCCCAATCAGTAGCCCACCTTAGTCGAGGCACGTGATGTCTCCCACAAGCGAAATTCCATTGGCCCCGCTGACTGAAAGGGCCGGCGGAAGGTGCTGTCCGGATCAAGGTTGGCCCGTCGCCTGCCTGTCTCAAGCCCTCTGCAGGCGGTGGGCCTGGTCACCAATCAGGGCCTGCAGGGCGTCCCGCATCTAAAATCTGAGTACGTACCAAGCGCTTCGTAGGGTTTTCATGCCCTCCAGAGATTTTGACTCGTCTCCTCCAGGAAATTTCCACGTCTCAGCAGCATCTCGACGACGGCCCCAGGACTACTAACCCTTTGATCGCGACACAGGCAAAATGGTACGTCGACACGCCCACGCCCACGCGCGCACTCCGGCGACGGCATTGCCATCACCGTCGCAACCGAGCTGACATTTTGTTTTTCCCAGGCGATCGCACACAACCAGCAGATCCCCCACAACCGTGAGCCACCCTCCGAAGCAGCGACGACGATGCAGATTTTGGAGGACACCCAGGACTGACTAGCCATCAACAGACTTCCGCAAGGATTGGCAGCGCCGGGTCCGGACGCACTTCGACCAGGTATGATTATTTGCGCCGGAATTCAGTGTGAATTGGGAAACTTTTTGGGTTAGAGGCGTCGGTTCTGACTCTGGATATCACAACAGGCCGGCAAGAAGCACAGCCGCCGTGTCGCCCGTCAGGCCAAGGCTGCCAAGGTCGCTCCCCGTCCCGTCGACAGACTCCGCCCGGTCGTGCGATGCCCTACGATCAAGTACAACCGCAAGGTCCGTGAGGGCCGCGGCTTCACCCTGGCTGAGCTCAAGGTACGATTCTCTGTGTAGAGGGGTTCTCGTGGCCCCGAGGGAAGCCCGAAAAAAATAAAACTAACAGCAGCCAGGCCGCCGGTATCCCCCGCCTCTACGCTCCCACCATCGGCATCGCCGTCGACGGCCGCCGCCAGAACCTGAGCGAGGAGTCCCTCGCTGCCAACGTCGCCCGCCTCAAGGCCTACAAGGAGCGCCTCGTCGTCTTCCCCCGCCGCTCCAACAAGCCGAAGCAGGGCGACTCCAAGGTCGACCTGTCCAAGACCGAGACCGTCCAGAACACCGCCGCCGCCTTCCCCGTCATCAAGGACGCCACTGGCTTCTCCGAGATCGCCAAGTCCGAGGTCCCCAAGCCCGTCGAGGGCGGTGCCTACCGCCAGCTCCGCATGGCCCGCTCCAACGCCCGCCTCCAGGGCAAGCGCGAGAAGCGTGCCCGCGACAAGGCCGAGGCCGAGGCTGCCAAGAAATAAGCTCAGTAACGGTAGCGTCTGCTTATCTGTTGCTTCCAGCTTATCTCTTGTACTGTCGTCTCTTAACTGGTGTCGGGGGGCTTTGTTTGCTGCTGCGGCTGCGGCAAGTACATCATGTCGTGCATGGAGACTGGGTTTCGGCTGCTGCTTTCCACACGTTAAACACATCGAAACACTTTTGGACGGGAAAAAAGTTCCAGAAGTTGGGTTTGTCTTCTGGCCTGGCGTGGGTTAGAGGAATGAGAGAGATACTCAAGGACACGGTCTTAAAGAAACTATTGCATTGATCACGCCGCCTGTGTTGTCTCCGGGGACTCTCCAATGAACGACGTGACGTGTATTATGGGTCAAATGTGACGGAGTAGACTATGGATTGATTCATCTGCCTTGATTCCCAATTGCGAGTCCTTCTTCCTAATCGCTGTCTGATCTGGTGATTGTGACTCGTGTCGTAGTTGAGGATATGTCCTATGTGTTGATCCCTTGAGGCTGCCTCAAACTCTCCTCTGGCAACGAACCGCATGCCTCTCCAGTCCACCTACATCACGGGCTACCTTCCCAACTTGCCGTTCAAAGATATCTGCTGGCGATGGATTGGGGTTTCCCTTCCAGTCCGCGAGACCACTATGAGTCATAGTGAAGGCCATATCATGTTTTTCATGTTCTACTGAAGATTCTTCCTGGTTTGTCTTTAACCATCAGACACTTCGTGTGTCTTGGTCATCCATCATTCAAACAATAATTCCTCTCCGCCCTCGCTATGCCTTCTCCTTCCCCTTCCCCTTCTCGCCAGCCAGCAACTCCCCACCCTCCCTCAGCATCTCCTCAAACGCCGCCCTCCTTACCGCAGGCAGCTCATCCGCGTGCCTCCTCACCAGCTCCGAGACCATAACCAGTCCGTTCTCGCGATCAACCTTCTTCATCCCCGCCGCCTGCGACGGGTCCGCCTGCTGCGGCTCCAGCCCCAGCGCATCCACAATCGACGCGCCGCCCTCAATGGCCGCCGGAGCCTCCTCCCCGGAGAACGTGCACCCCGTAATCGCCTCCGTCAGCGCCTCGAACGCCCCCGGCACCTGCAGCGCGCGCACCACGACCCCCGCCCCGTCGCTGGCGCGGCACATCAGCGCAAAGACGAACCACGCCTCGCTTCGCAGCACGGGGAACTTTGTCTGCGTGACCAGGAACGCGAGAGCCTTGCTCAGCGCCGCGTGCGTGCGGTAGAACCGCTCCCTTCTGCGCGCGCCACCGTCAGCCTCGGCTTCGGCGGCGGCTGGCGGCGGCAGCGGGTTCTCGGGGCGGAAGACGTAGCCGTCCTCTTTGGGGTCCCAGGCCGGCAGGATGGGCGGGATGGGCGCGGTGTGCAGAACGCGGCAGACGGCCGCCGCGGCCCGCGCGGCTTCCGTCTTGGTGTGCTCGGCGTCGGAGCGCACGAAGAGGTCGAGCAGGCGGTGGAGGTGCGTCGCGTCGTGGAAGGGGGATAGCGGGTCCGGGTTGAGGGGCGCGCAGAGGCGGCGGACGTTGGAAGGGGTGTTTACCAGCAGGAGGCGTGTCAGGGAGACGGCGGCGAACTGTACCTGGGGGTTGGCGTCGAGGGCCCAGATGCGGGGGAGGACGTCCGGGTCGAGGAGGCCGGCGTCGCCGAGGAGGGGTTTGTTCTGGAAGGGGATGGCGAGGTTCTTGAGGAAGGAGAGGGCCGAGTGCAGCAGCACCGAATCGCGGGAGACGCGGAGAAGCTCGACGAGGGGCGGGTGCACGGCGTGGGTCTTTACGAGGCCGAATGAGGCCTCGTCGGAGCGGGCGACGTTGCCGAGGCACAGGCAGGCGGCGGACTGGAGGTGGACGTTGGGGAGGGAGAGCCAGGACTGCAGAGTCTGGAGGACGGGGGAACCGGGCGGGTTGTAGGCGGCGAAGTCGTCGACGTAGGAGACGTCGGCGAGGAGCTGGACGAAGGACTGCGGGAGGGCCTTGAGCTGGACGGCGGCGTCCTCATCCTCGACGCGGATCGCCTCGAGCTGCGTCTGCAGGTGGTAGAAGGTGGCGAGGAGGATGGGGACCGAGTTGGTGGTGATGAGGGCCGTCTGGATGCGCGCGTGGGTGAGGTAGGCGAGGGCGACGGCCGTCAGGGAGACGAAGTCCTCTGCGTCGGTCGTGGGTGTCAGGGCCAGCGTGAGGAGGATTGCGGGTATTTGCGGGGGAGCGAGGGTGGCTTCGGATTCTGAGGGTGTTAGTTTGGCTTCGTGCATGACTTGGGGGGTAAATAGGTCTCACCATGTGTAGCAAGCAAGGCGAGGATCTTGCCGATGATGCCGATTAGGTGCTGGGCGCTTACCAGCCGCGTGCTGGTGAGGAGGTCCACCAGGGCCAAGCTCAGGCCTGAGGTGCTTGCCTGGACTTGGGCAGGTTCGTAGTCTACGAGGATGTTGTAGAGGACGGGCACGGCGAATGGGAGTGCCACGTCGTCGGTGAGGAAGCCGATGATCTTGGGTATGACATTTGAGGCGACAACGCGGGCGCGGTTCTCATCTGGGGAAGTTAGCTTCCAGCCTGGGCGATGATGGAGTGACATAAACGGTCTAAAGGGTACCTGTGTCGGCGCATGAGTTGCCAATGAGACGGAGCGAGTGTCTTTTCAGCGCCGGCCGAAGGCCGTCCACGGCGATGATAGTAAGGAAGAAATCCAAGATGCCAGAGTCTCCCAGAGGAAGTCTCCATGAAACTGTCATCCCGTGTCAGTGTCATAGTCTTTGTGTAACTTGAAGGACGGACCACTCACCATCTCGACTTCCATCCCCTAGCTTCTCGGCGACGAGGTCAATCTCCTCACTGCCTGAAAACCACAGCTGCTCTGCGGTGAAGAGCACGTCGCTGAGCAAGGCTGTCCGGTGAGCGCGGCCCTGGTCCTCGGCACCGGGGTCGGCCCAGGACGACGCGGAGGCCAGGAGTGCGGCGATGGCGTCTGGATTCATGGCGTTGCCGGATGCTGTTTGCGGCGGTTCGGCCATGGCGACGAGTCCTCCTCGTTCTCGGGGTTCCTTTTTCTAATCTCTTCCGTCTCTCTTCAGTTTTGCGGTGTTCGAAATTGCCGATTGGTGCCCGGACTTTTGCAGTATGCTTTCAGTAACCCCCTCGCCGAGAATGGACTGAAGAAGGCTGAGATTCGTGATTGGACGCTGCCAAGATTCCGGCTTGCGTGTGTAGTGCTCCACGACTTGAGATGATGCGCCCGGAGGGGTTCCTTTTCGGTGTGCGATGCTGCGAGCGCTGAGCATGTGGGGTCGCAAAAGTGCCCCGCGATTGGCTTCTGCGAGCGAGCTTGTGTGGGGCCTGCGTCGGAGGGCTTCCGCGGGATGATGTAACCAGCCACTGGGGTTGGCAGTGCATCCCGCATCAAGACGCCGAACTTGGACATGACATGAGCAACAGGTTTTGGATGGTTTATTTTTGTCCCGTCATGAAGATCTACCATGTCTCGACTAATAATCAGTGAGGACATAACGGAACCATGGGTTTGTATTTTCGGATTTAGAGAATAAAAATAGCAGCACGCTCAATAAGTTGAAGATGAGATCTCTAACGAATTAATCATTTGAAGTATTTCTATCAAACATCGGAATTTCCAAGATGTAGTAAAGAAACGTGTTGCTAGCGTCGGAATAAGTCATAAAGTATGCTAGGTGAGTTGAGCACATCGATTGATAGTTAATCAACAAATAAAAACACGACATAATAATTATACACAATTCGATTGGACATGGACTGCTTGATGAACCTGAGGAAATGACTGGTCAATTGTTTCTTAGCCAGACCGTAGAATACTGCAGAATGTCCACCTCTCGATTCTCTGTTGATGCATAATTTTGTTTGTTTGCTTCCAAATATGAGCTCTGCAAGGCCAGACACGGCCAATCATAACACCGGGTGCATAGCCTCTAGCAAACAACAATTCCAAGTCGTGTCGTCTATGTCGACGCACCCTGCACCCTTTAGGGCATTCTTATTCCGCACTGCACACGCAGCCTTCAAGAGGGGATTAAAAATCTGCTCTTCTTTCTCCCGAAGGGAAATCCCAATCACTCGCTATTGGGTGTCTCGCTTTCTTATCATTCGGTCTGGACACCACAATCTCACGCGGAATGTCTATCTTCGTTCAAGCCCCAAAGACTGGGCGCGCTGTCATTCGACGGGGTTTGCAAACTCATTCATTAGCAAAAGTCCCGCCACTATCCCCGAAACCCGCAGGTCCCCAGTCATCTCTGCCTGCTGGCCGAACCCAGACCCATTCAGATACACGGCACCATGCACCAGCCGCCGTGAAGCCTAAGCCGAAACCGAAGCCTAAGCCGGACCTGCTCGACTTCGACGATGAAAACAGCGACAAGTACGACGAGTCCCTCAATGGTGATCTCGAAGAGCAGAATATGGACAAATGGGGTTGGGTGGTCTACCGCTGCACACACGACGACGATTGGGCCTGGGAACGCTTCAAGGAAATGCTCCAACAGCAGGCGCGAGACGGCGAGGCCAGGTCCGGAGTCACGGAGCTTTGGAAGAAGCTGAGTTTGAAATTCGTGGTTAATAAATACGACCTCGACGGCGCTTCACAGCCGAAGGTTTTGCGCCGCTTCTGGAAGTGGGCAAGTGCGGCCATTGAGGTGGAGAACCCGAGGTTGAAGACGGATAAACTGAAGCACAACAGAAGCATCAAGCCCAGATATGCATACTTTATCTATGTCGACGAGGCTTCACTGAGGAGTTTTATGTACCGGGACTTCCGGACGGGCGAGGCTGGCTGGAAGGGCGGGTACATCAATCTCGTCGCCGCCTACGGGAACCGGCAGTCGGACGATTGAGAAAGGGCGGAGTGGTGGATGCGCCGTTTTGTTGGCTGCTTGAAGAATAACTCGGGTAGGCAGCCTCGTGCTTTCAAGATACCGCAGAGCAACGATTCGCCGGTTTCACCGTTCGTGTACTAGGTGATATGGCGTTTAGTTCCCCTACCCTATCCCGAGTTGAGTTGATCCATCTACCTCTTCATTTTTGATTTTCAACACTTCGGCGAAAGTTCTCTGTCGGTGGCTCTATTTCTCTTCAGAAAAGCAGCAGCCCGGGTTATGGTGCTGTTGGTTGAAAAATTAGTCAGAGGCAGACGAGGGCTTGACGTTGTGGCGGGAGTCCATTAGTTCAATAAAGGCTGATGAGGTAAGTTTTCGTGGCAGTGAGAGACCACTCCTTCCTCTCCCTTGAATCATCGAGCTTGCACCTTACAGTTCGGTACGAGATCATCCATCTTCAGCCGAAAACAATCACTGGAATGCCATCAATGCGGGCTTTGCGGCCATCGGCGTTTGCCCGACCGGCGGCATTCCTCAGCCCAAGTCCGCCAACATCATCTCCACCGCACAGCTCCCAGACGGCTAATGACATCCTCATCGCCACTAAATAGGCTTCCGTCCTCAGAAGCAGCTCTAAGGGACACCATGCAACACAGGCAACTCGACAAATGGGGCTGGTTCATCTACCGCTGCACCTACAGCGACGAGGAGGGATGGCGCCACTTCAAGGAGATCATCAACAGGGAGTCGCGGGCGTACCTGGCCCGCGAAGGCTGCGACGCACTCGAGCTGGCAGACAGTCTAGAATGGACATTCGTCAAGGACCGGGAGACTCTCGAGGGGGCGACCGTGGAGCAGCTCCGCGCCCGGTTCGTCGCCGGGGTGCCCGATGCCTTCAAGGCCGAGCAGCCGCGCGCCGGGACGCACATCGTCTACGGACTGGCTGGCATCCCGCGATACAGCTACTTCATCCAGGTGGACGAGGACGCGATGCGCAGCGTGGTTTACGGGCCTTCCGAGGACGCCATCTGGGGCGAGGGCTATGTCAGGTTCGTGGACGCCTTGTGGAGTCCCGTGAGCGAGAACATGAGCAAGGCAGACGCGCAGATTGATGAGGGATATGAGCCGATTGAGGGTTGCACTGAGAACGTTGGCTGGTTCAAGATGTCGAGATCAATGGTCGGGGTGTGTCTCTATGAGGCGCTCAGCGGCAGGAGTCCGGATGTGTGGTACGGGTTCTATCAGCGGCCGCCCGCGATAGTGAATTGGTGATCCTGAGGTAAAATGAAGTTTTTTGGGGTAATTCTAAGCATACGAACTGCAAGACAGCTCCCGGGTTGTGGTTTCTCTTCACTATCAGTTCGGGACTGGGCACATGAGGCTGGAAGGTGAAGCTTGGGAAACCCACATCGACGACTCGATTGCGCTTTCGCATCGGGACTCCCATGTTCTCAGATGGCGGTCACTGGATTGAATAACCGTAGACTCGCTGTTTTAGGAAATTGCCCAAGACGCGAAAAGGACCCCGAAAAGTCCGCGCCCGTCACCCACACACCAAATCTTCAATCCCAAAGAGTTGGTGCGTGTGATGGCGACTGAATCGTCCGGTCCACGGTTCAGGCAACCGATCTCTGGGAAACCCAACCCAACCCAACCACAAGGGACACGCGTGGACGTGCGCTCGCGGTTTTGTCCTTCTCCGCGAAAAGCTGACAGGCAGGGGTATCTTTAAAGCGAGCAGAAAAGCAACCCGTCTCGCAAACCAGAGCAAAGGATTACCGTTTGACAGAAGTCTGTCTTGGCAGGGGATCCGAGTGGGCATCTACATAGTACAATAATACAGATTCATATGATCCCTTTAACACCAACCGAGGTGCATTGTTTCCCTTGCTACCTTTTTCCCGCGTGCCAATGCGCCCAAGGCCGCCCATCTGTCGAGGATCTCCAGCGTCGGCCCATCTCCAGGGGTCTTGAAACGCCCCGTGAAGCGGTTTCAACGCATCGGACGACGCCAAAACTCCGACGCGAGTGGGATATAAACCACGTCCGAGCTGCAGCACCACACCTGCTGAGCAGCAAAAACGTGCGCGACGTCCCCTTTCCAAAAAAGAAAGAAAAAAGGCCCGATCTTTTATGAGGTGAAGCTTAAATCAATCTCGAGTCGTTCCGGAGCAAAATACGACCTAGAAAATACAACCCGGAAAAATACGACTGCAACAACACGCCCCCATTTCCAAAAAAAGATGCCCTCCGCGTCCCAACAACGCCGCCCAAACCCCACCAACCCCCGACAGGGCCAGCCCGTGCTCCCCCACTCCTCCGCCGGACCGCCGCCGCAAAACCCCCACAAGCCCCGGCGGTCCCGCAGGAGGACCCGCCAGCAGCGCCCGGCCCCGCCCACGCCCACGCCCGTACCGGCGAAGAGCACCGGCATCCCGGTCCCCGAGGGCGCTGGCACCCAAGCGCGGCAGACGCTGGCCATCACGCTGCTGACGAACCCTGCGATACCGCTACCGTTCCCGCTCGCCATACCGTTGGGCCTCGCGCTGCTGGCGGGGGACGTCAAGGTGCAGAAGCGGGAACCGAAATCCGGGAAATGATGGGCCGCGGAAGGGGAGGAGCGGAAATTCACGCCGAAGTAGAAGTTTCCAGTCTCTTTGAAGACCTGCCTCGGCTGCGTGACGACCAGGGTTCCCTTGGACGCTGCGTGGTGCCTGGGGTGTCGCAGAGGCCCCTGGTTCTCGGAGAGGAAGTCTGGACTCGGCCGAAGATGGCAAGTCGACTGAGCGACTTCCGTATACGGACGACCTTCACACTCGGAGGCAGTAGGATTGGCTGGGAATGCAACACAGAGCAGGCATTCTCCTCGACCGGAAAATGGCCGACAAGCCTGGCGGGAAGCCTGCTCTTCTGGCAGCGCAGTGTATATACGAATTGCCCTAGATATCGGCCTAGTACCTTGGAAATAGGTCTGCCTGTTAGATCCAGGGACGGTCGCAAGCCGTAGAGGTTTCTTCTGTGCATAGTTCTACTGCAGGCCGACTTGTCTCGTTGCTTGGAACCACATAACAATTGATCAATAGAGTCCTCATTCGAAGTCTCGACAGTGAATCTCATTATTCTCAGCGGTCAAGGAGGATAGCTATACCCCCAAACATCGAATCCTCATCATGAACCCAGTAAATGCGCCGCCGCCATCCCGCTCAAAACGACTTATCTCTTAAAGACCCTAGAACTTGAAAACCAACGAGCTCGCGATTGGGTATTTTCTATACAAAACGTCAACCAAGTGACCTCATACGGGTGGCCTCTGCTTGCTGGATGCGCCAAGCAGAGCAAACAAACAGAACGGGGGAGGGGGACAGCCCTGCGCTTACTCGACGACAGCCATCTCCAGGGCACCCCCCTCGAACCACCCCATCTGGTACATGGCCATGCCGAACCCGGAGGCCTGGCTGACGGCGAGGCACTTGTCCAGCATCCACAGCTTGGTGTCGCGGTCCGCGAAGCAACTCTTGAGCACCGCGATCATCGGCCAGAACATGCACCACGCCTGGAACCCCATGCCCTGGTCGCGGCACACGGACGCGCGTCCGTCCAGGCCGAAAATGAGGCGGATCTGCTCGCACACCCGCTCCAGCGCCGTCAGCCCGTGCGGCAGGTCCACGAGCGTGCTGAGCTGCTCGCGCGTCGGCTCGCCCAGCACGATCAGCAGGCTGAAGATGTACTCCACCAGGTGCAGCCGCACCGTCAGGTACAGACCCTTGGCGATCGCGTTGCTCGTGTCCGTCTTGCGGTTCAGGAGCCCGTTAAAGGTGTTTGCCGCGTCTTCGGGCAGGCCGTCCTCGGATCGGGGGCCGGGGGACGTGATGCAGAAGTTGGCCGCCGCCTCGAGCTCGCGTATGATGCTGATGCCCGTCTTGAAGACCTGCGTTACGTCCTCGACTGGCGCGTTGCGGATGTCGGGCGAGGCCATGGTGCGCTGCGCGAGGAATTTGAAGTCGATGGCGCGGGCTATTAGGTCCTCGACGACTCCGCCTTTCGCCCAGGTGGCGCGCATCAGGCCGGTTAGTATCGGCGACAGGCCTTCTTGGCCGATGAAGATCTCGAGTATCTGAGGGTCGGAGTCAGTCTCTCGGGAGTCTAGATAGGGGTAGAGAAGGGAGCCTTACTCCGAGCTGGACGACAAACGCTAGGGAGGCCTTGTCTAGCGAGGTGGCGATGCCTTGCTCGGCCCGGTATCTGAGGAGGGCGAGTGAGCCGCGGCAGTGTGATGTGATCTTCTTGGGAGTTTGTTCGGGTATAATGGCCTGAAGAAACTGTTAGAGCTGGTCAATGGACAAGAACTTACGTCAACTCACCTCAAAGAGACCTAGAGTGAGTAACGCTACGATAATCGAGTCGTCCTTGGCTGCATTCGGATCTCGCAGCGCAGCACCAAGTTTTACGATGGCCTTGCCGTAATGCTGTTTCGCCTGGGTCATCATGCCCGCCTGGCACTGTTGAAGTGATGAGCTGGCCAGTGCCGTGGCCTTGAGCGCCTCCTCGAAGACGTCAGGTGAGTCGCCAACCGGCTTGAGGTCGGACAACATGGTGAAGAAACCGACTTCTTTGCCGGAGGAGTAGTTTAGTTGGAAATGCCTCAGCGAGGCTAGATCGGAAGCGTATTGCATGGGCCGGTGCATCGTCGTTAACCTCCTGATGACCTCCTCCTCTTCCGATGAGTCGCTCCGCTGGCTCTCTGGCGACGAACCCTCGCCGCCGTCGTCCCTCCTCAAGGTGGAGTCCCAGCCGCCTCGCTCCTTGAGCCGCTTGGCGACCCGGACCTGCACTTGGTAAGCTGCCGCGGCATTCTGCTGGCGATGAACCACGGTCCACGGGTCCGCGTAGCCGGGACACTGTCTTCCTACTGACACGCAGCGGTTGCAGTAGGGCTTTTGCAGGTCGCACTGGTGAGGCGTCAGTCGATGAAGCACGTCGTGAGAGGACGGTGAGAGAGGACAACCTTCACTTTCCTCGCCTTGCAGGCGAAGCAGCTCGCCGACGGCCGGCAACCCATGATGCCCGAACCTCGGGCGAGAGTCGATACGTCCCTGCCGTCCCGACCACCCCCACGGTTCTGTAGCTTGCTTCAGGCCTGGTCGGCGATTCCTGGGGCGGCAATAGACAGAGACGGCTAGCGATGAGAAAGAACCCTATATGAGAGACAGACTGGCCCGGCCGGCTCGTCTAGCTCGCGGGATCGTCGGCGATTTCCAGGTCGGCGATCGGTTTAGCGGAGGATCGCTGCTGGCATCGTCGGAGAGAAAGGCGAGACGAGTGGCAGACTGGACGTTGGGGATTGTGCTGCCGGTGGGCATACGTAGTAAATGGCCCAGGCGCGGCGACACGCGCGCGCGGGGCTTTTCAGTATAGCCTTTTGGGCGCTGTGGAACGGCCGCCAGGCCTCGCTGGATGAGCTAAGACATGATGAAAACGGGTTTTGGTGGCAGAGAGCTACCTCAGCCAAGAGGGGAGAGAGAGGGGAGGGGGTGTAGGTTGGAACTTAGAGGGGCGTCTTTTGCGAGTCATTGTGCTATTCACTGGCCCTCCAGCGCGTGCTCCTGCGACAGGAATGAGTCGTGTCATAGCGCCGAAACTCTAAGTTGTAAAGGTTTTGGAGATAGTACTGGACGTTATTCAAACACGTTACTCGATAGGCTTGTGAGGTACGGCAGTCCGCAGGAGCCACTCCGCCAAAACAGAAGTGACACTATGCCTACCCCTCCTGTCGCAGTTGCCTTTTTTTGTTTTAGTCTATACGAGATTATAGATATCACTAGTACCTTCCATTTTAATTGGCTACCAATAGGGCAGGCACTAAAATAGGCTACTTTCCTTCTAATAAGGTCCTATTCTCCTTTTCTTTTTTCCTTTATACCTTTTCGATTTTTTGTAAATAACCCCAACTTTCGCCCTTAAAACAACAAAATCCTCCACATTTACCCCAAAATCAATACGATATTTTATATCACTAAGCAAAAGCGATTCTAATAATACCTTTTTTATTGTTATATTGCAATTGCGTAGTATATAGCAGCAATTGGTGATATTTATATTAGGTGGTTTTCGCGATTTTCGCGGTTTTCACACAGTTGGGCAGGCGCAGGCAGTTATACAATTATACCTACTTACCTTCCTATAATTCTTTTTTACAATTTTATTAACTTCTATAAGTTTTAATATATTACTATATATACCTAGTATTACATATACACAAATAATCCTTTCCGTATAAACCACTCACCAATCCTTATAATCTTACATATCACAAAACACTATAATACACTAACCAACAATTCCGTATATTATCATAAACCTCATCCCGGATAGGATTAACTCCATAAACCTTCCTAAGGGAAACAACGTTCCCACTACACTTCCAGCGTTCCCCACTAATACTAAACTCATTACTATATTCGCCCTTTATAGTATATTTATATATATACACTTCTATATATTTCTATACTAATATACACAACTAGTTACCGTTAAGAACACTAATTTTATTACCCTTACCCACTTAACTAAAACTAAGGAGAAGGTAAATTATTTATATAATCCCATATAAGAATTGTATACTATTTTATATAATATCTAAGCTAAGAATATAGTTAAGCTTCGCTCCTAGGTCAGTAACGGAGCTATGCACTTCCGTAAATTTAATCCTAAGTGTTCATAGAACGCCGAGGTGGTTCTCATTTATATGTATAGAACCGTAAAAGAGGGCGTAGCTACCTACACTAACTATATAAAGGGTAACGGTCCCTTTACAAACTATATCCAACTCATATAAAGCAGTGTATACAATAACTACTACTATAATAATAGTATAAACAAGTACTCCTTCTATAAATACCTCATAAAGTTATACATATCCATAAAAGTTATATAACTAATTATATAAAATAAAAAAGGAAAGTATATTAATACTCTAAGCCTTATAACCCCGTATAAACTTAAAATGTCCCGTATAAAAGCGGACTTTCTTATAATAATCCATAGTATTTATCCTAGCCAGCTACACCTTCTAAGCAAGGCCATGATTAACCTTATGGACAAACTCGATAATATTACTTACAATACATAAATATATAACCATATACTTACTCTACACAAATACTTATACATTCCTATAAATCCATCTAAGGTTATTAAGATTATTGAGCCTAATTCTAATAGCAATTAATCTCGTAATTATATACAAAATCGTACATATTAACATATCCAGTATTATTTTTAAGCTTAGTATTTCGGGGTTATACGGGATCGGTCAGGGTTATACAAAGTTGTATAGGGAAGTTCAGTAATAAACAAAAACACCTAAGGGTATACAAAACCCTATAAAAGGATATATAACTGGGTATTTTAGGATAATCGGTTTTAAGTATAAGCTCTTCTTTATATTTATATAAGGAAGTTTATGGGTCCACCCTACTTTTAAGTTTTTCAGGTTTTTAAATACCTAATCTTATTATTTTACACACTTTTATATACCTTTATAAAAAAATCATATAAAATACCTCGTCCATTAATCAACCTTAAGCCCTTTCACCAGTAAATTACTAATAAGTTTAAAGTTGGTTAGAAATACCCTGTAATTGTTACCTTTTTATACGAATCCGAATTTATTCGAATATCCCTTTAAACCCTTAAATAATAACTTCAAAAATGGGACCTTTGCTGAGAGATCCGAACAACCTTTTCTGATACCTTACTCCACCGTATTTTCGAGTTATTTTTCAACCAACGACTTATAAATAACTACATACTCCAAGTACTTAAAAGTGAAGGGTACTAAATTTCACTAAAAGGTCTTATAAATCTATAATAATACCATAATTTATATTGACGACAATTAAAAAAGTAAATTACTATAACTTATAATAAGGTAGTTAAGTACTTTTATACAATTGAGGATAACGCCTGAGTAGTCCATAGTTTTAACCGCGAGCTTCTTTATGTGACGGGCTGGGCCCTCTTGGAGGCTTCGCAGCCTCTCAGCCATGGACTCCGCTTACCTAAGCCCGGCTTACCTAAGACGGATTAACCTTAGGCCTGATTAGAGTAAACGGGTCCTGTGGGGCGGAAGACATTTTCTCCTTTTCTCTCTTATCTTGAAGATACTCGTAGTAGTTGCTATAGCTAGTTGTAATATATGTGTTTGGACCGTTATATTATTTTTAAGATTATTAAAGGTAATTAATTGAACGCCTAGTATAGAAGTCCACGATTTGTGTGAGAGTGGTAAGAAGTTTTAGATGGGTTGACCTGAGGAGTCCCTGAACGTCTGAAGCTGATTAGTATGGCCTGATTAGACCTAGAGGTTATTATAAACTCGAAATGATGCGTGTGTGTATTCGTAGTAGAGTACTTTAATTATGTTATTAAGTATACTGTGGTCACTGTTGAATATAAAACGCTAGGATAAGTGATAGTTATGCGATGATGGAAGGTAACGCTGAACTATTTGGAAACCCGTAGTAGTTGGTGTAGGTGATTGGACAGCTTGTAACCCAACTATAGGAGATGTGGACCGCTTAAGTAATTGAGTAAGAGACCTAATGAGAGTAGATTCGATTGTTATAGGAAGCCCTGGTAGAACCCAGGTACCCGATATTGACAATAAACTAGTCCCTAATACCCTTTATAATACTAATTCCCCCCGATTAGGCCTATGTACCACCTCTGAGATAAGCTAGATATTAGATTCCCGACCCACCGAAGTTTGATGGATTGTGTAAGAAGTTTTAATAATGGTACCTCGAGATGGGAGGGAAGATAAGCGTGGATAAAAAAGCCTTCGGTTCAGAGTTAGCCGTATTCACCTACATCTATTTTAGGCTAGAAAACACTGTGTAAGCTATGGTGAGTGCTTATTATGCGTAAGGAGGGGCCGATGGGTTGAAGAACTTGGATAGATTCATGGAATATTTGAAGGGTTGCTACGCGGACCCTAACGTAGAAGTATGAGCCCTTGACCGACTAAGGATTATACGGTAAAAGGAGAACGAGAGTTTCGTTTATTTCCTCCCTAAGTTTGAAAAGGAGCTCGCAGAAGTAGGAGGAGGACATTAGTTAAACGTTGTGAGGATTAACTACCTTAAAGGAGCCCTGAACGCCACAATGAGAGCCCCCCTTATTAGCATAATCAACAAACCAACGACATATACTATATACACTCAGATGCTCCTGATGATAGGATTAGAGCTGGATAGTGAATTGTACTAAGCTCACTATGAGCGTTAATACAGGAGATCGCTAACACCCGACCAGAACAAAGTTGAGTCACTAACCGGATAGGACAGTTGGACAGGATCACCTTAACCTAATTAGATGGATTGGGAACCCACTAAGGTAAGCCGGATAGTTAAGGATAAACTAGTCCGAAGAAGGTTAAGCTAAGAGGAAACCCGTAAATGCTATAATTACGGTAAGAAGGGGTATATATAATGGAGATGCCCTAGAGACCGGAAAGATAAGGAGACCAAAACCTCGAAAGGGAAGACCAAAGAGTATAGCGAAACAGATATTGGCTCTGATCAGGACTCTAAGGACTCGGGAAAAGAGTAACTCTTAGTGAAAGTCGTTATTAGGAGGAATAAGTTATAGAGGAATGGAAGGTCATTAAAAAGAGTATGGATTATGACCTATTTTACGTTAATATTAGGATTAATGGGATATATTATATAACTGCTCTTATTGATATAGGATGTTTGATATACGCCCTGATTAGCGACGCCTTCGCTAAGAAACTCTACTTACTACGTATTAGTATTACACCTCGGAACTTAATATAAGTCACTATTATAGTTCCTAGTGTAATCCACTACGTCACTTATACTAATATCAATATTAATAACTATAAACAATACCAATTATTCTTTTATATTATTTTTAACTAAAAAGACGACGTTATCCTTAGAAGGTCCTAGATAATTAACGATAATGTTATGGTTTACCTAGTACGAGGTACTTTGTATATAAGTGTCGTAGACTATTGGGTAATAAAAAGGAAACCGGGTTAGGCCTAGTAAGATCTAAAGTTCCTAATCTAATAGTAAATTAAATTAGTATTCTTAGCCCTAATTAGGTGGGTATAGAAGAGAAGAGAAACCCCTCTTAGTATATCCACCCTAAACGTATTCTCTATAAGTTTAGCCGATATTGAAAAGGCCTTAATACTAAAAATAAAAATAAACCTGAGGACGAAACTCCTTATATATTACTATAAGTTTCTGTATATCTTTGACCGAAATAAGGTTAATTAGTTACCACCACATTAAAATAACATCAACTACGCAATTCCCATCGAGAAAAACTCAACAAGGTAAGATAAGCTAGTTATATGGGGACCCTTATATGGGATGTCTAGGGAGGAGTTAATTGTACTTTAATGGACCTTCACAGAACTACTGGATAAAGGCTTTATTTGTGTTAATAGTTCTCCTATTTTATCACCTATTCTATTTATTTAAAAACCCGGGGGAGGATTAAGGTTTTATGTTAATTACCGGGCTCTGAACACGATTACTAAAAAAAATAGATATCCCTTACCCCTGATCAGCGAAACTCTAAGAGCCCTAGTTAAAGCTAAGTAGCTAACGAAGTTAGACGTTATTGTTGTATTCCATAAGATCAGGGTTAAAGAAGGCGACGAATAAAAGACGGCCTTTAGAATAAGATACGGCCTATACGAATGGATAGTGACTCCTTTTGGCCTAATAGGGGCCCCCGCTACGTTCCAAAGGTACATTAATTATACTTTACGGGACTTCCTGGACGAATTCTATACCACTTATATTAACGACGTTCTAATCTATTTAGATGGCTTACTCGCTGATTATAAGGAGAAAATCAAAAAGGTCTTAAGCCGTCTAGGTGCTACCGGCCTATAAATTAATATCGATAAATGCGATTTTGAGATAAAGAGGGTTAAATACTTAGGGTTCATTATCGATGCAGGGAAGGGTATCCGCATTGACCTAGAGAAAATTAAGGCCATCCAAACATAGGAGGTCCCCCGATTAGTGCAAGGAGTCCATACCTTCGTTGGTTTTGCAAATTACTACCGTTAATTCATACTAGACTTCTCAGGGTTAATACACCCCCTTATAGCTTTAACGAAGAGGGATGTCCTATTTATATAGAGTAATGAGTATATAAAAGCGTTTAATAAGTTGAAGGCCCTCCTGATTAGTGCCCTTGTATTAGTATATTGGGATCCTGATCGAGCTACTATACTAAAAATAAACTTATTAGGTTATATAGTGGGTGGCGCTTTATTATAATACAACGACGAGGGTATTTTACGGCCTATTACGTTCTTTTTACGGAAAAACTTACTAATAGAATATAATTACCTAATACACAACAAGGAACTATTAGTTATAGTCCATTATTTAGAATACTAGGACTCCGAATTAAGGAGTGTAAAGGAGTTTATTATCCTAACCGACCACCTTAACCTTAAGTATTTCATAACTAAGAGGTAATTAAGTAAACATTAAGTTAGATAATCGGAGCTCTTATCCCGTTATAACTTTACAATCCAGTTCTAACCCAGTAAATAAGTGATAGTCCCCGATATACTATTTAGACGAGAACAAGACGTTCTTAACACTTAGTGAAATAATCGATTAGAAGGACGGAGGATATAACTCCTAAAGGGGAAACGGAATATGGTTATGGTGAACCGGGTAACTCTCGAGATGAATCAAATGGATATAACGGAATCCGTGGAAAGCACCACAATAAGCGATATGGATTAGGACGACGATCCTGAGGCTAATCGGTCAGAACCTATCCTGAACCCCTTTAAAGAGGAGCCCCTAAAGTCCACTTAGACTAAAAGACTATAATTAAATAATCGTTATTGGCTAATTAGGATAATTATAAAAAAGGGGAACCATTAATTACCGTTATAATGGAAGTTGCCTATAATGTTATTAGAGTACTTAGTGGACGATGATAGTAGACTCCTTTGGAGGGAGAGGATCTGGGTCCTTTATTATGAACCCTTATGAACCCGGTTAATCTAAGAGTTCTACGACTTAACACTTGGTGGCCATCTTAGTAGAGATGCGTTAAAGGCTTTGATCAGCCGCCGCTTTCACTGGCCAGGCCTGTCGTAGGATGTCCGACGCTTTATGAGGAACTACGACGTTTGTGGACGGGGTAATATATGGTGGGATAAGAAGAGGGGTCTTCTAAAGCCCTTACCCGTCCCTGATCAGGTCTGAACAGAGATATTAGTCGACTTTATTATAGGGCTACCACCAACCCACCGTATAGGAGTAACGAATATTATGGTAGTAATAAACCGACTATTTAAGAATGTGATTTTCGAGCTACTTAAGGATATAACAATGGACGTTATGGCTACGGCGTTAATGCTTAGCCTGATCAGACACCATGGACCCCCGAGAGCTATTATTTTGGATAAAGGTCCCTAATTTACTAGTTGTATATGGAAACGGCTTTATTAACTATTATGGATAAAACGACGTTTATCTACGGCCTTCTACCCGGAGATAAACGGTGCCATAGAACGAGTTAACTAGGTAGTAGAAACCTACCTCTGAGCTTATATTTTATATACTTAAGATAATTAGGACGACCTACTTCTAATAGCAATAATGGTTATTAATAATAGGGTTACCTCGTTAACAGGCCTTAGCCCTTTTTTCACCACCTATGGTTATAATATTGACCTGATTAGAGTAAGGGAGACTCTGTGGACTGAAGGAAAGACCCCCGTAGCTCGGGTAGAGGCCCTAGTTTCGAAGTTGAAGGAGGTCTCCGAATGGGCATAAGCGGCGATGGCCTCCGCCTAAGAGCGATAAGAAGCCTCGGTAAATATACAATATTAGCCTTTTAATTAGTTTTGACTAGGGGATAAGGTCTAGTTGAGGTTTAAGAATGTCCGTTCTAAGAGACCATCTAAGAAGTTGGATTAGATGAATACAAAGTATACTGTGTTGGAAATAGTCGGATCCCATGCCTGCTGGCTTAATACGCTGCTGGGTATTTATAATGTTTTTTATGTATCCCTGATTAGGTATACGGGAATCGACCCACTACTATCATAAGAACGAGACGATGCCTAACCGCCGCCTCTACTAGTAGACGATGAAGAGGAATTCGAAGTCGAAGAGATCTAGGGCGCTAAGAAGATTTGTGGTTCCTAGAAGGTTTTGGTTAAGTGGAAGGGCTACGTAGAGCCTACTTGGGAACTAGTTGAGTTGTTAACGGAGATTGTAGTTTTAGATTATTACGAGGCTAGTTATGGACGAGTCCCTCTGAACGGGGAGGAGGGAGAGGGGGGGTAATTGTGATGGGCTGGGCCCTTTTGGAGGCTTCGCAGCCTCTTAGCTATGGACTCCGCTTACCTAAGCCCGGCTTACCTAAGACGGATTAACCTTAGGCCTGATCAGAGTAAACGGGTCCTGTGGGGCGGAAGACATTTTCTCCTTTTCTTTCTCATCTTGAAGATACTCGTAGTAGTCGCCATAGTTAGTTGCAATATACGTGCTTGGACCGTTACACTTTACACTTACATACAACAACATGGCTATGTAATCAGTCGTTATACCGTATACGAAGCCTACTACGAAGTTTTTTCTAATAAAATACAAAACCATTTCTAAGAGCTATGATATTATCGGAAAGGGTATACAACCCCTAGGCCTAATTATATTTAGTTAATTAATATGTATAATAAGCTACTTCCGTGGGGCTTTGAGATATACATAGGTATTAATGCATACTCTTAATATATTATATGGTTTTACGTAGGGGTTAAAACATACACTATTAGGGTTATACTACTATAATACCTTCACGTTATCTCTAAACAAAAGGTTATACTTTTAAAGATTCGATTAGATCGCAGTGTTAAGACTGTTCTAATAGTTGGAGACCACTACTTCCTCTCATAAGACTATATAAAAAAGAACCCTCAAGTACTAGATTAGGATATTCTTATTGAGTTTCGTAATTATTCGATCTTCGGTAAAAGTATCCATAACATTAAAATTAAAAGCTAGTGGGGGCGACTATGCCAGGGATCATCAGCATAATAGCGTATATGTATTTACCTCCTAATACACAACTTTACAACTTAGTACTAACTACTTAAAAAAGAATACTTTGGTCGCCTATAACAGCTTGGGTTATTTAACCTAAACAGTCTTACTAATAAGGTTATAATACTATATACATTTATACCCTTAATCCGTTAAGACTTTAAGAACTTTGTTGAGGTCTAGAATAATCATCGGATTCGTACATAAAAAAGTAGGCCAAATATTATCCCTAGGTAACCATAATAACTTTACTATAACTTTAATAAGGAGTCTACATAAGATTATGCTTATTTATTTAACTTATTAAAGGTCTAAGTTATACTTAACGTATTAGAATATGATAAAGTAGTCCTTAATGGTTATTTACTATTAGAGACCTATTTATTATATATACAACTACTTAAAGGAGTAAACTCCTTTATAACAGTAACCTATTTTAAAGGGGATTAATACCCCCAGGTTAAGGTGTACAAGTACTTATAGCACTACTTAGATCAGCACCAAAGATCAGGAAATCAACCAGAGATTATACTACTTAGAAAATAGATAAGCGGAGTTAATTGGATTAAGTAAAGATTATAAGATATTGGGATTAATATAGATGAACTCCTATATACTAAGGTAAATAGTCTAAAAGTTAAAGAATAGAGTAGAAGTTTGTATATTACTTCTTAATATTTATATCCTCCTTAATAACTATAAAAATCTCTTCCTTAATTACACTATTATCCTCCTTAATTATAACCTCATCCTTAGTGACCTATGAGTACTTCCACTTATATATAATAGCCTACTTTTTTGTGTACTCTGTTACTTCTTTTACTTTAAGGGTAGGTTTTCGCTTAACCCCTGTTTTTGACCATATAAGTACAGGATTACTATCTTACTCTTATAGGACTTCATTAATAAGTATAATCTTCTTTACTATACGTTACTTTTTTAAAACCTTTAAAACAATCTTAGGTACTTTTATACGTATTAATAACATAAGAGATAGTAGGTATATATCCTTTTTAGGAAGAATTGAGGCTTTATTAAAGAATAAATTAAGGGTATTAGTTTTGTACACAGCGCTTCGATATTCGTGGATATCGGTAGGGTTCTTCGGGTTAATAGGTATAGCTTTCCATTTGTAATCGAAAAAGTATCTTTTTATAGTGAACTTTGATAGTACCGTATACATCATATCCAAGTGTGACGTATACGTTGTTGTTAAGAAAAAGGAGGAGTTTCTAGAGAACTTCTTAGGTAATACTACACATACGTACATAATAATAGGAATACCATTAATATTTATCTCATAATATAAGGTAAACTAAAGATTGATACTAATTGGGATAGTAGGGGAGTTCTTCGTAGGCTTTTTCGTCTATTAAATACTGGTTTCGCGTTGTCGTGAGCTCTCTTAGGCAGCCCGAAGGAAGTTAATAACCGTAAATACGTAAATTAACTCCTCCTTAATTAAGGTAAACAACTTAAAGGGTATAGAGTTGGAGTTATTGTTAGCCGTAAGGTCAATTATAGGTTCATCTAAGACTTTATTAAGGTTAGAAAAATCCTAAGAACAAAATACACAAATTGACTATTTCCGTTCAAACCTAATAGTAAAGTGATTTGTTGTGTAGTTTTTTAGGCAATTATATGCTATCTTAAAATAATGGGATACGAAATCAAAAAGATATAAAAGTAAGGTTCACTTCTGTATAAACTCGTACAGTTTTATACGTTTTCTAACTTTTGTGTACAGGGTTTCACTAAAAAATCGCTATAGTATAATTACATATTGCGTTAAATGCTTAAAAAAAACCCTTTTATACGGTGGTGTAAATGTATTAACGAATTGTGGCTCTTTTAGAGTAATTAACTCCAAAAAAATTGTTTTGGCGGAGTGGCTCCTGCGGACTGCCGTAGTGAGGTTCAAATAAGCTTCGACCGCCCTTACCAGAGTAGGCTCCGTGGATACCTGCTTCCTACCCGATTGCATGGGTGAATCCGTGAAGGTGGTAGCTGGCATGGAGCTCTCCCCCCTTGGGACACGGACTCCCGTCCGATGGGAATGGTCAAGGGCCCTCTTCGGAAAAGGGAAAAGGGGCAAGTCTAGCCTCACTCGCCTATTTAAACTCAGCGGAGAGTTTTTGGCGTCGACATTCCGAAATCCTATGAGCCCAAGGGTCTTATCCGTGGCATGCTATTAAGTGTAGAAAGGGGAAACGGCCAACAATCGCGCCATATGCTTTGAAAGCTTGCCGCTCTTCTGGACCATGCATATTAGACAAATGAAGAGCTATCTTCTTGGCGACGCTGGCTAGCCAGGGATTGTATTATAATAGCCACCTCTAAGTTCGGACTCGCAAGCCTACACCGTAGGCAAGACCTTGGTTGACATGCAGAAACGAAATCTAGCGGTCTACAGCTAATCCTTGAATGTTGGAACCACGCAATAACACCCCCTGCGGCTAGCTCTCATTGGAATTATTCTCGGATATCTTGATCAATCGTCGGCAGAGTTGGCACATACTTCCTGTCCCAGACCCTTTTCTTCGCTTTCGTCTTCGTTTTGGGCGTCTCTCCGCCAGACACGGTCTCTCTAGAGTCACCAGCCGTCTGAGAGGCACCGTTCGTCTGACCCTTTTTCTTTTTCGCCCTCTCCAGTTCGACAAACTCCAAAGCCGAGTCCATCACTTGTTCTTTCCACCAGGTGTCGTCTGCCTGCCACGTATACTGGACAGTCTCGCAGCCAATCGCCAAGAGCTCATTGATCATCTCGCGGATACAGTTGTGCCACCGGATGCCGCCGTTCTTCTCGGGGATGACGTCGTCGCCGTACTCCTTCTCCAGCCGCCTCAAATCAGCCTCGTACTTGTTTCTCATCTGCACCCGCTCCAGGTTCTGACCGCGCTTGTACGACCAGATCTTCAACTCGTTGCTGCAAAGGCCCTGGCTGAGGCCCTGGGTGCTTGCCGGTCTGGCGTCCGTCTGCAGAGCCTCGCGCTCCGTGGCCGCCAAAAATTCATTGAGGGCGACTGCTTGTTCTTTGCAGAGGAAATCCATGCGGACCTCAAAGTCGCAGTCGACAAGGTACCGCCCAACGGTGTACTCGGCCAACCGAACCTTGATTACGTTGACGGAGTCAACGTTATTGCTGCCGATGAGGCTAGACATTGTGCTAGTCGACGCCATAGACTGTAGTTTGTTGATACGAGAGCCTATCGCCAGCTCCCTTGACTTCGTATTGAATGGATGTGGGTTGAGTATAAGTGGTGTGGATGCGAACTCGTCTGAGTAAGATTTGAGCCGAGTTGTGAGCGCTCGATGTTGTTGACATTGAATGGGAGAATGATTGGCAGTGATGCGAACGGAACCGAAAGAAAACATCTCTGGCCATTATATATGATATAAAGAGCTTCCTCCGATGAGTTTGTCGAGAGATCCACGACACCTTGCTGGTCAACCATCGTGACCAACTCTGCTTGCAACTTTAATCCATCCAGGCACCAGCGAAAGCATCAGAAACCAAAGAGGTGCGTCCAAACGACCAAGGAAGGCAAAGGAGGCCATAAAAAGTGAGAGATACCATTCAACTTCTGCCATCCATCATCTCGAGAACCTTTCTCAGCAACACTTCGGCCCATATCCGATAGCCTTTCTCATTCAGATGAACATGATCCACCAAACACTCATCCAGGTCGACTTCTGGCGGAGAAAGAAACTCGACCTGGAGAGACCTATCCTCTAGTTCTCGTGCGATGCTGCGATAAGCTTCGTTGGCCCTCGCTACGAGGTCGTCGTTCACGTCTCTCCTCCTGAACAGGCCAACCAGGAGGACCCGCCCGCCAGCTTCTAACAAGGCTTCGATGATGAGCCTCAGCAGCCCCAAGTCCGCATCTCTCATGCCCCGCTTTGGGCGCAAACTTTTCGTGCCGACGTGCAGGACCCATAGCTTCACTGGGCGTTGTCGAAGGGTATCGAGTAGACTGTCCAGCGGCCTTGAGGGGTCCGACGAGCCGACGAGACGGTAGATGACGTTTTCAAATTTGTCTCCACCAACGCCGGCGTTAAAAACACCGTGTAACCTGCGCATGGTCGGCGAAAGGGGTTGGACGTCAGGATCGGCGATGGTGTCATCGCTGACCATGGTTTGCGAAGGCCATTGCTGGAAACTTGGCGAAAAGCCGGTGGTGATCATGCGTTCGAGCATAGAATCCCCTAAGAGAACGATGGACGGCTCGTCAGGGTGGCCCCGCAACTCCGGCAGGTGCCTATCTCGGGAGGTCTCATGGGACCGTTGTTTGAATTTGGCATGTTGTGCTAGGGTGTGCAACGTGGGCATTTGTGTATTCCAGTGACGTCTGTGATGTGATGGAGAAATAACGGTTAATAAACGTAAGCGATATTTGCGTCGCACGGCGGCCAAAAACGACGGCGGCCGCATGATATTTGAGTACGATGCTTGTTGAGGCCGATCTTTGTCGCAAGGTCTAGCTGACTGGCCGAGAAGGCTGTACTCGGCGACACCAAGACCGGCTCACCGCCCCCGTTGACTCACCCGGCAACTGGCCAAGTCCGGCGTCAGCATACAAGCGGGCCGCGCCCTGGAAGTCTCTTCGCTATGCGCACAACTCTCGTAACCCTCATGAAGAAGGCTCTCTCTGACGCCAGTTGCTCGACGCGAAAGACCTGGAGGGTTGGCCGGTCGCGGCCGTGCTGCTGCCGAGCCTCTCTTTCCAAGGGGTGCGCCAAGAAGAATCGTCGGGCCTTTCCCGACTCTCTCTCGACGAGCCATCGTCGCGAGCAGGGCTTCCACTCCGGGATGTGTGTTTCCTCGCCGAATTATCATCCTCCCTTGTCGGTCCCGGTCGAGCTCGCATCTTTTCCGGGATGGGCCTGGCGAATTCGGCGTGCAGTGTTTCCCCGTCCCATTTCATCCCGTTGACTGCCTGGATAGCTGAAGTTGCTTCTTCGACCGTCTCGAAGTCAATGAAGCAGTAGTTATGGTTACCGGGGAGAGCTCTCTTCGACTCGTGGGCTGTGATATGTTTGCCGACAGCTACTCTGTTCATGGGCATCATGTCAGCGCGATCGAAAGGCAACAAGACGGGAGGGACATACGGATTGAAGCCAGTGAAGATCTCCCGAATCTCTTCGTAGTTATGTCGTTGGTCAATCATTCTTCCCAGCCCGCCGAGCCAAACCCGTTTACCCTTCCCGTTGGTATAGGACCGATCGAAGTGGTCAATCTCTGCGTAAGGGGAATCCTCCGTGCCCCGTTTGTCGTCGCCCCCAACAGCACCCCTCTGACCCGTCCAGTTGCCCCATCTGTTGAACGTAGGTTCATTGTCGCTCTTCCAGCGGCTCTGCCGCTGCTGCTTCTTGGGTTCGCACGGCCCGACCTTGACCGGCCTGCCGCGGATGCGGGTGTTGAGCGAGGAGAGGGCTCGGTCGGCGTCGGCGCGTTCGACGAAGTCGACGAAGCAGTAGCCCGGATTCCTGGCGTTGACCGGGTCGACGGAGATGTGTATTTTTTCGTAGTTCGGAAAGCCGTTCTCTTTAAGCATCTCCTCGATCTCTATCGGCGGGACGATGTAGAGGAGGTTGCCTAGGTAGATCCGGCGGCCCTCGAGCAGGGCGGCGGGCTGTTGGGGAGGCTGGGAGGAGCCCATGATGACGACTCGAGCCCAATTGAAGAAGAAACTAAGTGTAAGGAGAGCGAAAACCGAGAGTTGCGTGGATAACGCTGGTTCTACTGCACGTCGACGAGAGAACTGGAGCTCAGAGTCGAAGCTGGTCCCTGAAGATCAGAGCAGTGCGGGGGTTTGGTCGTGCGATGGCGGGGTAAGACCCCTATGCCCCACACATCTTTCAGGGCTCGTTTTGGAGGACTAGACACTAAACGGTTTGCCTAGCCCAATGATTGCACGAGTATGCGTCCGAGTTGCGGTTCGGCCTAGGAACAACTTATCCTAGCTGTAAACTTGAGCTCTCCTAGCCTATCTGATATGTCTCGAAGAGCGAGTCGTAGGCTACCATTCCCACATATTCTTCATCGACTTTTGGCAAGTTCGAGAGACGGCTTGGGTTGTGATGCCTGAAGAGTCTGTCTTCTACCAAAAGAACACATAATATCATACACTGCTGGTGGCTTGCCTTCGTCAAATATCAATCTATTGAGTCTAGAAATCAGTCATTCATTGAAAATAATTGCAAACCCCACACTAGAGATTTCAACGATTCCATGCTCATCAACATCGAACCCCCCCCACCCGTCGTGAACCCGACCCGTTCGCCTCATGGACTCATGGACATATCGTGACTTCATAACCCGTGAGGCAAATCCTCACATAATGAAAACGGGCTGTCTGTTGCCAATCAACTCGCTCTGGGGCACCTGCTTGTCCCTTTTGTCAAAGTCGTGCAGTGTCAGCCAGCAAATCATTCGGAACACAAGTGTATACCAGATCGCAACACGTTGGAACCCTATATGTTGATCCTCCTCCTCGTCTGCTGTTTCTTCGGGTTCGTCCGGCCACGTCCCCCTGTTAGAGAGGCCGACAGGCGGGGCAAGCGCGATCGTCCTCTGCAACTGTAGCTTCTTCGGCTGGTATTCCGGAAGGTCCGGAACACGAAGTTGCGGAGACGGCGGGGGAGGCGCGTCTGCGTTCTGGGAATGGCCATTTCCTAGCCGGCTGTCCCGGCGGTTGCTCTTCATATCTTTGTGGATGGCCCGAGAAACCTGCTCCTGGTCTTGTGTGGCCTGGGATACCTCGTCTTGCCGCTTGCTTGAGTTTGCGTCAATGGGTGTGACACGCCAGCGGATTTCTTTGAAGTACGTCTGCATGAACCGCTTTTCTCTCATTTCTAGAGGTATTCTCTGTAGGTCGTCGAAAGAGATGCGAGCACTGTCTTTGCTATCTTCTGGCCCCTCGTTGTTGATGGCCCCCAAAACCTCTTGCAGATGACGGCGGAGCACGTCCAGCACGACGTTCTGGTCCCTGGATGTAAGGATATCGTCCGTCCAATCGATCGCTTCGTGTAACTTATTTAACCGGCTGTAAGTGAGATCAGACGTCTCGAGATCCTTGTGCACCTCGTGAGCTTTGTTCACAAGTATGTTGATCTCCTTGATTTCAGACTCGATCTCGGCCTTGACGTCGGGCTCGGTCTTATCGTTCTCTGCCATCTGTTTGGCCACATCCTCGATGTGTTTGAAATCATCCACGATTTGTTCGCTGAAGGCGCCAAGAAGCCGTATGAGGGACAGCGACTCTCTGTCCCAGGAGAAGATGGTTGGATTCGGTAAGAACCTGAAACATCTGTTCTTGATATGTATGGTTCTCCCAATCATCCCAATAATTTCAAAAGTCACTGGAAGTTATGTCAGTTGTTGACAGAGATGTCTAGTTATAGCATACCACATACCTGGGAAAAGATGTCGATGCTTCTTCCTCTCCTTGTAGTAAAGAGTAGTTTTGACGTTGCATCCGATGTGGGTGAGCGTATCCGCGATTTCGTCCTCGCTTCCCATTTGCAAGATCTCGACCTTCAGGCTTCCGCCAGAAGAAGTCATGAGCGGGTTCTGCCACTCCACGTCCTCGGCTGGCTTTGTTTTCCGACGGAACACCGTTGGCACCCTTCCGAAGCAAAGCTCTTTCACCTCAGACGCCGGGATCACGCGCCTCGCTCCAAATACAGTTTGGCCGGTCTTCTCAAAGACAAAGACAACACCAAAGTCAGCGATGCGCGAACCTGTCAGGCTGTAGCCGTTGCCCTCGGCGCGGTACTTGTTATCGTCTCGGTCAAAACCCTTCCAATATATACCTAGAACAGAAGCGAGTTCGACGAGATGTGAGATGGTGGTAGTCGCGTATGGCTTCTTGATAGCCGGATTAGTGTCGAAACTCCTCGGAGTGGCCTGGATTTTGACCGTGAGGGTCGGATCCGGAGGATTATTTCCTGGAATTAGGTAGCTCGTGTCCTGCTTGCGCATCTCTTCCTCCCAGGCCTTTGAGTCCTTTTCCATCCTTTCGATGGAGAACAGCAACCAGACCCAAGTCGCAAGCTCGTTGTTGACCGTGTGAACGGGCTCCTTTTTCCCGTCCTTCGGAGATAGCTCGTTGTAATCCACGCGAGTCTTCTCGCAACTCTCCGGGGTGCCCTCTGCGTGCCACGCCTCGCCGGGGCCTGGGTTTTTCTTATTCCCTGGAGGAGCCAGGTATATAATGGGTGCTTCGAAGATGACCTCGAGGCGCAGTTGAGACCACTTGAGCCTCCTCTCCGTGTTTTTGGACCATTCCCCCATTACTCTTTCGTCGCAATTCGGAAGACCCCGTGCAGAGGCGAACATGGCCTGGGCGAATTGCAGTGTTGCTGCCAAAAGAGCCACGATAGAGATAGCAAGGGCCGCGGCGGCTACTTTGAGCTCGTTGACGTCGTCGTCGCCGCCATTGCCGCCGCCAGTGTTGTTGCTCGCCATGTCGAATTGCGATTTAGAATCGTCCTAGAGGTATTGAAACAAAGTTGACGAATGCAGCATGTGACGAGAGGACGAGGGTAAGAAGGAAGACGAAGAGAACGGAGCAAATAGCCAGGGGAGAGGGTCGACGAAGACAGATGCCGCCTGGCCCCCGGGCGCAGCAAATCGCAGCGTTTGTTGGCACGAGATCAAGCTCCGGGTGCCCGCGGTAGTCGGCGCCGTAAAGTGGACCCCTTTTCGGAACTAGCGCCGTTCCTAAGTCTCGGAATTGCCGACCGTTTCGAGGTTCTGACGGGCGAAGAACATAGACAGAGAGCGGCGATGAAAGTGGAAAAATTTCAGGTGCGGGGAGAGGGGTCTCTAGGGGTCTCTCGTTGCCCGTCCGATGCGGCGCGGCTCTAGATAGTTATTGTAGCATTTAACTGCTGTTCCCCCGGCCCGCACCACCCAAAAGGGGATTTTGCGGCTGCACGCCGAACCGTCGCTAATGCACCACCCCCTGGAGATGCGCGTCTTGAGGGCCTCAGTCAGCCCATGGCGCAGCGAAACAAGAATCGCTGCGGTCCCCAGCCAGCTCGCAGCCTGCTTCAGCGCCGGGCTCTGCCATTGGTCGTCTGATTTGAACGCCAATGCTTGTGTAACCAATAATTGCTGTACTTGCAGCCCGTGGCGTCATGGTGTCTTACTTGGTGGGCGACACGAAGAAAGCCCGACCTCAGCAGTTACGCGTGCTCAAATCAGGCTGGCAGAGCCTCAACGCCCAGCTCTTTGTTGTCTTGGACGCGTCGCGGTTTGCGCAGCATTAAGGTGGCTGAGGAGAGAGGGCCATGTAACAACCAATCTGTTGAAGCGGTGTGTGTTGGTGTACACCGAGACCTGAGTTCTTGGCCAACTGAACCAATTGGACATGGCATTCTGGTAGGCAGTTGTTCTTTATCCGCCCTGCCTGTTCGGTGTGCATCAGTTGACCAAGTACCCAGATGGGACTTCAAAGAAACCTCCTACTCTCCATCTATCTATCATTGCATCCCATCAGTTGCAGATGAACTGCCGTACGTAGCATACTAGGGAGTAGCCAATCAGACGCTCATGGTATAAATTACAAAGCCGGCAAGCCAATTGGCTTGCCGGCAAAAAAACGAGCCTGGCTTATTTTGACACCTTGCACTAGTTGCAGCTGGTTCATTCGCAACTAAGTGATCCAATGGAAGGATAGTCGCTTAGTGCTGCTAGTTGCTGTTTCAACCCCAAACACAATGCTGAGGCATTCACTCCGGAACCGCCTTTTTCTTTTCAATCTTCATTGGAAAACAAAAGCATGTAGACACATGAAAATTACATTTGACATTGAAAACATCGAAATATGATGGTCTCAAGTTGATTGTTTCAAAGACAGACTCAAGGTTTAACCTTGGACAGTAGTTCGTCCGATCGCCATTGAGCTCCAGAGTCTGTGCGCATGAATTATATGGCTGGGGCATTCCTGAATATTACTCCGAATTGATTTTTACCTTACTAGGTTGATCTCGTCAAGGTCGGGCATCTGCCGAAATCCTCACATCGTTACCAATTGGCAAGTTCATGTTTTCTTGTGCTCAGGTATCATTGTATTATGCTAAAGAAATTGCGCTTCATTGCTTCAAAATACCAGTCTGACTGGAATGCCTAGAAGCATTCTCCACGTCGTCGGGAAGATTCTGGTAACGTCCGTTATTGCGGTCCCCGTCCTGCCTGAACTCCGAAACAATCACCTCCTTCGTCTGCATGATTCCCTCCATGGGACCCATCTTGCGCCTGCTGCTCATGGCGTACGACTCATCGCCCCCCGCCCGAACCGTGGACCGGTGGACCGTCGATGCGTGGGTTCCTCCCGCGTAGTAGTGAAGCCCAGATGTCCCGTGCGACTTGCCCGACGACTTTGCCTGCCTCTTCTTGTTCCACATGCCGTAGATCGTCGGCGCGTTGACGACAATCGCGGCTGTCAGCAACTCGGTGCTGGCCCATGTCGTGCGGTTGACTTGGCTGCTCTTGTTGAGGACGTTAATCGGCAGACGAATGATCGTGACAGCGATAATAAAGATTCCAAGCGTAAACAGGGCGTAAAGCTGAATTTTTCGCTGCCACGGCGTCTTGAGCGAAACGACCAGCGGGATCGGGAGCACGAGAAGCATGAAGTCGGTGACAATGTTGAGGACGCCGACAACGATGAGCTGGAGCTGAGCTTGCGAGCACGAACCTGCAAGGGTAAAGAGTCAGCCACAATTGCCTTCTTAGGATGTCCCAGAAACGACGAGTCACGTACCAGGGTCAGGAACGACCTGCCAGTAGAGGTGGAAGGGATTGCATTCGCTAAAGGTCGTCACCTGGCAGGCGACGTAGGTGCCGAAGAAGATGATGCAGAACGACCAGATGGTGATCTTTTCGTATTTCAAGTTGAGAATTAGACGGCGGTAGACGTCAAGCAGCACGAGCTTCTGCAACCAGAGACTTGGAGACTGTCAGCCCGATTCATCACAACTCTAAAAACCTTCCTGACTCGACGGCGTGCGGGAGAGGGCAACGAAGCGAGCACCCAAATCCGGGGTGTTGCACTGCAAGGGGACACAAATGGGATAACTGACTAAGAGTTGTAAAAGACCCGGGTCGCAATAGACAGTTTGCTGCCGATCTCCCGCCTGTGAATCTCCTCGTCCGTAAACGTGTGAGTTTGTCGAAGTGCGGGAGGCACGTTGTTCGTCCCCCAGGTCAACACCACATGGATGAGACCAAGTCGTGTGAGCGCGCAGACGCACGCCGCGATAGTGAGATAGTCGCCCAGGTTGTACTCATGTCTCGCTATCTTCCTCCAGACCAGCCTGGCCCCCATGATGGCGAGGGCCAGGCAGCTGAAGAGCCAGTGGAGGAGAAGCGTCGGATCATCCATGGTCGGCAAGAGTCCGAGGCACTCGCGCAGCGGCGGCGTGGGACGAGAAAAGAGAGAAAGGGAGAGACGGCGAAAAGAGGATCCCTCGAAGTCGGTGCAGACGGGGCAGTTCATGAACCATTATTATCTCTTGGGCTGCAGGCACTAAGGGGAATAAGGGGGGCCTGCTCAGCCCAACCGTACGTCTCCCCATCCCAGCGTGCTCCGAGAGGGCATCATACCATTCCGAGCAACTCTTGCGGGCGTGACCAGCTTCCAGGCCTTGCGAGCGCCGGGCCAGATGGCCCAGATGACAGGATCAGGGCTTGAGACCTCCGGTTTTTTTCACCCCCAACTTTCCCTGCTGCTTCGGATGCACGTCGGCTCTGGACTTCCCCATAGATGTGATTGCGATCCACCGTGGAGCCCCCCCCCAACAGCAAGTCCTCAGTCTTCTAGAAGTCGGGGGTGCGTGTGGCGGCCCTTTTTTTCGTCGTGATTTCGGAACACCAGCGTTACACGCGGTATCTGGGCCGTAACGTCGCTTGCAAAGCGACCCTGGAAGGATTTAAGCATCCATTTGGTGCCGAGGGGGATGTGGAGCGAAATGCTTGACTTTCAGGTTTTCAACATCCGGCACGAGACCAAGAGTTGGCAGTCGTCGCCTAGATCTCAGCCAGACAGCGAGATGGGGCGTATCACTTTTCTTTTTTTTTTTCTGCCGACCAATTTGACGCAACTGCCAGCATCGATTTCCTGCGGCGCAGCGTGCGTGTGCCGTGCAGGGATGTCATCGGAGCAAAGACCAAAGGTCCCCCTGGGGCAGAGACGGGGATGGTTGACCGTTGATCTTGGCACTAGCAACACTAGTGAGATACAGCCACTGCCTGGCTTGATGCAAGATGCTCTGTCTGGCTCGCAGCGCGCAGGACCCAGCAGGCCCAAGGTTGAAGGAGGAAAGGGAATAAGATCATCGCAATCACTGCTTTGCCCCGCCAGTTGATCGTCGACTTCCCCCGCTGGAATGTCTTACTTCTCATATTTCTTTTTTCCCGGTACGCACTTTGACACATCTTAGCCCCCAACAGCCCCTAAGTGCGAGCATTCTCTCTTGAGTCTTGACTCTGGCGATGCCAGAAATGCCTCCAGGCTCCAGGCAACGTTTGCCCTTTTCTCCTCTTACGTACGGAGATTAGTGGTCGGACTTCATCCGCATACGACCCTCCAGCGAAAGGTTAATACCCACGCCGTTCATCCGATGCTACGCTTGCTCCAGTATATATGTGAGACCATCGGCCGTGTTGTCGCCCCGGTCCCTGTTCGGGGGCACTGACTCGCGCGCGACAACACCACTTTAATATGGACAGGCCAACTTTCTCTCGTGGATGGAAATTAGGCAGTGCCGTGTAACCTCACCTACCTTCCCCCCCCCCCGATATCCGCCGCATTCCAGGAATGCGGTGAGAGGGCCAGCAGGGCCAGGACACGATCGGGATGTGGCCGGCCGTGTGGCGTCCTCGGTTCACTGCCGCCTTCCAGCTCACAGACCGAAGAGCGGGTAGACGCCGCTCCGCTCACCGACAAGGCATGCCTCGGCGTCGTATTGCCTCATTCCCTCGGCTGCTCCATCAGCCCTATCATTAAGATCACTCGAGGATGGAGACCCCTTATGCCAGCCCAGACTAGCGGAGCTCGCGGCTAGCTGATTTTCGCTCAATTAAAAAGAATGAATTGCCACCCTCCTGCCGCGTGGGCGGAAAGTCTGTTGATCCCCTGCCCAACCACTGTCGCTCCTTTTTCACACACTCGTTTTCCGTCGGTTCGGTTTCCCTGCGTCCCTTTCGCACCCCCCCCCCCCCCCCAAAGGACCTCCTGTCAATTTGCTAGCTTAGTCCTTTCCTTGTTGTCTCAATCCGCGACGCAGAACACACCATGCAGTTCTTCAAGCTAGCCGCTGTGGCCGCCGCTCTGCTGGGCCAGTCCTCCGCGTTCCCCCAACCGGACCGGGACAACTGCCCCGACTCGGAGGTCCCTTACATTCGTTCATACTTTTACGTCGGAGGCGGCTACGTCGACGATGGCGCCGGCGGTCACATCTTCCGTGACCAGATGTACGTTGAGAAGCTGCTCCCGACCTACGGGGTCACCCAGGAGACGCCGATCGTCCTGATACATGGACAGGCCCAGACGGGAAGCGTAAGTGTTTCTGCAGATCTCCAAGGGCCCTTCCACACGAAAAGGTCGCAATATTGATGGACAAACCTTGCTGACTCTATTCCCGAAAAAGAACTTCCTCAACAAGCCCGATGGCGGCCGCGGCTGGGCTTCTCACTTTGTGGAGCAGGGCTTCGAGGTCTACATCGTCGATCAGACCCTGCGAGGCCGCTCGGCATGGATGCCCGGCTACGGCGCTGAGAAGCCCTCGACGTACTCGGCCGAGATCATCCAGCAGCGCTTCACCGCCGTGCAGAACTACAACCTCTGGCCCCAGGCCGTCAACCACACCCAGTGGCCCGGCACCGGCGTCATGGGCGACCCTGTCTTCGACGCCTTCTACAGCTCCAACGTCGAGTTCGTCAACAACGCCACCTACCAGCAGAAGACGGCCCAGGACGCCGGCGCCGCGCTCCTCGACAAGATCGGCCGCCCCGCTGTCGTCCTCGGCCACAGCCAGGGCGGCCTCATGCCCATCGTCATCGCCGACGCCCGCCCCGAGCTGACCAAGGCCCTCATCCTGCTCGAGCCCACGGGCCCGCCCTTCAGGGAGGCCGTCTTCAGCACAAAGGCCTCGCGCGCCTGGGGCCTGACCGACATTCCCATCACCTACTCCCCCGCCGTCGCCGACCCGGCCGCCGACCTCGTGCAGCAGACCTTCGCCGCCAAGAGCGAGAACCATGTCGAGTGCGTGCTGCAGGCCGAGGACCCGGCCCCGCGCCAGCTCGTCAACCTCGCCGGCAAGCCCATCCTGTTGGTCACTGCCGAGGCGTCCTACCACATGCCCTACGACCACTGCACCGTCGAGTTCCTGCAGCAGGCCGGCTGCAGCAAGACCGAGCACCTCCAGCTCGGCGAGGCCGGCTTCCACGGCAACGGCCACATGTTCTTCATGGAGAAGAACAGCTACGAGATCCAGAAGGTCCTGCGCAACTGGATCCTGCAGCTGTAGAGGAGGTCATAGCGGTGTGGGGGCGAGCTGCGTGCCCACGTGTGCCAATATTGTGCTTAGCGGATACCCATAGATGATGAATATTATAATCTGGTAATGATGTGCGCTTCGCATCCTCATCCAGTCCCCCAAGTCCTAAAGCAGAGATGATGATACATATTCTCCGAGAGCGGCCTCTCTTTATCGTGAGTTGCATGACGTAGAGGCGCGATCTTGATCTATGCTATCGTCGCCCCCGATGCTGCTCCGGTTCGATGGCGCAAATCGCGATATCCACCTGGCGGCCTCGTGGCCATTATATCAACTGCTGTTCGCCGTCCCCACGCACCCTTGGAAATTTCTTGCAGATCCGGTGACTCACGGGAGGTTGGCTGAGGGTCGTAGACTGCCCTTGTTCGCTGGATCTACAGTTACGCAACCCATCAAATATTGCCAAGACTTCCAACCGTCGCGTCCCATGTGACACGTCCGTGTGGTGTCGAATCGCTCCGCGTGCGTCGGAGTTCGGTCGCAAGGGTCATCGGCCGATGTCCGACTACACCCGCCTGTTGTGGCGGCTGGGCGGAAACGTCGCCGCCCTGGTCAGGTCCAAAACTTTACCCAAATCTACAAAGGTTATGGTCGACTAGCCATGTCGCTTGCCGACCGCCCATTGGTTGCGACGTGTAAGCGAAGCGAACAACTGACCGAGTGTTCACCTTGAAACCGTTTGCCACGGCTGATGTTCAACTAAAGAGTAGCAGACAAGCCTAGGAGCCAGACGCATTTTGCTCAACAATGCCAGAAAAATGCAATGCATTGGGAAGTGAGCCGTTGGGCCCTCCTAGTTCGAGGTTTATTTTGGTTCAGTGATGATCATATCTTCCTGCTCAAACAACTTCGCACTATCGAGACTCAAGTAAATCGGTAGCATGTGAGCATTTCAACTCAATAGACCCACGGTAGGTGGACATCAGCACCTTCATGATCTTCGCAGTGGATATTGGGGGCGGCAATGGCATTGTCTTGCGTCACACAGATTCGTCATGTCGGAGCTGCAGGTCGGCTTTCCGATGAGGTGAGGTAAGTTTTGAGCGAACGAGAAAACTCGAAGTGCTTTGAGGGGCTTTATAGTTTCAAAAGAAGCAAGGAATATAATCTGTTCTCCCTGGAGTCCGTGGCATCAATAGCTTCCATCGTGCCTTGCTAAGCAAAGAGGGTTGTCCTTAGCCGACGATACGAGGACACCGGCCTCTAAGTTGACCAGGATGCTGAGAAGCACCTTTTCGACGGGGTGTTGACATGTCGCTTCAACTTCAACATATAAACCAGCCTTATCACCAGCCTCGAAACGCTCCTTGCTGTCCCAGCCTCTCGCGATCAGGGACCAGCAGGAGAAAAGGGCGCGCACCGTAGTTTTGCGTCCATCGACCTGGCGGACAACAATCTGACACACGAGAGCTTCTGGGACAAAACAACCGGAATCGCGCTGGAGAAGCGAATTTTATCCAGAGAAGCTCTGCTGGATCATCGCTGTTGCTTTCGGGGTCTTTTTCGCGCCTCTTTTCTGCCATCCCTTTCTCCTATTAAAATCCCTTTTTGTACTCATGGCCACATTCCCTTTCACACACAAACATTTTTGCTTTGCTTTCGGGAGTATCGTGTAACAAAATAGCATTTGTAATACGTGTACGAGCAACTTTCTTACAGAAGGACGTGCAGCAGCACCGCGTCTAGGAGGATAGTATAACATCAGGACGAGGTACTGCTTGGTTATAATTGGCTTAAAAGCAAATCAATAACCATAAACAAATCATTGGACAGAATTTAGCAGATACATGAAACGAGATATATGCACTGTTGAGCCCGGCCTCCTGTATGGAAACAAGTAAAGAGCTGTCTAGGAAATAAGCGACACACATGCAAATATGGTCCCTGTAGGGAACTCAATTCTTGAAAACGTCTTCAACAAGATACCAGCTTCTTCACCCATAGATTCGATTGTCAATTGCATATGAATGGTTGCTTGGTCGGCAACACAAGTGGTATCTCTGCCTTATTCTCATCAAATCGATCAGTTGACTCAAATCTAACCAAGTTGGAGATACAAGAGGGCTGGAAGTAAGCCTAGAATCACTTTCTGTAGGATGTGTTTCTCAGACATTTCATTTGAATTTATAGCAATCAAATCACATTATATGGTATCATGATAGTTAGAACCAACTTGCGTTGAGACACAACGCAGAAGCAACATCATAAAGAGCGCTTGCTGAGATGAGAAAAGAATATTTCAACCACAGTTTCAAACCCCAGAAAGAATGCGCCGCTCAGGCCAGCTCCGCCTCAATGATACTTTCACCCGTATCCAGTCCCTTCCAGACTTTGACGACTTTCAGGCCCGCGCTCTCGACCAGCTCGCGCCACTGAGTCTCGGTCCTCTCCTGGGCCGCGAGCCCGGACATCATGAGTATGTCCAAGCAAGTCACCCTCGCCAAAGCGCCGCGGTCGTCAATCATGTTCTCGTGGATCAGCATCTTCGAGTACCCCTTCTCCATCGCCCCAGCAACAATCCGCATGATCTCCGCGGCCTTGACGTCGGGCCAGTCATGCAACACACCATGCAAAAAGTACGCCCTCGCCCCCTTCACCGGCTGTGGCGTGAAGAAGTCGTACGGCTGCGTGGTGAACGCCGGGTCTGGGTCCACACCCTTCAGAATATCAGGCAGGTCCTGCAGGACCAGCGCGTCCGCCGGCGTCTCCGGGTGTAGGGCATGGAACTTCTTCAGGTCGTGGCCCTTGCCGCCACCGACGTCGACGACGAGCGCGCGGCCGGGGCGCGCGCCCCGCACGAGCTCGGCCGTCGGGTACACCTCGACCCACGGCGAGAGGTTGCCGCGCGAGTTGCCCTCCATGGCTTCGTTGAAGTCGGCCGTCAGCAGTGGGTTCGTGGCGACGTACTTGAAGAAGGCGGAGTCGGCGCCGCGCCAGTACTGGAAGTTGCAGTTGGCGTCGTCCGTCGGGTTCTTGAAGCCCGTCTCCTTGAGGTAGTACGGCAGCGAGCGCAGCAGCGGGTTCACGAGCTCGCCGTAGAAGCCGCCGTACCACGCCTGCAGCGGCTTGTCCTCGCCGACGGCCTTGGCCCAGGGCGTGCGGGCGTAGGTGTCGAGGTCCGTCTCGATGACGAGGTTCTGGCCTGCGATGTACCTCATCATGCGTTCTGGAACATCGTCAATATCACTCTTCCAGTGTTAAGAAGGTGGGTCTGGGGAGACGAACTGATGAGGAGCTCATCGGCGCCCGTGAGCTTGGCGAGCTCGGTGCTGGTGATGGGCTCGCCGCCCGCCTCGGCCCATTTCTTGAAAATGCCGGCGTCGATGAGCGTCTTGATCGCGGCGTTGCCTACTGACTTGACAAGGATGTGGTCCCAGACGATGTCCCAGGGCGACTGAAACTGTCGCAGGGCGGCGGACAAAGCATCTCTAATGCGGATGCGCTCGACCTTGTCCGTGAAGGCTTCGGCGTCGAGGGCCTGGAGGTTGGCCAGGATTGTGTCTGCGGCAGCGGCCATGGTTGCTTGTCAGAATGGAGAAGCAGAATGAACAGAATGAATTGCAAGAGAAGAGTCAAACGTACAGGACCGCTTCAAGTTGGCTGAAAGAAGCCCCTTAAGAACCACCGCCAGCGAGATGTTTGCTACGGTTCAACGGTTTCGCGAGAGGATCACCGACCTTGCACCAACCTACATAAAAATGCAAGTTGTTGGAATAGTTGTCACGTCCCCCCCATCTTGTCGGCCCATGAGAGCTGCGGAAGAAGGCTTAATTTAACAGCGTGGGTCATGTTTGCTGGACTCGAGCAATCGGAGTTGCGCGGGAGGCGCAAACAAAAACGAGGGTCCTTGCCGGATCCATGTCCCCAGTTCCACGGTTGGTTTTGGTCCTGCCGGTTCCGGTAGTCGCGATTGTTTGCCATGTTGACCGCCGTGTGATGAGGCATGGGCATCGTGCAAGGGTTCGCGCGGAAGGTGATCCGGCTCCCCGAGGTTGACGGTATCTCAGCCAATTGAAGGTATCGTAAGTGGGTGCGCGCCACTATTTGCGTAGATGTCATCGCAATAAAGCTGGAACCTCAGTGAGAAGAAACAAGGAGTGAAGTCAAGGGTTGATGCGTTTTTTGGTGTTCTCACCTCCATTGGGTAGGATGCATGCCACGTGCAGGTCACCGGGGTCATGTGTCTTTTGCTCGGCTGATCTCTTGAACCGTCCGCAACGATCCCACTTCTGACGATGACCGCCATCGTTACACCAAAGCACAACGTCAAAAAGTCAAACCCAATGACAGGTAAGTAACGGTCGCACATAACCCCAAGGCACGGCCCGGTCCGCGCTCGGCCCCAGACTAATTTTGCCAACCCTGCTGACAGGCAACTACGCGGAGGGCATATGCAAAGCTCATTGCGATGACCTTTGCAACGCGGGTGGACGTAATTGGTCTGCGGGACTCAGATCATTATACCGGGTTGAAATACTGTCTCCAGTTAGCTTGACTGTCTTTAACACTCATAGCCTAGCTACTCAATTATTACGATAGCCTACCTTGTCCTTTTCAGTTCTTGTCTGTATCCATGGATAACAGCTGTGAACATAGTAACACTTCATATAGTATGTAGTCTTCAACTATAACCCTGTCGCGCTAAGCTATATAGCTCATGCCTGTGTCCCCTGACTCTTGTTCCCAACTGCCTTGATTATGGATGTGGAAGGGAGTTTCTTCATTCACCCTCTCAACCCTCCCCAAACAATGGAAACCTAACCACTCCTTTTGACTAGGTTGTTAAGTCCATCTCAATTTTTTTTTATTTGTTTTTAACCTGGCTCAGTGTGGCCCGAATGCCACTTCGTGTTTGACTCAGCGGAGTCAATGTGGGAAGGCCTAGCCCAACCGAGTAGCACGAAGTTAAGAATTAGGTGTTTATGAACGTAAAATTCTCAGTCATGCAAACTTCTACAAGTGTCGTTAGAACATGCGCAGACAGTTAGTTGGTCTATCTTCAAGTCCCGTGGAGTCTAGACGGTCTAGCTTCTTGGCAAGCGATTCTCCTCCACTAGTTTGACCATTTCTAGCGAAAACACACCCAGAGAGCACATCAAACTGAAAGCAGGAAGCCTAAGAGGTTCTTGATTTGTTGCAAAAATCTCATCTCAGGCTCGACTTCCTATAGAACGGATCAGGTATTCTTTTGCAACAGAGCCTCCAAGTGCGGCTGTGGCGGCTTTGGCTACCTTGGTGGCTTAGGTATTCATGTATGATGCAGAGCGGTGGTCTCTGCGCCCATCGTGGTGAGTCACTGAAGAGATCAGCAACATCCCCCGTGATGACCACGCACGGAAACGAAGAATAGTACCTAGTAGCATGCTTCACCTTGGATACCAACGATGACTGATGAAAAAGATGGTGAGAAAATAAAAACACCAGTCGCCTCGTGTTGTCTCGCCAAACCTGAAAATTATCGTGAAATGCCCAGCTGCAGGGGCAGAAAAATTTCAGTGATGCACTAACTCCTTTTCCAGGGATGTTCAGGGAAGGTGGCATTGACCGAAAGCCCTGCATTTTCTGTCGCCGCGGGTGCCTCATTGGCCAAAACACTGAGAAGTCCCAGCTGGCGAGGGGCCATTGGCCGCGGCTCACGGGGGATGGCGGCGAGTTCCGATGGCTCTGTAAGGCGTCGTGCTGGGCAACCGCGGGCGACAGCCACTGTGAGATGACGGGCATGCGGGGCGCAGCGCACTGGTGCAGCGCGGTCCTTGTGAGGTGGGGCGCTGTAGCGGTTCGTTTCGGTGCCATCGCGGGGCTCGCCTGGTGCAGCGCGCAAAATTTCTACCGCCTGCCCAATGCCCGGGACTCGGGTGACAGTGGGAAAAGGTACCTGACGGGATGTATCATGGCGGGGTGGAGGGGTCGGTCAGTGACTCGGTGCGGCGGTGCATTATTTTTTTTTCTGCCTGCGGTGGGTGTGAATAGCGGCACCTTCTCGAAGCGGCCCCTTCCCATTTCCCCCTCCCCTCCCCGTACTTAAGTTTCTTTCTCCTTTTTTCTTATTCCTGTCGATATATACCACTTTTTTCTTATCCCCCCAACTCCTGTTCCCGTCCGTCCAAAGCGAGACACTCCGTACACACAAGCCAGAGAACGGTGTCTCCAAATTTGCAGCAATCCCGTCTACCCCGCAGCGCACCAAGCCGGTCACGTCCACCCCCAAAACACCGCCAACATGGTCGAGAAGCTCTACGTCACGTATAACGATGTGCGTCCTCCCGTCTCGCGGGGGGCACTGTGTGCTCCCGACCCCGGTCGTCTTGTCTCGTCCCTCTTGAGCGTCGAACAAAATCAGAACCAAAAACAAAAAAGATGACTGACCTGCCTCCTCTCCCCGCCCGCAGGTCCACAAGCTCTGCCAGGAGTCGGCGACGCAGATCCTCGAAAAGTTCCAGCCGCAGCTGATGATCGCCATCGGCGGCGGCGGCTTCATCCCCGCCCGCATCCTGCGCTCCTTCCTCAAGCAGCCGGGAAGCCCCAACATCCCCATCCAGGCCATCGGCCTCTCTCTCTACGAGACTCTGCCCGAGACCACCGGCGGCAACGCCACCCCCGGCGCGCCCCCCGAGGTGCCCGGCACCAAGGTCACCCGCACCCAGTGGCTCGACTTCAGCGCCCTCGGCGGCATGGAGAACCTCGTCGGCAAGCGCGTGCTCATCGTCGACGAGGTCGACGACACCCGCACCACCCTCGACTACGCCGTCCGCGAGCTCGAGAAGGACGTCGAGGCCGCCCGCCAGCGCCTCGGCGGCAAGGGCGAGAAGACCGAGGTTGGCATTTTTGTCCTGCACGTACGTCCTTGTTCCTAGCCTCCTGCCCTCTGAAGACGAGGCCAGACCGCGGATACTGACAGCACAACAGAACAAGAACAAGGAGAAGAAGGGCGTCCTCCCCGAGGACATGATATCCTCCGGCCGCTACCTCGCCGCCCGCACCGTCGACGACATCTGGATCAACTACCCCTGGGAGGCCATCGACATCGACGAGCACGACGGCAACGCCGCCGCCGCCCTGAAGAAGTAAAGCACGAGCGAAGAGTTCGATATACACGAGTGATACGAGATGCGTTACGATGGAGCGAGGGGGTTAGACCGGACCTAGACATGGAGAAGCTGGGGGTCGTAAAAAGGATACCAACGGGCATACCGTCGAGTTGCCCGCAAGCATACACTAAAAATGACATTTCAAAGTTGCCGTTGGGTCTTGCCAGACCCCTCTCCATCTGTCGTACCTTGAGGTAGGCATTGAGTGACGTGAAGTGACGATACCGAATGGTACTCGGAGAGTCGGCGTAGGGTGGGTATACGGCATGGATCTCTTCCCTCACGGTCATGGCTGGCCCGTGGGATCAAGAACTCTAGTGTTCGAGTGACGGGCTGAACCACTCTTAGGGAGTTTCTGGGAATTCAACGTACCCTTCACCCGGTGGGTTTCGAGGACGAGGGATCCATAGCCAACGTACGTCTACACCATGCCGAGGGGGTCAAGGCCGATGAAGTCGGGGCGCCGGGGCCACAAATCCCGCATGTTGAGGCTCGGAGGGACACTATCTCGCCTCAGCTTGTCAGATACCAGAATACGGTCAGTCACGGACAGTGTACACGACGGGATGGAACCCCGCGTATTCAATGGTGAACGGGAAGTCGACGACCATCCAAATATATATACAGGTCGCGGTTCGTAATAATTGCGTCAACACATCAAAGGGCGGCTTGCCTCGACGACGTGGGATGTGTGGTAAGAGTTAAGGCGCTGGGGGCCGATGAATGGGTCGTCATAATTCGGAATTCACGCCATTAAGCGTAGAAGGGTCGGACTGTAACTGTCACGCCATTATCGCCTTCACTATTAATGTCCATCATCGTTGGTCTCAGCTTATTCCGGGGAATACAGAGATGTATTCTGCAAGACGACATTCTTTAGAATCCAGCAACTCTTAGCTAACTACATCTGCTCCAGGAAGCGGCACATCTCCCGCAGGAGCGCCTCCCGGAAGGCCTTGTCGCCCTCGGCGTTGTGCGGCTCCTCCTCGGCCCTCCATCGCAGTATTCCCTCACCAGCCAGTAGATACGCAGCCCAGAACGCATCGAATACACAGTCCGGACCAACACCAGGACGGGGAAAGACGCGCTCGTTCTCCTAGACGCAGCGCGCCGGCTCTCCCACGAAACCTCCTCCGTCCTCCTTCATCTGCAGATGGCCCATCCGTCCAAGGCCGCAAACCCACAACACCTCGCGGTCCTCTCCGGGATCGTAGCCAACACGGAACCGCACACCCCTGGCGTCTTGGCGCATATCGTAGTGCATCACAGCAAGCGCGGCGCCCATCTCGCGCGCGAAGCCCAGCGCGCCGCGACGCCCGACGTAGCGCAGGACCTGGTCGAGGTACGCCGGCCGCTGGCTGAGGTCCGGGTACGTGGAGAGCATGTCCTTGATGTGCGCCGTCTGCTGCATGCCCATCCAGACGTAGGGGTGCAGGACGTGGTTGGATTTGATGGCGCGGGCGGCGATGCGCAGGGGGACGCTGGCGAGGATGTCGGACACGGCGAGGGCGACGACGGAGGAGCGGATCGGGTGGATGCGCTGCATTATGATGCTACCTGACATGCCGAGGGGGTTGGGGCGGTGGTCGAGGGCGCAGTCGTTGCGAGGGACGATGGGGAGGGAGATGCGGGCGAGGTAGGGGTGGTTTGGGCCCAGGATGTGCGAGAGCTGCGTGGGGAGATGGCGGGACCAGTGGCGGAGGGTGTCGAAGAGGTCTCCGGCGGCGTCGTAGTCTTGCTTGAGCTTGGGGAAGGAGTCGCGCTTCTTGATGACTTTGCCGTCGGCCAGGAGCCAGACCTCGGTGGTCTTGTCGGGGCTTCGGTAGAGGAGGCTCTCGATGGGGGCGTGGGTGCGACGGGGAGGAGCGGTGTTCTCGGGCTGCTCGTGCGAGAAGAGGATGCTTGTGGGATGGACAAGGTCCTCATTGTCGTCGTCGGACGATGAGGGCGACGAGGCATCCTGCCAGTCGTCCTCGTCTGGTGCGTTGTTGGGGGTCTCGGCCATTGTTGTGATTTTTGTTGTGCAGATGGAAGGTGGAACAAAGCGAAGCGAGGCGGGTAGAAATACTTCCCGGTGAGTGCCTGTTATCTCTTTAGTGTGCTTGTCACGGCCTGCCTTGCGCTGCTGCTGTGCCTGACGTTATTCACTACCTTAGGAGCTCCTTCACCTTCCTCCCTCAGTGACCTGCTCACATCTCGCAATTTTTGTCTCCCCGCCTTATCTTATTCACACCGTCCCCTTGAACATTGTTGATTTGTCCTCTGTTGCCTTAACAATCGTTCATGGTTGATGTCCATCTGTTTTGGCGCTTGTCAAACATTCTGGTCCTTGGCCCATCATCTGGGCAAGCTTCTAGCTCCTTCCCCGGTGTACTTGCGTGTCCCGATTGCATACATACGCTTGCACACAACGTTCCAGTGAAAATGTGAACTCGGAGGTACATGAGTGAACTGAATCCCATGCCCTTCTATTTTCTTGCTGTCTTCAATTGGTTGCAAGACCAGCCTTATCTCCAAAGCTGCATCTCTGGGTTCGCCAAGGTTTGTATGTTGGCTATATACGGTATGAGCCGTCAGAATGTCAGACTACTATGACGGCTCAGATGATCACAAACTGACGGACGTGATGTTGAAGGTCGTTACGGACATCAGCTTTGTGCCCTAGGTGTGTTTCATCCGCAATATGCGGCCAAAGGGTGTGGCCCCCGAAACACATACGAGGTTTAGACGGAAATAAATCATGTTGTAATACAAGTCTATGAGCTCGCTGATGGGGATCCTCTATGACCAATGAAACTCCGGCGCAAGCTATGAGACGAAGAAGCAAGAAGAAAGGGTGGACCGAGTCCCGTGGCTCCTCAGCCGCCCACCGTGCCCTCTTTTTCATGTATCGCTTTCAGCTTCTTCTCCGTCTTCATAAACTCGCGAATGCCGACCGGAATATCCCCATACAGCTGCTCGTCCCACATATTCTTGGAAACCTTGGGATCTTTAGGCACCCAGTTGGTCTCGGAACCGCCGCCGTCGTCGTCCATGCTGACCTTGTCCTCCACCGCGCCGCCCTTCCTCACCTGCTCCTCCCTCAACTTCATCTGCGCCTCGGCATTGGCGGCCGACCACTCTTCCATCTCCTCCCTGAACCGGTCCCACACACAGTTGACGCAGCCGCTCATGCAGCAGTTATCGGGCTCCTCGGGCCGCGGGGGCACGAGGACACCGGCGATAAGTGTGCTCTTGAGGCGCATCTCCTCGAGGCGCTTCTTGCGCTCGGCGGGGCCGGCCAAGGCGGAGCCGAAGACGATGGCGGCCTTCTCAGCCGCGCTCTGCGGGGGCGGCGTCGGCACCGGCTGTGCGGATTGAGCTTCAGCAGGGGGTTCCGGGTGATCTGGGGAGAGAGGCGAGGTCTTACGGCCTTGCTGCTGCTCTTGCTTCGCGGCGGAGGACGACGGGGGCTCTTCGCGCTTCTCGTCGGGGATCGGTTGCGGGCTCGTGAGGATCGACTCGTAGTAGGCACCTAGCGGGTGCGCCTGGGCCTTGGAGGGCTCGATCGGGTCTGGGCCCGTCTGGGCCTTGATGGTGGTGATGAAGGCATTGCGAGGCGGGTGGGCGATGCGAGGCACCAGAGGCCGGAGGCGGGGGAGGAGTCTGCCGGGAGCGGACATTTTTCGTGTGTTTCGAGTGTGGTCCAATTCGGGTCGTCGAAACTGGCGTGTTGGACCTTGGTGGTTGAGAGAGGCAGGATTGCGACCACTGCAGAGGGAAAAAAGGAAGCGGGCAATTGGAATGCGGTCATAGCCGCGGACGTCATCGGTCCAGGATTGATGCTTATGTAAGTCAGAGACAAGGATCACGTGCTTTCGTGTTGCGCCCAGATGCAGCCATTGAGCATCTAGACATTTCAAAGAATACTAGGTAAGGAAAAGAAGATCAGGTAATCGACCGAAAGGCGCTATTATTATAATTGAATTATTGATGTGTTTTTTGAAATTTCGTCTCACGCCGGCAAAGTTTGGCAATGGCAAGTACCTGCGCCGGCGAGTCTTCCCGAGATCTTGGGTGCACCTTCCACCGTCATGGGTCCCTGTTTACTTTCTAAAGACCCACCCACATTGGAAGGCGGTCAGGTCGCATGTACTGTACACAAACGCGGTCCATCCACAACAAGTCGCTTCCGAGTATCGTGCCGTTCGCCAAAGTCACCACATCCCGCCGCCAACCTCCCCGAGGGCCAAAACCGAACGCAGAAATGTTGCAATAGGCCTTGCGACGCGTGTAAAACATGGAAGAGTCTGCGCCCAAGCGGCGGAGAACCTCGCCGCGCCTCAGCAGCCAGGCCGACGAAGGCGATAACATCGAGTCGACCACTCCCCCGGACCCTCCCCCGCCACGGATTGCGAACCAGAGGAGGCCGTCTTTCGCGTCGCCCACGAAGTCGAGTCTCTCGCGGAAAAACCCCGACATCCTGAAAAGGAGAAGTCTCAGCCCGTCAAAGCCTGCTGACACTGACGAACCGACGCGACGAGATGACGCTGGCGAGGGATCGGCTAGCCAGGCCGAGGAGCAGGTTGGGCGCTCGCTAGAGAGGAGACCTGCGCGACCGAGAAGTGGCATCTTCGAGTCAACAGCACCTTCCGGGCCTGCACTCGGGTCTCCTGCGCGACGGTTCCCATCTTCAAGGGTTAGCGGAGCGCTGGCGTCTAGGCCACGCCGGTCATCCGGGAGACCCAATCCCAGGCCATTGCCCGAACCAGCACCAGAGGAGGAGGAGATCAACCCCTTTGCCGGCCGCGTTCTCAACCGCACACCGCCGACCGGTGTCATCCCCACGAGACTCCTCCCGCCAGAACCCGAACCAGAGCCAGAGCCCGAACTCCCGCCAACACCGACGCAGAAGGGCAAGGAGGATCCTGTGGTCACGACACCTCCACAGGGTATCCATGACACTCCCTCAAAACGAAGACGGCAGCGAGCCTCGCCATCTAAGAGCTCACCGCTGAAGCAGCCGCCTCTCCGCCCGCCTGAGCTCTCTCATCCAACAAAGGACCCTTCCAAGAAAGCTATGTCGCGCCTGACGCGGGAGACGAGCCCCAGCAAGATGTCCAAGAAGACAAGGTCGAATAAAGGGCCTTCGGGAACACACGAAGCGCGCCAGATTCCTGTGCCGGATCCGCATGCCGAGTTGAAGGAGAAGCGTGACGCGCTCAAGGAAGAAATTGCCAAGCTGGAAGCTGACATGGAATTCGCGGCCGAAGAGAACGAGCGCGTACGCCGTTGGCAGTCCCTTAGGTCCGGTGCTGAACCATCCATACCCGCATCACGCCGCGACCAGCTTCTTGACTTGCTGCAACGTCATCTTGTGCCCCCCAAAGAGAACACGAAACCGGATACAGCGCAAGAGTGGTTCGACCTGGCGATGAACCCCACGTCTTGGCTGTCATTCGGATCTCTCGGACAGGCCCAGCCTTTCCGGTCTCAACAAGAGGAAGAGGATCTCCCTGCGCCTGTTTCGCATCACCCGATCGCGATGACGGCCGCGGAGGAGCTGCCGTACCTACAAGCATTCACCCCCTTCGAGTTTTCGGGGACGACGACCATGCTACCGCGAGAGCACGAGGAGGATCCGCTGCTCCGAAAACATAATATCGTCATTAGATCGGCGCATCCTGCTGGGTTGTTTATGGCCAAAATCGACATGATCGTCAACACGGAGAAGCTGCGAATCACCGAGCTCACCGTACCTCGCCTTGATCCGGCTGCCGTCGCCGAGGTTGGCCCTTTTATCGAAAAGATCACCAACGGCGGGTCCAACACGCACATGAGACAAAACGTCAGCATTATCATATGGGCCATGGCCGAATGGTATCGCTTAGCTGTGGAGCGTGCCAATGTCTGGCATGTTGTGGAGAGAGAGCTAGGAGATAGGGAGAAGTTGCTGCAGAGTGTTGCCAAGATACGGACGAGGCGTAAGAAGCGTAGGAGGAAGGACGATGATGAGGATCAAGAGGCAGACGGCTTAACAGGCGACAAAGACCGCCCCGAAAACTTGACTCGTTCAGTGCTCCTCCCTCATCTTGGAAGGACATCCTACGAAATTCCAATTCCAGATGCGGTGGATGAGGAAACGTCATGTTTGAGGATACAGTGGAGGATTGATTTTGATTGGACTGGCGAGGCGCAGAGCAAGGTTGGTTTGATGATTGGGATGCCTGGCAGATGTGAGTATCCCCGAGCACGACCCCTGACCCGACAACAAAGCTAACGACACATAGGGCGCCATGGCGATGAGCGCGGATCGCTGGCCGCAGCATGCAAGGTTTTTGAAAAGCTTGTTCAGGGAAATGAAGGGCCGATGACGGCTGTACGGACTGTTGTCGCATTGTTGGCAGGAGATGCGTCGTCTTGAAGAAATACCATCATGGAGTTGGGTCATTGTTTCATGGGTATGACTGTATATCTCTATCTCGCTGGCCTCTGGCTATGGCCATGCCGGTAGTACAAATGAAAGGGCACCCTCTGTAGTGCATGTCTAAGTGAAGGGTATCAACTCGCCCTCGATAGCTGCCTTCCTCTCTCTTCCACATTTAGTTCTGCTGATGTTGTCATCAGCCTCGAGCGTCATTGCCATTCATCAACCGCCATTGGTGCTCCCGTCCGCATCTCCATTCGCACTTCCGTTCCCATTACATCTCGCAATTGAATCCCCAGCCATTCGCACCACCTTGCTGGCTTCCCCCGCGGCCGCCGTACGTGGGACCTCTCATGCCACCTCTCATGCCACCTCTCATGCCACCTCTCATGCCACCTCTCATGCCACCTCCCATGCCACCTCCCATGCCACCTCTCATGCCACCTCCCGGGCCGCCGTTCCATGGACCCCACGGCCCATTCGCTCCGGGGTTCGCGATGGGCGTCGCATCGCCGCCGTTGAGGCCCCAGCCGGCGCCGAAGCCCGGCCCACCCTCTTGTCCGGTGTTGGGGGGGTAGAAGTCGCTGAAGGTCGGGCCGGTGAAGCTGTTGTTCCTGCCGGTGCCCGAGAGGTTGGCGCCGGCGCGGTACTGAGCGTGGTTCTGGGCGGCGCGGGACGCCATGTATTGCTGGGCCAGTTCTTCGGCCCGCTCCTGGATGCGGCGCTCTTCGGCCTCCATCGAGCGCCGGGCGTCGGCTTCGGCGTTGGCGTGCCGGTTTTCTGCGTTCGAGGCCATGCCGCGCAGGAATTGGAGGTAGGCGAAGTCGTTTGGGAAGGTGCGGCCGTCTTCGGGCATTTTCGGTTGTGTTTGGTTTATGCGATGTTTGTGGTTGTTGGTTTTTTGGTTTTGTTTGGGCTCTTGAGTTTTTGTTCGGTGTTTTTTTGGAGGAGGAAGACGCTGGCTTGAAAAGGTTCTTATATGGTATTTTGAAGACGGTGTTTGCGGTGAATTACGGACAAGCAATCATGAGTAAGGGTTGTGATTTGGTCGATGTCAACAGGATGTGGCGAGCAATCTGAGGTCGGACGAAGCACCTTCCCGACCTTCACTGTGGAACTCGAGTTGTGAATACTCGCATCTTAATTGCCTGCATCGAATGACTTCTGAATGCAAGCAATACCTGTTGAGTTAGATTGGCGACTTGGTAATCCCAGTGAATTACCTACGTAGCTTGGTCTGGTTGCGTCAACCCCCTTGAGCGAATTTGGTGCTAGAAGTACAACTTGAAAGTTCGAAGTATAGCATATCTTGCTTAGACTACCTTTCCCATTCTCTTGCATAGGTAGTAGATTTATAGTGTTCGTCGTCTCGAAGTTGGCATTTCTGAAATTTGATAAGTTTGGGCGGGCTGTCAATAGCCCTGCGCAACATCCTCATTTACTGTCCATGGATCTAATACCAAGAATCATCGTGACCTGGTCATAAAGTGTTTACAATTACCAAGCACCCTAAACAACCATCTCACCCTACTACGGAGATTTAATAGAAACCAAAGGAACTGGAGGAACCAGCGGGATCCAGGGACAGATTGAACACATAGTAGCCAACAGGCAGGATTTGGAGGACGCTAGTGAGGACTGTATACTATAGAGTAGGTAGTCTGAGCCTCGGCTCTCCACGCCACATACCCCTCGGGAGGTCTGCAGCAAGGGCGTAGCCCTTGCCGCTCTGGCGTTAAATACAACAACAACAATTACCAAGCATGCTGGATGTGACCGAGCTGCTGAGTCTGTCTCGTTGTTAGATTGGCGTGTCTTTTTTCCCTTGATTAGACGCTATTAAATTCTATAAACTAATACTCAAGCTGAGGCGCTCCTCGTGATGCTTGATAACTACCTAAAACCCGCCAGAGTCAGGATCCAGGCTGTTACACATAAATCCTGCTCTAGAGGCTAGCACGCGGAACTCGCCAATCACTAGAGAGCCTGCCGCTGCCACCCCAACGCCCCTGCAGCTGACGGTACGTCATTTAGGCTGACTGCTGGCTGCCTAGCCCCACAAACGACACCGCCTCTCTACACATTTTCTTGAGCCAGATCGAAGTCCCACAGCGCTTCTCCTAATAGTTTCTTCAGTCCTTGCACGTCACGACAAGGCTATATTCAGTTCTTCGTTCATCGCGATGATAGAATCCCCAGTCAAGGGAGCGGGCTATAATACCGCTTCAAGCATCGACTACGAGATCCTGCGCTTGAAGCGCGAGCTGGGATCCGAGGACGCCAAAGGACACTCTTGCGAGCACTGCAATCACATCAAGATCAAACCCATCCTCGAGCCTAGAAAGGGATGGGGAACTCTCAAAGAACCAAAGTTCCTCCAACTCGACACAAATGAGAAAGAAGTAAGGCGCCTCGCAGAATCTGGGTGTAATTTCTGGGTCATGATCCGGGATCAGCTTGCCTACCTTGACTTGAAAAGAATGGTTGAACAGCAGAAGGACAAGGTTAAATTTGACTTGAAGAAATATCACAACTGGTGGTCAAATGAGCACTACAAAGACCTCGCTGCAGCACTTGGAGGGAAGGAAGAGGAAGAGTTCTGGCATCTCCATCGCCAAAGGGGTGTTAGCTGGGGCTTCTCGTCGGGAGTGAGGTTTGACTTCCCTGTTGTCGAAGAAGATTTTGTGCGAGTAACCATGGGGTACTCATCCCTTAACAACTTCAGGGACAAGCCCATCGAGGTGGAGATCAAGTTGATCGTTCCCGAAAGGCCCATGAATATTGTTTCTTATTCCTGGCTTCCGAACAGAGAGATGGGAATCCATTCGCATGACCACTGGACCAGTTTCCTGGCTTTAAAACTTCCAGGCATGTATATTTGCCTTGAAATTTGCTCAAACTTTATGCTAATAGGCCAGCAGGAGACAATCCCGAGGATGTTTTGAGAAGCTGCGTGGGAACGCCAATTAACTTGACGCCGGCCAGCTCTTCCTCTATGACGCTCACCGGCCAGTGGTTGAAGAAATGCGAGGCCGAACATGGTTGCGGAATCAATCTTCCGCCGAGCTCGATGCCGTCCATGGTTCTCGACGTCTCTGGTCGAGACGAGGTCAAACTTGTCCGAGTACCCGAGACCCTGAGAGAGCGATATATCGCCCTGTCGTATTGCTGGGGCAGGGGATCGCAAACGATCATGCTGAATAAAGCCAACGAATCCACTCTGGCATCTGGTATCAGCCCGCAACAGCTGGACCCTACGATTCGTGATGCTGTCACGGTCACGAGGCAGCTTGGGTTCAAGTTCCTTTGGATCGACGCGCTCTGCATCTTCCAAGACGACCACAAATTCAAAGCAAGAGAACTAGACCGCATGGGCGATGTCTATCAAAATGCTACCTTCACAGTTGTGGCATCTGCAGCAAAGGACGTCAGAGATGGATTCCTTGCGAAGCGATCATCGACTTTGGAGAGAGTTGCCGCCGAATCTGGACGACCTGAATTCGTTTTCAAGATGGAAACTGAGAAAGAGGAGGGAAATTCTATCGGAACATCTCCTGTCATTCTCAGGCATAGCAATCTCGACAAAGCGGAACCTTGGTACGAGAGGGCATGGACGCTCCAAGAGATGCTCTTTTCCAGACGCCGACTCCAATACCGCCATAACCAGACGACCTGGATCTGCTATTGTTCAGAGGTACCATCTCAGCAATGCGACGGCTGGCTAGGCGGCAAGGGAAACACCTACAATAATAACTCCGACGGGGAGCTTTTTGGAAACATCATGGCAATATTGCGGGACGGGAAAAGTCCCGACCCGAAAACGACCATTCTCGAGACTTGGTACGACCTCGTGTCGGTCTACTCTGGCCGGAAGTTGACGTACCACACCGACCGTTTACCTGCGATATCCGCAATAGCCAAAGAGTTTGGATCTGTCTTGGGGAACGAGTACCTCTGCGGCCTGTGGAAGTCCGAGCTGCCGTCGGGCTTGGTCTGGTACCCACTCAATGCGCGAGACGCGTCCGGTCCGCGGCCGCGGCCTTCGTGGAGTTGGGCGTCGTACGAGGGCACCGCCACGTGGTGGGGCCACAGGCGCGAGAAGTGGTGGAAGAACGAAGATTTCGAGATACTCGGGTGCCGCGTTGGCCTCGCGTTGCCGAGCGACTCGTTCGGCGAGGTCGAGACGGCCGAGCTCCGTGTTCGCGGCCTGCTTAGGCCGTTTTCTGCCCCGGAGAGGAGCTCCATCGGCGAGACGAGTCTGGAGTTGGAAGATCGTCGTATGTCGTCGGCGCTGGTGTTCTTCGACTATAGAGAGGATCCGAGGATTCAACCTGGTGCCGGGGCCAAATTGGGGCTGCTGGTCGTCGTTAACGCCGACCGGACCGGGGTGGAAGGGATGGTGTTGCTGGAGGAGAATGAGGACCAGTACTCTCGCGTTGGATCTTTCCGCCTTGAAGATGTCTGGCCGTGGCCTGACGATTGGCCTGACTCTGATGATGAGGAGTTAGAAAAATATTCGCTCGAGGAGTATAGAGCGCGCATTCGGAGTCTCTGGGGCGGCGAGGAAAATATTCGAGACATTGTGCTGGTTTAGTCGTCTCAGTCCATCAAGGGCAACGTGCCCGAGTTATGGTTGGCATCAACAATGTGGCAGGAAACATAAGGCTTTGAACACCGACTGACGTAATTACGGGAGCTCTACTCACATAGAACGACCGAGGGGATCCAATCGATCACTGGGCACTTTCAAAACCGAAGATCGCCCTCATTTAAGCAAGGCTCTGGGATCCTGCAGGTGGGATGGATGCTGACAATGCCAAGCATCAAACTTCGTGATGGTGTAACGGAGGGCCCTCTCATTGGTACAAGTCGGAGAACCAACTCAGGTGTTTTTGCGCCTCGAACGAATAAGACAAACCCAATCCTTGAACAGAGCGACAAGCCACAAGTGGTGCGTAAGATTCCGAGAATCAGAGCAGCTGATCTGAGATAAAGGCTGGCTCCCCGCTATATGACAGCCTGATTCTTTTGTTCATCATTCTTACATGCCTCTGCTGATTTCAGTCTACTCATTCGCCTCCCGACTCTGTTTTAACCTACCCCGCCAAAATATATCAACGATCGGACTTATCATGGCATGAAATTCCTGTCATACATTACACCCAAAGCATCTCTTAAATCGACTTCACGCCTTTCCATCCCACAATGTCGGGAATTGAAATCGTCGGCCTCATCGGAAGCGTAGCTGGTATACCTAACAGCTGCGCAAACGGCGTATAACAGTATTAAGGACATAAATGGGCTGCCCCTAGCATTTGCTGAGGTTGCCGAGAAAGTTCCGCTTGTGGTGGAAACGTTGAAAGCGATCGAAGCCCGGGCTGTGGACGCTTCCGAGTCGACCATCAGATCACTGACGCCGGTGATCGAGTCCTGCAAAGAAAATGCAGAGACACTGAGAACCATCTTGGAGAAGCTCTTGGAAAAGCTCGAGCCTGAGGAGTCTACATGGCGTCTCGACCGATACATATCCGTCATCAAGAGCAGAGGGAAGAAGGGCCGGGTTGAGGACCTCATGAAGAAGATTCTCCAGGATGTGCAGCTTCTGGCGAGCGATCAGACGATGAGGACAGCCACCGCAGTGCAAATGGAAGGGTTGAAAGCGGCTGTGGAAGAACTGAAGGACATCGAGCCGTCTGTTCCGGACGAGCTGTTGGAGGATGGAGGGGGCATAAACATCTCGCACGGTGGTACTGGCGCCCAACTGAACCAGATCGGAAACAACAACACGAGCCATCCAGGCTCCGGCCACAACTTTGGAGATCTACGCGGCGTGAATCTTACATTCTCGACACCGGCAACAGGTCAGTAATAGGTCTCTTGTTAAAATATTGGTGTGTGCCTTTTTGTCATATATGTCACAACTCCCCTCTATCTCCTTGGAATCTGCTAGTTTCTCATGGGTATCTCACGGACCGGACTTTCCACTTTCCAGATATGAAGTACCGCAGAGTATCAAGAAAAAAAAGGGTTAATAGATGAGAATTACGTATAGAAAAGCCCAGAGAGGCCAAGGTCGAGGAGTTTCTCCGCAGCCTCTACACGTCGCATTACAAAGACCGCAAAGACAGAAACCCAGAGCGCACCCCTGGCACGTGTGAGACAGAAGGACAAGCTGAAATCATTGAAGCCCTGTCCCGTCTCCTCAATAGCGGTGAGGGGGACACATTGTTGAAAGCTCTCTTGACCAGTCGGCCGTACATTCACATTCAACGCGGCTTCAAGCCACTGGAGGTTAAGGTACCTACTATTCACCTGCGAGGGGAAGATGAGATCGAAATCCATAAAATTTCACGAGAGGTCGATCTGGTCATAAAGCCCGGGTCGGTGAGATAGCCGCGAAGCTTGACCTCGAAGCGGGGGAAGAAGAGCTACTGCACGGTGAGCTTCTTCGTATACCAAACCGGACATATCTCTGGGTGTACCTAGTTTGCGACATGCTGGAAAACGCCGTTGACGTTTCGCGAGGTACTATATGGAATATCATCAGAGAAGTCCCCAAGACGGTCGAAGAGGCATACGACAAGATCTTGCGGAAGAGCAGCGACTCTGAAAAAGCTAAAATGCTTCTACATATCGTTGTTGGAGCCCAAAGACCTCTGTCTCTTGGGGAGTTGGCTGTGGCGTTTGAATTAGCAACTCGCCGCTCGCTCCATGGTTTTAACCCACCAACTGGAAACAAGTGTCAAGATACTATAAAAAACCTGTGCGGTCTCTTCGTCCATGTTGTCGATTCAAAGGTTTACCTGATCCACCAGACGGCGAAGTACTTTCTGGTACAACAACAGACTGGAGATGTGCCGGCTGTACGGGCGCCAGCCTGCGATGGTGGGCTGCTATGGAAATCTTGCTTGGTGACAGGCGAGTCGAACCGCATTCTCACGGATATTTGCGTACGGTATCTCCATTATGTCGGAGAGAAGTACCCGTCGGGCATGGGTCGACTGGACGTGGATTTCTTCGAATATGCTGCAAAATATTGGGGCGTGCACTGCAACCACGCATGCATCAAAGATGGCTCGGAGACGGAGTCTTTCATACTCAAAGTATCTGACACGCGTTGGGACGGTTGCTAGGCTTGGTTGATATCATATTTTGAAATGGTGCAAGAGGAAGAGCTTTGGGTGCATCGGCTTAAAATCAAGCCCTCCAGCTTCACCCCGCCGATATTAGCGTCGTACTTCGCAGTTCCACGCTTGGTGACGCTGATAATGAAGAGAGGGCACCCTGGGCTGAATGCCAGGGACGATTCTGGCCGGTCGGCACTGTGGTGGGCGGCCCGACTGGGACATGTCGAAGTGGTCGAACGACTGCTCGAGAGAGCGGCCAGCTCCAGTCTCACCAAACTGCTGTCCAAAGCAGGGGTGGACGTGAACTTAGGAGACGAAAAGGGTCAGACACCGCTTTTTATCGCAGTCCAACACGGAAATGAGGCGATCGTGCGGCTTCTGTTAGCTACGCGAAAATCCAAGCCCGATGTGAGGAACGGTAATGGGGAAACCGCCCTGCTACACGCCGTGCGTTCTGGGAAAACGGCCATGGTCCAACTTCTTCTGGAGACCGGCAAAGTGGATGTTAACATCACGAATACTTCCAACAAAAAGAAGAAGCGCTGGACGCCCCTATTTTACGCAGTCCGTAGCGGGCACATTCAAATTGTCAAGCTACTTCTGGAGATACGCAAGGCCGATGTTAACTGGCAGAATGGATCAGGTGCCTCACTATCTTCATATGCGGAAGCTCGAGGGCGGCAGGATATTGTAGACCTATTGCAGGTCTACCGATAGCAACCCCAATTCGGGTTGACAGTTATATCATGAGCGGCGGCATCAAGTCGCAGTAAAGAGTAAATAACTATGAAAACACCGATGGAGTCTCTTTCTTGCATTCAATCAAAACCAACATTAAGTCAGGTTGCTCATTAACGCAAATGTTTCGACCCCAACTCTGTGGCTTATGGGTTTTTGAATTTAAATTTCTTGACGGCCGTCTAGAGTCACCAGTTGACCTGTGAAATCGACATACCATGTGCGGTTAGACAATGGCTTAGGTACGGTGGTCATTACTGATTTTGCTGCAGGCAGAAATGATTGTTTAGAACATCTCGATGATCATGAACCAACACTATTTGCAATGTGTTTGCCCATCCCCACTCATGTCATAGAAACCAACGGAAATTGGGGCTCCTTGGACCATCACCTAGCTTCGATGTTGGTACGTCGCTGGCAGTCAGGTTGACACCCTGTGCACGGTTTCTCCTCCTGTTATCCCATATCATGTATAGTCCTAGAGAAAGAGCACAAAGAGCACCGGTTCCTCCAAACGATGCAGTTGTAATCAACGCAGGTGCGTACTTGGGAGCATCGGGCTTTCGGAAGATGTTACTGCTGACCAGACCCATGAGGTTTGCCAACGGAACCCCAATGGAAGTCAGAAGCACACCTGCAAACGACGTTAGCTTGAATCGCGATGGAACTCACGCGGGAGGTTGTACTTACGCTGATTCTCGTTCACCACGTTGTTATTATACCATGTCGACAACAGCACACTCGGAGCCGAAGTGCCCCAAGTCATCATGAAGCAAGCATAGTACGCCAGACGGATCTCTTTTTCAACGTCGTTGATGGCGGCGTAAATGATGAAGCCGATGAAAGTCAGGGAGAACCCGAGTACGATGAACGGGAATCGGAGTCGGCGCCAATCGGAGAGAAAAGCGAGGATCAAGAGCATCACAGCGCCGCTGACATTGGGGGCGACGGTGTAGAGATTTGTCTTGACAGTGCTGTATCCGAGGCGCTGGACGATCTGTGGCATGAACAGGGCGACGCTTTGAATGGGAACTCCAAGGCAGACTTCGATGGCAAGAAAGCCAAACTAACAGGGGCAGGTAAGCGAGAAGTAACCCAACAGTTTGACCGAAAATCAATGGGTGAAGCCATGTTTACGACAACGGGGCAGGGACCTTACTGTAGTAGGGTGCTTGAAGACTTTGGCACTTTCCCGGATATTCATCTTCTCCCCGACAACAGAGGAGCTGTCGACCCGGATGCGGTGGTGCGCAAGCTCCTTCTCTTCGGGCGTAAGGAACCTCGCCTCGGCGGCGCTTCTAGGGAGATACCAGAAGGCGAAGATGGAGAAGAGAATGGTCGCGCTCGCTTCGATGATGAACAGCCAGCGCCAGGGGTAGAGACTGGTGTTTGTGATGCGGAAGACGCCAAAGGCCAGGAGTCCCGAGAAGGCGTTCGCCTATCAGGCAACGCGTGTCAGTCCATTATCAGAAGGCGAAAAAAAGGTCGAAAACAGTTCTTACAATGTTTGAGGCAGCGTAGAAGACGGCCAGACGACGCGCCAGCTCGCCGCGGCGGTAGAAAGTGGTCAGGTAGTAGATGACGAGCGGGAAGAAGGCGCTCTCGGCCATGCCGAGGAACCAGCGCAGCGCGAAGACGCCGCCGAAGTTCTGCGCGGCGGCCATGAGCATGGTCATGGAGCCGAAGGTGAACATGAGGATCGGGAGGACGACGGCGGGGCCGAGCTTCTTGCCGATCAGGGCCACGAAGGGCGCGGCGGCGACGAAGGGCACGAAGAAGATGCTGACGATGAGGTTGTACTGGCCGTCCTTGAAGTTGAGGTTCTCGCTCAAGCCGGCCGTCTCGGCGTTTCCTATGTTTCCCTTGTCGAGCGCGTTGAACAGGTCTGGTTGAGCGGCGTCAGTGGGCCTGTCGTCTTCCCGAATAATATTGCGTGAGGCTGGTTGTGAAGCTTACACATTATCGCCAGCACAGGCATCAGACGAACGTCCAGCTTCCGGCAGAGCTTACGCTCGGCGACCTTGTCGACGACGTGGACCACGTCATCGTCGTACGTGTTCTTGACATCGTTCCCGTCGACCGAGCCCTCGCGGACCGACCCTTGGCGCTCTGGCGTCGCCGCGATCTTGTTGTCTACTGAGTCTCCCATGATGAAGCCTTTCTTTGACGGTGTATCAAACCGACCAACAACAACAATTCGAGCAGCAAGAAAACCGGTGTGTCGCGCGATGGGCTGTCGCGCGATGAGGGGGAGACAACATCCCGTCAAAGAGGGAGGCAGGGAGAGGCCGGGATAGATAAAGTTCCGTGGAGGTTACATCAATTGGTCGGCTTATCGTTCCCCAACTGGGACAAAAGGATGTCTTATCTTGTCACGGTAGGATTGTTGCAGGCGTTGGCGGCAGGGCTTGCTTGCTCGACGTCGGGGTCGCCTGCTGGTAGGTCGAGATAAGGGTGATACCAGCTGTGAATCACGCCTCAAGCCGTTGTGCCAGGATATCTTGTTCCTCGGGTGTGATAGAGAGTGTCTCTTTACCCCAAGTCGATCGGCACCGCGAGCTCTCTTCTGGGCGTATGCGCCGCGGCCCGTCTGCCGTGTGGTTGGAGGCGGTCACCACCCATGACGGTCGCTTCGCGTTATGAATGGCTATCCGCATGGAAGGAATGGCCAAACGGATTCGAGCCGTTTCCCGAATCGCAACACCTTACAAACCAAACCGCCACTGTTTGCTATACTACGCAGTACAAGGTTGAAGTTATCGGCCGACACCCCGCAATCCGCCAGCTTCATTGTGTCGTATTGGATTGTGTGGGGTAATTCTCGGCGAGGCTTTATCAACCCGGCACTGGTGCCCAGCCGGAAGCCAAAGAAGCCTAGTTCGTGGGGGTCATAGGACGAGCTGGAATAATTGCTGGCTAGAAGCGAATCCCTCATCAAACGTTGCTTTGATGTCTGGCGTGGTGGATTGCTCTCACACAGTACGGCCCACTCCCTGGAGGATCCCAGAAAAGATAGCGATGGACAGTCCTTCATGCAACACATGCGTGCGCGGAACCAAGATGATAGGACGGCCACTTCGACTACCCGCGGAGAGTGCCAAACTTCCGAGAACGGAGTTCTTCCGCGTACGAGGGGACGAATCCGAGGGAAACGGAGAGCACATGGGTCTTTCAGATGCCAAGTAGTCCCAGGCCCTATTTCTCGCCCGCACATAGTCTGCCGGTATTCAGCTGTTAGCATCTTAACCTCCTCAACCACCACGCTAGAAACCGCCCTTCGACCTGCCTGCTGCACCAACCCATCCCTCCCTCACATCTCACACACCATCTCAGAACGAGCAGCCAAAATGTCCTCCAAGACCCCCGTCCTCACCGATAAGGCCCCCAAGCCCCTGCCCGGCATCTACAGCCAAGCCATCATCGCCAATGGCATGGTCTTCTGCTCCGGCGCCGTCCCCATGGACCCTGTCACCATGCAAATCATCGACGGTGACATCCAGGCTCACACCGTACGTGCATGAGCCCGACGCATCTGCGCGCCTCTGTGCCCTGTTTGGATGAGCGGTAGCTGACCTCGAATGCAGCACCAATGCATCAAGAACCTGACGGCTATCCTCGAGGGCGCCGGCACCACCATTGACAAGGTGGTCAAGGTGAACGTCTTCCTCTCCAACATGGACGACTTTGCCGCCATGAACGAGATCTACTGCCAGTACTGGGGCGACATCAAGCCCTCTAGGACGTGAGTCTTGCATCGATTGGGCTTCCGGCGAATAAGTCTTTGCTAACGGGACATAATCAGCTGCGTCGCCGTGAAGACTCTGCCTCTCAACGTTGACGTTGAGATTGAGTGCATCGCTGTTTTGTAAGAGGGACAAGTGTGGCTTAACAACGGTATAAAATAAAATAAAATTCATTCGCATGATCAATCCGGATATAGCGAAGAACTTGTATAAACTGATTTCATCAATGTCGTTGCTATGATCATAAAAGAAGATGTTGGTTGACCTATTGTATCTTGGTGGCCGGGCTGTCTAAGTCTAAACGTGCTGTTTAACTAAAGCAACTCAACTAGCTTATCACAAAACAGCGTGATTGCTCTCCTTCCATCCTCCAACGCCTCATCCATGGCAATGAAAGGATGCGGCTGTCCCTTCATAATATGTAAATCAACAGCGACACCAGCGTCCTTCAACTTCTTCCCGAGCGCTTCACCCTCGCTCCGCAGCACGTCCAGCTCTCCAACCACAATCACCGCTGGCGGAAGCTTCGACCAGTCGCCCTTCCAGAGCAATGGACTTGCCTCGGGGTGATCCCAGGTTTTGCGATCCGGGAGATAGTGGTAGCGGTACCACATCATCTTTTCCGCGGGCAGGGCCGGGGTGAACTCGTTTTCTTTCCAGGACGCGTGGTCCGGGTTTGACGATTCGACGACCGCAGTGTTGTCCGCAACCGGCACCGACAGCAATTGGACGGCGATGCGCGGAATGTCGGTGCGGGTGGTTGCCCGCTGGCACAGCACGGAGGTGAGGTTGCCGCCGGCTGAGGACCCGCTTAGAGCAATGCGGGAAGTGTCGAGGTTGAGCTTCTCGGCTCCTGTTGAGATACCCCAGAGGAGAGACTCCCAGCAGTCGTCAACTGCAGCTGGGAAGGGGTCTTCCGGAGCGAGTCTTGGTGTGTATGAGCAACCAAACTTTCACTGAGATGATTGGCGCCCGAACTTACCGATAATCCACGCATATGACCACACACTTCGCACGGTTACACAAGTTCGTCGCAATGACATTCTCAGTGTTGATATTCCCGAGCACCCACCCACCGCCGTGGAACCAGAAACAAACCGGCCATCCCTTGGCAGGTCGCTCGCCCAACGGCGTGAAAGCACGGATCAGAATGTCCGGTCCGCTCGTCTCTTTCCGGGAAATATGGAAGTCCTGCTCGCTCGCGACCTCGAGCTTGGGCCCGGCGCCCGGGATCAGCGTGCCGCTGGCGCGCGAGGCCGAGATGGGCTGGTGGTGGACGACCTGCTTGTCAAACACATGTTCGTTGTAAAAGTCCTTGTACTCCGGGTGAATGCGGTCGAGGACTGACGGATGCAAGGGATACGGCGGCTCGGGCATGGTTGGCTGCGGTAGAACGTTCAAGGATTAGGTAGTTTAGGTGTGATGATCGATTGTTCAGGGGTCCCAATTAGGCGGAATGGGCTGCTGCTGCTCCTGGTGGTGGTGTGTGTAACTCAAGAGTCTCTTCTGGGCTCTGTTTGTATATGACCTGACGCGTTGCTCTCTCACCCCGGCTGCAGACGGGCATGTTTCTCGGCTAGGCCTCCGGTCTACGGATGCCCCAGCTAGCCGATAACGTTGCCCGAGCGCAACAGTGACCCCCACCTAGACAGCCCCCTCAACACGGAGGGTTGTCTATGTGCAAAGGAACAGAAAGTTAATTTTCGACACTGTATGCGGGGTTGCGTCATATGACGATGGTTGGGTTGAGTTGCTGGGCTTCTTCCGCGTAACCGTCCCTGGCCCCCTCTCAACCCCGCATTCTCCCCATGAAAGGCGCTCCAACTCTGGCTCCTTAGCGCATGCGGCATGGGTTGGCCAGTCATATGAGCCGTTTTTGCTTTCCTTCTTGAACCTATAAAGGCATGTAGCTACCGTTTGTGCTCGAAGCGAGAGTCCTTCGAAGATATATGTTACGTACTGCCAATCCTACTTCCCAGCATGACTCTTGCCAGATGACGAATATCAACGACAAATACTCAGGCGACTAGACTCAATCACCAATTATTTGACTATTGGGAAAAGGTTTTCCTGGAAATGGCCAGATTTGTGAAAACCCGAGCGCTTCTGTGATGATGCGGCGCAGGTGATCCTGTCAGCCGGGGCAGCGGCTGTCTAGGTCTATGGGGAACGACATGGAAATCGCCGAGGTTATGTTCCAAAAGAAAACGACGGGAGAAGCTGCGCGGCAACATGTCGGTCTTTGCCGTGCCTGTTCAGCGGTTGAAGTTTCGGCTCGAGCCCCGGAGACAAGCAAACCAAGCCGCCGGTTCGTGGAATCGCTCGGAAAAGACCGGTCACTTACTCATGCTTTGATACTAAAAATTGCAAGGCCATCGCCTGGTTTGATGATTGGCTAGGCAATGGTTAGAACAGTGAACGCCCATATCCAGGGAAGTCGGTCTCGCTACCTTGAGGTTGACTCAAACGATCTAGCCCAACAACCCACTTTCTTTCCCAATTGGTTGGCCCTATGCTAGTTAATCTCGAGTTCGGACTCTTCGCAGCCTGTCTTCCAGATGACTCGTTGAACACGGCACACGGAGGGTGTCTGCGGGGCCATGAAGATCGAATAAGGTTCAAGACGTGTAAGCCACGCCGGGCTTGGCACCCTCTGAACGAGTTCTGTCAGATCGACCCGGACTTTCAAGGAAAGAAATAGAGGCTTGGCTTGAATAAATCTCGTTATCGCAATCCCGTGCTGTTTGGTTCAAGCCCCCATTGGTTGAATACCTCGCGAGTAAACCATAGACTTTTGTCTATGAAACAGGCCGTACGCAGGCAACGGTGCCATGGGCTTAGACATTGTCTAGAAAGTCACCGCTCTGTCAAAGCCTGCTCCACATAGTTGGTAGTCAACGGTCGAAGTGTCCGACCTTGAATATATAACGATGAAAGCCTCCCTCAACCAGAGTGCGGCCCAGGAGACGAGACGCCTTAAATTCTACTTTCAACATCTACTATTAATCCGAATATTGTTAACTTGAAGCTAGAGTTCTACAAGTTGAGGATGGTGTCTCTAATCAAGCTTCTTTCCGCCATGTAACGTCGGCCTGGCCCCAAGCATATCATCCTTCTAACAAGCATACGCAGGGTATTTCTGTCAGCGACAACGTTGGCGCAACGGGAGAGGAGATGCTTCTGCTCTAAGCAAGACATATCCGAGAATGCGCCTCCGCTAGATCAACGGGTAGATGTGGCGGCAACGACGAGAGCTTGTGCAGATCAGGGGTTCATGAGTAAGTATCTGTTCCCATCGCCTCAGGCTTGAACAGGATGGCTAACGCAGTCATAGGAGGCAATGCAGTACGCTGAAAGCATGGTTATCTTCGAATGTCTTCTAGGGCTCACAAAGAACACAGTGCATCATTGCAGCCGACGCCACTAGAGAGAACGACTTCCAGAATGACTGTCTGGAGGTTCCTGGGCTCCAGACCACGGGCTGTCTTGATTAAGACGGGGGAGATTGGCGTTGTCGGTGGGGTCTCGGTTTCGAATTCGGGTGTTGGCGTTTGTGGACAGCGACGGCAATGGCGGAAGTGAACATCGAGGATGGTGTAGACACGTCCTGGAGGGTCTGTAGTGCAGGTACACGAAGCCCACAGGATGTGGTAACCAGAGCCTGCAAGCCTCTAAAGATATAACAATTCGATCACCAGAGCTGGACATGCAGTCAGACGGCCGTCACTGTTGATGGGCACGTGTGGCACACCCAGCATCACGCCCCCAATACACCCGATTCCAACCGAAAGCGAACGCCGTGCGTTAATTGAACTGGTATAACAGATCTAAACCCTTTCGAAACTCCCTCTTCCATGTAGTATCGAGCTTCGGGTGGGTCGCCATCGTACATCGGATCGTTTGTTACTCTTATTCCGTCATCCCTTAGTCCACGTCGACACCGCGCTTCCGCAGGTCGGCCTTGGCCTCGTCGATCTCCGCCATCAGCTCCTTGTGCGCCTCGGGCACATCGTTGAAGGTCATGACGTTGTATCCGAGGCGGGCGAGGAGGTAGGCGCCAAAGGAGACGAGGACCCAGAAGGGCAGCTGCGAAGCGCACGCGCGCTTGGTTAGCTAGGTGTCCGAAAGGAGCAGGCAAGGGGGGGGCAGCGAGCTGCGCCAGCAAGAAGGTAGCGGGAAGGCGGCAACGTACAACGGGGATGATCTGCTCCTGGAACTTGGCGGGAGCGGGGATGAGCTGGAGGTAGAGCGCGAGGTAGAGCTGGATTGTCGCCGGTCAGCAAAAGCAGCCTCGAAGGCGAGGTGGGATGCAGGGAGGGGTCGTACCGAGCTCACGAGGAGCGCGAGGGAGATGGTCTGCTGGGCGCGGGTCATTGTGACGGTGGTTTCGCGGTGTTCAGAGGGGTTTGGAAGGTGGCGGTTGGTCGTCTGGTGGTGTGAAGCGAGGGCGGCGGAAAGGAGTGACTGGGAACTGAAGGTCGTCGCGATCCTGGATTCGGCCCTTCGGTTTGCTGGCAACAGCGAAAAGGAGTCGCGAAGCTGTCCAAAAATCGTGGTGGGTCCTGTATGACTAAGCCGAGCTCGGGCCACATGTGACGTCCCTGCCTTCACAGTGTTCCGCAGTTTACGCGTTGGACCGACCCACTTGGTGTACATTTCTCTCCCTTCACTCTCCTCAACTCACTCATCACTCATCACTCATCACGAGCTCTTACTGAGAGGCACCACGACTGATTCCTCAACCTTCGCATCAAGACTTTCTTCGATTGGACATCTGTCTCAAATATGAGCACTTTTTTCTCGAATCTAATTGTTTCTCGAGAAAATTCTCATGAACTTACTTTGGTCCGTTGACCAAGACATATTTACTTTGAAGCATCCACAGAAGCGCAGTCAAGCGACCGCGATATGTACAGTAAAGAGAATCAACGACGGTCTCAATATCCCACACACCGTTGGCGATGACAGAAACATCCACGAGGATAGTGGAGAGGTCAACGAGGAGGCTTAGAGAGGCGGCAAGCTCTAGTTCTTGGGGCTATCGGCTCCTGCCTTGCCCTGCAACTCAATCGCGTCAACGATGTAGTTTGCGCTCAAGAAATCCGCGTCACCAGACCCAAACACACTGAGAGTGAGGGTGTTCGCGCCCTGCTTCAACTCACTCGCAGGAACGTCCCAGGTGTAGACATCACCATACCCACGATACGCGCCTCGCGTCACGCCACGGGAATCGATCAACGTCTGGATGAACCTCGTCAGCAACTACACACACCCAATGGGTTGAAGACGGACTTACCGGAGCACCAGGGTCGCTTCCCTGCCAGCTGTTGATCTTGACATTCGGCCGCCCGCCCTTGAACGAAAGCGTCGTTCCCACCCGCAGCACCACGCCCTGGAGCTGATCGGCCGCCAGGTTGAAGTTGACAGTCGCGACCCCGCCGGCCTTGGCGAACAGCGCCATGGGGAAGTCCTTGGCCTGCGACTTGCCGACAGTGTACGCGCCTCCCCAGCTCGCCATGCGGACGTCGGAGGGGTGCATCCTCTCGATCTTGTCGCCGTTCTTCAGCTCGAACGGCTGCCCGTCAAAGTCGCCGATGCGCCAGATAACCGACGGCTCCTTCTCGGTCGACGCAATGTTCTTCGTGACCTTACCACCCGCGGTGACCGCAACACTGTCCTGTGCAATCGGGAACTCATCGCGGTACAGCTTCATTGTGTACGTCCCGGGCTTCATCAGCGGGGACGTGTACTTGCCGCCGGAGGCTTTGGTCCAGTACTGCGCGTCCTTGTTGAACCAGTGGACCACCGTCTCGAAGCCGCTGGCCACACCCGTGGCTGAGCCGGAGACGCTTCCGCGGCCGCTGTCCGGGACGTAGCCTTCGATGCCGAGGGAGCCGAAGAAGCTCGTGTCGAGGTTTGCCGACGGCTGCGAGCCGGTGCTGTCTCGTCTGTCAGTGTGCAAGCCCGGATCGCAGTAAAGAGGACCTTACGTGAAGCGCATCGCGTAGGGGCCCAGCAGGCCGAAGCGCCACGGCTCGGTCCGGACGTGGCCGCTGTTCATGTACCAGTACAGCTCCTGCTCGGCGGTGCTCTGCGAGTTGATGTCTCTCATGAACGGACCGCCGGCGGAGTGCTCGTACGCGGTACCCGGCATGATCATCCAAATACCGACGTTCTGCAGACATCAGCCATCAGCCCCGTCAGGTCTCGCCAGACGTCGGACTTACGTTGCCCGTCACGCCATGGACCTTGTCGTCAATGAACCGATCCGACGTATACCTATCCACCCGTCAGCGCGGACACAATTCCCTTAAAGACCAGACATCTTCACATTTTACACCGCGTGGTGTTATCGGGGCACCTGAACGTGTCCTTCCCCTCAAAAGCCGTGCACCCGTCGAGGTTAGCGACATCGCCATGCCACCCGGTCGGGGCCGCCGACCTGCGCAGACGTGCCAGCCAGCGCAGCTCGCCCGGGTCGATCTCGCCGGTGATGTGCGTCGCCATGTAGACGGTCGGGTCGTTTGGCTTGGCCACGTAGTAGTGCGTCAGCGGCTGCGAGCCGGCTTTCACGGTGATCTTGACCACGCCACCGGCCGTCTCCGCCGTGACCGTGGAGGCGCCCAGACCCGAGTTGATCTGCGACATCTTGCTGATCTCCTGATACTGCACGCTATTGTAGAGGAGGCTGATGATGTCGCCGTTGGTCCTGCGTCGGTCGTTAGTATGTATGTTTTCGTGCTCGTTTCGCGGCTTGGGTTTGGGTGGGTGACGTACTTGTCGACCTCGAAGACTAGTCCGCCGTTGGTGTCGACCTTGTACGAGGTGCTCGTCGTCGTGAGGCCGAAGGCGGCGTCGGCCGTGCCCCAGAGGAATGCCAAGGCGGCGAGGACGCTGATGTAGTGCATCCTGATGCCCAGAGGGAGGATTCCCGATCGAGTTGCAGTGATCAGATCTCGTCAAGTGCGGCAGAGCACTCTTGGCAGATCCCGAATGAGGGCTTCGATTGGCCGGCGAGGTGTATACATACTGCGGCGCTGCCCATGTTTCCTCGCCCTTGAGTTCGCCGAGCGGAGTCGCACTGCAGTGATTTCCCGTCCATCCAGAATTCTCCGAAAGCTTGATTCAGGGACGAGGACCGAAGTGTTCCGCTGGGACCCGTCGTGATTACATTGGGGTTGCAGGCAAAATTCCCTTCATCTCGCTTCGAACCTTCATCGACCTGCCTACCCGGGCAAAGTCAATGATCGTTTTGGCGATGGTGGCCCGTGACGTGACTGCTCGGCGGGAGTTATGGTCGCATTCTTCCATTAACGTGGAACGCCCAAAGCACATAAGCATTCGGCTAATACGGCAAGCAAAGGAGCTTAATGAATAGCCGCTCCCTTGGGTTAAGATGAACGGTGGATGATCAAGCTAGGTTGCTGACCGTTCGGATGAGTCGAATAATGCTCTTCCGGACTGGGGAAGGACGGCATTTGACAGTCCAGACCGGCCTTTCGGAATATTAGAGCCCGAAGATATCAGCAATGCGGTCGCTTGAGTCCGTGATTCATACGAAGGTTGTATGTTTAGTATCCCCAAGGGGATCCATCACTTCGTGATTTTTTCAAGTTGGTGTCTGGAGTTGGTCAGACCAAAGACCGTTTGATCAAATGGGTCCAGGGTGCCAATGAGAGGTTCCCGCGCAACACGAAGTTGCCAACTCTAAGCTGTCCCGCGTCAAGGGTCAATGAGAGCACGGGCTACCTCACTTGACCTGTACAGGAGACCCCATGCTATGCGATTCAATACTGGACATTTTTCCTTGAGATCTGTTGTGTCCTCATCTGTTTGTGGCCCGCGAGCTTGCAAGTCTCGGCCAAGGGCCCCTGGCGGCAGACGTCTGAACGCATGTTTTCGGGCACGAGGATTCATGACAATCACAAAGTTGAAGTCTAGCAAACCGCGGAGCATACCCGGTAACCAGCAGAGGGTACCCTTCAGGACATTGCAGTGCAAGGCCGGTTCCCCACTACGGCAATAGCATAGCAACATTGAGTTTACAGCTTCATACTCGCTACCTACGTAAAAGGAAGAAAACACGTGCAGGGCACGTCTTCTCTGCCACCGCGACTGATCGTGAGCTGCTGCCTGTAGACGCGACGAGCGACGAAGGACGCAGCGGCGTCTTGGAGCAACCGTCCGGCAAGTTCGGCGGGTGCACTGCCAGCTGCGAATGACCTGACTCGCGAGGGGACATCTGACATGTCGAACCCCTACCGGCCAGGCCGCTCGCAATTTCAAAACAGGTGGGAGGCCGTGATGGTGGCCTTGGGTGTTACGAGACGATTCGACAAAGGTTTTGATGAGAGGGACATATGCTCGAGTATTTCGAGGGACACATACCTTTTAGTCGTGTACGGGGTGCCACCACTGAGGGCCTTCAAGTGACATTTAACGGCAGTTGAAGAACCATAGGTTACACGAACCTGGCAGATGGCGACCCCACGATCCAATGAGATGGGCTCCATGCCAAAACATCAGACGGCGGCAACAAGAACTATTCAAGCCCACCAGCTATTGATGCTGAAGCAATGAGCAGAGATTGTTTGATGTCTACCCAAATTCTCCCACGCCAAGGGTTGTCCCCGGCAATGGTCTGGACCTTCATGGACATCCTTGTCCGAAATGACTCGTTCGTCGTCCCAAAAGGAGCGATAAAGGCAGCCGCCGCCAGTCTTATTTCTAGGAATTCCCTACGTTTGAGAACACTCAAGCTTTACGCTTTTGCACCTCAGAACTATACCCTGTTATAGCAGCTTCAGCCAGCGTATTCATCATGAAGTTCACCATCGTTCTCGCATTGGGACTGATGCAGACCGCGTAAGTCCCAGCGCGCTGGGTCTCCAGAAACCTGAATCAGATTGGGTTCCTGCTAACGACACTACCAGTCCAGCCCTGGCGGGCCTCCTCTGTGTCATGCCCGGCGGCAACCCGAACCCGGGCACGGGCATCTGCACGGCGGTTGGCGGAACGCCGGAGAAGAGCTACCCTGCTGCGGTAAGTGACTATTTCTCCACAAAGCCTCTGCGATGCGACTTTTCTAACAGGAATCAGTGCTGTGTTGGCAACAACAAGAAGGGCGACTACGAAAAGGGATGCAAGGACAACGGCGGTACGAGCGTGCAGGAGACTTACATCTGCTGAGGAAGTTTGGCCGGGCGATGACGGAAAGGAAAGATTCTATGATACCTGGACCGTAATTACAGACAATTAATTCCTTCTAGAAGACCGGGGAAGGGCGCCTGAGTGCCAACGACTTGGCGAATATACGATAGCCAGATGGCTTCCCAACGGACATGGACCCAGCGCATTTTAATGCAAGCAAGACACAGCGCTCAGTAGTGCGCGCAAAAAGATCAGCCAAGCTCGAAACCCCAACTGAGACTTTCACATCACAACATCAAAGCCAACAAGAACAAAAGCAAAATAAAAATAAAAATTGCTGATTGTGTTCCGAAACCGAGAATCGAACTCGGGGCTATGCCTAACCGCTCAAGGAATGAGAGGGCATCATGTTGGCCACTACACCATATCGGATGGGTCATGTGGGTATCCGCTGGGAACCACACTGAAATCTCAGGGTTGCGCAGTAGCGGGACTGGCCTGCCACGAGATCCATGCATGGCGCATGGCTTCTCTCGTTTCGTAGCAAAAAAAAATGCAATGTCGAGTAGTTCAGAGTATCTTCGATCCTTGGTATGCATCAACAGGCGACCCAATATCAACAGAGGGGTCTTGTACCTGAGACTTCAGTCGTCGTTGGATACACTAGATAGATCTGGTTAAGGAGTAAAGTCAAGCAAATTAAGTCCGAGTTCTGAATCTGGCGGCTGAGCTAATTCTATGGCGGTTCTCAACTAAGTGCCTAATGTCTTGTAGTAGAGCCAAATGTCAAATGGGTCTCACAGAACCACCCGTCCCACCTCCTCCTCAACTGTCTCTCTGAAGTGCCTTCATCTCTAATGTTACTGTGTGTCCATCTGTCCCAAAAGCCTCGTCTCCTCTATGTCATACCGATATGCTTGAATCGCAGACTCTCTGGCCAGTAATGTGGTTATGGTGACGGCGACTCCCCCTTTCTCAACGTGTCGCTCTAAGCTTGAGTCTCAGGCTTCTTCGCCTCCTCAATGATCTGGTCAAGACACCCCGCGCTAGCAGCAACGAAACCAAGGTACGTAGGCGACGGGGTAAGCACACGCGAGGTGAACTCGGGATGCGCCTGGACACCAACGAAGAAGGGGTGATCCTTCAGCTCCACCACCTCCATCCTCTGTCCCGTCTCGTCCTTGCCGACAAAGTTGAGGCCGACCTTCTCGAGCTCCTCGATGTACTCGGGGTTGACCTCGTAACGGTGGCGGTGCCGCTCCTCCATGACGTCTTCGCCGTGGTAAAGCGCCCGGAGCTTGCTCCACTCGCTTCCGGGCTGAAAGAGGGTCTTCTTGGTGCCGAGGCGCATCGTCCCGCCCATGACCTCCTTTGAGCCCTCGGGCATGAAGATGATGACGCAGTGCTCGGCTTGCGCGTTGATCTCCTCCGAAGTCGCGTTCTTGTGGCCGAGGAGGTTCTGGGCGGCCTCGATGACGGCGACTTGCATGCCCAGGCAGATGCCCAGAAAAGGTGTTTTGCGCTCGCGAGCCCATTGGGCGGCCTTGACCATTCCCGGCACACCTCTGCTGCCGAACCCGCCCGGGATAAGGCCTAAGAGACTAAGTTAGTCATAAATCTTCGAGCAAAAGAAAGTGCAGTCGGAGCGTGAAGCATTCTAGATTCACTTACAGCCAGAGGCGAGGGTGAGCTGAGACCAGGCCTTGTGGTACGTGGTAGGATCACTCTGCAGAGTAGCATCTTCTAGGTGCTCCGCGTCAATCCAGACCAAGTTTAGCTTGCGATTGCATTTCATAGCCGAATGCTCCAAGGCTTTGATGACAGAAAGGTAGCCTTACTCGTCGTCAGTGGATTTACTCAAGGGAAACAGGCTAGGAGGCACTGACTGTCCGGAAGTGCAATATACTTGCCGACCAATGCGATGTTCAGGGGCTCCAGGTACGGCTTCGTGCACACAGTCTTCTTCCACAAATCCCACAGCCTAACGCCCTGCTCAATAGAGTTCTGCGTAAGCTTCAGCTCATCAAGCATAAACAGCTCCTGGAGGCGGTCGAGAAGGCCTTGCTCCTCAAGAAGAAGCGGCACTTGGTAGATGCTCTCGATGTCTCGGACCGCAACCACCTGCTGGTATTCGACTTGGCAGCTCATGGCGATCTTCCGCACGGTCTTGTCGTCGAGAGGACGCTCACAACGGCAGGCAATCTAGGACGGCTGGTTAGCTGCATTCAGCGATGATTGGGAAGCACTTACCAAATCAGGGATCATACCAGCGCTTCGCATCTGCTTGATGGCGTGCTGGGTAGGCTTCGTCTTCTCCTCGCCGTGGATCACGGGCACGTAGGAGACGTGGATGTTGACAAAGTTTCCTTTGCCGGCCTTGTACCGCAGTTGCGTCAGGGCCTCGACGAAGGGCATGCTCTCGATGTCACCGACAGTACCACCCTATGGAGCAAGCTTGCTATTAGCTACCAAATGTCCCGAAAATGCTGAGCTTATACCTAACTATTCAGTTCGGGGAAGAGTATCAGAAGGATGCATACCAACTCAACTAGGACACAAGTCAGCAAGAGGGTTCTTGAAAGTTCCTAGTCACACCTACTAATGCAGACGTCGGGCTCTTCGCCACTGTCGTCAACTGGGATTCTCGATACGCGATCAATCCATTCTTGGATAGCATCCGTAATGTGAGGAACAACTTGCACGGTACGGCCCAGGTAGTCGCCCTTCCGCTCCCGCTCAATCACGGCCCTTTTGAAAGACGTTATTAGCAAATAAGTTCATGGATAGTGGAGAAGTAGCGTACTTGTAGATCTTGCCGGTCGTGATATTGTTCTCATTGTTGAGATTGAGGCCTAGGTAACGTTCATAGTTACCAAGGTCCAGGTCCGACTCGCCGCCATCTAAGTTGTTTATTGTCAGAACAAGGCCGCAGATATTACGAAGAGCTGCTCAAACGGAATGGCAATTACCTTTGAGAACAAAGCACTCTCCATGCCTGCAAGGTCTCGCATCAATACAGCGACCCATACACCTGGATGAGCCATACTCACTCAAGCGGACCCAGCGTTCCAGCATCCACGTTCAAGTAGGGGTCGATCTTGATTGCCTGCAAGTAACAGTGTCAGCACTCGCGGTCATACTACAGGTGCGGGGGTTATATTTGCTGTCGTACCGTAACCTTGAGTCCAGTCGTCTTGAGCAAAAGACCGGAGGAGGAGGCTCAAATATGTTAGTAGCCCATGTGCAACGCGTCACTTGATCGATACCATACCGATGATGCCTGTAGACGAGTAGGAATTGTTAGCGAGGTTCCAATCGCGATGCGAGCCAGGGAGGATTGATAAGACGGTGCGGGCTCCGGGAGAGGTTTCGTGATGGGAGGGACGCATACCCTTTCCGATGCCGCTAATGACACCACCGCTGACCAGGACGTACTTCATCTTGGCGATTCGGCACGAATGTTGGCAAGACGGGGAGATTCCTGCAACGCTGGTGAAAGATCGGAAAATTTTTAGGATCAATCCTCAAAATAAGCTCACATGCACTGTGAAACGGGGCCCCGATGACTCTGGGCGGCTTACCTAATTTCCCCGGAAAAGGCAGGTCCCCGTACAGTGACAAACCTCGGTGAGTGGTTTGACACGGTGCCGCCGGATGCTGCGAACGGCGTCGTTTGAGTCGGGTGTCTCAACTCACTCTCAGCTTACTATAGACGTAAAACACACCCATTGAGGCGATCGTCAACAACATTCAATCATACAAGATATGTTATGATTCGTTTTGAGTATATGATTGTGACTTTGAGACGTGAGAATGTTATGTAAGCCCAAACAGATAGACTGGCCTCAGTCGAGCCTGTATGGCAGCTCATACACTCAGAAGCAGCGCTCAATCATACAGCATAGGTGCTAGCTTGCAACCACCCCACTGGTTTTTTAAACGTCTTCAATCAACACTGAATCTTGAAATAAACAATGATTAAGCGCTTTCATGTTGTTGCCTTGGTACATGTAAGTAAGTGCATCAGGATCATTCCTTCAAGGTCGAACAGCCCATAGAATCCGCCGATTCACTATCTTGCCCTGGAATGTCTGCAAACGGGTCATCCTCGATATCCCAGTCCCAAACTTGAATGCCCCCTCCTGGTGCTCGCCTAGCGATAAGCTTCTTTCCTCCCCGGATACTTAGCCGCGTCTGAGCTCCTACCATGAAATCGGTTTTCAACAAGCGGCGACGAAACCAACCGTATCTCACCTCTTTCGTCGATGCAACCTCATCATCCCGCGGAAAGGGTGTTTTATACCTTCTTCTCGCATGTTTTGTGACGTCGATGACATCGAACCCGTCGTCGTGGGATACATATAAACTCGACCCGCGTTTGATCCATTCAACGTGCCATTTGAGTTTTTCTTTGTCTTCCGTGTCGGGATGGAAACCCCCGTAGTCACTGGAAGTAACGGAGTCTTGGTCGATGTCCCAGAAAATCACCTTCAGAACCCCTTTCGGCCTGAATCTCATCAACACCGCAACGCGACAGCCGTCGTCCGATAGGAGAACCGACAGTGAGGTGACGGAGTCCCTGACTGTTTCTGGCGTGCAGATCGTATTCGTAGCCTTGATGATCCCTGAAGCCGAATCCAGAAGTATTCCGCGACCGTCTTCCAGCAGGACCGCAACGAACCCGTTGTTGACCCCAATTATGTTGATTTTTGCCGCTCCTGGGATTGTCTTCAGTTTCTGCTTTTTCCACTCTGATGTCGTGGTCTTCCATATGGAGTTGTCGTAGTGCCAGAACAAACCCCTTTGGTCACCTTCATGCGCCACGAACGTCACGACCATTTCCCCTTTTACCCCCATATCGAAGACGTACTTGCCCCTTTTCCAGTCCCAAACAGATACACCAACCTGATACTGAGTGACAATAACGTACTTCGCTTCGGGGCCGCAGATGAAGCCGAGTTTAATTTGGTAGATGTCGCGTCGGTGATGCTTCCCAGTATTGAAAGCGCCCAGTTGCTTCCCTGTGTCTGCATCCCAGAGTACAATGTTGGAGAACCCGTCCGCTCCAACGATGTAATGTTCCGTCATTGTGATGAAGTGGATGTCGTTTTGGTACCCCAGGTAGTGCCGCTTCTTGACCTTCAAGTCCCCGCCATCTTCAAATGCGACAGTGTCGTCGGTGCTGGCATCGGCGGCAACATCCGGATCTGACGGGATGGTTTCGACCGCTGGCCTCAGGTCCTGCATCAGGTCGTCGCACACACTTTCAGCGTACGACGTGAGGGACTCCAGCCACATGTCGATGGCCTCGTTCGTGGTCGAACCTTTGCTCCGGCTCGCGCCGACAGCTCTCCTGATCTTTGATATTTGTACAGTGACATCCGAAATCTGGCGAAGCAAGGTCGTCGTGTCTTCCTTGATGTCGACGGTATCGTTCCGAATCACGGCAGTATCGTTCTTGATTTCTTTTGACGAGACCCTCGAATCTGTGAGCGATTTGCACAATCCTGCCTCGAGTCTCTGCCACCTACAGATTTGCGAGCTCCAGTGCTAGGTTCAGGGACCCCCTATGAGTCTCTAGCAGAACTCGCAACCGGTCGACGGCCTCCTTCCCGCCCATCGCCCAGCGAGTCGGCCCTGTGCGACCATCGTGGCTTTGGAGTATCTCCGTAATCTGATTTGTCACGCCCAAACAATTGTTCACCAGTGCCAGGACATGCTTCTCAAACGCAGCCGGTAGCGATCCCTTCGTAGCGCTATCCTCTATGAGCAGGTCGAGAACCATGCGCAGGTTTGAAAGCTCTCGGTTGACGGCGTCAAGGTCATTCCGAGCCTCGCGGCAAGTCCGCACGAAGTTCGTCACAGCCTGAGTCGTCTTCCCGACAGCTCCGAGCAACGCGATGCAAGCTGTTGTGATTGAGAGGGGGTCCATTGTGATCCGTCATGTCCGCGGAACAGCATTGCGCAGCGTTGATGGCGAGCCTGGGAAGCCTGGGGCGCCAAGGTCTTCTATACCCTGACAAAAGGATTCTGCCTTGCGATGCGCCTGGCCGCAGCGCTGCTTAGCCGAAGTCGCCTCACGCACTATGATGCAATATTGTACAGGGCGGTGGGCACCCACTGAACAAAGCTGTGTCGTTGAAGGAAGCGCTAGTATCCAATAGAACCCCAGCAATATTTCGCCCGACTGCAATGATCACTCTTCACCGTTTCAGCGATGTCAGCAGCACAGATGTTGTCCGGCTTCATTGCCTGTATGGGGCACTTGGTACTAGGGGACGCTCATTCCTTCACCAGGCGGCTGTAGAAGCAAGGCTTCCAACTTTGTTTTGCTATTTGAACTGGACAGATATCCGATAATCTGCTGCTAATAAATTACACGCAAGTATACGAAGCAGCATCGTCCGGATCAGTGCCAGTGAAGGTCAGCACCTTGGGGTACAAGCACAGGTTCACAGTCCTCGTCTCGCTCGAATTCCCAGTTGCGTTTCCGTCTCCGGTCAAAGTCTCCGGCGCAGTTCCGTTCTCAACCCAGTTCCTCAAGGTATCGAACACATAGTCACTGGGATCAAACCCAGTGCCGCCGCCACAGTGTTTAACACCCGGTGTCGGGAAGAAACGGTAGTAGTCTGTCACATTGGGGTCCCACGCTCTGACGCGATCGTAGTAGTCGACCGTGCCGTTGTACGGAATCAGCGGGTCTTGCATACCGTGCCAGGTGATCATCTTCGTCCCTCGGTTCTTCAAGTCCGTGAGATCAACATTGTCCGTTCCGATGGAGGAGGTGTACTCATCGACGGACAGGCGGTAGAGTCGGTCGAAGCGGGCTTGGGTCAGGTTCGCGGTCTTGATGCTCCACGTGGAGTTCCTCTCAAGGAAAACTCCATACCAATCATCAGGAACCGAAAAGTACGTGTAAGTACAGTTGTCGACCGTCGTGCAGGTCGGGCTGAAGACGCCTGTCATGGAGGCATCGCAGCCGAAGCCGTACCACTGGAACTCGCCGTCTCCACTTCGGGGCCCTTCCCAGAATCCAGCGGCAAATTGAGCCATCTTGTCCGTGACGGTGACCGTCGCGTTCAGGTCAGTGCAGTCAACCGTCTTGCCAATCAGCGAAGAAGCGTCGAAACTGCAGGACCCAGGCAAAGAGATGATGGCGTCTTTGACGCCGTCCAACTCGTCGCATGCTTCAATGGCGGCATCAGTAAAAGCGTTGAGAACACAGGGTGGAGGGACAATGTCATTGCGCCAATGTTAGTCAATCATCCATTGGAACATGTAACAGAGATGAACCGGAAACTCACCCAAAAGCTCGCACAAGAAACTGGGGTAGATTTGTTCCGTCTGGAACCTCTGCCAGTTGAAAGCAGAGGCAGAGGCCAGGATGCCGTTGAAATGCTCCGGGAAGCGTTGGGTCATCATGTGCCCCTGCCGACCTCCGGTCGGGCACCCATTCCAGTACGAGTAGATCGGGCCTTTGCCGTAGTGCATCTGCGTCGCAGCTTTGCCCAGCTTGGCAGCCTCATCTAGGGCGACGGACGCAAAGTCGTTCAGCGCCGGCCAGTTGGTGTTCCCCTCGCTCACCAGACCCCAGTCCGCCGTCGCGGTGCTCGAGTTGTGGCCTCCGTCGGTGGACGAGCTCGAATAACCCGATGCGACGGGAGAGAGGATCACGCTCGGTCCGCCCGCAACCCAGCCGGCGCCGCCGCTCATCATGAAGCGCTCGTTCCAGTTCGCCGCGTCGAGGGGGAGGCCGACGTAGGTGTTGACATCGTCGTTCTGGCCCGGGTGGGTGTACCGGATCGAGATCTTGCAGAGGTCCACGGCCGAGACGGGCTCTCCGGTCGTGGCGGAGATGACGCCGACGCCGACGCCCGTACCGAGGGACTGGTTGCGCAGGACGGCGACATCGAGCGAGATGATTTCGATGTTTCTTAGCGTGAGCGAGGCGAATATGGCCGCGGTGCAGGCACTTGCGTTGGCGGCGCTGGCTACCATCTTGGCACCGAGTGCCAGCAAGGCGACCTGCGAGCGAGTTGACATGGTTAGTTGTGGAGGCCTGGCTGGTTTAGAGCGGGTGCAAAGAGAGCACTGTTTTTACGCATCTTTCATTCCGCCTTTAATATTCCCCTTTCGATGAAAGTCGGCCTCTGTTATCTCTCCGTCAACTTACTCCTCCACGTGTAATGGTCTCCTGGCCTACGTAACCACGAGCGGTCTTGGCTACAACATGCACTACATGTACAGAGTGACATGTAATTTCCGAATTTGCATGGGTGTTTGTGTCCTCCGCAGCTCTTTGGCTGTGACTGCCCAGGAACCAAATAGTTCCCTACTTTGGCGATTACCCTGAAAACCAGTCGGACCAGCCCCAGCTGCAGAGGCCGAAGTGATTGCCGGTGGGTGGCATCCCTGCCCATCAGGACGATCCCCCAGAGGAGTCTCACCCCCACTTCGAGTGCTCGCTCGGTGAGCATCCCGTTTATCATTGCCGCTTCCAAAGATGACGCTGCAGCTTGCAGGTGTAGCCTGTTGTTTATACGGACTTATTTTCCATCCGAACTGCACGGCATCGAGCCAATCACAACCAAAACGCCTACGCATCAACTTAAATATGGCCTTGCCTATTAGTATGAGTGAACAGAGAGCCTACACCGAATGTCATCTGGCATAGGATTCAGACAGAGAAGATCGTTTGAATGGTTTTCGAACTTCAAAATTGAACCTAATCTTTTGCTCAGACCAAAAAACGAGCCACGGACAAAAAGCAATGCTTCCAGAAAGCAAAAGATGGACACTGTGGGAATTGAACCCACGACCTTTCACAGGAAGCTATCGCAGCTCGAAGACGTTGTGAACGTACTTCGATTGCAGATGCGAAGCGAAAATCATACCCCTAGACCAAGCGCCCTTTGATGTTGATGACAAAGGCGCCCACTATGGAAACTAAGGCCTGCGGATTCTGTGGGTATCGCCATAGTTGCGCGAGTTAGTCGTCGGCTCGGAGGCCGACAAGGTGAAGAGCGGCCGGAATGGACCAGAGCTTTTTGTTCGGTGCGCGAATTCCAGCCGCTCGGGAGATGTACATGATCGCGCGTCAGTGCTCCCTGAGAGATTTTGTATGGGAATGGCATCTATCGCCTCAAGGGGCTGACGTGTGTCGCTTCGCAGGTTACCTGATCTAATCAAAGAGCCGAGTCATGCTTATGGGGCCACAGATGGCGTTGTTTTGACAGTCTTGCTGGTGCCAGGTCCCTGCTTCGATGAATGCGATTGTCAAATTGCGCAGCATGCCAGAAGCACGGAAACCAAGACATCTCCATGATTAGTATTCTGGCCTAACAAGACGCCATGGGCCTCCGCGGGTCCTTGGAATCGGTACCACAGGCGCGCGGCAAAAGTGGCTGTTCGAAACCGAGAACGTTTAACAGTTGGCTTCTTTTTCTATGTTCTCCGAGCTTGTCGGACCGTTGCTCGTGATTGTCGGCCCATACAGGAACTGGGCCACCTCTTCGTGACGCTCATCAATGCCGTGAACAAATCGAGATGAACATCTTCTCTCATCAACCAGGCTAAAGCCCGTACCTTGATAAGTTACTTACGATCTTCCGTCTTTGACTCTAACCTACTTCAATGACACGCATACTGTGTCTAGTCTCGCATGAGGGCGGACGCCATCGGGCAGCCTATTGTCACATGCCAAGGGAGGGTGTGGCTGGAGCGGGGCGCACCAACCGGTGGGTCCCCGGTGGTCAGCCACACAGGCTCATATAAACGAGGACTTCTCCCAGTTCTAAAGGAGAAGTCAGAGATGAATACAGTCTTTTACCCATACCTAACTACCCAGTTAAGTACCACCGGTTGACCCTATCACTCTGTACTATCCAACCTTGACACCTAATTGGACCTGGAATGCAAACAGCGTTTATTTACTTCCAAAATAGGACAACGGAGAACCCGAATCAAAGCCACATTCCACACAGGCTCATTCATATGTACTCATAAACAGCCGCAGCCCTTCTATAGAGCGCGCGCTACCATTGTGGAATCAATCCTCGATTTAACCCAGGCTTTCAAGCTCGACAACCGACAGCACCACGATGTCGTACAGAGGGCCCCAGAAGAACCCATTGATAGTGCTCTCCGACGGCTCATGGAGCGGACGAGAGGCCGGTTCGAAATCCAACTTATACCTGCTCGCCAATGTTATCTAGCGAGGCAGCTGGCTGCCGAAAGACGATGAGCTCTCGCATCTCCACCCCAGCGGAAAGGCGTAATACGCCAACAGCGTCCCGGTCGGTAGTACTCTGATGGAGTAAGTCTTCGATGCCGGCCCCTTTGAAGCGACCTTGGCAAGACCTGACGGATCTGAATTCACAGCCACGTCTTCCACGGCCTCAACGTTCACGACATCGAGCAGCAATGCGTCGACATATACGAATACCTCGTGCGTGGCTACAACCCGCAAGAGTACGAGATTTGGATGTTTGGTGTGTCCCGAGGTGCATACATTGTCCGCTCCGTGGCAGGCATGATCAACAACTGCGGCATTGTGAAGCCGCTGTACAAAGCGAACGGCGAGGTCGACGAGGAGCAAACGTATCAGCTTTGCCAAGAGGTGTACCGCGTCTACCGAGATCTATCCGACATGACCGCACCAAAGACGGAGCTGTCGAGGGAATTCAGAAGCAACTACAGTTGGCCCTCGGAGGCAGCAAACACGGCTCCAACGGACAGCAAGCCTCGTCTCAAGGGTCCCAAGGCCAGCACTACTCCAACCACAACACCTCCCAGGGTCACAAGACCCAATAGTCCTACACACAAAGGAGAAGGCTGCTAAGGCCTTTCAGAACTGGCTAAAAACCATCCCAGATAACCATATAATTATCTATTCAGACGGTTCTAAAGCGTCTAATGGAGCCACGGGATATGGATTTGTTATTTATAGAGGTAATAAGCGTATAGCCTAAGGTTGTAGCCGACTTAGCTTAGTAGAAGTGTTTGATGGCGAGGCTGAAGGAGCGAGGGTAGGGCTCCGGCGGGCCCTCCTTACTTCCCAAGGCCACACGATACACATCTATATTAATAATACTAGTGCTATCCGGGGGATACGGGGCGAGGCTCCAGAGTCCTCATAAGCGGCCTTCCTCGAGATTCACGAGGTGGCCAGGATATACGATATACACACCCACTGCGTGTCAGGGGCTTGCGGTGCGAAGTAAAGAGGTCAGTAAGAGGACAATAAGTAGGTACTGGTTGTGACTCTCATTCTTCTCTGACCCTCTCCTTAAAGGGGAGGGACAGGCCTTTATATATATAGTCCTCCTTAGTCAAACCCTATCGCAGTCTAGAATCGGCTTAGCCACCATGCTTTCCTTAATCAAATTCCAGCTACGTAACACGATCCCCCTCCTTATCCGGCCTATCTTCAGGCCATAATAGTTACTCACCGGAGAAGCATATATTCTAAAACTCATAATAACCACTCCCATAAAGTTACCCTACTAAGTTCCTAACTCAAAGTATTATTTACCATTCCCTATAACAACCTTATAGCAAACTAATCATCAACTAATAATCTCCTTCTCAAAAAATAATTAATTCCATAGAGCTACCCTACTAGGTTACTAACTTATAAGTTCTTATAAGTAGCCCTAATGGGTTACCTACTCATAGCACTCTTAGGAATAGCCCTAATAGGTTACCTACTTATAGCGCTCTTATAAGTAACCCTACTAGGTTACCTACTCCAAGGTTCTTATAAGTAGCCCTAATAAGTTACCTACTCATAGTAAACCGGTAATCAACTAATAGTCTTTTACCACATTTTATCTAATAATTAACTCTCTTTCTTCACCCTCTTTAAAACCCTTAATAACGTAGTAACCCTCTAATAAAACCCTAAGTTTAGGTTTTCCCATCTAAATTCCTAGGTCACACCTTCCACTACAGGATTATTATAGCCTAGTTACCCAATTACACCTTCCATTCATATTTTCGAAAAATTTTCATAATACTCGGGTAAGATCCTTTTATAATACAAAAACTTCCCTCTCGCCTAATTTTTCTTAGTATCCGTTATTAGTGAAATAGGTGATATACCACTAAAATCCTTAATAGTTAAAAAATCTTCACCTCTCCCTCTCAGAGCCCTCCTATAATAGCCTTATAACCTCTGGTGGGCACCGGATTATAGCCGGCCCCTCTAGCTAGCCCTAATTGGAGCTCTAGGTCACCTCTAGAGCTAACCCCTCCCTTAAAGGCTAAATGCCGCTATAACACTAAGGCCTAACCACTCTGGCCTAGCCTTAGGGGAAGTTAATTTAATTCTCCTAATATAATCCCTTTTACGGTAAAGGGGCCCTTAAACGTAAGTGGGGTGGCCACTGGATTTATCCTAACCGCCTTCGATGAACAAGCCAGACGTTATAAGGACCGAAAGGGTGTCTTTTTGGCCATCACCCAGTTTGTTGACAACGTGGTCTCTAGTTTTAAGGGGCTGAAAAAGCAGATCGCAAAGGAGGTAACAACCTATGTGATCTAAGCCCTGAAGAAGTTAATGAATAACGAAGTTGCTTTAACTTTAACCCGGAACTAGGTTACCGTTATGGTATTAACCCTGACCCTAGCCCCAGTCTCAGCCCCGGCCTCTGCCCTGGCCCCTACCCTAGCCCAGCACCGAGCCCCTACCCGCCCATAAACCCAGGCTCAGTTAGAAGACCTCTGGGTTTTCGTCCATATCCCCGAGGAAGGCCTGGATGCTACCCGGAAAAACGCCCCTTTCGCCCTGCGCTGTATAGTCTGCTAGGCCTTTGGCCTATAACTAGGAGATATCCCACACATCTACCACATCTCGACTAGATACTCCTTGAAGCCCCTAAATAAATAAATCCAATAAAGCTTTTTTAGAAATAGACAAAAACTAGTAGACTACTTAGGGGCCTTTAAAGTAAATACTTTTATAAAATAGTTCATATACACCGTCCCATGTTGCCTATCTAAGCTCTAAAGCCTAAATGGGGAAAGTATTAACATATTAACCCTGATTAGGGAGGAGGTTATTACTTAGACTGGTTATGAGCTAGTCCTAGCTCAGTAATCCCACCTTGGCCTAAACCCTATTATAAACGAAATCACTTAGGTTATCTCTTTTATAGTGAAGGTATTACCCTTTAAATTATTTAACTAGAGTAATAAGGCCTAGCTTATTAGGGAAAAGAGGACCCTGCTTAGGTATAACCCTGGTTACTAGGGATATTACATAAACCGGTACTATAACTAGCGATTATTCTATAATAACTATGGTAAACCCTTAAACTCCTATGAGACTAAGCCTTATATAACTAAGCTGAAGTGTACTAACTATTTAGGGCCTTTTTAGGCCGGTTATATAGACTGTTCAGTTAAGCCCCTAATAATTAACGGTTATCCTACCCTCTTAAGTTAAAACGAACGTGGATGGATTTGGAAGGCTGGGTAAAAGGCCTCCGAGGCCTGCGATAATACTAACCAGACCACTACCCAGAGTAGGACTTAATAACCCTAAGACTCCTGCCCTGATCAGGGCCAATAACCCGGCTCTAAGTGCTTATACACTAGGACCCCGTCCCAAGGATTGATTATATACTTAAGTGATAAGGATATAGTTAATAGTATGGATGAAGACGAAGTGGAAGACCCCGAGGCCCTCCCTTAGACCAACCACCCTATCTACCCTTTTTGATATAGGAGCTAGAGGGTGGCTTAAAAGCCTGATTATAATATCACTAATACCTATACCCACCTGGACCTCGACTTAGAGGCGTAGGCCTAAACAGGCCCCCCCATAGGTACTATGTATAGCCTAATATAACATAGGGAAAAAGCCTCTAGTACACACAGCTTTCCTAGAGCTCTGCTGGGCTAATTAGGTTGACATTGTACTTATCTAGGAGCCCTGGATAGGCTACACCAACAGTATACAGATCAATACACACCCTGGGTATAATTCCTTTATCCTAGTTGATTTTTAGGATAGTAGGGAAATAAGGCCCAGGGTAATAACATATATACGGAAGGGGATAAGGCTACAAGTACAACAACAAAGACCTATCCAAACAAGGGATATCCTATGGTTAAAGGTTAATAATACTATTATTATAAACGTCTATAGATAACCAGGCGATCCTTATAACCAGACAACAACCACCCTCCTAGGATACTAACCACTAATGCAAACCCTTATAATTAGGGATTTCAATACTCACCACTACTCCTAGGAACCAGGATCCATTAACCGGAATAGAGGAGATAATTTAGCCAACTAGGTTAATAACCATGGCCTCTCCTTTATTAGAGAAGCAGGGGCTCTAACCTATACCCATGGTCACGTCCTTAACCTAACCTTCTCAAATATCCCCCTTACACATACAGGACTCTATCCATACCTACATCCAAGAGCTGATCACTAGCCTATTATAACCATTATCCCCCTTAATAACAATAAATAATAATAAATATACTAATTAGGGCTAATATTAGTCCTGGATTCGACTTTTCCTTAGTTTAAAGACCTAATTAGGGTAAGGACTTTAACTTTTCTTATTTTTAAGGACCTACCCACCCCAGCTAAGCTAGATGCCCAGGCTAGCCGGATTGTTAACCTATTCTTAATGGTTATTTAAGTAATAGGGAAAAAACGATAAAGCCGGGGAAAATGGGCCCCCTAGTGAATAGAAGAGTGCTTTAAAACCCATTAATCCTACCTTAAAGCCCGTACCTAGTAAGTACGGGAACCGGAGCTGGCCTTGGCCTTACTACCCCCTATCCTTAAAAAGTAAAAGGTTTTCTTAGAAATAGTTAGGAAGGCTAAATGGGCTTATTGGGCTGCTAAGATTGAAGGGGCTATATCCGATCAGGACTTGTATAAAATAATGGGCTAGTGTAAGGTTAGTTTAGTAGTTAAAGCCCCCCCCTTAGTAGTTGAGGGTTAGATGTATAACGATAGCTAGGATAAGGCCTAGGCCCTACGGAGGGCCCTGTTGGAGAGGTTTGATGATATGGATGACCTACCTGGGGACCCCTTCGACGTGGCTACGGTCCTAGGACGATAAATACCCTAGCAGGCTACGATTAGTTAGGAGGAAGTAAGGGTAACCACCCTAATAAAGACTATGACCCTTAGTATCGATGGAATTACCATAAGATTACTTAAGGCTTATTGGGACCTTATAGTTAAGCTTATTAGGCTGTTGTTCTAAGTATGCATTAAGGCCGGCTACTTCCCCTAGCCTTTCCATAAAGTAAAGGTTATTATAATTCAGAAGTTTAAAAAGACCGACTTCTTAAAGGCTGGATCCTAGAGACCGATAACCCTCTTATCCTACTTAGGTAAGGGGCTTAAGAGATTAATAGTTAGGAGAATGGCCTACCTCACTATCCTGGAAGGGGTGGCTAGCCCACAGCAAATAGGGGCCCTACTAAGCAGGGCAACTACCAACCTAACGACCTGTCTCACATATGATATTAAACAGGCCCTCGATAAGGGGCTTATAACTACGCTGGTGATAATAGATATGAAGGGAGCCTTTAACTCTGTTCTTTGGAACCACCTTATTATCCGTCTACAACAACAGGGCTAGCCTAATAACCTGATTAGGCTAATTTATGCCTTTGTATTAGACCACACTACTAGGGTTAGGTTCGAAGAGGTAATAACAAAGGACTTCCCTCTAACCTATGGGCTACCTCAGGGCTCCCCACTATCACTTATCATTTTCCTATTTTATATTTCCAATATCCTAATTAAAAACTTAAAACTTCGGTTTAAATATGCAGACGATATAAGCCTTTTAATTACCGGCCTATCCCTCAAAGATAATATTATATCCTTAAACTAATAGGTTACCCAAATCCTAAACTAGGGTACCGATAATAAGGTCTCCTTTAACCCAGCTAAATGTAAAGTTATCCATTTCACTAGGAAATATAAGTAACTAAAGGACCTACTTAGGATCAAAACTAGAGACCTTGAAATCAAAGCCTTGGTCGAGCCGATCCGTTGGTTAAGGGTTTAGTTCGATAAAAAACTCTCTTTCTAATACCACGTTAAAACAAGGGTAATTATAGCAAAAAAGGCAGCCTAGCACCTGGGGCACCTAATAAACACAAAAAAAGGGATCCTAGTAATTATTATATAAAAGGTGGTCATCACCTATGTCCTCCTAATAGCCTTATACGGAGCTAAAACTTGGTTTAGGGGGTTAACTAAGTTAGCCCTAAATAATACTACCCCCCCTTAGGGAGGGGGGATTATTAATATAGGCCAGAAGGGCCTCGTCTAAAAGGTTAATAAGGTCATCATAAGAGTAGCCCGAGCCATCCTCCTAGCTTAGAAAATAACCCTAATAAGTAACCTCCTCTGAGATACCAGCTTACCTACTAGGAAAATGGTTTTAGAAGGGGTACACTTATACTTCGTAGTCCAATTATAAAAGGTCAACTAATAACACCCATTAGTCCTAAGGTTTACACAATAAGGGAGGTAGTAAACACAACTTTAATGAACAGCAGGCCTCGTCTTAAGGATCCCAAAGCTAACATTACTCTAACCATAATACCTTCTAAGGTCACAAAACCCAATAGTCCTATAAACGAAGGAGAAAGTTGTTAAGGCTTTTCGGAACTGGCTGAAAACCGTCCTGGACGATCATACAATTATTTATTTAGATGGCTCTAGAGTACCCAATGGGGCTACAGGTTACGGGTTTGTCATTTATAGAGGTAATAAGTGGATAGCCCAGGGTTATAGTTAACTTGGCCTAGTAGAAGTGTTTGATGGAGAAGTTGAAGGGGCGAGGTTAGGGCTCCGGCGGGCCCTCCTTACCTCCTAAGGCCGACCTATACACATTTATATTAATAATACTAATACTATTCGGGGGATACGGGGCGAAGCTCTAAACTCCTCACAAAAAGCCTTCATTAAGATCCATAAGGCGGCTAGAATATACGATATACATACCCACTGGGCCCCAGGGCATCAGGGGATAAAAGGCAACAAAGAAGCAGACCGCCTAACTAAGCAGGGCACTACACTCCCAATACTTTTAGGCTAACTAATAACCCTAATAGGAATTAAACAATTCACTAAAAAACGGATACGGGCCTAATAAACACAATAGTAGCATAAGGAGGCAACGAATCGATACGCCCAACTAAGGCTCGAGGCCACCTTATCTAGCCCCCCTAAACTAGCCCTACCACGGGCTACCCTACACCACCTCCTAGCAGCCCGATCAGGCCACGGGGACTTCGAACAATATCATTAACACTTTAACCACATAAAAGCCCTACTTACCTACTCTTACGGGGAAGCAAAAGAAGTAAACCACCTAATCTATTACCGAAAGACCCTAACGAGGAGGCAACGGTGACCTACCCTCTACCCTTCTAGTTCATCAAAGCCCATAGGACCTATGGGATTACTCGAGTGATACTTCAAGGGGCTAATCACCGATCCTAAAGGCTTTAAGGCCTTCCTACGTATAACAGACTTCTTCCAGAAGATCTACCCACGATATTAGAGGCCAGCTCCCGGCTGGGCCTTAATATAACCAACTTACCTTACTAAAGGGACCAGATAGGAAGTAAAGGAACTGGAGGAACCAGCGGGATCTAGGGACAGATTGAACGCATAGTAGCCAATAGGCAAGATTTGGAGGACGTTGGTAAGGGCTGTGTACTGTAGAGTAGGTAGTCTGAGCTTGCGGCTCTCCACGCCACATACCCCTCGGGAGGTCTGCCGCAAGGGCTACGCCCTTGCCGCCATGGCGTTAAATTCAACAACAACAACAACAAAAACATACAGTTGGCCCTTGGTTGGAGATGGCGAAGTGATTGAGGCGCCGATCAAGTTTATGGGACTGTTCGACACGGTGGGAAACGGCGGCATCCCGGAGGTTTCTGGCGGCGTCCGCGTTGACTGGCCAAAGTTCTACGACCAGTACATCTCGAGCGTCGTGTCTGAAGCCTACCAGGCTGTGTCGCTTCACGACAGGCTATACGCCTTCCAGCCCTGTCAGATCTCGCGCGACACGGAGTATGGGCCTTCGTACGGCATCACCGAGCGGTGGTTCCCTGGAACTCACTATGACGCTTGTCGGCAACAGTTCAAGTTCGTCAGGGGCGTCCTTCCCAAGTGGCTCGACGGCTTTCTTCCCGCCTGGGTTGGGGCGAGCCAGACGATCAAGCCCAACCACGTCCTCTCTGATCTTGTTTTCAAGTGGATGCTGGAATGTATCGACAACCACGACCCATCCGGCTTCGGCTTCGTCACCCCCAAGGGAAATCTCTACCGCGAGCTGGACAGGCTTAAGATTAGCATCATGACGGCCTAGGAACCTTGGCAATGGTGACATTTACAGCCGCATCGTTCAGTTCGCCCCGTTCGGACGTTATGTCCACTTGGTTCTGTCGACGGTGTTTGGCAGGTGGCAGGATAGTCAGTTATACCAGGTGCTGTTGGCATGCAGACCGCGGACTATCCCCGAGTTCAACGCATCTGTGTACAACTACCGAGCCCCAGACCCGGAGCTGGATGGGAGCATTATCCAGAAGTTTGCCTGTCTCTCTGGGAGTTCAACAATTTCTTCCGCGGAAGTCGAGACACGATACCCATCGACTACGTACGACGGATGGCTGCTGAGACGATCGTAAAGGCTTTGGTTCATCATATGTATAGGTTTAGAAGAGGCAATACTGGGTATTTCGGTGGACTCTGAGTTTCATTTGTTCTTCAAGACATTTTAAACGATTTCAGGATGTATATCTCTACATGGTAAATTGTGCCGGGCTAACAGGTCATCGTCTTCAACGGTTTCTTGATACTATCTGTATTGTGGGTGCAGACTGTGATATGATAACAGTATACATCATCCACGTTATCATTATCAAGCAATGTAAATGCAACGTAGATCAAACGAATTCCTCGACGTTTAGGGGCGTAAATGACTAGAGCAGCAGGAACTAGAGGGAGACGAGCAAAGACCACGGAGTCCAGAAGAGTTTCTGTTGGATTCACTTCACTAGGCCTAGTGTGGAAGGTGGGCAAATAACGATATATTCGTCGTATCTGCTCTGTTGTTGTTGAAGGAAGGAAGGAATTGGGCCTACGGCAGCGATCTGACGCTACCGATCTAAAACCGATTCCTGCCTTCTGATTGGCTCGCTAATCGGGCCAATAGGCGATAGGCGGCAATAAGTGGCGCCAGTCCGGCGTGGATATTCCGACACTAGTAACTATCTCTTTTTACCGCAAATCGTCCCTTTTTCAAATAACGAGTAAAAATTAAGCGTTATTCGGCGTAGCACTAAATTACTTAAAACACCATAAAACAATTAATAAACGGAACGAGTGCATAAAGCGGTCAGAAACGGCAGAAGTACCGTTTTCGGCTATACCACCTTTAGTAGAAACGAGTATATCCCATAACCAGCTACGGGCAAGGTCCGGCTCGCCGTCGTTAGCGATGGTAGCGGTATTCCTCCCATATCCCCTAATCTCTTTTATATTCCTCCTCTTACTCGGTACTATAAGCGCTCCTTAGGGTCTCATAACCCATCCCTCTATCCTAATCTTCACTTTTACCTCCTCGACAAGCCTCACAAGGGCTCGGTTTAGTATAGCCTTTATTAAGCCGTCGGCAGGGTTATCGTCTCCGTGGATCCATCGGATCTCATATAATTCTTATCTCTTATAAGACTACCTTAACGCTATAATATTAATTATTAGGCATTTCTCTTTTATGGTTCTAAGCTTAACGAGATATTCGTAGAGTAAGTATAAGTCGGTATACATAATGGTCGGGATTATAAGTATTCGGAGCTTATTGGTTATAATCTTTAGGGTCATGGAGAGGGCGTAGGCCATATTAACGCCGGTGACTATCCCGTATATCTCGGATACGAGGACGCTCCTCGTAACTCTCTTAAACTTTATTGAGGAGTAGTGGATAATATTTCTTTCTACTATAAAATCCTCTTCTCCTTTAATCTCATTTACGAGGAGGATCACGAATCCAAGCTGGGACATCAGGTCGTTATTATTAATAAAAGAGTTATTAATAAAAACGAAGAGCTTAGCGGTAGTTAAATCGAGGGGCATATAAGTGAGGCCTCGGTTTAGGTGCTTTATTTACTATAACAGGCGTCGATTCAGAACTTTGATCTACTCTAGTGTCACTTTTCGGTGTTATGCTACCACGAATAGATTGAACACTACTTTTGGTTAGTACTTTGAGGTGGTGTACGCACCTCTGGTGCACTGCTCGACGTACTACTCCTTTGTAATAGTAGACTTAGCGTCAACTAAGCGTATCTTCGCTCCCTAGCCCTTTAGGCGTAGGAAGATGGCTTTTCTATTAGTTAAGATGATCCCTCCATTAAATACGATTAGTGTCTTAGTGGAGAGGTATTATTTCTCCTTCGCCGTAAACGTCACTTTCTAGAGTTCCTCGTCTTCCCATTAAGCAAAGGTCTCGTTACTTAGGCTAATAATATTATTAGTTTACATACCAATTATCGCAAAGTTCTCGTTTTTATTATCTAATAACAGTAAACAAGGGTTATACATAAAAGTCCTCATCTAAAGCTTCTTTCTATAATGCTTATTATATATCGCGTACTAGTAGGTTCCAACTTCTACGATACCGTATAACGGTTATACGATGATCATAATAGTTCCTAGAGGGTAATTTTCCTTTATTTAGTCTAGTAATCTTACGAGGATCGTCCTTTCGAACTTTATTGTAGATTGGGTGTACACCTGAGTAATATCTTTTATCCATAGTGAATAGCCCTCCTTTTGGATGAGAAACGGAGCGACGGCGAGAATTAGTCTCTAATTGGTGCTCTGAATAATCGGAGACTGTGTGAGGATAGCCTCCTTACCGTCGTCTATGTATCCCTAAATAATAAATCTAGACTTCTCATAGGGCGTCTCTGTTTTACCCTTCACTTCGTTAACGATCTTTGAGTGGAATATACGTATCCCTCCGTGTTTTTCTTTGTTATACTAAGTGAATTCAAAGACTCCTCGTTCAATCAGGGCATCGATCTCCTTCTTGGTGGACTCCTCGAACGGGGGTCCTAGGGCTTTAATTATGCCCTTTTTGCGTAGCTCGAGTACAAGGGCGTGATCTGCCTCTTCCTTAGCGCTTATAAATATAGCTGTTATTATGGCCTCGCTTTTGGTGTTATTAAAGGCGTTAACTTCTACTAGGAGGTTAATCTGGGTGTTCTTCCGTGGTTTACTTCTCGGGTATCGAGGTGGTGGCGTTAGCTCTTCCTTTAGGGGTAGTGTATCCGTCTGGATAATAATCTCATCTCGGATTTCCTTTTCCTTATTAAGGACGTCTTCCTCGTTATTTCTCAGTATCTTTAGGACTATATTCTCATCGTTATCCTCTAAGAAGGGTTTAACAATAATAAACCTAAAAGTTTTTAATCCAAAGGGTAATTAAATAACATAGTTTTTGCTTTCGTTAATAAGGAGTATATATAAGCCTATCCAACCCCTTCTCTCATACTAAATGATAATTTTCAATTATAGTAGTAGATCTCGTATAAGGGCCGTATTTAGGTTATTTCTTATTATAAGAGTGTTAATTATTATACGTTCTATGTAAATCTCTTATAGCTTCACCATAACTTTCCGCGTAACTTCTGTGCGTTACCGTATCTCTAGTAATAGTAGTGAATTTATATTTATACGTAGGTATACTCCGAAAACGAGTAGGGTTAGAATAAGACCATCTAGGCCAACCATATCGTTGATTACTTTGATTATGCTTTATAGGGCGATCTTCGGTGGTATAGAAGGGGATTCTTAGTGGATAATGTTATATGCTCATTGTAGGAGTGCATAGTATTACTTTACTTTCCTAATACTATTATAGGCTTTAACGGGCACCTTTTTAACTTTGATTATTATAGATCTCACTGAATTCCTGAATTCCTTAGAACTAAAGTTTCTATTAGTGTCCGTAATAATCTAATTAGGTGGTCTAAGGTAAGTATCGATCTAGTATTCGCATAGTGTCTCCTAGGTATGCTTTGCGCTGATGTTTTCCAGAAACCTGGTTACGTTAAAGGAAGTGGTTGTATTAATAACGTGGATTATAGGTTTATTCCCTTTTAAGTAGAAGATATTAACAATGACCTTATAATTAAAGTCCACATTATCTTTAAAGGTGAATTTAAATCTCCCTAGAGCTTATCCGTTTATTTAGCACTGGTGGCAATGCTTTGTGAGCTTCTAGATTACTTTGAACATCACATCGTTACCGGCTCTCTTCAGGATCGTATAAAGCCTTTATACTAATAGGTAGCCGAAACGACGGTGAATTCTGTGTAATTCCGTGTTTATAAGGTGATTCCACATAAAACTCTGTTCTAGGGAGTATATGAGCATCCATGGATACCCCCATTTACGTATAATAGGGACCTTTACATCTCCCTATTAGAGGAAGTTGTGGATATTATCGAAATAAATCCCTAAGTCGTCCATATCTCTCAGATAGAGTAAGAATAGCGTACTGGTATTCACAACGTAGAAGGGTAATCGTCCAAAGGGTGAATTCACATAGGTTAGCCCCATAAAGAGTATCGGAGGGTTATCTCTGAAGGTAATACTCGTCTAGCCTACTTTAGAGGTATCGAGTTTCATAATAGTGTTAATTTTTTATAGAGTAAGGAATTAAGGGTATCTAGTCGTAGAAACGCCGGCTACTCCTATATTAAGTATAATACCCTAGAAAATTATTACTACATAGTGGTTATCATTAGTAAACACCTTATAGGCCAGTAACTTTATGAGTATACCGTAAATATCCTTCCCCGTGATAGCGTAGCAGGTAGCTTGGTTATTTAGGGTTTAAGTAAGGTCTTCACCGACCAAAGTAGTAGTGTAGCTAAAAAATAAGACATGGAATTCGTTATTATACTCATTTTCCTCGTTAAGGGTAGCACTAGTAAGGTATTAGCTCAGATCTTCCTCGTCCCTAACATCCTCGTCGTCGAGCACTTCATCTCCCTCGTATTCAACGAGGAAGTAGCCGTATACTTTAGGAGAGGCATCAGAGATGTCCTTATTTAATTTAAAGCATTTATACACTTTACTTCTCTCCTCTACGGAGTACTTTATAGACCAACACCCTTCCCTACCATAAACGTAGCACTTCTTACTACTATAAGGGTATCCTCGTTATTATTAGTAACCTCTATAACAGTTACTTCGCCCTTTTCCGTTATAGCATCGGTCAGTCCAGAACTACTCGTTTAGCTCTATTTCTAACATAAAGTATTAACGGTAAGCATCTCTTCTTCTTTCCTCTAAGTCGAGGCTTATCCTTATCACATTATAAAACTCCTCTACTATATTTACTCCGGTTAGGTTAACAGAGTAGCACTCTTTTATAAAGATAATAGCTCCGATTAGCTTATCCTTTAGGACCTAGTCTCCTTAGTAGTATAATATAAGAGTTTACTAAAGATTCGTCAGGTCATTAAAGAGGGTCTCTAAAGCCTCAACCTTCGTCTTCTCAGGGTTCTTCTAAATAACCTTATTAAGATCTGCTCCGTTCTAATCAATAATATAGGCTTAGCGGTATTAATCTCCTTCGAAGTAGCGCCGTAGCTTATTAACTACCTCCTTAGTTAACCGAGCAGTCGGTATACCACTAATATAGCCATAGTAGAACTAAGAAGCTCTCCCTTTTAGTATCATAAGGAGTAAGCTAACCGTTGCATAATAGTCAACTCCGATTTTTCTGTAGGCTTCGAGGAAGATACGGAATTTGGTGTTAAGGACATCGAATTTCTTACCACTATACCTTATATCGTTAGTATATACCTTAATAAGCATACTTTATTACTAAGGGGTCACTGTTTCGCTAATCTCGTCTATAATACAGTGTTCTTCCTAATCCAGTAACTCCTAGGTGAATATAGGTTATCTAGGTAATTATAGCCAATTCTAAGGGCTCAGTATAATACGGGTTTAGCTTATTCCCACTCTCTCTGGGGGTAGCGGCGCTTATGGAGAGTTCTTCTACATTATGATCTCTTCTAAGTGTGATTTAGGTTATAACGGTATCCATTCCTCCGTTAATTCCTTATAAAAAACTAGGTCCTCTATTAAGTCTCTAAAGGATTTACTCCTTTTACTAACCTTCTCAATTTCTTCCTAAGTCTAGTAGTATAATTCTTTTAAGTCCTTAAACTTAAAAAGCTCCTCTATAATCTTCCCTCCCTCCATAGGAATATAAACACTATAGTAGAGTAGGAAATTACGTAGTCTCTTTACTACTTTTCTTTTAAGTATTTTAAAGATCTCCTAGGTCCATTCCTTAAAATCTTTTTTGAATTCCTCTTCCAGCTTATGGCTAATAACGCCTTTTGCGTTGTATATCTCCGTAAAGAACGTTACCACCGTTACTACTAATTTAGGGGTAAATTTAGAGGTCACGTTCTCCGACTTGAATCTGGTCTATAGTTCCTATTCGTGGATATTAACGTCGTCCTTATACTTCTTCGGTAATAGGACCGGGGAGTTATTAACTATAATATAATCAGGTTCCTTAATAGTTATTACTTTTATTATCTCTCTTTATTGAGGGGCCTGAGCACCCTGGGCCTCCTCCAACATCGGATTCGCTGTAGTTAGGTCACTTTTTAATATCTTAATAAATATTCTAGTATATAATAGTAAAGCTAATAACGTCTTGAACACAGGGCATTTCCTCTAAGCCGTAGTTTTGAAGGTGTATACTGTTCATTAAGTGAATTACTACTTAGTATTTATGGAATACTATGTTTAATGGGTAGTATAAGAAGGGAATCTTCTTTTTTTTAGTGTTATCTCTAGTTGTATATCCATGTTTGGGTTATCTCTAGGAGTAGGGACGACGATAATGAAGTCGGGGTTCTCGTTGAATTCAGCCCTTCGAGTATTAGATGTTATATCCTTGGCAGGTTACTCTAGCTTTGGTATTGGTTACCGGCTCTTTTTTATGGATATAGTTAGAAGGTGGGGTTGTCGTCTTTAGTGTTGTGTTCACTAGGTATTTAGGGTTACTATTTTAGAGGTAGGAGTGAGTGGTGATGGTGATGACGGTGAAGTTGGGGTTCTCGTAAGGGTTAGCTTTTTAAGTGCTGATTCCGAGGTGTTTCCGTAGTTGCGGGGTAACGGAGTAGTATTTAAAGAAGGAGGGGGTGTTGATTATGATGGATGGCTTTTCGTTGAGAGTGAAAATCGGCGATGGAAGTGCGAGGGCGCTTTATATTATTACTAATTGCGAGATCTTTATCGTAAGTTGTATGTAATGGACATAAAGGCCGTATTCCGTTATATTAAGTGGAACTTATCGCTCTGGTGATTTTGTATGGACTCCTAGGAAGCTCTTATGGTATCCTATTGTTAATTGTTTAGTTAACCGAGGGTATCGCAAATTCTTCTAGTAATATGAGTATCGTGAAATCCGTTGAATGCACTAAGTCGTTCCGGGATTTCGTAATATTACCTCTTCTAATAAAAAATTCACCTTACTAATTTATAAAAATAGTATTTAACTACTAATTAATGTTAGATTCACTTCACTAAGCCTAGTATAGAAGGTGAGCAAATAATAATATATTCGTCGTATCTGCTCTGTTGTTGTTGAAGGAAGGAAGGAATCGGGCCTACGGCAGCGATTTAACGCTACCGATCTAAAACCGATTCCTGCCTTCTGATTGGCTCGCTAATCGGGCCAATAGGCGATAGGCGGCAACAGGTGGCGCCAGTCCGGCGTGGATATTCCGACAGTTTCAATTCTTTGAAAATGCCAGCATGAGACTTGGATGAGTCCGATTCGCTACACGTGAATACCCACCTAATAAAGTTCGTCGATCAGGATGCATGTCCATCCATGGATGCTTAAATTCGTATCTCACGCAAAGTTAAGCCTCAAATCAGGAACTATATGCTCAACTATAGTACCTCTCAAAGTCTACTTCACCTGTAGGCACCAGACCGCGAGAGGAAAAGTCAGCCAATGACATATAACAGATCAAAACAGATAAAAACTTTTCAGGGTTTTGAGTTCAATTTCTTAGTATTAGAAAGGACTCGACCCGGCCTCATTGACATGTACACGTATTCTCACGAATTACATAAAGCATGAGACGGCTGTAGCATATGGTACGCTGAGAAGGCACAATAATGAAGCTACTGCAATAACGGACTATCGATTCTTCTTTTGACTTCGAGTCCTACCAAACACACACAAAAGCACGGCTCCAGTTTATGAAATACATAATTATGAAATTGAGGTATCTTGGGCCGAGGAACGACCATGAAACAGCAGAATATGCACGCTTGGCTTCTACTATGCAAACATCCGAAATTCTAGTGATGGTCGTTACGAAGAAAATCATCAACAATCAAGAAGACGGATCTGGCCCTCCCTGCGCCTCCACGGGAAGAGCAGGCCCTTGGCCCACTCCCAGGTGTGGATGGCGACGCTCATGGTGCCGAACAGAAACATGGGTATCACGGTATTAGCAAACATGTACATCAGGCCGCCGGACTGCTTGACGATGTCGAACAGCTCACCGCGCATGATGCGCAGCGACTCCTCCTCGTTCTTCCAGGGCCCCACGAGGCGGTACTTGGCGTTGAAGTTGCTGCCCATGGCCCACGTATAGAAGGCGCGGAAGCCCTTGGGCAGGACGTAGCTGAAGCGCGGGGCGGAGCCGATGTCGAGCGCGAGCTGGTAGACGTAGCTCTCGTGGTCGACGCCGCGCTTCTCGGCCCACGGGTCCCGCCCGCAACGGGGGTGCAGTTTCCAGTCGATGTCGTAGCCGGGAAGGGCGTTGCGGTCGAAGGGGAGGCCGTCCGGCGTCGGGGCGAGGCCGGGGACGGTGGGGTATTTTGATTGCAGGAGACGGAGGATCCAGAACTGGGTTTGCATCTCGGCCAAGGCAGGGATGGCACCTTCGTGTATGTTAGCAGGAATTGGCGATAACAAGACGACGAGAGACTTACCAAGGTTCGGCCTCACGAAGCCGATGAAGCCCACAGACACATCGTTTCTGTGGTAGACAGCCCGCACATCCGCCGAGTCCGGCGTGCCATAGCTCTCGTCCAGGAATGGGAAGCGACGAGTGTAACCAGTCGCCAAGAGCACCACGTCTGGCTTCACAGTTATTCCCTTCATCCTCTCTGCTTCAGGTCTTCCGTTGTCCACGAAGTGCATCACACCGTTATCGTCTACGTAGTCGGGCCAAGGGGCAACATCAATGTATCGGCCTTTGGGGTCGACGTCGAACTCCTTGATGTAGAAGAAGAACCTGCGGATGCGCTCCATGATGGAGAGAGGTTTTCGCCAGGGGGCTGAGATGTACGGAACGGCTCGGGTAGACTTGGCCGGGAAGACTGTGTCTGGTTAGTTTGCTGTCTCCAACACTGTCAATGAGGATAAAAAACCTACAATGATCGATGTGCATCCTTTCGCGAGGCATGCCGCCAACAAGTTGGTCCCAGCCGATGGCCGATCCTCCGATAAGGGAGAAAGTTACGTCGATCTGTTGGTTGTAGAATTCCCAAAGGAGTTGACTCTTTTGCAGCACTGCTGGCACGTATGCGGTGTCAAAGAGACTGGCAATGGAGCAGTCGACCGGCTTCTCCTTGATATCCTGACCCTTGCCCCAAAAACCAAACATGACGGCAGCCGGCGCAGTCTGCAACAGTTAGCGCACGCCCCAACGGCAACAACATGGAGACTCAGCCTACCTTAGGCGCAACGACGAAGCCGTCGCGGTGGCACATGACAACGTGCTGGACGTTCTCCGTCGTCACGGCGAGCTGGCCGAGGTCCTGGGCCGTCTCGCCGGTGCCGACGATGACGACGGTGGACTTCTCGCTCTTGATCTCCCGAAGCTGGTCGCGGGCCTTGAACTCCGAGGAGTGGATCACCCTCGGGACCTTCTCCAGCCCCTTGATCGGCGGGATCCGCGGCTCGACGTTCAGGCCGGAGCAGACGGAGACGGCGTCGCAGGCGTAGTCGAACGTAGTGCCGTCGCGGCGGGTGACGGTCACGATGTGGCCGCCGCCCTCGGTCCGGCGGACGCGGGTCACCTTGGACGAGCACTCGATGTGCGGCCGCAGCTGGAAGCGGTCGCAGTACTCGTTGAGGTACTGCACGTAGACCGGCGGCGGGACGTAGTCAGGGGCATCTCGGGGTAGGCGGTGGTCGGAGAAGGCGGTTAGATATTTGGATGAGACGAGCTACCAGGGAACACGATTAGCTTCACAAACACGAGCCAGCGGGACGAAGGCGTTCAACGAGGCCCTCGAGGCCGAATGCGGCAAGCTTACCTCGGCGTCCTCGTAGACGCGGTACTTGAAGGTCCCTCCGATATCATCCTCGGCCTCGAAGACGCGGAACTCGACGGGCTCGATGGCGAAGAACTGATGCGCCCACTTGAGGTACCGCGCTGTCGCCAGGCCCGCGGGCCCGGCGCCGATGACAGCGACTCTGAGAGGCATAGTTGGGGATTGTTAGCGCGTGGCGAGAAACTCTGACAGGACGTGCCCTTTCTTTCAGGGTCCTCCGATGTCAATGAAACATCCAGCGGGCGGGATTTCTCTGGGAGAAGGGGGCACGATCCTTCACCGCCACGAGGCACGACGGGGACAAAAACCAAAAAAAAAAAGCAGGTTAAGAACAGGGCGAAGGGCGCGAAAGGTGAGCTATGGGATGGGAGGGAAAAAGGCCTTCGGATTGGGATATGGGACGACGGGGAGGAAAAAGTGGCAGAGTCTTATGGCTTAACTCGCGCTTCGTCCCTTAGTCCGCACAGACAATGAGACTACGGGATGGCGGCGGCCATCGGCGGACGAAGGCCAGATGGCGAGGGTATGCCGGCGCGGTAGAAGAGTTAGGGGACCGGTCTGATTCCTCCATCGTCTGTTCTGGCCTGCTGGTCCCTACGCTATACTTGCTGCGGCGTATCGTCCCCTCGTGGGCTGAGGAGAGTCCCGGCTTCCAGACGAGGCATGGAACAGGAATAGGACCGGGGCTAACGCCGAGCTAATGGAACAGGTCCCACGAGTGCGTTATTGCGCGAACCCAGCCCGTCGGACGGGGCCCTTCGCCCTGGGTAGCGAACCCAATCGTGAGGTTCGGCTGCGGTGGGCTGGCCTTGCCAAGGGTGCAGTAGCGCGGGCCTGGTCCCATGCAGCGACGAGGGCGTTCCTTGTTCTCGCCATGGCACCCTCGGGACTTGGGCGGGGTATGGCAATATCTCCAGCGGGGGCCGCCCCTTGCGCGATCATCGGCTTTTGGGTTATTTATCGATTGTCTTAGATTGGCCTTGGATCTCACTGTCTTGTGTGTACTGGGGGACGTGCGTGTGATTCTCCTCCGTCGGGGCGAGCTCGTGAGTTGCGCAGTACAGCGTATGTCGAGATGCTGTCAGCAGCAGCAGCAGCGTATCATCGTGTATAGTCTACTACTGTATGCCAGCGGCAGCTAGCTGGGCGGGTCGGTGTCACTCGGTCTGGGCCCGGCCTTCGTGTTTGCTTAAGGGGCGGTCACAAAGAGCGCCGAGAGGCGCCGCCACGGCGCAAAGCAATGTCCTGCGAGACAAAGCGCAACGGGTGCCCGCCCGGTGCTTCCGGTCATCTTGTCCGGCTGTACTTGAGTTGAGACTGATAATTACTATCCAGAAACTGACCCAGTGGCTGCAAGGCTGCCACGCCCGCGCTGGCTCCGAGCTCAGTCATGTCAGACAGAAAAGGCCGAAACTACGGGCGTACCGTACCGCACGGCCGGTTCAACGGGAAAATTAATTCTGTCATATTTCTGCGTTCGTGTGAGATTGACAACCGATAGGACCCCGGAAAGGTGATTGTCTGACCGCCACTTGTCCTTCGCGACCGGGTCCGGATAATTTGATCCTTTTTTCTGTCTGCGTGAAAATGCCTCTCATCCTCTTCTCAAACTTCGCCAGTCTCGACGCCGTAACAACAGTCTCCGGCCTCCCACTTCGTTCCCAGCTCATGCCAGAACGGAGCTCCGCCTCTGCACATTTAACGCGCCGTTCCGTGCACATCCAATCCACCTATGAACGTCGTCCTGCAATAATTTCCCCTCATTGCTCCTCATACAACTCTCTACAGCCAATAACGGTTTCCAACTTGTCTTCAATCCCAAGCTCCAAGCACGTTTTCCCTTTCCACAACCCTGTTTCTTCGGCGGGTATTCCCGTTTGTCGCACCTCAGCACACATCCAAACAGCTGTCGTTCGATTTCTGCTTCTCGAATGCAACCCAGCACAGGGTCCAGAGCTAATGTGCCAGTCTTCAGAATGCTGCCCTAGCGCACCTTGACCGCAATTCATGACACACAACGTCGTCGCAACGAAGGAACATCGAGGCATCTCCCGACACGTAGAGTGGCAAGTCTTGCGAGCTGTCGGATTGGGATTCTTCACGACTCCGATCGCCACATCCCTGGCTATAACAGGAAAACGACACCCTTTTTCGAGATACCGTGCATACGTGGATCTTGCCGAGCCAGGGCCAACGCTCGATGCTGCAGAAAACCGGACTGTCGCATCTTGGGGGGATTCCAAAGGAACCAATCCAGCACCAACACGTCTGGTCTTCCCGAGTACGATTTTTCTTTTCTCAAAACGGCAAATGCTTGGACCCTGGGACATGACTCTGATACCCGGCCGCGCCCAGGGCCCTAGTGAAGCACGAAGACCAACGTGGAGATGCGCGCCCGGTCTCCATATCGGTCCAGCACGAGGCGCTGATGCAACCAATCCGGAAAGGAGTCACCACTACCGGCATACGAGCCGGCCAATGAGCTGGAGATTTCCTAATGTTACCCGCTCTCGACCCGGAGCAATCACCGCATCTGATTAGAGCCTTCGATCTTGATGTTCTCACCAACATCAGCTGGTTGTGTCGACAACAGCAATGGATCCACCGACCTGCTCTTTGACGCGGCTTAGCGTCTGATTAAGACATCGGTAGGATATCGCAGTGATAAGGGCTTCTCATGTGGAATATTGTTGGAACCCATGCATGGCCCTAAACGATTTATGTATATAATAAGGATTCGATGTCCTTATAGCCCTAAAACAGGTTAGTGTGGTATTCTCACCTGGTACTAGCTATGCACTCTTTTTAGGTAGTATTTCGGCCCCCAACTCTGGGGCTAAACAAATTCACTATCACAATACATTCGTTTACACATGCATATTCGCTGGCTGTACTGACTTCCATCAAATATCAGGAAACCAAAGAGGTATAACGTAGTTCATCATCGAGCGGGACACCATCATCGACCAGGACACTTTTCTCACCTTCATTACTAATAACTTCCATATCTCAACTAAAATCAATTAAATTAATTATAATTACTCAGAATCACTTAAACTACTTATTTCTATAACCTCTAAATAGGTTTTTATATTATAACCGGTCTTATAACAAATACCACAATATCGTGAACCTATCCGACGACGCTTTGATGACCCCTCGTTTTCCTCCTCTTTATGCCCTTCCTCTTTAATAATACCCTTTTTAACCATAGTATCCCTTACCTAAGACCCTTCTAATACCCCTCCATCCTATAATCTAGTTCTTTTAGCTCTATAGCGCTTACTAAGGGCCATATTTACATCTCGAAGATAGCGTAACTCTTCCTCTATAAGGGCAGTTATATGGGAAATGTATTATAAACCTTTTAAAAGCTTATTAGTAGTTTTATAAATTGGTGTTAGTGAGTTTCCCTGATGCTTAGAGATTCTTTCCCTTATAAGTGAAGACTGAGAAATAGCCTCGTTAATGGTTTGAGGTGTTTTAGAAACCCAAGGGTCGGGTAGCCTAATAGGGGTGTTCGGGGTTGTTAGTGTCCATAACTATATATCCAACTTAGAAAGGATAGTTTAAGGGTTATAAGGAATAAGCTTAGCCCCTCTAAAACCCCTATGGACGTTTTCCTGGGTAAAGGTTTAAAGGAATACGGCCTTAAATACAAGGAAGAACTCGGGTTTAGTGATATGGGTAATCCGGGCCTTAATAAAGTGCTCAATCTGAGAGCTATATCTCAACTTCAATACACTATAATAGTTAATGTAGAAAAGTTGGGTTAGACGTGATAAATAAATAAGTAAATAAATAATTATAATCTTATTCTCTTTATAATACTCCTCGAAATTACTATTAACGTGGCTTTTATGGCCATTAATGACTAGTATCCGATATATGCCTCTTTGTCACGGGCCGAACCCGGTGGTTATGCCCGGGCTATGCCCGTGCTCGCACTGGTGCCCCACCGGTGCCCCACTAGCGCCCACCCCCTAAGAAGCAGAGATTTCGCGCCATATCGTAGTTTACCCTTTTCCTCTTTAATTTAAAATAAACAGTATTTGGTTACCTTTTGGTTGAGATAAGGCCTAGGACTAGCTCTTCGTATATTTTAAGCTTAGTTTTATTTATTATATAAGATACTGCTAGGTTGAGTGTGGTTCCCTACCGGTTATGAAGCGGAATCCTAGGTTGAGTGCGGCTCCCTGATAATAGATCGATGAACGTCGGACGCTGGGTAGAGTGCGGCTCCTCACCGGTTAAGAAGAGGATACTAGCTAGTATAATAGTTGACGAACTGCAGGCCTAATTGTAGTTAGCCTTAAACGAGGCCCTCGGGCCCCTATAAGCGAGGATTACTAAGCTCTCTAATGAGTTAGAGCGAAGCTGAGGTTTAGGGGTAACGATACCAACCCCTATGGAAGATGTAGGCACCGAAGTCCCGCTAGTGGGTAGTCGCCACTTCGTAATAGAGACACCGATGCGCCGTAAACCGTTACTAATACCCTCAAAGTTCTCGGGGAAGTGGAAGGATTACCCTTTTTAGGCGTAGCAGATGAGGGATAAGATCGCTATGAATAGAGTGTTCTACTCTATTAACTAGGAATTGTAGTACTTAATTAACTCTTATCTGGACACTAGTCCCTAGTAAGTGGTTACCACGTTTTACGTAGTCGGGGGGCCTAGAGGTTAACGTAACCCTGAAGATTTTATGTCCTACCTCGATAGGACTTACCGAGACCCGAATACCTAATCCTAAGTTGTAGCCTAATTATAGACCCTCCGTTAGAAAGATAATAAGAAGCTGGTTATTTTTTTACCGAAGTTTAAACGAATAATAGTAGATATAGGAGGTGGTGCGTGGCCCGACACCGTTAAGATTATTATATTAAAAAATGCCCTTATTTCCCACCTAAAAGAGTACCTAATCACCATCTCCTTATTAGGGGAGTATACTTAGTAACTTATTAGGGTATAGGACGTTACTTAGAAGTTGGAGCGTATAATACCCGTTATTATTAAACGAGAGCGTCGTTAGTCCTTAACCCTAGTCCCTTTACGAAAGGATTATAATAGAGATGTTTAGATAATTAGTGTTACCTATACTTTATTAACTTAAAGAGAGGAGAAGGACCACCACCACTACTACTCCTCGGGTAACCCACTAGTGGACCATTATAAATACTTTTACTATAGTAAAGAAGGTTATATCGCTAAGAATTACTAGAAGAAGGTTCTTAGGTAAGCGAAGGTCACTTGTACTAAGGTGATAAAGAAGTAGAAGGATCCCGGGTTAAAAAAAGAGGACTAAGAGGTTACCAGTACCTCCTTTAATGAGGACGACTTAGGAAAAGAGTAACTCTAGTACGAAGTTGGGTATTAGAGCTAATAAAGGAGGAAACTAAAGGATAGGAGTCCCACTAAGAAGAGCAGCAGTAGAGGAGCCAAGGGTTAACCATTATTTAGGTAAGGATTAATAAAGGATACTTAATACACGCCCTTATCGATACTAGCTGCGACGTCTATGCAATAGTGGATCAGTTTCTCTCTAAACACCTCCGATTACTACTAGTGGATCGGAAGAAGTGTGCTTTGTGAGGGTATACGTAAGACGGGTTATCACCTGGTGATGCCTAGGGTGTGGTTATCCTAGATCTGGAATTAAGTGGCTATACTCAGAAAGTTTACGTATACATAGTAAAGGGCCTAGACCCCCCCATATGCCTAGGGAAGCCATAGATGGAAGTGAACTGTGTAATGTGTAACGCCGTAGCCTAGTGGGCGTATTACGGTAAGGGAGGAGTAAACGTATACCTCTTTAATTAGGAAGAACTAGCTGCTATAAAAGAGATTTGTATAACCCGATTACTAATGGCCCCTGTGTTTATAGTTATATATTAACGAGTAAAGTATTAGAGGGTACTAAAGGCCTAGGCTATAATTATGAGCTTGAGGAACATCGAGGATGTACTAAAAGAAAAGAAGCTTATGGATATAAAGGAACTCGTTCCAGGCTAGGTCTATAAGGAGCTTAGAGACTTATTTAACCCGGAGAAGGTGTACTCGGTGCCCCCTAGGAGGCCAGGGGTTAACCATAAGATCCCCCTTATTAAGGACGCTTATAACTAGGAGTTTACACTTTTATGGGGACCCTTATATAGGATATCCCGTAAAGAACTCTTGGTCCTAAAGAAGATATTAGAGGACCTACTGGATAAAGGGTTTATTCGAGCTAGTAGCTCACTAGTGGGTGCCCTAGTATTGTTTATTAAGAAGCCTAATAGGGGAATTCGGTTCTACGTTAATTACTAAGTCCTTAATAGTATTATAAAAAAGGACCGTTATCCATTACTACTTATATTAGAGACCCTTTAACGGGTAACTATTATATAGTAGTATACGAAACTTAACGTCGTAGCTGCGTTCTATAAAATTCGGATCATAGAAGAAGACGTTGAGAAAATAGTATTTTATGTAAAATATGAACTCTTTAAGTGGTTAGTTTACCCCTTTGGACTCACCGGGGCCTTAACTATGTTCTAGTAGTATATTAGTATAACTCTCTAAGACTTCCTAAACGACTTCGTCACCGCTTATTTGGATGATATCCTGATTTACACATTTAGGTTAAAGAAAAAGTATAAAAAGAAGGTACGGGTGGTCCTCTGGCACTTAGTAGAGGCCGGACTACGACTAGACCCTAAGAAGTGTACTTTTTTAGTTAAAACCGTGAAAATTATAAAAGGGGTTAGAAGTTTCCTTGGGTTTATAAATTATTATCGCATTTTTATACCCAACTATACCCTTATTATTAAGCCCCTTACGAGGTTTATAAAAAAGTCGGCTATGTTCTACTAGGGACCTAATCAGGAAAAAGGATTCCAGGAGCTTAAACGGCTATTTAGTATAAAACCGGTGCTTCACCACTTTAACCCTAAAAAAAAATTAATAATGGAAATAAATTATTTAGGGTTTACTTTGGGCAGTACCCTTATATAAGAAGACTCCGATGAGCACCAGAGTTATAGCTAAAAAACCAGATTGCGGAATATATAATTAATAAGTAGTAGAGGTTGACGTTCTGGGACGAAGTATGGGTTCCCAGAAGAAGAGATGATGATGACCCTTCGAGCCTATTATGAACAAGGGTTATATAAGAATACCACGATTTTAACACAAATGGTCACCCGGGGAAGTAGATAGTGAGGATAAGTAATAGGTAAAGGAGATTTATACTATTAAATAGAAAACGGTGAGTAAAGGGAGAAAACGTAAAGCCTTGGTAAAGTGGGAGGGTTATATTAACCCCATATGGGAATCAACTGGTGCTGTAGAGGAAACGGAGGTGCTGGACTATTACGAGGAGTATTATGGGCCGATATTAGAGAACGACGGAACGCAGCGTGTACACAGGTGCCCCCCCAGGAGGCCAACCAGGAACTAGAGGCCGCACAGGGGGAGGAGGGGGGTAGTATCACGGGCTGAACCTAGTGGTTATACCCGGGCTATGCCCGTACTCGCACTAGTACCCCACCGGTACCCCATTAGTGCCCACCCCCTAAAAAGTAGAGATTTCGCGCTATATCGTAGTTTACCCTTTTCCTCTTCAGCTTGAAATAAACAGTATTTGGCTACCTTTCGGTTGAGATAAGGCCTAGGACCAGCCCTTCGCACTCTTAATCACTATTTTGAGTATTTATTGAAATACTAAAGTTATTAGAGGGTAATCTCGTTATTAGTCCATCTATTAAAAGTTATTTTAATTGCCTAACTATCCGGAATTTGGGCCTCGGAGTATTAACTTATAAGGTAAAAGTAGCCCTAAACTATTAAAAAAGGCGGTATTATATAATTATTACTAATAACATAAAAAATCACCGTTACTTATTTTTTATTATTAGGTTAAACCTTTTTTAGTTTTCTAATCTAATTAAACATATAATAACTATTCTAAGTTGGATTATACTTATTATAAAATTAGTCTCATTAAAGTTATAGAAATCTTTGTTTATAATACCGTATTTCGATTTCATATTAGCTATAAGTTGAAACCAAAGCTTAATAATCATAGGATTTTCGTAAAGGCCTCTCTAATAGTTATAAACACGAGAAAATCGTATTTTGAGCTCTGGGTGTCGCTAGACGAAGCGTTCTATCCAGCGCTTCCCGACCGGTCGGGAAGCACGTGTCGGATTCAAGGGTCAATTCGTGATGTATTCAATAATGTGTAATTGTTCTTGTTCTCCCTGTTCTTTAGGGGCGAACTTAGCCCTTAAGGTGGCTGGTGTAAGGGCGTATTTCGGCCCATCATTGTTCCGCGCTGTGCGTGGACCTTCGAGCGCGCTGGAAGCGTACTAGGCGCTTAGTACAGCGGATTCGACACGCCCCTTCAGGGAGGCCTCCGTTTAGTGGGCTTCCTACCACCTAATCCGCCCTTTAATAGCTATTTCCAAGTATTATAATTATCTCGAGACTTGAATTTCGTTTTCCTCCGTTTAGAATACTTCTTATATGTCCTTTCTACGGGGTTTATGAGCCCCTAGGAGTGTGAGGAACACGAGCCTTAACGTCCCATATATTATCCTTGGCCATCCCGGCCTCCCAGCGGGCCTCATTTTCGGCGAGGTTGCGTCGACGGCTGTTCTTGAGATGAGCCCGCTGGTTACTTATATTCAGCTGTGTAAGAAACGCCTAAAATAGTTACTTCGAAAACGCTTTTGTTAGTCCGTTTGCTATTAGCTCGGCTAATAGTATATATATAACGTTAACGTAGTTATTTTCGATTTCTTAATGTAATTAGTGGTTATGAATATCGATGTAGCGTAGGCGTATTTATAACTGCACTTATTCTATGGTCATAAGGCGCATAGTTTGCTGGTTATTGTATTATATATGAATTTGTAGTTGAGAGTGTAACGGTCCAAGCACGTATATTACAACTAGCTATGGCGACTACTACGAGTATCTTCAAAATAAGGAGAAAGGAAGGAAAAGTCTGTTACCCCATAAATCCGTTGGATCCTAATTAGGTTTGCCTAGGCCTGGTCAGGCTTAGTAAGTAGTGGTTGGTGTTAGATATGGCCGAGTGGTTCCGAGGCCTTTGATCGGGCCTTAGCCCGTAATAATTACCCCCTTCCTCCCCTCCCTTCCTAAGGGATATTCCCGTAATCGGCCTCGTAACGGTCCAAGGCCGCTGTATCCACTAGTATATCCACTAGCTCCTAGGTGAGTTGGGCATAGTCCTTCCACTTCACTAAGACCTTTTATCCGCCCTATACTTTCCGCGTATTACGGATCTCCTTAACTTTAAACTCCTCCTTATTGGCCATTAGTATCGTAGGTGGTTGGGCGTTGTCACGGCTTTGTGATAATAACGGATCGACTCTAGTGTACCTAATCAGGTTTACGTAGAAGACGTTATAGATCCCTAGTGGTGTATTTAGTTGGTAAGCGTAGGATTTAATTAGTTTAAGGATGGTGTATTTTACGTTAACCTAGTTAAGTTTTTTTAATGGTCGATTAGACTGGATATTCCGTAACCTTAGCTAAACCTTATCCCCAGGTTTAAACTGATTAGACGGTTAGCGCCTTACGTTTACGGTAATCTCTTATTTCTCTTATATTACCGCTATCGCTGCCTGAGCCTACTCAGAGGCGTCCTTCAGCTTTTAGACCAGAGCCTCTGCTTTTATTATAAGGGTTTTGTTACTATTCCGCAGGGGTTCCTCTACTCTAATCAGGTTTAAGTTATACCCATAAGTAATAAAGAACGGGCTAAGTCCTATTAACGAGGTGACCCGGTTATTAATAGCTATTATTGCTATTAGGAGTAGTTCGTCCTAATTATCCTGAGTATACACTGTGTATACTCTAAGATAGGTTTCTATCACCTGGTTTACCCTTTCCGTAGCTCCGTCTATTTCTGGGTAAAACGCTATAAAGAGTTTTTATTTAATCCGTAGTAATTAGTAGAGTTGTTTTTACATAAGACTCGTAAACTACGGTCCTTTATCTAATATAATTACATAAGGTATCCCATAGTGCTTAATCAGACCTCGGATTAGTTAGTCTACTATTGTATTCATTATAATATCCTTTAATAACTCGAAGATTACGTTCTTTAATAGATGATCGGTCACTACTATAACGTTTATAGCTTTATCGCGGTGGGAAGGGGGTAGTCCTATTATAAAGTCGATAAAGACCTCTGCCCAGATCCGTCCAGGGATAAGTAGAGGCTTTAATAGGCCCCTCTTCTTATTACGCTATACGTTTCCTCGTCCATAAACGTCGCAGTTCCTTATAAATCTTTGGATATCCTAGGATAAGCTTAGCTAGTGGAACTAGCAGCTAATTAGGGCTTTTAAAGTGTCCCTCCCCGGATATCCCGTTAACGTAGAGTTATAGAACCTTTGGATTAAACCCGTCCTTAAGGGCTCGTAATATGGAATCCAAATTCTGTCCCTCTACAATAATCTCTTATTATCGTTGATCGTACATTCTAACAGTATCATCGGCAACTTCCATTATAAGGGAAGTTGTCGGTCTCCTTTTTATACTACTCCCCTAATTAGCTAGTATTGGTTATTCTAATTTAAGGTTTTATCCTACTAGGAGTGTAATAGCTTTTTTTTAAAAGGGTTCAAAGGGGGTTCCGTTTTGTTTAGGCTGGGGTCGTTAATCTGATCTATGTCTCCGGGGGAGTCTTTTGTATTAGACTTATCCCTCTCTGCTTACCCTGATCGGGCCCGCACTTCTCTGATTACTACTATGTTATTAACTCGTAATACGTTAATCCTATTTTTTAGGAGTTTAATTTTCTGACCCTCTAACTTATTGTCCTATAAGGTACTAGGGATATCCTGTTCGCATCTCAATAGTGTATTAGGAACTATTACTTCTTTACTAGGTCTAAACTGGATAGTGAAGTTATAACGGGACAATAATTCTAACCACCTAATTTGATGTTTGCTCAACTATCTCTTCGTTATAAAGTATTTTAGATTCAGGTGATCAGTTAGAATAGTGAACTCTTCTACACTCCGCAGTTCTAAATCCCAGTACTCTAAATAGTATATTATTACTAATAGTTCTTTATTGTATATCGAGTAATTACACTCCGTAAATAAGTTCTTATATAAAAAAAACGCTATAGGTTTTAGGATCCCTTCATCATTATACTACAATAAAGCACCTCTTACCACATAACTAAACGAATCGGTCTTGAGTATTATAACTCAATTAGGGTCCTAGTGAACTAATATAGGTGCACTGATCAGGAGCGTCTTCAGCTCCTCGAACACTCTAGCGCACTCCTTACTCCAAATAAACAGTATATCCCTTTTAGTTAAGGCTATTAGGGGTTATACGATCCCCGAGAAGTTGGGTATAAACTACTAGTAGTAGTTAGTAAAACCGATGAACCCACGGACTCCTCGCACTAATCGGGGTACTTCCTATCCCTGGATTACCTTAATCTTCTCAGGGTCCACACGAATTCCCTTACCAACATTAACAATAAACCCCAAATACTTAACACTCTTAACCTCGAATTCACACTTATCGATATCCACATGCAGGCCTGCAGCGCCTAGGCATTCGAGGACCTTCTTAACCTTCTCTTTATGATTAAAGAAGGAGCTATCCGAATAAATCAGGACATCATTAATATAAGCTAAGCAAAACTCATCTAGGAAATCTCATAGAGTATAGTTAATATATCACTAGAACGTCGTAGGGGCTCTAATTAAACCAAAGGGGGTAACTATCCATTCGTATAACCCATACCTCGTCCTAAACGCCGTCTTCTATTCATCTCCTTTCTTAACCCGGATCTTATAAAACATAATAATAATATTCAACTTTATTAACCACTTCGCTTTTACTAGTACCCTTAGGGTCTCGCTAATCAGGGGTAAGGGGTATTAGTCCTTCTTTATAATAGTATTAAGGGCACAATAATCAACGCAAAACCATAACCCTCCTCCAGATTTCTAAACAAATAAAACGGGCAATAATACAGGGGAGCTACTAGCCCTAATAAACCCTTTATCTAATAGTTCTATAAGGGTTCAGCATAATACAATTAACTCTTCCCTTAATATGCCATATAAAGGTCCCCAGGTCACTAGTTTATTTTAACTATAGGAGTCCTTCTTAATAGGGATAGTATAGTTAACGTTCTTCCGGTGCAGCGGTAGTTGATCAGCCTTATCTTAGTTAAAAATATATAAAAACTTATAGTAATGTATAAAGAGTTTCGTCCTCGGGTTTATCTTTATTTTTAATATTAGGGCCTTCTTAATATTAGCTAAATTTACGGAGAACGCGTTTAGGGTGGATATACTAAAAGGGGTCTCTTTTCTTTTCTATACCCACCTAATTAGGGCTAAGAATACCGATCTAATTTACTACTAAATTGGGAACTTTGGATCTTACCGGGCCTAACCCGGTTTCCTTTTTATTACCCAGTAGTCTACGATACTTATATACAAAATACCTCGCACTAGGTAAACCGTAACATCATCGTTAATTATCTAGGACCTTCCAAGGATAACATCGTCTTCTTAGTTAGGAATAATATAAAAGAATAATTAGTGTTATTTATAGTTATTAATATTGATATTAGTATAAGTGATATAGCGGATTACACTAAGAACTATAGTGGTGACTTATATTAAGTTCCGAGGTGTAATATTAATATATAGTAAATGGAGTTTCTTAGCGAAGGCGTCGCTAATTAGGGCGTATATTAAACACCTTGTATTAATAAGGGTAATTGTATAATATATCCTATTAATCCCAATATTAACGTAAAATAGGTTATAATCCATACTCTTTTTAATGACCTTCTATTCCTCCACAGCTTGTTCCTCCTGATGACGACTTTTACTAGGAGTTACTCTTTTCCCGAGTCCTCAGAGTCCTGATCAGAGTTACTATCCGTTTCACTCTATTCCTTAGTTTTTCCTCTAAAAGTTTTGGTCTTCTTTGTTTCTTTTCGATCCTCAGGGCATTACTATTATATATGCCCTTTTTTGTTATAGTTATAACATCTACGAGCTTCCTCTTAGCTTGGCCGTTTATGGACTTTCTTATCCTTAGCTAGTTTATTTACCTTTGTAGGTTCCCACTCTATTTAATTAGGTTAGGGGGACTCTAATTAACTATTCTACTTCTAAGGGGACTTAGTTCTTATTTAGTTAAGGGTTAGCGATCTCCTATGCTAATGTTTATGGTGGGTTTAGTAGGATTCGTTATCTAATTCTAAGCTTATATTTAGGAGTATCTAGGTATATACAATGTATATCATTAGTTTATTAATTATGCTGATGAGGGGGGCTCTTATTATGGTGTTCAGGGTTCCTTTAAGGTAGTTGATCCTTATAACATCTAACTAATGTCCTCCTCCTACTTCTATAAACTCCTTTTCAAATTTAGGGAGAAAGTAAGCAAAACTCTCATTCTCCTTTTACCGTATAATCCTTAGTTAGTTAAGGGCTCGTACTTCTACGTTAGGGTCCGCATAACAACCCTTCAAGTATTCCATAAATCTATCCGGGTTCTTCAACCCATCAGCCCCTCCTTACGCATAGTAGGCACTCACCATGGCTTACACAGTGTTTTCTAGTTTAAAATAAATATAAGTGAATACGGTTAACTCTAAACCGAAGGCTTTTTTATCTACACTTATTTTCCCTCCTATTTCGAGGTACTATTATTGAAACTTCTTATGTAATCCATTAAACTTTAGTGGGTTAGGAATTTAATGTTTAATTTATTTCGGAGGTGGTACGTAGGCCTAATTGGGGGGAATTGGTATTATAAAGGGTATTAGGGATTAGTTTATCGTCGATGTCGGGTACCTGGGTTCTACCAGGGCTTCCTATAGTAGTTAAATCTGCTCTCGTTGGGTCTCTTACTCAATTATTTAGGCGGTCCGTATCTCCTATAGTTGGGTTATAAGTTGTCCAATTAACTACACTAACTACTACGGGTTTCCAAATAGTTTAGTGTTACCTTCTATTGTTGCGTAGTTATCGCTTATCCTGGTGTTTTACGTTCAGTAGTGACCGTAGTATGCTTAATAACGTGGTCGAGGTATTCTACTACGAATATACGTATACGTCGTTTCGAGTTTATAATAACCTCTAGGTCTGATTAGGCCGTATTAATCAGCTTCAGATGTTCAGGGACTCCTTAGGTTAACCCATTTAGAACTTCTTACCACTTTTACACAAATTATAGGCTTTTATATTAGGCGTTTAATTAATTACCTTTAATAATTTTGAAAATAATGTAACGGTCTAAGTACGTATATTGCAATTAACTATGGCGACTATTACGAGTATCTTCAAGATAAGGAGAAAGGAAGGAAAAGTTTGTTACTCTACAAATCCGTTGGATCCTGATTAGGTCTGCTTGGGCTTGGTTAGGCTTAGTAAGTAGTGGTTGGCGTTGGACATGGCCGAGTGGTTCCGAGGCCTCTGATCGGGCCTTGGCCCGTGACAGAGAGTGTGTTTGAGGTGCGAACTTAGCGCTCTAAACGTTCTCCGTAGGGAGTTATATTTATAAAGCGGATATTAATCGGCTTACGAAGATAACTTCCTTTACTATGTATAATAAGGTGAGAAGTTTAGCTTCTATTGTTAATATTATAACTATTTATTACTTATTTACTTTCCACGTAACAGTTCCACCAAAAAGTCGCATTGTGAGCACTTAAGAACTCTTCTGATCAAGTGTATTGTCGGTGAAACTAGTATCAGAAGTGACTTCTAAAGTATCCTCAGGGCTCCCCGGCGCAGCTCTGTATTCTAAGTAAAGAGAATGCGTTAAGTAAAGGTATTAGAGTGCTTGATCCACTATGCACTAGTGACTTGGCCCTGGGTTCTAATTAAAGTGTATAAAACGGTTTACGGTGAATATAATATCCGGGCGCATTATCATAACCGTATATATAATAATTCTAATTTTATGTTAGTATTTCTTAATTTCCCACGATTTGGTTACCCCGTCGTATAGGAATAGTTTAAAAGTTGTTATAGGGGTTTCGAAATACATTTTAAGTAGCTTATTAGTGTCTAGTAGGAGTCTTCTCACCTTCTCAGCGAATACTAATTATAATAACCAAATCTTCCTAATTACTTGGTCTCTTAAGACCTTAATTCCTAAGAACTACTGTAGCTCGTAACCACCTTCTAAATAATAGTATTTCTAAAACTCTTTTATCGATACTATTACCTTATTATAAAACTTATAAAGGAAAGCTAAGATGTAGTTATTAATATAAAAAAAGAACATAACTTATTCCTTCTACTAACAATAGTTCTCTCCGGTAACTCGTTAAAAGCCAAGGTCTAGGAGCCCGCTTTCCAGGTACTTTTACCAGAATAAAGGTGACCTCCTAAGGCCGTAAAACGCTTTTCTTAAGTGTAATACCCGTCCAGCTTTTCGGTATCCAGGTAGGAATTACATATACACTTCCTTATTAATTATTGTATACACAAAGGCATTTACTGCGTTGTACTATAAAAGCTCCATATCAAAGCGAGCAACTATTACAATAAGGATTCGGAACAACATACCTATGAGTATAGTAGTATACATTTCTCACTCATCTCTCAATTATTAATCTCCACGAATAATAAGGTGTACTTTGAATTTCACGAACCTCCTATACTTATTAAGTTTATAAGTATATACCTAGTGGTAGCCGAGAATTTGCTTACCTTGTGCTTGTTCTTTGCTGACCTCCTCCTAGGAGTAGGAGTTTTTATAACTACTTAAATAGCTTATTTTAGCCGTTCTAAAGTTGTCCTTATACGACTAATCCTTTAAGTGATCGTATAACGTGGGGAGAGGGGGTAGTTTCTTCTAGTGAGTACCTATGGGCATACTACCCTCACAGCCCAGTAGAGAAAACTCTCTATATATATAACCCAGAGTATTTCCCTTAATGGAAGTCCCCTCTTAACTAGGCTTTCTTAACCCACTAGAAAGGTCGTATTATTAGAACACTTCCCCATCGGCCTTTTAATCTAATATACTTTTATTAAAGGTTCCAAGGTGACCAATCTTATTAGGGGTACTGGGTTAACTAAACTATAAACGTATACCTAAGAAACCGTCCATTAATCGCATTTCGCGGTATTATTTCCACTTTAGAGCTGTTCCTACTAAGAAAACAGATTTAAACGAAACTCTATACCTTATTGTACTTATACTATGGTCTAAGGTTATGGTTTTATTTTACACTTTTCCTTTATTTTCCCCCCGCCCCTTTATAGCTAAAGCCGCTTCTAAGGTAGTAAAAAATAATAAGGGTCTTAGTGGCGATGCTTTAGGCGTTAAGTATAGCGTAAAGTACCTTATATTATATTATCTTAACTTATCCGAGTACATCTTTATAACGGAGTTCACCTTTAGAGTACTTTTATTGTATTCTGGACTTATTTCGAGAACGAAGGTGACCTCTTCTACTTCCTCGTTAGCATTTTATATTAACGTTTATATTTGGGTTTACTTAATAAGCTTTTGAATTCGCGTTTCGATCACCTATAAGTCTAAGTAGTGAAATTCCTTAATAATACCCTTAAGGTTCCCATTAAAGTGCACCTTTTCGTTAAATACAACGTCCCTTATTATAAAAACGTCCTTTTTAAGAGGGTTCTATATTCTAAATTAATTACTTAATGTATAGCCCATTAGAAAACCGATCTACACACAAAAGGCGAGCTTCTTTCGCTGTTAGTACTTAAGTTACGCATTGGTCATTAGAGCGTAGGCTTTACAGCCGTAGGATCATAGGTGAGAAAAGTCAGGGACTATATAAATCTCATCTTCTCCACTCCAGAATTACTTATAAAATTGCTCATAAAGCGTTTTTTACTCGTGTATTCGTAACGGGGTTTAATTATAAAAGTAGACTATTATTTTAATGATCTTAGGTTATAAATAATCTAAGAAATTCGTTGTAATAGTTATTGCCCTAATTTTAGTTTTAATAATCGTAGTGAGCCTTTTAGCACCTCCGTTCTAAGCCTACGTATTAGGTGTTAATATTTCAATTGTTATTCCATACCCCTTTAGGTTTACTACTAGGCGCAAATATTTCAGAAGCTCGTTATTAGTTTCTAGGAACTTGATTTTCGTATTATAAACGTATTCTAAATAATTAAGTAACTCGAATAACACTTCTAAGATCATCTCTGTTATTCTCTTTTATAGGTAAAAGTCCTATACTAGCCCTAAGGTTCAATCAAAAAAAAGCATAAGGGACGTATACCCTTCGTATCCCTCGTTATAATCGTAAAAGTCGAATACTAAACGGTCTCCAACTTTTACCCATTTAACTAACTCTTTCGATACTCAGCGGATTTAGCGTATTATATTTGCTATCCCATACACATCGCATTCCACCAAATCTCTACTTTTATAATCTAAGAATTTCATTCCCCTTACTACATTACTAAAATAATTTAAAACATCTCTCCCTAGGTATCCAAATCTCCGATACCATTTTTCTACACTTACCTAAATAAATTTACGGATTATTATACTTATAAAACGGTTTCTTCGCAGAGCTCTCGGGAACTCGTTTAGTATAGGTTAAGGGAGTAGAACGATTATTACGAGTACCACTTTATCCTCTATAGGTCTATAATCGAGAACATCTTAATTATGGATTTTAAATAACTCACAAACATAACTTCGGTCTGCACACCTAATATAATTATTACCGGGGCTAGTATCCCACTAAAAACCCTTTTAGCATAAGCATTTCAAAAAAACAAAATTACTCATAAACCCTTTATAAAATACTACGTTATATAAGCGAAACTTAAGTGGCTTACTATCTCACCCCTTAACACGAATATCCACTATTCCGAAGCCATTAATTACCACTTATTAAGTCCCTACCTAGAGATAATCACTAAATACAACTCCCATTAATTATATAAACTATAAGGGGTTATTAAAAATATGGATTATAACTCCAGAGTTAAGGATTACGGATCCATAAAATAAGTATATTTTATAAGAGGTTACTAGTACAACTTAAACACAGGCTTAATAACGTCCTATAAATTAACTTAATTCTATAATAAGTTTAAACTTTTGAATACACTTAATAAAGTTTTCGTTATTCTTAAATCGCTTAATAACCAACTTCTTAAATACTTAATCATAGTATATGTAGTTAGGGCACTTATTAGGGAAAACTAGTTAACACTTCGAAAACTAGTAACCTTGTTTTAGGTATACTATACACATCCTACCCTTATTAGAGTTACTAAATTTATTAGCTGGGGAGCATAGCTATTTCCCTTTACTCTTCCCGTTACCCCTTCTATGGCCTCCACGGCCTCCACCACGAACTCTTCGTAGTTAAGTCCTTATTTATTATAGTTTATCGTCGCTATTAGCCGGTTCACCGGTTATCACTATAAGTTCAAATACTCCTCGTCCAGTTTTCCGTATATCCTTCGTTTAGCGGAGGATTTGTCGAGCCTTAGCGAGGACTTTACTTAATGTAAATAAGTTGTTCATTACTTTGGTTCTAATTATTAACTAATAAGTTTAAATCCATAGTTCAATAAGGCTTCTACTAAGGGCTTATATGAACTTTAGAAACCAAATACTTAAGTATTTAGTTTATAGGACGTCTATAACTTAAGTTTTATAGAGAACACTCTCCCAGCAACCAATCTAGTCCTCGGTGTCCTTTCGTATAATAAATCTCTTCTTATTAGGATAACTTAAGACTTTAGAATATACTTCCGCTGCGTTCACTTAGTGCTCGTATAACACACTACTAACATAAGTTTGCAGTTCTAAGACCTATTTATTAAATCCCTTATCCATAATATAATAATACTTAAGAAGGTTTAGAGTGATAATCTCATAGAACTAGTTCTAAAGTGCACATACACCTTTTATCCGTTTAGTATAATATTTATAATTATTATTATATTTTGCTCATTATTCTTTATATAAAACAAGGTTCGTAGGGGATAAGTTTTCGAAAACATAAGCTTGTTCTATAAACACTTTAGGGCCTAGGACGAATACTTTATTAGGTTCTTAAGTTATACTACTTCTTAAGGCACTTTTAGCCCTTTAGTGGATTACTTTTAGGTAATTGGAGATCGCCGGCTATTCTGGTATTCGAGTAATCTCTTCGTAGATCTCTTCTCCAGTGTTCTCGGAGTGCTTAACTAATAGGTTTATAGTGTCCCATAAATTATAGGTCTTCGCTTAGGATTATAATTAGTTGAACTAAAGGACCTAGTCCCTGGTCATCTAAAAAGCGATCTTCGTAATAGGGGTCGTTATCGTTATTATCGAATAGGTATTACACATAGGAATAGCGGTTATAGGTAAGGTTCAGTTCAATAGCTATTTTTAACACGTATCAGACTATTAATTATCGAATTCAAAAGTTAATTCATAATATATTCAATAATATGTAATTATTCTTATTCTCCCTATTCTTTAGGGGTGAACTTAGCCCTTAAGGTGGCTAGTGTAAGGGCGCATTTCGGCCCATCATTATTCCGCACCGCGCGCAGACCTTCGAGCGCGCCGGAAGCGTACTAGGCGCTTGGTACAGCGGATTCGACAGCACGCTTCCGGAGTAGTGTATTAACCATATCTTCCACATCCACGTATCAAGGTAAGAATCCTTGAGAATCCAAATCAATAATATATTAAATAATTAACTCCTCCTCGGTTTCTATTAAATTTAATTATACATTAGTATTATCGGTTTTAGTAGTTCGACCATTTATTTTAGTATAGAGGGTAGTTTTAGGAATATTGTAAATAATCACTATGCATAGGATACTTAATCGTAAAGTTAATCGAATTACTTTAATTACTAGATTAATCCTATTTTCGGATAAGGTATTAGGTATTATATAGTAGAAAAAAAGATATATTAAAGTTGGAGGATAATAAAGGTGGGAAAAGTGTCCCGGTCAATGATAGTGTCCTGCTCGATGATGAACCACGTTAGCGTCTTTGTAATATGATGATGTGACCACTGAGGTTTGCCTAGAGTGTAAAACTGACATTCAAGTAGAAGTACGATCCTTACACTAATATGGGACTTGGCCCTCCGTGTTTACAATTAACCCGAATAGTATAACACGCCTAAGCAGGGCCTGCTGCTTAGCTGACAAATGGTATTGGCTGCAACCAAATCCCTCCCATCAGCTTAAGCATCAGCTTACCTGACCCGACCCATTGCTTGCGCACGCACAGTCTCTCTGAGCATATCCAGCGCCCTAGCGTCTTCTTCGCCCTCCTCTGGCGGGAGAAAAACCCACGGTCTAACATCTATGTCCTCACTATCATCCGGTTCGGGCATGAATTTGACGTAAAAAGGAAGTCGCAATTCCCACATCGCAATCTGCCGCCGAAAGATGGGGTCCTGGAACCTGACGTGGATCTCGGGTTTTGCCATGATGAACGGATCATGGTGGCTCACACCTAGGTGGCTCACCCAGAACGGGGGATGTTATGTATACTCTCGACAGTGCTGTTTTAGATCTACGCCAGACCACTCGGTATGTGTCTTCGTAGAGCCCATCTCGAAGACCTTGAGCGACGGAATGGAGACCCGCCAGCGGTCGAACAACTGGTGCCATCGAAGATTGGAATGATAATAGTTCGTCCAAGGGGCCCAGCTGGGCCCGCCGGACCACCGCTCCGGCAGGTATCCACGGTTCGAGATGGCGACTTCGTTGCCGTCGGCATCCTTGACGTGCGTGCCTCCGACGTTTGCTTCCAGCTGATTCACCGTGCAGTACGCTACCGATAGAAGCACGCATTCGTCCAGATACAACTCCTCCAGGCCCCCGGAAGAATTCTGCCATCCGAGAAAGGCGATCCAGTCCAGCTGCCAGTCGTGACTGAAACAGTATCTTCCCAGGGCGAGGACTTTCAACTGCGGAAACCCGGAGTTGGGCCCGTTTCCGGGGTTGAAGTGGCGAAAGTCCAGTTTTGGATAGTATCCCCATATCTCGTCGGAATAGAGCGACAGGACGGTGAGGTTGCGCGCCATTGGCGGCGTGAACCACGAAGGCAGGTAGTCGAGAAAGAAACGATGCTGATTCATCGGCATGCATCTGATTGCCTCCCCGTAGGCGTTACCTCTGCCGTGAATTCTCTCTGGTATGTCTGGCGCAACCATGAGGTTGAGCTTTTTGAAACTTGGCAAATGTTATGACTTGCTTGAAGGCCACCCAGTCGATTAACTTGGTCGGTTCGTACGTTTCGACCGCCTGTGAATTCTCATGTTTCTGGATATAGTCCGCCTGGGCCATGTTCGTGATTGTCAACTGTTCGAGTGCGATGGCTGGTCTCTTCTCATCCTCAAAGTCATAGTACCGCTTATTCTTGAAGTCGCTTCCATGGATAAGACCATTTAGTTGGCGGGCTGCCAGATTTGAATAGTCGCTCGGGGTTTCCGGTGCATTGAGGACGGGGATGCCGAGAATGCAGTGACAGGCCGCTAACATAACCCAATGCCTAAAACTGTATTTCGGACTGAAATTCATGTTCTTTACCGGGTCGTCGACGCGATAAGTCTCCCCCTCAAAGGTCTCCATGCACCGGCTGAAGAGCAGATTCAGGATCTTCAGACCGGAGTAGTGTCTCAGAAATGGCAAAGCCGCGAGAAAGTCTTTCGGGAACCGGCGGTCCGCAAAAGGCTCGGGCAAAATCCCGTCACCGGGTCCCTGGGCATTGTACGTGACTTCCCGAACGTGCCTTCTGAGTTGCGGAGCCGTCGCGATGTGCTTGAAGCTCGCTGTATCTCTGGACCGGGAGCCAGACGTGCCTGAAGGCGAGGGGCGTGGCCGCGGCGCAAAAGGACCTGCTGGCTAGGCGGGCGGTGAGCCTGGTGGACTGCTCCGCGTGCGAGAAGACGAGCTGTATCACCTCCGGCGGGATCGGCGGGGCGTCCGACTGCGGGCTCGCCATTGAGGGCTAAGGTAGTTGTTGAAGTTGGCGATGGGCGCAGGGTGGTGTGGGAGCGGCGCCAAGCCGAAAATGCCTCGTGTTGGTTGAGGTCGAAGCGAGGGGGGTTAGCAAAGAGGCCGTTTGGGCAAACAAAGGCAGCCCCGCACGTCATCGAAGGATCATGCAGGTGGATTGTAATAGATGCAACTGGCTGCCTCACGTGATGGATAGGCGACTTGGCGGTAGACATCAGAACCAGGTCTGCTGAAATGCAGATTTGACGGGTTCGATGCACTGGCGGCGAATTCCAACTCAAAGGCAAACGAATTTGAACCTGCAAGATCGGCATTTGTCATTAGGGCCGAGTAATCGGCACAACGATTGAAATAGTCCTCATTGCACGCGTTCTTTCATTCTTCTATCCATGGATTCTAAAAGATCCTATCTTCATTGACGAGGATTAGTGCAAGTGGCCATTGTTAACGGTTTAGGGGCTTCATATTATAGACAGACCGGTAGAGGGCCATGGGTAAGTGGTGTAGAGAAATACCTCTATGGACTCGTGAAATACTTTTGGTAGATGTTGAGGTGTTACCTTGGATTGAGCGAGACTACCCCTATCTTGACAGCCCCTACAATAACTTCGTAGCCAAAGGATCTATTCTCACCAAGCAAGATTTTCGGCGTCGACTGTGGCAGATCAACAAGGAAATTGCGATGGAGCCATACATGCAACCTTCTTTGAGGTGCAGATACAAGTGGCAGGGTACTTCTAGCCTCTATAGACCGCCCTCGCCTTTACATCACTGAGAAGCATATCTAATGCTTTGATGTCCTCCATCTGCGTATCCATGAAGCCTATAGTTTGCTCGAGCCAAGGAACGAAGGTGATCTCCCGGATCAAAGTGCTAAGACTCGGCGACTTTGAGACGTGGACGAAGTGGTTGCAGTCCGTTCTCGATCCGAGGCACAGTCGCCGGAAAGCTAGCTGCGTAGCAATCGTGCCGAGATTTCTGTTCACTGGACGCGCTGAGAGCAGCGTGGGCTGTGACGCGTAAGAAAGGATGTGATGGTGCACTTCCGGTGGAAGTGGCAGGATCCCCTGTGACCTCGCCATGGCCGGCTGTTGCCGGCGGGTTTCCATATAGTGACCTATTGCGGAGTGCTGACAAGAACCGGGATGTTGTAGGTTTTGTGAGGATGAAAGGGATGGACATGACTGGTATCGCAGTGGTCCGGTCCCTTGACTACATCCTGGCAAAAGAGCTAGATATCACATGAAAGTCCACGTGACTTTTTATGCATACAGTATTTGTTATGCATTTGTGTCCAAGCCAGTGTTGAACGCCGATGAGACTATTCTGTTGTGTGCATATTCTTCTAGTTAGCAGCATTCCGTACTGACGGTCTGAAATGAATCTTGTGGGTTTTGGTGTCCAAGCTCTTGCCCAGCTATGGTTTGAACCGCCGGATACGCTAATCCAAATTCGTCTACTCTGCTTCCTCTTCATTGTCTTCAACGTTGGTACGAGAATTGTGGAGAAGACAAGGTCTAGAACGCAGGTGACCGCCTGTAATTCAGCAAAAGGAAACAAGCCGTTCCAGCCGGCAACATGGGGCTCGCTCGGCGCATTCATTCCACCGGGCCGGAGACAATGACGTCAAGCCCTACATGTCATCAATAATAGCTCAGCCAATCATTTTCTGACGGAATACGATCTCGGGCTAGCGCTGAGTGCCCTGACAATCCTCCACGCGCGCATGGGCACGATGACGGCCCTAAGACGGATCGGGAACCATTCCGCGCTGGAGCCAATCGAGTCCCAGAACCCACCTTCGAATGGTATTGAAAGTGCAGGAAGAGTACGATCGTGTCGCTGTTTGTGATTCCGAACTTCTCATATGATGCATTTGATTTCGAGTTGTCCCGCCTCCGTTATCTGTCCGAGTGGCCCAGATGGGGATATTTAAACCTCGATGATCTCGCCAACATGAACCCCTAAAACGACAACAGGCTTACATCTTCTTTCCACATCTTCTTTCCACTATATCTCACAGCATATATACTACAGCTATCTACTCTTCTCTTTTTATCATATCCGCCACGATGCCAACCAACAGAGGAGCCTGGCTCACAGCCAAAAAGGCCAAGCCCCTAGAAGTCCGACCTGCGCCCTACACCGCGCCAGGCGAAGACGAACTCGTCGTCCACAACCACGCCGTGGCCATCAACCCCGTCGACTGCTTCAAGCAAGAGAGCGGCGATCTCCTCTATGGCTGGGTCAAGTACCCGATGATCCTCGGCAACGACATCGCCGGCGAAGTCGTGGAGATCGGCCCCGGTGCGGGCGCCAAGCGCTTCAAGGTCGGCGACCGCGTCCTCGGCCACGCCGTCGGCCTCGAAAAGCGCTGCAACAGGAAGTGTGAAGGCGGCTTCCAGGAGTACGTCGTCATGCGGTCCAACCTCACCACGCCAATCCCGGACTCGGTGACGTTCGAGGAGGCGTGCGTGATTCCCCTGGGCGCGTCGACGGCTGCTGCGGGCCTCTTTATGAAGGACTATCTCGGGTTGCAGCACCCGAATGTCACCTCGAAACCCAACGGCGAGACGCTTCTGGTCTGGGGTGGCTCCACGAGTGTGGGCTGCAACGCTATTCAGCTCGCTGTTGGGGCAGGGTACGAAGTCATCGCGACGGCATCGCCCAAGAACTTTGAGTACATCAAGACCCTCGGCGCCAGCGAAGTCTACGACTACAGCAGTCCTACGGTAGTCCAAGACATCATCAAGACCTTCGAGGGCCGGACCTCGGCAGGTGCCATCGCCATCGCCCCGGGATCCATGATTCCCTGCGTCGAGATCGTTGCAGCTGGCAAAGGGCGCAAATTCGTCGCCCAGGCTAGCGTTGCCGGATCAGCGAAGCCACCTTCCTCCGCGGGAGAAATCTTCTCAAAGGTTTGGGCCATGCTGTCCGAGTCCGTCGTGGTCTTCTTCAAGGGAAGGCTGCGTGGTGTGCGGAGGAAGTTCATCTGGGGCAGCGACGTGATGGCGAACGAGGTCGGACCAGCGGTCTACCGTGACTTCTTGCCCGAAGCTTTGGCGCAGAGTAAGTTTGTTGCCGCACCAAAGCCGCAAGTCGTTGGGAATGGTCTGGAGTCCGTCCAAGGGGCGCTCGATGTTGTCATGAAAGGGGTTTCGGCAACAAAGGTGGTCGTCACTCTGTAGACGCATGTTCTGTCATTGTGTACCTTTTTTTGCCTTATAACTTATCTAGAAACTTGAATAAGTTAAGATTCATAACTAGTCAGTATCATGTAGCCAATCATCCAACGACAACCGCAGCAGATTGTTCATTGCCCTCATTTTCGTTTGCATCGTTTAGCACGCTAAGGCCGTCGCCCAGCATCCAGCTGTCCAGACAAGCGCATGTATCCGTTGATTGACACCATTGGCAGCAAAATGCTTCGGCCGTTTGCCCTTCAGGAATATTCAGACCAAAATCAAAACTGAGAGAGCTCTCTTGGACTGTAGTGGTTGTCTGCAGCGGCGTATGTACAGCGTCGTGAACGCCGGTTACTTTCGTGGAGCTTTCTTCCAAGGTAAGCGGCCACTAGATCGACGTAGCTTGCGAATCCAAAGGAATATTCGGAAGTAAGAGCCTCGGTTGCAAGAGCTGTTCTTCGATACATGTAACATCGGGTTGAGGTGTTGGTTTCTCGGCCGCTGGTATCACCTTGCGTCGCAGCACAGATACCGAGGAACTCGTCAAAGTGTCTCTGCAAGCTCGTAAGGTGTGATCAATGAAGGATTGAAACAGTTCCCAAAGCATGTGACCGAGCTCCTCGTGCGTCACCCTGCTGGTGTCGAGGACCATGTCCGAAGACACTTTTTGCAAGGCGGATGCGCACCTCCCCGCGTTTATCTCGAAAGCCTTTTGACCTCTTCAGCCTCGATAATGGCCTCGAAGTCTTGATTTTTGAGGTTAATACTAGATGATTATGCTTTTGAAATACAGCAGCTTACCTTCTTGTATGGGATTTTCGTCTTCGGGAAATAGCGTATGCCACAGGGTTTCCCAGCAACTTCCCTCTCGCCTAATTTTTCTTAGCATCCGCTATTAGTAAAATAGGTAATATACTACCAAAATCCTTAACAATTAAAAAGTCTTCACCTCTCCCTTTTAGAGCCCTCCTATGATGGCTTCATAACCTCCAGTAAACACCGGACTATAACCGGCCCCTCCGGCCAGCCCTAATCGGAGCTCTAGGTCACCTCTAAAACCAACCCCTCCCTCAAGGGCTAAGCGCCACTGCAACACTAAGGCCTAGCCACTCCGGCCCAGCCTTGGGGGAAGCCAGCCCAACTCTCCTAATGCAGCCCCTTCTACAGCAAAGGGGCCCTTGAACGTAAGTGGGGTGGCCACTAGATCTATCCTAGCCGCCTTCGATGAACAAGCCAGACGCTATGAGGACCGAAAGGGTGTCTTTTTAGCCATCGCCCAGTCTATTAATAACGTGGTCTCTAGCTTTAAGGGGCCAAAAAAGCAGATCACAAAGGAGGTGATAACCTATGTGATCTAAGCCCTGAAGAAGCTGATGAATAACAAAGTTACTCCAACTTTAACCCGGAACTAGGCTACCGTTATAACATCAGCCCCGACCCCAGCCCCAGTCTCAGCCCCGGCCCAGCACCGAGCCCCTACCCGCCCATAAGCCCAGGCTCAGCTAGAAGACCTCCGGGTTTTGTCCGTATCCCCGAGGAAGGCCTGGATGCTGCCCGGAAGAACGCCCCTTTCGCCCTGCGCTGTACAGTCTGCCAGGCCCTTGGCCTACAACTAGGAGACATCCTACACATCTACTACATCTTAATTAGATACTCTTTAAAGCCCCTAAATAAATAAATCTAATAAAGCCTTTTTAGAAATAAATAAAAATTAGTAAATTATTTAGGGGCTTTTAAAGTAAAAACCCCTATAAAATAGTCCATATTGTCAGGTGCACCGGCGGGGGCCGGGGGAGCACCGAAGGGGCAACCCCGGAGTAGGGCCAACGGAAAATAGTTACTCTAGGAAGGGGATTTAAGGGGTAGCGTAGTGGGAATTTCTATAAGAGGCCAGATTCGAATACTAGTCACTACCACACCTTACCGGGGCATCACCGACTCCTTTACTCTATACGGACCAACCTAATATATTCGAATCTCTACTTACCTATAAGTGCATAGACCGTTGAAGCGACGATAACCCCCCATAGAGCACCAACGATACAACGAGTTATTTCCGCAGACGTTAAATGACCAACTACTAAGCCAATAACCGAGATAACACCTAATAACAAAGTAACTAGGGACCACCAGTGCCTTAATATCGAGGACATAAAAGGAATGACCACCGAGGAGGTTAATGCCCTCCTCCACGAAGTAACACAATAAACTAGGAAAAGGAAGATGATTAACTAGATAATAGCCCTTAGGAACAGCGCTAACCTAGACGAGGTGATACACTAAGAGTTCACTACTCCTTAGCTACCGGAACCTAAGTAAGTTTATACCAATGCGTGAACAAAGTAACTTGCCCCTATTCATTTTAAGGGAGGAAACTGGACCGACGTTAGTGACTTTTTGTTTAAATTAAAGGGGCAATTCGGCTTATATAGAGAAGACTTTGACTCTAATAGGGCTAGGGTCCTATTCGCGGGGGGATACTTGGAGGGCACCACCTCCCACCAATAGATGAACTACGTTACCACGAATTACGATAATGACGTATCTAACGTTACTTAGGCCGTAATAGAGTAGTAGCTCCGTAACACCGTAGTCGACGTGGATACTTAGGTATACATAATTATAATGGAATTAGAAGAGATAAGGTAAAAGCTAAACTAAACGTACTAATAGTTCCTTAACTAATACAAAGTAATTAAAGTAGAGTACCCCAATCCCTAACCGGAGAGGACACGGGTAATTTATATAGTTAACCGATTACTGCTTAACCTATAATAATAGGTAATGGTTAACGGGTTGCCGAGTACCCGTCGGGAACTAGATAACGTGGCTAAGAGGGCCGAGACGACGTAGAAAATGTACTTAAGGGAGTAAAAGTGCGTTAAGCCCGTTACTCAGGGGACCAGGGATTAGCGGGGGGGAAACCGGTGACCACCCACTTACTCTAATCTTATACCTCAAAAAGAGACTACGATTAATACCACCTAACCTACCCTAGAAATACCGAGGACCACCACTAAAACCTTTAGGAGCTTAGTTTTAGTAAAACAGGAAGAGAATACACTTAATAGGGGACCACTAGGACAGGACCTAAGTTACGTTAAGTATTTTAATTATGGGTAGATGGGATACTATTCGGACTAATACTAAGAGCCCAACTACCATAATTATGGATAATCAAAGTACTTAGGACGATGATACTGGCCTAAGACGATAAAGCCGATGGGAGGTTCGGCTACGAGGGTGAACACTATCCGGTTCCCATAGGAAATAGAGCAGGGTCACCAGAGAGTAGAGGTGACCCTATAAATAAGAGTAGTAGGGGTATAAAAGGAGGGGAAGGTGTTATTAAACACAGGAGCAGATAAGAATATAGTGAACTAAAGGATCCTCTTTTACAAAGGGGCTCCGCCGGGGGTCATTAGCGGCGAGCTACCATTACAAGGTATATGGGGATTACGTATACCCGACTATAATATAAAAACCCTAGTAATCTAAGTGATGGACGATCTCGGGGTAAGTTATATAAGGTTATATAAGTTTAGGATCACCGAAGTGGAAGGATATGCGGTAATACTAGGGATCCCCTAGTACTAAGTAGTCTAGTTGAACTTTGAATAGGAGACCCTAAACTAGACCTACCCTTTAAATAAGGATAGTATCCGATTAATTTTAGGTAAAAGGGGAATCCGAAGAGCGGCGAGGGATACAAGGGCGACCTTTATAATTACCCCGGGTATAAAAAGGATCAAGGTGAGGATAAGTGGGGTATTAGTTAATGACCAGTAAATTACCCAGGGACCAGTCCTCCTATATGAGTATAAGGAGTGGTCCTACGTATTTAACACTATACTAGCGGTTATGCCGTCGGAACAGGGTAGACATACCTATACTATTAACCTAGAACTAGGAGCAGAGCTACTATATAGCCCTATCTACCCACTAATAGAGCCGGAGCTAGTGGAGTTAAGGGAATACCTTACTAAAATATTAGTTAAGGGTTGGATTAGGTAGTCTAAGAGTCCAGCTAGGGCACCGATCCTCTTCGTCCCTAAGAAGGGAGGTAAATTAAAGCTCTACGTGGATTACTAGGGCTTTAACGGTATTACTATAAAGAACTGTACACTATTACCCCTTATTAGAGAAATCCTAGACCACCTCTTAGAAGTGAGTTAGTTTACGAAATTAGATTTTAAGGATGGGTACCATTAGGTGTATATTCGTAAGGGAAACGAATAGAAAACGGCTTTCCGAACTAAGTATGGTTATTATGAATATAATATTATACTGTTTAGCTTTATTAATGCGTTAGCGACCTTTTAGGTTTACGTTAACAACGTATTAGTGGGCTTCGTCGATATTATTTGTATAGTATACTTAGACGATATCCTTATCTTCTTAAAGGATAAGGTGTTGTACGTGGAGGTAGTCTAGGAGGTGCTGCGCTGCTTGGACGCCGTTGGCTTGTATGCTAACCCTGAGAAATGCGAGTTCTATATTAGGGAGATCGGGTTCCTAGGGTTTATGATCTCCGGGGAAGGGATTACGATGGAATAGGATCGGGTTATAGTTATTATGGAGTAGCCGGTGCCCCGTAGTATATAAGATATCTAAGTCTTTTTAGGATTTATAGGGTTTTATAGGTGTTTTATCCAGAACTATACTAAAGTGTATATACTTTTTACAGATAGGTTAACAAAGAAGATGGGGGGGGAGCCGATTATGAATAATAGGGCACTAGAGACCTTCCACAAGCTAAAGGAACTGTTCACGGAGGCCCCTATCCTCAGGTACTTTAACCCCTCCCTCCTAATAAGGGTCGAAACCGACGTATTAGATTTTGCGATAAGGGTAGTTTTATGCTAATTATATGGAGATGCTTGGTACCCCGTCGCCTACTTCTCTAAGAAGCTAAGGGGAGCTGAGCTGAGATACGGAGTACTAGAGGCGGAGTTACTGGCGATTCGAGAGGTAGTTGTATATTAGCGATACTACTTACTGTATACATAATATTAGACGTTGTTTTTAATGGACCACCTGGGGCACCGCTACTTCGCTACTAAGCCCTAGTTGAACAATTATTAGGCCAGGTTACTCCAGGACTTCTCGCCGTTCAACTTCCACATCGAATATCGGCCAGGTAAACGAAACGTAGCCGATGGACTATTATGGAGACTAGACTATAGATCTAAGGAGGGTGAACGAGAGGAAACCAGGGGTGTATTCTTAGAAGGTTTCCTAGAATAATTCTAATTAAAGGTAAAACGTAACTAGGTAACGAGGGATAAGCTATAGCCCGACGTCGTGAATATTATACTGGAAATACTAGCCCTAAGCCTAGAAAAAGTAGTATAGGAGGCCTAAAGGTCTGATCTTATATTATAGGGTGTAGTGTAGGAGAAGTGGGCGTATTAGAGAAGAGATAATAAAGGAATGGTGAGGTATAAGAGTAGAGTTATTATACTGGAGGGCCACCTATTAATAAGGGAAATCCTTACTATGTTCTACGATGAGCTAATAAGTGGCCACTTAAGGGTTATTAGGACGATAACCCGGATAGGACGTTCATTCTTTTAGAAAAGGATAAAGAAGGATGTGGTGGAATACGTTAAGATATACGCTGTATACTAGTGTATAAAGCTATACCACCACCTCCCTTATGGGGTACTGAGCATATTACTGGTGCTTAGTTACCCATGGGAAAGTGTATCCCTTGATTTTATTACTAAGTTATTAGTGGTGGATAGTGGAAATGGGAAGTAGTATAATAGTATCCTAGTAGTGGTGGATAGGTTAACTAAGTATGCCTTTTATATACCCACTAGGGAGTTACTTATTGTGGACTAATTAATTATATTATTGGTGTAGAAGGTGTTTTTATGGTATGGAATTCCTTGGTTAATAGTCTCGGATAGGGGCTCTTTGTTTATTAGTAAGTTTTGGGTAGTGGTGTGTTATTAGCTGGTTATCCGGTGGAAACTTAGTATAATATACTACCCTTAAATTGACGGATAAACGGAGAGGTAAAATTAGAACTTAGAATATTTTTTATGGGTATTCTGTAATATGGAATAGGATGATTGGTCATGGTGGCTAAGAATAGCCTAATTTGTTTATAATAATACCTAGTATAGTGCTACTAGGTTGGCACCGGCGGAGGCGTTAATGGGTTATTTACTACCGGGATTATACGATGTTATTATGGACGGAAAAGCTTTAGTAGATGTATTAACGGTGGAGGATAGAGTAGAAGGGCTAAAGGTGAAGAGGAGAGTAGTGTAGGACCTACTAGCCCGCTCTAATAAGATATATAAAAAATGGTATAATAAGAGGAGGGCGTATATTAACTTTTAAGTTAATGAATATATTTTATTGTTAACTAGGAATATACGGTAACGTAGGTTATTGAAAAAGCTGGTTGATAAGTATTTGGGACCGTTTATTATTAAGTGGGTGGTCAACAGCGGAGTAGTCTACGAACTCGAACTAGGGTTAGGGTATAGGATCCATAATATCTTCTCCCCATCCTAATTAGAAAGGTTTTACGGTGACCTATTATAACTACGAAAGGTGCTGGTTAAGGAGAACAACGATGAGTACGTAGTTAAGACCCTGGTGGGTTATAAGGGGTCTAAAAGGAAACGGAAATATCTAATAAAATAGGAAGGGTATGGGCCCGAAGAGAATTCCTAGGAACTTTGGAAGAATATTTTATAAGATTTAATCAACGATTATAAGACGGAGCTTAAGTGGAGAGTTATTAGTGGATTATTAGTGGATTATAAGAGGAATGAGTTATAAGGACCAGGCCACTAGCTGGTCGGGGAATGTATTTAGCCCGAGGTAAGAAGATTATATGGCCCTGGGGGCCTGGGAATAAATAAGAATTATCGAAATACCCGAAGGTGGGCCACCAGGGGAGCAATGCGGGGGGACTAGTTGTTAGTATCGGCGTCATCACCTCCAACCTCCTTATCCTTATTAACACCGTTGCCCGAAGGTGAGCCCTCCATAGAGGAGGTGGTATCAAGAGTAGCATAGTTCTAAACAAAATAAGTTAAGTAAAATAAGGAGAGGCCTATTTAAGGGGCACTAGGGGAGTAATAGGGTATTTACGGCGCTAATATAAAGCTTTGTGAACTCCTAGAAGGTGGTGGTGATGGTGGTAATGAGAACGGTGGTAGTAGCGGTCTAGGCCTGGATAGAGGTAGTTTAGGCGGTGAGGGTATCAGCGTAAAAGCAGAGGGTCACTAGTTGGTCAGCGGCGGAGGTGGCAAGGCGGGAGGTGGCCGAGGCCTGCTTCTTAGCAGAGGAAGCTAACACCTCGAGGGCCGCGACCTTACACTAACGGAGTAACTATCCCTCCTCCTCCTCCTCGGCTTTGCACTTAGCGGGGTCCTTAATGTTCTCGGCTTTCTTCTAAAGGGCCTTTTTACCTGCGAGTTAGGTGGCCTTATAAGTAAACTAAGTAGTAGATCAGTAGGTGTATAATAGAGGAGCACTGGGTGGGGACCGGTGTTATAATAGGGGCAATATACTACGTCCTCAGCCCAGGTGTTATGGAAGGTGGAGCTGCTCGATACCTCGTCGTGGATCTTATTAAAGTAACAGCGGAGTGTAAGGGCAGTGGAGGAGTATTCGTAGGGTAATTATAAGGTATTAGTAATATTTGGAAGGCCCTAGGGGTGGCCAAATTAGAGGGGGGGATAAGTATATACTAAAAAGTAAGGCTTACTGCGCTAAGTAGTATAAATAGTGTATTTGTTACTTATGGTTTGAATCCTTAGTAATAGAAGTGGGGGAGCACCGGGGAAGGAGAGGATATACTAGTGGTCTCGAGGTAGTGCAGAACGGGGGTGTTACCCTTGGGGTCCTAGCCCACTATACGGTGCAGGTAACGGGTATAGGGGACGGCGTAGAGACGATTTTCGTCGTCGTTACCTTCTACGTCGCTGGAGGGGTTAGGGGGAACCAGCGGAGTAGAACTACCGTCGTCGCTAGTAGGGGCGGGGGAAGTAGGACCAGAAGATATACTAGCGGGGATAGTGGGGGAATAGTGGCTAAGGTTAATAGCCGGAAGGACGAGAAAACAATGAAAAATAACGCTAAAAGAAGAAAAGAATGGAGGAATCGAAGTGCGTAGTAAAGCTGGTTTTATATTAGAAGTAGTAGAATAATTATATTAGGGTACCTAGGGCTTAAGGAGAATAAACTATAATAAGGGATCGTCGATATAAGGAGAGTACCGGGGGGGCACCAGGGGTGCCTACGGTATAGGAGTTTCTCGTATTCTTAAAACTAGGAGTTGATACTTAGCGCTAGAAGAAGTATAAAGGGACGAGGGTAGGGACCACCCTGGCCCACTAAAAGAGGATATAAGGACACTTTATAAGGCCACTAGTAGGGAAAGAGTAGAAAAAGGTAGGTTTATTAGTTAGTATACGAGGTGTCTATAAGGAGATACTAAGAAGTTATCCTAGTGGGCTACTAGTGGAGGAAGCGGAGTGGTGGCCTAGTGGAGGAGTACCCGCTCACACCTAGCCTCCCGTAAACTGGAGAAGTGGTGGGTAATTACCTAGCTTTAGAATACCTCGGGGAAGGATAGAAGGAAGGCACCTCCAGCTAGGGAGACGTAGGCGCTAACCGACCATCGCCGGGCTTAGGGTCCCTTAAACCTAAGGCTAAAGATAGGCGTAGTGATTAGGGAGTACTGGTGGAGGCGCCGGTGTGGGCCCCAGATAAAGCTAATAAACATCTAAACGGCCCCGGGACGGGGCCTAGGGAGTAGGGGGATTATATTAAGTACACCGGCGGGGGCCGGGGGAGCACCGAAGGGGTAACCCCGGAGTGGGGCCAACGGAAAATAGTTACTCTAGGAAGGGGATTTAAGGGGTAGCATAGTAGGAATTTCTGTAGGAGGCTAAATTCGAATACTAATCACTACCACACCCTACCGGGGCATCACCAACTCCTTCACTCTACGCGGACCAACCTGACACATATACGCTATCCTCTGTTGCCTATCTAAACTCCAAAACCTAAATAAGGAAAGTATTAATATATTAACCCTAATTAGGGAGGAGGTTATTACCTAGACTAGCTGCGAGCTAGTCCTAGCCCGGTAATCCCACCTCGGCCTAAACCTTATTATAAATAAAGTTGCTTAGGTTATCTCTTTTATAATTAAGGTGCTACCCTTTAAATTATTTAATTAAATTAATAAAGCTTAGCTTATTAGGGAAAAGAGGACCCTACTTAGGTATAACCCTAGCTACTAGGGATCTTATATAAACTAATACTATAACCAGCGGTTATTTTATAGTAACTATAGTAAGCCCTTAAACTCCTACGAGATTAAGCCTTATATAACTAAGCCGAAGTGTACTAATTACTTAGGGTCCTTTTAGGTTAGCCATATAAACTATTTAATTAAGCCCCTAATGGTCAACGGTTATCCTACCCTCCTAGGCCGAAAGGAATGTGGACGGATTTGGAAGGCTGGGTAAAAGGCCTCCGAGGCCCGTAATAGTACTAATCAGACCACTACCTAGAGCAGTACTTAACAACCCCAGGACTCCTGTTCTAATCAGGGCCAACAACCTAGCTCTAAATACTTATATACTAGGACCCCCTCCTAAGGATTAATCGTATACTTAGGTGATAAGGATATAACTAATAGTATAGATGAAGACGAAGCGGAAAACCCCGAGGCCCTCCCTTAAACCAATCACCCCATCTACCCTCTCCAAAATAGGAGCTAGAGGGTAGCTTAAAAGCCTGATTATAATATCACTAATACTTATACCCACTTGGACCTCGACTCAGAGGCGTAGACCTAAACAAGCCCCCCCATGGGTGCTACGTGTAGCCTAATATAACGTGGGGAAAAAGCCTCTAGTATACACAACTTTCCTAAAGCTCTGCTGGGCTGATCAGGTTAACATCGTACTTATCTAAGAGCCCTGAATAGGCTACACCAACAGTATACAGATCAATACACACCCTAAGTATAATTCCTTTATCCTAGTTAATTTTTAGGATAATAGGGAAATAAGGCCCAGGGTAATAACATATATACAAAAGGGGATAAAACTACAAATACAATAACAAAAACCTATCCAAATAAGGGATATCCTATAATTAAAAGTTAATAACATTATTATTATAAACATCTATAAATAACCAGGTAATCCTTATAATTATATAACAACCACCCTCCTAGGATACTAACCACTACTATAAGCCCTTATAACTAGGGATTTTAACGCTTATCACTACTCCTAGGAACCCGGATCCATTAGCCGGAATAGAGGAGACGATCTAATTAACTAGGTTAATAACCATGCCCTCTCCTTTATCGGAGAAGCAGGGGCTCCAACCCACACCCATGGTCACGTCCTTAACCTAACCTTCTCAAATATCCCCCTTATACACGCAGAACTCTATCCATACCTACATCCAAGAGCTGATTACTAGCCTATTATAACCATTATCCCCCTTAATAACAATAAACAATAATAAACATACTAATTAGGGCTAATATCGGTCCCGGATTCGGCCCTTCCTCAGTTTAAAGACCTAATTAGGGTAGGGACCTTAACTTTACTTACCCTTAAGGACCTACCCACCCTAACTAAGTTAAACACCCAAGCTAGCCGGATCGTTAACCTACTCTTAATAATTATCTAAGTAATAGGGAAAAAATAATAAAGCTGGGGAAAATGGGCCCCCTAGTAAATAAAAGAGTACTCTAAAACCCATTAATCCTACTTTAAGGCCTATATCTAATAAGTACGGGAACCGGAGCTAGCCTTAGCCTCATTACCCCCTATCCTCAAAAAATAAAAGGTCTTCTTAAAAATAATTAGGAAAGTTAAACGGGTTTATTGGGTTACTAAAATCGAAGGGGTTATATCCAATTAGGACTTATATAAAATAATAAGTTAGTATAAAACTAGTTTAGTAGTTAAAGCCCCCCCCTTAGTAATTAAGGGCCAAATGCACAACGATAGCCAGGATAAGGCCCAGGCCCTACGGAGGGCCCTACTAGAGAGGTTCGATAATACGGATGACCTACCTAGGGACCCCTTCGACGTAGCCACGGTCCCAAGACGACAAATACCCTAGTAGGCTACGATTAGTCAAGAGGAAATAAGGGCAGCCACCCTAATAAAGACTATAACCCCTAGTATCGATGGAATTACTATAAGATTACTTAAGGCTTATTAGGACCTTATAACTAAGCTTATTAAGTTACTATTCTAGGTATGCATTAAGGCCAGCTACTTCCCCTAGCCCTTCCGTAAAGTAAAGGTTATTATAATTCAGAAGCTTAGAAAGACCAACTTCTCAAAAGTTAGATCCTAGAGACCAATAACCCTCCTATCCTACCTGGGCAAGGGGCTCAAGAGACTAATAACTAGGAGAATAGCCTACCTCACTATCCTAGAAGGGGTGGCCAACCCACAGCAAATAGGGGCCCTACCAGGCAGGGCAGCTACTAACCTAACAACCTATCTCATATATAATGTGACGGGCTGGGCCCTCTTGGAGGCTTCGCAGCCTCTCAGCCATGGACTCCGCTTACCTAAGCCCGGCTTACCTAAGACGGATCAACCTTAGGCCTGATCAGAGCAAACGGGTCCTGTGGGCGGAAAACATTTTCTCCTTTTCTCTCTCATCTTGAAGATACTCGTAGTAGTCGCCATAACTAGTTACAATATACGTGCTTAGACCATTATATTATCTTTAAGATCTTAGTATCATCGGAGATAACGAGAGTATGCTGGGTGCGGAAATAATTGTCGACGAAAGGGCTAGGAGGTTTTAATAAACTCGAAAGAACGCATTCCGCGTAGTAGAGTACCTTAACAACGTCGATTAGTATACTATGGTCACTACTAAATGAAGACGTGCAAAAGGAACAATAACCGTATTATAATAGAAGATAACGTCGACTTATCCGGAAACCCACAATAATTAATACAGTTAATCGGTTAGTTATTAGCTTAGTTATAGGAGATGTGGACCACCCAAATGGCTGAACGAGAGGCCCAACGAGAGTAGATTCGAATACTATAATAAACCCTAGTAAAACCCAAGCACTTAACCTTAATATTATACGAAGCCCCTATACCCTCTATAACGCCGATCCCACCCAATCAGGCCTATACGCCACCTCCCAGATAACCAAGACACTAAATCCCTAATCCACTAAAGTTTAACGGATTATATAAGAGATTTTAATAATAGTACCTTGAGATGAAAGGGAAGATAAGCGTGGATAGGGAAGCCTTTGGTTTAGCATTAGTAGTGTTCACTTATATCTATTCTAAATTAGAAAACACTACATAAACTATAGTGAATACCTATTATTCATAGGGAGGAGCTGATGGGTTGAAGAACCCTGAATAATTTATGGAATACCTGAAGGGTTACTACGCAGACCTTAACGCAGAAGTACAAGCCCTCGACCAACTAAGAATAATACGTTAAAAGGAGAACAAGAGTTTTGCCCACTTCCTTCCTAAGTTCGAAAAGGAGCTCGTAGAAGTGGGAGGAGGACACTAGCTGGATAACGTTAGGATTAATTACCTAAAAGGAGTTCTAAATATTATAATAAGAACCCCTTTAATTAGTGTAATTAATAAACCAATGGTCTATACTATATATACCCAGATACTCTTAATAATAGGATTAAAGCTGAATAGTGAATTGTATTAAGCTCGTTGTAAGTGTTAATATAGGAGATTACCAACACCCAGCTAGAACAAAGTCGAGTTACTAATTAGATAGGATAGTTGGATAGGGTCACCTTAACCTAATTAGATGGATTAGGAACCCACTAAGGTAAACCGGATAGCTAAGGATAAACTAGTCCGAAGAAGGTTAAGCTAAGAGGAAACCCGTAAATATTATAATTACGGTAAAAAGGGGCATATATAATGGAGATGCCTTAGAGACCGGAAAAATAAGGAGACCAAAACCTCAAAAGGGAAGACCAAAGAGTAGAGCAAAATAGATATTAGTTTTGATCAGAACTCTGAAGAGTCGAGAAAAGAGTAGCTCCTAGTGGAAGTCGTTATTAAGAGGAACAGGCTACAAAGGAATAGAAGGTTATTAAGAAAAACATGGATTATGACCTATTCTATGTTAATATTAGAATTAATGGGATATAGTATACTACTGTTTTTGTTGATATAGGGTGTTTGATATACGCCCTAATTAGTGACACCTTCGCTAAGAAACTCCGTTTACTATATATTAGCATTACCCCTCGGAATTTAATATAAGTCACTATTATAGTCCCTGGTGTAATTCGTTATATTACTTATACTAATATCGATATTAATGGTTATAAACGATGATGGCTATTCTTTTATATTATCCTTAATTAAGAAGACGACGTTATTCTAGGTAAATTATGGATAATAAACGACGATGTTACGGTATACCCAGCTAAGGGTACCCTCCACATAGGTGTTATAAACTACTGGGTTCAAAAGAGGAAACTAAATCAAACATCATAAAACCCCGGCTTTCTAATCTAATAATAAACCAGAGTTATATTTGTTACCCTAATTAGGTGAACTAGACGTAAAAACTCAACACCTAACAAAGTAAGACCTCTAAACGTCTTTGCAGTGAGCTTCGCTGATATTGAGAAGGTACTTACACCTTAAAAGAAGACCAACCCGAAGACTAAGTTACTTATATATTACTATAAGTTCTTATATGTATTTAACCACGATAAGGCTGATTAGTTACTACCACATCGAGATAACATCGACCATATAATTCTCATTAAAAAAGACTCAATGAGGTAAAATAAGCTAGTTATATGAGGACCCTTATATAGGATGTCTAGGGAGGAGCTAATCGTACTTCGATGGACCCTCACAGAACTACTGGATAAAGGCTTTATTTGTACTAGTAGCTCTCCTACTTTATCACCCGTTCTATTTATTCAAAAACCCGGGGGAGGATTAAGGTTTTATATTAATTACCGGGCTCTGAACGTTATTACTAAGAAAAATAGATATCCCTTACCCCTGATTAGTAAAACCCTAAGAACCTTAGCTAAGGCTAAGTAGCTGACGAAGTTAGACGTTATTATTGTATTCCATAAGATCAGGGTTAAAGAAGGTGACGAATAGAAGACGGCCTTTAGAATAAGATACGGCTTATACGAATGGATGGTGACTCCTTTTGGCCTAATAGGGGCCCCCACTACGTTCTAGAGGTATATTAATTATATTTTACGGGACTTCTTGGACGAATTCTGTACCACTTATATCGACGACGTTCTAATTTATTTAAATAACTCACTTACTGATTATAGGGAGAAAGTTAAGAAGGTCTTAAGTCGTCTAGGTGCTACTAACCTATAAATCAATATCGATAAATGCGATTTCGAGATGAAAAAGGTTAAATACTTAGGGTTCATTATCGATGCAGGGAAGGGTATCCGTATTAACCTAGAGAAAATTAAGGTTATCTAAATATAGGAGGTCCCCCGATTAGTGCGAGGAGTCCGTACTTTCGTTGGTTTTGCAAATTACTATCGTTAATTTATACTAGACTTCTTAGGGTTAATATACCCCCTCATAACTTTAATGAAGAGGGATGTCCCATTCGTATAAAGTAACGAGTATACAAAAGCGTTTAATAAGTTGAAGGCTCTCCTAATTAGTGCCCCTGTACTAGTATATTAGGATCCTAATTAAGCTATTATATTAGAAATAAACTTATTAGGTTATATGGTGGGTGGTACTTTATTATAATACGACGACGAGGGTATTTTATGGCCTATTGCGTTCTTTTCACAGAAGAATTTACTAGTAGAATGCAATTACCTAATATACAATAAGGAACTATTAGCTATAGTCCACTGTTTAGAACACTGGGACTCCGAATTAAGGAGTGTAAAGGAGTTTATTATCCTAATTAACCACCTTAACTTTAAGTATTTTATAACTAAGAGGTAATTAAGTGAATACTAGGTTAAATGGTCGGAGTTCTTATCCCGTTATAACTTTATAATCCAGTTCCGACCCGGTAAATAAGCGATAATCCCTAATATACTATTTAAACGAAAATAAGACGTTCCTAATACCCAGTGAGATGATTAATTAGAAGGACGGAGGATATAACTCCTAAAGGGGAAACGGAATATAGTTATAGTAAACCGGGTAACTTTTAAGACGAATTAAATAGATATAACGGAATCCGTGGAAAGTATTATAGTAAGTGATATGGATTAGGACGACGATCCTAAGGCTAATCGGTTAGAACCTATTCTGAACCCCTTTGAAGAGGAGCCCCTAAAGTCCTTTTAAACTAAAGGACTATAATTAAATAATTATTATTAGCTAATTAGGATAACTGTGAAAAGGGGGGACCATTAATTACCGTTATAATGGAAGTTGCTTATAATACTATTAGAGTACTTAGTGGACGACGACGGTAAACTCTTTTGGAGGGAAAGGATCTGGGTCCCTTATTACGAACCCTTATAAACCCAGTTAATCTAAGAGTTCTACAACTTAACACTTAGTGGCCATTTTAGTAGAGACGCGTTAAAGGCTTTAATTAGTCGCCGCTTTCACTAGCTAGGCCTGTCGTAGGATATCCGATGCTTTATAAGGAACTGCGACGTCTATGGACGGGGTAATATATAGTGGGATAAGAAGAGGGGTCTTCTAAAGCCCTTACCCATCCCTAATTAGGTCTAAACAGAGATATTAGTTAACTTTATTATAGGGTTACCACTAACCCGCCGTATAGGAGCAACGAATATTATGGTGGTAATAGACCAACTATTTAAAAATGTGATTTTCGAACTACTTAAGGATATAATAATGGACGTTGTGGTTACGGTGTTAATACTTAGCCTAATTAAATACCACGGACCCCTAAGAGTTATTATTTCAGATAAAGGCCCCTAATTTACTAATCGTATATGGAAACAGCTCTATTAACTATTATGGATAAAATGACGTTTATTTATGGCCTTCTACCCGGAGATAAACGGCACCATAGAATGAGTTAACTAGGTAATAGAAACCTACCTCTAAGCTTATATTTTATATACTTAAGATAATTAGGACGACCTACTTCTAATAACGATAATGGCTATTAATAACAGGGTTACTTCGTTAATAGGCCTCAGCCCTTTTTTCACTACCCACGGCTATAATATCGACCTGATTAGAGTAAAGGAGACTCTGTGGACTAAAGGAAAGACCCCCGCAGCTCGGGTAGAGGCCCTAGTTTCGAAGTTGAAGGAGGCCTCCGAATGGGCATAAGCGGCGATGGCCTCTACCTAAGAGCGATAAGAAGCCTCGGCAAATATACGACGCTAGCCTTTTAACTAGTTTCGACTAGGGGATAAGGTCTAGTTGAGGCTTAAGAATGTCCGTTTTAAGAGATTATCTAAGAAGTTGGACTAGATGAATGCGAAGTATACTATGTTGGAAATAGTCGGATCCTATGCTTACCGGCTTAATACGTTGCCGGGTATTTATAACGTCTTTTATGTATCCCTGATTAGGTATACGGGAGTCGACCCACTATTATCATAAGAACGAGATGACGCTTAACCGCCGCCTCTATTAGTAGACGATGAAGAGGAATTCGAAGTCGAAGAGATCTAGGGTGCTAAGAAGATTCGTGGTTCTTAGAAGGTTTTGGTTAAGTGGAAGGGCTATGTGGAGCCTACTTGGGAACTAGTTGAGTTATTAACGGAGATTATAGCTTTGGATTATTACGAGGCTAGTTATGGATGAGTCCCTCTGAACGGGGAGGAGGGAGAGGGGGGGTAATTGTGACGGGCTGGGCCCTCTTAGAGGCTTCGTAACCTCTCAACTATGGACTCCGCTTACCTAAGCCCGGCTTACCTAAGACGGATCAACCTTAGGCCTGATCAGAGCAAACGGGTCCTATGGGGCGGAAGACATTTTCTCCTTTTCTCTCTTATTTTGAAGATACTCATAGTAGTCGCCATAGCTAGTTGTAATATACGTGCTTGGACCGTTACATATAATATCAAACAGGCCCTCAATAAGGGGCTTACAACTACGCTGGCGATAATGGATATAAAGGGGGCCTTTAACTTTGTTCTTCGGAACCACTTTATTATCCGTTTATAGTAACAGGGCTGGCCTAATAACCTGATTAGGCTGATTTATGCTTTTGTATTAAATTACATTACTAGGGTTAAGTTTAAAAAGGTAATAATAAAAGACTTCCTTTTAACTTATGGGCTACCTTAGAGCTCCCCATTATTACCTATTATTTTCCTATTTTATATTTCCAATATCCTAACTAAAGACTTAAAGCTTCGGTTTGGATATGCAGACAATATAAGCCTTTTAATTACTGGCCTATCCCTTAAGGATAATACTATATCCTTAAGCTAATAGGTTACCTAAATCCTAGACTAGGGTGCCGATAATAAGGTCTCCTTTGACCCAGCTAAATGTGAAGTTATCCACTTTACTAGGAAACATAAGTAACTAAAGGACCTACCTAGGATCAAAACTAGAGACCTTAAAATCAAAGTCTTAGTTAAGCCGATCTATTGGCTAGGGGTTTAGTTTAATAAAAGACTCTTTTTCTAATACTATGTCGAAATAAGGGTAATTATAATAAAAAAGGTAACCTAATACTTAGGGCATCTAATAAACATAAAAAGAGGGATCCTAGTAATTATTATATAAAAGGTGGTCATCACCTATGTCCTCCTAATAGCCCTATACGGAGCCGAAACCTAGTTCGGGGGGCTAACTAAGTTAGCCCTAAATAACACTATTCCCCCTTAGGGAGGGGGGATTATTAATAAAGGTTAGAAGGGCCTCGTCCAGAAGGTCAACAAGGTTATCATAAGAGTGGCCCGAGCTATCCTCCTAGTCTAGAAAATAACCCCAACAAGTAACCTCCTCTGAGATGCCGGCCTGCCTACTAGGAAAGTGGTTTTAGAAGGGGTACGCCTATGCTTCACAGTCCAACTACAAAAGGTCAACTAATAACACCCATTAGTCCTAAGGTTCGCATAATAAGGGAGGTAGTAAACACGATTTCAACGGACAGTAGGCCTCGTCTCAAGGGTCCCAAGGCCAGCACTGCTCTAACCACAATACCTCCCAGGGTCACAAGACCCAATAGTCCAATAGACGAAGGAAAAGGCTGCCAAAGCCTTCTAGGATTGGCTAAAAACCGTCCTAGACACTTATATAATTATTTACTTAGATGGCTCTAAGGTGTCTAATGGAGCCACTAGGTATGGATTCGTTATTTACCGAGGTAAAAGATGTATATAGCCCAGGGTTGTGGCCGACTTGGTATAGTAGAAGTGTTTGATGGTGAGGTTGAAGGGGCGAGGGTAGGGCTCTGGTGGGCCCTCCTTACCTCCTAAGGCTAACTTATATACATCTATATTAATAACACTAGTATTATCCAAGGGATACGGAGTGATACTCCCACCTCCTCATAAGTAGCCTTCCTAGAGATCTATAAGGTGGCTAGGATATATAATATATATACCCACTAGGCCCCTGGGTATTAGGGGATAAAAGGTAACGAAGAAGTAGACCGCCTAACTAAGTAAAGTATAACATTCCCAGTTCCCTTAGGCTAATTAGTAATCCTAGTAGGGATTAAGTAACTCACTAGGAGATGAATACGGGCCTAATATACATAATAATAGCGTAAAGAAGTAATAGATCGATACACTTAACTAAGACTCGAGGTTAGCTTATCTAGCCCTCCTAAACTAGCCCTTTTACGGGCTACCCTATACTATTTCCTAGTAGCCCGATTAGGCCACGGAGACTTCGAATAATATCACTAATACTTTAACTACGATGAAGTACTATTTACCTACTTTTATGGGAAAGTAAAGGATATAGACCACTTAGTTTATTACCAAAAGACCCTAGTAAGGAGGTAATGGTGGCCTACCCTCCACCCTTCTAGGTCATCAGAGCCCATAGGACCTATGGGATTACTTAAGCTATACTTTAAGGGGTTAATCACTAATCCTAAAGGCTTCGAGGCCTTCCTATGTATAATAAGCTTTTTTTTAGAAGATTTACCTATGTTATTAGGGGCCAGCCTCCGGCTGGGCCTTAAGATAACCGTCCTACCCTATTAAAGGGACCAAATAAAAAGTAAAGGAACTAGAAGAACTAACGGGATCTAGGGATAAATTGAACGCATAGTAGCCAATAGGCAAGATTTGGAGGACGCGGGCAAGGGCTGTATACTATAGAATAGGTAGTCTGAGCCTGCGGCTCTCCACACCACATACCCCTCGGGAGGTCTGCCGCAAGGGCTACGCCCTTGCCGCCATGGCGTTAAATACAACAACAACAACAACAACATAAACTCTAATACTTAGTTAATTTATACTTAGAAGTTAGTCCCTAATAAGTAGTTAACACTTTCTACGTTGCCGGAGGACCTAATAGAACTAGAAACCCCGAGGACTTTATGCACTACCTTAATTACACTTATTTGGATCCGAATACCTAGTTCTAAGCTGTTACCCAATTATAAACCCTATACTAAAAAAAAAAAGTCTTATGATATTCTTACCTAAATTTAAACGAATAATAACTAATGTTAACGGTGGTGATTAGCCCATTACCATACAAATATCACTCTTAGAGGCAACCTTAACCCCTTTACTAAAGGACCGGCTACTCACAGTCGAGCTTCCCAAGGACTACCTAGGCTAGCTTACCCGAGTATAGGACATTACTTAGAAGGTTGAACAGGCCTTTAAATATAATCACCCTCAGAGGTCCACCCACTCCCCCACCACTCATGCAAAGGACAACGATGGAGACGTTATTATAACAGGAGTAGTTCAGTCTATAAGAGCTAGAAAAAAAGATAACCACTATTAGACCCCGGAGAAGCTCCAGCTCCTCTACGGATAATAACCGTTCCCAATAGAAAAACCCGGAACACAATTAGGACCACTACGAATACTTTAAGTATAAAAAAAAAGGACACCTTATATGGAACTACTAGAAGAAGGCTAAACACCACTAATAGGCCAACTAGCCCCTTATGGCTAAAACTTGCCTAAAAGGAAACGCAAAAAAAGAAGACCAACCAATAACCCCTAATTTAAGTAATAAGTATAAGTTAAGAAAAGAATAACTCCGGGACAAAGTCGGGCCCTGGAGCCCACTAAGGAGTAAGTAAAGGGATAAGAGAAACACCAAAAGAGCCAACAGCAGTAGGGCAAGCAATCTACAATTATAAAAATCAGAATTAATAAAGGACACTTAACTAATACCCTGGTGGACACCGGCTACGAAGTCTATACTATGGTTAACCGTTCCTTTACACAACACCTCCGATTACCACTTATTAATACAATAAAACGCCCTATAAGAGGTTACATAATAAGTAGCCCCTCACCGGGTAGAAACCAGGGAATAATCGTAATACAAATAGAAATCAACGGCCATACACAACGAATCTACACATATATAACAAACGATTTAAAACCGGATATATTTTTAGGAAATCCCTAGATAATTCAAAATAAAATAAAGTATAATACTAATACCCACTAACTTACTTATAGAAAAGGAAGAATAAGAGTATACCTCTCTAATAAAGAAGAGCCCGAAAACATATTAGAGATACGTCGAGCTAAACTATTACCAGTAGCACCGTTTACTATAGTTTACCGTATAACATAAAAAAGAAAATAAAAAAATAACTAGAGACCACTAACTACTATTATAGTAACCAACTTACAAGATACCAAGAAGGCTCTCATAAAATTAGAACCACAAAAATAGGAAAACATTTCAAGGCTAGTATTGTCACAGTCTAAATCGTTGGTTGAATAAGGGTTGATTCTGCTAAGCTAGTGGCCGTAAGGCGCTGGGCTAGAAGTATGGAGTGAGCACGTGATGCTGACTAAGGTGTGCCACAAAGACGTGTGACATGTGCCCCCCTTTGAAAAGTAATCGTCCCGATTGCTTTAATAACGTTCAAATCGTCGTCAACAACAGTAAAATCCATACTTCTAAGGCTTCCCTTTAACGATTATTCGACTATGGCCTTAGGCTTCTACTAGCCAGGGGCTATAATAGAGGGGTAAGCCTAAGGTTATGATTCGTATGGGTCGTTATAAGGGTCATCGCCGTAGGGATCGTCGTTATCGTCGAATTCCTTGTTTCCATATTCATCCATATTTTTCTCCTCTTCTTCGTTAGATTCCTCTGATCCTTCCTAGTCTTCAGGGCTCTTATTACCACCAGGACCCTGCTGGATCAGGTCGCTGGTTATACTGGTAGTCGTATACTTGCTGGGCTTCGTATGCTTGCTGGGCTTCGCGTGCTTGCTGGGCTTCGTATGCTTGCTGGGCTTCGTATGCTTGCTGGGCTTCGTATGCTTGCTGTTGGGCCTCGATACTACTAAAAACTCTAAGCATCATAGTTGTAAGGGTCTCTGAGTTTGATTCTTTATAGTCCCCTTTTTGTACTACACTTTGGTCCCTAAGGTAATACTATCCATGGGCTTTCTTAGTTTTAAGTAGGGGCTTCCAATTATATCCAACGTATGATTTAGCGTAGGGCCGTTCATTTATCTTAAGGCGCCAAGTAACCTGTTGTATAGCCTCGTTGGCTTTGTGAAAAGCGTCAGCTGCAGTGTTGAATTTCGCAGCAGCGAGAAGGCTCTGTAGGAAGGGTGCTGGTTTGGCTTCCTTCATGGGTGCGGGCTTAAGCTCGGGCTCGGCTTTAGGCTCGTGGCCTGTTTCAGGGCTTGTTTCGGAAGGCTCGGAGCCTGACTCGGGGCACGAGGGGATCGAAGTGGCCACGCTGGCTTCGTCGACGTCTCGGTAGGGTCGCTGAGGGCAGCCTTCAGGGCGTCGAAGGTGGCGGAAGAGGCCGTTCCTTGAAAGGAAGGTATCGTGGCAGAGCCGGCAGCGAAATCGCTGACCGTAGCAATTGGCGTATACGTGGCGGAATAAAGCGTTTTTTGTATTGAATTTCGCACCACATTTACGGCAAGGCTCTGGGCGTTGAAGAGGGTATTTATTGGGTTGAGGCTGGCCTAGGGCTTAGCTTTCGAGGGCCTCGATTGACGGCCATATCGCTGGATTCTACGAATCTTGGCAATAAGTATGGTGTTTCCAGAGAGTAGGTCGGTCTCTAGTTGGATCGGTAGGGCTAGCGAATAAAACAGCTGGTGCGCGCATATTGGCGGCGATTCTGGTGAAGAATATGGCTTCGGTCTGGTGGGCTTCCTACTGGAATCAGGAAGACAATGGCATATCGGCCTTTTATTCGTGAAAAAGATCGTGAATATCGAGGGATTCCTCGATACCTTGAAAAAATTCAAGGGCTAGGCCATAGGACCGTAAGGTTAGTCGTGCTACCAATTGTCACAGTCTAAATTGTTAGTTGAATAAGGGTTGATTCTGCTAAGCTAGTGGCCGTAAGGCGCTGGGCTAGAAGTATGGAGTGAGCACGTGATGCTGACTAAGGTGTGCCACAAAGACGTGTGACAAGTATTAGAATAGGTGTATAAGGAGTTTAGAGACTTATTTAACCCAACCAAAGCACACCTAATACCCCCCCACCAACCAAACATAAACCACGAAATCCCTTTAGAGATAAGGCTAGAAGGGAAGGAGCCCCAACTCCCTTAGGGACCTCTATACACCATATTAAAAGAAGAGTTATTAGTACTAAAAAAGATACTTAACGACCTACTAAATAAGGGGTTTATTCAAATTAGCTGCTCGGTAACCGGTGCCCCCGTGCTATTCACTAAGAAGCCAGGAGGTGAATTGAGATTCTGCGTTAATTATAGAGCCCTAAACACTATTACAAAAAAGGACCATTACCCATTCCCACTAATATCGGAAACTCTTAGTAGAGTAACTACTACTAAATAATTCACAAAACTTAATATTATGGCTACTTTTTATAAAATACGGATCACTAAAGGAGACTTGAGAAAACTATTTTTAGAATAAAATATGGGTTATTTAAGTGGGTGGTTTGCCCTTTCGGGCTCACCAGCGCCCCAGCAACGTTCCAATAATACATTAATACTTCCTTACGGAAATTCCTAGACGACTTTATTACGGCTTATATAAATAATATCCTTATTTACACTAGTAGCTCGAAGAGGGATTATAAGGAGAAAGTACGAGTAGTTCTTCAGGCCCTAGCTAAAGCCAGCCTGAACCTAGACCCAAAGAAGTGCGAATTCTGTATTAAGAAGGTGAAATACGTTAACTTTATTATTACCACGGGAAAGGGTTTATCGTATAATCCCGACAAGTTAAAAGCTATTAAGGAGTAATTGGCCCCCAGGTCCCTTAAAGGTGTACAAAACTTCCTAGGTTTCACTACTTATTATCATATATTTATACCAGGGTATAGTAGGCTAATAGAGCCCCTAACCCGATTAACAAAAAAGGGGGTAATCTTTTATTAGGGAATAACTTAAAGAGAAGTATTCGAAACACTAAAGAGGATGTTCATAGAAAAGCCATTCCTACAGTAATTTAACCTAGACGACGAAATACGCGTTGAGATAAACTGCTTAGGTTTTGTTTTAGGTAATGTATTATTATAAAAGGACCTAGAGGGTTACTGGAGGTTAATAGGGTTTTACTTATAAAAATTATCACTAGTAGAGTATAATTACCCAATCCATAATAAGGAACTTCTTATAATACTCACTTATTTACAATCCTAGAGGGCTGAACTCCGTAGTATCTAACACTTCACTATCCTAACGGATTATAAGGGTCTAAAGTACTTTATAAAAAAGTAACACCTAACTAAGAGACAAAGCCGCTAAACAAAAGAGTTATCCTAGTATAACTTCAGGATTAAATACCGGCTAGGAAAGGAAGCGATAATACCTAATACACTATTAAAAAGGGAGTAAGACGTCCCTTAAGGATAGGACAATAAGAGGGAAAAGGGCCGAGTAATCCAAATAATTCCCAACTCTATATAACCAAACTATACTCCACTTAGTGACCCTCGAATTAGACGAACTACTAAAAATACACTAAAAATACCATAAGCCGCTATTTTTAATATTAATCCTATACTATAAACCCTTTAGGATAAAACTATAAAAACTAATAAAGTATACTAAACTACTTATTTAGTAATAAAAAAAAAGAGGAGAAGTTTCCCACCAAAGTTTAAGCTGAAGGTTCAATTTGCTGAATATAAACTCGATGGGCTAAGAAGATTAACATAGAGAGATCGATTATGGGTACTAGGGGGGGAAAATAATAACGACCACCTCAACGAATTACAAACTAAAATTATACAAAGGTATTATAACTCATACACTAATAACCACCTAGGATAGAATAGCACGTTAATAATAACAAATAGACAGTTCTTCTGGCCAGGCCAGTCCCAAATAGTTTAAAGGTTTATACAAAACGAGGCCTTTAATCGGGCCTTGGCCTGTAATAATTAACCCTTTCCTCCCCTCCCTTCCTAAGGGATATTCCCGTAATTGGCCTCGTAACGGTCTAAGGCCATTATATCCGCTAGTATATCCATTGGCTCCTAGGTGAGTTAAGTATAATCCTTTTATTTTACTAAGACCTTTTATTTACCCTATACTTTTTGCGTATTATGGATCTCCTTAACTTTAAACTCCTCCCTATTAGCTACTAATATTATAAGTAATTAACGTGGTTCATCATCGAGCGGAACACCATCATCAACCAGGACACTTTTCCCACCTTTATCACTAACAACTTCTATATCTTAACTAAAATCAATTAAATCAATTATAACTACTCAGAATCACTTAAACTACTTATTTCCATAACCTTTGGACAGGTTCTTATATTATAACTAGTCTTACGATAAATACCATAATATCGTGAACTTATCCGATAACACTTTAATGACCCCTCGTTTTCCTCCTCTTCATGCCCTTCCTCTTTAATAATACCCTTTTCAGCTATAGCATCCCTTACCTAAAACCCTTCTAATACCCCTCTATCCTATAATCTAGTTCTTTTAGCTCTATAACGTTTACTAAGGGCCGTATTTACATCTCAAAGATGGCGTAGCTCTTCCTCTACAAGGGCAGTTATATGGGAAATATACTATAAACCTTTTAAAAACTTATTAGCAGTTTCATAAATTAGCGTTGGTGAGCTTCCCTGATACTTAGAGATTCTTTTTTTTATAAATAAAGACTAATAAATAACCTCGTTAGTGGTTTAAGGTATCTTAGAAACCTAAGGGTCGGGTAGCCTAATAGGGGTGTTCGGGGTTATTGGTGTCCATAATTATATATTTAACTTAGAAAGGACAGTTTAAGGGTTATAAGGAATAATCCTAGCCCCTCTAAAACCCCCATAGACGTTTTCCTAAGTAAAGGTTTAAAGGAATACGGCCTTAAATACGAGGAAGAACTCGGGTTTAGTGATATGGGTAATCTAGGCTTTAATAAAATACTCGATCTAAGAGCTATATCTCAACTTCAATACACTATAATAACCAACGTTAAGAGGTTAGGTTAAATGTGATGAATAAGTAGGTAAGTAGATAGTTATAATCTTGTTCTCTTTATAATACTCCTCGAAATCTGTCAGGGGCTTGCGGTGCGAAGTAAAGAGGTCAGTAAGAGGACAATAGGTAGGTACTGGTTATGACTCTTATTCTTCTCTGATCCTCCCCTTGAAGGGGAGGGACAGGCCTTTATATATATAGTCCTCCTTAGTTAAACTTTGTTATAGTCTGGAATTGGCTTAGCTGCTATGCTTTCCTTAGTTAGATTCTAGCTACGTGATACGATCCCCCTCCTTATCCGGCCTGTCCTTAGGCCGTAGTGGTTGCTCACCGGAGAGGCACGTGTTCTAGAACTTATGGTAACCATTCCCATAGAGTTGCCCTGTTGGGTTTTTAACTTATGAGATTTTGTGAGTAGCCCTGATGGGTTACCTACTTAAAGGTTTTTGTGAGTAGCCCTAATAGGTTACCTACTTATAGCGATCTTAGGAGTAGCCCTGTTGGGTTACCTACTCAAAGGTTTTTGTGAGTAGCCCTGATGGGTTGCCTACTTATAGTGCTTTTTTGAGTAGCCCTACTGGGTTACCTACTCTAGGTTCTTGTGAATAGCCCTGATGGGTTGCCTACTTATAGTGAACTGGTAATTAATTAGTGGTCTTCTACTACTTTTTATCGAATAGTTAACTCTCTTTCTTTACCCTCTTTAAAACCCTTAATAACTTAGTAACCCTTTAATAAAACCTTAAGTTTAGGTTTTCTTATTTAAATTCCTGGGTTGCGCTTTTCGTTGTAGGATTATTGTGGCCTGGTTACCTAATTACGCCTTCCGTTCATGTTTTTAAAAAAATTTCGTAATATTCGAGTAGGATCCTTTTATAATAGTCCCCTTTTATAAATTTTTTTTTCCTTTAATCCTCATAATCCTATACTTCCCTTTCCTTTTATTCTTAACTTCATAATCCAAAACTATTATAAATCCGCACCTCTTATACACTATTATGTTTAACGACGAGAGAATTACTAACCTAGGCACCATAAGTAGCTAATCGGAGCTCTTTGAGTTCCTGTGCTGTTAGTACTTTAATTTTATGTTAAAATGGGATAGAACTAGCGAGGTTCCTTAGTGTATGGTTTCGAAGAGTAGGTTCCCTATTCAGTACTTAACTAGTACTAACCCTTATTAAATATATTAACCAAATACTAGCGCTGCTCCTCTATAAAGGGCGGGAAGCTCTGTATTTCTATAAGTTCCTCTCTGGTTTTTCCTTCGGTTTATCCCAGAACTAATACTAATTTAATATTAGGCCACTTATTAAACCCTTTCTTCCACTATAAAAATAAAGTATTTTATATCTAAGGTTACGAGTAAGGGTTCCACCGAGGACTTTTATACAAAGTACCGGGTATAACCTATTTCCCTTTAATACTCAATTAGTGGGAACTAAGTATTAACTCTATATAAGACCAGTTTAATAAGGCCCAGTTAGAGGCCCAGAAGTCCCTTTAACAAAAGAAGAACCTTAAGAACTACCCCTCCATGTAATAGGAGTATAACGTAGACGCTAAGTATTAACTATATGTCCACGAGGTCGCCACTATAAAGGCTTCGGCCTAAGCGTAGGTCCGCATCGCTTAGAACTAGGAGGCCATTTATAAGGTGTTGGTCGGCTCCCCGAAGAAGCCCGGTCTCCTTAAGGTTATATTTCGATTAATTGCTGAACTTAATATGGTATACTAGAAAGTTGTAAGTTATATTATCTCCCTCTTAATAACCAGTGCTAACCCGGTGTAATATCATAATACCCTTACTACCCCTTCCGATGATAAGGGTAAGCTTAACAATAATAAGGGTAATGTAAGTAGTAGTACTGGGGGTAACGAGAGTGGTAAGAGTAACCCCTTCGGGGAAGTGTAAATAGGTGTACACTAGGTTACGGCTAACTCCAATTTTACTACGGTACCTTGATATCGTCTTCTCGGCTTTAATAAAGGCCTAACCTTACTCCATTACCTCTTTAATTTTTACTAATCTACAACTAATACTTTAATAATAATCAGCTATTTTTCATAATCTCTCCTCAAATCCTTAAACACATTCCTTTAAAACTCCCACGAGTTCTTTATTCTATTATATCCTTTCCACTTTATTAAGTACCTCCTATTCCTTAGGGGGCCTTTATATTAAATAATCTACTCTATTTTATATACATTAGCGTCATCTTCTTTAATCCGGATATACTTCGGCTAGGTAGTGGTTCTATAAAAGGGTTCTAATTAAGTTAAAGCAAAGACGTTATGGATCCTATACTTAAAATCAACATCTAACTTATATACTCTCCCCCCGTTAACCACCTATATAACAATAAAAGAGCTAAGGTATTTATTTAAAAACTTTTTTAATAATCTCCGTTACTTAATATGCTTAGTTTAAAATAGGACTAAATTGCCCACTTTAAATATAATAAATAACCTTCTCCTATTATAGAATTTTATATAACTGGCGTTAACCTTATCTATTAGGTGGGTAATGGTTGCTCTCCTGGTCCTTAGTTCTTTAATTCTATTCATAGTACTTAGTATTATTTATCCCCTTATTATACTTAGAAATACATTGTTTAGTCTTATGGGTAGGAATCCTATGAGGGCTTTAGCTAGTGCTAACTTAATAACCCCATGCCATAAATTATTATAGATAAACTGGGCCATTAGGAGCCACTTCGCCCAGTTATTTTATTCTATATTATAGAATACTCTCAAAAAATACTCTAATATCTAGTTTTATCGTTCAATCTATCCATCCATCTAAAGGTGATAAGCTATGCTGAGTTTCCTCTTAATAACCAGCTAGTGGCAAACCTCGGACCAGAATTTACTAATAAATAATAATCCCCTATCTAATATAAGCGTTTTTAGGATACCATATTATAAGAACACTTTTTCAGTCAAAATATATGCTAACCCGTTAATAGTAATTATCTCCCTGGTGGGCAAATATAAGGCGTATTTAGTTAATTAGTCCATAATTACTAATATGCTGTTGTACACTTATTAATTCGTAATTTGGGATTTCTGGATTTTTGCGATAAAGTTAAATAATAGTTGCTCAAATGGCCTAGTGGGCACCAGAAGAGGTGAGAGTTCGCTATATAGTAAGTGATACCTCGGCTTTGTTTACTAATATATTATGTAAGTTTTAATATATTTACGAGTATCCTATTTCATCTTTTTCTAAAAAAATAATTATTAAATTCTCTTAATTATCTTAATAACTCCCTAGTGGCCACTAGAAGGCTTATTATGGAAAACTATTAGAATTTCTATTCGCAAAAGGTTATAATCAGGAATAAACACCGTTTCTTAGTATTATATAACTCCATCTCCGTTTTTGGTCTAATACGGTCCTAGTGGTCTCTAATCGTCGCCTAGAGTGGCGTCTACTCCTTATACTTCCCTCACCGTATTAAACAAGGAAGGTTCTCGGTTCTCTAAGGTTTTAGTGCTAACCAGCTAAGGGCCAGCTACCTTCCGATATCTTTTAATATTAGAATTTATAAATTAATCTAAAAAATCTTATAGGAATTCGTTTTTCGTACTTATAACCTCGTCTTTATTAGGCTAATAATCCGGCCTCCTTAATAGGGTGTTTATAGTATTCTATTTACTTAGTTGATATTCGATCTCGAAATCAAATATAATAATATCCTAGAGTAACCTGGTTTGGTAACTGTTTAACGTCTTTTTTTCGGTTAGGTACTGGTGACCTAGGTGGTCTATTATAAAACGGATTTTATGTTATGAGTATAATAAGTATCTCCACTAGTATAGTACTATATCACGGATAACCAGTAATTCTACTTTAGGAGTACTATATTATAACTTAGTATTCCGTAACTTTCTTAATATAAATATAATAGGTCTCTAAGTCCCATCGGGTTAATACTAATTAAGGATTACACTAATTATAAAGTCTAATACATTAGTTTTTACCCGTATTAGTAATAGGGGGTCAAAATATTATAAAATCGGGGTACGTGTGAAAAATAAACGGAGCTTATAGAAGGCCTCCAGTATATCTTATATCATTACTAGTTAACCTTTAACTACATTCCCAGTCCTCTCCGTTAAAAGCGTATAAATCTTAAAATAATTCTTAATAAACCACCAATAAAAATTAGTAAATCCAAGGAATTACCTAATATTTATTAGGGTATTAGGTATTAGCTAAGTAACGATTACTTCTACCCGGTCCCTCTCCATAGAGATTCCATAAGGGGAGATAATAAATCCGAGGAATTCGATTATTTATATAATAAAAGTGCATTTTTCGAGGTTTACGTAAAGTTTATTGGCTTCTAACCAGCTAAGCACCGATTTAACTACATCTAAGTATATGTCCTTATCTTAGGTGAAAATAAGAATATCGTCCAAATACATAATACAAATAACATTAATTAGGCCCCCAAGTATGTCGTTTATATAAGCCTGAAAGGTAGTAGGGGTATTAACGAGCCCGAATAGTATTACCCGGTACTCGTAGTGGCCATATTTCGTTCTGAACGCTGTTTTCTACTCGTCTCCCTCCTTAATACGTACCCGGTAGTAAGCATCTTTAAGGTCCAGCTTTGTGAACCACTTTGCTAAGTAGAGGTGATCTAATATTTCGTTGATTAGGGGAAGAGGAGTTTTGTTCTTAGTGGTCACCCTATTTAATCCCCTATAATCAATATATAACCATAGTTTACCTCCCTTTTTTGGTATGAATAGGATTAGGGTTCCCGTTGGGCTTATTAAAAGTCGTATCCATCCCTTTTATAAGGATGTTTCCAAATACTCTCGTAACTCCTTTAACTCCTTCTCAACTAGTGGGTAGATGGGTTTAAATGGGGGCTGCATCCCTAGTTCTAAATTAATAGCGTATTACTATGCTCCCTCCTCGGCCAGGGTCACCACCAGCTTATTATTGAAAACATATACGAAATCTTAGTATTCTAGAGGAACCTCCGGTTTCTCACCCTTACTGGGTTACTACTAAGGACTAATCTCATTACGTCTAATTTATAGCATCGTTAATAAGATGACCTTTACCTCCTTAAATACCTTATTTATCTCCTTCTAACTTATAATAAGTCGAATACTATTTTTGGATAAGGGATAAGTCTAGCCGAGTTTAGCCTAATTAAGATTCGGCCTTACCACTTAGCATTAGGGGAGGCCCAGGATTGCATCGTATTCGTCGCTATCGTTAATCCTAAAGTTATGTGATTTTGTTTTCATTACTCCTATTCTATCCGTTATATAAGTTATGAGTTTCCTTACTTCGTATTTAGGAGCTACTAAACCCTATATTCCTTAGAGTAGTGTCCCCTTATTAGGCACCAGCTTAGCACTATCCGTGGAGATAATCTTCTAGTTTATAACATTCTCGTCTATGCCCGTATTAATTAAAACTTTGCTGATTCTCTACTCTTTGGTGGTTTGAACACGGATATTAATTTCGAGGTGGTGTAGAGGCTCCGAATCCTATTAGTCCTGGGTTACTCGGATTATTTCACTAGTGGTTAACCTTTAATTATACTCCGTTCCTTAGTGTCTCGGTTATTTACACTATTAGTAAAGGGAGTATTGGATTGAAATGTGGCCTTCTTTCCTATAAGTGTAATATGTAATAGAGTTCCGGGTTACTACTAATTAAGGTCCTTTTGCGGAGCTTAGATCTTCTGGTTTACACTTAGGTTTATTATTACTTATTTTATTTTTATCCCTTAATACTGGTCTCTTTTAGTCTTTTTGGGATTCTTAGTAGTATCCCTATTAGGACTATTTCTAGTTCTGGGGAACTAGTTAACTCTAAGTGGATAACAGCGTTATTAGTTTAGCCTTTTTAGTAATATTATCTAATTCTTATTTAGTAATAAGAAGCCCGTATACTATAACCTATTTCTATAACTTTAGTATTAGCTAATTAATAACGTTTATAATACGGATCCTTTTAGGGACGGGGTCCAGGCATTCTATTTCCACTATTTTATAAACATTAATAAAGTTTTAATAGGATTATCCTATTTTCTGGGTTATTACTTTAAGGCGGCGAATAATATTAAACACCCGGGTCCCATCATCCACCACACCAGTGTATAACCAGGTTTCCATCTCTACCTAGGAAATTCTAGTTAGTTTGTTCTCGTATTTAATAGCAACGTAATTAGCCCATCTTCGTTAAATCCCACCATTAAAACACCTAATAATATATAAGACTCTTATAGCATTAGTGCTTAAATCGTCCGAATTCATAGTGAAACGTCCTTTTAGGTTAAAAACGAAGGTATTATAATTAGCCTAGGATCCCCCCTTATATTTAAAAGTCGGGAAATGCGTTTTTCCCCAAAGGTCGGATTTTTATTACTTAGGGGTCTATTAAATAGCAGCTTCTATAATAACTACATTTTCCTTAAGGGTCACTATTCTATTCCTTAGGGCTACTAAGCGATTACGTTTCCTTTTAAGCTGGATCCTGGCCTCCTCGTTTATAATAAGTTAGTCCAGATCTTATTCGGTTAGTTCCTAGTTATTAGTAGTTTAGGTCTGGTTTTAAATTCGATCACCGGGTTAGTGTTCTTAGTTATCGAGGTTTAGGTTTTTATCGACTTCATTAGTATAGGGAGTCCCTAATACTCCTAATTGAGTTTAGTGGCTCGCCGGGTTAATAATAGTTGGTTTTTTTCGGCTAGTCATCTTACTACCTCGATGGTTCATACCCCTATTCGAATAAGTAAAAAGAAGAACGTGTTAAGGGTTTACGGTGCAAAGTAAAGAGGTTAATAAGAGGATAATAGGTAGGTACTAGTTATAACTCTTATTCTTCTCTGATCCTCCCCTTAAAGGGGAGGGATAGGCCTTTATATATATAGTCCTCCTTAGTCAAGCCTTGTCGTAGTCTGGAATCGGCTTAGCCGCCATGCTTTCCTTAGTCAGATTCCAGCCACGTGACAAAATCGCTATTAACGTAGTTTTCATGGCCATCAACGATTAGTATCCGATATATGCCTCTTAATTGTTGTTTTAAGTATTTATCGAAATGCTGAAGCTATTGGAGGGTAGTCTCGTTATCGGTCCATTTATTAGAAGTTGTTTTAATTACCTAGTTATTCGGAATTTGGGCCTCAGAGTATTAATTTACGAGGTGGAAATAGCCCTAAACTACTAAAAAAGGTAACATCGTATAACTATTACTAATAATATAATAAATCGTCGTTACCTAATTTCTATTACTAAGTTAAACCTTTTTTGGTTTCCTAATCCGATCAGAATATATAATAACTATTTTAGGCCGGATTATACTTATTATAAAACCGGTTTCGTCGAAGTTATAGAAATCTTCGTTTATAATACCGTATTTTGATCGTATATTAGTTATAAGTCGAAACTAAGGCTTAATAATCGTAGGATCTTCGTAGAAGCCTCTTTAATAATTATAAATACGAGAAAATCGTATTTTAAGCTCTGGGCATCGCTGGACGAAGCGTTCTGTCCAGTGCTTCCCGACCGGTCAGGAAGTATGCTTCCAGAGTAGTGTATTAGTTATATCTTCCATATCCACGTATCGGGGCGAGAATCCTCAAAAATCTAGGTTAATAATATATTGAACAATTGCCTCCTCCTCGGTTTCTATTAAATTCAATTATGCGTTAGTATTATCGGCTTTAGTAGTTTAACCGTTTATTCTAGTATGGAGGGTAACTTTAGGAATATTATAAATGATTATTATGCGTTGGATACTTAATTGTGGAGTTAATTGAATTGCTTTAATTACTAAATTAATCCTATTTTCGGATAAGGTATTAGGTATTATATAATAGAAGAAAAGACGTGTTAAAGTGGGAGGATGATGGAGGTGGGAAAAGTGTCCTAGTCGATGATGGTGTTCCGCTCGATGATGAACCACGTTGTGTTATTATAATTTTATAATAATAACGGATTAACTTTAGTGTGCTTAATTAGGTTTACATAGAAGATATTATGGATCCCTAATAACGTATTTAGTTAGTAAATATAAGATTTAACTAATTTAAGGACGGTGTACTTTGTATTAACTTAGTTAAACTTTTTTAATAGTTAATTAAATTAAATATTTTATAACCTTAGCTAAACCTTATCCCTAAGCTTAAATTAATTAAATGGTTAGCGCCTTATGTTTACGGTAATCTCTTATTTCTCTTATGCTACCGTTATCGCCGCCTAAGCCTACTTAAAAGTGTTTTTTAGTTTCTAGACTAGAACCTCTACTTTTACTATAGGGGTCTTATTGTTATTCTATAGGGGTTCCTCTACTCTGATTAGGTCTAAGTTATACCTATAAGTAACAAAGAACGAGCTGAGTTCTATTAACGAGGTGACCTAGTTATTAATAACTATTATTATTATTAGGAGTAGTTCGTCCTAATCGTCCTAAGTATGCATTTTATACACTCTAAAATAGGTTTCTATTACCTAGTTTACCCTTTTTATAACTCCGTTTATTTGTAAGTAGAATACTATAAAGAGTTTTTATTTAATTCATAGTGACTAATAGAGTTATTTCCATATAAAACTTATAAACTACGGTCCCCTATCTAATATAATTATATAAGGTATCCCATAGTACCTGATTAGACCTTGGATTAGTTAGTCTACTATTATATTTATTGTGATATCCTTTAATAACTTAAAAATTACGGTCTTTGATAGATGATCGGCTACCACTATAATGTTCATAGCTTTATTACGGCGGGAAGGGGGTAGTCCTATTATAAAGTCAATAGAGACCTTTGCTCAGATCTGTCCAGGGATAAACAAAGGCTTTAATAGGCCCCTCTTCTTATTACGTTATATATTTCCTCGTCCATAAATATCGTAGTTCCTTATAAATCTTTAAATATCCTAAGATAAGCTTAACCAGTAAAACTAGTAGCTAATTAGGGCCTTTAAAGTGTCTCTCCCCGGATATCCCGTTAACGTAAAGTTGTAGAACTTCTGGATTAAACCCGTTTTTAAGGGCTTATAATATAGAATCCAGATTTTATCCCTCTAAAATAGTCTCTTATTATCTTTAATTGTATATTCTAATAGTATTATTAGTAACTTCTATTACGAGGGAAGTTATTGGTCTTCTTTTTATATTACCCCCCTAATTAGCTAATATCGGTTATTCTGGTCTAAGGCTTTATCCCATTAGGAGTATAATAGCTCTTTTTTAAAAGGGTTCAAGGGGGGTTCTGTCTTATTTAGGCTAGGGTCATCGGTCTGATCCATATTTCTAGGGGAATCTCTTATACTAAATTTAACCCTTTTTGCTTACCCTAATTAGGCCTGTACTTCTCTAATTACTACTGTGTTATTAACTCGTAATACGTTAATCCTATTCTTCAGGAGTTTAATGTTCTAACCCTTTAACCTGTTGTCCTATAGGGTACTAGGGATATCCTGTTTACGTCTTAATAATATATTAGGAACTACTACTTCTTTACTAAGTTTAAACTAGATAATGAAGTTATAATAGGATAATAATTCTGACCACCTAATCTAATGTTCACTTAACTATTTTTTTATTATGAAATACTTTAGATTTAGGTGATTAGTTAGGATAATAAACTCTTTTATACTCCGTAGTTCTGAATCCTAATGCTCTAGGTAGTGTATTATTACTAATAGTTCCTTATTATATATCGGGTAATTATACTCCATAAGTAAGTTTTTACGTAAAAAAAACACTATAAACTTTAAGATCCCTTCATCGTTATACTACGACAAAGCACCTCCTACTACATAACTAAATAAATCGGTCTCGAGTATTATAGCTCAATCAGGGTCCTAATAAGCCAATATAAGTACGCTGATTATGAGCGTCTTTAGCTCCTCGAACACTTTAGTACACTCCTTACTCCAAATAAATTGTGACGGGCTGGGCCCTCTTGGAGGCTTCGCAGCCTCTCAGCCATGGACTCCGCTTACCTAAGCCCAGCTTACCTAAGACGGATCAACCTTAGGCCTGATCAGAGTAAACGGGTCCTATGGGGTAGAAAACATTTTCTCCTTTTCTCTCTTATCTTAAAGATACTCGTAGTAATCACCATAGCTAGTTGTAATATACGTACTTAGACCATTACATTATCTTTAAGATTTTAGTATTATCGGAGATAACGAGAGTACACTGGGTATGGAAATAATTATCGACGAAAAATAAGTCTACGACCTTAATGGGAATAGTAAAGAGTCCTAAGCGGGTTGACCTAAAGGTCCCTAAACACTTGAAGCTGATCAGCGAGGTCTAATTAGGGTTAGGAGGTTTTAATAAACTTAAAAAAACGTATTCCGCGTAGTAGAGTACCTTAACAACGTCGATTAGTATACTATAATCACTATTAAATAAAAACGTACAAAAAGAACGACAACCGTATCATAATAGAAGACAACGTCGACCTATCCGGAAACCCGCAGCAGCTAATGCAATTAATTACTCAGTTATCAGCCCAGCTACAGGAGATGCGGACCACCCAAACGGCCGAACAAGAGGCCCAACGAGAACAGATTCGAATACTATAACAAACCCTAGTAGAACCCAGGTACCCAACCTCAACATTACACGAAGCCCCTACACCCTCTACGACACCGATCCCACCCAATCAGGCCTATGCACCACCTCCCAGATAACCAAAACACTAAATCCCCGATCCACCAAAGTTTAACGGATTACACAAGAGATTTCAACAATAGTACCTCGAAATAAAAGGGAAGATAAGCGTAAACAGGGAAGCTTTTAGTTCAACATCAGCAGTATTCACCTATATCTACTCTAAACTAGAAAACACTATACAAACTATAGTGAACACCTATTATTCATAGAGAGGAGCTGATGGGTCAAAGAACCCTAAACAATTCATAGAATACCTAAAGGGTTACTACACAGACCCTAACACAGAAACACAAGCCCTCGACCAACTAAGAACAATACGTCAAAAGGAGAACAAGAGTTTTGCTCACTTCCTTCCCAAATTCAAAAAGGAGCTCGTAGAAGTGGGAGGAGGACACTAACTAAACAACATCAGGATCAACTACCTAAAAGGAGCTCTAAACATTACAATAAGAACCCCTTTAATCAGTATAATCAACAAACTAACAGCCTATACTATATATACCCAGATGCTCCTGACGATAAGATCAGAGCTAAATAGTGAATCGTACCAAGCTCGCCGTGAGCGTCAATACAGGAGATCGCCAACACCCGACCAGAACAAAGTCGAATCACCAACCAAACAGGACAGTCGGACAGGGTCACCTCAACCTAATCAGATGGATTAGGAACCCACTAAGGCAAACCGGATAGCCAAGGACAAACCAGTCCGAAGAAGGTCAAGCCAAGAGGAAACCCGCAAATGCTACAATTACGGTAAGAAGGGGCACATATAATAGAGATACCCTAAAAACCAGAAAAACAAGGAGACCAAAACCTCGAAAGGGAAGACCAAAAAGCAAAGCGAAACAAATATTAGCTCTAATCAGGACTCTAAAAAGTCGAGAAAAAAGTAGCTCCTAGTGGAAGTCGTTATCAGGAGGAACAGGCTATAAAGGAATAGAAGGTTATTAAGAAGAACATGGACTATGACCCATTTTACATCAATATCGGGATTAATAGGATACACTACACAACTACCCTTATTAATACAAAGTATTTAACATACGCCCTAATCAGCGACGCCTTTACTAAGAAACTCCGTTTACCACGTATTAGCATTACACCTCGGAACTTAATATAAATTACCACTATAATTCCTAGTATAATCCACTACATCACTTACACTAATATTAATATTAATAACTATAAATAACACCAATTATTTTTTTATATTATTCTTAACTAAGAAGACGACGTTATCCTTAGAAGGTCCTGGATAATTGATGATAACGTTACGGTTTACCTAGTACGAGGTACTCTACATATAAGTATCGTGGACCACTAGGTAATAGAAAGGAAACCGGGTTAAGCCCGGTAAAATCCAAAGTTCCTAATCCAGCAGTAGACTAGATCGGTATTCTCAGCCCTGATTAGGCGAGCATAAAAGAGAAGAGAGACCCCTCTTAGCACATCCACCCTAAACGCGTTCTCCATAAGTTTAGCCGATATCGAGAAGGCCTTAATACTAAAAATGAAAATAAACCCGAGGACGAAACTCCCTACGCATTACCATAAGTTTTTGTATATCTTTAACCGAGATAAGGCTGATTAGTTACCACCACATCGAAACAACATCGACCACGTAATTCCTATCAAAAAAGACTTAATAAGGCAAGATAAGCTAGTTACATGGGGACCCCTATATGGGATGTCTAGGGAGGAGCTAATCGTACTTCGATGGACCCTCATAGAACTACTAGATAAAAGCTTTATTTGTGCTAGTAGTTCTCCTATTTTATCACTTATCCTATTTATTCGAAAACCCGGGGGAGGATTAAGGTTTTATGTTGATTACCGGGCTTTGAACGCTATCACTAAGAAAAATAGATATCCCTTACCCCTGATTAGCGAAACCCTGAGAGCCCTAGCTAAGGCTAAGTGGCTGACGAAGTTAGACGTTATTGTTGTATTCCATAAGATCAGGGTTAAAGAAGGCGACGAATGGAAGATGGCCTTTAGAACAAAATACGGCTTATACGAATGGATGGTGACTCCTTTTGGCCTAATAGGGGCCCCCGCTACGTTCTAAAGGTATATTAACCATACTTTACGGGACTTCCTAGACGAATTCTACACCGCTTATATTAACGACGTTCTGATTTATTTAAATGGTTCACTCGCTGATTATAAGGAGAAAATTAAGAAGGTCTTAAGTCGTTTAGGTGCTGTTAGCCTATAAATTAATATCGATAAATATAATTTCAAAATAAAGAGGGTTAAATATTTAGGGTTTATTATTGATGCAGGGAAGGGTATCTGCGTTAACCTAGAGAAAATTAAGGCTATCTAGATATGGGAGGTCCCCCGATTAGTGCAAGGAGTTTATGCCTTTATTGGTTTTGCAAATTATTACTGTCAATTTATACTGGACTTTTCAGGGTTAGTACACCCCCTTATAACTTTAATAAAGAGGGATGTCCTATTCGTATGGAGTAATGAGTATATAAAAGTGTTTAATAAGTTGAAGGCCCTCCTGATTAGTGCCCCTGTACTAGTATATTGGGATCCTAATTGAGCTATTATATTAGAAATAAACTTATTAGGTTATATAGTGGGTGGTATTTTATTATAATACGATGACGAGGGTATTTTACGGCTTGTTGTGTTCTTTTTATAGAAGAACTTACCAGTAGAATACAATTACTTAATATATAATAAGGAACTATTAGTTATAGTCCGCTGTTTAGAATACTGGGACTCTGAATTAAGGAGTGTGAAGGAGTTTATTATCCTAACTAACTACTTTAACCTTAAGTATTTCATGATTAAGAGGTAATTGAGTGAACACCAGGTCAGATGGTCGGAGCTCTTATCCCGTTATAACTTCACAATCCAGTTCTGACCTAGTAAACAAGTGATAGTCCCCGATATACTATTTAGATGAGAATAAGACGTTCCTAATACCCAGCGAGATGATCGACTAGAAGGACGGAGGATATAGCTCCTAAAGGGGAAACGGAATATGGTTATAGTGAACTGGGCAATTCTCGAGACGAATCAAATGGATACAACGGAATCCGTGGAAAGTACCACAATAGGTGATATGGATTAGAACGACGATCCTAAGGTTAATTAGTTAGAACCCATCCTGAACCCCTTTAAAGAGGAGCCCCTAAAGTCCTCTTAGATTAAAGGATTACAATTAAATAATCGTTATTAGCTAATTAGGATAGTTGTGAAAAGGGGGGACTATTAGTTACTATCACAATGGAGGCTGCCCATAATACTATTAGAGTGCTTAGTGGACGATGACGGTAAACTCCTTTGGAGGGAGAGGATCTGGGTCCCTTGTTATGAACCCTTATGAACCCGGTTAATCCAAGAGTCCCACGACTTAATACTTAGTGGTTATCTCAGTAGAGATGCATTAAAGGCCTTGATCAGCCACCGCTTTCACTGGCCAGGCCTGTCGCAGGATGTCCGACGTTTTATGAGGAACTATAATATTTATGGACAGGGTAATATATAGTGAGATAAGAAAAGGGGTCTTTTAAAGCCCTTACCCGTCCCTAATTAGGTCTAAATAGAGATATTAGTCGACTTTATTATAGGGCTACCATTAACCCACCGTATAAGAGTAACGAATATTATAGTAGTAATAGACCGATTATCTAAGAATGTGATTTTCGAACTACTTAAGGATATAACAATGGACGTTGTAGTTACAGCGTTAATACTTAGCCTAATCAGATACCACGGACCCCCGAGAGTTATTATTTTGGACAAAGGCCCCTAATTTACTAGTCGTATATGGAAACGGCTTTGTTAACTATTACGAATAAAATAACGTTTATCTATGGCCTTCTACCTAGAGATAAACAGCACCACAGAACGAGTTAACCAGGTAGTAGAAACCTACCTCTAAGCTTATACTTTGTACACTTAAGATAATTAGGATGACCTACTTCTAATAGCAATAATGGTTATTAATAATAGGGTTACCTCGTCAACAGGCCTCAGCCTTTTCTTCACTACCCATAGTTATGACATCGACCTGATTAGAGTAAGGGAGACTCTGTGGACTAAAGGAAAGACCCTCGTAGCTCGGGTAGAGGCCCTAGTTTCGAAGTTGAAGGAGGCCTCCGAATGGGTATAAGTGGTGATAGCCTCCACCTAAGAGCGATAAAAAGCCTCGGTAAATATACAATACCAACTTTTTAATTAGTTTTAACCAGGGGATAAGGTCTAGTTAAGGCTCAAGAACGTCTGTTCTAAGAGACCATCTAAGAAGTTGGACTGAATAAATACGAAGTACACTATGTTAGAAATAGTCGAATCCCATACCTGCCAGCTTAATACGCCGCTAGGTATTTATAATGTTTTTTATGTATCCCTAATCAGGTATACGGGAGTTGACCTATTACTATCATAAGAACGAGACGACGCCTAACCACCACCTCTATTAGTAGACGACGAAAAGGAATTCGAAGTCGAAGAGATCCAGGACACTAAGAAAATTCATAGTTCTTAAAAGGTTTTAGTTAAGTGGAAGGGTTACGTAGAGCTTATTTAGGAACTAGTTAAGTTATTAATGGAGACTATAGCTTTGGATCGTTACGAGGCTAGTTATAGACGAGTCCCTCTGAACGGGGAGGAGGGAGAGGGGGGGTAATTATAACGGGTTAGGCCCTCTTAGAGGCTTCGCAGCCTCTTAGCCATGGACTCCACTTACCTAAACCCGGCTTACCTAAGATGGATTAACCTTAGGCCTGATTAGAGTAAACGGGTCCTGTGGGGCGGAAGACATTTTCTCCTTTTCTCTCTCATCTTGAAGATACTCGTAGTAGTCGCCATAGCTAGTTGCAATATACGTGCTTGGACCGTTACATAAATAGTATATCCCTTTTAGTTAAGGCTGTTAAGGGTTATATAATCCCCAAAAAGTTAGGTATAAACTACTAGTAGTAGTTAATAAAACCGATGAACCCACGAACTCTTTACACTAATCGGGGCACTTCCCATCCCTAGATTACCTTAATCTTCTCAGGGTCCACGCAAATTCCCTTACTAACATCAATAATAAACCCTAAATACTTAACACTCTTAACCTCAAATTCAAACTTATCAATATCCACATACAGGCCTGCAGCGCCTAGGCGCTCGAGGACCTTCTTAACCTTCTCTCTATAATCAGAGAAGGAGCTATCCAAATAAATCAGGACATCATCAATATAAGCTAAGTAGAACTTATCTAGGAAATCTTATAAGGTATAGTTAATATATTATTAGAATATTATAAGAGCTCTAGTTAAACCAAAGGGGGTGTCAGGGGCTTGCGGTGCGAAGTAAAGAGGTCAGTAAGAGGACAATAGGTAGGTACTGGTTGTGACTCTCATTCTTCTCTGACCCTCTCCTTGAAGGGGAGGGACAGGCCTTTATATATATAGTCCTCCTTAGTCAAGCCCTGTCGTAGTCTGGAATCGGCTTAGCCGCCATGCTTTCCTTAGTTAGATTCTAGCTACGTGACACGATCCCCCTCCTCATCCGGCCTATCCTCAGGTCGTAGTAGTTGCTCACCGGAGAGGTACGTATTCTAAAACTTATAGTAACTACTCCCATAAAATTGCCCTACTAGGTTTCCAACTTATAAGATCTTATGAGTAGCCCTAATAGGTTACCTATTTAAAAATTCTTGTGAGTAGCCCTGATGGGTTACCTACTTATAGCGCTCTTTTGAGTAGCCCTGCTAGGTTACCTACTCCAGGTTTTTGTGAATAGCCCTAATGGGTTGCCTACTCATAGCGCTCTTTTAAGTAGCCCTACTAGGTTACCTATTCTAGGTTCTTGTGAATAGCCCTAATGGGTTGCCTACTCATAGTGAACCGGTAATCAACTAGTGGTCTTCTACCACTTTTTATCTAATAATTAACTCTCTTTCTTCACCCTCTTTAAAACCCTTAATAACCTAGTATTGCACAACTCCGTCTCCGTCTTTGGTCCAATGCGGTCCTAGTGGTCTCTAGTCGTCGCCCAGAGTGGTGTCTGCTCCTTATGCTTCCCTCGCCGTATTAAACAGGGAAGGTTCTCGGTCCTCTAGGGTTCCGGTGTTAACCGGCTAGGGGCCGGCTACTTTCTAATATCTTCTAATATTGGAATCTGTAAATTGATCTAGGAAGTCTTATAGGAATTCGTTTTTCGTATTCGTAACCTCGTTTTTATTAGATTAGTAATCTGGCCTCCTTAATAGGGTGTCTACAGCGTTTTATTTACTTAGTTGATATTCGATTTCGAAATTAAATATAATAATGTCCTAGAGTAACCTGGCCTGGCGATTGTTTAACGTCTTCTTTTCGGCTAGGTACCGGTGGCCTAGGTGGTCCGTTATAAAATGGATTTTGTGTTGTGAGTATAGTAAGTATCTCCGTTAGTGTAGTGTTGCGTCACGGATGGCCAGTAATTCTGCCTTAGGAGTGCCATATTGTAACTCGGCATTCCGTAACTTTCTTGATATAAATGTAATGGGTCTCTAGGTCCCATTGGGTTGGCACTGGCTGAGGATTGTGCTAATTGCGAAGTTTGATGTATTGGTTTTTACTTGTATTGGTAGTAGGGGGTCGAAATGTTGTAGAATTGGGGTACGTGTGAAAAGTAGACGGAGCTTGTGGAAGGCCTCCAGCGCATCTTGTGTTATCACTGGCTGACCTTTAGTTGTATTCCTAGTCCTCTCCGTTAAAGGTGCATAAATCTTAGAGTAATTCTTGATGAACTGCTAATAAAAATTGGTAAATCTAAGGAATTGCCTAATGTCTGTTAGGGTATTGGGTATCGGCCAGGTAATGATTGCTTTTACCCGGTCCCTCTCCATAGAGATTCCGTAAGGGGAGATAACAAATCCGAGGAATTCGATTGTTTGTGTAGTGAAAGTGTATTTTTCGAGGTTTGCGTAAAGTCTGTTGGCTTTTAACTAGCTGAGTACTGATTTAACTGCGTCTGAGTGTGTGTCCTTGTTTTGGGTGAAAATAAGAATATCGTCCAGGTACATAATGCAAATAACATCAATCAGGCCCCTAAGTGTGTTGTTTATATAGGCCTGAAAGGTAGTAGGGGCGTTGATGAGCCCGAATGGTATTACCTGGTACTCGTAGTGGCCATATCTCGTTCTGAACGCTGTCTTCTACTCGTCTCCCTCCTTAATGTGTACCCGGTGGTAAGTATTTTTGAGGTTCAGTTTCGTGAACTATTTTGCTGAGTAGAGGTGATCTAATATTTCGTTGATCAGGGGAAGAGGAGCTTTGTTCTTGGTGGTTACCTGATTTAATCCCCTATAATTAACACATAACCGTAGTTTGCTTCCCTTCTTTGGTACGAATAGGATCGGGGCTCCCGCTGGGTTTGTTGAAAGTCGTATTCATCCCTTCTGTAAGGATGTTTCTAAATACTCTCGTAGCTCCTCTAGCTCCTTCTCAGCTAGTGGGTAGATGGGTCTAAATGGGGGCTGTATCCCTGGTTCTAAGTTAATAGTGTATTGTTGTGCTCCCTCCTTGGCCGGGGTCGCTGCTAGCTTGTTGTCGAAGACATGTGCGAAATCTTGGTATTCTGGAGGAACCTCCGGTTTCTCGCCCTTGCTGGGTTATTGCTGAGTATTAGTCTTATTGCGTCTGATTTGTGGTGTCGCTAGTAAGATGGCCTTTGCCTCCTCAAGTGCTTTGTTCATCTCCTTTTGACTTGTGATGAGTTGGATATTGTTTTTGGATAGGGGATAGGTCTAGTTGAGTTCAGCCCAATTAAGATTCGGCTTTACTGTTCGGCACTAGGGGAGGCCTAGGATTGCGTCGTATCCGTCGTTATCGCTAATCCTGAAGTTATGTGATTTTGTTTTTATTATTCCTGTTTTATTTGTTATGCGAGTTATGAGTCTCCTTACTCCGTATTCAGGGGTTACCGAACCCCATATTCCTTGGAGTGGTGTCCCCTTGTTAGGTACCGGCTTAGCACCGTTTGTGGAGATGATCTTTTAGTCTATGATATTCTCGTCTGTGCTTGTATTGATTAAAGCTTTGCTGATTCTCCACCCCTTGGTGGTTTGAACGTGGATACTAGTTTCGAGGCGGCGTAGAGGCTCCGAATCTTATTGGTCCTGGGTTGCTTGGACTGTTTCACTAGTGGTTGGTCTTTGGTTGTACTCCGTTCCTTGGTGTCTCGGCTATTTGCACCATCGGTAAAGGGAGTATCGGATCGAAATGTGGCCTTCTTTCCTATAAGTGTAATATGTAATAAAGCTCCGGGTTACTATTAGTTGGGGTCCCTTCGCAGGGCTTAGATCTTCTAGTTTACGCTTAGGTTTATTATTACCTATTTTACTTTTATCCCTTAGTACTAGTCTCCTTTAATCTCTTTGGGATTCCTAGTGGTATCCCCACTAAGATTATCTCTGGTTTTAGGGAATTAGTTAACTTTGGGTGGATGGTGGCGTCATTAGTTCAGCCTTCTTAGTAACACTATCCAATTTTTACCTAGTAATAGGAAACCCGTACACCATAACCTGTTTCTATAACTCTAGTGTCAACCAGTTAATAACGTTCACAACACAGATCCTTTCAGGGACGGGGTCCGGGCATTCTACTTCCACTATCTCATAGACGTCAATAAAGCTCTAGTAGGACTATCCTATTTTCTGGGTCATTGCTTTGAGGCGGCGGATAGTGCTGAACACCCGGGTCCCATCGTCCACCACACCGGTGTATAACTAGGTTTCCATCTCCACCCAGGAGATTCTGGTTAGTTTATTCTCGTATTTAATAGCAACGTGATTAGCCCATCTTCGTTAGATCCCGCCATTAAGACACCCAATAGTGTACAGGACTCTTATAGCATCGGTACTTAAGTCGTCCGGATTTATGGCGAAATATCCCTTTAGGTTAAAAATAAAGGTATTATAATTAGCCCAGGATCCCCCCTTATATTTAAGAGTCAGGAGATGTGTTTTTCCCCAGAGGTCGGATTTTTGTTATTTAGGGATCTGTTGGGCAACGGCTTCTATAACGACTACATCTTCCTCGAGGGTCACCATTCCGTTCCTCAGGGCTACTAAGCGATCGCATTTCCTTTTAAGCTGGATCCTAGCCTCCTCGTTTACAATAAGCTGGTCCAGATCTTATTTAGTTAGTTCCTGGTCATCAGCGGTTTAAGTTTAGCTCTAAATTCGATTACCGGGTCGGTGTTCTTAGTTATCAAGGTTTAGGTTCTCGTCGACTTTATTAGTATAAGGAATCCCTAACACTCCTAATCGAGTTTAGTAGCTTACCGGGTTAATAGTGGTTAGTTTCTTTCGGCCGGTCATCTTACTACCTCAATAGTTTATACCCCTATTCGAGTAAGTAGAGAGAAGAACGTATTAGGGGCTTACGGTGCAAAGTAAAAAGGTCAGTAAAAGGATAATAAGTAAATACTAGTTATAACTCTCATTCTTCTCTAACCCTCTCCTTAAAGGGGAGGGACAAGCCTTTATATATATAGTCCTCCTTAGTCAAGCCCTATCACAGTCTAGAATCAGCTTAGCCGCCATGCTTTCCTTAGTCAGATTCCAGCCACGTGACAGGGGGTAACCATTTATTCGTATAACCTATACCTTATCCTAAACGCCATTTTCTATTTATCTCCTTTCCTAACCCAAATCTTATAAAACATAACAATAATATCCAACTTTATTAACCACTTCACTTTTACTAATACCCTTAAGGTTTCACTAATTAGGGGTAAGGGGTATCGGTCCTTCTTTATAATAGCGTTAAGAGTATAATAATTAACGTAGAACTATAACCCTCCTCTAGGCTTCCGGATAAATAGAATAGGTGATAATGTAGGGGAACTACTAGCCCTAATAAACCTTTTATCTAATAGTTCTATAAGGGTTTAGTGTAGTACAATTAACTCTTCTCTTGATATGCTATATAGAGGTCCCTAGGTCACTGGTTTATTTTGACTATAGGAGTCCTTTTTAATAGGGATAGTATGGTTAACGTTCTTTTAGTTTAGTGGTAATTAATTAGTTTTATTTCGGTTAAAAATATATAGAAACTTGTAGTAATATATAAGGAGTTTCATCCTCGGGTCTATATTCATCTTTGGTGCTAGGGCCTTCTCAATATCAGCTAAACTTATGGAGAACGTATTTAAAGTGGATATACTAAAAGGGGTCTCTCTTCCCTTCTATACCCACCTAATCAGAGCTAAGAATACTAATCTAATTTACTACTAAATTAGGAACTTTGGATCTTGCCAGGCCTAACCCGGTTTCCTTTCTATCACCCAATAATCCGTAACACCTATATGCAGAGTACCTCGTACTAAGTAAACCATAACATCATCTTTAATCATCCAGGACCTTCTAAGGATAATATCGTCTTCTTAATTAAGAATAATATAAAAAAATAATCGGTATTATTTATAACTATCAATATTAATATTAACGTAAATAATATAGTGGATTACACTAAGAACTATAATAATAACTTATATTAAGTTCTAAGGTATAATACTAATACATAGTAAACGGAGTTTCTTAGCGAAGGTGTCACTAATCAGGGCGTATGTCAAACACCCTATATCAACAAAGGCAATTATATAATGTATCCCATTAATCCCAATATTAACATAAAATAGGTTATAATCCATACTCTTTTTAACAACCTTCCATTCCTCTATAACTTATTCCTCCTAATAACAACTTTCACTAAGAGTTACTTTTTTCCTAAATCCTCAAAGTCCTAATTAAAATTACTATCCATTTCACTTTATTCCTTAGTTTTTTCTTTAAAAGTCTTAGTTTTCCTTATCTCTTTTCAATCCTCAGGGCATTACTATTATATATACCCTTTTTTATTATAATTATAACATCTATAAACTTCCTCTTAACTTAGCCGTTTACAGACTTTCTTATCCTTAGTTAACTTATTTACCTTCATAAGTTCCCACTCCATCTAATCAGGTTAGGGGAACTCTAATCGACCATTCTATTTCTAAAGGGACTTAGTTCTTATTTGATCAAGGGTTAGTAATCTCCTACGCCGATACTCACAATGGGTTTAATAGGATTCGTTATCCAATTCTAAACTTATACTTAAAAACATCTGGGTATATACAACGTATATTATTAATTTATTAATTATACTAATAAGCGGGGCTCTTATTATGGTGTTCAGGGCTCCTTTAAGGTAGTTAATCCTCACAACATCTAACCAATATCCTCCTCCTACTTCTACGAGCTCCTTTTTAAACTTAGGGAAAAAGTAAACGAAACTCTCGTTCTCCTTTTATTATATAATCCTTAGTTGGTTAAGGGCTTATACTTTTATATTAAGGTCCACATAATAACCCTTTAAATATTCCATAAATTTATCCGGGTTCTTTAACCTATTAGCCCCTCTTTACACATAATAAGTATTCACTATAGTTTATATAATATTTTCTAACTTAGAGTAGATATAGGTGAATACGGTTAACTCTAAACCGAAGGCTTTTCTATCCACACTTATCTTCCCTCTTATCTTAAAATACCATTATTAAAACTTCTTATATAATCCATTAAACTTTAGTGGATCGGGAATTTAATATTTAGTTTATTTTAAAAGTAGTATATAAACCTAATTAGGGGGAATTAGTATTATAAAGAATATCGGGGACTAGTTTATCGTTAAGGTTGGGTACCTGGGTTCTACTAGGGCTTCCTATAACAGTCGAATCTGCTCTTGTTGGGTCTCTTGCTTGGTTGCTTGGGTAGTCCGTATTTCCTATAATTGGGTTATAAGCTGTCCAATTAGTTGTACTAACTATTGCGGGTTTCTAGATAGTTTAGCTTTACCTTCGATCGTCGTATAGTTATTGCTTATTGTCACACGTCTTTGTGGCACACCTTAGTCAGCATCACGTGCTCTCTCCATACTTCTAGCCCAGCGCCTTACAGCAACTAGCTTAGCAGAATCAACCCTTATTTAACCAACAATTTAGACTATAACAATTAGTAGCACAACTAACCTTACGGTCCTATAACCTAGCCCTTGAATTTTTTTAAGGTATCGAGGAATCCCTTGATATTCACGATCTTTTTTATAAATAAAAGGCTAATATGCTACTATTTTCCTGATTCTAGTAGGAAGCCCACTAGACCGAAGCCATATTCTTCACCAGAATCGCCGCTAATATGCGCACACCAGCTATTCTATTCGCTAACCCTACCGATCCAACTAGAGACCGACCTACTCTTTAGAAACACCATACCTATCACCAAGATTCGTGGAATCCAGCGATATGGCCATCAATTAAGGCCCTCGAAAACCAAACCCTAAGCCAACCTCAACCCAATAAATACCCTCTTCAACGCCCAGAGCCTTACCGTAAATATGGTGCGAAATTCAATATAAAAAACACTTTATTCTACTACGTATACGCTAATTACTATGGTTAACGATTTCGCTACCAGCTCTACCACGATACCTTCCTTTTAAGGAACGGCCTCTTCCACCACCTTCGACGCCCTGAAGGCTGCCCTCAGCGACCCTACCGAGACGTCGACGAAGCTAGCGTGGCCACTTCGATCCCCTCGTACCCCGAGTCAAACTCCGAGCCTTCCGAAACAAACCCTAAAACAGGCCACGAACCTAAAACCGAACCCGAACTTAAGCCCACACCCATAAAGGAAGCCAAACCAGCACCCTTCCTACAAAGCCTTCTCGCTGCTGTGAAATTCAACACTATAACTAACACTTTTCACAAAACCAACAAAGCTATACAACAAGTTACTTAGCGCCTTAAGATAAATAAACGGCCCTATACTAAATTATACATTAAATACAATTAAAAGCCCTTACTTAAAACTAAGAAAGCCCGTAGATAGTATTACCTTAGGGACCAAAGTATAGTATAAAAAAGGGACTATAAAGAATTAAACTCAGAAACCCTTATAACTATAATACTTAGAGTTTTTAGTAGTATCGAGGCCTAACAGCAAGCACGCGAAGCCCAGCAAGCATACGAAGCCCAGCAAGCATACGAAGCCCAGCAAGCATACGAAGCCCAGCAAGCATACGAAGCCCAGCAAGCATACGAAGCCCAGCAAGCATACGAAGCCCAGCAAGCATACGAAGCCCAGCAAGCATACGAAGCCCAGCAAGCATACGAAGCCCAGCAAGCATACGAAGCCCAGCAAGCATACGAAGCCCAGCAAGCATACAACTACCAGTATAACCAGCAACCTGATCCAGCAGGGTCCTAGTGGTAATAAGAGCCCTAAAAACTAGGAAGGATCAGAGGAATCTAACGAAGAAGAGGAGAAAAATATAGATGAATATGGAAACAAAGAATTCGACGATAACGACGATCCCTACGGCGATGACCCTTATAGCAACCCATACGAATCATAACCTTAGGCTTACCCCTCTATTATAGCCCCTAGCTAATAAAAGCCTAAGGCCATAATCGAATAATTGTTAAAGGGAAGCCCTAGAAGTATAGATTTTACTACTACTAACGACGATTTAAACATTATCAAAGCAATCGGAACGATTACTTTTCAAAGGGGGGCACATATCACACATCTTTGTAGCACACCTTAGTCAACATCACATGCTCACTCCATACTTCTAACCCAACGCCTTACAGCAACTAGCTTAGCAGAATCAACCCTTATTCAACCAACGATTTAGACTGTGACACTTATCCTAGTGTTTTACGTTTAGTAGTGACCATAGTATACTTAATAATATGGTTAAAATACTCTACTATAAATATATATACACATCTTTTCGAGTTTATAATAACCTTTAGGTTTAATTAGGCTATACGAATTAACTTTAGATGTTTAGGGACTCCTTAGGTTAACCCATTTAGAACTTCTTACTACTCTTATACAGATCGTGGACTTTTATACTAGGTATTTAATTGATTGCTTTTGATGATCTTAAAAATAATGTATCGGTCTAAGTAGGTATATTGCAACAAGTTATGGTGACTACTATGAGTATCTTTAAGATAAGGAGAAAGGAAGGAAAAGTCTGCTACCCCACAAATCCGTTGGATCCTGATTAGGTCTGCTTGGGCCTGATTAGGCTTAGTAAGCAGCGGTTGGCGTTAAACATGGCCGAGTGGTTCCGAGGCCTCTGATCGGGCCTTGGCCCGTGACAGACCCTGATGTTATAATGGCACTCAATATAGCCTTAGATGATGGGCTAGTTGTAGTTGACGAAGAATTGGCTAAAGGGGAAGATCCTGTTTATTAGGGGAGATGTTGGATTATTTGTATTAGGATTATGATATTCTTATGAATAGCTTCACTTATTTCCTAATCGGGCAATATAATGGCGATGAGATGGGTTACGTGGCCTCGATTTAGCTTAGTTAATTGGCTAATTAATTAATGTAACCAATGCTGAGCGAAAAAGGGTCAAATTAGTCAAATCGAGGCTCGATTGGATTTGTTGGAACGAGCGGCAGCGCTGCGATCACGTAAGGTGTCGGCGACCTTCGGTGTGATGGCGTCTTCAGGGTCGTCTTGAAGATTTATATTGTCTGTCGTGTCACGCAGCTGACAGATTTGGTCTGGAGAAACTCGTAAATGGGCATCACGATCTTGCGTTGTGGTGAATCTTTCCTGGCAGCGACTGCAAGCGTAAAGCTGGCTTTGATGCGGCGATTTTCGTTTATGAAACGTTGCTGCGTGACAACTTGGGTCTGTCAGAGTGAAATTCCTAAAAGAAACGGACCAATTGCTTACTTTGCCAGGGTAATGGATGGAAATGACTGCGTGGCACAGTTCAAGTGATCCCGAACGTTGAACCGCAAGGGGTTACGTTTTCTGTAAGGACAGCCCAGTCGAACTGTTCCCTTGGCCCGTTTTGCCTCATGAGTGGATTCCGTGTCCCAGTTCCTGTCTCTGCGACCGCCGTTGTTGTTCGAATCGAATTCTCCATCGTCTGGATCTTCTTCTTCGCTCAAGGGATGAAGAGATCTCTTTCTGGATGTCGTAGAGGGTGGGAAGAAGGCCGCCGTGCTTTTGGAAGCCTGTTGAGATGGCGCATCGTTGTCTTGCATTTCATTGATCGCTTCTGCATCGCAGCGATCAAAGCCAGACTCCTGGTTAGTGATTATCGAAAGCTCATCAAGACACCTCCTGATACTTGTCCAGACGTCTTGAGGGTTCGAAACATCATCCATTGAAACACCAAATGCCCGTGACAACATCATATTGCACATCTCGTCCGTCAGCGAGTTTATATCCTGCGACAAGCTGTAGTTGGATGCCGAGCTTCTCGTCGATTGTGTTGCTTTTGTCTCTGTCTTTATCATTGGAGGACTTGAGGCCCTATTGAAGCATCAGCGACAAATCTTACGAGCTACCTTAGAAGTTGGTGCGATGAAGAACCTACATCCTGTTTCTAATGTCCGTCGGGCCTCGTTCCGTATCAAGAGAATCGGTCTCCGAGATGTAATCTTTCGCTTGGGCAGAAGCTGGGCTCTCGACTACGAGCTCTGATAGAAGTTCATCCAGCTTCAGTGTGGTATCTAAATTCGCCGCCGAGCCTTTGGCTGCGACGTCCACGCATTCCCGATGGGGTAAGCACCACTCGCTTGTCGCTGTCGGGGCCGGAATGTACCCTCCGTGGTTGCTCACAAGTGCTTCGAAACAGCCCAGGAAGTTCTTGTAGTCATCCGTATCCAGGCCAGTTTTCGACAGACAGTCCTCTAGAATGCCCACAGCATCACGTCCCTCTGGATCACGCGCCTGTATCCGAGCGCCAGCTCGAACCAGAGTTCCCACTGCTGTCTTGCAGCCGCACCGTGCCGCGACGAGTAAGGCCGTTTCCCCTCGCCGGTTACGCGCTTCCAACCTCGCACCAGCATCAATGAGCAACTGCAATATGGCGACGCTGAGTGTGTGATCGGCGTCCTCAGGCAAGAACGCGACGAAGTCAATGAGGACAGTGTTACCGAAAGAGTTGTAGGAGTTGACATCAACGCCATTTGCTATCAAATCAGTTGCGAAAGTCTGTGACTGTCTCAGAGCGGCCTTAACTGATTCGTCCTTCGATGCGGGAGCTGCCAGGTCTTTCAGTGTCCAATTCGTCCGTATTGGAGCTCCGGATGAATCACTAGATGATAAGTACTTGAATCTTGCGAGAGTTGCTGCTGCTAAACAATGCAGGCCGTTGCGTCCTTCTGAGTCCTCTGTCTGCGGCTCCGTGAGGGACTGGCGTGTAATCCTGAGAAGTTTCACCTCGTACGTCGCATTGTCGATTGCGGGACTGGATTCGGATGGCGCAGTACCATCCAAATGCCAGAGCTCGTCGATGCCAACAGATCCTTCAGGCCCTCTTGGGGCTTGTTGCCCTTTGACCAATGGATTCTTGTCGAGATCGTTTCTTAATAGAGTTAGGCTTCCAGGCTTCAGTCCGAACGCATCTCTCTTGGATAACGAGTCTGGTCCGAAGAGTTGCAGTATGCGCCCCAAGGCGGTATCGCCTCTGATATTTCTGCAAGCCAGATGAGCCAGGGTCTGACCATACACATCCTGCGCGTCAACTCCGAAGCCGGTGGAAGTAAGCAGTCGAACAACCTGCGGTAACATCATCGAGCTCTCGGAGTACCACTCCTCACTCAAAAGATGCAAGAATGTCTGTCCTCCAGAATTGGATACAATCACGTTTCCCATCGTCTTCAATCCTATGAGCAGGGTGTGGGGCTCTGCCCGCGCGGCGAGGAAATGAAGGGCGGTGTTTCCGAAACAATCGCGGAAGTCGGCGTCGGCCTCTGTTTGCGGCCCCGAGGTCATTATGGCGGAAGCTGTCTCTGAGAGCCCGGCGGGGGAAACCCAGTATTTGTCAGTGTTCTTCATGAATTCCACACAGATGCACTTGTGTCTGTGATGTGCTGTGATTCCTTTCAGGCATACGAGGTTTGTCTGGCAGTCCATGTCCAGGTTCAAGAAGGCTGATGGTAAGACGTATTCGGTTTGACGAACAGTGAAGTCGAATGGAATGTCGGAAGCATCCGCCACGTTGCACAGCATGACCATGTCGTGAGAGTGTATTGAAGCTGCATCGTCGATAATGTTGATATGAGATAGACCAACAGAGTGTGCTAACGATGACGTCGAGGATCTCGAATGACGGGTTAAGTCCAATGTAATACGGCGAGGACGCATTTCTGAGGAACGTTTTCGACTGTCTTGATCATGGTCCACGAAATGGCTGAACGAAGCGACTGATCTACTCGCATCCGTGGGAACTGTAGATGGTGCCTTGCTCAAGATTGATTGGTCGTCCCCGACTAGAGTCGTGCCAGTGCCCCGTGAACGCAACGATTCAGGATATTTTCGCTGTAAAATCGATCATGACGTCCTGTCGCCCAGCAGCTTGTCACTTGGCCGCCGGGTGGTGTCGTCGTAGTCGGCAGCCTTGTTGCTGGTAATTGCGTCAGACTGGATGGCCCAGGCTTGAGAGACGGCAGAGGATAACCCTATCTTTCACTTACGACGTGTTGTCGGATCTTTCGCGCAAAGATCTCCAGACGCTCGATAGCTTCCTCTTCTGATGGGCCGTGTCATGGGGCTTTGTGTCCAGGATATTGGGCCATACTTCGTCTGTGGGTGTGACTTCCTCCGAAACATGTCCCGCATCATGGTCTGGAGGTGATCGTGCTGGAGCAGTGGCCATTGTGAGTAGTCATGATCTGGGGGCGAGCAATTCTGGACTTGCAGGATGCAATGTTACGCAGTTTACCTGCGGCAAGTCGGGAAGGGAGAAAAACAAACAACCGTGGACAGGCTCCGACACAGCAGGCAACAGAGTCTCGGGTGCCGCCTGCTCCTTAGCGCTGGAAAGGGGCGTTGGCGGAAGGCGACCTGCAGGTTGCAGGTTGCAGGTGAACAGCAGTATAAACTCGTGCTCTCATTGGTTCATACACTCAGGTCTGAGAGAATACAGGTTAGCCGCGGTCGCCTAGTCGCCAAGCCTTCAGGGCAGGTTCAGCTCCGTGTTTGACTGGGCTGTGATTGGTTCATACTCGCGAGTCTGAGAACCAGGACATTCGACATTGCAACAGCTGTCGGCTGAAGACCTCATCGACCTAATTTGGATGTTGTTAAAGGATTGAACACTTTAGATACTCATCAAGCCTGAGAAACATAGCATTGAATAGCAGATAATGCCCGACATGATTGATGGGATAGTTAAATAGAATGAAGGAAAATGCCCGGGTGAACTTCTCAAAGACTGAACAAAGCAAACACTTCTTGAGTTTCATGACAATCAAATCCACACAAGTCGTCTAGACTTTAATTTTGCAACTGACTACTATGGCTTCACGGTACTCTTTCATGGCGACCTCAGACGTTGACGAAAGGTAGGCCCTTGTTAAACAACGCCCTGATAATCCAAGGACAACCCGGGCTGACAAATTCTGGGTTGAAGAGCCCATGACAGGGAGTCGATGGTGAACGTTTTTATTTATGACACCTCATCGGTAAAAGATCGGTTGATGCAGACCTCCTCGTCGAATGTAAACTCTACGAAGTCACAGAAGACAAAGACAAAGTCAAAGGGCCCTGGCGGGCAAAGGGAGAAGGAACCAAAGACGAAATGAAAGTGAAACGAATTTTATCTGGTTAAAACAGTTCGTTTCGGGATAATAGTATCAAGGTACATCGATACAATCGGGAAGTTCAGCTACCAAACATGAGAATTGGCGTCGCCCGGGTGGGAATGTGCGGTCTTTGACTTGGCATTTGGCTCTGTGGCAATTAATTTCACAGTGACATTCTTGTTCAGGATAGACGGCCATGTCGGCTTGTGGTAATTTTCCATAGCAGGCAATTCGAAACAAGCGCAGGTTAGGAAATCACTTTGACCAGCTGTTTGAACTGCGTGGTGGCGCCTCGGGGCGGGTTAAAATTGCAGTGAAGCAGCCGGTTGCCTATATCTTGGTCAGCAGGCAATGCGTAGTGGCTGCCTTGTTGGCGAACCACGTTGGCTGGGGTCGCCGACGGTGCGATTTTGAAGAGATCCATGCCAAAAAAAAGAACAAATCACGAGTCAAGACAGTTGCTCAGGTAGGCCAACACTCCTATGATGGAGTAGAGCCTTGGAGTAGGCTGAAGTTGTAGTTTAGGCAGATACAGCTAAGGAGCCTGCGAAAATGAGAACGACCGACGCCCAGTAGGTGCCAGTCAATTTAAGACATGAGCAATAGACAGTACAGTGAGGAATTAAAATGGAAAGCATACCGCCCTGGACCAGATTGATGCCGGATCTCTCCTGGTTCTGTGCCTCAACCTTTCTAGAATACAATCGACGGTATGGCGGCCTTGCTAGAAGCCGGTACGACTTGAGGCAAGACGATGACCACCTACCACTACGCTGTAATTGGATGAGGGAAGTCTGTCTGTCTGGGTACAGATGCACCCGAACAGCATGGTAAGCCCGAAATAATATTGCCAAAAGCATTTTTCTGGTTCAGGCTTACTGGAAGGCTTAGGTTTTGTGGCCACGGGGCAGGTTTAAATTTCTCTGTGCAATGCCACGCCCTTTGACTCAAACTGACGTCTGAATGATTGGACATCCAATCGGTCAGGGAACTACCCCTCAGCGCTAATGCAGGCCTTTTTAACCATTCACCTTTCGCACATTGAGTGTAAAGCTTACGGTATGTCAAATAGACCTGCCCGGTAGCGTACAATATGTGTCGAGACTAATGACGGCGTGTATGGATGACCAGTTGAAATAGGTCTCCAAGCTGTGAGCAACAGACTAGCTTCTGGCGGAACGATCAACAGTGACTAGATCAACTGCAAGTTACAGTGAAAACTACGGACAGTTGAATCGAAGCTATGCTTTAAATTTACTAAGAAATGCTAAGATCTATACTTATCGTGACATGTCATGTACTGTGTGGCGAAGTCCCTGAGCCGTAACCGAATAAGAAGACCTTTGATGCCGCTAACAAGCGAGCTCTAAATGCGTTTAATACCACCGGAGCTCCATGCATTTCAAATGTGGCAATAGGTGAGACTAGACTCTGACGCATCGCCATGGAAACCGCACAAAAATGTTATCTCGCTACTCCAATGCTCAAGAGCGCTGAACAGGCGTGAGGTAGACGTTGAGGGGGCCCTTCTCCCATAGCAGGTAGATCTTTTGCCTGCCGACCCAGTCGAGGCTGTCGTCGGCGATCTTCATGTCGAAGTTCCACAGCATGCGGGCGAGGATGATGCGCATTTCGACGTATGCCAAGCTGAAGACGCATCGCGTTAGTAATTGCAACTCGGCTGTTGGTCAGGTGCTGCGGGTCACTCACTTTCTGCCAATGCAGTTTCTCGGTCCGAGGTGGAAGGGCTGGAAGGCGTCCTTGTTGTCGTTGGCGAAGGCGGGGTCCGCCATCCATCTCTCGGGGTGGTAGTTGGAGGGGTCCGTGAAGTTCTTCTCGGAGTAGTACATGGCCCATTGGTAGACGGAAACGGTCGTCTAAGCACGTGCTGGTCAGTAACGGGTTGTACATGGATCTCAAAGCCGGGCTCAACTTACGCCTTCGGGGACAAAGTGATCCGCAATCTTTGCGCCACCCTCTGGAACGATTCTGGGAAGGCCGATCGGGACGGGGGGATACATGCGGAGAGCCTCGTCTAAGCAGGCGAGCAGGTAGGGCAGGTTGCTGACGGACTGGAAGTCGATTTCGCTTTCGTTCTTGAAGGTAGAGCGGATTTCCTCGGTGAGCTTCCTCATGGGTTCGGGGTTCATCAACAGGAAGTAGGTCACGCCGGAAAGCAGGGTCGCCGTAGTCTCGGAGCCGCCGATGATGAGAATGCTGCTGTTGGCCTTCAACTTCTCGAAGTTCATGTTCTAGACGTAGCGTTAGTCTTGCCGGGCCCATTAAGGTAGCCAATCCAAGTGATCGGGGAAACTCACCCAGTCCTCCTTCTTCTTCAATAAGCCCTCGATGAGATCCGGTCGCTCCTGGCCCAGCTCCATGCGCCGTTCCAGCTTGGCCTTGGTGAAGTCCTCGTGGTTCTGCCTCTCGCGCTTGATCTTCTCGGGGACCATGGCCACCATGAGCGTCTTAACGAAGGGGTAGTGCGTCGCCGTCTGCAGCACCGTACCCACGCGCGCCATCTGGAAAATCGCCCGCACCCAGGGGTGGTAGTCAGAATTGTCGAGAGAGCCGAACGCCTCGCCGAAGGCCAAATCCCCAATCACGTCGAAAGTGGTATAGTTGTACCAGGCGGCCATGTCGAGCGGCTTGGACCCGTCGCCGCCGTGCTCGTGCAGGCGGGCGATGAGCAGGTCGATGTACTTCTTGATGATGGGCTGCTGGTCGCGCATGCTGCGCTCGCTGAAGCCGTGGGCGAGCGAGCGGCGGAGGGCGGCGTGCTCCTCGCGGCCGGAGTTGACGATGTCGGAGGGGGCGCCGGGGACGGCGCGGTAGAACTTCTGGGACTTGTCCATCTCGGCGCCGCCCTGGGCGCGGTGGCCCATGATGTCCTTCCAGGCGCGCGAGTCGTGGAAGGCGAGCTCGTCCGGGGCGATGCGCACGACGGGGCCGTAGCGGCGGTGCAGGTCCAGCATGTCGAAGGGCAGCGTGCCCGTCATGAGCTTGTAGCAGAAGGGCATGCGCGAGGCGCGCATACCCAGCGGGCCGGGGAAGCGCCGCAGCGGGTGGAGGAAGAGGTTGTAGAAGACGTGGCCGAAGGTGTAGGCGAAGATCTGCGGGCCGAGGAAGTTTGTTAGATTAAAGACATGTCAAGTGGGGATGTAGACGCCGGAGAGACTCACGAGACCAAACACCAGGCCGATGGTGTTGACCAGGCCAAAGGATATGAGCGCCATGTTGCGTATACTTTCCTTCGCGGCTGGGATGAAACAGGAGACGGGATAAGAGTGATGAGATCGGGAATGGGAGTGACAGACAGACTGCTCGACCCTTAACAACAGCTAGGACGTTCCGTCGCGCTGATTTTATCTCTGACTTCAGACGAGAGCGAGTACGAAGACAGCTAGCTGTCTAAGCCTTAAGGGCGGGGGCCCCTTTCTGGAGCTCTCCTCTGGGCCCCTTTCTGGAGCTCTCCTCTGGGCCCCCGGTAGAAGAGCCCGATGGGCGCTGGTTCGGTTTCTTGAAGCGTTCCGTCACCTGTCTCTGCATCCGCGGATTCGACTGCACACCCCTCCATCCCGCTTAGCATTCATTAGTGACCACTCTCCTCCCCCGCTGCTTCTTCCACTGCCACTCCACAGGGGGCGTTTTACCAGAATTACCGACAGTTGGGCCAGCGACGGCTCCCCCTCCGCGGTGTCGCGGCCCGCAGCCGGGTGAACAATGCGTGCTGTAGCATCCCTCCCCCCCTCACCCTCCAGTGCCACGCTACGGGGACAGGGGGTCGGTCTCGCGTTCGGTCTCGCATTTGGGAGGTGGTCGGGATGCTCCGCCGCCAATCGCCAGGCGAGCATTACGCATTTGGACGGCACTTGGTGCCTGTTTCGCGGGGTTCCCTCGAGCTTGGCTGACGGCTCATTACTCGCGTCGTGGGGGACGAAAAAGGCGGAAGATGAGACGAGGACGGGCTTATCATTGGCGACCGTCCCCATATAGCCTGCATGCGAATCGTAATTTGTCCCATCTCTTTCACATTAGGAGATGCTGGATGAGCTGCCATGCAATCTCCGCCACTCCTCGCGGGATATTAGATGACATCGAACCCCGAAACCGACCTCGAGTTCTAGAAGGGAGATGGATAGCCGAAACGAGATGGGCTTTACAGTTGTTAACGCCGGTGTTTAAAATCTTGACGAATCGGCGTTAGCGATCCGACGATTTCATGATTTCACGATTTCTTACGTCACTAGGCCACCACCACTCGAACAATAAAAACGAGAACCTCCTCGATCTGATGATGTTTTCCACTCACCACACTTGCACCCTGATTGTTCGAACATCGAGGAATCGAATTGTTGCGCGGCGCGATGAGTGGCTTGCTAAGGGGTCATGGTCATGCACTTTGCTGCTGGCGGGTTTGCACAAGCCCAGCGACTTCCCCAGTGGTTTTGGACCATAAAGTCGGCAAAACTATCGACACCGGCTTTTTAGAGAGCCAAAGGATATACTCCCTTTCGAAGTCTTCGCTACATGGAAATTGGCATGCATGCACAACCCATGGATGCGATCGGCATGAACAGCGTCGGTGACGGGTAGGTAGGTAGGTCGTTTGCACAGACCGAGTTGAACTGCAGCTATTGCGAGTCATGCGGATCCTTGATCAACTGGAATTAGAGTTGCAACGGCCCATTTACAGCATTCTAGATTAGCCGAAAGCTTGGTCAGATCTATGGATGGCTTACTTGTATTCCGTACCACTGAGATCTTGATTGGTTGGAGAGACATGCCACAAGAACGGTGTCTCGGGAGGAGAGAGCCGAGTAAGCAACGACGAGAATCTCTCTGACGTATTTCTCAGATACGCTTCCAAGACCCAAGTTGCGGCTTAAAGGTCATCAGGAACCTGGACATCGTCCAGAGATCTGTGATGAAGCTGGGACTCGGCCAATCTTCCATGGCAGAGCCGAGGAGAGGACAGCCATAACTACAAGAGAAAATTGGAAAGCCGTGAACCGTCGATCGCTGCATCTGGATGCTACGTCAAGTCCCAAATGGGTTTCTGTTCACAAGAACTGTTAATTGGGGGTCTTGAAAGTCTAACAGGGCACGGCTCAACGCCCTATCGGGGCTTCCCCACGACCGGTCCGGTCCGATGCATGGAGGCCAGCAAAACCGGCCGCACCCCGCCCAATAGGGCACATGGATCTGAACATAAACAAGCCTTGAGGCGTTATACGCAAGCCCGCCTGAAAGCGCCGCCATGTGCTCATTGGGCCAAGTGTCCCGTTGAACATGTGCTCCTGCATGTGGCTGGCCTAGTCCGCTGATCTGAGGCGCTCGGCCGTGATATAAGCTCTTAGCTGCAGTATGGCACCTCCCACAAGCAAGACATATGCTTCAAATACGGGCATAAAGCTGCTCCTCTCTCTTTCTATTAAACTAGCAGCCGCTTACCCCTCACTACCTTACCTTCGCATTCACTCCATCTTGCCACTATATCCTCTTTCGATCTTTGCGATACCGGACCCTGCTTACTCCGCAAGCATGCTCGACGTCGCCATCGTCGGGGGCGGCATCGCCGGACTCACGGCGGCCATCTCCCTCCGCCGCGCGGGGCACTCCGTCACGCTGTACGAAAGGTCGGCGCTCAACAACGAGATCGGCGCCGCCATCAACGTGCAGACCAACGCGTCGCGCCCGCTCGCGGCCCTCGGTCTCGATCCCGCGCGGGGCACGACAACTTCTGCTACAGGTTTCTATTGCCCATGGATGACGTGCTGTCCGATCTCGTCATGGCTCAGCTATTCGACTCGGCGACCGGCAGTGTCAGGATGTTCCTCGGGGACGGGAAGCGGATAGTCACCTATCCTTGTCGAGAGTTTGTGTCGCCGCCGGCTTGGCGAGTGTCTTTTGGCTGACAACACCGCAGCGGCGAGGTGCTCAACTGCATCGGCATCTTCCACAACGAAGTCGGTACTTCAACCAAAGAAGGTGTGTAATCGACGTTAGGAATCGATTCCAATAGAGCACGGGTTGACTAACGATTCCAGACTGGCACGACGACTCTGTTGACAAGTCACATCTCCTGGAGAGATTTTCCAACTTTCACCCCAACGTATTGGCACTTTTGCAGTTTGTATACAGAGCCCCGGATCAGAAGATAAGTGAGCTAACTTCGAGTAGAAAAGCAAACGAGGTCAAGCAGTGGCCACTGCTCTATAGAGCACCCATTCCCACGTGGCGGAAGGGACGAATGATCCTCATCGGAGACGCAGCTCACCCCATGCTCCCACGTAAGCTCACTTAAATCAGTCTTCGCTCGCATTTGTCTAAAAAGTCCGTCGCAGACCAGGGACAAGGCGGCGCTCAGGCGATAGAAGACGGCATCGCTCTAGGAATATGCCTCGTAAATGCCGCCTCGCAGACAGAAGTTCCCGAGCGGCTCGAGATGTTCGAGAAAATCCGCAGGAACAGGGCCAGCGCGGTCACCATCTTCAGCAACGCGGCGCAGGACGAGGCGGAAAAGATCGAGGAGGCTGCTTCGGAGTTTGTCCCCGTCGGCCGCATCCCAAGTGAGTACTGGCGTGGCTTCTTCAACGACGAACAATTCTGACGCTGGAGTCCAGCCAAACCGGAAGAATTCTACGACTTCCACTTTGACTACGACATCATGGAGGACTCGGTGAAGCACATGCAGGAGCTGCTGCCGGGGTTTGAGCTCCCGGAATCGTTCGTGCAGAAGGAGACAGCCAATCGGGCTTCTCTCTAAGAGATCCTCTGGAGAAAGAGGTTCCTCCAGCGCCGTCCGCCTGTCACCTTCCAACATCCTAGCCCTGTAATGTTGGTTGTACCTGCCGCTGCCTCAGGAGGGCTCAGCAAAAGGGCAATAACGAACATGAGATGAGCGGCAGGCACATTCTACTCGTCGCCAATGACATGGGTAAATACTACTACATTTCGTTCTCTCGCTGTCGCACCCGTGTCATCCTCAACCTCCAACCCCATCCCGCCCAACCATCGGCTGTTAATCGTCATGCTTGCCACCAGCCGTCAGTCGTGCCAGTCGTTCTGGTTGGAGTTCATCCTCTTCTCTACCATCGCCTTTATACTACCGATCATCATCTGGCTCGCTTGGCTGCGACTTCGAAACCACGCCGAGCGCGAGCGATCACAACATGACGACAAGGTCCCCATATGTGGACGCAATCACATCGACACCCCCGACGCTTGGATCCTGCTGATAGCTTTTCTCATGGCACCGCTCGTCGATATCGCTGGTGCTGTTTATCTCGTTGTGGTACTCTTGAAAAGGCTTTTAGGGAAACCCAGCCGTGAGGAGGTTGCACAGGTGCAGACTATCCACATCCCGTGGTCATACATTATTGACAGTATCTGTAGGAAAGTTATATCTTGGTCGAGGAGAAGAAAGCGGAGCCTGAGGAGCCTGAGGAGCCCGAGGAGCCCGAGGAGCCTGAGCAGCAAACCGTCCTATGCTTCGTTAAAAATATCGACAAGCCAAAAGAAGAAGAGTAAAATCGATGGATGGTGATGGAGGACAGGCGGGATGTTGGCAGACAAAGGAGCCGGCGCTACCAGGAAGGTCAACGGTCTTGTGTGTTGTTGAATAACGCTATAAATACACGCTAATGGTATACATCTCAGTCATATCAAATTTCCAATCATGTCTCCGGGTAGTATACCCGCTGCACGGCGCGGTCATGCGCCGCCTGGAGAAGTTCCTTCTCCCGCTTATGCCGCCTCCTCATCTGCCGCGCTTCCGCAGGGAGCATCTCCTCGTACAAGGCCTCCCTCGCGTGCTTCTGGTCTATGTAGAAGCCCGCGAGCAGCAGGAAATAGCAGCCGATGGGGATGAATATGCGCCACAGCATCCACGTCGTCGTCGGCTCGGTGACGTACCACAGCACCGTCGCGATGGGGATAAAACAGAAACTCAAACTCGCGATGAGCGCCATGGCCATTCCGGGCTCCGGGCTGAGAATCCTCCGCGACCCCATGGCCACGTGGAACGCCTTGAGCTCGGCGTGCCACTTGAACTCGCGGTTGTGCGAGGATTCCATCTCGGAGAGGCGCGAGAGGTAGGCCTCGACGGCGTACACGACGCGGGAATGGCGCTCCTCATACGGGATCTCGGATTCGGCGGCCTCGGCGAGGAGGTCGTCGAGCTCGTCTTTGGCTTGCTGGACGAGTTCGGCGTGCCGCTTGTCATCGAACGGGTCTTTTGTCGGTGATGGGGGCATAGCAGGCGGCAGTGTTTTGTCGGTTTCGATGGTGGGCGGGTCGCCGAGGAAATCTCCCGACCCGATAGCCGTCGGGTCTATATCGTCGAGGTTGAATTCTTGCTGCGCCCTGCACCATGCACGCGCGACAGCTCCCGATCTTCTCGAGTCCTCCTCGGCCTCAGTCTCGTCGGCATAGTCTCGCCCCTCGCTTTCCGACTCTTCCTCTTCTTCACTCTCGTACCGGAACCCAGACTCGAAGCGATACGCTCCGCCGTCGGGCGCCTCACTTGCAAACATTTCGCAGATTTGGACGAGGGCATTTACGCCTTTCATCCTGAGCCTACGCCGCCGCCTCCCCCTGTCGGCCTTGGGCCTCTTTTCGCATACCCTGCCGATTGCGTCGATGCACTTGTTTACAACGGCGAATTTTGCGTCCTGCTCTTCTGGTGAGATGGAATACGACGCTATCGCGGCTCCGGCCTGCTGCTTCGCAAGAACACTGAGCTCGTCGAGCGTCTCTTCCACCTCCCCTAGCCTCTCAACCATGGCTTCGTAGCTCGCCACGGATCCTTCCCGACTGCACGCTTCCTCGTCGTCCTCGTCGACCTCCTCCAGCTGCTCGAGATACATCTCCTCGCCCCTCTCCTGCACGGTCTGCGGAAAGGATCCAAAATTCATCTGAGGCGGGTACATGGGCGACGGTGCCGTATGCGGGCGTTTTGACGGAGAGACGGTGGCGTTGGGTGATGGCGCACCGTTGCTCCCCGACGAAATTGGAGGCGGGTCCAAAACACTCACGGACGACCTGCGCTGGATCTCGCGCCACCCCTCGACCATTTGCTTCATGAAGTCTGCCTGCTCGGGCATCATCTTCACGACCTCCTCGGCGGCGCTGGATAGGAAGTCGGGGAGTGGCACGGGGCAGGTGGATGAGCGGTGAAAGGGCGGGTGTGAGGCGGCCGTCGCCGTCGCCGGGCGCACCGGGCTCTCGTCGTCGTTCTGAGGCTCAGCCTGGAATGCGACTTTGGGCCCCGATAGCGTCACGCGGCGGCGAGGTTGGGGCGGCGGTGGCCGCACCTTGACGACAATCTCGCGACGTTCGTCGTCGCTCTGTGAGCTCTTGCGCGAGGACATGGGGGTTTCGTCGTTGCTCTCGTCCTCATAGTCGTCGTCGTCGTCGTCCTCAGACTCGTTGTCGTCATCGTCCTCGTCGTCATCGTCGCTCGAGGACATGAAGTCGCCGAGCTCGTCGGACAGCATACGCGGCGGTTGCCGGACGGGGGATCCCTGGCGAGGGCTGCGCGGCTGATCCCTCATGATGAGATGTGTGTGTGTGTGTGTGTGTGTGTGCGTGAGTGGGTGGGTGAGTGGTGCAGTGAATTGGTGTTGTCAGATCGCGATGCGAAAAACACCGTCGCAATCGTGGGCGCCAGCCAGTTCAGTTGCGGCGGGTTGGGATGAGGGATTGAAGGGCGAAAGGGGGGGAAGATCGTGCAGGGAATATGGAGGTATGGCTCGGCTCGGCGCTGGACAGGGTCGAGCTGGGTCGAGCCTGGGTTGAGGTGCTGCTGCTGCTGCTGCTGCTGCTGCGGCGACGCGGGGTGCGGAAGCGGAAGCGAAGCGGTGTGGAAAAGACCGCAAAAGCGGTTTCATGGGTTTATGCTGCGATCTTCCGCACTGACTCCTTTTCGGGGCCTTTTTTGGCGGGAAGATCTATCTCACCGACACGCGAGATGGAACGACGATGGACGATGAGACGAAACACCGCTCGTGAGATGATGTGCGTATGTGTGGAATCAGGGGGGTGAGAGAAAGAGAAAGAGAGGGAGAGGGAGGGAGAGAGAGAGAGAGAGAGAGAGAGAGAGGAGTTGCAGCAAGGCAGAAGAATGCAAGACAAGAATGAAATGGAATCGAGTGCGAAAGAGAGTTGGGTTTCCGATCAGCGGTCAAGTTAAACTTCGGTGAAGGAGACCCGGGCGCACTCAGCACGGAAAGGGGGGTCCAAGTCTTGGTCTGGATGGTGATACCTACTAATGGCTATGTCCTGTGTGTATGGATGAGTAGCAACTGGCAAGGTACGGAAGTACGCGCAGTAAGGTAAAGCATCGCAAGGTTACGGAGGAGTATCGCAACGAACCATGGGGCGGGACGTCAGGAGAGAGAGAGAGGGCGAGGCGGGCTCCAGCTCCAGCTTTAGTTACTAGCTACAGGGTGCGAAAGAACCCGAAGAAAGGAGGGGTGAAGAAGACAGGTCCGGTCCGCAGGGGGAGGGCCAAGAAAACGGGCTAGTATGTATGTGTCGGGATGGGTAGATTGTAGTCTGCTCTGTCGGGCCGTGTTGGTTGATGCGCGCGTGTCGTGTCGTGTGTTGTGCGGATAATGGAGATATGTGTGTTGCATGTTGCCATTCTTCACCAATATTGAGTGAGTGTGCAGTCTGTCTGTCTGTCTGTCTGCAGTGAGTGCTTGCTTGCTGCTTGCTGCATCTCCGCCTGCTTTGCAGTGGGTGGATATGGAGGAGGGAGCTCTATGGAGATTGTGGATGGTGTCAGATTGAGCGCTCGGCTGAGCGCTCGGCGCTCGCTCGGAAGAACTATAATCCCGAGCGCGCGCCCCAGCCTCCTTGGGGCACCCCCTACCCCTATTCCTACGGGCCCAGGGGGCTTCCAGAAAACGGAGAGACACATAACAGAATATACGCGATTTTGACCACCAATTCGACAGATGGACCCTTGTATCAATCCATGCGGACTAGGTAAGGTGAGGTAGCAAGGTAGGTATTTCTCCGACCTCTCTCTGTCCGTGTCTGTGTCCGTCATGAGGAGGGCGAGAGCCGGGGCCGGTGGCAATCCGTGCTCCCTTTGCAAAAAATTACCTTGAGACCAATAAAAAAAAAGTCGTCATCAGAATTCCTTTCGTCTCATGTTTTCGTCGTCGTGGACTGTGAGTGTGAAAGAAGCCGTCATAGACTTCTTCTGTTTTTGTATGTGTGTTTGTTGTATGTATGTACAAGATATTCATGCCGAGGAGTCTTGTCGCCTGGAATCAATCAACCCCCCCAAAAATTCATTCTTCGAGCCGGGACTGCGGCCGGTCGGTGGTATCATATTTCTGAATGCATTCTCTCACTCTCTCACTCACACTGCCTCCTCCTCCTCTTCTTTCTCCCATTGTTCTTCTTGTCGCGTATCCATAATAAAATGTGCAAACCCACCCCTCTCTCCAAATCCACCCCCGAGGCATTGCCACGTCAGTTGAACCCTGCAATTGCAGTCCAACGCCGCTGCCGCCGTGCTATCCCCACACACCGCTTCGTCGTGATCCCCCCCCCCCCCTTCCTCTGGGCGAGGGAGGAGGAGGAGGAGCGCGTCAAGCATGGGCAGGGTCCAGGCCCATGTCGCCTAGGTACACCATACCCTACCCATTTCGCCTCCCAGCCACTGGATGAACCATCCGCGGGCGGAAGCGCGCGATGGTCCCAGCCGCTTGTCCCCCCGTCGCCTCAACTCTGCTGACGGATGACGGCTGATTCAGCTGTAGCCGTACTGGATCCCCAGCCCGACCTTCGGGTTCTCCTCGACGCCGACGCCGCCGCCGCTCATGCGCATCCGCTTCAGCGTCTCCTGCGCCGTAGCCGTGCCTCCGCTAAACTTGCGCTTTTCCGGCCCCGACCCGCCGGCCTTGCCCATGCCCAAGAGCTTCGCCTGGAGCCGGGCGCTCTTCTCCGCCGGCGCCGGCGTGCCGTCATGGGACCCGACCGAGCTGGCCACCTCGAAGCTCTCGCGCGGGTCGCGCCGCAGCATCTCCGACGCTGCTTGGCTGGCCTGGCTCTCGTAGACGTCCTCCTCGTCCTCCTCGCCCGCACCGCCCGGCAGCGGCCGCCGTGATCTTTGGGAGCCGGCCCGTGACACCTGCGAGAGGAACGATGCTGACTTGGCCATGTCGAGCGCCTGACGTGCGAGCTCCTCGTTGTCGTCGGCTGAGATGGTGCTCTCGCGGCTCTTGCGCGCGCGCTCCTGCACGGCTGCAGACGGCGGCGGCGGCGTTCCGGGCACGATTTGCATGCTGCTGTGCGTGTTGTGTGTGCTGCTGTACCTGTGCCGAGGCTCGCTCTGCGGCACCAGGTTAACCGAGGGAAGGAGCCCAGAGTGCTCGTGACGCGGCGGGCGGGAGAGCGGCGTCGTCGGCAGAGACGACAGTGATTGGGCGTTTCGGGTGTGCTTGGGAGGCATGCGGGGAGCCGGTCTGACCGCCGTCGTCGGCGTCGTTGGCGCGCTGTTGTTGTCCTGGCTGAGCGCCTGCAGCAGAGCCGCAATGGGCTCGGGGCCATGGTCGCGCTCCACCCGTGCATCACGGTTGTCAGATCGCGGCGTCTGCTTGGGGGTCGCTCGAGGCGCCTGCTGCGGGGTTGAGACGGTGTGAAGCTGCTGCTGGTGCTGCTGATGTTGCTGCTTGGGCGTCATGGCCCCATGAAAGATGCCGCCCGGGCTGCACAGCATGTGAAAATGTTCTCGGTTTTCCCGAATGCGGTTCAGCAGCATGTCCCGCTCCACCGTCAGGTTAACAATGTCCTCCTCCTTTTGTGAAATGACCTTCTTTGCACTCTTGAGACGCCTGTTCAGCGCCTCGTTGTCGTCCCTGACAGCCTCGAAGGACGCCTTCATCTCGAGGTATTTGATCTGTGCCGACTCCGACGCCGCGCTGAGCTCGCGAACGGCCTGTCGCGAGTACTCAGCCCCCCTTAGAGTGTCGATCTCGACGCGGGTCAACTTGTGCTCGACGGCAGCCCGCTTCGCGTCCTCGCTCGCCTGTATGCTGAGCAGGTTATACTGCAGCTTGTGGTGTGCGGCCTCCATCTTCAACTTGGCGTGCTCGGCGATGCACGTCTGCATCATTGCTCGTAGTTCGTCGGCCGTCGCCTCGAGAACCTGCTGAGGCGCGGGGGCCACATAATCCGCACCAAGCCCCCCGTCTCGTCGAATTGTCGTGTTGAGGCCGGTGGCAGGCGGCGAGAAGAGGGCGGAGCGCTGCGAGCCGCCATACGTAGCCTGGAGAGCTCCGTTTCCGGCGTGGGCCACGATCTGGGACGAGGGAGGCGGTGTCAAAGATGAGGGAATAACGGCGGCCGAGCTCATTCGGTCGTCGTTGACTTCGGTTTTGAACGATTGATTGGGGTCGATGGGCGACGCGGGGACTTCCGTCGACGGCAGTGTCACTTGCGACGAGTTCAGTGCGAGGATTTCGTTCTCCTGGGGCGTAGTGGGCTCGTCGGCGACAGAGCGAGTGTCGGTCGGGGTGCCGTTAGGCTGCTGGGCAGCAGCGTCCAGGTCGGCAGCCATGTTGGATCGTGACAGCAACGAGCGACGAATGTGGGCTGGAAAGAGGTCGAACGAGTAAGAAAATGGCGAATTGTAGCGACCAGAGCAAGGTGTAACTGCGACTCTGCGGTTGGGGCGCGGTATCAAAGCTTGACGTGGACGGGCGCGGAGACGGTCGCGTTGATCGCAACACCACGTCAGCGATGAAAACAAGGCGGAGAGCGGATGGATTGATGGAGCGAGCCGGCGATGATGCGGGGCGGGAAGAGAGCGCCGGACGCGAGATTTAAGGGAGGAAGATGGCGGGGGGGAAAGGGGTAGGAGAGCAAAGGCTCTTGTGTCGACGCTCCGACGCCTTTGTCTGCCGCACGGGTGGTGGTGAGGAGTGTGTGGTGGTGGTGGTGGTGGTGGTGGTGGTGATGGTTGATGGGCCGGTTGCTGTGGGAGCAAATGAGCAGCACCGAAAAGCACCAGAACAGGCACAGGCACAGGCACAGGCACGGGCACAGGCACGGAGCAGAGCAGAGCAGAGCAGAGCAGCAGCAGAGCACAGAGCAGCGTGTCCGGGCACACTCACTGGGCTGTGGGCACTGGCTGGGCGGGACAGCCGAACTGGGGCTGGGGAAGGGGAAAATCCACGGAAAAAAGAGGCTGGTGGTGGGCGCCTGCCACGAAACTAAACCTAAAGTGGATCTTCGGCGAGTGGCGGTGAGGAGCTCGGGCCGTCGCACCAGATGTGGGTCTCTTGATTGGGTGCTTCACCGAGATGCCAATCGCCTCTCTTTGTTCTTCTCCTGGCCGCTCGCTACTGCTGCGATCTCACCTCACCGAAGCCCCTGAGGCTGGGAACGGAAGCCACTGCACGCGCTGATGACCGCCAACACCCACAAACGCTCGAATGGGTAAGGTCACTTTGATTAGCAACTTCGGGTGGTGCTGATGCTATGAACACACATGAGACGAGAGATGCCTCTCGTACTCAGGCCTTGAGGTATCCCAGGATAATCTCTTTGAACTGCTCGAACCCGTCGATGAAGCAGACGTGGCCCGCGTTCTTGATCACCTTGAGCTCGACCTTCTTGTCCTTGCCCGCCGCCTTGAAGCCCTGCTCGACCTTCTCCCGCATCTCGCCCATGGCCTGCGGCAGATTCGCGTCCTTCTCGCCGACCACCAGCAGCGCCTCGTCGACGCCGGCGCCGACCTTCTCAAAGAGCGGGCGGATGTCGAACTTGTCGCTCTGCAGCGCGTGGATGCACGTCTGGAACCCGTCGACGGTGGTCTGGTTCATGATGGCGCGCACGCGGGCCGCCTCGTCGGGGTTCGCCTTGACCCAGTCGGGGCCGAACCAGCGCTCCATCGTGCTCTCGGTCGCCGCCTGCATGTCCCCGGCCTCCCGCGCCGCCTGCGCCCGCGGCGCAAACAGGTCCTCGACGCCGGCGTTCTTGGGCGACGCCGGGATGGTGTCGCAGATGGTCGCCTTGTGCACGATGCCGGGGTACTTTGTGACGAAGTAGAAGATGGTGGCGGCGCCCATCGACACCCCGATCCACGCGAACAGCTTGTCGATCTTGAGCGACTGCAGCAGGTGGTGCACGTCGTCGGCGATGTCCTCGAACTCCGTGTCGAGCTTCTTGGGCGCCGAGGACTGGCCGTGGCCCGGCTGGTCATAGCGAAGCGTGCGGAAGCCGTTCTCGTGGAGCACCTTGACGACGTGGTCCCAGGCCGTGAAGGGCGCGCACAGGGAGTTGGCTAGCAGCACCACGGGCTCCGAGCCCTGGCCAGACAGGTGATACGAGAGAACCCGTCCGTCGGGGAGACTGAGCTGCTGTGCGGTGGCCATCGTGAACCCCTCTTCCAGGTCTTCGGATGTGGTTTCGGATACGGGCTGTTGTCGTCGGATGCCGGCTGACGGGTTGGTGCTGGGAATTGACTCAATTCAGCGAGTGCAAAGTGAGTCTTTTTTTTTTTTTTTCAAGTTGAGCTTAAAATGAATCAACTCACGAAAAGTAAGGGATTGAGCGAAGGTAGTGAGTGTTGCTTGTGTAATTGTTTGAGCTTCAATCCGACCTTTTGAGACCTTCATGTCATCGTCATGTGACGTCGCGGGGTCGGCTCCGGTAATTGGCGATACTTGCCGGTGGGGAGGAGCTCCTTCCGCTGCAGGGGCCGAAGGGGAACTCGGCGGATGGCAAGCTCGCACGGATGCCCATCTAAGCCGCCCTTTGCCCAACCACCCTCCTCCACGATGTATCGGTCACCTAAGGTGCTCCCAGTACCAAGAATCGCCTTCTTGATTCTGGGCTTCAAGCTGGGGAGCTGAGGTAGGCACGCAAAGGGTCCCCACCACTCGACAGACAATGACATAAGCACGCTCAAGCCAACTATTTGCATCCAAAAGTCACTAGTCAAGGTGCCAGAGTGGTTAATGGGCTGCCCTGCTATCAAAACCTTGATTCCAGATTAGGCAGTGGCTTCGGTCGCGCAGGTTCGAATCCTGTCCTTGACGCATAACATTTTGCTTCTGGCATGTTTTCGTATTGTAACAAACACATCTGATGTGCATTTATCATATCCTTTTTTGCATTTCTTCCTTCTGTTGAGCTGACATCGATGCATGAAACCAATAATCTCATTTTTGGTTTGTTTATTCGGGGACTATGCAAAGAATGCAACGATCTCATGGGACCCTATCTATCCCTGATATCCGAATGTTCACCAGAACCTCAGAGCTTAACATCGTGTTAGTGCATGCACCAAACATGCCACCCAGAGACTTACCAGTCTAAGACCCGATCCGATGGCTGCGGGAGTCTCGTGGCATTCAGTAGAGCCCGACTCTTCTTCGGCCTCGCCTGCATCCGCTGAAAAGCCATCCGCACATGCCTCGACTCAACAGGCATCCTCGTCCCCTCAGGCTGCGCAAACAACCCGTCCTGGCCCATGTCGGGCGCCTGCTCCGAGAAGAAGGAGGAGATGTCCCATGGCAGCGAGACGGCGGGGAATTTGGCCCTGGCAGTGCTGCTGCTGGATGGTGCGTCGTCCGTGGGGCCGGCGATGCCGGTGTCCATGTCCGCATCGTCGATCAGACCCTCCTTGTCGTCTGAGTCTTTGACAGTCCTGCGGATGGCCTTCCAGGTGAGGAAGGTGCGGAGGCGCTCGACGCGGGCGGTGTCGTGGCGGAATTGAAAGATGAGGTCGTTGTTGGAGAAGACGCGAGAGCCGCGGCGGCCGGCGAGGTCGTTTGCTGTCTTTAGCTGTTCGCTTGTGAGGAAGGGGAGGATGATATGGAGGTGGGAGGTGGTACCATGTGGACGACCTGTTCCCAGATGATATCTTCGATGAGCTTGATGGTCTGGGTCGAGGCATCTTGCGTCTCTCCGGCTATGTACATCGTCTAGCAAGCTCTGCGCATCAGCAAAACGGCGCCTTCTAGGACAAGCAAGAAATGCCAGAGGGCAGCTAGCGACAAGCAATATGAGGCTTCCTGGAAGCCCGAAAAGGAGATGAGCAAAGTGGGTGGCCGATGACCTGAGTAGACGTGAGAACTAACCTGCTGGATCTCCTGCTTGAACAAGGGCTCCATGGTCAGTCAATACATGCAAAGATTAGCAGAAGAGAGACCCTTGAAGAAGAGGGCAGGCCCAGACAGAGGCATGTAAAAGGCGTAGTAGGTATAGCAATAGGAAATACGGTGCAATTAATTGACGAGAAGATTTCTCTAGCGACTCCTGAAGAAGAACAAGCGAAAACCACGGGTTTCTCGACTCCAGTGCAATGCATTTTCATGGTCAAGAGTGTTGTAAAAATCTATCTTGGATGTTTTCTACGCGCCTTGTGCTGCGTATTAGTGCGAGAATGCCAATTGACACTGTGCCAGGACAGCCAGCAATAAAGTGGTGGTGATGGAGGAGTTCGGGGGAGAAAACTGGAACGAAAAAGCGCGGGGGCCGCCGTACTTCGATCCAAATTTCCGGCAGAAATTCGGGTCATCCGGCCGTTCTCCCCTTACCCATGAGATCTGATCTTTTATTGGCTCGTATCGACTCCATGTCCTAACTCTCCCTGGCGGCACAGTGCACAGTATTCCTTCGTCTAAATTAGTCCTTCCTCTGGCTGGCGAGGCGTGTAAGTCGGGGGGGCATCACTCCTCAGCGCCGCTTCTCAAAACAAGTGAGACTCTACGGACCAACGACGCACCGAATTTGGGCCTACAGTTGATACAGCATGAGGGCCACGAAGAGTGGACATTCATCCATCTACTCAACACCCTCCTCTATGGTGACGCTCACTAATGATTAGAATCCCGCAGCGACCTGAAGCAAGTCTCATCAAGGCATCCATATCCATTTAAATGGGAGAGAGAACCTGTGTTCTTGGCGCAAAATTTCACTGTTCGGGATGACTTGCTGCCTCACATGATAATTCGAGCTCCACTGAGAAGTCCTTATCCGATTCAAATTCCAATCACTACGTGGTCGTCCGTTTCGCAAGGCTTGGTGTTTTGCTGGCCGAGAATTATCCGCAGACCGTTGGTGCCTGAAGAGGCGGACGGGTTTAGCAAGGCCTTTTCGCTCGCCTCACTTGCCAGCCTGATTCAGCCGACCTGCGCGGTCTTTTCATTCGGCCCCCTACCCAATTTCCCGAAGCTAACTAACCAGCCGTCTGACTGGCTGCGTAAATGCGAGGTCTTTTCACACCCTTCACACTATTATGCAGAGTCTTTTTCCTCTGCCTGCATTAGCGTGCGCCTTTGGCAGGTGTGTTGGCCACTGGAATTGCACATCGGCAACCGCTACTTCGCACCAGATGGGGCAGCTGCCCTCAGCCTCCGTCTACATAAGAGACTCGATCCCCGTCAGCATCATTCAGAATTCCGGAGTTTCTGCTTCATCATGCAGACAGACCACTGAATTTCTCTGAGATCCGCAACAAGATGAGTGATTCTTAGCTGCTGCGTCGTGCCATCCCCACGATTTATTCCGATTGACACTGCCTTCTCTACAAATGGCCGCTGAGCAGTGAAGTCACTTTCACTGCTTGGTGGTTCTTCACAAATTTCAGCCTTCCGAATTGAATTTCAAACATGTCCGTCAATGCCTCAGCCATGGAGCTTACCCGCGACCCAGTCTATGAGCCGGTAGACTTCGGAACTTCAGACCCTCAAGATGCAGCTCTCCCATACGTCCATCTTCCCCGCTCCTACTCGGAACCGGAGTGGGAAAAAAAGAAGGACACTATCAAGTACCTCTATATTGACCAACACATGCCTTTAGAGGATGTTGTTGAGACTCTATCCAAGGAATACGGCTTTCATACCAAGTAAGTTCGGTGTCAAAACAGACAATGGCTCACAGACTGACCACCCTTTGCAGCATGAGGATGTGTAAGACTCGTTTAAAGAGATGGGCTTTGACGAAAAACAGCAGCAAAAACAGGAAGAGTCGTTTCCGCCACGACCAGAGACCAGTGAGGTCTCAGACAGTCCTGGACCGTACTGCCAAACGGCTTGAACGTCGAAGAGCTGTAGATTCCCGAGATGAAAGCTCTGGGTCAATTGAACTAGAAATTGACGGTCTGGCTGGGCAGAGCCAACACGAAGTCGACGGACCAGTCGAATACGGCACTTCGATCAACACACACCCGAGGACAAGTTCTTTGCCGTCCGGGTCGCACATCGCCCAGTTTTCAGGGACTTCTCAGCCCTACCAGGAGCCGACGGACGCAGGAATTTCCATTTCGCAGACAGACGAAGTCCTTGTTGAGGAGTTTCTTCCAAGCCCGACCGTTGAGGCAATAGCTTGTTCTAACCACACCGCGCCTACCAAACCGTCCGTTTCATACGAAGTAACCTGCCCGTACTGGCGTTGGGAAGAGAAATTTCGTCTGATACAGGATCTTGGGCCGTAAGTAACAAATATTCTTTCTATAAGACCCACATGCTGAATGGCCACAGGGACGCCAAATACCAGGGTGATTCTCTCGGGGAGGGCTCCTACATTACCCCACTCGATGAGAGGCCTTGCAGTGAGAAATGCGGATGCCGGGGGCCTCATTTCCCCTCCGCTTTCACCTTCCTAGCTACGATTACCCAGACGGATGTCAACATAACTGTCTTCAGCGAGTCCCTCCGGACTGAACTGCTTGCTGTCTTGCCCGAGACAGACAAGCCACCGCCTGGAGACAGGGTTTTCAACGGATTGGCCCTCCTCAAGCACTTTTACCAACTCAAGAGTCATCTCGAGAGTTACGCTCACACTCATGCCTGTCAATGGGCGACAAGGCCCTTAACTATGGAGTTGCACCTTTTAGTACACGGATTTCTCAACGACACAGCCATGTTTTCTGGCCTCGGCTACGGCGAAATTTATTCGCGAGGCTTCCTCAGCTACCGACTGTGGAAAGATCTTCAGAAGCAAAATCTCGATGCCAGCATCGGTCGTCTGGACGAAGCTTTCCATGAGATTGACGAGGAGTCGGAGGTGGTTGATGAAACCGCCTCTCATGAAACCAATCTCGAAGAGACGCATTCCACTTCATTTTGTGGAGACAACCACGACAATTCTGCCGTCACAGTGACGCAGAAAAATATGCAAGATGATTATCACGGCGACAAAACTGCTCTGTTGTCGGACCCAGACGGATCACTGTGCTTCCATTATAGGAAGAAAGGGCAGTTAACGCGACAATTTTTTTTACGGCTTGAGTTGCATGCTGAATGAGATAGACAGGAACCGCCCAATCTTAGACGACATAACCGGTAAACTACCACGTCTTGCAGAACAGGGCCTAGTTGGCCTTGTTGAACTACTATATGGTCAAGGTGTCACCATGGACGACATGGAACGGGCATTGTTCGCTGCAGCAGGAAATGGCCTTTTTGACGTTATTGGAATTCTTCTGGAACATGGGGTCAAGATCAATTCCCGAAATGCCGATGGCAAAACTATACTCGATGACTTCTTCATTCTTCAGAAGCTCATTGAACAGATCGCAGATGTTGAACTTGACGATATTGCTTCGTCCGGAAGACCATGCCGCGACAAGCCTGTCTTGCCTGGGGAAAGACGGCACGTGCTACGAGAGCTACATGCCGCTGCATTTGCAGGACGTCCTGATGCGATCCGTCTGTTGCTTGAGGAGTGCGACAAGCTGCATCACATCAAGGAAGCCCGCCTGGAATCAGAACGCCAGAGCGCTCTGGTCAGTGCTATCATGGGCGAAAGCGTGGAGGCAGTCCAAGTCTTCCTTGATTATGGGGTCGAGTTGAACCATCTAGCCCCATCTGAGACTCTGTCTCGACTAAGGTCAGTTGATACGGCATCATCGTTGATTGATGCCGCAGCGCAAGGTCGAGAACAAGTAGTCAATATGTTGTTGTCACATTTGGACTTTGACCTCTGCGGCTGGACGGAAAAGGGCACACCCTTCAGCGCTGCCGTAGCTAATGGCCACAACGACCTTGTCCGATTGTTGCTTCCCCTTGTGGACGGCCAGACTCAAGCAGCTTACAAATATTTTCGAGATTGCGACGAGCGTGGAAACGCGGCAAAGCTTCTGAGGCTTGTGACTCAGATTCGAAGAGAACTGTTGGATTCACTTCACTAGGCCTAGTGTGGAAGGTGGGCAAATAACGATATATTCGTCGTATCTGCTCTGTTGTTGTTGAAGGAAGGAAGGAATCGGGCCTACGGCAGCGATCTGACGCTACCGATCTAAAACCGATTCCTGCCTTCTGATTGGCTCGCTAATCGGGCTAATAGGCGATAGGCGGCAATAGGTGGTGCTAGTCCGGTGTGGATATTCCGATACTAGCAACTATCTCTTTTTGCCGCAAATCGTCCCTTTTTTAAATAACGAGTGAAAATTGAGCGTTATTCGGTGTAGCGCCAAATTGCTTAAAACGCTATAAAATAATCGATAAACGGAACGAGTGCATAAAATGGTCGGAAGCGGTAAAAGTACCGTTTTCGGCTATACCGCTTTTGGTAAAAATAAGCGTATCCCGTAGCTAGTTACGGGTAAGGTCCGGCTCGCCGTCGCTAGTGATGGTAGCGGTATTCCTCCCATATCCCCTAATCTCCTTTATATTCCTCCTCTTATTCGGCGCCATAGGCGTTCCTTAGGGTCTTATAACCCATCCCTTTATCCTAATCTTCGCTTTTACCTCCTCGATAAGCCTCGTAAGAGCTTAGTTTAGTGTAACTTTTATTAGGCCATCAGCAGGGTTATCGTCTCCGTGGATTTATCGGATTTTGTATAGTTCTCGTCTCTTATAAGATTACCTTAACGCCATAATATCAATTATTAGGTATTTCTCCTTTATAGTTCTAAGTTTAACGAGATACTCGTAGAGTGAGTACGAGTTAGTATACACAATAGTCGGGATTATAGGTATTCGGAGTTTATTGGTTACGATTTTCAGGGTCGTAGAGAGGGTGTAGGCCATATTAACGCCGGTAACCATCCCGTATATCTCGGATACGAGGACGCTCCTCGTAACTCTCTTAGACTTTATTAAGGAGTAGTGGATAATATTTCCTTCCACTGTAAAGTCCTCTTTTCCTCTAGTCTCATTTACGAGGAGGATCACGAATCCGAGCTGGGACGTTAGGTCGCTGTTATTAGCAAAGGAGCCATTAATAAAGACGAAGAGCTTAGTGGTAGTTAGATCGAGGGGTACGTAAGTGAGGCCTCGGTTTGGGTGCTTTATTTGTTATAGTAGGCGTCGATTTAGAGCTTTGATCTGCTCTGGTGTTGTTTCTCGGTGCTGTGCTACTGCGGATAAATTAAACACTGCCTTTGGTTAGTACTTTGAGGTGGTGTACGCGCCTCTGGTGCGCTGCTCGATGTACTGCTCCTTCGTAGTAGTGGACTTAGCGTCAACTAGGTGTATTTTCGCTCCCTGGCCCTTCAGGCGTAGGAAGATAGCTTTTCTATTAGTTGAGATGATCCCTCCGTTGAATACGATTAGTGTTTCGGTGGAGAGGTATTATTTCTCCTTCGCTATGAACATCGCTTTCTGGAGTTCCTCGTCTTCCCGTTGAGCGAAGGTCTCGTCGCTTAGGCCGATAATATCATTAGTTTATATGCTGATCATCGCGAAGTTCTCGTTTTTGTTATCTAGTAACAATAAATAGGGGTCGTATATAGAAGTCCTTATCTTAAGTTTCTCTTTGTGGTACTTATTGTATATTACGTATTAGTGGGTTCCAACTTCTGCGATACCGTATAACGGTTATACGATGGTTATAATGGTTCCTGGAGGGTAATTTTCCTTTATTTGGTCTGGTAATCTTACGAGGATCGTCCTTTCGAGCTTTGTTGTGGATTGGGTGTACGCCTGAGTGATGTCTCTTATCCATAGTGAATAGCCCTCCTTCTGGATGAGAGACGGAGCGACGGCGAGAATCAGTCTCTGATTGGCGCTCTGAATAGTCGGAGATTGTGTGAGGATAGCCTCCTTGTCGTCGTTTACGTATCCCTGAATAATAAGTTTAGACTTCTCGTAGGGCGTCTCTGTTTTGCCCTTCACTTTGTTAACGATCTTTAAGTGGAATATACGTATCCCTTTGTGTTTTTCTTCGTTGTACTAAGTGAATTCAAAGACTCCTCGTTCGATCAGGGCGTCGATCTCCTTCTTGGTGGACTCCTTGAACGGGGGTCCTAGGGCTTTGATTATGCCCTTTTTGCGTAGCTTGAGTGTAAGGGCGTGATCTGCCTCTTCCTTGGCGCTTATAAACGCGGTTATTGTTGTGGCCTCGCTTTTGGTATCGTCGAAGGCGTTAACTTCTACTAGGAGGTTAATCTGGGCGTTCTTTTATGGTCTACCTTTTGGGTATCGAGGTGGTGGTACTAGCTCTTCCTCCGGGGGTGGTGTATCCGTCCGAACAACAATCTCATCTTAGACTTCCTCTTCCTCATCAGGGACGTTTTCCTCGTCATTTCTCGGTATCTCTAGGACCGTATTCTCGTCATCATCCTCTAAAAAGGGTTTAATAATAATAAACCTAAAAATCTTTAGTCCAGAGGGTAATTAGATAACGTAGTCTTCGCTTTTATTAACGAGGAGTGTATATAGGCCTGTCCAGCCCCTTCTCTCACACCAAACAATAACTTTCAACTATAGCAGTAGATCTCGTATAAGGGCCGTATTTAGGCCATTTCTCATCACGAGAACGTCAACTATTATACGTTCTACGTAAATCTCTCATAACTTTGCCATAACTTTCCGTATAACTTCTACGTATTACTATATCTCTAGTAATGGTGGTGAGTTTATATTTATACGTGGGTACACTCCGAAGATGAGTAGGGTCAGAACAAAACCGTCTAGGCCAGCCGTATCGTTGATCACTTTAATTACACTTTATAGGGCGATCTTCGGCGGCGTAGAAGGGGATTCTTAGTGGATAATGTTATATACTCATCGTAGGGGCGCATAGTATCGCTTTACTTTCCCGATGCTGTTGTAGGCTTTAACGAGCACCTCTTTAACTTCGATCACTATAGATCTCACTGAATTCCTGAATTCCTTAAAACTAAAGTTTCTATTAGTATCCGTAACAATCTAATTAGGTGGTCCAAGGTAGGTATCGATCCAGTATTCGCATAGTGTCTCCTAGGTGTACTTTGCATTAACGTTTTCCAGAAACCTAGCTATGTTAAAGGAAGTGGTCGTATTAATAACGTGGATTATGGGTTTATTCCCTTTTAGGTAGAAGATATTAACAATAACCTCATAATTAAAGTCCACATTGTCTCTAAGGGTGAATTTGAATCTCCCTGGAGCTCGTCCATTCATTTAGCACTAGCGGCAGTGCTTTGTGAGCTTCTGGATTGCTTTGAACGTCACGTCGTTGCCGGCTCTCTTTAGGATCGTATGGAGCCTCTATACTAATAGGTGGCCGAAACAACGGTGGATTCTGCGTAATTCCGTGTTTATGAGGTGATTCCACGTAAAACTCTGTTCTGGGGAGTGTATAAGTATCCACGGATGCCCCCATTTACGTATAATAGGGACCTTCACATCTCCCTATTGGAGGAAGTTGTAGATATTATCGAAACGGATCCCCAAGTCGTCCATATCTCTTAGACAGAGTAAGAATAGCGTACTAACGTTCACAATGTAGAAGGGTAATCGTCCAAAGGGTGAATTCACATGGGTTAACCCCATAGAGGGTATCGGAGGGTTATCTCCGAAGGTAATACTCGTCTAGCCTACTTTAAAGGTATCGAGTTTCACAGTAGTGTCAATCTTTTATAGAGTAAGGAATTAAGGGTATCCAACTGTAGAAACGCCGGCTACTCCTATATTAGGTATAATACCCTAGAAAATTATCACTATATAGTGGTCATCGCTAGTAAACACCTCGTAGACCAGTAACTTTGTGGGTATACCATAAATATCCTTCCCCGTAATAGCGTAGCAGGCGGCTTAGTTATTCAGGGTTTAAACAAGGTCTTCGCCGGCCAGAATAATAGCGTAGCCGAAAAATAAGACGTGGAATTCGTCGTTATACTCATTTTCCTCGTTAAGGGCGGCGCTAGTGAGGTATTAGCTCAGATCTTCCTCGTCCCTAGCGTCCTTATCGTCGAGCACTTCATCTCCCTCGTATTCAACGAGGAAGCGGCCATATACTTTAGGAGAGGTATCGGAGACGTCCTTATTTAATCTAAAGCATTTATACACTTTACTTCTCTCCTCTACAAAGTACTTCATAAACCAACACCCTTCCCTACCATAAACATAGCACTTTTTACTATTATAAGGGTATCCTCACTATTATTAGCGACCTCCATAGTGGTTACTTTACCCTTTTCCGTTATAGTATCGGTCAATCCAAAACTACTCATTTAACTCTATTTTTAACACAAAATATTAATAATAAGCATCTCTTCCTCTTTCCTCTAAGTCAAGGTTTATCCTCATCGTATTATAAAACTCCTCTACTATATTTACTCTAATTAAATTAATAGAATAACACTCTTTCACGGAGATAATAACTCCGATTAGCTTATCTTTTAGGACCTGGTCTCCTTAGTAGTATAATACAAGAACTTACTGGAGATTCATCAGGTCATTAAAAAGGGTCTCTAAAGCCTCAACCTTCGTCTTCTTAGGGTTCTTCTAAATAACCTTATTAAGATCTACTCCGTTCTAATTAATAATATAGGCTTAGTAGCATTGATCTCCTTCGAAGTGGCGCCATAGCTTATCAACTACCTCCTCGGTTAACCGAGTAATCGGTATACTACTAATATAACCATAGTAGAACTAAGAAGCTCTCCTTTTTAGCATCGTAGGGAGTAGGTTAGCCATTATATAACGGTCAACTCCGATTTTTCTGTAAACTTCAAAGAAAATACGGAATTTAGTGTTAAGGACATCGAATTTCTCACTACTATACCTCATATCATCGGTATATACCTTAATAAGCATACTTTATTACTAAAGGGTCACTATTTCACTAATCTCATCTATGGTGTAGCGTTCTTCCTAATCCGGTAACTCCTGGGTAAATATGGGTTATCTGGGTAGTTATAGCTAATTCTAAGGGCTCAGTATAATACGGGTTTAGCTTGTTCCCGCTCTCTCTAGGGGTAGCGGTGCTTATAGAGAGTTCTTCTACGCTACGATCTCTTCTAGGTGTAATTTAGGTTATAGTGGTATCCATTCCTCCGTTAATTCCTTATAGAGGACTAGGTCCTCTATTAGGTCTCTAAAGGATTTGCTCCTTTTATTAACCTTCTTAATTTCTTCCTAGGTCCAGTAGCATAATTCTTCTAAGTCCTTAAACTTAAAAAGCTCCTCTACGATCTTCCCTCCCTCTATAAGAATATAAACACCATAGTAGAGTAGGAAGTTGCGTAATCTCTTTACTATTTTTCCTTTGAGTATTTTAAAGGTCTCCTAGGTCTATTCCTTAAAGTCTTCTTTGAATTCCTTTTCCAGCTTATAGCTAATAACGCCTTTTGCATTGTATATCTCCGTGAAGAACATTACCACCGTTACTACTAACTTAGGGGCAAATTTAGAGGTCACGTCCTCTAGCTTAAATCTAGTTTATAGTCCCCATTTATAGATATTAATATTGTCCTTATACTTCTTCGGTAATAGGACCGGGGAGTTGTTAACTATAATATAATCAGGTTCCTTAGTAGTTATTACTTTTACCGTCTCTCTTTGTTAAGGGGCCTAAGTACCCTAGGCCTCCTCCAGCGTCGGATTCGCCGTAGTTAGGTCACTTCCTAACATCTTAGTAAATATTCTAGTATATAATAGTAAAGTTAACGACGTCTCGAACACGGGGCGTTTCCTCTAAGCCGCAGCTTCAAGGGCGTATACCGTTCATTAAGTGAATTACTGCTTAGTATTTATGGAATACTACGTCTGATGAGTAGTGTAGGAAGGGAGTCTTCTTTTTTTTAGTATCGTCTCTGGTCGTGTATCCACGTCTAGGTTATCTCTAGGGGCAGGGACGACGATAGTGAAGTCGGGGTTCTCGTTGAATTCAGCCCTTCGAGTATTAGATGTTATGTCCTTGGTAGGTCGCTCTAGCCTCGGTATCGGTTACCGGCTCTTTTTTGTGGATATAGTTGGAAGGTGGGGTTATCGTCTTTAGTGTTGTGTTCGCTAGGTATTTAGGGTTACTACTCTAGAGGTAGGAGTGAGTAGTGATGGCGACGACGGTGAAGTCGGGGTTCTCATAAGGGTCAGCCTTTTAAACGCTAATTCCAAGGTGTTTCCGTAGCTACGGGGTAACAGAGTAGCGTCTAAAAAAGGAGGGGGTGTCGATTATAATGGATAGCTTCTCGTCGAGAACGAAAGTCGGCGATGGAAGTGTAAAGGCACTTTATATCGCTACTAATCGTAAGATCTTCGTTGTAAACCGTGCGTAATGGACGCAGAGGCCGTATTCCATTACGTTAAGCAGAACTTATCGCTCCGGTGACTTTGTATGGACTCCTAGGAAGCTCTTATAGTATCCTATTGTTAATCGTTTAGCCAACCGAGGATATCGCAAATTCTTCTAGTAGCACGAGTATTATAAAATCCGTCGAACACACTAAGTCGTTCTGGGATTTCGTAATACTACCTCTTCTAATAAAAAATTCACTTTACTAATCTACGGAAATGGTATTTAACCACTAATTAGTATTAAATTCACTTTACTAGGCCTAGTATAGAAGGTGAGCAAATAACAATATATTCATCGTATCTGCTCTGTTGTTGTTAAAGGAAGGAAGGAATCGGGCCTACGGCAGCGATTTGACGTTACCGATCTAAAACCGATTCCTGCCTTCTGATTGGCTCGCTAATCGGGCCAATAGGCGATAGGCGGTAACAGGTGGCGCCAGTCCGGCGTGGATATTCCGACAAGAACGGTACGGGCGGAGACACGAGGCTCGATCGGCCGCTGTTTCTGCAAGCATTCGAAACCTCAGAGGCCGATTCCTTCAGCAACATTCAAGGATACTGAGAGTCGCTATGTTATCGAATAACGGATTCAGAGATTTGTTTTATCAACTCTTTTACCATCGAGATGCTTGGAACGTTGGCGTTGCCAGCATGCGGACGCTGTGCCGGGGACAGAGTCTTTCCAGCATGAGCGAGGTCATTCCCTTCTTATGCTTAGCAAGGGCAATGGTTGAAACGCTTGAAGACCTCGGCAGCGAGCGCTATTTGGATGACTTCATTATCCGACCTTCAGAGATGGCAAATGCTCTTTGCCTCCCCCGAAAAGGCAGCCGATCTAGAAGCATACAAAGATGTCATGCTGAGAATGTGGGATGTGACAATGGGAGACGGGACAGAGTCTGACTTCGATGAGTCAGTTCTGAGGCGCTTTCAAGAGCTCGCGGCGACTCTGGCCGCCAAGACAGATCTGGTCTGCGGGGGTTCATTCTGGAAAAGCTCAAACTTTCCTGGGGATGATTCAGTTGGGCAAGACGAGACATCAGCCCCGGGCTCGACGACGACAAACATCACAGAGCATGATTGGGGGGAAGACCAGTCCTCTCATACAGGAGACGAAAATCCCCTGCTTCAGGAGCCGAAGCCTCCAGACCCGCCTCAAGAATCCACAAGCCCCTCGTTGATGGATGCGATCAGGAGTGATCTCACCGTCATCGACCCGTTGGTGACCTTCATTATCGCGGGTGCGATATTTGCCATCGTCATCATTTTCCTCCAAGGTCAGACCCATCTCCACACCAAACTTTCCCATCAACCAACGAAGACCACAGTGCTACGAAAGCTGGCGAAGGTTTCCATTTTCCTCAGCGTGAACTTGCCCAGCATCAAGACAATGTCTGAGAGATATGCGGTATTTGAGAGCGAGCTGGTTACAGGGCCCTTCCCACAGGTAGTTAAAGCAGTTGCCAGCGGCTGGAATCGAACCAGCGACCTCTGGGCTCCAGAGGCCTTGCCAGGTGTATGCCACTACACCACGCCGGCGAGTTTGTGGAAGTGATTACTGTGCTTTCTAACGAGGAGCTGGCTATACGTGTAGGCATGGGTTCGTTCAATTTTACAGGTGTTCTGCTTTTATTGTTTTAGCCTTAGAGTAGTTATCTTTCTACCTTCAATCGTTCACTTCGTTTGTTAATTTTTAGAAAGCTCTAGTTTTGCCAATGACTTAGCTTGCCGCTTTTTGAGAAGTACCCTGCGCGACGAACTGCCGCACACTTTCACATGAAACCCATTTCCCCTAAAACACGCTTAAGCTCCATCATATTCGGGTTCCACGGCTTTGCCAGCACCTTCTCGACACCGTGCTCCCGACCTCGCTCGTGATCCCAGTACGCGACATTGCCCGCGATGCACCAGACAATATGACAACAGTCCAAGTTGTTCTCGCGTTCATACGCTCGTATGTGACTAGTCGACTCGAAGCCGTCCATGACCAGCATTGAAATGTCCATGAATATGCACTTGTATTTCTCGGGGCTAGCCTTGTACGTCTCGAGAGCCTCCTGGCCGTTGGTTGCGAAGTCGTAGGAGAAGGCGAGCTTTTCGATTTGGCGACCCATGATCAATCGGTGGAGATGATGGTCGTCAACGATGAGAAACGTTGCTGGACGGGGCGCTTTCTCTATCGGCTTCTCTGCGACTGGTCAAGTTGGAGTTAGATCATGGTGGCCGTTGCCTGCTTGGCTACCCACTTTGACAAAGCCCTACTCGAGGCGCAGTTCTGCTCCCTCCGACCGGCCTGGATCACAATCAACTCATCGGCTGACGTCACTGTACTTCCCGTCCTCCAATGTCTTAGACGCAGGTCCATAATAGTTCTAACCAGCCGTGCATCGGGCCGTCAGCCACGAAAACTAGGCGCTGACGGCGGTGTGGGGCCGTGAACCGGTCTCCGGCCCCGGCCCGCGGAATCCACGCCCGGGCAAAATAGACGAAGTTGGTGATCCCCGACTTCACATAAACCCTTGGATCCTTTGGCTTTCACGAGGCGCAGTCGGCAGCTCGGTATTTCTCCTCCCGACATGGCTCGTTCTCGTAATGTTCCAGAAGCTGATCCCTGAAGGCCAAGCCTTCGGACGAGTCCAAACCTCCCCAATCAAAAGACGCCAAACACGAGACAGACCGCAGTCTCTGCCACTTTCCGTCTCGCGAAATGCGCGCACGCAAAGGCAGGGTGCCGGGGCCCCTTTTCCCCTACCCCTCGGTAAACCACCCAACCCCCCAATCCTGCCTCGGCACCGTATCCCCGCGCTTTCCCCAACATTGCGGTACTGCTGCTTGCGTGCTGCTGCTGCTGCTGCTGCTGCTGCGTGCTGTTGGGGGTGGGTCGAAAGCGGCAGAGAGGAGCCGGCGCAAGAAATACCTTCTTTCGTGTCGCATCCCTCGACTCGCCTCGCCTCGCGTGGGAAGCGATTTGCCGGTCGTCCATCCCGAACGCCGGACCAGGGGTTGAGCTCGGAAAGCTTGGGGGCAATGGCAGCACCGGCAGATAGCCGCGACTGGGGAAGAATCGCGAATCCCGGTTAAATGTCCACTTCCCCCTCAGATGCTTTCCCCAGGCTCCAGGTCCACGGCAAGCTGGCGGGGTTTTTGTTCTCTCCGTTCCCCCACGTTTCACAGGGATCCAGCTTCACAACTCGGTCTCGGCCAGCGGGTGCAGAACAAGTCTCCGCCCGGCACGTCGTGACGTGTTTGAATCCCCTCTTCGCATGTTGAGACCTTTTGCCAAGTTCGACTTCACTTGATACACTATTGTTCAATCAGTCGAGACTTGTAGCTTGTATGCTGCGCGTTCGTGTCTGTAATCGAGTGGCTGGAGCATCATCAAGATATCGCTTCAAGGTTTTGAATACCAATCATGGCTCTCGGTGAGACTCCTGTACAACGACCGCTCGTTCCGATCTTCCCGTCAACGAACAGAATATCAGCCCTCTCCAACAATGGCAAAGCTAACAACAAAACAGCTGCCGCCGCTGCGCTCGCAGGCGGCATGGCCTCCAGCATGTACCTCGACGCCAAGTACCACCTCTCTAAAGACGTCCGATCGCTCCGAGGCCGCCGAACCGTGACCAAAGCAGTCGAGAACGCAGGTAAGACTCTCGCCGACCATCTCGACAAAGAACCGTTTAACCAAGCCCATAGTCAATACGAGCCGCGTGTCGCCATACTACACCTTCGAGCAGGCGGTGCAGAAGTGCCCCAACGAAGAGGCCATCTGGACGCGGTCCGGCAGCGTGTCGTGGAAGACGGCCTACGAGCGGGCGAACCAGTACGCGCAGCTCTTCCTCTACCACGGCGTGAAGCCCGGCGACTTCGTCGCGCTCTTCATGCAGAACTCGCCCGACTTCGCCTTCGCCTGGCTCGGGCTGCTGGCCGTCGGCGCCGCGCCCGCCATGATCAACTACAACCTCACCGGCAAGGCCCTCCTCGGCTGCATCGAGATCAGCACCGCGAAGCTGGTGCTCGTCGACGCGGCGCCCGAGGCCGCGGCGAAGTACGCCGACGTGCAGACGGAGCTGGACCTCAAGGGGGTCAGGGTGGTTAACCTGGGCGACGAGAGGGCGCGCATCTACCAGATGGACCCGATACGGCCGCACGATAATCTGAGGAAGGGGGTTATGCCTGGCGATGCGATGGCTCTATTTTATACGAGGTAACTTATCTTCCCTGTTGTTAGACCAGTTCTCTAATAGCGAGTAGCGGAACCACCGGCTTACCGAAAGCCGTCTTGTTGCCCGCCGCTGCTGCTTGCAGTTTATCTTTGCAGGTAAGCCAAAGCTCTGAAGAGCCCTCTCACGTATGCTCTGTTAAGCTGACACTTTAAGAACGACCTCGGTTTTCATCCAACCTCCGGCACCAACGAGAGATGCTACATCTGCATGGTTTGCAGACATGTTGTCTTCCATTGCCGGCCTGTGCTAATATAGTACCACCAGCCATATTACCATGGAACCGGAGGCATCACGATGATGTCACAGATCCTCGTAGGACTACTCCCAATGAAACTGTGACCTCCGTTCTGACGACTCTCCAGTCCGGCTCAACAGTATGCATGGCCCCAAAGTTCAGCGTCTCGACCTTCTGGAGCGACATCCGCGACTCCAACGCAACGTGGTTCGTCTACGTCGGCGAAACCCTCCGCTACCTCCTCGCAGCGCCGCCCTCGCCGCGCGACAAAGACCACAACGTCCACGCTGCCTTCGGCAACGGCTGTCGGCCCGACGTGTGGCGGCGTTTCCAGGAGCGCTTCGGCATCGACACCATCTGCGAGTTTTACAATAGCACCGAGGGCGCCGTCGGTCTGCGCAACCTCTCCCGGGGGGACTTCTTCGCCAACGCTGTGGGACATCACGGGCTGCTGCAGCGGATCAAGTACAGGAACATGCTCGTCCCCGTTGCGATCGATGCGGAGACTGGCGAAGTCGAGCGGGATCCGAAGACAGGGCTTGCCGTGCGAGTGCCGTACGAGGTTGGTGGTGAGATACTGTCTGAGCATCCCGGCGAGAGAGCGTTTCCGGGATATTTTAACAACCCCGAGGCGACGGATAAGAAATACGTGAGGGACGTGCTGAAAAAGGGCGACGTCTACTACCGGACAGGAGATTCTATGAGAAGGGATGGCGAAGGCAGGTGGTACTTCATGGACCGGTTAGCTGCAAACTCATTCGCCGATAGAGAATTGGGTATACTGACGATCTTAGTCTCGGCGATACTTACCGCTGGAAAGGCGAGAACGTGTCTACAGCAGAGGTCTCCGAGGTGCTTGGAGAATACCCGGGCGTGAACGAAGCTGTCGTCTATGGCGTTTCTCTCCCCGGGCACGATGGAAAGGCTGGAGCTGCAGCGCTGGACATCGCCCCGGATAAGAAGGCGTCCTTCGACTATGCCGACTTTCTCAGGTTCGTTTCATACTTTGTTGATGGAAAGAAGCTAGAGAAATGCTAATTCATTGCAGATACTCACGATCCCGGCTACCCAGATACGCCGTTCCCATTTTCATTCGGTTATTGAACGAGGCAACAGCGAGCCACAACAACAAGCAGAACAAGGTGCCGTTGAAGAACCAGGGCGTCGACCCCAGCAAGAATGAAGGCGGCGAGAAACTGTTATGGATTGAGAAGCACGGAAAAGGCAATACGTACGTCCCATTTACGCAGGATGACTGGGACAACCTCGTAAAGGGGCGGGCGAAGCTGTAGAAAATCGAGCATTAGGGCGCATTATTGGAGAGGCTCGGGTGAGAATTAAGACACTAACTATTCTTCTCAAATTCACGTGGAACATTCTATCCGGTGAAATCTCGTCTGACAGCAGCCAGCCCAAGGCGCCGGCTCGGCCACTAAGAGATGTCCCCGGACCGAATCAGACACCCCCATGCGCTTCACCTGCATTCCCGCGATGACGCCGGGGGAGGGCACCTCGGAGATGGCCTCCCACACCCCATCCAATGGACGTGCGTGATGTCAGCCTGCAGAAGACCAAGCTTCATGACGGCGCACTCAGGGATACGACGAACCCCGCACGACGCAATCAACCGAACGGCCAGTCGCGCGGGGGAACACCCCTGCATCCTTCACATGGGGATCAGCGCGATAATACGGGATGGCTGGGGGCCGAGGGTTGAGGGTTGAGGGTTGAGGGTTGAGGGTTGAGCTGAACCAACACCAATCACACCGGATGACCTTGTTTTCCTCCGTGGTTCGTCATTGAAATGAGGTCGATGTCCCTCACACCCGTCCCCGTGAACGTTGACGGTGTTTTGCTCCCCTTGCACGAACATCCGCCATCGTCAGCATGGGGGGAATCAAGCGGACGCGCATCGTCCTCGCGCTCGTCATCACATTCACCCTCATCCTGCTGTTCAGAGCCGGCGACTCCAACACACGATACACGCAAGCGAACAACAAACCGCCTCCAGAGCAGCCCCCTCCCGACTCGTCCCTCAACATCGCCGCTCTTCCCGACCACGTCGAGATCCCCATCATCGACAATGACCTCGCCGCGCAGCCACCGCCGCCGCAGGAGGCGCAGCTCATGCCCGACGCCCACAAGCTGGCCACAGCCGACGACTTCATCCCGCACTTCGCGGCCGTGGTAGCCGAGAAGGGCATCTCCCAGCGCGAAGCCCGCGCGACGTGCACGTGGCCCGCCGACACGTACGTCGACTTCCAGTTCTCCGACTCGCTGGACTGGGTCGTCGAGGACCGGCCGGTGCTGGAGATCGAGCTGCGCCGGCGCGAGTGGCACGACTTCGTCAAGGGCGGCATGATCCCGTACGCGAGCGTCAAGGACCGGTTCGCTGGGAGAGGCCTGGTCATCGTCGCCGGCAACGCCGACACGGTGATGCGCGTCAAGGTCATCCTGCGCCAGCTGCGACGGCTGGGCTCCGCGATCCCCGTCGAGATTCACTACTGGGACACCGAGATGGACATGGGCGCCATGGCGGACCTCAACGCGCTGTACGAGCCCATCTTCTACAACGACCTCTCGAAGGACCACAACATCGTGCACATCAAGAAGGACGGCTACTTTGGGATAAACTACCAGCTCAAGACGGCCGCGCTGCTCAACTCCCGCTGGACGGAGCCCCTCCTGCTGGACTCGGACAACATCCCCATCCTCGACCCGGCGACGCTCTACGACTCGCTGCAGTACGCCGAGTACCGCGCCGTCTTCTGGCCCGACATCGCGCGCACGCGGCCGCGGAACCCGGCGTGGGCCATCTTCAACACGCCGTGCCGGATGGCCGAGCACGAGCAGGAGAGCGGGCAGCTGCTGGTCGACAAGGCGCGCTTCTGGTACCACCTGCAGCTGGCATCGTGGCTCAACAACGAGCAGGGGCGCTACTACAACGAGTTCCTGCTGGGCGACAAGGACACGTTCCGCTTCGCGTGGCACGCGCTGCGGACGGCCTTTGGGCGGCCGCGGCGGTGGGTGGCCAGCGTCGGCACCGACAACGACGGCTTCTACTGCGGCCACTCGTTCGCGCAGCACCACCCGGACGACGGCCGCGTCGCCTTCCTCCACGGCGGCCTCGCCAAGACGGCCGCGCCCGAGGTCATCCGCTGGAACCGCGACGTCAAGGGCGGGTACCTGCGGCACTACAAGCGCGCGCCGAGCGACGAGAGCCCCGAGGTCAGCGTCAACGTCGCCATCAAGTTCGACGGCGCCGCGTACGTGCCGGACCACTCGGACGCGTTCGCGCCGGCGTCGTGTACGGACATGTTCGACGTCGAGGCGCGAGACGTCAACGAGATCCTGCCCGGGTTCGAGCAGACGTTCCGCGAGATCGGGGGCTACTGGCAGCTGGACCAGGAGGACGCCGCCCGGTTGGGTGGTGCCTTGCCCGTGGGATGAATACGTGCTGCGAAGGGGGGAAGCCTTTTTCCTTTTTCCTTTTTTTTTTTTTTTTCCCGTCAAGAGCTGGGCGAGAAATCGAGATTACGCTCCCCTGACAATCCCCCTCCCCCCCGCGGGCCGATCACTTCCAGCCGTGGTGCTAAGCACGAGCAAAGAAACAAGGTCAAAGACACGAACAAAGGACAAAGGCGGGCTAGCGCCGTTGCCGCCGTCCGCGTCGGAGACATGGTTTCTTTTTCCTGCCCTCGTCCGAGGCGCCTATTGTCTGCGGGCTAGTGTAGGAGGGAGGGAGAAAGAGGCCGCTCAGACTCGGGCTAGAAGGTGTGCTTTGAGCTTAACCATTCCCAGCCCTGAGGCTAGCTTAACCAGTCCCAGCCGGTGCAATGTCAGCAGCTTTCCACAAGCAGACGGGATGGTGCAGTGTCAACTCGGGACAGCAAAAGGGTCTTGGATTGTCATAGGTCTTGGCATGACAGTTGAGGAAGATTAGCACAAGCCTAGGGCTGGTGCGAGACACACGGAGGACAACGGCCAGCGGCGGGTTCAAAGGAGAAATCAGCTGAAGAGGGGCGAGATGGCGTCCTGGGAGCTGGTGAATCCGAACGGGCTCGCGTGTCTCTCGGTCTCGGGACGAGTGGCCGTGGAGATACGGGTGCCGCCTGTTGGGTTGGAGGTTGACTCAGACTGCCCACGAGGACAATACGTACGGGATGTCGGGTCAGCAGGAATTGAATCACAAAAAACGAAAGTTTCTGCAAAAGGCCCCCTTTCGACTACTGCAGGTCCGAAATAAGAGACGAGCTATTGGACGACCCGAAGCACCGGGGTCTCGTCTGAGCGTTGGAGAGTCGAGTTGCGAGAGTTCGCGAGAGAAACCATCGGACGACAGAAAAACGGCCTTTGCCCCTAGGGTAAGCTATAGGTAGGGGGGAAAACAAGCTCAGAATGACGCTCCTGTTGGCCCCTTTTTAGCGTAGTATAGCGTATCGCCCCGAATGTTTCAGGACACCTCCAGCGCCAAGCCGCACCGTTACGCCGCTAGAATCAAGGTCGGATTAAGCTGCCCTCCGCCATGGGGTCCGCCATGGGGTCAGCTGCAACGCTAACGAGGGCTGTCCCCTTTGTGGGTTTGAGATTGCTAGCTCTATTTTCCCCTGAACAAAGGTGCCTCGCATCCTTCCCGTGTTGAATACTGCATGCCGGAACAGGGTAAGGGTCGTTGCTCGATATATCGGATCTGGTATAGGCCAGGTATGGGCCCCCGGAGACTAATGCGTCTTGGCTTGCATCGGTTTCCCGACGGCCATCTCGCAGGATTGATGGGATGACGGATGCGCGAGATAGGAACCGCCGCGTGCCGCAGCTCGGACGACGCGGCTGAAAGGATGATGTTGCTTTCGTCTGCTCGAGTCCAAGATGCCGGCTGAGCTTCCCACCGGAGAATCTTCAACTGAGAGGCAGATGGTCGAAAGAAGAAGAAGAAGAAGAAGAAGAAGAAGAAGAAGAAGAACAACGACAGAAGAGACATTCAAACGGGCCCCCCTTTGTCTGCTGTCCGTCGACGCCTCGCCCTCCGCCATCGAAGCCACCGTTGTGCCCCTGGGACGCCGCGCCCAATCACGACCGACGTGATTCACGTCTCGTCACCTGCAGAGTCGCGTTGGGGCGGAGCACCATCGCTCGGACCGGGCCAGCTCGGTCCAATACGAAGAACGGTGGGAAAAAGCAAAGAGCTGCGAAGCCAGCCTTTCACTAACAACGTTTGACGGGGCCGAGGCGCCCCGGGACTAGCCAGCCTGACGGCGGGCTCTCTTCTTCATCTCCACAACCAAGCTCTGCGGTGGCTTGCTTGGCCAAGAATAGACCGAAGCAGAGGGAACCATCGTGGCCGCCGGACCCCCGAGCCATCCCTGGGGATATAATGAACCCGCGGCCCCAGGTTCAGTTGCGGTTTCTGGATCACCACCTTCACGCCTCCTTATCCCCCCCTCTCCGCCGTCCTCTTACATTCTCTCCGACTTGATAGAGTCGTCCTTTCTTTCTCCTGACGCAACAGTATCTCTACTACTACTGCTACTGCTAAACGCTCGCTTTTCTTAATTACCCCCCCCCCCCCCCCCCGACCTTCGTTAATACCAACCATCGCCATGCGCGTGTCCCTCCTTACCGCCGCCCTCGCGGCCGCCCCCGTGCTCGCCTACCCGGGCATGAAGAACACCTTCTCCGAGATCCGCGCGCGCGCCGACGCGGACGGCGCCGACGCCAACGGCGACGCCTTCGACTCGACCGAGCTGCTCGGCGACCTCGCCACCCTCGACGACTCCAAGCTCACCCCCGTCGGCAAGAGCGTCAAGTCCCTCCTCACCGGCGGCGACAACCCGGAAAGCGACGAGGCCTACCCCGGCGGCGCCCGCGGCGGAGTCCCCGCCAAGGGCAGCCAGGCCTGCGCCGCCGACACGTGCTGCATCTGGAAGTACATCGCCAACGACCTGCAGTCCGTCTTCCGCGGCCGCTCGGGCCGCTGCACCGACTTCGCCCGCGCCGCCGTGCGCCTCGGCTTCCACGACGCCGGCGGCTGGTCCAAGGGCGGGCCGGGCTTCGGCGGCGCCGACGGCTCCATCGTGCTCTCGCCCGGCGAGATGTCCCGCTCCGAGAACAAGGGGCTGAAGGAGATCGTCGCGCAGACCAAGGTCTGGTACAACCAGTACAAGCAGTTCGGGATCGGCATGGCCGACCTGATCCAGTTCTCGGCGACGGTCGCCACCGTCGTGTGCCCGCTCGGCCCGCGCATCCGCACCTACGTCGGCCGCAAGGACTCGGCGCGCGACTGCCCGGAGAACATGCTGCCGCCCGTCACGGGGTCGGCCGACTTCCTCATCGAGCTGTTCGAGAACAAGACCATCAGGCCGCACGGCCTGACGGCGCTCATTGGCGCCCACACCACCAGCCAGCAGCGCTTCGTCGACCCCTCGCGCGCCGGCGACCCGCAGGACAGCTCGCCCGGCGTCTGGGACGTGCGGTTCTACCAGGAGACGCTCGGCTCGGCGCCGGCCCGCGTCTTCCGCTTCGCCAGCGACATCGTGCTCGCCAAGGACTCGCGCATTAGCGCCGAGTTCCAAGCCTTTGCCGGGCCCAACGGCCAGTCTCACTGGAACGAGGTATGTTTTTTCCGTTAGGATTCGTCTTGTGTGTGTGTGTGTGTGTGTGTGTGTGTGTGTCTGGAAAGCTGACCTTGGATCAAAGGACTACGCCCGCGAGTACATCCGTCTGTCGCTGCTCGGCGTCAACAACATTAACGACCTGACCGAGTGCACCAAGGCGCTGCCGGGCAAGACCAACGGCTTCACGGCGCCCGACCAGGCGGCGCTCGACAAGTGGCTCGCCACCAAGGACCGCTTCACGCAGGTCGCCGACGAGCTGCGCAACGGCGGCAACATCTCCAACCTCATCCAGAACATCTTCGGCTGGCTCAAGGGCATCCTGGGAGGCGGTGGCAGGTCTTGAAAAGACATTCGTTTCAACAACTCCCATTCGTCATGTTATGTGCAAGGCATGGAAAGATAAAGGCGCAAGGGTTCGAATTCGGGTACATAGAATACTGCCGCATCTGGCAACAGTAGATACAACCAATAATGTCTATACTTAATCAGCCAACATCAGACTTTTGCAACTCCCCCTGTTGAATGCTGTTGAGAGTTGGTTGGTTCCACCGGGCCAGTACCTCACTCAGTGTCATTAGACGGGCTTCCATAGCTGGGGACTGCCGTTGAACAAGCCCAGAAGTCCCCAGAGTCTCGTCACCCACCTGAGTCTGGAACCCCCAACAACTCATCAACTCAACTCAACTCGGCCCTATGGCGACCCGCTTCATCCCCACGGACTATGCAATTATTTTTCCTCGCGGGCCCCTCCGTTCCAGCATCCACCCAGCAATGCGCCAACAGCGCATCCAGCCCTTGTGGTCTAGCGGTATGATTCTTCCTTAGGGTCCGTCGAGCACATCTCGTTCGTCCTCACGAGCAGCTTGGAAGAGGTCCCAGGTTCGATCCCTGGCAAGGGCCTTCTCTTTTGTGTATTTGATGGCAGATTGATTACCTTTTGTTGGATGCGGATCAGGCTAGTTCACATACAATATGATCGTAAAATGCAGTTTGCACGGGTTTGTCCCGTGACCGCGTTGAGTTTGAATCATCCATGTGCAATAAATAGTATTATTCCATGTCACAATAGCTCAGTAGGTTTGTATTTTTGTTTTTTTTTCCAACCTCTGCACTCTTGACCGTTTTTCTCCGTCATTTGTCACCACTTACAACAGTTGCGGCAGAGGCATGAGCTGTGTTGGTTGATTGGGGACCGCGCTGTTCCCAAGCTCGTTGTGAAGAGCCGCGATGCAAGACAACGCAACCTGTGTTAATGAAGTATTTTTGAGCAAGGACGATGTTCGGCTTACAGGAGCCGAGCTTGCGCACTACGAGTGCAACCACGAATGCTTCTGATCGGCGTCCTACTTCGCGATTCCCAACAGCACTAACAGGTTCGATCCCAGCGTTCAATCTTTCTTATTCTCACAAAGACTTGGAGTTATGCGTCGCTGTTCCGAAGCTCGTCGTGAAGAGCCGGGAACTTGCCGCATCAGGACCAGAACCCCGAACAGATCAATCCGCAGAGGCCCGCGCCCGGCATTGCTGGCATTGTGGAGTGGTCGTCGACTCAAACGGGCGAGGAGTCAGACGGAGTCTTATCAAGGTTCCTAGGGACCTTGCTGGAAGGCTGAAGGCATCTCCAACATGTCTAACCCGTACTAACTAACCTTTGCCGGTTGAGCTGCGAGTGTCAAGGTTGTGGGGTTGGCCACCGTCAGCGTCAACTGGCCACTAGGACATATCCATCTCCTTAAATGCAGAACGAATGAATAAGTGGAAAGCAAGGGTTTCACTTTGTTTGTGCATGAGGCTTTTAGAATTTCTTCGTTTTCAGTAACTCTTCTACGCCAGCCCCACTGTCTGAGAAAAAAGATTATTGCCCACCTCTTTGGACACTTCTGACATCCCCTTATCCCATCGAGTGCGGAATAGCAACAGGTACATCGGCCCCCCTTTTCCTACCCACTTTTTCCCCTCACAACAAGGGATACATAACAGTACATCATTTACCCCTATATTTTCGTCCTTACTACTACCACTAAAATCGTCATTTTCCTACGTAATGAAGCGTCAAAATGGCTTCCAGTAATAACGAGGGTTTAGTATGGTCGTATATTAACGTTACCGTACTTCCCGAAGACCTTACGAGTGCCTGCACTGCTAGCTGCACCCCCGAGAGGTGTAACAACGCAGTCATACGCCCACATAAGCCTCCCTCCCTCGAGCGTGGTACACCTGGTCAGTTTAACCCCCTTAATGTCCCTCATCGTAAGCCGACTATACGAAACCTTCCTTCAACACCTATGGAATTATTACAACGGTATATGCCATATGGAATAATGGATTCGTGGGCCACTTGGACCAACGAAGCGGCACCTCGGCCCGGTCCCATACAACGCCGGGCCCAAAATCGGTCATAGCGACCAACTTCTACTAAAGAGATCTATCTCTTCCTTAGTATTTTAATCTATATAAGGATACACTTAGAAACTCGAATAACAGGGTATTGGTCTTCGTCTCTGGAGAATGAAGACCCCATCCATTTATTCACTCGCTTTATGTCTTGGGACCGATTCCAACTCCTCTTCCATCATATACGAATCTTTAATACCATAAACTTTATATAGCCCGACCCCCCCTCTACTCAAAAACGACGTCGCAATAAAGCCCTACCTCAAAAGGACCTAATACCTAAGGTATATAAGCAAATCAACCAATAATCTAATCACATACAAGAAGTAAGAAACTCGTTTTACATACCCGGAAATAGCCTGACCGTTAACAAAGCTATAGTCCAATTCACGGGCCAGTCAGTTAAAAAAACAACAGTTCCCAATAAGCCCACCCCCATTGGGTATAAAGCATGGGTTCTCGCATAATTAGGCTATTTCCTACAATAGTTATAGCACGTCCATAACAAAGGGCCATACAGTCTCGTACCACAACAACACCCACAACACCGGGGGGATAATACAAAGACTAACGATACCCTTACTCCTACTCAACGAATAGCAATAACATTATTAACGCTCCTACCCCTAGCTAAGTACCACGTTTTCCTCGATAACTTATATACCTCCGTTAAATTATTCCGTATTTTATAATCAAAGGTAATAGGAGTAACGGGTACATACTGTAAAAACAGCGGGATCGATAAGTTACTCGTGGATAAAAAGGAGGATAAAGGCAAGGGTATACCATAGGGGCAAATCCACTGCATCCCTACGAAGGACGGAAAGGTTGTCACGTGGCTGGAATCTGACTAAGGAAAGCATGGAGGCTAAGCCGATTCCAGACTGCGACAGGGTTTAACTAAGGAGGACTATATATATATAAAGGCCTGTCACTCCTCTTTAAGGAGAGGGTTGAAAAAAATAAGAGTTACAACTAGTACCTACTTATTATCCTTTTACTAACCTCTTTATTTTATACCGTAAACCCCTAATACGTTCTTCTCTTTACTTACTCGAATAAGGGTATAAATCATCGAAGTAATAAAATAACTAACCAAAAGAAATTAACCACTATTAACCCGGCGAACCACTAAACTCAATTAGGAGTATCGGGGACTCCTCATACTAATAAAGTCAACGAAAACCTAAACTATAATAACCGAAAACACCAACCTAGTAATCAGACCTAGAACTAGACCCAACCCGCTAATAACTAGGAATTGACTAAATAAAACCTAAACTAACTTATCACAGACGAGGAAGCTAGGATTTGGTTTAAAAGGAAATACAATTACTTAGTAACCCTAAAGAACGGAATAGTAACCTTTGAAGAAGATATAATTATCATAGAAGCTATTACCCAATAGATCCCTAATAAATAAAAATCCGACCTCTAGGGAAAAGCGTATCTCCTAACTCTTAAATATAAGGGGGGATCCTAGGTCAATTATAACACCTTCGTTTTTAACCCAAAGGAACATTTCACCATAACTTTAGACAATTTAAGTATTAATACTATAAAAGACTTATATACTACTAAGCATCTTAATAATAGGATTTAATAAAAATAGGTTAATTACGTCGCTATTAAATACGAGAACGAACTAACTAGAACCTCCTAAGCGGAAATAGAAACCTGGTTATATATTAGTGTAATAAACAATGGGACCCGGGTATTTAATATTATCCACCACCTCAAAATAATAACCTAAAAAATAAGATAATCCTACTAGAGTTTTATTAATACTTATAAAATAGTAGAAATAGAATACTTAAATCCTATTCTTAAAAAAAGTTTATATTATGAATACTATTAACTAATTAACACTAAAGTTATAAAAACAGATCATAATATACGGGCTTCCTATTATTAGGGAAGAACTGGATAGTATTACTAAGAAGGCTAAGCTGATAACACCGCCATCCACCTAAAATTAATTGGCTTCCTAGAACCAGAAATAATCCTAGTAGGGATGAATACCACTAGGAATCCCAAAAAGACTAAAGGAGATTAGCTTTAAAGGATAAAAGTAAAATAAGTAATAATAAGTCTAAACGCAAACTATAAGATCTAAACCTCGTAAAAAGACCCTAATTAATAGCAACCCGGAGTTCTATTATGTATTATACTTATAGAAAAAAGCTATATTTTAATCCAATACTCCCTTTATTAAAAGTATAAGTAACCGAAATACTAAAAAACGGAGTATAATTAGAGGCTAACTATTACTGAGATGATCTAAGTAACCTAGGACTAATAGGATTCGGAGTGCGAAGGGCCAGGCCTAGGTGTTTTCGACCTTAGGGTGCTCTATTACTGTTTACTTCAAGCTAAGGAGCGGAAGAGAGGAAGTTCCTCGCAAGGGGGGCGGTGTAGGAATCTATACTGCTGGAGAACAAAGGGGACCTCTGGTGGGGCGCCGGAGGTCACCGGAGGCCCTTTGATCGGAGGCCCCTTTGACCGGAGGGCTCTTTTGTTGGATGCTGGTTAACGCCTCAGGCAAAGCTTAGGCCATCGTGGGCATCAGCCCGTAACACCTCAAAGTGGTACTTATGAATAGCTTCCTTCTTCAGACCTAGGGTCAACCGGACTGGGCACCATTAAAGTCCCAATACGAATAGCGACGGACCCTTGCTACGCAGCTAATCCAGCACTTTGGGCCATTAGTTAATAGGAGGCAAAAACACTAGCCCCGGAGGGCTACAGATATAAGAAATAACTCTATTTTATGGGAACAGCATACGAGGGTCTCTCAGAAGAATCCCTCCGCCTATGTGGTTTATAATAGGCCGAAAAAGCCGTTAGGTAAGGCATTAGGAAACTCACGATCCCACAGGAAAAAAACGAGGTCAGGATGTGAGCAGTGTGGGGTTACTATTTATAACTCAGCAGATTGTTGGTACTTATATCATAACCAGAATATATAGACGAGAGAGGTACCAGTAAATCAGGCCCGTTAGTTGGCCAAAATAAGTCTCGGCTGGCCCGTAAGTGGCTATTACCCCTCACGGGGATGTACCTGTTGCTCTTCCGCACTCGATGGGATAATCCCTCTGTGGCCTAATCCTTGGCCCCCTACAACCCCTCCTGGGCTAGACGTTCTCAACACAAACTCACACGCAAAGCCAACACATCTGTTTCGCACAACCAAGACACCATCGGCCACTCGTCACAATGATTGGATTTTTCGATCTTCCGCGCGAACTGCGCGACTTCATCTACGAATACTATGCCACTCTTGAAGGCGGCTACGTTCTCGACCCGCACCGCAACAAACTGAGAGACAAGCATGGCAACGCGGTCGACATGGCCCTCATGCACACTTGCAAATGTGCAGTTCAAGAATTGAGGGCTGTAGCTCTGGCGTCTAATCTGATCACCGTTTTGACTTTTTACTCAGAGGAAGAGCGCGATAACGCGCATTGGTTCGATTTCTCACTGGAGCTAATGCACACGCACCTAGCGGAGAGCATCGAGAGCTTGGCCCCGTTCATGACGGACGACATTTATGTTGAGATTTCCGGACTTTACCCTCAATTCACTCCGATCTTAGACGCGCTCCGGTACGGCAGTGGGCTGCTCTTCTTTATCAATGTTGGCGTAGGGCTTTGCGGCGAGCCATATTCTGTATGGCACCGTTTTGTTAGGTGTCTACTGCAGACGATTTCACGACAAAGAGACAGTTTATACGATGATTTCGCTATTTTTTTTGCCGCGGCCGCAGCCGGGTCCAACACTTCGAATAGCTCATCGCCTGCGACCCGGCACCTTGGTCTATACCACCTTTGAAAGAAGTTGACGAGATGTTGTACCTCTTAGGGCCTCAAAGGGCCACGTTCTGCCGGGAATTTCCTCACAAGTATTGTTACGCGACTGCCGCCGCGGTGATCCGCTTTCTGGAATCGATTCCCGAGGCGACCCAGAGTGGAATCAGGCGCATTATCCTCGACGAGGATCGCCGGTCTGTGGCAAACCCCGAATGTCATGTTTTGGGCATGATTCCCTTCTGCCAGCGAAACCCGCGCCTCCACGTCGAGCGACGTGTCAGTTTATGGAGGAACGTGTTCCACAGAAACTCGATGCATTGGTACAACTGGCTCTGCCCGTTTGAGGGCATGGAGCTGGACTCCGATGGCATCTCTCATGATGTTGCCATATGGGTTATGGAAGCCCTGGCACTGCAGTCCGCCGGGATGCCACCTGGTTCCTTCTCATTGGTCCTGGACGGAGACTCAAGATGCTCGGAAATCTTCCAAGCTGTGGTGCACCGCGATGTGGCCTGGCAACTGGCTGTGGATGAATGTGTCAAGCGGGGGATTCTTCCAGCCCGATCGTGGGAGGATTGAGTGTCGAACGGTTACTTTGCATTCAACCGTTTCCATCGATGGCACCTCTTTGAGAACCGTGACCATGGATGACTCTTTGCAACCCGCAGATCCATGATGCAGCATTGGGTGGGTCGTCACCACCAAGTAAGACAAGCCCTTAGACAAGAAGGACCGCAAAGCATCAGGTGAATATTTCACCAGGCGGCCACCAACTTCAACCAACTCCTCAGCGACGGTGGCGACATTGACTAGCCGACAGGGGTCGACAGCTGGGCGTCTGACATGGGGGCGACAGAGTAGAGATGCCCAGCCAGCCACCCAGCCCTGTGGGCTTGAATTTCAAAGGTCTGCCGGGCACCTTAATTTATGCTTCTCAAATTAGGCCAGCCAATTGTCCAAGACTGCCCAGTTGTGTGGGTTGGCCAGGGCACACGGACAGGGACGGCGATCCTGCCGTGGCGGGCTGCGTGAAGGATCAGCAGGCAGGCAGCAAAATTAGGAGCTGACTCGCACCGGATTGGCGGGTTCGGGTTCCTCGCGCCAAGCGGATTGCCTCCCTGTCCACAGGATTTGGATGCTCCCCAGCACATAAAGCGAGACGGCCCCCGACGCCTGGTGCTCGCGTGCTCTTCGACTCTTAAGATTTCGAGCCCCGAGAGAAAGCATCACCGTCTTTTTCTTCTTTTCTTTCTTGCTTCGTTTCTTTCCCTTCATTTTGTCATGGCGCCCAAGGTCGAGTACAGCTCGCTGCAGCGGGAGACGGCCGAAGAGGATCGGGCTTCGGCCGAGAAAAGCGGGTCTCTACCCCCCGACGATGGCCGGCACCACCACCACCACGCCCCCGGCTCGACGGCGGACCGCATGTTCCAGTTCCGCGACTTCACGCTGATGAAGATCTACATCGTCTGCATCGCCCTCTACTTCCTCGCCTCCGTCGTCGCCGTCGCCTGGTCGTACCAGGGCGCCCCCATCCCCGGCGACCGCTACCAATCCCGCGTCTTCCGCACCCCGGACGCATGGACGGTGAACCAGCTCTACTCGGGTCTCGCCCTCTCCGCGCTGCTCGCGCCGGCGGGCATGCTGGTACAGTGGATCATGACCGGGTTCCGCCATCTTCGCCTGTTCGCCCTGACGGCCCAGCGCCCCGTCCGGCTCGCGGACCTGGACCAGATCGGTGACGACTCCAGCGCGTGGACCCTCCGCGTACTGGGAAGGTATTCGTGGTGGTACGCCATCATGCAGGCCGCACTCATCGTCATCCGGACGAGCATCGTACCCGTCGGCACCCTGATACTCACGACGGGGCCGTTCTACGAGCAGAGGCCGGGCTCCGGCGTCGTCGGGATCCCCATCCTCCCACCCGCGGACTCCGGCGTGCGCAGGCTAGCCTCTGCCATGGGCTGGGATGGAAACGGGACCTTTTCCCAAACGCTCGACGACGACAGTGACGATTTCCTTTCGCAGGTCGTCTACACCTTCGTCGGCAACATCGTCAGCCAGAGCGCCCTCGTTGACGTCGACTCTGGCGTCCTCGGCCCCGTCTCCACGCACAACCTCACCTTCAAGACCAACGCCACCTACGACGGCCTCGTCCTCTACCGCTGGGACGCCAACTGCGAGCCGGCCCTCGACGTGCCCTACAACACGTCCCTGGACGGCGGCAACGCAACCTACACCTTCACCCTCCCCGACACAAGCACCGCCAACGTGACCGTGCGCCCCTTCCCCTTGAGCACCGAATTCCAAGTCCTGAACCTCTGGAACAGCGCCCCCGCCAACGCCTCCATCAATGGCATCCCCGTCGGCGGGACGAGTTACTTCTTCGCGGCGGGGCTGTCGTCCTCCCTGCGCAGCGGCGCCGCCGCGGCCACCGACGACGGCGCCGACACGGGCCTGACGCGCACCGCCGAGGGCTACTACCTCTCGCGCAGCCGGTGCACGCCCACGTTCCGGTGGGAGGTCGGCTCGTGCGCCTTCAACGGCACGCTGATGACAAGCTGCCGCGCCGCGCCGGGTACCAACACGACGGCGCTCGACACCGAGGCTCTCGACCGACTGGCCGACTACATGACGGCGGTGCCGTGGTACATGTTCATCAAGCGGCTGGCCATCGTCGACCTCACGCTCGACACGCTGTACGTGATCCCGACGGCGCGCGACTGGGGCCATTTCTTTGGCAACGTCGCGCAGGCCATCGTTTCTGTGTCCACGGTGGGGTACTACGGCACCGCGACGGTGCCGGCCGTCTTGACGGCCGCCGAGCAGGCATACGTCGTGCGCACTGCCGTGTTGTGGGTCGTGCTGCTGATGCTGGGCGTCGTGCTGTTTGTGAGCTGCCTGGACATCTGGCGGAGCAAGTCGCGGGGCTTGCCGTTCCGCGCAGCGACGTTCCTGGCCGTTGCGAATGCCGTTAGGGGCCCGTGGTGGGACCGGGAGCTGTACGGGAGCTGCGCGGCCGACGAGGTGGGTATGCAGCGGCAGAGCGAGGCTTCGGTCATGTTCGGGGCTGACGCGAAGAATCCGTACCACCTCGGTTTGCTGCCGGCGGTTCTGCCGATACAGCGGGGGACGCCATACTATGGTGTGAAAACGTGAAGGGCTTTCGAAGAGAGGCGGAGGATGTGCGAAGGGACGAAAATGGAAACTAACCCGCGGAAGATACCGAATCAGTTCTTGTGTTCACTCGTCACGCGAGCCACTTCAAGGTCACAGGCATCGACAGCAGAAACAATCCGCACGCGAAGATCGGACGAATCATACAGATCTACCTACGGTGGCCTAATCACATCGGCCATTTGTTTGGCTGTCTGGAGCTGTTGGCAGTGGATCTGCCACGCGATACAGAGTTGGAAGGTTGCCAAGAGCGTTAACGCCGACGGTCGTCGTTTGAGTACGATCTGGCAGCGCCTCGACTCTGGAAAACTCGAATTAAATGCCCATGGCTAGGACTTTCAAACCGCAGTCACTATGATTGCAAAGATGGGCATTGTAGAGGGGAACGATGCTCTTATAGCCCAGTGGATTGCACTATTCCGGGCAGGAAGGAAGCCCATGCTATCAGGAGGCGTGTGAACTGAGTCCAGGCTTATTTATAATGGCCGCTCTTAGGCTCTTAGAGCTCTAAGTTGCGGCTTGTTCCATCAAAACAGATGTTGTTGCAACGAAGCTACGAGGCCTATCCGAGAGTTTGTCAAAAACAAAGTCGACTTGCTTAAAATGCCGAGCACGGGTAAATACGAGATGCGCCATTCTATTCTTATTGGCAATATGACTCTCGATCCGTGCTTTCTAACAAAGCGGTTGCAACCGATTTCTCATCAGCAGTCGTGAGAGAGAACGTGTTGACATAGAGGGGTGCCAGGCTTGGACACTGTCATTCCCAAGTATTAGAAGCTTCCAAGTGCCTCGTTGGACGTTAGACATGTGAGATTTAAATCAGCTTTGTGTTTCTCAATTTCAGGCCCATTAGTCATTGGTTAACTAACAAGTCGCCCACTTACGAACTGACGTGGGTAGCAATTCGGGCCCTCATACTTTCAATAATTTTAATTGGACGAAGTGATGCACCTCTGAGATGATGAATACATTCATTTGATGGTAGAGTCTGTAGGTTTGAGGTCAATTAGAGCAGTTTCGACATGCACGTGCAGTTATTTCCGCAACTAGCCGCAGGCGGCATCAAGCTTTTCATCGAAGACCTTGAGAGAAGCCGTCTCCACCGCGATTCACATCGTGAGTCTTCAACCACCTTGGTAGTACCTAGGTTCAACAGAGGCCCAACCGTACCCGTTGTGGTTAAAAAAGAAAAGGCCCACTGGCCACCCTATTAGCCTTTAGAGTATTGGACCAAAGAAATGCTCCCTTATTGAACGTTCTGCATTGGGTTTTTCATGTTGGGTGAAGTGATGGACCCCCCTGGGGATACACAACATACAGCTTTCGCTCCGCGATTAACAAGGAGGACCTCGAACAGGGTCGGAATGTGCAATATCTTCAATATGGAGAACCTCGAATTTGGGTTCCCAACAAAGGTAGAGGATGTTCACAGCCATAAGCCCAGCTATGTACGCCATTGCGACAGTGAATGTTGTTGTACGTTGATTTAAGCGTTCACCACACCATTCTCGTCGAGTCCGGGGTTTCCAAGCAACTTCAGGAGAGAATCCCAAAGAATTGACGTCTCTTTGTCCCAGAAAAGCGAGAACGCCGAAGGCATGATGGGTGTATGATCAAAGTTATCCAGCAGCTGTACTCTATTCAATACCCGCAGGCCCCTTTTCCGAAGCTCGATAAGGCGAGTTCTCATGTGCAGACTGCTGTGCGTGCCCCCCTTTCATGTGAGATAGGTAGATGTTTCACAGAGAATGTTGTTAAGTTCCAGTCCGTTGGTGCAGACGCACCATCTTTTCACACGGATTCATAGGTGTGATTATCACGGAGATCAGAAAGCAACTTCCCTCTCGCCTAATTTTTCTTAGCATCCGTTATTAATAAAATAGGTGATATACCACTAAGATCCTTAATAATTAAAAAGTCTTTATTTTTCCCTCTTAAAGCCCTCCTATGATGGCTTTACAACCTCCGGTGAGCACCGGACTATAGCTGGCCCCTCCGGCCAACCCTAATCGGGGCTCTAGGTCACCTCTGGAGCTAACCCCTCCCTTAAGGGCTAAGTACCACCATAACACTAAAGCCCAGCTACTCTGGCCTAGCCTTAGGGGAAGCCAGCCCAACTCTCCTAATATAACCCCTTTTATAATAAAGGGGCCCTTAAATATAAGCGGGGTAGTTATTGGATTTATCCTAGCCGCCTTCGATAAACAAGCCAGACGCTATAAGGACCGAAAGGGTGTCTTTTTGGCTATTACCCAGTCTGTTAATAACGTGGTTTTTAGCTTTAAGGGGCTAAAAAAGTAGATCGCAAAGGAGGTGATAACCTATGTGATCTAAGCCCTAAAAAAGTTGATAAATAACGAAGTTACTTTAATTTTAACCCAGAACTGGGTTACCGTTATGGTATTAGCCCTGACCCTAGCCCTAATCTCAGCTCCGGCCTCCGCCCCGGCCCAGTACTAAGCCCCTACCCGCCCATAAGCCCAGGCTTAGCTAGAAGACCTCTGGGTTTTTGTCCATATCCCTGAGGAAGGCCTGGATGCTGCCCGGAAGAACGCCCCTTTCGCCCTGCGCCGTACAGTCTGCCAGGCCCTTGGCCTATAACTAGGAGACATCCCACACATTTACCATATCTCGATTAGATACTCCTTAAAGCCCTTAAATAAACAAATCCAATAAAACCTTCTTAGAAATAGATAAAAGTTAGTAGATTACTTAGGGGCTTTTAAAGTAAAAACCCCCATAAAATGGTTTATATACACCGTCCCACGTTGCCCATTTAAGCTTTAAAGCCTAAATGGGGAAAGTATTGATATATTAACCCTGATTAGGGAGGAGGTTATTGCCTAGACTAGCCGCAAGCTAGTCCTAGCTCAGTAATCCCACCTTAACCTAAACCCTATTATAAATAAAATCACTTAGGTTATCTCTTTTATAGTCGAGGTGCCACCCTTTAAACTATTTAACTAAAGTAGTAAGGCCCAGCTTATTAGGGAAAAGAGGACCCTGCTTAGGTATAAGCCTGGTTACTAGGGATACCACATAAACCAGTACTATAACTAACGGCCACTCTACAACAACTACGGTAAGCCCGTAAACTCCTATGAAACCGAGCCTTATACAGCTAAACCAAAGTATACCAACTACTTAGGGCCCTTCCAGGCCAGCTATATAAATTATCTAGCTAAGCCCCTAATAATTAACGGTTATCTTACCCTCCTAAGCTAAAAGGAATATGGACGGATTTGATGGGTTGGGTAAAAGGCCTCTGAGGCCCACGATAATATTAACTAGACCACCACCTAGAGTAGCACTTAATAACCCTAAAACTCCCACCCTAATTAGGGCTAATAACCCAGCTCTAAGTGCCCATACACTAGGACCCCTTCCCAAGGATCGATTATATACCTAGGCAATGAGGATACAACTAGTAGTATAAATGAAGACGAAGTGGAAGACCCCGAGGCCCTCCCCTAGACCAACCACCCCATTTACCCTCTCCAAAATAGGAACTAGAGGGTAGCTCAAAAGCCTGACTACAATATCACCAATACCTATACCCACCTGGACCTTAACTCAGAGGCGTAAACCTAAATAAGCCCCCCCATGGGTACTACGTATAGCCCAATATAACATAGGGAAAAAGCCTCCAATATACATAACTTTCCTAGAGCTCTACTAAGCTAATCAGGTCGACATCGTACTTATCCAGGAGCCCTAGATAAGCTACACCAATAGAATACAAATTAATACACACCCTAGGTATAATTCCTTTATCCCAGTTAATTTTTAGGATAATAAGGAAATAAGGCCCAGGGTAATAACATATATACAAAAGGGGATAAGGCTACAAATACAACAACAAAGACCTATCCAAACAAGGGATATCCTATGGTTAAAGGTTAATAACACTATTATTATAAACGTCTATAAACAACCAAATAATCCTTATAACCATACAATAACCACCCTCCTAGGATACTAACCACCACTACGAGCCCTTATAACTAGGGATTTCAACACTTATTACTACTCCTAGGAACCCGGATCCATTAGCCGGAATAGAGGAGATGATCTAGCTGACTGGGTTAATAACCATGGCCTCTCCTTTATTGGAGAAGTAGGGGCTCTAACCCATACCCGTGGTCACATCCTTAACCTAACCTTCTCAAATATCCCCCTTATATACACAGGACTCTATCCATACCTACACCCAGGAGCTAATCACCAGCCTATTATAACCATCATCCACCTTAACAACAATAAATAATAATAAATATACTAATCAGGGCTAATATCGGTCCCGGATTCAGCCCTTCCTTAGTTTAAAGACCTAGTTAAGGTAAGGACCTCAACTTTACTTACCCTTAAGGACCTACCCACCCCAACTAAGCTAAACACCCAGACCAACCAAATTATTAACTTATTCTTAACGGTTATCTAAGTAATAGGGAAAAGATAATAAAGCCGGGGAAAGTGGGCCCCCTAATAAATAAAAGAATACTCTAAAACCCACTAATCCTACCTCAAAGCCCATATCCAATAAGCACGGGAACTAAAGCTAACCTCGGCCTCACCACCCCCTATCCTTAAAAAACAAAAAGTCTTCTTAAAAACAATTAAAAAAGCTAAACGGGCCTATTAGGCTACTAAGATCGAAAGGGCTACATCCAATCAGGACTTATATAAAATAATAGACTAGTATAAAGCTAGTTTAGTAATCAAAGCCCCCCCTTAGTAGTTGAGGGCCAAACACACAATAATAACCAGGACAAGGCCCAGGCCCTACGGAGGGCCCTACTAGAGAGGTTCAATAATACGGATGACTTACCTGGGGACCCCTTCGATATGGCCACGGTCCCAAAACAACAAATACTCTAGCAGGCTACGATTAGTCAGGAGGAAATAAGGGCAGCCACCCTAATAAAGACTACGACCCCTAGTATTAACGGAATCACCATAAACTACTTAAAGCTTATTAGGACCTTATAGCTAAGCTTATCAGGCTACTATTCCAGGTATGCATTAAGGCTAACTATTTCCCCTAGCCCTTCCGTATAGCAAAGGTTATTATAATCTAGAATTTTAGAAAAACCGACTTCTCAAAGGCTGGATCCTAGAGACCTATAGCCCTCCTATCCTATTTAGGCAAGGGGCTCAAGAGACTAATAGCTAGGAGAATGGCCTACCTCATTATCCTAGAAGGGGTGGCCAGCCCACAGCAAATAGGGGCCCTACTAGGCAGGGCAACTACTAACCTAACAACCTATTTCACACACAATATCAAACAGGTCCTCGAAAGGGGCTTATAACTATGCTAGCGATAATGGATGTGAAGGGGGCCTTTGACTCTGTTCTTCGGAACCACCTTATTATCCGTCTACGATAACAAAGCTGGCCTAATAACCTGATCAGGCTAATTTATGCCTTTATATTAGACCATATTACTAAGGTCAGGTTTAAAAAAGTAATAATAAAGGACTTCCCTTTAACTTATGGGTTACTTTAGGGCTCCCCACTATTACCTATTATCTTCCTACTTTATATTTACAATATCCTAGCTAAAGACTTAAGGCTTCGGTTTAGATATACAGATGATATAGGTCTTTTAATTACTGGCCTATCCCTCAAGGACAATATTATATCCTTAAGCTAATAGGTTACCCAAATCCTAGACTAGGGTACTAATAATAAGGTCTCCTTTAACCCAGCTAAATATGAAGTTATCCACTTTACTAGGAAATATAAATAACCAAAGGACCTACCTAGGATTAAAACTAAAGACCTTAAAATCAAAGCCTCGGTCAAGCTGATCCGTTGGCTAGGGGTTTAGTTCAATAAAAAACTCTTTTTCTAATACCACGTCGAAATAAGGGTAACTATAGCAAAGAAGGCAGCCCAGCACCTAGGGCACCTAATAAACATAAAAGGAGGGATCCCAGTAATTATTATATAAAAGGTGGTCGTCACCTATGTCCTCCTAATAGCCTTATACGGAGCCGAAACCTAGTTCGGGGGGCTAACCAAGCTAGCCCTAAATAACACTACCCCCCCTCAGGGAGGAGGGATTATTAATACAGGCTAGAAGGGCCTCGTTCAGAAGGTTAACAAGGTCATTATAAGAGTAACCCGAGCCATCCTCCTAGTCTAAAAAATAACCCTAATAAGTAACCTCCTCTAAGATGCCGGCCTACTTACTAGGAAAGTGGTTTTAGAAGGGGTATACCTATACTTCGCAGTCCAACTATAAAAGGTTAACTAATAATACCCATTAGTCCTAAGGCTTGTATAATAAGGGAGGTAGTAAACATAACTTCAATGGACAGCAGGCCTCATCTCAAAGGTCCTAAGGCTAGCACTACTCTAACCATAATACCTCCCAGGGTTATAAAACCTAATAATCCAATAAATAAAGGAAAAGGCTACTAAAGCCTTCTAGGATTGGCTAAAAACCGTCCCAGATACCCATATAATTATTTACTCAAACAGCTCTAAGACGTCTAATGGAGCTACTAGGTATGGATTTGTTATTTACCGAGGTAGAAGGTGTATAGCCTAGGGTTATGGTCGACTTAGTATAGCAGAAGTGTTTAATGGTGAGGCTGAAGGGGCGAGGGTAGGGCTCCGGCGGGCCCTCCTTACCTCCCAAGGCCAGCCAATACACATTTATATTAATAATACTAGTATTATCCAGGGGATACGGGGTGAAACTCTAGAATCCTCATAAGAAGCCTTCCTTGAGATCCATAAGGTGGCTAGGATATTCGATATATATACCCACTAGGCCCCAGGGCATCAGGGGATAAAAGGTAATAAAGAAGTAAACCACCTAGCTAAGTAAGGCATAGTACTCCCGGTGCCCTTAGGCCAACTGGTAACCCTAGTAGGGATTAAACAACTCACTAGGAAATGAATACGGGCCTAATATACATAATAATGGTGTAAAAAAGCAATAGATCGATATGCCCAACTAGGACTCAAGGCCAACCTATCCAGCCCTCCTAAACTAACCCTTCTACGGGTTACCCTACACTACCTCCTAGTAGCTCGATTAGGCCACAGAGACTTTAAATAATATCACCAACACTTTAACTATAATAAAACCCTACTCACCTATTTTTATAGGGAAGTAAAGGATATAAACCACTTAGTTTATTACCGAAAAACCCTAATAAAGAGGTAACAATGGCCTACCCTTTACCCTTCCAATTCACCAAAACCAATAAGACCTATAGGATCGCTTAAACAATACTTTAAGGGGTTAATCCTAAAGGCTTCGAGGCCTGCCTACGTATAACAAACTTCTTCTAAAAGATCTACTTACACTACTAGGGGCTAGCCTCCGGCTAGGCCTTAAGACAACCGTCCTGCCCTACTAAAGGGACCAGATAGGAAGCAAAGGAACTGGAGGAACCAGCGGGATCCAGGGACAGATTGAACGCATAATAGCCAATAGGCAAGATTTGGAGGACGCGGGCAAGGGCTGTATACTATAAAGTAGGCAGTCTGAGCCTGCGGCTCTCCACGCCACATACCCCTCGGGAGGTCTGCTGCAAGGGCTACGCCCTTGCCGCCATGGCGTTAAATACAACAACAACAACAACAACAACAACAACAACAACGGAGATCAGAAATCGACCTCTATCATCATTGGCTGGATCAGCAGAGTCGGATATTACAGCACGGCCCGCAAACTCTATACAATTACTATCTACTGAGTAGCAGCATACACACATGTCAGGACTCAAAAGTAGCGTTCTTTCTCATCATACCTCGGAGTAGACGACGATTTGCATCCTCCTTCGGTAGTTAACGTGAGCTTATCAAATCTGGAATCGTCACAGCCGGAGGTAAAAGGCGAAAACGAGCAACTAGCCCTCGGGCCCGGAGAACAAAGATATTCCTGGCCCCTACTTTGACCTTCGGAGCAAGAGAAACCTTCAGCGAGTCATTATGGAAGAAGATTTGATACGCCGAAACAGTATCCAGTCGGCGGATGCCCCGTTTACGCCGTGGGCTGTTGTACTCTTGCACTGTGGCATCACCCACCAAGTCATTCGAACGAGCCAATGCAGCCAAGCAAGCTTAAAATAACCAAGAGCGACCTGCAACCGTTGGTACACGCAAGAACACGTCTGGCGCTGGAGCCCCTCTCCATGCCTGTCCAACTCTGCTGAGGTGCGTACCGGTGGGAGACGTCACTGGGTCCGGGTCACTCCGGCTGTCGTGGCCTTGGGATCGGACGGAGCTCAACGCGACTACTCAGACTCATGACCAAGGGTCCGGGAGACGATAGCTAATATTCAGTATGGAATGCAGGACGTTCACCCGACCTATCCTTAAGGGCACTGACTTAATTGGCAATTAACATGAATACGCATTCGCTTTCTGAGACACATGTCATGGGAAGTTTTAGGCTAACGGCGTGCACAATACAACATCATGAGAGTTGTCGCAGGCAACAACTATTGACCACACACACGCACACACGCAAGTAACGGAGATCTATCGGTCTCTAGGTTTTCGCGATACTCTCAAAGTCATTGGCTACCAAGATCTATTGCTACTGCGTTCTCTTTGTAGTAGGGCCAAGGCGTGGAGCTGTCCTCCATCAGACTACCCCGCCACTCCTCAACTTCCCTAGCGGCGTTTTGTGCTAAGCACCAAGGAAAGTTTATCGTTGGATGAAGCGAAATTGGTGCTCAGCCCAAACTCTCTCGACTTCTACCGGTAGTCATGTCCAATCGGTATCGATGCCACGGGCACCATAGAGCACTAGTGATGCTTGACTCGCAGTACCCCACTTACGTTCCCGACGCGGCCGAACATCTCTTCCATTACGTCTCTCCGGGAATAAGTACAAGAACGAGAAATGTTGTCATAAGTAGAAATACAACCGCATCCAGATGATCACACTATCCCACGGTCGCCGACCTCGGTAACGCGTGTGAATCTCATGTATTTAACTAGCCCATTTCACACATATAGTTCAACGTCTGGGTACTCATTCCAAATCACCTGTTCTGTCAAGTCATTGTACTACACCAGACTCAAACTACTACGATTTTCCTGCCATGTTGACCAACGCGGTAGCTTCAGCCCTTCATAACGGGAAACACTCCAACGGAGAGCATCCAAATGGGAAACACGCAAAACCCGACCCCAACCAAGCGCAGTCCAAGCTCAACGAAGCCGGCGACAGCGCCAACATCACGGCTCTGTGGAGGGACCCGAACATGGGAAACATATACAAATACACCGAGCTCTCGACCGCCCTCATCACCCAGCCTCTCATTGACTTCTCCGGCCTGGCGGCCGACAAGGTCGCTTCCTCGACGGAGGCGGTCGAGGTTTTGGACATGTGCTGCGGCACCGGCGTCGTCTCCGCACACATCCAGAAGGCCCTGCAGAAGCTCGGCAAAGCCGAGACCGAAGGCAAAATTAACCTCACGTGTTCGGATTCGAGCCAAGCACAGTATGAATATGTGAGGGAGAGGATCAAGCGAGAAGGATGGATCGGTGCAAGTGCTGCTCAGGCGGATATCATGGTGGGCAGTGCTCTCTCTTTTCCGGGATGGAGAATCCGCTAACTTGTGTGTGGCATGGTAGGCAATGCCCTTCCCGCCAAACAGCTTCGACTTCATCATCGTCGCCATGGCGCTCATGCTGGTCGCGGATCCGTACAAGGCACTCGACGGTAAGACTCCCAAAATCCACGCCGCCCACGTTGCTTTCTCAACTGACAGACGGAGCAGAATGCTACCGCGTCACCAAGCCAGGCGGCTACCTCTCCGTCTCCACCTGGATCCACGAGGGCTGGGTGACCGACACCCGAGACGCCGTCGCGGACCTGTGCCTGCCGGGCCGCGCCCCGGTCTTTTGGCCGCGCGAGTCCGACCAACTGATCCACATTTGGGGACCGGGCTGCTGGGACTCGCCGTCCTTTGCGTCCGCCATGCTGCACGCGGCGGGCTTCGTCGACATCGAGACGGAGATCGTCACCAAGTACACCGAGTTCAGGGGCGCGGACGAGTGGTGCAACGTGTTCCGGGCGTTCATGATGAGCATCGTGGAGAGGTTCTGGAACCGGGAGGAGAGGGAGAAGCTGCAGCCCCGGCTGATGCCCATCATGAGGGACTTCTTCGATCGGAAGTACGGGGGTGGCCCGTTTTCGGTTGAAAGGACCGTGCTTCTCACGCGCGGCAGGAAGCCGGTCATGTAATGACCCATCGGGCTGTTGTTGTTGTTGTATTTAACGCCATGGCGGCAAGGGCGAAACCCTTGCAGCAGACCTCCCGAGGGGTATGTGGTGTGGAGAGCTGACGGAAGTTAGTATAGCCAGCGAATATGCATGTGTGGAAACGAATGTATTGAGATGAATGAATGTGTGTGTTTAGCCCACTAGTTGGGGGCCAGAATGCTAGCTAAAAAGAGTGTATAGCTAATACTAGGTGAGAATGCCACGCTGGCCTGTTTCAGGGTTATGGGGTCATCGAATCCTTATTACGTGTATGAATCGTTTAGGGCTATGCATGGGTTCTAATATACCTCCTTAGAGAGGTAATTGTTGAAGTTGGATCTCTGTACTAGAACACCTATCGTCTCTAGTGTCGTCGTCGTCCCTATTAACGATAGAATACTCTAAGAGAGATGGAGCTTAGTAGAGACGGCGAAATCAAGCGAAACTTCACACGTTATCTGTATTTATAGTGACAGTATCGTGGATTCTGGAGAAAAGAAGCTTCCTCTGAGAATAAGGGGATTCTCCTTTTATATTAACTAAGCAGCTTCTGCTTCTTTAAGGGCTTTGATCTACTACTCGATGTTAACTATACCCAGCTGAGCAACGAATCTACTGTACTTCTGGGCTAGCAGAGCTTTAGTCATCCCATTAGCCACTATTTAGTTGGTTCTAATCCAGGTGAATTTGATGATTCCATCTCTAACTTCTTAGCGAAGTTAGAGATTGTTGATGTTAATATGGTGTAGCTTATTAGTTGCTTGGGGTTTCTTAGTTATTAGGAGACTCAAAGTTACCTTATTATTATATTAGACAATAAAGTTATTGTTTAGAGTTAATTGGAGTTGTTTTATAAGACGAATTATTACTCAGAACTCTTTAGTTACTTATATAAAAGTAATTAACTCCATTTTAATACTAGATGTGATAACTTAACGTTACTTAGCTGATTTCTAACTTATGGGACCACTAAATAATATGATGGTATATCCCTAAGTATTTCTCCGAGTTATTGTATCGTCTGTGAAAGCGGCGTCGGAAACATAGTAGTAGATTCCAGGGCCCTCGTTGTTGTATTCGATTACGAGGTATTATGTTTTATAGAGGTATTGGAAACTATTCCTAGTTAACTTAAGGTGGGCTGGAAATGGATTTAAGGTGAATTTTGTGTGCTTAGAGGACGTTCTAATAGTATCTGGTCTACCTACTAGTCCAGCGTAGCTAAGAGATCCAGAGAGTTATTAATAATAGTGTTAGTTAGTTAGGGTTACTTCCCCGTCGTTGGGGACCAAGTTGTCTGCAGCTATGGGTGTTTTAGCTGGTTTCTTTGTTTTATCGATCCCGAATTTATCGCAGATCTTAACAATGAAGTTGTCCATACTTAACTAAAGTTTCCCAGCTTTCTTATCCCTAATGATTCTGATTCCTAGGAAGATATTCATCTCTCCTAGTACCTTCATTTCGTAAACCTATTTAAAACTATTAATAATTCTCTAAACCTTCCACTTATTCTTTTTCCTATAAATTATAATAATATCGTTAATAAAAAAGAAGACAATAACCCCTTTTTTAATGAATATATAGTTGTCATCGTTGAGAGGCCTTAGTTGAAGTTTGGCCAGGGTTATAGAGATATCTCTCTATTAAAGAATAGGATTACATCTAAGTCCATAGAGTACCTTCCAGAGTACTAGACACTACCCTGGTCTGGAGAAACCAGGGGGAAACTATACATAAATGGTCTTATCGAGAGTGGTGTTGGTGAAGGCGTTAATAGTGTTAAGTTGTAGAGTCTCTAGGTTGAACTGTGCTATAATAGTTATTATACTTTAAAATAACCTGCTTATTAGGGTAAAGGTATAAGTCTCGAGTTCGTTCAGTAGTTATAAATCTCTTTTAATGTAGATCCTCGCTTTGAATTGTTTAAGGAATCCATACTTGTTGAACTTATATATGAATACCCATTTAAGGGGAAGAATCCGGTGATAGATTTAATTAACATTTTCTAGTTTTATAAGCTTAAAGGTGCCCTTTTTCTATATTATCCTATATTCCATATTCATCGCAACTAGTTATTTAGGCTAGAACTTGTGCTACTTCGCTTTGGTGTAGTGGAGTAGAGGAGAAGGTAGATCTCTACGATGTATATCTCCGAGATTAGAGGTAAAGTTATCCTATTTATCCTTATCCCTAATTATATTAGTTAATTAGAAAAAGGATAATCTTATCTGGGAAGAGGTCTTCTCTTAGAGTTGTTTAGATAACCTTATTACTATTTCTGGTTAGTGGTTGACCTAGTTAATTAGAGTTGCTTTGTTGTAGATCTAGTGGTTCTGATTATTAGTAGACCTCCCTCGTGGTTTATTTGTTATATATTACTCTTATGGCTTAGTAATTATTATTTCTTTTTTTATTATTAATTAAAAAGGGAATTCAGAAGATGACGATTCCTAGTTTATTAATTCTGGAGTAGGGGATCCCTGAGTTGATTAGGAGCTTATATCCACCCCCTTAACCGAGGTAATCTAAGACTATAGAGGTTGTGTAATAGTAGGGGAAACTATCGGAGTTGGTAATAGGGTCTCTTGTTGGTCCTCTTATTGGCAAGCAACTTATTGACTTTGATCCCCCTCTATGCTAAGCTGAGGTTGGATAATGGAGTAAATTTCATCGTCGTCGTTCTAGTATTAAGAATTAATAGACCTTTGTGTAGTTAGTAGGTCAGGTAGAGGGATCTCCAGCTAAGTGAAGGCTTCCTGAAGTTTGGTTTTGTAAAGTAGACTAGTATCCTTTTTCGTAGGGTCGTATAGTTGAGATTCATTAAACATAACATCTCTCATTCTCATAACCTTATTAAGAGCTGGGATCCAGATTCTGTATATATTAGTACTTTTATAGCCACAATGGTAGCTAATGTGAGTTCTCGGCTCCGTTTTATTAGCCTTATTTTCTCCTTTAAGGTACGTTATCGTTAACGGGTAAGCTTTATAGTTATATCGACGTAGATGAGTTAGTTGTGGTTTCTCCAGCCTTTTATGCGTTAACCCTGGTTTAGTGTTAAGCTAATTGTTAATTAGACCCTCCGAAGTCTGCTAGTTGTGCCTCCGTTGGCCTATTTTGTTGTTGAGATAATTAGAAGCTCTTAGAAGTTCTGGGGCCAGCTCTTCCGGAAAACGAGACTGATATCTGAGTACTCTGGTAATAGAGAATAAGACTCCTCCAGCTCACTCGGCTGGATTCTAAGTACTAATATAAATATCAGATCTTTCCATAAGTATCCCATTATCTGCTGCCCATAAATCAAAAGTGTTACGAAGAGCTAATTCCCAATTAAGTTAGAGTGTAGATAAACGAGTCTTATATTATCTCTCTAGAAGAGCCAGGATTTGAGTGAGGGCTCTTAGCCCCTCACTTCTCGTTTAAAGGAAGTGAGTGTGTCGGATTCAATGGTCAATTCGTGATTTATTCAATTATTGTGTAATTGTTCTTATTCTCCCTGTTCTTTAGGGGCGAACTTAGCCCTTAAGGTGGCTGGTGCAAGGGCGCATTTCGGCCCATCATTGTTCTACGCTACGCGCAGACCTTTGAGCGTGCCGGAAGCGTACTAAGCGCTTAGTACAGCGGATTCGACACGCCCCTTTAGGGAGGCCTCCGTCTAGTGGGCTTCCTATCACCTAATCCGCCCTTCAATAACTATTTCTAAGCGTTATAATTATTTCGAGATTTAAATTTCGTTTTCCTCCGTTTAAAGTACTTCTCATATATCCTTCCTGCGGGGTTTACGAGCTCCTAGGAGTATGAGGAACATAAGCCTTAATATCCCATATATTATCCTTGGCCATCCTGGCCTCTTAGCGGGCCTTATCTACGGTGATATTGTGATGATGGTTATCTTTAAGATGAGCCCGCTGGTTACTTATATTCAGCTGCGTAAGAAACACCTAAAAAGGCTACTTTGGGAGCGTTTTTATTAGTCCATTTGCTATTAGCTTAGCTAATGGTGTATATGCGACGTTAATGCGGTTGTTCTCGATTTCTTGACGTAACTAGTGGTTGTGAATATTAACGTGGTGTAGGCGTATTTATAACTGTACTTGTTTTACGGTTACGAGGTGCATGGTTTGCTGGTTATCGTATTGTATGTGAATTCGTGGTTGAGAGTGTGTTTGAGGTGTGAACTTAGTACTCTGGGTGTCCTTCGTAGGGAATTATATTTATAAAGCGGATATTAACCGGTTTGCGAAGATGGCTTCCTTTGCTGCTTGTGATAGGGCGAGGAGCTCGGTTTTTGTTGTTGATGTTGTAACTGTTTGTTGTTTACTTGTTTTCTATGCAACGGTTCCGCTAAAAAGTTGTATTACGAGTATTTGAGAGTTCTTCTAATTAAGTGTATTATTGGCGAAATTAGTATTAGAAGTAACTTCTAAAGTATCCTTAGGGCTCCCCGGTGTGGCTCCGTATTCTAAGTAAAGAGAACGTATTGAGTAAAGGTATTAGAATGCTCGATCCATTGTGTGCTAGTGATTCGGCCCTGGGTTCTAATTGAAGTGTATGAAATGGTTTACGGCGAATACGATATCCGGGTGTATTATTATAGTTGTATATATAATAGTTCCGATTTTACGTTGGTATTTCTTGATTTCCCATGGTTCGGCTACCCCGTCGTATAGGAATAGTTTAAAGGTTGTTATAGGGGTTTCGAAATGCGTTTTAAGTGGCTTATTAGTGTTTAATAGGAGTTTTCTCACCTTCTCGGTGAATACTGATTATGATAGCCAAATCTTCCTAATTGCTTGGTCTTTTAAGACCTCGATTCCTAAGAACTATTGTAGTTTATAACCGTCTTTTAGATGGTAGCGTTTTTAAAGCTCTTTTATCGATGCTATTACCTCGTTGTGAAACTTATGAGGGAAAGCTAAGATATAGTTATTAACGTAAAAAAAGAACGTAATTTGTTCCTTTTACTAATAGTAGTTCTCTCCGGTAATTCGTTAAAAGCCGAGTTCTAGGAGCCCACTTTTTAGGTGCTTTTATTAGAGTAGAGGTGACCTCCTAAGGCCATAAAGCGCTTTTCTTAAGTGTAGTACCCGTCCAGTTTTTCGGTATCTAGGTGGGAGTTGTATATACACTTCCTTATTAATTATTGTATGCATAAAGGTATTTACTGTGTTATACTATAGAAGCTCTATATCGAAGTGAGTAGTTGTTGTAATAAGGATTCGGAACGATATACTTGTGAGCGTAGTAGTGTACATTTCTCGCTTATCTCTCAATTATTAATCTCCACGGATAACGAGGTGTGCTTTGAATTTCACAAGCCTCCTATGCTTATTAAGTTTATAGGTATATACCTAATAGTAACCGAGAATTTGCTTACCTTGTACTTATTCTTTACTAACCTCCTCTTAGGAGTAGGAGTCTTTATAGCTGCTTAGATAGCTTATTTTAGTTATTCTAAAGTTATCCTTATATAGGTAATCCTTTAAGTAATTGTATAATATGGGGAAAGGGGGTAGTTTCTTCTAATGAGTACTTATGGGTGCATTACCCTCACGGTTTAACAGAGAAAATTCTCTATGTATATGACCCGGAGTACTTCCCTTAGTAGAAATCCCCTTTTGACCGGGCTTTCTTAACCCACCGGAAAGGTCGCGTTGTTAGAGCACTTCCCCATCGGCCTTTTAATCTAATATACTTCTGTTAAAGGTTCTAAGGTGACCAATCTCGTTAGGGGTGTTGGGTTGGCTAGACCATAAATGTATACCTGGGAGACCGTCTATTAATTGTGTTTTACGGTGTTATTTCCACTTTAAAGCTGTTCTTACTAGGAAAATAGATTTGAATGAGACTCTATACCTCGCTGCGTTTGTACTACGGTCCGAGGTTATGGTTTTGTATTACGCTTCTCCCTTACTTTCCCCCCACCCCTTCACGGCCAAAGCCACTTCTAAGGTAATGAAAAATGATAAGGGTCTTAGCGGCGACGTTTTAGGTGTTGGGTATAGCGTAAAACACCTTATATTGTATTATCTTAACTCATCTAAGTACATCTCTATAACGGAGCTCGCTTTTAGAGCGCTTTTATTGTGTTTTGGACTTGTTTTGAGAGTGAGGGTGACCTCTTCTGCTTCCTCGTTAGCGTTTTGTATTAACGTTTATATCTGGGTTTGCTCAATAAGCTCTTGAATTCGCGTTTTGATCGCTTATAGGTCTAGGTGGCGAAATTCCTTAATGGTACCCTTAAGGTTCCCATTAAAGTGCGCTTTTTCGTTAAATACGATATCCCTTATTATAAAGACGTCCTTTTTGAGAGGGTTCCATATTCTGAATTAATTGTTTAATGTGTAACCCACTAAAAAGCCGATCCATGTACGAAGGGCGAGCTTCTTTCGCTATTAGTGCTTAAGTTGCGTATCGGTTATCAGGGTATAGGCCTTATAGCCATAAGATTATAGGTAGGAGAGGTTAGGGATCGTATAAATCTTATTTTCTCTACTCTAAAATTGCTTATAGAACTGCTCGTAAAGTGTTTTCTACTCGTGTATTTGTGATAGGGTTTGGTTATAAAAGTAGACTACTATTTTAATGATCTTAGGTCATAAATAGTCTAGGAAATTCGTTATAATAACTATTACTCTAATTTTAGTTTTAATAATCGTAGTGAGCTTTTTAGCACCTTTGTTCTAAGCTTATGTATTAGGCGTTAACGTTTTAATTATTATTCTATACCCTTTTAGGTCTACTACTAGGTGCGGATGTCTTAGAAGTTTGTTATTAGTTTCTAGGAATTTGATTTTCGTATTATAAACGCGTTCTAAATAGTTAAGTAACTCGAGTAATACTTCTAAGATTATCTTTATTGTTCTCTTTTATAGGTAAAAGTCTTATATTAACCCTAAGGCTTAGTTAAAAAAAAGTATAAGGGACGTATACCCTTTATATCCCTTATTATAATTGTAGAAGTCGAGTACTAAACGGTTTCCGGTTTTTACCCGTTTAACTGACTTTTTTGGTGCTTAGTGGATTTAGTGTATTATATTCGCTATCCTATACGTATCACATTCTACGAGGTCTCTACTTTTTTGATCCAGGAGTCTCACCCCCCTTGCTGCGTTGCTAAGGTGATTTAGAGTGTCTCTCCTTGGGTGTCCAAGTCTCCGGTACCATTTTTCCACGCTTGTTTGGATAGGTTTACGGATTATTGTGTTTATAAAACGGTTTCTTCGCAGAGCTTTCGGGAGCTCGTTTAGTGTAAGTTAAGGGAACGGAACGATCATTACGAGTACCACTTTATCCTCTATAAGTCTATAATCGAGAACATCTTAATTATGGATTTCAAATAGCTTGTAAACGTAGCTTCGGTTTATGTACCTAATATAATTATTACTGGGGCTAGTATTCCACTAAAAACCCTTTTAGCGTAAGTATTTCAAAAAAACAAGGTTACTTATAAACCCTTTACAGAGTACTACGTTATATAAGCGAAATTTAAGTAGCTTACCGTTTCGCCCCTTAATACGAATATCCACTATTCCAAAACTATTAATTACCACTTACTGAGTACCTACCTAGAGATAGTCGCTAGGTGCGGCTCCTGTTAGTTATATAAACTATAAGGGGTCGTTAAAAACGTGGATTATAGCTCCGGAGTCGAGGATTACGGATCCATAAAGTGAGTATATTTTATAAAAGGTTACTAATGCAGCTCGAACACGGGTTTAACAACGTCCTGTGAGTCAACTTGATTTTATAGTAAATTTAAGCCTTTAAATACGCTTAGTAAGGTCTTCGTTATTCTTAAGTCGCTTAGTAACCAGCTTCTTAAATGCTCGATCGCAGTATATGTAGTTAAGGCGCTTATTAAGGAAGACTAGCCAGCACTTCGAAAACTAGTGACCTTGTTTTAGGTATGCTATATACGTCCTACCCTTATTAGAGTCACTAGATCTATTAGCTGGGGAGCGCAGCCGTTTCCCTTTACTCTTCCCGTTACCCCTTTTATGGCCTCCACGGCCTCTATTATAGGTTTTTCGTAGTTAAGTCCTTATTTATTATAATTTATCGTCGTTATTAGTTAGTCCACTGGTTATCGTTATAAGTCCAAATACTCCTTGTCTAGTTTTCCGTATATCCTTTATTTAGCGGAGGACTTATTGAACCTCAATAAGGACTTTACTTAGTGTAAATAAGTTGTTCATTACTTTGGTTCTGATTATTAACTAATAGACTTAAATTCATGGTTTAATAAGGCTTCTACTAAGGGCTCGCATGAACTCTAGAAACTAAGTACTCGAGTATTTAGTTTATGGGACGTTTACAACTTGAGCTTCATAGAGAACACTCTCTTAGTGGCCAATCCAGTCCTCGGTATCCTTTTATATAATAAATCTCTTCTTATTAGGATAACTTAAGATTTTAGAATATACTTCCACTACGTTCACTTAATACTTATATAATACACCGCCGACGCGAGTTTATAGTTCTAAGATTTATTCGTTAAATCCCTTATCCATAGTATAATAATACTTAAGAAGGTCCAGAGTAATAATTTCATAAAACTAGTTCTAAAATACGTATACACTTTTCATTTATTTAGTATAATATTTATAATTATTATTATATTCTACTCATCATTTTTTATATAAAATAAGGTTCGTAGGGGATAAGTTTTCGAAAGTGTAAACTCGTTCCATAAACACTTTAGGGCCTAGGATGAATACTTCGTCGAGTTCTTAAATTATACTACTTCCTAAGGTGCTTTTAGCCCTTTAGCGGATTACCTTTAGGTAATCGGAGATCGCCGGCCACTCTAGTATTCGAATAATCTCTTCGTAAATCTCTTCTCCGGTGCTCTTAGAGTGCTTAACCGATAAGTTTATAGTATTCCATAAATTATAGGTCTTCACTTAGGATTATAATTAGTTAAACCAAAGGACCTAATCCCTGGTCATCTAAAGTGTAATCTTCGTAATAGGAGTTATTATCGTTATTATTAAATAAGTATTACGCATAGGAATAGCGGTTATAAGTAGGGTTCAGTTTAATAACTATTTTTAGTACATATTAGACTATTAATTATCGGATTCAATGGTCAATTCGTGATTTATTCAATTATTGTGTAATTATTCTTATTCTCCCTGTTCTTTAGGGGCGAACTTAGCCCTTAAGGTGGCTGGTGCAAGGGCGCATTTCGGCCCATCATTGTTCCGCGCCGCACACGGACCTTCGAGCATGCCGGAAGCGTACTAGGCGCTTGGTACAGCGGATTCGACAGAGTGATTATGAGATCGCTCTAGACGTCATTGAGAAATAGTATAACCTTTTCGCCGTTATAAGTCTTACTTATTATAAAAAAGTCGACTATAACATAATCTAACGGAGTTATTGGGTTATGATCTAGCTTCCGTTGAGAGACCTTCCGCTGGGCTTTGCCTATACTGCAGGCCTCGCATTAGAACTTCGATATACCCTTAATCTTAATTCCTTTGGTGGTCTTAAGCATCTGTCCTATGGCCTCAGGGCTAGGATACCCCAGTCTCTTATGCCAGAGAAGAGCCTCAGTTGTAGAGGGAGGAAGAGGGTCTCGTGAATTGGGGCGACCAGGTTTAGAGGTATCTTCTCTTATATCAAAGAAGATATACTTCTCTATGGTAAACAATGTGGGGGAGAGACTAGTATTGGTGGTGGTAGTAAAAGAGGACTACTGAGGAGTTTGTAAATCGTAAGGATGGTATTCCAAAAGGTATTGACCATGTTACCAGGGAGTCTTGTATAGGACTACCCCGTCCCTCGTCTCAAGACCTAGGTGGTGAATAGTGAAGAAGAGTCCCTTTTACTTAAGAGGCTGAGTTCTAATAAGGGTAATTGGGTAGTTTAGGCAATACTAAACGTCTCTAACCATAAAACCCTTCTTATGGAGCCCTCCTTAGTTGGGTTTAACTTTTATATTACCCTTAATAATTGCTATTATTGGGTTACCTTTAGTTGTGAAGTATATCATCTAAGAGTAATCTAGATTCCTCATTCTTATGAGATCGTTATAGATATAGAAACCAGTTTTAGAGTCGATAATTATACTCTTTATAAGAGGAAAACTAACGTAGAGACTAGTTAGCGGAGCTTCTGGGCTAGAATAGAAAGAGGAGGAGCAATTAAAGTTACCCAAAGTCTCCTTATCGGAGTTAAATTACTCCTAAGTATAATAGGAGGAGCTGGTATTGTTGGAGGAGGAGGGGAACTAAGTACTACTTTCTCTAGTTTCGTCCAAACATTTCTGAATTCTTAGTTTATTTTTTAGCCACTTTTCTGGTCGTTGACGTTATAACTAGAGTCTTGTTTTTTAGGATTTATATGAGGGTAATCCATTATCCAGTGTTGGATATTGTTAAGATAAGCTGGGCATTTAGGGACCCTTTTCTTTTTTTATGGTGATTAGCTACTAGAAGAGGAAGAGTTGTTAGTATCGAAGCTTTTGGTTAAGTTAAATTTAACTATTGAGTTGCCCTTTTCGTTCTCTCCCTACTAAGTAGTGTAACTTGTGGCCTTGGCCTTGCTGATCTATTTAGGGTAGAAAGTTCTTACTTACTCTTTGAATTCATTGGCTTATTTAATTCCAGCATATTTCTCTCCTAGATTAAGAGTCTTATTTAATGTCTTCTAGCTGAAGGCATATAAAGCTATTACGTAATAGTGTAGAGTAATAAATTGAATTACCCTCAGGAAATCTGTAACCTGAGTGGTCTGGTTAACTAGAGTAGGAATCTGAGTAGTTATTGCTTCGTCCATGATATCGATGTATATGGTGAGTTAATCAGAGACTCTGGATTGGTTGATTGAAGTCATATAGGTGTAGTATTGCCGTAGAATCATCTGTTAGCTGGCGTAGTCGCTGGGGCCAAGCTCATCCCTTAAAGCCCTTATCACTGACCTAAGATCCTTCTGAGTGTGGACGTGGTTAAGAAGCCTAGCGTTAATAGTCTGGATTACCTAAGTAAAGAGCTTAAAAACATTAAAGTTAACCCTATCATATTTAGCCTTAGCTTCGCCGTAGGTGAACTTTCGTATAGCGAATATTATACTAAAATTGGGGTCAGTCTCGGCGACTAGAGTTAGTACCAGTTTAATGTTCTGGATGGTGTTATCTAAATCTATATATTCCTAGACGTTAAAATGGTTTGCTTACCATTCCAGATTCTAATACCACTTCCTCCAATTAGTATTAAAGGTTAACCTCTGAGTTAAGTGGTTGGGATCCATAGCAAATTTACTGTTTTAACCTTTTATATCTCAAAGTCCAACCTAGTAATTCTAGTCTGTGATTGAGACAGTTCCGAGTAGGAGACAGGCCTTCGTCAGCGTTACGTTCAACGTAGTTAACCTTTAGTAGTTATCTTAGACCCCACTAGTGTGGTCCTAACCACAACGTTGTTTTCCCCTAGGATAACTTGAACGTTGAGTATTAGTGGTATAGCGTCGCCTTACTGGCTAACTAAGCAAATAGGCATCAGTAGTCAAGGGTTATAGTGCATCTGATCGCGGCAAGTTGTCGTATTAACAGTCTTTTGCCTCGTGGGTAACGTATAACATATAACAATTATAAGCCGCTATTAGAAATCAACTAAGCTCATAATTGACGGAAGTTAGTATAACCAGCGAATATGCATGTATGGAAACGAATGTATTGAGATGAATGAATGTGTGTGTCTAGCTCACTAGTTGGGGACCAGAATGCTAGCTAAAAAGAGTGCATAGCTAGTACCAGGTGAGAATGCTACGCTGGCCTGTTTCAGGGCTGTGGGGTCATCGAATCCTCGTTACGTGCATGAATCGTTTAGGGCCATGCATGGGTTCCAACAAGAGCCGCAGGCTCAGACTGCTTACTCTATAATACACAGCCCTTACCAGCGTCCTTTAAATCCTACCTACTGGCTACTATACGTTCAATCTATCCCTGGATCCCGCTAATTCCTCCAGTTTTTTTACTTCCTATTTAGTCCGTTTAATAGGGTAGGTTAGTTGTCTTAAGGACTAGCCGGGGGCTAGCCCCTAATAGTCTAGGCAGATCTTCTAAAAGAAAAATCTATTACACACAGGAAGGCCTTAAAGCCTTTATGATCGGTAATTAGACCCTTAAAGTATCGCTCGAGGGATCCTGTCGAATCCGCTGTACCAAGCGCCTAGTACGCTTCCGGCGCGCTCGAAGGTCCGCGCACAGCGCGGAACAATGATGGGCCGAAATGCGCCCTTATACCAGCCACCTTAAGGGCTAAGTTCACCCCTAAAGAGCAGGGAGAACAAGAACAATTACACATTATTGAATACATCACGAATTGACCATTAAATCCGACAATTAATAGTATAATACATACTAAAAACAACCATTAAACCGAACCCTACCTATAACCACTATTCCTACGCATAATACCCATTCAATAATAATAATAATAACCCCTATTATAAAGATTGCACTTTAGATAACTAAGGACTAGGTCCTTTAGTTTAACTAATTATAATCCTAAGTGAAGACCTATAACTTATGGAATACTATAAACCCATTAATTAAGTACTCCGAAAACACCGGAAAAGAGATCTACGAAGAGATTACTCGAATACCAGAGTAGCCGGTGATCTCCGACCACCTAAAGGCAATCCACCGAAGGGCCAAAAATACCTTAGGAAATAGCACAACTTAAAAACCTAATAAAGTATTCGTCCTAGGCCCTAAAGTGTTTATAGAACGAGCTTACACTCTCAAAAACCTATCCCCTATAAACTTTACTTTATACAAAGAACAATAAGCAAAATATAACAATAACTATAAATATTATACTAAACGAATAAAAAACGTATACACACTTCAGAACTAGTTCTACAAAACTATTACTCTAGACCTTCTCAAATACTATTATACCACAGATAAGGGACTTAACAAATAAGTCTCTGAACTATAAACTCGCATTAGCGGTGTATTATACAAACACCGAGTAAACACAGCGGAAATATATTCCAAAGTCTTAAGCTATCCTAATAAGAAGAGACTTATTACATAAAAGGATACTAAGGACTAGATTAGCCATTAGGAGAGCATTCTCTATAAAGCTCAAACTATAAACGTCCCATAAACTAAATACTCGAGTACTTGGTTTCCAGAGTTTACACAAGCCCTTAGTAAAAGCCTTATTAAACCATAAATTCAAACCTACTAATCAATAATTAGAACCAAAATAATAAACGACCTACTTACACTAAGCAAAGTCCTTATTAAAGCTCAATAAGTCCTCCACTAAACAAAGGATATATAAAAAACCGGATAAAGAGTATTTAGACCTATAATAATAATTAGCGGACCGGCCAGTAGTAACGATAAACCACAATAAATAAAGACCTAACTACGAAGAGCTCGTAGTGGAGGTCGTGGAGGTCATAGAAGGGGCAACGGGAAAAGTAAAAGTAAACGGTCATACTCCTCAACTAATAAATCCAATAACTCTAATAAGAGTAGGACGTGTATAGTATACCTAAAATAAGGTCACTAACTTTCGAAGTACTAGCTAATCTTCCCTAATAAACGCCCTGACCACATATACTATAATTAAGCACTTAAGAAGCTGGTTACTAAGTGACTTAAGAATAATAAAGACCTTACTAAGTGCATCTAAAAGCTTAAACTTATTATAAAATTAAATTAACTTATAGGACGTTATTAAGCCCGCGTTTAAGCTACACTAGTAACCTCTCATAAAACATACTCACTTTATAAATCCATAATCCTCAACTCCGGAGCTATAATCCACGTTTTCAACAACCCCTTATAGTTCATACAACTAACAGGAGCCACACCTAGCAACTATCTCTAAGTAGGTACTTAATAAATAGCAATTAATAACTTTAGAATAATGGATATTCGCATTAAGGGGCGAGACGGTAAGCTGCTCAAATTTCACTTATATAACACAGTACTCTATAAAAGGTTTATAAATAACCTTATTTCTTTAAAACACTTACACTAAAAGGGTTTTTAGTGGAATACTAACCCCAATAATAACTATATTAAGCATATAAACCAAAATTACGTTTATAAGTTATTTAAAATCCATAATTAAAATGTTCTCGATTATAGACCTATAAAGGACAAAACAGCACTCACAACGATCGTTCCACTCCCTTAACCTACGCCAAACAAGCTCCCGAGAGCCCCACAAAGAAACCACTTTACAAACACAACAATCCACAAACCTATCCAAGCAAGCATAGAAAAATAGCACCGGAGACTCGGACACCCAAGGAGAAACACTCTAAATCACCTTAGCAACACAGCAAGGGGGATGAGACTCCTAGATCAAAAAAGCAGAGACCCCATAGAATATAACACATATAAGATAACGAATACAATACACCAAATCCACTAAACACCAAAAAAGTCGATCAAACAAGCAAAAACCAGAGACCATCTAACACTCAACTTCCACAACTATAACAAAGGATATAAAAGGTATACGTCCCTTATACTTTTTTCTAACTAAGCGTCAGGGTTAGTATAGGACTTTTACCTATAAAAAAGAATAACAAAGATAATCTCAGAAGCGTTATTCGAGTTACTCAACCATCTAGAATACGTTTACAACACAAAGGTCAAGTTCCTAGAAACTAATAACAAACTTCTAAAACATCTACACCTAATAATAGACCTAAAAGGGCATGGAATAACAATTAAAACATCAGCACCTAATACGCAAACTTAGAACGGAGGTACTAAAAAGCTCGCTATAATTATTAAAACTAAAGCTAGGGCAATAGCTATTACAACAAATTTCCTAGACTACTTATAACCTAAGATCATTAAAACAATAGTTTACCTTTATAACCGAACCCCATTACAAATACATAAGTAGAAAACACCTTATAAACAGTTCTATAAGCAATTCTAGAGCAGAGAAAATGAGATTTATACGGTCCCTGACCTCTCCTACCTACAATCCTACAACTATAAGGCCTACACCCTAATAACTAATACACAACTAAAACACCAACAATGAAAGAAGTTCACCCCTTATACATAAATCAGCTTTCTAATAGACTATACGTTAAGCAATTAATTCAGAATATAAAACCCTCTTAAAAAGGACGTCTTCATAACGAGGGACATCGTATTCAACGAAAAGGTGCATTTTAATAAGAACTTTAAGGGTACCGTTAAGGAATTTCACCACCTAGACCTATAAGTAATCGAAATACGAATTCAAGAACTTATTAAGCAAACCCAAACATAAACATTAATATAAAACATTAACGAAGAAGTAAAAAAGGTCACCCTCACTCTGAAAACAAGTCCAAAGCATAACAAAAGCACTCTAAAAACGAACTCCGTTATAAAAACGTACTCAGATAAGTTAAAACAATATAACACAAAGTGCTTCACACCGTACCTAACACCTAAAACATCACCACTAAAACCCTCATCATTTTTCACTACTTTAAAAATGGCTTTAGTTATAAAGGGGCAGGGGGAAAACAAGGGAAAAACACAATATAAAACCATAACCTCGGACCATAGTATAAGCGCAGCGAAGCATAAAATCTCATTTAAATCTACTTTCCTAATAGGAACAACTCCAAAACGGAAACAACACCGCAAAACACAATTAATAAACGGTCTCCCAGGTATACATTTATAGTCTAACCAACCCAGCACCCCTAATAAGATTAGTCACCTTAGAACCTTCAACAAAAATACATTAAATCAAAAAGCCGATGAGGAAACACTCCAATAACACAACCTTTCCGGTGAATTAAAAAAGCCCAATCAAAAAGGGACTTCCACTAAGGAAAACACTCTAGGTCATATACATAAAGAGTTTTCTCCACTAAGCCGTAAAAGTAACACACCTATAAACACTCACTAAAAAAAACTACCCCCTCTCCCCATATTACATAATCACTTAAAAAATCACCCGTATAAGGACAACTTCAAAATAACTAAAATAAGTTATCTAAGTGGCCATAAAAACTCCTACTCCTAAGAGGAGGTTAACAAAAAACAAGCACAAAGCAAGCAAATTCTCAGCTACCACTAAGTATATACCTACAAACTTAATAAACACGGGAAACTCATAAAATTCAAAGTACACCTCGTTATCCGTAGAGATTAATAATTAAGAGATGAGTAAAAAACGTATACTACTACACTTATAAGTATATTATTCCGAATCCTTATTATAATAACTACTCACTTCGATATAAAACTTCTATAATACAACATAGTAAATACCTTTATATATATAATAATCGATGAGGAAGTGTATATATAACTCCCACCTAAATACCAAAAAACTAAACAAATACTACACTTAAGAAAAGCACTTTACAACCTTAGGAGGTCACCTCTACTCTAACAAAAGCACCTAGAAAACAGGCTCCTAGACCTTAGCTTTCAACAAATTACCGGAGAGAACTACTATTAGCAAAAAGAACAAATCACATTCTTCTTTTACATTAACAACTACATCTTAACTTTCCCTCATAAATTTCACAACAAAGCAATAATATCAATAAAAAAACTTCAAAAACATTACCATCTAAAAAACGGTCACGAACTATAATAATTCTTAGGAATCGAGGTCTTAAGAGACCAAGTAATTAGGAAAATTTAACTATCATAATTAATATTCACTAAAAAGGAAAAAAAAACTCTTATTAAACACTAATAAACCACTTAAAACGCATTTCAAAACCCCTATAACAACCTTTAAACTATTTCTATACGACGAGGTAACTAAACCATAAAAAATCAAAAAATACTAACGTAAAATCGGAACTATCATATATACAACTATAATAACACACCCGGATATCGCATTCACTATAAACCATCTCACACACTTCAATCAAAACCCAGGGCCGAATCACTAACACATAACGGATCGAACACTCTAATACCTCTACTCAACGCATTCTCTCTACTTAGAATACGGAGTCACACCAGGGAGCCCTAAGGACACTTTAAAAATCACTTCTAATACTAATTTCACTAATAATACACTTAATTAGAAAAGCTTTTAAATACTCATAATATAACTTTTTAGTGGAACTATTATATAAAAAACAAATAAGTAATAAACAATTACAACATCAACAACAAAAACCAAACTTCTCACCCTATCATATACAACAAAAAAAACCATTTTCGTAAACCAATTAATATCCACTTTACAAATACAACTCCCCATAAAGGACATTCAGAACACTAAGTTCACACCTTAAATACACTCTCAACCACGAATTCACATACAATACAATAACCAACAAACCATACACCTTATAACCATAGAACAAATACAATTATAAATACACTTATACTACGTCGATATTCATAACCACTAATTACATCAAAAAATCGAAAATAACCACGTTAACATTACGTATACACCATTAGCCGAGCTAATAGTAAACGGACTAACAAAGGCGCTTTCAAAGCAGCCATTTCAGGCGTTTCTTATACAACTAAATATAAGTAACCAACAAGCTCATCTCGAGAACAACCGTCGACGCAACCTCACCAAAGATGAGGCCCGCTGGGAGGCCGGGATAGCCAAGGATAACATATGGGACATTAAGGCTCATATTCCTCACACTCCTAGGGGCTCATAAACCCCACAGGAAGGACATATAAGAAGCGCTCTAAACAAAGGAAAACAAAATTCAAATCTCAAAACAATTACAACACTTAAAAATAGCTATTAAAGGGCGGATCAGGTAATAGGAAGCCCACCAAACAAAGGCCTCCCTAAAGGGGCGTATTAAATCCACTATACTAAACACCTAATACACTTCCAGCACACTCAAAGGTCCACGCACAACGCAAAACAATAATAGGCCGAAATACGCCCTTACACCAACCACCTTAAGGGCTAAGTTCACCCCTAAAGAGCAGGGAGAACAAGAACAATTACACATTATTGAATACATCACGAATTGACCATTGAATCCGACAGATCCCATAGGTCCTATAGACTCTGATGAACTGGAAGGGTAGAGGGTAGGCCACCGTTACTGTCGAATCCGCTGTACCAAGCGCCTAGTACGCTTTCGGCGCGCTCGAAAGCCGCGCGCGGCGCGGAATAATGATGGGCCGAAATGCGCCCTTGAACCAGCCACTTTGAGGGCCAAGTTCTCCCCTGAAGAACAGGGAGAATAAGAACAATTACACACTATTGAATACATTACGAATTGACCCTTAAATCGGACAATTAACAGTTTAATACGTGCTGAAAACAGCCATTAAACCGAACCCTACCTACAACCACTATTCCTACGCATAATACCCACTCAATAATAACAATAACGACCCCTACTACGAAAATCGCCCTTTAAACAACCAAGGACTGGGTCCTCTAGTTCAACCAATTACAATCCCAAGTAAAGATGTACAACATATGGACATAATAAACCCATCGGCCGAGCACTCTAAAAACACTAAAAAAACAACTTACAAAGCGATCATTCGAATACCGGAGAGGCCGGCGATCTCCGATCACCCGTGTCGAATCCGCTGTGCCAAGTGCTCAATCCACTTCCGGCGCGCTCAAAGGCCGTGCATGGAGTGGAATAATAACGGGCCGAAACGCGCCCTTAAACTAGCCACTTTAAGGGCTAAGTTCACCCCTGAAGAACAGGGAGACAAGAACAATTACACATAATTGAATATATTATGAATTGACCCTTGAATCCGATAATTAATAGTTTAATATGTGCTGAAAGTAGTTATTAAACTGAACCCTATTTATAATTGCTATTCCTGTGCGAAATACCCACTCGATAATAATAATAATGACCCCTATTATGAACATTATTTTTTAGATAATTAGAGATTAGGTCCTTTAGTTTAACTAATTATAGTCCTAGGTGAAAACCTATAACTTGTGGAACACTATAGATTTATTAGTCGAGTACTTTAAGAGCACCGGAGAAGAAACCTGTGAAGAGATTACTCGAATACTAGAGTAGCTAGTGATCTTTAATTACCTAAAAGTACTCTGCTAAAGGGCTAAAAGCGCCTTAAGAAGTAGTGCAACTTAGGAACCCAATAAAATATTTGTCCTAGGCCCTGAAGCGTTTATGGCATAAGCTTATATTCTCGAAGACTTATCCCCTATAAACCTTATTTTATATAACGTGGTTCACCACTCTGCGAGCCACCCCACTCCGCGAGCCACTTTTTACCAAAACCAACATCTCAACTTCACAATAACATTTCCCACAAAACTATTATACTAGTTCATATTCTCGAATCACGAATTATTCTAGTTATAGATACTAAGTGAACGCACCCTCGATTAAGCCTTAGGCACCTCGTATCGCAATTCGACGTCCCCTGAATAACACTATAGCACAGAATAACCGGTTGGACTACCCGAAGTGATAAGACTAATAGAACACCGAGTTTGATACCGGGTGAAAGGGAGGTTATTATTGAATATATATTTAATTTAGATTTTAGAGGGTTTTTGCCCTAAAAATGCGATGTGGAAAATATGGCTAATCTCCTAAGTGCGAAGTGTAATTTACGACGGGTTAGGAAGAACTGGACAGATTAGTTTATTAAACGCCGCCCAGAACTCTAGATGTGTTTTTCTTGTGTTTATAATTATTAAAGGGTTTTATAAGAAGATTTGAACGTGTTAAACGCGTGGTACCGTTTTATTGTTAATATGCGTACTAAATACGGTATCCAAAACTGTGATTTCTATAACTTCGACGAAACCGGCTTTATAATCGGTATGATCCGCGCCTAGATAGTTATTATATGGTCAGAACGGGTTAAAAAAACAAAAGTTATTCAGCTTAGTAATTAATAATAAGTAATAGTTATTTATAGTATTGTAGTAGATAGTTATGTGGTCCCACCTTTTCTCTGTGTTATAGGACGATTTCACCTTACCGCTTAGTACTCTGGAGGCCATGTGCTGGCCACCTGGGTGGTTAAAATAACTCCGAATAGCTGGACCGATCATAATACTGGTCTCGACTGGTTACAGCATTTTAATCGCTATACAAAAACGCGTTAAAAAGGCTACTAGTGGATGTTGGTGCTTGATGGCCACGAAAACCACATTAACGCCGAATTCGACGAATACTATAAAACAAATAATATTATTCCACTTTGTTTACCTTCTTATTCGTCGTATTTTACCTAGCCACTTAATACAGGAGTTTTTAGCCTACTAAAAAAAGTATACAGTACTAAAATTTCGTTTTTTATATAGGTAAATATTATACACATTACGAAGGATGACTTTTTTCCTACGTTCAAAATAGTATACAAAACTGTTTTTACGGAATAAAATGTTAAAGGTGATTTCCGAGGGTCTAGTCTAGTTCCTCTTAACCCATAAGTAGTAATTTCAAAGCTGGATATCAGGTTACGGACACTAATAACTCCGGAGGTACCCAGTTAGCTACCTCACCTTTGGGCCTCCTAGACACCTAAGACCGCCACTAAAACTATAGAATAATCCACCCTTATTAAGAATCGGGTTATTCGACATCAGGGAAACTCTCTAATACCAATTTTAACCTTTATTAATTAATTAGTAAAAATAATAGTTATGATTAATCATAAGTTAACGCTTTTAATAGGCAAGGTTAAAATACTTCGGGAAATTAATAAGATACTTTCGAAACATCGTAAAATTAAAAGAACCCAATTATAGGATTCGGGGCCTTTTATTAGACAGGAAACTTCTCCGTTTTTAGTGGAAAAAGGTGTTATTAAGGGGGATATCTATAACAAGCGTCCAGAGGAGGGGTCTTTAAAACAGCGCAGGACGGCTTTGCAACTGTGTAGCATTTGTCGCAAAGGTGGACATAACACAAGAACCTGTCCAGATGTAGAGGATATGTCTAGCTCTTCAGAATCTGAGTCGTCTAAGTGAATTTAAATGTGTTTTCGTAGAGTGATCGGGTTAGGAAAACGAAGGGTAGTAAAAAGTGGCTCGCGGAGTGGGGTGGTTGGCGGAGTGGTGAACCACGTTAAAGAATAATAAGTAGAATATAATAATAATTATAAATATTATATTAAAATAATAAAAGGTGTATATGTACTTTAGAACTAGTTTTATGAGATTATTATTCTGGACTTTTTTTAGGTATTATTGTAACGGTCCAAGCACGTATATTGTAACTAGCTATGGCGACTACTATGAGTATCTTCATGATAAGGAGAAAGGAAGGAAAAGTCTGCTGCCCCATAAATCCGTTGGATCCTGATCAGGTTTGCCTGGGCCTGGTTAGGCTTAGTAAGCAGTGGTTAGTGTTGGACATAGCCGAGTAGTTCTGAGGCTTCTAATCGGGCCTTAGCCCGTAATAATTACCCCCTTCCTCCCCTCCTTTCCCAAGGGATATTCCCGTAATCAGCCTCGTAACAATCCAAAGCCACTATATCCACTAATATATCCACTAACTCTTAGGTGAGTTAAGTATAATCCTTCTACTTCACTAAGACCTTCTATCCGCCCTATACTTTCTGCGTATTACGGATCTTTTTAACTTTAAACTCCTCCCTATTAGCTACCAATATCACAGGTAACTGGGTATTATCACAATTTTATAACAATAACGGATTAACTCTAGTGTACTTAATTAGGTTTACATAGAAGACGTTATAGATCCCTAGCGGTGTATTTAGCCGGTAAGCATAGGATCTAACTAGTTTAAGGATAGTATACTTCGTATTAACCTAGTTGAACTTCTTTAATAATCAATTAAACTAAATATTCTATAACCTTAACTAAACCTTATCCCTAAATTTAAATTAATTAGACGGTTAGCGCTTTATGTTTACGGTAATCTCTTATTTCTCTTATATTACTATTATCACTACCTAAGCCCACTCAGAGGCGTCCTTCAGCTTCTAAACCAAAACCTCTACTCTTATTATAGGGGTCTTATTGCTATTCCGTAGGGGTTCCTCTACTCTAATTAGGTTTAAGTTATACCCATAAGTAATAAAAAACGAACTAAGTCCTATTAATAAAGCGACCCAGTTATTAATAACCATTATTACTACTAGGAGTAGTTCATCCTAATTATTCTAAGTATACATTATATATACTCTAAAATAAGTTTCCATTACCTAGTTTACCCTCTCTATAACTCCATTTATTTCTAAGTAAGACACTATAAAAAATCTCTATTTAATCCATAATAATTAGTAGAGTTATTTCCATATAAAACTTATAAACTACGGTCCTCTATTTAATATAATTACATAAAATATCCTATAGTACCTAATCAGACCTCGGATTAGTTAATCTACTACTATATCTATTATAATATTCTTTAATAACTTAAAGATTACGTTCTTTAATAAATAATCGGTCACCACCATAACGTTCATAGCCCCATTATAACGGGAAGGGGGTAATCCTATTATAAAATTAATAAAAACCTTTACCTAAATCCGTCTAGGGATAAGTAAAGGCTTTAATAGGCCCCTCTTCTTATCGTATCATATGTTTCCTCGTCCATAAACATCATAGTTCCTCATAAATCTTTGGATATCCTAAGATAAGCTTAATTAATAAAACTAATAACTAATTAAGGCCTTTAAAGCATCCCTCCTCGGATATCTTATTAATATAGAATTGTAGAACCTCTAGATTAAACCCGTCCTTAAGGGCTCGTAATATAGAATCCAAATTCTATCCCTCCACAATAATCTCTTATTATCGTCAATTATATATTCTAATAACATTATCAACAACTTCCATTATAAGGGAAATTATCGGTCTCCTCTTTATATTACCCCCCTAATTAACTAGTATCGGTTATTCTAATCTAAGGCTTTATCCTACTAGGAGCGTAATAGCTCTTCTTTAAAAGGGTTCAAGGGGGGTTCCGTCTTATTTGGGCTGGGGTCGTCGGTTTAATCTATGTCTCCGGGGGAGTCTCTTATATTAGACTTATCCCTCTCTGCTTGCCCTGATCAGGCCCGTACTTCTCTAATTACTATTACGTTGTTAACTCGTAATACGTTAATCCTATTCTTTAGGAGTTTAATCTTCTAACCCTCTAACCTATTGTCCTATAGGGTGCTAGGGATATCCTGTTCACGTCTCGATAGTATATTAGGAACTATTACTTCTTTACTAAATCTAAACTAAATAATAAAGTTATAACGGGACAATAATTCTAACCACCTAATCTAATATTCACTTAACTATCTCTTCGTTATAAAATACTTTAGATTCAGGTGATCAGTTAAGATAATAAACTCCTTTATACTCCGCAGTTCTAAATCCTAATACTCTAAACAGCGTATTATTACCAATAATTCCTTATTATATATCGGGTAATTACACTCCGCAGGTAAGTTCTTACATAAAAAGAACACTACAGGTTTTAGGATCCCTTCATCATCATACTACAATAAAGCACCTCCTACCACATAACCAGATAAATCGATCTCGAGTACTATAGCTTAATCAGGGTCCTAGTGAGCTAATATAAATGCACTAATCAGGAGCGTCTTCAGCTCCTTAAACACTCTAGCATACTCCTTACTCTAAATGAATAGTATATCCCTTTTAGTTAAAGTTATTAGGGGTTATACAATCCCCGAAAAGTTAGGTATAAACTACCGGTAATAATTAACAAAACCAATGAACCCACGGACTCCTTACACTAATCGGGGTACTTCCTATCCCTAGATTACCTTAATCTTCTTAGGGTCCACGTAAATTCCCTTACCAGCATTAACAATAAACCCCAAATACTTAACACTCTTAACCTTAAATTCACACTTATTAATATCCACATACAGGCCTGTAACGCCTAGGTGCTCGAGGACCTTCTTAACCTTCTCTCTATAATCAGAGAGGGAGCTGTCCAAATAAATCAGGATATCGTCGATATAAGTTAAGTAGAACTTATCTAAGAAGTCTTATAAGGTATGGTTAATATATTACTAGAATATCATAAGGGCTCTAATTAAACTAAAAAGGGTAACCATCTATTCGTATAACCCATACCTTATCCTAAATACCGTTTTCTATTCATCTCCTTTCTTAACCCGGATTTTATAAAATATAGCAATAATATCCAACTTTATTAACCACTTTGCTTTTACTAGTACCCTTAAAGTCTCGTGGATCAGGGGTAAGGGGTATCGGTCCTTCTTTATAATAGTATTAAGGGTATAGTAATTAACGTAGAACTATAACCCTCCTCTAGGTTTCCAAATAAATAAAACGGGTAATAATGCAGGGGAACTATTAACCCTAATAAACCCTTTATTTAATAGTTTTATAAGGGTTTAGCGTAATACAATTAACTCTTCTCTTAATATACTATATAGAGGTCCCTAGGTCACTAATTTATCTTAACCATAGGAGTCCTTCTTAATAAGGATAGTATAGTTAACGTTCTTCTAGTACGGTGGTAATTAATCAGCCTTATCTCGGTTAAAGATATATAAAAACTTATAGTAATACGTAGGGAGTTTCATCCTCGGGTTTATCTTTATTTTTAGTACTAGGGCCTTTTCGATATTAGCTAAACTTATAGAGAATGCATTTAAGGTGGATATACTAAGAGGGGTCTCTCTTCTCTTCTATGCTCACCTAATCAGAGCTAAGAATACTAATCTAATTTATTATTAAATTAGGAACTTTAGATCTTACCGGGCCTAACCCGGTTTCCTTTCTATCACCTAATAGTCTATAACGCCTATATATAAAATACCTTATACTAAGTAAACCATAACATCATCATCAATCATCCAGGACCTTCCAAGGATAATATCGTCTTCTTAATTAAGAATAATATAAAAGAATAATTGGTGTTGTTTATAACCATTAATATTAATATTAACGTAAATAACGTAACGGATTACACTAGGAACTATAATAATAACTTACATTAAGTTCCAAAGTATAATACTAATACATAGTAAACGGAGTTTCTTAGCGAAGGCGTCGCTAATCAGGGCGTATATTAAACACCCTATATCAACAAAGGCAGTTATATAACGTATCCCATTAATCCCAATATTAACATAAAATAAATCACAATCTATACTCTTTTTAACAACCTTCTATTCCTCTATAACTTATTCCTCCTAATAACAACTTTCACTAGGAGTTACTCTTTTCCTAAGTCCTCAGAGTCCTAATTAGAGTTATTATCCATTTTACTCTATTCCTTAGTTTTTCCTTTAAAAATCTTAGTCTTCCTTATCTCTTTTCAATCCTCAGAGCATTACCATTATATATGCCCTTTTTTATTATAGTTATAACATCTACAAACTTCCTCTTAGCTTAGCCATTTACGGACTTTCTTATCCTTAACTAGTTTATTTATTTTCATAGGTTCCCACTCCATTTAATTAGGTTAAGGGGACTTTAATTAACTATTCTACTTCTAAGGGGACTTAGTTCTTGTTTAGTTAAGGGTTAACAATCTCCTACGCCGATACTCATAACGGGCTTAATAGGATTTACTATCTAATTCTAAGTTTATATTTAGGAGTATCTAAGTGTATATAGTGTATATTATTGGTTTATTAATTATACTAATAAGGGGGGCTCTTATTATGGTGTTCAGGGCTCTTTTAAGGTAATTAATCCTTATAACGTCTAGCTAGTATTCTCCTCCTACTTCTATAAGCTCCTTTTCAAATTTAAAAAGGAAATAAATAAAACTCTCGTTCTCCTTTTACCGTATAGTCCTTAGTTGGTCGAGGGCTCATACTTCTACGTTAAGGTCCACATAACAACCCTTCAAATATTCCATAAATCTATCCGGGTTCTTCAACCCATCAGCCCCTCCTTACACATAATAAGCACTCACCATAACTTACACAGTGTTTTCTAACCTAGAGTAAATATAAGTGAATATAATTAACTCTAAACTAAAGGCTTTTTTATCTACACTTATTTTCCCTCTTATTTTAAGGTACTATTATTAAAACTTTTTACATAATCCATTAAACTTTAGTAGGTTAGGAATCTAATATTTAGCTTATTTTAAAGGTAGTATATAAGCTTAATCGGGGGGAATTAGTGTTATAAAGGGTATTAAGGACTAGTTTATCGTTAATGTCGGGTACCTAGGTTCTACCAGAGCTTCCTATAATAGTCGAATCTGCTCTTATTAGGTCTCTTATTCGATTACTTAGGTGGTCCACATCTCCTATAATTAGGTTATAAACTGTCCAATCAACTACACCAACTACTACGGGTTTCCAAATAGTTCAGCGTTACCTTCCATCATTACATAATTATCACTTATCCTAGTATTTTGCGTTCAGTAGTGACCGTAGTATACTTAATAACGTAGTCGAGGTACTCTACTACGAATACACATACACATCATTTCGAATTTATAATACCCTCTAGGTCTAATCAGGCCATACTAATCAACTTTAGATATTCAGGGACTCCTCAGGTTAACCCATCTAAAACTTCTTACTACTCTTACACAAATCGTAGACTTCTATACTAGGCGTTCAATTAATTACCTTTAATAATCTTAAAAATAATATAATAGTCCAAGTATGTATATTACAACTAGTTATAGCGACTACTATGAGTATTTTCAAAATAAGGAGAAAAAAAGGAAAAGTCTACTACCCTATAAATCCGTTGGATCCTAATTAGGTCTACCTAGGCCTGGTCAGGCTTAGTAAGTAGTGGTTAGTGTTAAATATAGCTGAGTAGTTCCGAGGCCTCTAATCGGGCCTTAGCCCGTAACAATTACCCCCTTCCTCCTCTCCCTTCCCAAGGGATATTCCTATAATTGGCTTCGTAATAGTCCAAGGCCGCTATATCCACTAGTATATCCATTAACTCCCAGGTGAGTTAAGTATAATCCTTCTACTTCACTAAGACCTTCTATCTACCCTATATTTTCCACGTATTACAGATCTCCTTAACTTTAAACTCTTCCCTATTAACCACTAATATCACAAATAACTGGGTATTATCATAACTTTATAATAATAACGGATTAACTCTAGTGTACTTAATCAGGCTCACATAAAAAATATTATAAATCCCTAGTAACGTATTTAACTAATAAGTATAGGATCTAACTAGTTTAAGGATAGTATACTTCGTATTAACCCAGTTGAGCTTCTTTAATAGTTAATTAAACTAAATATTCTATAACCTTAACCAAACCTTATCCCTAAACTTAAACTAATTAAATGGTTAGCACCTTATATTTACGGTAATTTCTTATTTCTCTTATATTACTACCATTAATACTTAAACCCACTTAGAGGTGTCCTTCAACTTCTAAACCAAAACCTCTACTCTTATTATAAGGATCTTATTATTATTCCACAGGGGTTCCTCTACTCTAATCAAATCTAAATTATACCCATAAATAACAAAGAACGGGCTAAGTCCTATTAACAAGGCGACCCGGTTATTAATAACCATTATTACTATTAAGAGTAGTTTATCCCAATTATCCTAAGTATACACTATATATACTCTAAAATAGGTTTCCATCACCTAGTTTACCCTCTCCATAACTCTATTTATTTCTAAGTAGAACACTATAGAGAGTCTCTATTTAATCCATAATAACTAATAGAGTTATTTCCACATAAAACTCGTAAACTACGGTCCTCTATCTAATACAATTACATAAGGTATCCTATAGTACTTAATCAGACCTCGGATTAGTTAGTCTACTATTATATCCGTTATAATATCCTTTAATAACTTAAAGATTATATTTTTTAATAAACGATCGGTTACCATTATAATGTTCATAGCCCTATTACAATGGGAAAGGGGCAGTCCTATTACAAAGTTAATAAAGACCTCTACTTAAATCCGTCTAGGGATAAACAGAGGTTTTAATAGGCCCCTCTTCTTATTACACTATACGTTTCCTCATTTATAAACATCGCAGTTCCTTATAAATCTTCGGATATCTTAAAATAAGCTTAACTAGTAGAACTAGTAGCTAATTAAGGTTTTTAAAACATCCCTCCCCGGATATCCTATTAATATAGAGTCGTAGAACCTTTAAATTAAACCCGTCCTTAAAAACTTATAATATGGAATCCAGATTTTATCCCTTTACAATAATCTCTTATTATTATTAATTATATATTTTAATAACATTATTAGCAACTTCCACTATAAGGGAAGTTATCGGTCTCCTTTTTATACTACCCCCCTAATTAACTAGTATCGGTTATTCTGATTTAAAACTTTATCCCACTAAGAATATAATAGCTTTTTTTAAAAGGGTTTAAAGGGGGTTCCGTCTTATCTAGGCTAGGGTTGTTGGTCTGATCTATGTCTCCGGGGGAGTCTCTTGTATTAGACTTATCCCTCTCTGCTTGCCCTAATTAGGTCCGCACTTCTCTGATCACTACTGCGTTATTAACTCGTAATACGTTAATCCTGTTTTTTAGGAGTTTAATCTTCTAACCCTCTAACCTATCGTCCTATAGGGTGCTAGGGATATCCTGTTCATATTTCGATAGTGTATTAGGAACTATTGTTTTTTTACTAGGTCTAAATTAGATAATAAAGTTATAACAGGATAATAATTCTGACCACCTAATCTAATGTTCACTTAATTATCTCTTCGTTATGAAGTACTTTAGATTTAAGTGATTAGTTAGGATAATAAACTCCTTTATACTCTACAGTTCTAAATCCTAGTGTTCTAAGTAGTGTATTATTACTAATAGTTCCTTATCGTATATTAAGTAATTACACTCCATAAGTAAGTTCTTATATAAAAAGAACACTATAAGTTTTAGGATCCCTTTATCGTTATACTACAATAAGGCACCTCCTACTACATAACCAAACGAATTAGTTTCGAGTATTATAACTCGATTAGGGTCCTAGTGAGCTAATATAGGTGCACTGATTAGGAGCGTCTTCAGCTCCTTAAACACTCTAGTGCACTCCTTACTCCAAATGAACGGTATATCCCTTTTAGTTAAGGTTATTAGGGGTTGTGTAATCCCTGAGAAGTTGGGTATAAATTGCTGGTAGTAGTTGGTAAAACCGATGAACCCACGGACTCCTTATACTAATCGGGGCACTTCCTATCCCTGGATTACCTTAATCTTCTTAGGGTCTACACGAATTCCCTTACTAGTATTAATAATAAACCCTAAATACTTAACACTCTTAACCTCGAATTCACACTTATCAATATCCATATATAGGCTTATAACACCTAGGTGCTCGAGGACCTTCTTAACTTTCTTTTTATGATCAGAAAAGGAGCTGTCTAAATAAATCAGGACATCGTCGATATAAGTTAAGCAGAACTTATTTAGGAAATTTCATAGGGTATAGTTAATATATTACTAGAACATTGCGGAGACTTTAGTTAAACTAAAGGGGGTAATTATTTATTTATATAACCCGTACTTCGTTCTAAACGCCGTCTTTTATTCATCTCCTTTTTTAACCCGGATTTTATAAAATACAGTAATAATATCCAGTTTTATTAACCACTTCACTTTTACTAATACCCTTAGGGTCTCGCTGATTAGGGGTAAGGGGTATTAGTCCTTTTTTATAATAGTATTAAGGGCATAATAATCAACACAGAATTGTAACCCTCCTCTAGGTTTCTGGATAAATAGAACGAGCGATAATGTAGGGGAACTACTAGCCCTAATAAACCCTTTATCTAATAATTTTATAAGGGTTCAGCATAATATAATTAACTCTTCCCTTGATATGCTATATAAAGGTCCCCAGGTCACTAGTTTATCTTAACTATAAGAGTCCTTTTTAATAAGGATAATATGGTCGACGTTCTTCTAGTATAACAGTAATTAATTAGCCTTATCTCGGTTAAAGATATATAAAAACTTATAATAATACGTAGGGAGTTTCATCCTTAGGTCTATTTTCATTTTTAGTACTAGGACCTTCTCAATATTAGCTAAACTTACAGAGAACACATTTAAAGTGGATATACTAAAAGGGGTCTCTCTTCTCTTCTATACCCACCTAATTAGAGCTAAGAATACTAATCCAGTCTACTACTAAATTAGGAACTTTAGATCTTACCGGGCCTAACCCGGTTTCCTTTTTATTACCTAATAGTCCACAATACTTATATATAAAGTACCTCGTACTAGGTAAACCATAATATTATCGTTAATCATCTAGGACCTTCTAAAAATAACGTCGTCTTCTTAGTTAAGAATAATATAAAAGAATAATCAGTGTCGTTTATAACCATCAATATTAATATTAATATAAATAACATAGTGGATTATACTAGGAACTATAATAGTGACTTACATTAAGTTCCAAAGTGTAATACTAATACATAATAAACGGAGTTTCTTAGCGAAGGCGTCGCTAATCAGGGCGTATATCAAACACCCTATATTAATAAGGGCAATTATATAGTATATCCCATTAATCCCAATATTAATGTAAAATAAGTCATAATCCATACTCTTTTTAACAACCTTCCATTCCTCCACAGCTTGTTCCTCCTAATAACGACTTTCACTAGGAGTTACTCTTTTCCCGAGTCCTTAGAGTCCTAATTAAAGTTATTATCTATTTTACTTTGTTCCTTAGTTTTTCTTTTAGAAGTTTTAGTTTTCTTTATTCCTTTTCGATCCTTAGGGTATTACCATTATATATACTCTTTTTTATTATAATTATAATATCTACGAACTTCCTCTTAACTTAGCTATTTATGGACTTTCTTATCCTTAGTTAGTTTATTTACTTTTATAGGTTCCTACTTTATCTAATTAGGTTAGGGGGACTTTAATTAACTATTTTATTTCTAAGGGGACTTAGTTCTTGTTTAATTAAGGGTTAATAATCTCTTATGCCGATGCTCACAATGAGCTTAATAGGATTCGCTATCTAATTCTAAGCTTATACTCAGGAGCATCTAGGTATATATAGTGTATATCGTTAATTTATTAATTATGCTAATAAGGGGGGCTCTTATTATGGTGTTCAGGGCTTCTTTAAGGTAATTGATCCTCATAACGTCTAACTAGTATCCTCTTCTTACTTCTACGAGCTCTTTTTTAAATTTGGGGAGGAAGTAAGTGAAACTCTTGTTCTCCTTTTATTGTATAATCCTTAGTTAATCGAGGGCTTATACTTCTATATTAGGGTCCATATAGTAACCTTTTAAATATTCTATAAATTTATCCGGGTTTTTTAACCCATTGGCCCCTCTTTATATATAATAGGTGTTCATTATAGCTTATATAGTGTTTTTTAACTTAGAGTAAATATAGGTGAATACGGTTAATTTTAAATTAAAGGTTTTTTATTTATACTTATTTTCCCTCCTATTTTGAGGTACTATTATTAAAACTTCTTATGTAATCTATTAAATTTTGATGGGTTAGGAATTTAATGTTTAGTTTATTTTGGAGGTAGTATATAAGTTTAATTAGGGGGAATTAGTGTTATAGAGGGTATTAGGGATTAGTTTATTGTTAATATCGGGTACCTGGGTTTTACCAGGGCTTTTTATAATAATTGAATTTATTTTCGTTAAGTCTTTTATTTGATTGCTTGGGCGGTCTGCATCTCCTGTAGTTGGGTTATAAGCTGTCTAATTAGTTATACTAACTACTACGGGTTTCCAGATAGTTCAGCGTTGCCTTCCATTGTTACATAGTTATTACTTATCCTAGTGTTTTGCGTTTAGTAGTGATCATAGTATACTTAATGATGTAGTCGAGGTACTCTACTATGAATGTATATATGCGTTGTTTTAAGTTTATAATACCCTTTAGGTCTGATCAGGCTGTACTAATCAGCTTTAGATGTTCAGGGACTCCTTAGGTTAACCCATCTGGAACTTCTTGCTACTCTTATATAAATCGTGGGCTTTTATATTAGGTGTTTAATTAATTACTTTTGATGATCTTGAAGATAATGTAATAGTCTAAGTATGTATATTATAACTAGTTATAATGATTATTATGAGTATTTTTAAGATAAGGAGAAAGGAAGGAAAAGTTTGTTACCCTATAAATCCGTTGGATCCTAATTAGGTTTACCTGGGCCTGGTTAGGTTTAGTAAGTAGTAGTTGGTGTTAAATATGGTTAAGTGGTTCTAAGGCCTTTGATCAGGCCTTAGCCTGTGATAATTACCCCCTTCCTCCCCTCCCTTCCCAAGGGATATTCCCATAATCAGTTTTGTAATAATCTAAGGCTGTTATATCCATTAGTATATCCATTAACTCTTAAGTGAGTTAAGTATAATCCTTTTACTTTATTAAAACTTTTTATTTACCTTATACTTTCTGCGTATTACGGATCTCCTTAATTTTAAACTCCTTCCTATTAACTATTAGTATTGTAGGTAGTTGGGTATTATTATAACTTTGTAATAATAACGGATTAACTTTAGTATACCTAATTAGGTTCATATAGAAGATATTATAGATCCCTAATAATATATTTAGTTGGTAAACATGGGATCTAACTAGTTTAAGGATGGTATACTTTGTATTAACTTAGTTAAACTTCTTTAATAGTTGATTAAACTGGATATTCCGTAACCTCAACTAAACCTTATCCCTAGGTTTAAACTAATTAGATGGTTAGCGCTTTGCGTTTATGGTAATCTCTTATTTCTCTTATGTTACCGTTATTGCTACCTAAGCCTACTTAGAGGTGTCTTTTAGTTTCTAAACTAAAGCCTCTACTCTTATTATAGGGGTCTTATTGCTATTCCGTAGGGTTTCCTCTATTCTAATTAGGTCTAAGTTATACCCATAAGTAATAAAAAACGGGCTAAGTCCTGTTAATAAGGCGACCCAGTTATTAATAACCATTATTACTACTAAGAGTAATTCATCCTAATTATCCTAAGTATATATTATATACACTCTAAAATAAGTTTCCATCACCTAGTTTACCCTCTCCATAACTCCGTCTATTTCTAAGTAGAACACTATAAAGAGTCTCTATTTAATCCATAATAACTAATAAAATCATTTCTACATAAAACTCGTAAACTATGATCCTCTATCTAATATAATTACATAAAATATCCTATAATACCTAATTAAACCTTAAATTAGTTAATCTACTATTATATCCGTTATAATATCCTTTAATAACTTAAAGATTATATTCTTTAATAAATAATTGGTCACCACCATAATATTTATAACCCTATCGTAGTGGGAAGGGGGTAGTCCTATTATAAAATTAATAAAAACCTCTACTTAAATCCGTTCAGGGATAAGTAAAGGTTTTAATAGGCCCCTTTTTTTATTATATTATACGTTTCCTTGTCCATAAATATCGCAGTTCCTTATAAATCTTTGGATATCCTAGGATAAGCCTGGTTAGTGGAATTAGTAGCTAATTAGGGCCTTTAAAGTGTCCCTCCCTGGATATCCTATTAACGTAGAATTATAAAACCTTTAGATTAAACCCGTCCTTAAAGGCTTGTAATATGGAATCCAGATTCTATCCCTCTACAATAATCTCTTATTATCGTCGATTATATATTCTAATAATATCATTAGTAACTTCCACTATAAGGGAAGTTATTGGTCTCCTTTTTATATTACCCCCCTAATTAGTTAATATTGGTTATTTTGGTCTAAAACTTTATCCCATTAGGAGTATAATAACTTTTTTTTAAAAGGGTTTAAGGGGGGTTCCGTCTTATTTGGGCTGGGGTCGTCGGTCTGATCTATGTCTCCGGGGGAGTCTCTTATATTAGACTCATCCCTCTCTGCTTGCCCTGATTAGGCCCACACTTTTCTAATTACTATTACGTTATTAACTCGTAATACGTTAATCCTATTCTTTAGGAGTTTAATCTTCCGACCCTTTAACCTATTGTCTTGTAGGGTGCTAAGGATATCCTGTTTACGTCTTAATAGTATATTAAAAATTATTACTTTTTTACTAGGTCTAAATTAGATAATAAAGTTATAACGGAATAGTAATTCTGATCACCTAATCTAATGTTCGCTCAACTATCTCTTTATTATAAAATACTTCAGATTTAGGTGATCAATTAGGATAATGAACTCCTTTACACTCCATAATTCTAAATCCCAATATTTTAAGTAGTATATTATTACTAATAGTTCCTTATTGTATATTGGGTAATTATACTCTATAAATAGGTTCTTACATAAAAAGAATACTATAAGTTTTAGGATCCCTTTATCGTTATATTGTAATAAGGCACCTCCTACTATATAACTAAACGAATCGGTCTCGAGTACTATAGCTCGATCAGGGTCCCAGTGAGCTAATATAGGTGTACTAATTAGGAGCGTCTTCAGCTCCTTAAACACTCTAATGCACTCCTTACTCTAAATAAATAGTATATCCCTTTTAGTTAAGGCTATTAGGGGTTATACGATCCCTGAGAAGTTGGGTATAAACTACTAGTAATAATTAGTAAAACCGATGAACCCACGAACTCCTTGCACTAATCAGGGCACTTCCTATCCCTGGATTACCTTAATCTTTTCAGGGTCCACACGAATTCCCTTACCAACATTAATAATAAACCCCAAATACTTAACACTCTTAACTTTAAATTCACACTTATTAATATCCACATACAGGCCTATAATACCTAGGCGTTTAAGGACCTTCTTAACCTTCTCTCTATAATTAGAAAGGGAGCTATTTAAATAAATCAGGATATCATCGATATAAGCTAAGTAGAACTTATTTAGAAAATCTTATAGGGTATAATTAATATATTACTAGAACATCGCAAAGGCTCTAATTAAACCAAAGGGGGTAACCATCCATTCGTATAACCCATACCTCGTCCTAAACACCGTTTTTTATTCATCTCCTTTCTTAACCCGGATCTTATAAAACACAATAATAACATCCAACTTTATTAACCACTTCACTTTTACTAATACCCTTAGGGTTTCACTAATCAGGGGTAAGGGGTATTAGTCCTTCTTTATAATAGCGTTAAGGGCACGGTAATCGACGCAGAACCATAACCCTCCTCCAAACTTCCAAACAAATAGAACAGGCAATAATACAGGGGAGCTACTAGCCCTAATAAACCCTTTATCTAATAATTCTATAAGGGTTCAGTGTAATATAATTAACTCTTCCCTTAACATACCATATAAAAGTCCCCAGGTCACTGGTTTATCTTAACCATAAGAGTCCTTCTTAATAAGGATAATATAATCGACGTTCTTCTAGTACAACGGTAATTAATCAGCCTTATCTCAGTTAAAAATATATAAAAACTTATAATAATATATAAGGAATTTCGTCCTCGGGTCTATCTTTATTTTTAGTACTAGGGCCTTCTTAATATCAACTAAACTTACGGAGAACGCATTTAGGGTAAATATACTAAGAGGGATCTCTCTTCTCTTCTATGCCCACCTAATTAGAACTAAGAATACTAATCTAATTTATTACTAAATTAGGAACTTTAGATCTTACCGGGCCTAACCCAATTTCCTTTTTATTACCTAATAATCCATAATACTTATATACAAAATACCTTACACTAAGTAAACCATAACATCATCGTCAATCATCCAGGACCTTCTAAGGATAACATCGTCTTCTTAATTAAGAATAATATAAAAGAATAATCGGTGTTATTTATAACCATCAATATCAATATTAGCGTAAATAATATAGCGGATTACACTAGGAACTATAATAGTGACTTATATTAAGTTCCGAGGTATAATACTAATATATAATAAACAGAGTTTCTTAGCAAAGGCGTCGCTAATCAGGGCGTATATCAAACACCCTATATTAACAAGGGTAATTGTGTAGCGTATCCCATTAATCCCGATATTAACGTAAAATGGGTCATAATCCATACTCTTTTTAATAACCTTCTATTCCTCCATAGTTTATTCCTCCTAATAACAACTTTCACTAGGAGTTACTCTTTTCCCGAGTCCTCAGAGTCCTAATCAGAACTACTATCCGTTTCACTTTATTTTTTAGTTTTTCTTTTAAAAATCTTAATCTTCCTTATCTCTTTTCGATCCTCAGGGTATTACCATTATATATGCCCTTTTTTATTATAATTATAACATTTACAAGCTTCCTCTTAGCTTGGCCATTTACGGACTTTCTTATCCTTAGCTAGCTTATTTACTTTTGTAGGTTCCTACTCCATTTAATTAGGTTAGGGGGACTCTAATTAACTGTTCTACTTCCGAGGGGACTTAGTTCTTGTTTAGTCAGGGGTCAGCGATCTCCTATGCTAACGCTTACAGTGGACTTAATAGAATTCATTATCTAATTCTAAGCTTATATTTAGGAGCATCTGGGTATATATAGCGTATATTGTTAGTTTATTAATTATGCTGATAAGGGGGGCTCTTATTATGGTGTTCAGGGCTCTTTTAAGGTAGTTAATCCTTATAACATCTAATTAGTGTTCTCCTCCTATTTCTATAAGCTCTTTTTTAAACTTAGGGAGGAAATAAACGAAATTCTTATTCTCCTTTTGCCGTATAGTCCTTAGTTGGTTGAAGGCTTATACTTCTATGTTAAGGTCCATATAATAACCCTTTAAGTATTCCATAAATTTATCCGAGTTTTTTGACCTATTAGCCCCTCTTTATGTATAATAGGTGCTCGCTATGGTTTACACAGTGTTTTTTAGTTTAGAGTAGATGTAGGTGAATACGGTTAACTCTGAACTAAAGGTTTTTTTATTTATACTTATTTTCCCTCTTATCTTAAGGTACTATTATTAAAACTTTTTGTGTAATCCATTAAACTTTGGTGGGTTAGGAATCTAATGTTTAGTTTGTCTCGGAGGTGGTATATAGGTCTGATCGGGGGGAATCGGTGTTATAAAGGGTATTAGGGACTAGTTTATTGTCGATGTTGAGTACCTGGGTTCTACTAGGGCTTCTTATAACAGTCGAATCTACTTTTGTTAGGTCTTTTGTTTAATTACTTAGGTGGTCCATATCTCCTATAGTTGGGTTATAAGCTGTCTAATTAGTTGCATTAATTACTGCGGGTTTCCAAATAGTTTAGCGTTACTTTCTATTATCGTATAGTTATCGCTTATCCTAGTGTTTTACGTTTAGTAGTGACCATAGTATACTTAATAACATAGTCGAGGTACTCTACTATGAATGCATATACGCATCGTTTCGAGTTTATGATACCCTCTAGGTTTAATCAGGCTGTACTGATCAGCTTCAGATGTTCAGGGACTCCTTAGGTCAACCCGTCTAAAACTTCTTACCACTCTCACACAAATCGTGGGCTTCTATACTAGGCGTTCAATTGATTGCCTTTGATGATCTTGAAGATAATATAACGGTCCAAGTACGTATATTGCAACTAGCTATGGCGATTACTACGAATATCTTTAAGATAAGGAGAAAGGAAGGAAAAGTCTACTGCCCCACAAATCCGTTGGATCCTGATCAGGTCTGCCTGGGCCTGGTCAGGCTTAGTAAGCAGCGGTTGGCGTTGGATATGGCCGAGTGGTTCCGAGGCCTCTGATCGGGCCTTGGCCCGTGACATTATTGTATTATGGATAACGTGGTTCATCAGTGAGTGGACCACCATCAGTGACCAGGCCACTTTTCCCACTTTCACCACTAAAAGCTTTTATATCTTAACCATAATCAATTAAATTAATTATAACTACTTAAAATCACTTAAACTACTTATTTCCATAACCTCTAGATAGGTCCTTATGTTATAGCCGGTCTTATAATAAATACTATAATATTATGAACCTATCCGACGACGCTTCGATGACCCCTCGTTTTCCTCCTTTTCATACCCTTCCTCCTTAATAACACCCTTTATAGCCATAACTTCCCTCGCCTGAGACCCATCTAGTGCCCCTCTATCTTATAGTTTAGTTCTTTTTAGCTCTCCAGCGTTTACTAAGGGCCATATTTACATCTTGAAGATAGCGTAGCTCTTCCTCTATAAGGGTAGTTATATGGGAAATGTACTATAAACCTTTTAAAACCTTATCGGCAACTTCATAAATTACAGTTGGTGAACTTCCCTAATACCTGGAAATTCTTTCTTTTATAAGTGAAGACTAAGAGATAGCCTTGTTAGTGGTTTAGGGTATCTTAGAAACCTAAGGGTCGGGTAACCTAATAGGGGTGTTCGGGGTTGTTGGTGTTCGTAATTGTATATCCAACTTAGAAAGGATAGTTTGAGGGTTATAAGGAATAACCCTAGCCCCTTTAAAACCCTTATAAATGTTTTCCTGGGTAAAGGTTTAAAGGAATACGGTCTTAAATACGAGGAAAAACTTGGGTTTAGTAATATGGGTAATCCGGGCTTTAATAAAGTGCTTAATTTGAGAGCTATATCTTAATTTTAATATACTATAATAATTAATGTTAAGAGGTTGGGTTAAATATAATAAATAAGTAGGTAAATAAATAATTATAATTTTTTTTTATAATACTCTTCGAAATTGCTATTAATGTAGTTTTTATAATTATCGATAATTAGTATCCGATATATGCCTTTTAATCGCTGTTTTAAGTGTTTATCGAAATGCTGAAATTATTAAATGGTAATCTCGTTATCGGTCTATTTATTGGAAGTTATTTTAATTACTTAGTTATCCGGAATCTGGGCCTCGGAGTATTAACTCATAAAGTGGAAGTGGCCCTGAATTACTAAAAAAGGTGGTATTGTATAACTATTACTAGTAATATAACAAATCACCATTACCTATTCTCAATTACTAAGTTAAACCTTTTTTAGTTTCCTAATCGAATTAGAATATATAATAATTATTCTTAGTTGGATTATACTTATTATAAAACCGATCTTATTAAAATTATAAAAACTTTTGTCTATAATACCGTATTTTAATCGCATATTAGTTATAAATTAAAACCAAAACTTAATAATCGTAGGATCTTTATAAAAGCCTCTTTAATAATTATAAATATAAGAAAATTGCGTTTTAAACTCTGGGCATCGCTGGATAAAGTGTTCTATCCAGTGCTTCCCGACTAGTCGGCTATTATACTTCCGGAGTAGTGTATTAACCATATCTTTTATATCCATACGTTAAGGCGAGAATCCTCGAAAATCTAAGTTAATAATGTATTAAATAATTACCTCCTCCTCGGTCTCTATCAAATTCAACTATGTATTCCTATTATCGACCTTTACACTTTAACCCTTTATTCTAGACCAGAGGGTAGTTCTCGGAACGTTGTAAATGGTCACTATACATCGGATACTTAATCGTAGTATTAATCGGATCACATTAATCACTAGAATAATCCTATTGCAACGGAGCGGGGGATGCAGTGAACAGTATGTGCTGTATCGTATAACACATACACTCTACTGACCATAGGTCGTGCACCCTTCGTCCCGGGTCCGTGAGGGTGATTAACTCGTATGAAACCGCTTAACCAGAGCTACAATTTAGGTAAGGAGACACCTCAAAACCTGATTAGGGCTAAAGAGGGGTTCCTGCCCTGGATATAGATACTGGTGAGTATTAGGGCTTTGTTTGCTCGGTAATAAAGCAACCTCTGTACTATTCGTAGTATATAATCTAAGTGAACAGGTAAAAAGAGCTCTGAATACGTTTATCTAATTAACGATGCTTGCTGACGTTCTATAATGTGTTGTTTTATGGTCCCTTGTTGTGTCCTCCGCTAGAAATGCGTCCCCAGTTCCCCTCTCTCAAATAGCTCGCTGTCGCCTGACTAAGGAAAAACCCGCTTAGCGTAAGCATTTCCCCCTGCACGGTTTCACTATGTTCAGGTAAGGTTTCGGATATTGTTTTATAGAAGAAATTACATATTAAAACTAGAAAGTGGTGAAGGTGAGAAAAGTGGCCCGGTCACTGATGGTGGTCCACTTACTGATGAACTACGTTAAGTGATTCGACGAATATGTCTCTAAATTATAAACCCGTATTAGAGGTGTGTTATATAAGTATTAAGTGAACGTAGTAGAAGTATATTCTAAAGTTTTAAGTTATCCAAATAGGAAGAGGTTTGTTATATAAAAGGATACTGAGGATTAGATTAGTTATTAGGAAAGTGTTCTTTATGAAGTTTAGGTTATAAATGTCCTATAAGCCAAATATTCGAGTACTTGGTTTTTAGAGTTTATATAAGCCCTTAGTGGAATGTAAATCTTATTAAATTATGGATTTAAGCTTATTAGTTAATAAATAAAATTAAAATAATAATTAACTTATTTACACTAAGTAAAGTCCTTATTGAGGCTTGATAAGTCCTCTGCTAAACGAAGGACGTATAAAAGATTAGACGAGGAGTATTTAGACCTAGATTGATAACTAGTGGACCGGCTAGTAGTAATGATAAACTATAATAAATAAGGACTTAATTATAAAAGGCTTATAGTGGAGGTTGTGGAGGTTATGGAAGGGGTAATAGGAAAAGTAAAGGTAAACGGTTATGTTCCCCAATTAATAGATCTAGTAACTTTAATAAGGGTAGGATGTGTGTTATATACTTAAAACGAGGTTATTAACTCTCTAAGTGTTGGCTAGTTTTCCCTAATAAGTGCCCTAACTATATATATTATAATTAAGTATTTAAGAAGTTTGTTATTAAGTGATTTAAGAATAACGAAGACCTTACTAAGTGTATCCAAAAACTTAAATTTATTATAGAATTAAATTAACTCACAGGACGTTATTAAGCCCGTGTTCAAGCTGCTGTAGTAACCTTTCACAAAACATATTCACTTCATGAATTTATAATCCTTAACTCTAGAGTTATAATCTATATTTTTAATGACCCTTTATAGTTTATATAACTAATAAGAGCTGTACTTAGTGATAATTTCTGGGTAAATACTTAGTAAATAATAATTAATAATTTTAGAATAACGTGGTTCATCATCGAGCAGGACATTATCATTAACCGGGACACTTTTCCCACCTTTATTATCCTCCCACTTTAATACGTCTTTTCTTCCACTATATAATACCTAATACCTTATCCGAAAATAGGATTAATTTAGTAATTAAAATAATTTAATTAACTCTATAATTAAGTATCCGATATACAGTGATTATTTATAACGTTCCTAAAGTTACCCTTTATACTAAAATGAACGGTCGAACTGCTAAAGCCGACAGTATTAACGTATAATTAAATTTAATAAAAACCGAGGAGGAGGCAATTATTCAATATATTATTGACCTGGATTCTCGAGGATTCTCACCCCGACGCATGGATATGGAAGATATTGTCACGGGCCGAACCCGGTGGTTATGCCCGGGCTATGCCCGTGCTCGCACTGGTGCCCCACCGGTGCCCCACTAGTGCCCACCCCCTAGGAAGCAGAGATTGTCGAATCCGCTGTACCAAGCGCCTAGTACGCTTCCGGCACGCTCGAAGGTCCGCGCGCAGCGCGGAACAATGATGGGCCGAAATGCGCCCTTACACCAGCCACCTTAAGGGCTAAGTTCGCCCCTAAAGAACAGGGAGAACAAGAATAATTACACATTATTGAATACATTACGAATTGACCATTAAATCCGATAATTAACAGTCTAATACGTACTAAAAATAGCTATTAAACTAAACTCTACTTATAACCACTATTCCTATGTGTAATACTTATTTGATAATAATAATAATAACCCCTACTACGAAGATTATATTTTAGATGACCAGGAACTAGGTCTTTTAGTTCAACTAAATATAATCCTAAGTGAAGACCTATAATTTGTAGAACGCTATAAACCCATCAGTTAAGTACTCCGAGAACACTAGAGAAGAGATTTATAAAAAGATTATTCGAATACCGGAGTGGCTAGTAATCTCTAATTACCCAAAAGTAATCCGCTGAAGGGCCAGAAGTGCCTTAGGAAGTAGTGTGACTTAAGAACTCAACAAAGTATTCGTCCTAGGCCCTGAAGCATCTGTGGAACGAGCTCACACTCTCGAAAACCTATCCCCTGTGAACCTCACTTTATATAAAGAACGATAAATAAAATATAATAATAATTATAAATATTATATTAAATAAATAAAAGGTGTATACGTATTTTAGAACTAGTTTTACGAGATTATCGTTTTAGACCTTCTTAAGTATTACTATACTACGGATAAGGGACTTAACGAATAGGTCTTAGAACTATAAACTCGCATCGGCGGTGCATTATACGAGCACCGAGTAAATATAATAGAAATATATTCCAAAGTTTTAAGTTATCCTAATAAGAAGAGATTTACTATACGAAAGGATACCGAGGACTAGATTGGCCACTAGGAGAGCGTTCTCTATAAAGCTCAAACTGTAGACGTCCCATAAACTAAATACTCGAATACTTAGTTTCCAGAGTTTACGCAAACCCTTAGTGGAAACCTTATTAAACCATGGATTTAAGTCTACTAGTTAATAATTAGAACCGAAATAATAAATGACCTATTTATACTAGGTAAAGTCCTCGTTAAGGCTTAATAAATCCTCTACTAAATAAAGGATATACGGAAAACTGGACGAGGAGTATTTAGACCTATAGTAATAACCAGTGGACCGGCCAGTAGCGACGATGAACTATAATAAATAAGGACCTAACCGCAAAGAGCCTGTGGTGGAGGCCGTGGAGGCCGTGGAAGGGGTAACGAGAAAAGTAAAGGGAAACGGCTACGCTCCCCAGCTAATAGATCCAGCAACTCTAATAAGGGTAGGATGTGTACAGCATACCTAAAACGAGGTCACCAGTTTTCAAAGTGCTAGCTAGTCTTCCCTGATAAGCGCCCTGATTATATATACTGCGATCGAGTATTTGAGAAGTTGGTTGCTGAGTGACTTAAGAATAATAAAGACCTTACTAAGTGTATTTAGAGGCTTAAACTTATTATAGAATTAAGTTAACTTATAGGACGTTATTAAGCCTGTATTCGAGCTGCACTAGTAACCTCTTATGAAACATACTCACTCTATGGATCCGCAATCCTTAACTCCGGAACTATAATCCACGTTTTTAACGACCCCTCATAGTTCGTACAATTAACGGGAGCTGCACCTAGCGACTATCTCTAAGTAAGTACTCAGTAAATAATAATTAATGGTTTTGGAATAATGGATATTCATATTAAGGGGTAAGACGGTAAACCACTTAAGTTTCACTTATATAATGCAGTGCTTTATAAAGGGTTTACGAGCAACTTTATTTCTTTAAAACATTTACGCTAAAAGGGTTTTTAGTGGGATACTAGTTCCGGTAATAATTATATTAGGTGTATAAACTAAAACTACGTTTATAAGTTATTTGAAATCCATAATTAAGATGTTCTCGATTATAGACCTATAAAGGACAAAGTGGTACTCGTAACGATTATTCCGCTCCCTTAACTTACACTAAATAAGTTCCCGAGAGCCCTGTGAAGAAACCGTTTTATAAGCGCAATAATCCGTAAACTTATTTAAGTAAGCGTGGAAAAATGGTACCGGAGACTCGGATACCCAGGGAGAGATGCTTTGAATTACCTTAGTAACGTAGTAAGGGGGGTGAGACTCTTAGATCGAAAAAGTAGAGACCCCGTAGAATACGATGTGTATGGGATAGTGAATATAATACGCTAAATCCGCTGAGCACTAAAAGAGTTAGTTAAATGGGTAAAAGCCGGAGATCGTTTAGTACTCGACTTCTACGATTATAATAAGGGATATAAAGAGTATACGTTCTTTATACTTTTTTTTGATTAAGCCTTAGGGTTAGTGTGGGACTTTTACCTATAAAAGAGAATAATAAAAATGATCTTAGAAGTGTTATTCGAGTTACTTAACTATTTAGAATGCGTTTATAACATAAAGGTTAAGTTCTTAGAAACTGATAATAAGCTTCTGAGATATCCGCGCTTAGTAGTAGACCTAAAAGGGTATGGAATAATAATTAAAACGTTAGCGCCTAATACGTAAACTCAGAACAAAGGTGCTAAAAGGCTCGCTACAATTATTAAAACTAAAACTAGGGTAATAATTATTATAACGAATTTCCTAGACTATTTATGGTCTAAGATCGTTAAAATAATAGTCTACTTCTATAACCGAACCCCGTTACGAATATATAAGTAAAAAACGCTTTATAAGTAGTTCTATAAGTAATTCTAGAGTAGAGAAAATAAGATTTATATAGTCCCTAACCTCTCCCACCTACGATCCTATGGTTATAAGGTTTATACCCTAATAACTAATACGTAACTTAAGCACTAACGGCAAAAGAAGTTCGCCCCTTGTGTGTAGATCGGCTTTCTAATAGGTTATACGTTAAGTAATTAATTTAGAATATAAAACCCTTTTAAAAAGGACATCTTTACAATAAGGGACGTTATATTTAATAAAAAGGTGCACTTTAATGGGAACTTTAAGGGTACTATTAAGGAATTTCACCACTTAGACCTATAAGTGATCGAAACGCGAATTCAAGAGCTTATTGAGTAAACCCAGATATAAACGTTAATATAAGATGTTAATAAGGAAGTAGAAGAGGTTACCCTTATTCTCGAAATAAGTCCAAAGTATAATAAAAGTACTCTAAAAGCGAGCTCTGTTATAGAGATGTACTTAGATAAGTTAAGATAGTATAACACAAAGCGTTTCGCGTTATACCCGATACCTAAAGTATTACTATTAAGACCTTTATTATTTTTTATTACCTTAGAAGTAGCTTTAGTTATAAAGGGGTGGGGGGAAAATAAGGGAAAAGTATAATATAAAACTATAACCTTAGACCGTAGTATAAACACAGTGAAGTATAAAATCTCGTTTAAATCTATTTTCCTAGTAGGAACGGCTTTAAAACGGAAATAATACTATGAAATATAATTAATGGACGGTCTCCTAAGTATGCGTTTATGGTCTGGTTAACCTAGTACCCTTAATGAGATTAGTCGCTTTAGAACTTTTAATAAAAGTATATTAAATTAAAAGGTTAATGGGGAAGTGCTTTAATAATGTGACCTTTTCGGTGAGTTAAGAAAGCCCGGTTGAGAGGGGACTTCTATTAAGGGAAGTACTCCGGGTTATATACGTAGAGAATTTTCTCCGTTAAGCTGTGAGGGTAGTGCACCCATAAGTACTCACTAAAAGAAATTACCCCCTCTCCCCATATTACACAATCACTTAAAGGATTACTCATATAAGGACGATTTTAGAACAGCTAAAATAAGCCATCTAAGTGGTTATAAAGACTCCCATTCCTAGGAGGAGGTTAGCAAAGAATAAGCACGAGGTAAGCAGATTTTCGGCTACTATTAGGTATATACCTATAAACTTAATAAGTATAGGAGGCTTATGAAATTCAAGGTACACCTTATTATCCGTGGAGATTAATAATTGAGAGATAAGCGAGAAATATATACTATTATACTCATAGGTATATTATTCCGAATCCTTATTACAATAACTGTTCACTTCGATATGGAGCTTCTATAGTATGACGCGGTAAATGCCTTTATGTATACAATAATCGATGAGGAAGTGTATATACAACTCCCACCTGGATACCGAAAAGTTGGACGGGTACTATACTTAAGAAAGGCGCTTTACGGCCTTAGGAGGTCACCTCTACTCTAGCAAAAACACCTGGAAAGTGGGCTCCTAAAACTCAGCTTTCAACGAGTTACCAAAGAGAACTACTATTAGTAAAAGGAACAAATCACATTCTTCTTTTATATTAACAACTATATTTTAGCTTTCCCTTATTAGTTTCACAACGAGGTAATAACGTTAATAAAAGAGCTTTAGAAACGCTACCATCTAGAAGGTGGTTACGAACTATAATAGTTCTTAGGAATTAAGGTCTTAAGAAACCAAGCAATTAAAAAGATTTGGTTATCATAATTAGTATTCACTGAGAAAGTGAGAAGACTCTTATTAGACGCTAATAAGCTACTTAAAATGTATTTCGAAACCCCTATAATAACCTTTAAACTATTCTTATACGACGGGGTAGCTGAACCGTGGGAAATTAAAAAATACTAACGTAAAGTCGGAATTATTATATATGTAGTTGTGATAATGTACCCGGATATCGTATTCGCCGTAAACCATTTCGTATACTTTAATTAGAACTTAGGGCCGAGTTATTAGTGTATAATGGATCGAGTACTCTAATACCTCTACTTAACGTGTTCTCTTTACTTAGAATACGGAGCTACGCCGGGGAGCCCTAAGGATATTTTAGAAATTACTTCTAATATTAGTTTCGCTGATAATACGCTTAATTGGAAGAGCTTTTAAGTGCTCGTAATGCGACTTTTTAGTGGAACCATTACGTAGAAAGTAAATAAATAATAAATAGTTATAACATCAATAATAAAAGCCGAGCTCCTTGCCTTGTCACAAGCAGCAAAGGAAGCCATCTTCGTAAACTGGTTAATATCCACTTTACAAATATAACTCCCCACAAAGGACGCCCAGAGTACTAAGTTTACACCTTAAATACACTCTTAACCACGAATTCACATATAATACAATAACCAGTAAACCATACACCTCGTAACCATAAAACAAATATAATTATAAATACACCTACACTACGTTAATATTTATAACTACTAATTACATTAAAAAATCGAGAATAACCGTATTAACGTTGCGTATACGCTATTAACTAAGTTAATAGTAGATGGACTAATAAAAGTGCTCCCGAAGTAGCCTTTTTAGGTGTTTCTTGTGCAGCTAAATATAAGTGACCAGCGGGCTCGTCTTAAAAACAACTATCGTTGTAATATCACTATAGATAAGGCCCGCTGGGAGGCCGGGATAACTAAGGATAATATATAGGATGTTAAGGTTTGTGTTCCTTATACTCCTAGGGGCTCGTGAACCCCGTAGGAAGGACATATGAGAAGTATTTTAGACGGAGGAAGATGAAATTTAAATCTCGAGATAATTATAGTGCTTGGAAATAGTTATTGAAGGGCGGATCAGGTGGTAGGAAGCCTATTAGACGGAGGCCTCCCTGAAGGGGCGTGTCGAATCCACTATACTAAGCGCCTAGTACGCTTCTAGTATACTCAAAGGTCTGTGCGCGGCGCAGAATAATGATGGGCTGAAATGCGCCCTTGCACTAGCCACCTTAAGGGCTAAGTTCGCCCCTAAAGAACAGGGAGAACAAGAATAATTACACATTATTGAATACATCACGAATTGACCATTGAATCCGACAGAGATTTCGCGCCATATCGTAGTTTACCCTTTTCCTCTTCAGCTTGAAATAAATAGTATTTGGCTACTTTTCGGTTAAGATAAGGCCTAGGACCAGCCCTTTGCATATTTTAAGCTCAGTTTTATTTACTATATAAGATACCGCTAGGTTGAGTGCGGCTCCCTATTGGTTACGAAGCGGAATCCTAGGTTGAGTGCGGCTCCCTGACGATAGATCGATGAACGTTGGATGCTGGGTAGAGTATGGCTCCCCACTAGTTAAGAAGAGGATACCAACTAGTATAATAGTTAACGAACTGTAGGCCCAACTATAGTTAACCTTAAACGAGGTCCTCGGGCTCCTATAGGCGAGGATTGTTGAGCTCTTTAATGAGCTGGAGCGAAGTCGAGGTTCAGGGGCGACGATACCGACCCCTATGGAAGATGTAGGCACCGAAGCCCCACTAGTGGGCAGCCGCCACCTCGTAATAGAGATACCGACGCACCGTAAACCACTACTAATACCCTCAAAGTTCTCGGGGAAGTGGAAGGACTACCCTTCTTAGGTGTAATAGATAAGGGATAAGATTATTATGAATAGAGCGTTTTACCTTATTAACTAGGAATTGTGGTACTTAATTAACTCTTATCTGGACACTAATCCCTAGTAAGTGGTTGCCACGTTCTACGTAGCCGGGGGGCCTAAAGGTTAATATAACCCCGAAGATTTTATATCTTACCTTAATAAGACCTATTAAGACCCGAACACCTAACCCCAAGCCGTAGCCCAACTATAAACCCTCCGTTAAAAAGATAATAAGAAGCTAGTTATTTTCTTACCAAAGTTCAAACAAATAATAATAGACGTAGGAGGTGGTGTGTAGCCCGACACCGTTAAGATTACTATATTAGAAAACGCCCTTACTTCTCACCTAAAGGAGCACCTAATCACCATCTCCCTACTAGGGGAGTATACTTAGTGACTCACTAGGGTATAGGACGTTGCCTAGAAGCTGGAGTGTATAATACCCATTACTACTAAACGGGAGCGTCGCTGGTCCCTAACCCTAGCCCCTCTATGGAAGGATTGCAATGGAGATGTTCAGATGACTGGTGTTGCCTACGCCTTATCGACTCGAAGGGAGAAGAAGGACCGTTACCGCCGCCGCTCCTTGGGTAGCCCGCCGGTGGACCGCTATGAGTGCTTTTACTATAGCGAAGAAGGTTATATCGCTAGGAATTGCTGGAAGAAGGTTCCTAGGTAAGCGAAGGTTGCCCGTATTAAGGTAACGAAGAAGTAGAAGGATCCCGGGTTAAAAGAAGAGGACCGAGAGGCTACTAGTGCCTCTTCTAGTAAGGACAACTCGGGAAAAAAGTAACTCTAGTACGAAGTCGGGTGTTAGAGCCGATAAAGGAGGAAGCCAAAGGATAGGAGTCCCACTAAGAAGAGCAGCAGCAGAGGAGCCAAGGGTTAACCACTATTCAGGCAAGGATTAACAAAGGACACTTAACGCACACCCTTATCGATACTAGCTACGACGTCTACGCAATGGTGGATCAGTTTCTCTTTAGACGCCTCCGATTACCGCTAGTGGATCGGAAGAAGTGTGCTTTGTGAGGGTATACGTAAGACGGGCCATCACCTGGTGATGCCCAGGGTGTGGCTGTCCTAGATCTGGAATTAAGTGGCCATACTTAGAAAGTTTACGTATACGTAGTAAAGGGCCTAGACCCCCCCATATTCCTAGGGAAACCATAGATGGAAGTGAACCGTGTAATGTATAATGCTGTTACTTAGTGGGTACACCACGGTAAGGGAGGAGTAAACGTATACCTTTCTAATTAGGAAGAACTAGTTGCTATAAAAGAGATTTACACGGCCCGATTATTGATGGCCCCTGCGTTTGTAGTTATATACCGATGAGTGAAGTATTAGAGGGCATTAGAGGCCCAGGTTATAGCTGTGAGTTTGAGGGACATCGAGGATGCGCTAAAAAAAAAGAAGCCTATGGATGTAAAGGAACTCGTCCCAGGCTAGGTCTATAAGGAGTTTAGAGATTTATTTAACCTAAAAAAGGTGTACTCGGTGCCCCCTAGGAGGCTAGGGGTTGACCATAAGATCCCCCTTATTAAGGATACTCACGGTTAGGAGCCTACACTTTTATGGGGACCCTTATATGGGATATCCCGTGAGGAACTCTTGGTCCTGAAGAAGACACTAGAGGACCTGTTGGATAAAGGGTTTATTCGAGCTAGCAGTTCGCCAGTGGGTGCCCTAGTGTTGTTTATTAAGAAGTTTGGTGGGGGAATTCGGTTCTGCGTTGATTACCGAGCCCTTAATAGTATTACGAAGAAGGACCGTTACCTATTACTACTTATATTAGAGACCCTCCAACGGGTAGCCGCTGCGTAGTGGTATACGAAGTTTGACGTCGTAGCTGTGTTTTATAAGATTCGGATCGCAGAAGAAGACGTCGAGAAGATAGCGTTTTATACGAGATACGGACTCTTCGAGTGGTTGGTCTGCTCCTTTGGACTCACCGGGGCCCCAACTATGTTCTAATAGTATATTAATACAATTCTCTAAGACTTCTTAGATGACTTTGTCACTATTTATTTAGATGATATCCTGATTTACACGTCTAGGTTAAAGAAGAAGTATGAAGAGAAGGTATGGGTGGTCCTCCGGCGCCTAGTAGAGGCCGGACTACGACTAGACCCTAAGAAGTGTGCCTTTTCAGTCAAGACCGTGAAGTATGTTGGGTTTATTGTCACTACTGAGAAAGGGATCTCATGTGACCCCGAGAAGTTAAGAGCCATTGCTGAGTGGCTGCCCCCTAGAACTGTAAAGGGGGTTAGAAGTTTCCTTGGGTTTGCGAATTATTATCGTATTTTTATACCCAATTATACTATTATTGTTGAGCCCCTTACGAGGTTTACGAAGAAGTCGGCTGTGTTCCACTGGGGACCTAGTTAGGAAGAAGGATTCCAGGAGCTTAAGCGGTTATTTAGTATGGAGCCGGTGCTTTGCCGCTTTGACCCTGAAGGAAAGACAACAGTGGAGATAGACTGTTCAGGGTTTGCTTTGGGCGGCACCCTTATGCAAGAAGACTCCGATGGGCACCAGCACCCTATTGCGTTCTACTCACAGAAGTTATCGCCGGCTGAGTATAACTACCCTATCTATAATAAGGAACTACTCGCCGTACTCGTGTGCTTTAGGGCCTGGAGAGCAGAACTACGAAGTGTAGGTAACTTTAAGATTCTTATGGATCATAAAAGCCTTGAACACTTTATGACGAAGCAGCGCCTTACTAAGAGGTAGAGCTGGTGGGCAGAAGAGCTAGCCTAGTACGACTTTTATTTGGAGTACCGGCCAGGAAAGGAAGCAGTAGTCCCCGATGCCCTTTCTCGGAGGGAGCAGGACGCCCCCCAGGGCTGGGACGATGAGAGAGAATAGGGACGTGTACTCTAGTTGATACCTAACTACGCCATCCTAAAGGAAGGAACTGGTGCCCCCTAGGTGGGCTGCACCATAAACGACTTACTAGTACTCCTATACATAATAGTGTTCGCGAATAATAGCGAGTTATAAACACTTTGGGACTAGACTGTTGAAGAAGACAGATTATACCGCCGAGCTTACGAGGCGGTGAAGCAGGGACAGCGCAGCTTCCCACCAGAGTTGTAGTTAAAGGTCTAGATCGCGGAATGTGCAATTGATAAGCAGTAGAGGTTGATGTTCTGGGATAAAATATGGGTTCCTGGAGGAAAAGATGATGACGACCCTTCGAGCCTACTACGGACAAGGGTTGTACAGGAGTGCCACGATTCTAGCACTAGTGGTCACCCGGGGCGTAACAGCATATTCGAGATTGTAAGCCGACGCTTTTACTGGCCGGGGCACTCCCAGACGGTCAGAAGGTTCACGAGGAACTGCTACATATGTGGTGGTATCCATATCTGGAGGCAAGCTAAGAAGGGGTTACTTAAGCCCCTACCCGTCCCCCTCCGGATAGGTAGTGACCTATCGATGGATTTCATCACTAATCTGCTACTAACAAAAGAGAAGAAGTCCCGTTATATGTGGGTTATAGTTGATCGGCTGAGCAAAGCGCCAACGCTAGAAGAGATGGAGACTATGGACGCGGTATCTTGTGCCTAGCGGTTCCTCCATAACTATTACCGTTTCCACGGGATACCTTAGTTGATCGTAAGCAATAGAGGGTCGAACTGGGTCAGTGACTTCTGGTGGGAGTTCTGCAGGTTAACCGGGGTTACCCAGCTACTGAGCACCGCTTACCACCCATAGACCGATGGGGGAACAGAGCGTATAAACCAGGAGGTTTAGGTTGTTTTACGGGCCTACGTTACCTAGGCCCAGGATGATTAGGGAGGGTTACTTCTTATGGTGTAGCTAGCCCTGCGGAATAGAACCAGCTCAGTAACCGGTGTCTCTCCGTTCTTCATAAAACACGGGTACCACGTCGACCCGTTACCGGTTGTGGAAGAAGACAGTGAGGGACCGCCTAGCCGTGGGAAGGCGGCCGTGGATGAACTGGTGGCCAAAATGAAGGACGTTATAGCGTTTGCCCAGGCTATAATGGCCTCAACGCAGTAACGCTACGAATTAAGCGTTAACCGTTGCTAGTCACCAGTGGATGAGTACCGGGTCGGTAACAAAGTCTAGTTTAACGTTGTGAACTATAAGTCCCCGTGCCCGAGTAAGAAGCTTGTATAGCTACACCACTAATACTAAGTTACTAAGGTGGTGAGTGTGCACGTAGTGGAGTTGAATATACTAGGAGGGATTTACCCGCGATTCCACGTGGACGTCCTCCGGAGGTCAGCTGGTGACCCCCTCCCAGGCCAAATTCAGTTGGATTACTAGCCGCCACCTATTAGGGAAGTAGATGGTGAGGATGAGTGGCAGATAGAGGAGATTTACGCTGTTAAATAGAAAATAGTGGGTAGAGGGAGAAGACGTGAAGCCCTGGTGAAGTGGGAGGGTTATATTAACCCCACGTGGGAGCTAGCCGGTGTTATAGAGGAAACGGAGGCGCTGGACTGTTACGAGGAGTACTATGGGCCAATATTAGAGAACGACGGAGACGCGGCGTATGCGCACGTGCCCCCCAGGAGGCCAGCTAGGAACTAGAGGCTGCGCGGGGGGGAGAAGGGGGGTAGTGTCACGGGCCGAACCCGGTGGTTATGCCCGGGCTATGCCCGTGCTCGCACTGGTGCCCCACCGGTGCCCCACTAGCGCCCACCCCCTAGGAAGCAGAGATTTCGCGCCATATCGTAGTTTACCCTTTTCCTCTTCAGCTTGAAATAAACAGTATTTGGCTACCTTTCGGTTGAGACAAGGCCTAGGACCAGCCCTTCGCAGATATGGCTAATACTGTCGGATTCAATGGTCAATTCGTGATGATTCAATAATGTGTAATTATTCTTGTTCTCCCTGTTCTTTTGGGGCGAACTTAGCCCTTAAGGTGGCTGGTGTAAGGGCACATTTTGGCCCATTATTGTTCTGCGTTGTGCGCGGACCTTCGAGTGCGCCGGAAGTGTATTAGGCGCTTAGTATAGTGGATTCGATACGCCCCTTTAGGGAGGCCTCCGTTTAGTGGGCTTCCTACTACCTGATCCGCCCTTTAATAACTATTTCTAAGTGTTATAATTATCTCGAGATGTGAATTTCATTTTCCTCCGTTTAGAGTATTTCTTATATATCCTTTTTGTGGGGTTTATGAACCCCTAGGAGTGTGAGGATTATGAGCCTTAACGTCCCATATGTTATCCTTGGCCATCCCGGCCTCCTAGTGGGCCTTATCTTTGGTGAGGTTGTGTTGATGGTTGTTCTCGAGACGAGCCCGCTGGTTACTCATATTTAGTTATGTAAGAAACACCTGAAATAGCTGCTTCGAAAGCGCTTTTATTAGTCCATCTATTATCAGTTCGGTTAATGGTGTATATGCGATATTAATACGGTTGTTTTCGATTTTTTTATGTAATTAGTGGTTATGAATATCGATGTGGTGTAAGTGTATTTATAATTATACTTGTTTTGTGGTTATAAGGTGCACGGTTTGCTGGTTATTGTATTATATATGAATTCGTAGTTAAGAGTATATTTGAGGTGTGAATTTAGTGTTTTGAACGTCCTCCGTGGGGAGTTGTATTTATAAAGTGGATATTAATCGGTTTACGAAGATGGCTTTTTTTATTGTGTGTAATAAGGTGAGAAGTTCGGCTTTTGTTATTAATGTTGTAATTATTTATTGCTTATTTGTTTTCTACGTAATAGTTCCACTAAAAAGTCGTATTACGAGCACTTAAGAGCTTTTCCGATTAAGCGTATTATTAGTGAAACTAGTATTAGAAGCGACTTCTAAAGTGTTCTTAGGGCTCCCCGGCGTAACTTTGTATTCTAAATAGAGAGAATGCATTAAGTAAAGGTATTAGAGTACTTAATCTATTGTATACTGGTAACTCAGCCCTGGGTTCTAATTAAAGTGTATAAAATGGTTTATAGTGAATACGATATCCGGGTATATTATTATAGTTATATACATAATAGTTCCGACCTTATGTTAATACTTCTTAATCTCCCATAGTTCGGCTACCCCGTCGTATAAGAACAGCTTAAAGGTTATTATAGGGGTTTCAAAATACACTTTAAGTAGCTTATTAGTATCTAATAAGAGTCTTCTCACCTTCTTAGCGAATACTAATTATAATAACCAAATTTTCTTAATTACTTGGTCTCTTAAAACCTCGATTCCTAAAAACCATTATAATTCATAACCACCTTTTAGATAATAGCGTTTCTAAAGCTTTTTTATCGACGTTATTACCTTATTATGAAATTTATGAGGGAAAACTAAGACGTAGTTGTTAACGTAAAAAAAGAACGTAATTTGTTCCTTCTACTAATAATAGTTCTCTCCAGTAATTCGTTAAAAACTAAGTTTTAGGAGCCTATTTTCTAAGTGTTTTTACTAGAGTAGAGGTGACCTCCTAAGGCCATAAAATACTTTTCTTAAGTATAATACTTATCCAGCTTTTCGGTATTTAAGTGGGAGTTGTATATACACTTCCTCATCAATTATTATATACATAAAGGTATTTACTGCATCGTACTATAGAAGCTCTATATCGAAGTGAGTAGTTATTGTAATAAGGATTCGGAACGATATACCTATGAGTATAATAGTGTACGTTTCTCACTTATCTTTTAATTATTAATCTCTACGAATAACGAGGTGTACTTTAAATTTCATAAACCTCCCATACTTATTAAGTTTATAGGTATATACCTAGTAACAGCTGAGAATCTACTTACCTTGTACTTATTCTTTATTAACCTCCTCCTAGGAACAGGAGTTTTTATGGCCATTTAGATAGCTTATTTCAACTATTCTAAAGTTATCCCTATACGAATAATCCTTTAAGTAATCGTATAATATAGGAAAAGGGGGTAATTTCTTCTAGTGAGTACCTATGGGTACACTACCCTTACGGCCCAGCGGAGGAAACTCTTTATACACATAACCCAGAGTACTTCCTTTAGTGGAAGTCCCCTCTTAACTAGGTTTTATTAACCCACTAAAAAGGTCGCGTTATTAGAGCACTTCCCTATTAGCCTTTTAATCTAATATACTTTTATTAAAAGTTCTAAGGTAACTAATCTCATTAAGGGCACTGGGTTAGCCAGACTATAAACGTATACCTAGGAAACCGTTTATTAATTGTATTTCACGGTGTTATTTCCATTTTAAAGCCGTTCCTATTAGGAAAATAGATTTAAATGAGACTCTATACCTCGCTATGTTTATACTATGGTCCAAGGTTATAGTTTTATTTTACACTTCTCCTTTACTTTCCCCCCACCCCTTTACGACCAAAACCACTTCTAAAGTAGTGAAAAATGATAAGGGTTTTAACGGCGACGCTTTAGGTGTTAAGTACAACGTAAAGCGCTTTATGTCGTACTATCTTAACTCATCCGAGTACGTCTCTATAACAGAGCTCACTTTTAGAGTGTTTTTATTATACTTTGGACTTATTTTAAGAGTGAGGGTAACCTCTTCTACTTCCTCGTTAATATTTTATATTAACGTTTATATCTAGGTTTACTTAATAAGCTCTTAAATTCGTATTTCGATCGCTTATAGGTCTAAGTAGTGAAATTCCTTAATAGTACCCTTAAAGTTCCCATTAAAGTGCACTTTTTTATTAAATACGATGTCCCTCGTTATAAAGACGTCCTTTTTAAGAGGGTTCCATATTCTAAATTAATTATTTAACGTATAACCCACTAAAAAGCTGATCTATGCACGAGGGGCGAGCTTTTTTCGCCGTTAGTGCTTAAGTTGCGTATTAGTCGTTAGGGCGTAGGCCTTATAACCGTAGGATCGTAAGTAGGAGAGGTTAGGGACCGTATAAATCTTATCTTCTCTGCTCCAGAATTACTTATGGAACTACTTATAAGGCGTTTTCCACTTATGTGTTCATGACGGGGTTTAGTTATAAAAATAGACTACTATTTTAATAATCTCAGGTTATAAATAGTCTAAGAAATTCGTTATAATAACCATTACCCTAGCTTTAACTTTAATAATCACAGTGAACCTTTTAGTACCTCTGTTCTAAGCTTGTGTATTAGGCGTTAACGTTTCAATTGTTATTCTATACCCCTTTAGGTCTGTTACTAAGCGCAGATATCTTAAAAGTTTATTATTAGTTTCTAAGAACTTAACTTTTATATTATAAATGTGTTTTAGATAGTTAAGTAACTCGAATAACATTTCTGAGATTATCTTTATTATTCTCTTTTATAGGTAAAAGTCCTATACTAGCCCTAAGGCTTAGTTAAAAAGAAGTATAAGGGACGTATACCCTTCGTATCCCTTATTATAGTTGTGGAAATTGAGTACTAAACGGTCTCTAATTTTTACCCGTTTAACCAACTCTTTTAGTGCTCAGCGGATTTAGTGTATTATATTCACTATCCCATACACATCGCATTCTATAAGGTCTCTACTTTTTCGATCCAGGAGTTTCACCCCCTTTACTATGTTACTAAGGTAATTCAAAGTATCTCTCCTTAAGTATCCGAGTCTCCGGTACTATTTTTCTATACTTACTTGGATAAGTTTACGGATTATTGTATTTATAAAGCGGTTTTTTTGCGGGGTTCTTAGGAGCTCGTTTAGTGTAGGTTGAGGGAGCGGAACGATCGTTACGAATGCCGTTTTGTCCTCTATAAATCTATAATCGAGAACATCTTAATTATGGATTTCAAATAGCTCGTAAATGTAACTTCGGTTTACGCACCTAATGTAGTTATTACCGGGGCTAATATCCCACTAAAAACCCTTTTAATATAAGCGTTTCAAAGAAATAAGGTTACTCGTAAACCCTTTATAAAGTACTATATTATATAAACGAAACTTAAGCGGCTTGCCGTCTTGCCCCTTAACGTAAATATCCACTATTCCAAAGCCATTAATTACTACTTATTAAGTCCCTACCCAGAGATAATCACTAGGCGTAGTTCCCGTTAGTTATATAAACTATAAGGGGTCGTTAAAAACGTGGATTATAGCTCTGGAGTTGAGGATTATGGATCCATAAAGTGAGTATGTTTCGTAAGAGGTTACTATTGCAGTTCGAACACGGGCTTAATAACGTCCTATGAATTAACTTAATTCTATAATAAGTTTAAACCTCTGAATACACTTAGTAAGGTCTTCGTTATTCTTAAGTCGCTTAGTAACTAGCTTCTTAAATGCTCGATCATAGTATACGTAATCAGGGCACTTATTAGGGAAAACTAACCAGTACTTTAAAAGCTGGTGACCTTATTTTAAGTATACTATACACGTCCTGCCCTCATTAGAGTCGCTAAATCTATTAGCTGGGGAGCGTAGCCGTTTCCCTTTACTCTTCCCATTACCCCTTCCACGGCCTCCACGGCCTCCACTACAGGCTCTTCACAGTTAAGTCCTTATTTATTATAGTTCATCATCACTATTAGCCGGTCCACCGGTTATTATTATAGGTCCAAATACTCCTTATCTAATTTTCCGTATATCCTTTGTTTAACGGAGAACTTATTAAACCTTAGTGAGGACTTTACTTAGTGTAAGTAGGTCGTTTATTACTTTAGTTCTGATTATTAACTAATAGGCTTGAATCCATGGTTTAATAAGGCTTCCACTAAGGGCTCGTGTGAACTTTGGAAACCAAGTACTCGAGTATTTAACTTATAGGACGTCTATAGTTTAAGCTTCATAGAAAATGCTCTCCTAGCGGCCAATCTAATCCTCGGTATCCTTTCGTATAATAAATCTCTTCTTATTAGGATAACTCAAGATTTTGGAATATGCTTCTACTATGTTCACTCGGTGCTCGTATAACACACCGCCGACGCGAGTTTATAGTTCTAAAACCCATTCATTAAATCCCTTATCCATAGTATAATAGTACTTAAAAAGGTCCAGAGTAATAATCTCATAGAACTAGTTCTAAAGTACGCGTATACCTTTTATCCGTTTAGTATAATATTTATAATTATTATTATATTCTATTTATTATTTTTTATATAAAACGAAGTTCATAGGGGATAGGTCTTTGAGAATATAAACTTGTTCCATAGACGCTTTAGGGCCTAGGACGAATACTTTGTTAAGTTCTTAAGTTATACTACTTCCTGAGGCACTTCTAGCCCTTCAGCGGATTACCTTTAAGTGATCGGAGATCACCGGCCACTCTAGTATTCGAGTAATCTCTTCATAGGTTTCTTCTCCGGTATTCTCGGAGCACTCAACCAATAGATTTATAGTGTCCCATAAGTTATAGGTTTTCGCCTAGGATTATAATTAGTTAAACTAAAGGACCTAGTCCCTAATCGTCTAAAGAGCAATCTTCGTAATAGGGGTCGTCATCGTTATTATTAAATAAGTATTACGCATAGGAATAGCGGTTATAGGTAGGGTTCGGTTCAATAGCTGTTTTCAGCACGTATCAGACTATTAATTATCGGATTTAATGGTTAATTCGTGATAATTCAATAATGTGTAATTATTCTTGTTCTCCTTATTCTTTTGGGGCGAACTTAGCCCTTAAGGTGGCTAGTGCAAGGGCACATTTCGGCCTATTATTATTCTGCGCCGCGCACAGACCTTCGAGCGCACCGGAAACGTACTAGGCGCTTAGTACAGCGGATTCGACAAATACACTGCTCCGGAAACGTGCTTCCCGACCGGTCGGGAAGTGCTAGATAAAACACTTCGTCCAACGATGCTTAGAGCTTAAAACGCGATTTTCTCGTATTTATAACTATTAGAGAAGCCTCTATGAAGATCCTATAATTATTAAGTCTTAGTTTCGACTTATAGCTAATATGTGATCGAAATACGGTATTATAAATAAAGATTTTTATAACTTTAATGAGATTAGTTTTATAATAAGTATAATCTAGCCTAGAATAGTTATTATATATTTTAATTAGATTAGGAAACTAAAAATAGTTTAACTTAGTAATAGAAAATAGGTAATAGTGATTTATTGTATTATTGGTGATAATTATACGATATTACTTTTTTAGTAGTTTAGGGTTATTTTTACTTTATAAGTTAATACTCCGAGGCCCATATTTTAGATAACTAAGTAATTAAAACAACTTCTAATAGATGGACTGATAACGAGATTACCCTCTAATGGTTTTAGCATTTTAATAAATACTCAAAACAGCAATTAAAAGGCACATATCGGATACTAGTTGTTGATGGCCATAAAAGCCACGTTAATAGCGATTTCGAGGAGTATTATAAAGAGAATAAGATTATAATTATTTGCTTACCTACTTATTCATCACATTTAACCTAACTTTTTAACGTTAATTATTATAGTGTATTAAAGTTGAGATATGGCTTTTAGATTGAGTACTTTATTAAGGCCCGGATTACCCATATTACTAAACCCGAGTTCTTCCTTGTATTTAAGGCCGTATTCCTTTAAACCTTTACTTAGGAAAACGTTTATAGGGGTTTCAGAGGGGCTAGGCTTATTCCTTATAACCCTTAAATTATCCTTTCTAAGTTAAATATATAATTATAAACATTAATAACCCCGAATACCCTTATTAGGTTACCCGACCCTTGGGTTTCTAAAATACCTTAAACCATTAACGAAGTTATCTCTTAGTTTTCACTTATAAAAGAAAAAGTCTCTAAGTATTAGGGAAGCTTACCGATGCTAATTTATAAAGTTACTAATAAACTTTTAAAAGGTTTATAATACATTTCCTATACAATTGCCCTTATGGAAGAAGAGTTACGCTATCTTCGAGATGCAAATACGGCCCTTAATAAGCGCCATAGAACTAAAAAAAAACTAGACTATAGGATAAAAGGGCACTAAAAGGGTCTTAAGTAAGGGATACTATAACTAAAAAGGGTATTATTAAAGAGGAAGGGCGTAAAAAGGAGGAAAACGAGGGGTCATTAAAGCGTCATCGGATAGGTTCACAACATTATGGTATTTATCGTAAAACCGGCCATAACGCAAGAACTTATCCAAAGGTTATGGAAATAAATAATTCAAGTGATTCTGAGTAATTATAATTAATTTAATTAATTTTAGTTGAGATATAGAAGTTATTAGTAATAAAGGTGGGAAAAGTATCCCGGTTGATGATGGTGTCCCGCTCGATGATGAACCACGTTAGTGGATATTCGTATTAAGGGGCGAGACGGTAAACTACTTAAACTTCGCTTATATAACACAGTACTCTATAAAAGGTTTACGAGCAACCTTATTTCTTTAAAATACTTATACTAAAAAAGCTTTTAATAGAATATTAACCCCGGTAATAACTATATTAGGTATATAAACCAAAACTACATTTATAAACTATTAAAAATTTATAATTAAGATGTTCTCGATTATAGACCTATAAAAAGTAAAATAGTATTTATAATAATCATTCTACTCCCTTAACCTATACTAAACGAGTTCCCAAAAGCCCCGTAAAGAAACCGTTTTATAAACATAATAATCCGTAAACCCATCTAGGTAAGTATAGAAAAATAGTATTAGAGACTTGGATACTTAGGGAAAAATACTTTAAATCACCTTAGTAACACAATAAGGGGAATAAAACTCCTAGATTACAAAAGTAAAGACCTAGTGGAATACGATACGTATAGGATAGTAAATATAATACACTAAATCTATTAAACACTAAGAGAATTAATTAAATAAGTAAAAGCCGGAGACCATTTAGTACTTGGCTTCTACGACTATAATAAGGAATACAAAGGGTATACGTCCCTTATGCTTTTTTCTAACCGAACCTCAGGGTTAGCGTAGGACTTTTACCTATAAAAAAGAACAATAAAAACGATCTCAGAAGCGTTAACGTGGTTAATAAGCGAGCTGGCCACCCGACCGTGATTTTCCCACATATATCATCATTATCTAATCCTTCCCACAATAAGTATGTTTACGTAAAGCTACGAATCCTAGTTAAACTTAGCCATCTAAGTTTTAAAATAAGACGTAAAACTTAGTATCCAGGCGGCTACTAAGATCTACTCAGTCCCTCGTTTAACCTTAGGTACTCAATTAAAGGGAATACTATTATAATACAATATTATATTTAATTCACGGAATTTAACGGAGTTTAAAGAGGAGAAGTTAGTTAAGTATATTCTCAACTTAGATTCCCGATTGTTTTTTCCGCGTATTAGTAGTATAGAAAATATAGTTAATCGATTATTTACTAATTATCATATACCCCTGGTCGGGAAGTACTAGGTTTTGAACTTTGTTAAACGATAACTATAACTCCGAATATGCTTTTTTATAAGTATAACTATAAGAGGGCCTAATACGAAGATCCCGTTGCGATAAATGCGTGGTTTCGTTTTATAGTGAACATAGTTGCGAAATATAGTATTGTGGACCTAGATATTTATAACTTTGATGAGATTAGGTTTATAATAAGTTAGGTTATATCCGGAATAGTTATTATAAGTATTAAAAGGTGTTTAAATACGAAAATGATATAGCCTGGGAGGGACCGTGACAACCTTATTCTCAGTACCCCAATCTAAAGTCTGAGTTATCTCTTAGCTTAGGGATATAGCGCTTTTTTTAAGGGACGAACTAGTAGTTAAAAGGCCTATATCGTTTATATATTGGAACCGGGCAGGGAAAACAGGTGTCCCGAGAGAGGTGTGAGCCTCCACATCGGCGACGACATGGTATAAAAAGCGAAGTTCCGGCATTTTCTAGGCCGGACGGGACAGATAGGAACATACACAGCAATATAAACACATCTCTTTAGACATTCAACTCGAGCATTAGCCCCCTTTTTTCTATTATAAGTTCGGAGAACGTCGTTCGGATGTGAGACGAGGTCGCTTCACCACTAAGTAACAAGGTACCCTTTTTCGCTAATGGAACCCCATTCGGAGAGTTATCTGAATATCTTTAGCCCTGATCAGGCCTAAGTGAGCCCGGATACTCAAAGAATTGTGTTCCCGACGCTGTTTTATACGAGTTAGTCACCTTTTTGGACGTGGGACGAGAGGTGCACGACCTGTGGTTAGTAGGGTGTATGTGTTATAGGCGATACAATACACACTGTCCACTGCATCCCCCGCTCCGTTCTAATATTTAAACCGAAACCTTAAATTCTCTACTAGGATCTTAATAATATAAAATAAGAAGAGAATAAGTAATAATAAAAAACTCTAAAATAACTTATAAGTTAAAGAGAATTCCTTTATTATTATTCTTTTAAACTTAACTCTAATAATACAATTTAAAATAAAAATAAAAATTAATCTAATTAGGCCGTTTAGCTAACCTTATTAGCGTAATCTAATAATTAAACAGTTCCTAAAAACAGAGTTAAAAGCCCCCTTTATATCTATTATCACTAATATAATTATAAGCCCCTTATCGAAAGCTTACTTAATATTATAAGTAAAACAAGTTATTAAATTAATAACTACTCTACTTAGTAGGGCCCCTATTTACTGTGGGCTGGCTACCCCTTCTAAGATAGTGAGGTAGGCTATTCTCCTAGCTATTAACCTCTTAAGCCCTTTACTAAAGTAGAATAAGAGGGCAATTAGCCTCTAGGATTTAGCCTTTAAAAAGTTGGTTTTTTTAAGGTTTTGAAATTATAATAACCTTTATTTTACGGAAAAACTAAGGAAAGTAGCTGGTTTAAATATAAGCTTAAAAGAGTAGCTAAACTAGTTTGAATGTAGAGTTTTAATACACTTTAAGTAATTTTATAATAATTCCATTAATACTAAGGGTGATAGTTTCTATTAAAATAGCTACCCTAACTTCCTCATAGCTAATTATAGCCTACTAGGGTAAATATTATCTCGGGACTATAAGTATAATAAAAGGGTCCCTAAGTAAATCGTCCATATTATTAAACCTCTCTAATAGGGCCCTCCATAGGGCCTAGGCCTTGTCCTAGCTATTATTATATATTTAGCCCTTAACCATTAAGGGGGGGGCTCTAATTACTAAGCTGGCCTGTTACGGGCTGATGCCCACAATGGCCTAAGCTTTGCCTGAGGCGTTAACCAGTATCCAACAAAAGAGCCCTCCGGTCAAAGGGGCCTCCGGTTAAAGGGGCCTCCGGTGACCTCCGGTGCCTCACCAGAGGTCCCCTTTATTCTCTAGTAGTATAGATTCCTACACCGGCCCCCTTACAAGGAACTTCCTCTTTTCTGCTCCTTAGCTTAAAGTAAACAGTAATAGAGCACCCTAAGGTCGAAAACACCTAGGTCTGGCCCTTCGCATGGCCTTATACTAACTTATTATTTTAAAGAGGTCCGAATCCAATTTAACCCTTTTAATCTTAGAAGCCTAGTAGGCCCACTTAGCCTTCTTTACTATGTTTAGGAAGGCCTTTTACTCTTTAGGGGCAGGGGGTAGTAAGGCCAGCTCTTGTCTCTGGGACTATTAGATGCAAGCCTTAAAATAGGATCGGTGGGCCTTAGAATACTCCTCCGTCCACTAGGGAGCCCCCTTTCCTAGGTTTTATTATTTCTTCCCTACTACTTAGATAACTATAAATAATAGGCTAGCTATCCAGCTATCCTGGGTATTTAGTTCAACTGGGGTTGGCTAGTCCTTAAAAGTAAATAGGGCTAGAGCTCCTATTCTAATTAGATTGATAAACCGAGGTAGGGTTGAATTTGGGACTAATATTAGCCTTGGTTAATATATTTAATGTTGTTTATTGTTGTTAATAAGAGGGATAATAGTTATAATAGGCTAGTGATTAGCCCTTAAATACAAGTATAAATATAGTCCTATGTGTATAAATGGGATATTCGAGATGGTTAAGTTAAAAATATACCTATGAGTATAGGTTAGAACCCCTACTTCGCTAATAAAAAAGAGGCTATAATTGTCCACCTAGTTAATTAAATCATCTCCTCTATTCCAGTTATTAGATCTGAGTTCCTAAGAGTAATAGTAGGTATTAAAATCCCCAGTTATAAGGCTTTATATTAGTGGTTAGTATTCTAAGAGGGTGGTTATTATATAGTTATAAGGATCACTTAGTTGTTTATAGATATTTATAATAATAGTATTATTAACTTTAATTATGTAATATCTTTTATTTAGATAAGTCTTTGCTGTTATACTTAAGTCTTATCCCCTTTTATATATATATTATTACCCTAGGCCTTATTTCCTATTATCCCAGAAATGGATTAGAATGTAGGAATTATACCTAAGGTGTATATTAATTTACATTCTATTAGTGTAGCCTATCTAGGGCTCTTAGATAAGTACTATATCGACCTAATTAGCTTAGCAGAGCTCTAGGAAAGCTGTATATACTAGAGGCTTTTTCCCCACGTTATATTAGGCTATACGTAGCACCTATGGGGGGTCCTGTTTCGGCTTACACCTCCGAATTGAGGTCTAGGTGGGTATAGGTATTGGTGATGTTATAGTTAGGTTTTTGAGCTACTCTCTGGCTCCTATTTCGGAGAGGGTGGATAGGGCGGTTAATCTGAGAGAGGGCCTTAGGGTCTTTAGCCTCATCTTTATCCATACTATTAACTGTATTCTCATCGCCTAGGCATACGATCGATCCTTAGGAGGGGGTCCTAGTGTATGGATACTTAAAATTGGGTTACTGGCCCTGATTAGGAGGGGAGTCCTAGGGTTATTAAGAGTTATTCTAAGTAGTAGTTTAGTTTGTATTATAGAGGGCCTCGGAGGCCTTTTATCCAGCCTTTTAGATCTAAGTTCGTTTCTTTTAGCCTAAAAGGGTAGGATAGCCGTTAACTATTATAGGCCTTATTAAGTAATCCATATAGCCGGCCTAGAAGAGCCTAGAATAGTTAGTATACTACGGTTTAGCTATATAGGGTCTAATTTCGTAGGAGTCTAAGGGCTTACCGTAGTTATTATAGAGTAGCCACTAATTATAATATTAGTTTATATAGTATACCTAATAATTAGAGTGATATCTAAGTAGTGTCCTCTTTTTTTGAATAAGTTAGTGCGAAGGGCTGGTCCTAGGCCTTATCTCAACTGAAAGGTAGCCAAATACTGTTTATTTCAAGCTGAAGAGGAAAAGGGTAAACTACGATATAGCGCGAAATCTCTGCTTCCTAGGGGGTGGGCGCTAGTGGGGCACCGGTGGGGCACCAGTACGAGCACGGGCATAGCCCAGGCATAACCACCGGGTTCAGCCCGTAACACTACCCCCCTCCTCCCCCCCGCACGGCCTCTAGTTCCTGGCTAGCCTCCTGGGGGGCACGTGCACATACGCTACGTCTCCGTCGTTCTCTAATATCAGCCCATAACACTCCTCATAACAGTCCAACACCTCCGTTTCCTCTATAACACCGGCTAGCTCCTACGTGGGGTTAATATAACCCTCCTACTTCACTAGGGCTTTACATCTTCTCCCTTTACCCACCATCTTCCATCTAATAGCGTAAATCTCCTCTATCTACTACTCATCCTCACCATCTATTTCCCTAATAAGTGGCGGCTAATAATCCAACTAAATTTGGCCTAAGAGGGGGTCACTAGTTAACCTCCGAAGGACGTCCATATAGAATTATAAGTAAATCCCTCCTAACATATTTAACTCCACCATATACACACTCACTACCTTAATAACTTAGTATTAATAGTATAATTATATAAACTTTTTACTCAGGTACGGGGACTTATAATTTATAACATTAAACTAAACTTTATTACCTACCCGGTACTTATCTACTAATAACCAATAACAGTTAGCACTTAATTCGTAGTACTACTACGTTAAGGCCATTATAACCTAAATAAACACTATAACGTCCTTCATTTTAGCCACTAGTTCATCCACGGCCACCTTCCCACGGTTAGGCGGTCCCTCACTATCTTCTTCCACAACCAGTAACGGGTCAACGTAGTACCCGTATTCTATAAAAAATAAAGAAATACCGGTTACTAAACTAATTTTATTCCATAAGGCCAACTATACCATAAGAAATAACCCTCCCCAATTATCCTAGGCCTAGGTAATATAAACCCATAAAATAACCTAAACCTCCTAGTTCATATACTCTATTCCCCTATTAGTTTATAAGTAATAGGCGGTACTTAGTAGTTAAGTAACCCCGGTTAACCTATAAAACTCCCACTAAAAGTCATTAACTTAGTTTAACCCTCTATTACTTATAATTAACTAAAATATCCTATAGAAACGGTAATAACTATAAAGGAACTACTAAACACAAAATACCACGTCCATAATCTCCATCTCTTTTAGTATTAACACTTTACTCAACTAATCAATTATAACCCACATATAACAAGACTTCTTCTCTTTTATCGGTAACAAATCAATAATAAAATCCATTAATAAATTACTACCTATCCGGAGGAGGACAAATAAGGGCTTAAGTAACCCCTTCTTAACTTACCTCCAAATATGGATACCACCATATACATAATAGTTCCTCGTAAACCTTCTAACCGTCTAGGAGTACCCCGACTAGTAAAAGCATCGGCTTATAATTTCGAATATACCGTTACACCCCGGGTAACCACTAATACTAGAATTATAGTACTCTTATACAACCCTTGTCCATAATAAGCTTAAAGGGTCGTCATTATCTTTTCCTCCGGGAACTCATATTTTATCCTAAAACGTTAACCTCTACTACTTATTAATTACATATTCCATAATCTAAACTTTTAATTATAACTCTAGTGGGAAGTTATACTATCCTTACTTCACCACCTCGTAAACTCAACGGTATAATCTATCTTCTTTAATAATCTAATCCCAAAATATTTATAATTTACTATTATTTATAAATACTATTATATATAAGAGTATTAGTAAATTATTTATAGTATAGCCCACTAAGGGGGCACCAGTTCCTTCTTTTAGGATAATGTAATTAAGTATTAACTAGAGTACATATCCCTATTCTCTCTTATTATCCTAGCCCTGGGGGGCGTCCTACTCCCTCCGAGAGAGGGCATCGGGGACTATTACTTCCTTTCCTAACTAGTACTCCAAATAAAAGTCGTATTAGGCTAACTCTTCTACCCACCAACTCTACCTCTCAGTAAAACACTACTTCATTATAAAATATTTAAAGTTTTTATAATCCATAAAAATCTTAAAATTACTTATACTTTATAGTTCTACTCTCTAGGCCCTAAAGTACACAAATATAATAAGTAGTTCCTTATTATAAATAGGGTAATTATACTTAGTTAACGATAACTTCTATAAGTAGAACGTAATAGGGTACTAATACCCATTAGAGTCTTCTTATATAAGGGTACCACCTAAGGTAAACCCTGAATAATTTATTTCCACTATTGTCTTTCCTTCAGGGTTAAAGCGGCGAAACACCAGCTCTATACTGAATAGCCGCTTAAGCTCCTAGAATCCTTCTTCTTAATTAGGTCCCTAGTGGAATACAACTAACTTCTTCGTAAACCTCGTAAAGGGCTTAATAATAATAATATAATTGAGTATAAAAATACGATAATAATTCGTAAACCTAAGGAAACTTCTAACCCCCTTTATAGTTCTAGGGAGCAATTACTTAGTAATAGCTCTTAACTTCTTAGGGTTATATAAAATCCCTTTCTTAGTAATAATAATAAACCTAATATACTTCACAGTTTTAATTAAAAAAGTACACTTCTTAGGGTCTAGTTATAGTCCGGCCTCTGCTAAGCGCCGGAGGACCACCTATACCTTCTCTTCGTACTTCTTCTTTAACCCAAACGTATAAATTAGGATATTATCTAAATAAGTGGTAATAAAATCATCTAAGAAGTTTTAGAGAGTCATATTAATATACTATTAGAACGTAGTTGGGGCCCCGGTGAGTTTAAAGGGGTAAACCAACTACTCGAAGAGTCCGTATCTTATATAAAATACTGTTTTCTCGACGTCTTCTTCTATAATCCGAATCTTATAGAACATAGTTACGACGTTAAACTTCGTATACTATTATATAATGGTTACTTATTAGAGGGTTTCTAATATAAGTAGTAGTGGATAATGGTCCTTTTTTATAATATTATTAAGGGCTCGGTAATTAACGTAGAACCGAATTCCCCCACCAAGCTTCTTAATAAATAACACTAGGGTACCCATTAGCGAGTTGCTAGCTTGAATAAACCCTTTATCCAGTAGGTCCTCTAGTGTTTTTTTTAGGACTAAGAGTTCCTTATAGGATATCCTATATAAGGGTCCCCATGGAAGTATAAGCTCCTAGCCGTGAGCGTCCTTAATAAGGGGGATCTTATGGTTAACCCCTAGCCTCCTAAGGGGCACCGAGTACACCTTCTCCGGGTCAAATAAATCTCTAAACTCCTTATAAACCTAGCCTAGGACGAGTTCCTTTATATCCATAAACTTCTTTTCTTTTAATACATCCTCGATATCCCTTAAACTCATAACTATAACCTAGGCCTCTAATACCCTTTAAAACTTTACTTATCGGTATACAACTATAAATACAAGGGCTATTAGTAATTAGGTTATATAAATCTCTTTTATAATAACTAGTTTTTCCTAATTAGAGAGGTATACATCTACTCCTCTTTTACCATAGTACACCTACTAAGTAATAGTGTTATACACTACACAGTTCACTTCTATTCATAGCTTCCCTAGGAATATAGGGGGGTCTAGGCCCTTTACTATGTATACGTAAACTTTCTAAGTATAGCTACTTAATTCCAGATCTAGGATAATTATACCCTAGGCATTACTAGGTAATAGCCCGTTTTACGTATACCCTCGTAGAGCACACTTCTTCTAATCCATTAGCGGTAATCGGAGACGTCTAAAGAGAGACTGATCCACCATTACGTAAACGTCGTAGCCAGTATCGATAAGGGCGTATATTAAGTATCCTTTGTTAATCCTTACCTGAATAGTAGTTAACTTTTAGCTCCTCTACTACTACTCTTCTTAATAAGACTCCTATCTTTTAACTTCCTCCTTTATCAATTTTAATACCCAACTTTATACTAGAGTTACTCTTTTCCCGAGTTATCCTTATTAAAGGAGGTATTAGTGGCCTTTTAGTCCTCTTTTTTTAACCCGGGATCCTTTTACTTTTTTATCACCTTAGTATAAGCAACCTTCACTTATTTAAAAACCTTTTTCCGGTAATTCCTAGTAATATAGTCTTCTTTATTATAGTAAAAATACTCACAGTGGTCCACTAATGGGTTACCCAAAGAGTAGCGGTGGTAGCGGTCCTTCTTCTCCCTTCGAGTCGATAAGGTACAAGTAACACTAATCATCTAAATATCTCCATTATAATCCTTCCGTAGAGGGGCTAGGGTTAGGGATTAACGATGTTCCCGTTTAGTAACGATGGGTGCTATATACTCTAGTTTTTAGGTAATATCCTATACCTTAGTGAACTACTAAGTATACTCCTCTAATAAGGAAACGGTGATCAGGTACTCTTTTAAGTGGGAAGTAAAGGTGTTTTCTAATATAGTAATCTTAACGGTGTCGGGTTATGTACCACCTCTTATGTTTACTATTATTCGTTTAAATTTTAGTAGGAAAATAATTAGCTTTTTATTATTTTTTTAATAGAGGGTTTATAATTAGGTTATGGTTTGGGGTTGGGTATTCGGGTTTTAGTAGGTCTTATTAAGGTAGAACATGAAATCTTCGGGGTTACGTTAACCTCTAAGCCCCCCGGCTACATAAAACATAGTAACTACCTACTAGGGATTAGTATTTAAATAAGAGTTAATTAGGTATTACAATTCCTAGTTAATAGGGTAGAATGCTCTATTCATAGTGATCTTGTCCCTTATTTGCTGCGCTTAAGAAGGGTAGTCCTTCTACTTCCCCGAGAACTTTAAGGGTATTAGTAGTGGTTTATAGTGTATTAGTATTTCTATTATGAGGTGGTGGTTGCCCACTAGTGGGGCTTCGGTGTTTATATCTTTTATAGGGGTTAGTATTATCGCCCTTAAACCTCGGCTTCACTCCAGCTTATTAGAGAGCTTAGTAATCCTCGCCTATAAGGGCCCGAGGGCCTCGTTTAAGGTTAACTATAGTTGGGCCTATAGTTCATTAATTATTATACTAATTAGTATCCTTTTCTTAATTAGTGGGGAGCTATGCTTTACCTAGTGTTCAATATTCGTCGATCTATTATTAGGGAGCTATACTTAACCTGGGATTCCACTTCGTAACCGGTAAGGAGCCGCACTCAATTTAGTAGTATCTTATATAATAAATAAAACTAAGCTTGAAATATACGAAAAGCTGGTCCTAGGCCTTATCTTAACCGAAAAGTAACTAAATACTATTTATTTTAAGTTGAAGAGGAAAAGGGTAAACTACGATATAGTGCGAAATCTCTGCTTCCTAGGGGGTGGGCGCTAGTGGGGCACCGGTGGGGCACCAGTGGGGCACCAGTGCGAGCACGGGCATAGCCCGGGCATAACCACCGGGTTCGGCCCGTGACAGTTAGGCCCTATTATTTTAGTTAAATAGTTTAGAAAGTAGTATTTTAATTATAAAAAAAACTACTTAAGTAATTCTATTTATAATAAGGCTTAAGCTAAGGTGAGATTACTAAGCTAAAATAAGCTTATAGTTAGTTTAAGCGATAAATTCGTTTTTAATTAGGGTTAATATATTAATACTATCCCTATTTAAGTTTTAAAGCTTAAATAAGTAGTATAGAATAGTGTATATAAATACGAAGGGCTGGTCCTAGGCCTTGTCTCAACTGAAAGGTAGCCAAATACTGTCTATTTCAAGCTGAAGAGGAAAAGGGTAAACTACGATATAGCACGAAATCTCTGCTTCCTAGGGGGTGGGCGCTAGTAGGGCACCGGTGCGAGCTCGGGCATAACAACCGGGTTCGGCCCGTGACAATAAACTATTTTATAAGGGTTTTTACTTTAAAAGTCCCTAAGTAATTTACTAGTTTTTATTTATTTCTAAGAAGGCTTTACTAAATTTGTTTATTTAAAGGTTTTAAGGAGTATCTAGTTAAGATATAGTAGATATATGGGATATCTCCTAGTTATAAGCTAAAGGCCTAGTAGACTATACACCGTAGAGTAAAAGGGGCGTTCTTCTAAGCAGCTTTTAGGCCTTCCTTAGGAATATAAACGAAAACCCAGAGGTTTTCTAGTTATACCTAGGTTTATAAGTGGGATGGGATCCAGTTCTAGGCCTACTTTTAGGCCTACGTCTAAGCTAGGGCTAGGGTCAGGGTTAAAGCTAAGGCTGTAATAGCAGCCCAGTTCTAGGGTGGGGTTAAAGTAACTTCGTTATTCATTAACTTCGTCAAAGCTTAAATCACATAATCTGTTACCTCCTTTGCGATCTGCTTTTTAGGCCCCTTAAAATTAGAGACCATATTATTAATAAACTAAGTAATACTTAAAAAGACATCTTTTCGGTTTTTATAATATCTAGCTTATTTATCGAAGGTGGTTAGGATAGATCCAGTAGCTACCCCACTTATATTTAAGGGCCCCTTTACCGTAGAGGGGGCTATTGTCGAATTGAGGGTCAGAATCCGTATATTTGTGTTGTCTGCTAAGTGCTTCAGGGAGCGTCCCTGACCCTAGGGATAGGGGTAGGGGACGCCCCTGGCTGCCTGAGGCGCGCTCGGGATTAACCTTACGCCGAGCACCCGTTCCAAAGGCGCTTTAGGAGCGTTCAATCTGACAGCTATATCCAGAGTATTAAGCTAACTTCCCACAAGGCTAGGCCAGAATAGCTGGGCCTCAGTGTCGCAGTTGTGCTTAGCCCTTAAGGTAGGGGTTAGCTCTAGAGGTGACCCAGAGCCTCGATCAGGGCTAGCCGGAGGAGCCAACTACAGTCCAGCGCCCGCCGGAGGCTATAAGGCCATCATAGGAGGGCTCTAAGAAGGAGAGGTGAAGAGTTTTCAGTTATTAAGGATCTTAGTGATATATCACCTATTTTACTAACAGCAGATACTACGAAAAATTAGGCGAGAGGGAAGTTGTGACTCATCGGGTGTGCGATGGAGATTGTGCTACTGTCAGCTGTGCGTCAGATCTTGTTTGCTTTTACTAATATGACCTTTAGTGTAACACTCAATTAATACGGAGTTGACATCCTTGAGATTCCCCATGTTCTGGTAGAGATTCGAGGATCGCGGCACGCAAGGCGGATCACAGATTAACCCTGTGGTCTCACGATTGCGGCCTTGGGTGCACGTCGTATGTCCAAAACAAGTTGGGGAGGTTTAAGCAAGCTATTACGTTGGTAGACCGATGCTCGGAGTGCTGGTAAGAGTTTGTCCAACGTCCACTTGCCTCTTTGGTCGCCCCTTGCATCGTCTTGCAGGGCGTTTGGCTGCCACCGGAGCGGTCAAGGCTCGACAGGATAGCCGTTCGTCTCTTTGTTTTATTAATTGCCGCCGAACTACTTGTTCAACGATCTCCAGGTGTCACATGACTCCAAGCGAACCTGTGGCTTGCTCTGCGAGTTTGGCTTTTACCTACTGATTGAACACTCTATTCTGTGGTCTTGCCGGGTCGTCTTATTCGCCGACGAGCCAAACGTTTGAGGATGTCCAAACATGCGTAAAAAGACGTAGAAGGGCCTGAGGTAAATATGCATATCGCTGCACCGGCAGAGATGGTTAAGCTCAAGGGTGGAAAGCGTTCACTCCTTTTGTGCTGGAAACACATTACTTGTAAATCTCGAATCTGTAGCAGCTAGAGCCATCCAGCGATCCGTATGACCAAAATTGTTGTGCGGGCAATGCAGGACACAGGTAGAGTTACTACAAGGACAAAGAGAAGGATTCATTGCCTTGCACAATATTCTCCCTTCTGTGGGACGTAGTCTCCCAGCATTTGAGATGACGCTGCCCTTTTCAGAAGAGTACGAACTGAGGCATCGGGCCGCAACGCTATACTGACGAGAAATGTAACGTTCATGTTTGACATGCCAGATCAAGGAGGAAGTCGATATAAAACAATCACAGCGTTCAGTCTCTGACATCTACATGTTGCGTCTCTCCAAGGCCGCCTCCGGGTAAACATCTATCAGCTCACGTTCCGCATTCTAGTGACCATGCGTCCGTGCCTCTGTCTGGTCCTGGTCTGGATGCTGGATCTGGGAGAGGCCTTCCCAGACCATTCTCCAAGCCACAGTTTTCGGCACTTCCAGAATTCGTCAAGTCCAGCGTTGCAGCCCACATGCCAGGACGGAATAGGCCCCTGTACGTCGATGGAAGCCATCCACGGCCCCAACACCACAACTGTAAGTCGCGAGTGGTTCCTTGCTACCTCAAAGAGCTAACGTGCCTTAGAGAGATGGATTGCCCCCCACGTTCTCTTCTGCCTGGCAGAATACCTCGTCGACGTCGACAAGTGTTTCCTCCAGTCCATTGAAGTTAACAAGCCTTTCAATAAGCCTTCCGACAAGCCTTTCGACAAGGTTTCCCTGGAGCAATACCACCATCTCATCGGCGTTGACGTCTGACACCCCCAGTCTAACTTCAAGTGCCAACAACATTTCTACCATATCGAGGTCAACAACGCTCACCTCAACTCGGCTTGCGACGTGGACTGAATCGAGTTCGTCGTTGTCGTCAACCGATTCAACATCATCCTTGTTGCCCACTGACCCGACCACTTCGTTGTTGCCACCTGACTTTACTTCGCCCTCGCTGCCAACGAGCACTCCTCCTGTGCCAACTTCGACAACAAGCGAGGATTCTGGCGCATGGGCTTCGACGGATCCATCCCCTCCGCAACCGACGAGCAACAACACTACTTGGTTGGCACCAATAGTCCCGCCCCCTATCACAAACCCATCACCGATCCCACCAACGAGTGCTTCTTCTGCCGAACCGACAGCGTCAGAGACAGATTCTTCGTCGACTTCCACAGAAGACCCTCCCGTCACGCACACTGAGCTGCCAACCGGGGCAGTGGTTATGACCCCCACCGGAGTCACGTTCGCAACCCCGACTTACATCACAACCACCTCGCCAGGGGGCAACGACCCGACCATCGTCCCAGGTTAGACCCGAACCCAATCCCGCGCAGAAAAGACGCAAGCTGACAAGCCCAGTGATTATTCCTTTCAAGGGTCCTCCGATCATCTGCTTCAGCTGCTTCATCAAATTCCCGCCAAACGTCAAGATCAAGACCCCCGAGTTCTACATCAAGCTCTTCGGACTACACATCGGCAGCTGCCCTAAAGACGAAGGCGGCGGCGGCGGAGAGGATGACAAGCCGCCACCCGACAAACCCGACGAGCCGGAATCCGCTTCCAAGCAGTCGTCAACTTCGACGAGCACATCTTCATCGTGCACCGCCACTGTCACCGCCACCTACCAGACGGTCTTCTGCTCCGTGACCCGAGGTGAGTATACACCCAGCCAGCCCATCCCACCACGCCTATTCCGTTCACATGGGCTCCCGCTAACCCGGGCGACCTCACAGACGTCTCGCTGGGCAGCAGCACGCGGACCAGCGCGAGCACGACCTGCCTCACCAGCGCCTACACCACAGTCACGGGCTGCAGCCTCCTCAACTCGGTGACCACGGCAGCGACGACGCAGGTCGGCACCACCAGCAAGCAGAAACACCCCATCTGCGCGGCGACACTATGCGGCGCTGGCGGGTGCGCGGTACGGAAACCGCGGGCGACGCCGCCGCCCGTCGCGGCGAGGGGCCTCGCGAAGCGCGGTAATCCGGCCCTGGGCATTTGGCACAGTCCCGAAGAAGTCGTTGGCGGCTACACGAGATTCATGCCCTTGATGATCGCCATGTCCCGCGCGTTTGACTCGCGGCCGGAACCCCGGCCCAATGAGTACAGGCCGCTGCTCCTCAAGCGGCCGCCGCGGGAGCTCGCGGACAGGCTGGACTACGTGATGTCATCCGAGTTCATCATTTTCGGGACCAAGGTGGAGACGCTCGCCATCGAGGGGCTGTTCGGCTGTACGGTCGTCGTCCTCCTGACGACACACGGCGCGTGGGCGTCCTACTGGACCGAGGACACCATGCAAGACGACGACAAGTTTGAGGCGGCTCTCCGGATGTACCATCACGGGGCCGGGTTAGGTGACCCTCTGTACGAGTACCACAAGTACGGAATCGACGACCTCATGGACCGTCCGCAGGACGGGCACAGGGGCGTGATGTTGGGCAACTACCGTCACTACCCCAACTCCGAGGAAAAGGTCCAGGCCTTCATTATTACCCCGCGCCCACGGCCTCGGTACTTCGAGGATGGGCGTCTGAGGCATCCGCTTCTCGTCCACGGTGATTGGAATCTGGAGGGCCAGCAAATGTTCCCCGAAAAAGTGCGAAGGATCGAGCTCGACCTGAACGCGACGTTCCCCCACGAACGCGTCCAGGTCAGGGTCTACGACTATCTCCCGGTCATGCTGGACATAGAACAGTGGCGGGATTGGGATGCTGGTAGGCTCAGCCTTGAGGAAGCCTGGGACTACCTTGAGGACAAGACCTTGACGACGCCCCGCGGCAAGGTGATGATCCAGTACCAGCCAGCGCTGAATTGCGGGCGGTTTCCTTGCATGGCCCGCGTGTACAGCGATGCAAGACCTATCCCACTCAAAAAAACGTTCTATTGGCCCGCTACGGACCCCTTTCAGGTCTTTCGGCCGCCCGGCCAGGCCGCCCCGGAGCCCGAGCCGAGTCATGACCCGCTCTACGACGACCCGCCGGCCGAGACGTCCGGCGTGGAGCGGAGGCAAGAGTGCCAGCACCCGACGCTCGGCGACGGCACGTTCATGGACCCACCTGCGAGTCTGATCTCTGAAATGGCCTCTCTCACGAGCGTGCAGGGATCTCTGTGGCCGCCGCTGACGGCGCTGTTCTCTTCCACGGGGTTCGTGGTTCCCATCAACCCGACGACGACGGCTGTTGCAACGGGTCACAACGAAACGTTGACAACAGGAAGCACGGCGAAGATGACGACAAGTATGCCAGCCAGTTCGAAGGCGACTCCCTCGGCCTCCAGCTCCAGTCATCTGTTAAGCTCTACAACGATTTCTCTGTCAAGTTCTTCCTCGACTCCTCTCTCGAGCTCCGTCTCTGGGTCATCTTCTTCCTCAGTCCCTTCCCCGACTTCACTCCCACATGTATCTCCATCGTCTTCCTCAATTTCTTCCTCGCCTTCCTTAACTTCCTCAGTCTCTTTCTCATCTTCCTCAATCTCTTCCTCATCTTCCTCAGCCTCCTCCTCATCTTCCTCCCCAGTCTCTACCTCAACCTCCCCACCTTCTTCCCCATCATCAACTGCAACAGCCTCAAAACCCAGCAAGACACTCTGGCTCAGCGCCTCCGGCACCAAGACCGTAGGCGGCGTAGTCACCGTCACAGCCCCGCCTCCCCCGCAGACCACCGACGTCTGGGTCCAGACCTCCTTCGCGTCGTGGTCCTCGAAGCCCGATCCCCCCAAGCCTCCCCCTTCCCCGGTCCAAACCTTCGTACCCCTCCGACCGCAGCCCTCGGAGGCGGTCTACATCTACATGGTCGAGACGAAAGGCTGGAAGTGGGTCATGCTCCCCTTCAAGATGGGGCCCGACGACAGCCGCAACGTCTGCAAGACCGACCCCGTCGCCGTCAGGTCCCCCTTCATCCTGGGATCGTGGCCGCCGACCATGGGCGCCGACTCGCACGTCTTCGGCCGGAAGAGCTGCAGCTACCGCGCGGGCGACGGCGGGGAGACGTCGTACGGCAAGTTCGCCTGCGAGGGCGTGCCCGCGTTCGACTGCATCGAGGACGCGCAGGCGGGAGCCGATCCGCTCACGTGCGGCGGCGGCGAAGGTGACCCGGAGTACCACCCCAAAGTCAGGTGTATCTTCCCGTGAAAGAGCGATACCGCGGCAGTTGGGCAGGCTGGTGGCTAGATAGCCTGTGTCTTCGACGTCGGCGTGCATTCTTCGAATATAACAGTGTCGATTCTCATCTATAGAGTTTTATTACAGTCTGAATTTCCTCAAAATGATCCTTTGCTCGCCCGTCCTTCGAGTTCTAACTGTCATCAACCGTTGCTGCCAATTTCGCCATGCCAATATCCTCCGTACTCATTTGCGAATCCGTTCAGTCATTTTGTCATCCATTCTTTCTCAGCTTATGAACGAGGTGGAGAGAAACCTCGCCAACTTTTGTTATCCATCGAGGAAATAGCGACCCATCGACCTACCTGAGAGATCACAATGCTCCTTCATGTATTGATTCTGCTCCGCTTCGAGTTCACATGTTTTTTCAGCATTGTGTTGTGGGTATTGGGTACAATACCTACCTACCTACCTTGTGGCGTTTGTTGAGACTATTGTGTAGATGCCCTGCTGACTGGCAGTTGTTCAGACTCACAGTACCCTCCCTACTGGCTAAGAATATCCCGGACTGACGGGTGTGTTGGATTGTAAGCTCAAATCCTTGCGCCCTTTAGAGCAGCCTTAATGTCGGCAACTACATCACCGGCCTCAGTCCGTCTGACCAGCCCGCCGATGGGCACGAAGTAGAACAAGTTCACCAAAGTCTTCAACCAACATAACATATAACTGACCAGAGGGCGAAAACCGCTGGTGAGAAAACATCCTCATATTATGCATGCTCAACACCAAACTGAGAAAACGTCGGGCGCATCCGCAAGGCATGCCCTACTATAAACCCCAGCAGCGAGGCAACCGGCGAAACGAAAGACTGTTCCGACCACCACGGGCGAGTCTTGTTTGTCTTGGCATCTCATATCCAACATCCAAGACGTTTAACACGAAAACTGACGTGACGTCCTATTGACACATAACCACCTGGGGAACCCTGAGCGGTTACCGCGATCGACGACTCCCCTCCACCACTCCCATGAAAGAGGGCGTTTCAACTAGTGATTCGTCTTTTTGGGGGGTGTGGTATTGAGCTCTGCTCCCGCCCCCGACTCCCCTTCAGCCGCGCAAAGTCTCATTTCCCTTTCCCGTCGCCGTCGCATTCTCCGTGACGGGGGGCCCGCGACATCATTGGATCGCGTCGGTAAGCGAGCGTGCTCCGGTGAGACGCACAGCTTTCGCCCGTTCCTAAAATTCCCGGTGTTGACGATATCCATCCCGTTAACGAAGAAAAGTAAAAAATCTTATGACCACACACACACCCCTCCCGCGACGATCTCGTGCGTCGTCAACTCGCTCGAATGGAATGCTGCCTCGGGAAGGGAGGCGCGGGTCGATCGGGGGGTGACGCAGGTGACGAGGGGGAGGATGTGTGTTACACGACCGCCACCAACCACCATCACCAAGTAGTGTACCACCACCACTTACCGCATTTCAGCAGCAGCAGCAGAGAGAAAAAGGCTCGCCTAGTAAGCTGCGGCATTTTGCGGCTACGGCCCTGCCCATTCACACGCGAGCCAAACACCGCGAGCGGCAACGTGCCACGGGCGTTTCACGATGGGTCGACTTTGAATTGTGGTGGTCCGTCGAACAGTCCACGATGAAAACATGCCATTTCTCCGCCGCCGCCTCTTCCCTTTTTTTTTTTTTTTTTTTTTTTTTTTTTCCTGCAGTGCGGGCCTCGGTGGTCGTCCGGACGGTGCAGCGGGATGCTACAAAAGAATATTTCCGGCGCTAGGTGCCGCTTAGGAGTGCCAGTTTTCCCGGGCGTCATGCTCGGTGAATCGGCGAGGTGGACGGGTTGAAGTGAGATGGGCAGGGCGTTTTGTTGGACTGTTCAGGTTGTAGTAGGCGGGCTGCGTGTGGATGTGGTGGCTCAGCAAGACAAAATCACATCGAGGACAACAAGGTGAGAAAAGGGCGGAAAAGATTGGAATAACAATGTTTATTGATTTTCTGAGTGTTTTTGGGTGTATCTCTTGCAGAGCGGAGACCACATCTCTTTTTTATCCGGATTTTTTTGACCAAGAAAAGCACCATGACGCTCCATTCTCCAATCCATCCCAGTATTCGTCCACGCTTCTTCGCGTTCTCGATTCCAACGCCGTTGCTTAAGACATAAAAAAAGGGGGGGGGTATGGGGGGTATTGATCGTGAAGAAAAAAAACCAACTCCTGAACATCAAACGCCGAGTGCTCTCTCTCTCCCTCTTTACTCCTTTGGTCTCGCCACCGGGAATAAGCCAGACGGGTGCTCGCCGCCGCGTCGTGAACAGTGATGGTGATGAGAAACATGGGGGCGTTCGCGCCGAGAAATTTTCGTTTGGAGCCTCATCGCGCGAGGCAACAAAACATAGGCTCGGAATCCGTCGGCTTGTCGCCCTTTGAGGTGGGCGAAAAGGGTGCGTGGGGGCGGCATGTGTCGTTCAGCCCGGCGCGGCGCGCCGCGGCGTGTCATTGGCAGTGGAGGTGGGTGGGCGTTTTTGGCTTTTGTGGTTTTTGGGTTGATGGAGGGGTGTTGTTGTCTCTTCTGTGCGTCCGGAGCCTCTCTTGGCGTAATGAGGAGCGGACGATGTGACGACGAAAGGGTTTTTACACGCCTTTTTGCAGTGATTTGCTTCTTCACAACGTCTCGCTCCTCATCGTGGCTTGCTTAGAGGCAGGTGCGGCACTCGTGGTGGCCGCAGGACGGGCACGAGTTGCTGATGACGATCATGCTTCCGCACTTGCAGCAGGAGGGGGCGACGGGCATATTGGCGGTTTGGTTGGGTTTGGTTGTGTTGTTTGTTGTTTGCTCGAAGCTGAAAGCGAATTATTCGGTTGGCTTCTTTGTCGTCGAAAGCGATGGGGATGAAGGGGAGGAAAGCTGGGTAAGAGAACGGAGGAGGAGGTCGAACTTATAGACGTTTGCTCTCCCTCTCTCTCTCTCCCCCACCCTCGAACCCGGTCGTCTCTGCTCTCGGAGCCTTGGACCCCTGGTCTGTCCGTAGTAGCGTCGCCGCGGCGGCAGTGGTGGCACCTTCAACGAAGGAGGTGTTCGATGGTGGTGTACAGCTAGGCGGGTGTACGTAGCAAAGGACCAAGACCACCACCAAGGGTTAAAAAAAAAAAAAAAAAAAAAAAAAAAAAGGAGTCAAAGACATGGTTCATGGTTGGTTGGACCCTGAGGATGGTGGCCGCGCAGGCAGACCAGCAAATCGGCGCCGATCAAATGCGGGGTTAGTTCAAAAGTTGACAGGGCCTTACTACAGCTCGAGAACTCAAAAAGGGACACGACCCTTCTCGTCAATGGCTGGTCAATGGCTAATTACCAGAGAGAGAGAGAGTCAGACATGAGCGGTTGTCTCTTCCTCGTGGGCGAATGGCGCCCCGAGGTGAGGGCACACACACACTCTCTCACATACTGCGCAATAGCACTCACAACACACGCCCCCTGACCCTGATGAGAGAGGCCTGACGTAGGTGTAATGTACGTGCGCGCGAGCCAAGGCCCATTGCGCAGCGGAATTCCCATGATTCTCTTACCCTCAGCCATCGAGTAATACAGTGACGCTTCTTCGCCTTGCCGCTCCCACATGCTTCTCAACACACACTCTCTCTCTGCTACGTCTGCCGGTCCACAGACGTCTACGACGCAGTAAACCTTGCGCCAAGAACCCTTTTTTCTTCCCATGTCGGCAGGCTCCGGTGTCCGACGGGGTGAAACGCAGCGCTTGGAGATGCACAGATGGGATTGTCTGTCCTGTCTGTCGGGGGGTTGGTGGGATGGCACGTCCGTCATCGAGCCCAATCTCCTCCCCATGGGCCCATCCCTCCTCACCCTTTCCGACGACTCCTCATCCATCCATCACCGCCAGTAATGACAACAAGTAGCTGCCGGCGAGCAGCCTGCCAGAATGCGGTGGTGAGGCACGGCACTACTCCAAACGCAGCCTCCCAGCGGTCGAGTGCGTCACACAGCAAGCCTCCTCCCCTTCCCCCCTTCCCCCCTACCCCCATCTCACCACCACCTCCCTAGAGACAGCAGCCAGCAGCTTAGCTAGCTGCCTCCAGACTCCCCTAGCTCCCACCAAGCTTCCAGCTTCCGACGTGTCCGGCCGCTGGAGAAAAGGAGTAAAGGCGACCTGTCATTATTTTTCTTGCCTTTTCTCTCTCTCTCTCTCTCTCTCTCTCTCGGGCTGCAAGTGCGCTGCACGACAAGAGAGGCTGCAAGCCTGCAGTCGCGCACCTACGCACTGCTTGCTGCGGCCAAGGGGGGTGCCACCTGCACTACTGCGTACATGGGTGGTTAAGTCCCCGCGATAGGGACCCCTCCAACTCCGGTAACCGCTACCCATCTCCCGCCGCTGCCATTGGCCGGGCAAGGTATTATGCGAATGCTGGGGAAATGGAAATGGAAACCGAGCTAATGGAAGGCCCCCGATAATGGACTGTGGAGGAGCAGCAGCAGCAGCAGCAGCAGCATGGAGCGCCGGGATGTGTTGGACATTTCGCATGCAGCGAGTGCCCGGCCAGCTCGGGTTGAAAGCCCGGCGGCAATGGGGGCAATGGGCGATGGATGGATTCGTGACTCCTCTCCTCGACTGTGTGCTGCTGGCTTGTTTCTCGCTTTTCTCCCTACTCATCCGTCCATCCACCAACAAGCTTTCATGGACCTCTCGAACCACCAGGCATGTCTCGATACCTTAGCGGCGTGACACATCCCTCGCAAGTCCCTTCAGTTGGGCTTCATTCACAAGGAGGCGAACCGGGCGATCTCTCCACGCCATCGCGCATCGAGAATGACGATCCCCATCCAACCGCTCCTCGCCCCTTTCCGCATTCTTTTTTGCGCATCCCTTTTTGCTTCTTCTGCTATACTACCCCGCAACGAGCAAGATGAGCAAGATCGACTGAACTGAGATCTGCTCAGTCAACGGTCAGACGCACATTCGGGGTATGGAACGGGAGCGACAGAGGCCGGCCGGCCGGCTGGCTGGCTGGCTGGCTGGTTGGTTGGTTGGTCGGCTGTGAAGGGGGGGGGGGGCGTGTATTATCGTGTGTGTGCCGCGCACGGTAGAAAACCTGGGGCAGGAAAAAAGGCAGAAAGAGGAAGAAGAAGACGAAAGGGAAAGCCAAGGAGTCGCATCAGTGCGCGCCACAAAGTTACAGCGCAATGTGTATTTGGGGTAGCTCCAAAGTGTGACTCGTCGGTCGCAGACTTGCCGAACCCGCGGCGCCTGCAAGCAAGACGCCACGAGGGGAGAGACAGGCAGAGGGCGTGTGCCTACTGTACACTAACTAACCTAACTAGCATACCATGCAACTAACCGTCTGCCGGTGAGAGGAAGAAGCAGAGACAGTTTAGAAAATGGACGAAAACACCAAAAAACCGAACCACGCGAGCCCACAAAAATCAGGCTCTCTCGAAGCACCGCAGATGACCCAAAAATACCCGCAAGGACAAAGGGAGATGGAAATGGGGCTCTTCAATGCGGCCGGCCGGCCTGCGTCGGCTCACCCCAGCGAAAAAACAGGCTGACCATGGACTCGACCACGACTCGAGGCCCGCCGAACCCCGGTGAAGCCGGGCATGTCCGTCGAGTGGGTGTGTTCCATCCTCTCTATCTCTTCATCGAAAGGCCCGCTTGCCTCGCTGAAATAAGCCCGAGGCATGAAGGACTTCGAAAAGCAATGCTGATGGGGAATGGATGTCCAAGCCGACGCATTTTCGTGGCCAGAGACACACGGGCGTCATACCGCGCAGGGCCTCTTCAGTTCTCGCGACCGTTTTTCCTTGCCTGTTTCAATAGGGAGCGGGTCTTTTTCGTCGTTAGGCTGTGAGATGCACAGCACAGACTGATGATGATGTTCAAGGCCTTTCCTCACGACTCACTCTTCCTCGACGTCTGCCTCTCTCACCGGAAAGCCCCGTTAAGAATCGCATCCTTCTACGTCAAGGGGAACGAACCGACGGGGTCAGCAACGAGCAGACGGCCGACTTGGCGTGCGCGACGTTGAGGCCGCTCAAACTCACCCAATCTCACCCACCACCCAGCCCATCCTCATAGGAGAGCAATTGGGCTCAGTCCCTGACAGACAGGCAGCCTACTACTGCACGGCCTACACGGCACTAACATTAGCTCCTCGAGGGACTCGAGTCTTTTAGGCGGCGGTGACTGCAACTGTCGCCGCAAATGGCTTCGCGGCCAGCCAGAGTGCCAAAGTGCCACGGAATCTCGCTGATGCGGTCGACTTGGCGCCAAGAGCTCGAGGGCTAATATCCGTACACTCTAACACAAACGCGCAGCAGCGCATTCACCACTCGCGAGAGAGGTCCCTCAGCCCCTCCCCGCCTCGTTCCTCCCACCCTCATCCTCTATGACGCAAATGTTTCTCCTAAACCGCCGCGCAGCACGTGAAACTCTAAAGGAAGCTGGATGCGACAGGGTCCAGTGTGGGGAATCAACAGCGCAGCCTGTCAGCCGGCGACATCGCCATCCCTGCGATCGCACTTGAACTTTTTTGGGGGGGGGGGGACCTGGAATGTGGGAATGTGGTTCTGGATGGATGGAGGAGGCAGTGCAACGCTGTCTCTCTCTCTCTTTGGGGGCGCTGTCCAGTCGGCTTCGCTGCAAGGCAAGGGAACAGCACCAATAAAACAGCAAGGTATAATTTACATTCCACGGCCATCCCAGCGAGCAGGACCCCTCCTCGGTGGCAATTAGGGGTGGACTTGGACCAAATGTTGGACAGGAATGAGAGGGGTCCGGTCCTACACCACCCACACCAAATTCCTCGACGAAATTTTTTTTTTTTTTTCTTTTTTTTTTTTTTGCATGGCTTTTCTTTCCGACACACGGCGAGCTAGCTAACACGGCTCTACTCATCTCATCATCAGCCAGGCAAACACTGACAGACATGCAGGAGCGAGAAAGGGGGCATCTCGTAAACGCAAAGGCAGCGGCCAAGTAAGGTAAGCAGAAGGAAGGTGATGAGGTCTTGCAGCGAAGGCGAAGGGGCAGCTGGAGGCCTTATACTCGTATGCTGAGCCAGAAAATGCACTTCTACCAACCAAGCAAGCTTCAGGAGTTCGCCGAAGTTCCAGTGAGAATATGCCACAGGAACTGCCACAGGAACTGCCACAGGAACTGCCACAGAGGCTGTGCAGCCCCCCTAACAGGCCCGCATCCATAGATCGCTGCTGACCCCTTCCCCCCCCCCCCCTTTTCCCCACAGCCATGTTCCAATACTCCCTCCAGCAGAGCACGTTTCTCTCCGGGGAGCATCCTGTCAGAAGCCTGGAGCACTGCCTTGAAAGGCAGCGATTCTTCAGCGGCGCTCTAGAGTTTTTACCATTTGACTCAGGCTGTTTAGCTTTAGGCAACGGCGACTCCAGCCAGCAGCCGCTCGGATACCCAAGGATGGACTTTTGGCATGCCATTGGCCGCTATGCGATGTGTCAGTCGTTCCTCGTTGGAGGGGCCGTGGGTTAGGCCTCCGGGGGGAGACTTAGGCTATTTGCCGGATTCAGCTCGGCGTCAGCCTGGCGCCAATAGGTCGTCGGGCTTACCACATATCAGTATCAGCCCCTCATCGCAGGATGGGGCCGTGGGTGAGGCCAAATCTGTAGTTTCCTCTTGTTTGATATATTCAAGGCCCGCGATATCCAGACCCTTTCTTGTGTTTCAACTCACCCTTCATCATTATCATTCAGTGACAGACAGCCAAGCTTGGCCGGTGACTTATCAACTTCCAACAATGGTCGGTAGACATGAACACACAACAACAAACATCTCATGCTGACATGCCCCAGGTCAGAAAGTGGTTATTCGGGGCCTCCTCCAAGGCCCCCTCTCCCCCCGTCTCCCGCACCGACACCATCAAGTCGGACCTATCCACCTGGACAACAACCAGCACGCAAGCAGACACGGACCCATCCGGCCCCTCCGAGGACGTTTCCGCCTCCGTGTCGCTGCACCCCCTACCCTCCGGCGACGGGCTCATCGCCAAAGTCACCCCGCCCCGGGAGCCCGCCAAGCCCGTCGGCCACGTGCCGTGCGACATCGTGCTGGCGGTCGACGTGTCGGGGAGCATGGGGTGCAACGCGCCGGTGCCGGCGGGGCCGGGCGAGAAGAAGGAGAACTACGGGCTCTCGGTGCTGGACCTCGTCAAGCACGCCGCGCGCACCATCCTCGAGACCATGGGCCCCGGCGACCGCCTCGGCATCGTGACGTTCGCGTCCAAGGCCAAGGTCGTCCAGCGCTTGACGCCCATGGACGCCAAGAACAAGAAGCTCGCGGAGAAGATCATCAACGGCATGAGGCCTGTCGACGCGACCAACTTGTGGCACGGGTTGTTGGAGGGTGTCAAGCTTTTCAAAGAGGGCGGGGAGGTGAATACGGGACGGGTGCCGGCGATCATGGTGCTCACGGATGGCATGCCTAATCATATGTGAGTGATGGACGTTGAGATTCGGGTGACGGAGAGAGAGAAAAAGAGAGAGAGAGAGAGAGAGAGAGGCTGACGGTGTGAAGGTGTCCTGTTCAGGGATACGTCCCGAAGCTGCGTGGCATGGAGCAGTTGCCCGCCTCGGTGCACACTTTTGGCTTTGGTTACTCGCTCAGGTCTGGTCTCTTGAAGTCCATTGCCGAGATTGGCGGAGGAAACTACGCCTTCATCCCTGACGCCGGCATGATCGTGAGTGTTCAATCACAGCACCAACATTGAATTGCTCACCAGCTGACATTCCGGTCAGGGAACCGTTTTCGTACACGCCGTGGCCAACTTACAGGCAACATACGCCATCAACGCCACGCTCCGCCTCACATACCCAGCCCTCATCGACCTCGAGGAGACGACCGGCGAATCGGTCGACAAGCAAGAGGTGCTCACCCTCCCCGACGAAAAGGGCGAGCCCAAACAACTCTCCATCTCCCTCGGAAACCTGCAATACGGCCAGTCCCGCGATATCTACCTCAAGCTCAAAGCCCCCGCGGACCTCGACACCGAAGCCTCCACCATCCTCGCCTCGCTGGAGTACTCCCGCATGACGAGCACCCTTCACCGCGAAACCGCCTCCCAGTCCCTAGCATCCCCCACAGCCCTCCCCGAACCCGAGATCGCATACCACCTCTCCCGCTCGCAAATATGCGCCTTCCTCTCCTCCATCATCCCCCTCCGCGAGGACGGCGAGCACGAGGCCCTGAGCGACATCTCCCCGCAGCGCGTCGAGGCCCTCCAATCCCTCATCCGCGACCTCCCCGCGCAGCGCTTCTCCTCCGACCCCCTCAACAAATCCCTCATCGAGGACCTCTCCGGCGCCGCGCCAAAGGGCCAGGTCTCCCTCGCGCTCACGGAGCCAGAGTACTACGCCAAATGGGGCGTCCACTACCTCCCTTCTCTCTTGAACGCGCACACCCGGCAGATCTGCAACACTTTCAAAGACTCGGGACCCTTGCAATACGGCGCCGACAGCCCGCTGTTCATCGCGTGCCGCGACCGCCTCGACGCCGCCTTCGACAACCTCCCGCCGCCGACGCCCTCCAACCACGCCACGGCCACGCACCGCGGCCGCGTCAAGATGAGCTCGTACAACCGCTCCTCGGGCGTGTGCTTCGCCGCCGCGACGCCCGTGCGGCTCGCGTCGGGCCGCGAGGTCCCCGTGAGGGCCCTGCGGCGGGGCGCGGCCGTCTCGACGCCCTCTGGGCCGCGGCGCGTGGTTGCCGTGCTGCGCACGCCGGTGCGGCGGGAGGTGATGTGTCGCGTTGGCGGGCTGGTCGTCACGCCCTGGCACCCGGTGTCCGTTGATGGCGGGAAGGGTTGGGTTTTCCCTGCGGACGTGGCGAGCAGCAGCAGGCCGGTGAGGTATACGGGGTGTATTTACTCGGTGCTGCTGCAGCCCGATCGCCGTGTCAGCGCGCACGCGGTGAGCGTTGCGGGTGTCTGGGGCGTGACGCTGGGGCACGGGCTTGTGAGCGGCCGGGATGTGAGGGCGCATCGGTTCTTTGGGGATTATGGAAAGGTGGTGAGGGGGTTGAGGAGGATTGGGGTGAGGAGGAGGAGCGGTGTTGCTACCGGAGGGGGTGTGAGTAGGGATCCTAGGACTGGCTTGGTGAGGGGATTTAAGCCGTTTAAGAAGAGGATCGTGGTTAAGAGCAGGAAAGCGGCGAGTAAGTTGGTCAAGGTTTGAGTTGTATGTAGTATGAGTTTGGTATTTTGGGAACATGAGGTTTTTTGAACTACAGTTTGGATTTTGCCCTTCCAAGGCCATTCATAGTTGTGGTGGCTGAGGGAAGTGAGTAGTTAGTAGTAGTTCGGGGGGGAAAAAATGAATCCGAGACTAAGAACATGAGATCACAGCACCCCGTCACATCCAGAACGTCAGCCGATCAGGGTTGTGGTACTTGACGAACCGCCATCGGTATTGATTTTTTTTTTCCAAGACTGTATAGAGAGAGGGGTGAAAAACAGGCGCCCGATCAGACTTCTCCGCTGACGATATCGCTTATTTGTCTCTGAAACCCCGTTCTCACTCAACTTTTCCGTCTACTTATTTCATGTATCATCGCCATCTCTCATACTCCATTAACCAAGTTGCACACTCCCAGTCTAGTCTCCATGTTCTGCCGTGCACTCCGATTACTTTCGGACCTCGCCCAAGGGGATGTTCATCCCGTGCCGTCCCTTGTACGGCGACACTTCCGCAGGCTTCCATCCACCGCGCTGCAGCAGTCCCTCGTCCTCGAGGCGGAAGACCTCGACCTTGAGCGGGCGGCAGCACTTGATCATCTCCTCCTCGCTGTCCTCGCCGAATCCCCATAGCGACAAGTCGCCACCGGGGCAAGTGCCTGAAAACACCACGTGGTCAGCCTGATCCAAACCATACTACAAATCTCCCTCATCCGGATCATATCCAGCAGAAGAAGAGGCGTCTCGCTCGAAAGGGGGCAACTCACTCAACGCCATCAACAAATCCTGCTCCGCCAAAAACTCGATATGATCCCCCTTCCCCGCAGGGCAGGGATTCATGAAATACCTCCCCTTGTCATCCAAGCCCGTCGCCTGGAAGATGTTGATCACGTCGTGCACGTCCGACTCATTCAGCCCGAAGGGCACGACGGCGCGCGTCAGGTTCGAGTGGCACTGGAAGTCGTAGCTGCCGCCGCTCAGAATCGAGTTGATGTACGGGTCGCACCGCGTGCCGAGCAGGTCGTGCACGCGCGCGCCGTGCTCGTCGGCGCCGTACCACGCCAGCGTGTCGGCCACGATGGTCACCAGGGGACGGATGTACGGCAGGTTTGACCACAGCCGGTCGCCCACGGACACGTGCGAGGCGTGCAGCTGCCGCGTGCGCGAGGCCCAGAAGCGCTCGCGCGGGTTGTGCGCGTTCCAGATGTTGAGGTCGCCTGGGGGTGTGTGTGTGTGAGCTTTTTCTTTTTCTGGAACGTATGTTTTTTGTTCGAGCTCATGAAGCCGATGCTTGCTTAAGAGGGACATGAGGGTAGCTTCAAGTGAAGTGCCCATTGTGGCGAAGACTTACCAACCTGCGGTCCCTCCGGCGTGCTGATCCTCACAATCGACCCAGCCGGCGCGTTCCACGCCCTGCCGGAGCGGATGGGCAGCGTGAACTCCTCGACCAGGACCCTCGGCGCCTTCTGCGCGGCGTCGTACAGCGCCCTGTCGACCGTCAGCGGCGACCCGGCCGTCGGGAGGTACGCCGGCACGGGCTTCGGGATCGGCTTCCGGTCCTTGAGCCGCTGGGCGGGGTCGATCTCGGGGGCGCTCATTTTCTTTTTGCTTTTTTTCCCCTGTGAGTCGGTTTTATCAACAGGTTGAATTGAAGTTGGGGAAGAAGAAGAAGAAGAAGGGGGGAAAAACAAGGAACTTGATTCAGATCTTCAGATCGTGAGGAGAAGGCTTGAATCAACAGTGACCGCGCCGCTGGCGAACGGGCAAACAGCGTCGACGAGATAAACCCCGCATGGAAAAGGAGATGATGGGCCTTACGTAAAGCCCCGAGATTCCCCAGACGACGTGATTCCGATGCCGCTCCATCCATCTCCACCGCATGACTCCGGAGTCTGGCTGCGGATACGGTTGGCGCCTTTGCTTATCACTGAGGGCGGCCCCAGCCGTGTTGCGCGATCCCTGCCTCCATGTCGCAACTCGGGCCGCTGGAGTGAGTGTGTGTTTGGTGGTGGTATTTCGTCCGATCGACCAAAGGTTATAAAACTGGCAGCACACCAATGTGATTTCTATTAGCAAAAAAGTCAAGGTTTTTCTTAGCTGACATCCAGATGGACACAGCTGCAAAGGAGAAAAAAAAAAAACCCAAGGACGGGTGTCCCGTCCAGTGGATATATGAGTTGCCTCGTGGGCGAATCGAACGCCCGATCTCCTCATTACTAGTGAGGCGCTTTACCACTGAGCCAACAAGGCTTGGAATCTGGTAGTGATAGTGGCGTCTAAGGAGCCAGCTGGCGAGGAGACCCGCGACAGTGGCATGGTGGGCCACGAGCGAGACCACTGCTCGGTGGCCAAGGAAAGGACATCGCCAGCGGATCTTGGGAAACGGCAGCTGAAGAGGCCATGAACTGTTGCTTTGATAACCGGGGGGGGGGGAAGAGACAGGAAATGTGGTGTGGTATGAGGGGAGTTCCATATGATCTCTGCTGGAGTACCTACGTTGAAGAAAGACGATGCAACGATATGTCACTGCGGATATCGTAAGTTGAAATGATGAGAACAATTCGAAAACTTCCATAAGCAAACACAACAAGGCCGCATGTATGAGACTGCAGACCGGAGTTCACAACAGCCCCGACGTGGCTCAACTTCAATATCCACTCCCATCCTACTCGAGGTCCCTCACCATCCACTCTCCCCCCTCGTCAGAGATGGGATGCATCCGAAAGCCCTGCTTCTCATAAAACTTGCTCACCGTCTTCCCCGTGCTCATTCCAATATGAATCCCCCTCCCGTACAGCCTCCCCTCTCCTTCCCTCCTCCCATCCGCCTCCCTCAGGCTCTCCACAAACCTCTCAATCAACTTCGTCCCCCATCCTTTATACTGCCACTCGTCCAACAAATCGATGTGCATCGTGGCCTTCCACTCGCCCCAAAGCGCCTCCGTGTCCTCCTCGAGGACCAGCCACTTCGGGTTCCACGCGACCTGCAGCATCCCCTCCTCGCTGGCCTGCCCGGTCTCCGGGTCCGTCCACGGCGCCCTGACCTCGAGGCTGCGGGGCCGCTTCCCCGCCAGCTCGGGCGACTTCTCGAGCACCTCGGCCACGTAGCGCGGGTACGCGGCCGCGAATTCGTCGACGTCGGGCGTGCCGATGCAGTACCCCACCGCGCGCCCGCTGCCGTCGTCGAGGACGTGGCAGGTTGCTGGCGAGAGGAGGGTGTACTGGTGCAGCCAGAGGTAGGGGGCCAGCAGGTGCGCGGCTTTGGAGGGCACCAGTGCGGGGTGGAGCGTCGCGCGGCACTGCGGTTCGTGAGTATGTCTGTGAAGGGGGTTTGGGATAGGGCTTACGATGTGCGCCGTGTCGTCAAAGTCGGAGGGCTTGTAGGGGCGGATGAAGGCCATGATGAGATAGATGCTGGTGAGATTGGCTTCGACTGATGCGGGATGACGGTAGGCAGTTTGGCGTCTGAAACGGGGGAGTGGGAAGTCTGTCGAGATCAGATGGAGAAGAGATCTGGGCCGTCAGCACGCAGCGTTGAAATACGCTCGATCTCGTACGTTCCGGGCTAATGTCGGGAGATGCTGTGTAACTCGTTGCAACCCGAGAGGATGTAACGCCGTTTTAAATGGCCTGCCCGGGCGGCATTGGCCGGCATTCCGGGCCGACCGCAGCCCCCTCCACCCGCACTGCCGCGCTTATCCGCCGTGCTTCCTCTTCTGCCTCTTGGAGCGAAACACCAAAGGAAACACCAAAGCGAGGATAATCAAAAAAGACAACCTTAATCCGGCCCGGACAGCGAAGGAAAAGACGGTGCGTAAGGGCGTGTATAGTACCTTATATGGCGTACATCCATTCAGACAGGACTGTACTCTATTCTCCTCCATTGCAAGAACCTCCATCTAACCCAAGCGACCGCTACCACTCATCGTAATCCGGAATATCCTCCTCAAAATACGTCTCAATAACCTTCACGAACCCGACCTCGGGCGCATTATACGGCCACGGCCGCCCCTCTCCCGTAGCAAACAGCGCAAACGACATCCTCCCAAACACAAACCACCCCTCGGGCGCAAAAGCCTGCCACTCCGCCCCGACCTCCGCAACAAACACCGGCTCGTCGTCGCCAAAACCGTATCCGAGGCGGTAAACCAGCGGCTCGGCCCTGGCATGCAGCTTCAGGTCCCTCGGGAGACAGTCGGACGCGTTGAGCGGTTGTTCCCAGTACTAACCCCCCCCCCCCCATTCCATCGTCAGCAAAACCTCCCCTCAAAGCCTCCTCACCTGTAAAGTGTGACAAAAAAATAAAAACTAGAAAAAAAAAACTCACATCAACAGTCCCGTTCCGCCTCGTCTCCGCATAAACACACATCCCCGTCCCCTCCACGCACCCCTTCACCCCGATATCCTGATGCTGGAACTCGGACAAGTACGTCGAAACACCAACCCGATTCCTCTGCCCCAGCGTCCCCTCAAAGGCAAGCACCTCCGCCGCGAAGCTCATGTTCAGCGACGTCTGCTTCCGCAGCACCGCCGCCGGCGTATCCCGATCACTCAGCCCAAACACATTCGGCCTGAAGACAAGCCTCCCACCCCCGAGGTCGAGGGTTTGCGTATACGGCGTCCGAAGCTGGTACCACCCCTCCCTCCAAAACATCTTCGGCCCCTCCGGCCTCGCGCTCTTGTCGTGCACCATCGTTCCGTTCCAGAGACTCGCATACTCCCCCACACATCTCCCCGTCCCCAAATCCACCTCGCACTGCGCCAAACCCCACAGCCTCTCGTCGTTGTTGTTCGGCGCCATCAGATTCAAATACGTCCGCCCCGTGCGCGCGTCGCGGAACAGCTCGGGGTCGATCCCCCACGGCTCCGCCCACACCGGGTCGCTCCACTCCAAGAGGTCCGTCGACGACGCGAAGAACACCCGCGGCCACACCTTTGCCACGGGGTCGTACGTCCACCGCGTCCAGTTCGCCAAATCCTTGCCTAGCTCTCATCAGTATCGCGCTCCGGATATGCTGCGGGGGACTTGCTGTGGTATATCGGCACGCCCGGCCAAAACTCAAACGACGACGTCGCGACGTAGTAATCCTCCCCGACGCGGAGGATCGCCGGGTCCGGATTGAATCCCGATATTATCGGGTTCCAGACCGCAAAAGTCGGGACGGCGAGCAGAGCGCCAAGGAACTATCAACATACGCGTGATGGACCGCATGATGGCAACCCTACCTGCAGCGGGGTTGGATGATTCGCCAATGAAACGTCAATTGAATCCTACTTCGGCCGTACATATATGCCTTCTGTTGACTCAACATCGTACTCGGCCGCGGAGACTCGTCGTGATGACCGGCGTATTCACCGGAGCGGCACCCCGCCTCACCGAGTGCCCGACCGGGGCATGTGCCGGAGGTTTGCCCGGACCACGATACCCCATCCCACAACCTGACTTTCTCGGTATTAAACAGCTTAGTCGACATTCACTGCCTCGAAACTTGTTTGTCATCCTGAATGATTTGATTGGTCCACTACATCTAATACATGGTATACGCCCCCGACCTTCCCACCATCCCATACTCAGCATTGAAAGACTCCGGTATTCTTCCAATTGAAACCATGCACCCCTCTTCCCAGTAATGTTAGGATCCAGCACGCGGTAGACGCCAAGCCCAGACGCATTCCAGCTTACCGCGCACCCAGATCTCGCCCAATTAAGATCCTCTCCAGGAGTCGACTAAAACAGGACCGAGCACGAGCGTGCAACGGCCGAAATGAGAGAAGGAGAATATGAAATATACAATATGCCACGGCGCGTAACCTCCGTAAGTTGGTGAAAATAGAGTAAGACAGAATATAGAAAGCGTTCTCATAGATTCGTAATGACCATTTTCTGCCCCTTCCCCTTCCTTTTCCCCAGGCATCCTTTTAGTAACGGGAACTGATTAGAAGTAAAATAGGAATACGGTGATAGATTGAAGTGTCAGATCATGCCACCGGGCATAGCGCTGTTGTGGACGCCGCCGGGAATGGCCGTGGGAGCGGCCATGTTGCGGGGCGGGCTCCGGTTGATACGGGACCGAATGTTCATGCCGTTGGCCTCGCTGATGGTCTTTCGGAGTCTGCGTCTCTGGCTGCCCGAGCCGTCGTCGTCATCGCTGACCGAGAACGCGCTGTGGCTGTCACCGCTGTTCTCAGAAGGAACTGGCGGCGGGGCCAAGGGGAGGTGGGGAGAGCTTGCACCCATCTCATCGTCACCCTTGCGGCCCATCATCGATCCGAGCACATTGCGGCGCTTGGGGTTGATGGGTGGCACGGGGGGAGCATGCATAGCATGGAGGTTCGGCGTCGATGCCGCGGCGCCCATGAGGCTGCCGGAGCGCGGCCGCGATCCGCTTCTTGACCGTGACTCTGACGTCTCGGGGAGGGCCACAGTGGGCACCCGCGAGGTGGACGAGACAAAGGTTGGCTCGGAAATATCCTTCTTCTTGACCACTCTTTTCATCGACTCGTCCAGGCGGTTGACGGGAGCGGAGTCGCCAGTTGTGGGCGACGGAGCAGGAGGCATGGACGGCCGGCGAGACGGAACAAACGATGGCGTAGACTGGCTGACAGGAATCGAAGGAGACGGCATCGGGGCCATTGGAGAGACCGGAGACGGCTGTCCGGAATGAGGCCCTTGGCGACGGTACTGAGGAGCAAGGTTGCCAGACGGGTTGGGAGAGGGAGCACCAGGATAAGGTTGAGGGGGCATGATGGGTGACCTCCGGATGTTGGTGCCGGGGAGGCCGGGCGACTGCATCGGGGGACGACCGGACGGGGGTCCATTGGGACTGAGTCCTCCCCGCTCCTCGTAGGGAGACGAGGCGGTGCGCAGACGGGCAGGACGGTGGGGTCTATCGCCGTTGCTCGCCTCCGAGCCGCTGCGGTCACGCTCAGTGCGGGAGGGCGGACGCGATCCCCGGCCGGGGCCAGCACTAGCATGAGACTCCTCACTCGGAGCTCGCTGGTAGGTGACGGGAGGAGGTCGTCGCTCGCGGGACGGAGATCGTGTGCTGGGGCCTCGCTGGTTCGGCGTCGTCCGCGATGCCGGGGGGCCGACCACCGCACCAACTGTAGAGCCGGGCAAGGGACCGGGCATCGGCATCGGCATTGAACCCGATGTAGGGCTTCGCTGTGACTCCATCTCTCTCAGCTTCGCAAGCTCCTTCCTGGCGTTTCTGAACGCGCGCAGCCCGGCGTGCATGGATTCGTCGTCCTTGGACTCCTCCGTAGCGCGGGCCTTGGCCGGGGCAGTCTCAGCCCTGGCAAAGTCGGGTCTCTCACGCTCTCCGTTGAGTTGGTTGAGTTGAGGTCGGCCGTCCTTCTCGTCGAAGCTGGACTTGTTCGGGCCGGGAGCGCTGGGAGCGCTGGTCATGGTTGACGTGGCGAGACCGAGCATCTTGATAGCCTTGGCGTGTTGGCTGTTCTCGCGGTTGTTAGTGTTGCCGCGGTCAATCAGAGAACCCCTGCTCGTTTTTGATCTGAGTATGCCCAGTGGGTTCGGCCGAGGCAGCGACGGCTCTCGGGCGCGGTCCAGAGAATGAGGAGACAAAGACCGGCTCAAGGACCGGCTATCACGGTCCGACTCCACATAGGAAGTGAGCCTCTCGCGTACGCGGCGTGCCCCGTCGGCAAGCTGGTTGGCAAATTCGTCCTGCTCCTTCTTCTTGTCGACACCGGAGCCAGAGCTGGAGTTACGCTCCAACGTAGGCCGAGTCTCGGGTGCCGCCTCTTCCTTGGGCTCCGGAGCAGGCTGCTCCTTGGGCTGGTCCTTCTCCTGCTCCTTCGGCTGCTGGTCCATGCTGACATAGTCGTTAAAAGTCGTGGAAGCCCAGTCCGGGGATTGCATCTCCCAAGGGTTAGATCCAACACCTAGATCTTCGTAGGGGTCGAGCGGGAACCTGTAGGCAAAGGTGGACGTCTGCGGTGCGGATCCATAGATAGATGAAGTGTTACTGTCCGTTCGGAGATGCGCACGAACCATGCCACTGAGGCCGCTGGCCGACGGCAGCGTGGGCGAGTCTTGTGGTGCGGCAGCTTGTTCCACAGTCACCGAAGGGAATGGCTGATCAGTAACGGGCGAGGGCTCTGCCGATTCTCTGGAGCCCAGCGACAGCGGTGTGGGCAATGCAGAGTCTCTGAAGGCGGGGTGGTCGCGGTCGGCAGGACGTCTCGTGGCAACGGGCGACCTCTGTGCATCCTCCGACACCTTTGACTCGTCCTTGTCGTTGAAGTACATCGACCCTGCCTCCTCCTCCTTGACGGTGGGCTCGACCTGAACAATAGGCTCGGGCTTCTCGATCGGCTGTCTTTGGGCCGATGAAGAGGAGCGCGGCCGGCCGGTGGTGTGGGAAGCGTTCGACTCGGTCCGGAATCTATTTGTTGGCGTCTCCCGTCCCTGCTGAAGCTGAAGCTGTCTCTGGGCGTATCTCGTGTCGTCGTACGAGTGGAGAGGCTTCTGGAACATGCCCATTGCTGTGGCCTTGCCTCGGTCGTTGGGGTGGATGCAGCTCTCCTCGCCTTCACTGATGGGCGGGCTCAGAGGCGGCGCACCTCCGAACTTTGGCTCCGCGTTCCTGATTCCCAGGTCCATGGGAGCAATGGGCGAACCCGTCGTTGGGGGGCTCACCGACCGCAGGTTCGGGGCACTGACCTTGGCCAAGATTTTCCGCTCACCAAACCGGTCAGCAAAGAGGCTGCTGGTCGGGGAGGGGCCGCTCTGGAGCAAGTCAGGTGTCCTGGAGCCCAGGCCGCGCTGGCGAGAGAGGGTGTCCATGCGGGACAGAGCCGAGGATTGTTGCTCCTGAAGATCGTTGTTCAAGCCGGTCTCGTAAAGACGTCTGGCCCGCGTTCCAATCCGGTCAAGAAGCGGCGTGCCGGCGACGGAGCTGGGCGCTGTTGTGGTGGACTGCCAATCCTTGACAGAAGATGTTGGTTGGGACATGACGGATGTGGCTGCTGTCGAGTTGTGGCCCAGGGACGGTGTTGATGATGTTGTTGAGTTGGTTTCCCTCTTGCGGTTGTAGCCCGCGGGCGAGGGAGACTCTGAGCGGGCGAGATCGAGGCTCGATGTTGATTGCACCAAGTCCCGGTCGTCGTCGAAAGACATCTTGGCCTTCTCGGCCTGCCTCCATTTCTGGAACGCTGACACGGCGACGTCGTCGTCGTACAACGCACGCCCGCCCATGCCACCGCCATCGACGTTTTTGGAGGATGCAGATCCTGCAGCAATCTTGTAAATCTTCTGGCGGCCGCCAAACAAGTTGTTGCCTTCACCAGGCTTTGCCCGATCCATGACGCTCCCCGTGATGGAGTTGCCGTCAGCTGAATGGAACGAGTCCTGGCGGTCCATGCGGGCAAATGGGGCACCTCTCCTGATGGACCCGACCTCGGCAATGTCCGAGAGGCCACTGACGCCGCCAAAGTCCAACCTCGACCCCCGCTTGGGTAACAGAACGCTGTCATCGCTCGCCTTTCCGATCTTGGTGTTGGGGTCGTCCTGTTCCCGCAGCATGGAGAAGCGTGCTGAAAGGCCCGTCATCAACAAACTCGTGCGGAAGTCGTCGCTCGACGGCAACGCATGCTCGAGATCCAACTCCTTCTTTGGCCCATCTTCCTGTGACTTTTTCCCCTTGCCAAATAGACGGAATGGCGTCGCAGACTCGGATTCTTGGGAGGGTCGGGGCGTGGCGGACGCATCGTCCTTGACCTTCTTCTTGGTGCGGAAGCGGTTCATTGTGATTATCGGACGCCTTTGCGACTAAGCAGAGCAGAAGTTGGTAGGGCTCTGGGGTTAGTAGCTTTTCAACGAGTTTCGGAGCTCGGGGAGGTTGCTCTTCATTAAGCGGCTGCCATTAATGGTGGTGGTTGGGATGGTAGATCGACGAGTTGGGACGAAAGCGAAAGGCGAAAGTTTGTTTGAAACTGGCAATGTCGTCGGAGTCGATTGGCCAAGAGGGCGTCTGAAGATGGGACGCCTAGACACAAATAGCAAGAGTCATCAGCAACGATCTGACAGGAACCCTTGGGCACTGGGCGGCGTTCCGGTCTCAGCTCCAGACGGCTGTTGGCTAGGACGAGGCCGCGATTGAGTTCAGCACGACGTCGGAGACGCACATGCAATGCTTGAGCGCCGTCGCAGCCCGCGGAATGAGACGAAGGAACCAGCCGAGTTTTGACGTGAGTGCGACATGTGGCCAAGGCAGCGAGCCCAAGCAGACGTGACAAACGCGACTGCGGAGGGCCAAGGGGTTTGCGCAGGGGAGGCTGAGATGTCATAAACATACCTGGCTCAGCGATCGTGCTGTGTCGGGAGTGTTTCAGTAGGATGGAGCAGCACACGGCTGTCAACGTCGCAAGTGGACTTGTTGGTCTTTGCGAGAGCCCCAGAAGCGTCGATCCGGGAGAAAAGTGTAGCGGGATCGTCGAGAACGGGCAGAATCGAAGCCCACGAGAATCGAGAATCGAGAATCGAAGAAAAATATTCGGTGGTTGCTTAGCTAACACGAAGCAGACGAGGCCGTAGAGACGGTGCGGTTCGAAGCAGAGAGATAGGCCGATGATGCTGAAGAACAAGGCCAAGGTCGTGCAAGACGGAATCCAATGGTTTCTTGCACAATAGGCTGGCGGCAGCAGCTGTGTGCGTCGACTCGTGGCTCGAGAGTGCAAGAGACGCAGGAACTGGGCCTAGTCTCGGTGTTCGTGGGCCGATATATGACCCAGAAATGAAGCGCAGTTGCTGAATCGTGCGGTGCCGGCCTTGTTGATAAGACACAAAAGGAAGAGCAAGCCGTCGGAGGCAATAGTTCGACAATCCCGGTCGAGAACGAGGAATCCGGTTTGGGCAGTTCGAGATGCTGGATCTCGGTCGTCTCGCTATCTGTCTGTCTGTCGGTTTGCTGGGCGAAGTCGACTTTCTCTCGACTGACGGAGGAGCTTGACTCTCTCGAGAGAGAGATGGCGGCAGAAGAGAGAGGCGAAGGCGAAGGCGAAGGCGGAGGCGAGAAAAGAAGGACTCGGGTCGGTTGTAATACTGGGGGAGAGCTCTCTTGTTTTTTTTCGTCTCCTCTCCGTTCCCTGGCAGGCAAACAAAACGAACTGGAAGAAGAAAGGGAGTGACGTGGGCTCAGTGATCGGAGAGCAAGTAACGGCAAGCGAGTGCAGCGAAGGACTGGAGACGGTTGGAATTGAGAGTGACGGGAGAGAAAGGAGTGACCTGAGAGGGAAAAGAGAAAATGCTGGAGACGAGCAGGGACAGGGCTGGTCGGGCCTGAGAAGCGTGAAATTGGCGAGCACTGAGCAGCACCAAGAGGCACCTGGACTGGCCAGGAGCGGGACCGATGATTGGCTGCCCCCGGCCAGAACCTCTCAAAAGAGACCCCCTGTGCCAGCATCGCCGTGGTACCTGCGCCGGTGCCCCTGGGGCCCTGGGCCTGGAGTGTCTGGCTTTGGTCTGGTCTGCCAGAGAGCGCTGCAAGGGACCCAGCCAGTGGACGAGTGATTTGGCTGATTAGGCGGTGGTTCGGGGTGGGGAGCCCTGGGGCCGGGCCAGGGCAGGCAGGTGGCCCAACGCTAAACGGCTGCCCCCTCAGCCGCCCCGCCCCCCCCCTGCGCTGTACTGGACCACTGGCCGTGACTGCGAACCACGCTGCAGGTGCTGCTAGCGCTGTTAGTGCATAACCTCACCAGGGAGGCAAGGGCCTTAACACCTTAACAGCCTTTTGGCCATGTCCAGGTTAGCCTCTCTGGGCCCATCGGTGGATATGAGAGCTTGGAGGCCCTAACACACCAAGCTGGCACCGTGGGAAGATTACGGTTACGGAGGGGGGTGTGTCGACTGTCAAATTTGAGGTGGGGTCCTTGTCTCTCCTCCTCCCCTTCGCTCTGCGCTGGTCTGGCTTGGTCCAGCAGCCACGGACTCTGGGACAGGCGCCATTGCACCAATTGGCGGTGGTGAGGCAGGGGGACGTTCCTCTCAGTCCGCTGGGTCAATCTTTTTGGGGCGGGCAAAAGCAAGCACACGCAGTGCTGCATAGGTAGTACCCAACAGGCGAACAGGCGAACAGGCGCTAGTAGAGGCAGAGTCAATGAGAGGAGCAAGACCTCTGTCACTCTGCAGATGGCCCGTGCTGCGGCCCTGGCAGACACTTAGGACGCCGCTCTTATTGGCCGGTAGTCCGCAGAAAAAAGCAGGTACGCAGCGGTACGTATCGCCACTACAGTGACTCCCACCAGTGAGGTAGGCGGAACCTGCATACACACCCGGCACCTGGTGCATCTGCATGTACCTGGTCCATCACACTCGTCTTCTGCTTCGGCACCTCAAACAGCGCCGCGGCAGGAACAGCCACACCAGCCATTCCTTCCCCATTCCACTTCGTCTGCCCGCAGATTCCTCTCGCTGTGCACTGCCCGAACAAGAAATTATCATCAAAACAAATTGCGAATTGCTTGTCCACGGCCAGGACTTGCACGGCGGCGGCAAGAAGAAACATAAACAGCGCCCCGGGGCACGAGAGCACGCATCCAACATTGCGCAATGCCAGCCTCTTCGCGATCGACAGCGCCGCCTGTTGTTTTTGTCACGGCCACCGCCACACCTGTTTGATGTTTGACATCGTCTCTCTCTCTATGCAGCCCGCCTCCGCCAGTCTGGCCCGGCCTGGCTTGGATCGAGAAAAGCATCGCTCTTCCATTGCCGACAGTTGCTCCAAGGCTCAAGCGCGTCGCATATGGCGTACGTATGCACAACACAACACCAGCTCGTTGTCGCAAACGCGAGCTTGGATCAGCATCAGCACCAGCCCCAGCACCAGCACCAGCATCAACCAACCCGTCCGAGCCATTCCTGTCATTGCTGCGAGATTGTCAGAGTCTGTTCTTCCCGTCGCCCATCCGTTCCTGCTGAGGGCCTGGCCAACCACCGGACGAAACACGGCAGTCGAGACTTTACCTACCTTAGGTACGGATAGATTACACAGCAATCGCCGACCACAATAAACACACACGGCCGGAATCTGCCCTCGCAGTCGTCTCCCCGCCCCGAGTGGCTCGCCGGTCTCGCAACCAAGACTCCCCTCAGCATGCCTCTCGCGCCTCTTGCCTCGTGCTTCCACCTCTCGCCCCCCCATGCGTTGCAGCGTTTCGCCTCGACACAGTTTGCATGCGATTGCATCCAACCGCAAATCTGAAGACACACAACAGCTTCGGCACCATCGCCGCCTGCATTGAAGCCCACTCGAAAAAGCTTTTCTCCCGCAGATTGCTGGCGCATCCCGTTCAAACGGCGAACCAGATACCGCAATGCTATATCCAAGGTGGAGGGGCAGCGGCAGGGGACAGGGCGTGGCTCTAGCAATGGGCGTCCACGGGAGTTGGCTGCATCTGCATCCCGCACCGCACCTTATTGCATGCTAATTTTCATGCTTGCCGCTTCGCCAAATTGCTTACATCACCTCGCCATCCCAGGCCAGCCTTTGGCTGCAGCTTCAGCACTGGGCAGCACACGGTTCAGCGGTTCCATTTTCCCAGTCTGAGATAGAGAGTCTTCTGCCTCGGCGAGCTCTCTCACCACGCTGCTCGCCCTACGCTCGCATGGCCCTCGAGGCTGCGCACATGTTGCCAGTTTAACCTTAAAAGAGAGGCAGATGGTCTGTTCTGCAGTATCAGCACTTGCAATGAATTCCAGACGCAGTTGCACTGCCAGATGCCGCGCCTCGCTGACGCTGACGGCCATCCTGCCCGCTTTGACGTTGCCACGCGGATCGCTCAAGAAAGCGAAATGCGTCAATCAATCCGGCCCCCTGGAAGAGGAAGAGAGCTTAGAGAAATCCCCCAAGGAGGCCCAGAGCATCGACATACGACGCAGTGCTATAGCAATCTATTACCATCGCGTGGGGCGTGCCGGCAGCAATACCAAGAATTCAGGGGCTCACTAACAACCCACGCCTTTTTTCAACTGTCTCACCACCCGACCGAATCATCGCGCCAGCCGTTGCAAGCGTGCCGCACCTCGACTACGGCTCGCAAGCTCCGTCTCTAGAGCCCGCCGGAACTGCGCTGCCTCGGTGCCTCCTGAGGCGGTTGGGATAGTGCTGGTCTGGACTCATTGGCTCACGAATTCAGCCCGAACGGCGGCGGGCGTACGCGTGCGTGGATCGGGACACTGGATCGGCTGAAGTCTGCTAAAGGTTGCATCTCGACTCCATCTCTGATCCATAGACTTCAACTCTCTTGCTCGCCATTTCAATGCGCCGAAGCAATTGCAACGTTGGCCAACGCTGCTCTGAGACCCTGTCCCTTGGACCCTTCTTCTCGGCTGAACCAGCAGTGGCCACGGGACGACTGCGGCTGGGCAACTGGCCATTCATCAGTACATCCGCCGACCTCAGTCTCCCGGTTCAGCCTCACGCTCATCTGAGGCTGTGGTTCGTTCCCTGTGTCATCTTGCACCAACGCAATGAGACTGTGCCGTCCGCCGCCGACGAATCCCCGCGACTCCCGCCCCGCGGCTGTTGTCCGCGGCTGTTGTCCGCGGCTCTCAGCCGGTACGTCGTTCGTTGCAGTCCGCGGAGACCCAATGGGCGCCAGGAAGTGCACTCTCTCGACGCCTTTGTCGTCAGTTTACATCATGAGTCTCGTCTTGGTGCCCGTTGCGCCCTGGCGGTGTAACGCGAGGCACCGGCGACGCTTGTTTCCGTCCATTCTTTTCCATTCAGCCCGCCCAGCCCACCGGCCCCTTTTTGAGCCCAACCTAAGATGCTCCCGAGCGCTCAACACAGCCCTGGCTACTATCGCTAGTTGGCTGCCTGGGTGCTGCATTTGCCACCGCCGTCCGTGGGTAGCAAGGGGTGAGATGCGAATAATACGGAGTAGCACACACATCGGTCTGCATCTCATGTTGCCCAGACTCGTGTGTGAGGTCTAATTACTCTTATTTGTAGCCTCTCAAACCCGACACCGACAACGACAAAAAATACCGACTGTCCGCTGTGGCACCTTGCACCTGGGGCCTCGAATGACAGCGCCAACACGCTTTACCAGGTCAGCATTGGTCCGCGCCCACTTTGCACATCACCCGCGTTCGCCTGCGACGAGATGCGTGTTTCGCCTGCGGCCCAATCAGCGGCTTCGGCTGAAGTCGCCCTCAGTCTCCAGACCTTCGAACAGCGTCTTGGGCAAAAAGCTTCTGCACAGCTGCATTGAGAAGAAAACCCTCCGTCCCCAGGCCTCTCCATGGTTCGTTGGGCTTCTCGCCGTTTGGTTTTGCTTCGGCGTTTGTTTCGAGGGCCGCATGTCTCGGCGTTGGAGACACAGAATGATTCGATCTCGCATGTGCGCTTAATTGGTCACCGTGGGCCAGGTCTCAGAAGAAATTGCCCATTCCTGCCCTTCTCCGATTTTCCTCCGTTCTGACTACGGATGCGACCCCGGTTGATTGAGCCGTAACGGAGCGGAGGCTGGCGTGCTTAACGGGAGGGGACGGCTGTTGATTGACTGACGACGACGGAATAGTACAGCTGCGCTTCCGAATACCCAGCCTCTCCTGAGCCATTGTGGATGCACGTTGGACGTTCTTTGTTCCTGGACACGTGCTCAACTGTTTCCCTCGCCTCGCAAACCAAACCTGCATGTTTGAATCGCCAAGAAATGTTCTAGACATGCTGATTCACAAATGACGGCGCCGAGCAAGCTAAGGCTCACGGAGTTGTTTGAGGTTACCAGAGGAGTTCGTTGTCGAGAGTCATTCATCTCTGAACGACACGTCTGACAGCGGACGCCATCGGCCCCTCACCGAAGAACTGGTTCGCTCACCTACTGCCAAAGGGCTATCTCGGCACAGACGGTCGACTTTGCTGAATCATGCGAGCGCACAAGTTAATCCACGGGGCGTCTCGGTTCTCTGGGGAGGGCAGCGGACCCTGGCCCTTCACCTGTGAGCACTTGAAAGCCCCGCTAGCCAGGCAAACGCTGGCCGTCAGAAGCAGACGCGGAAGCAGGCGATGGCAATCCTTTCTCGCACCCCCTTTTCGAAATTTGAGGAGGGGCAATCCAGCATCCATCATGTCGACCCTCCTCTTCCGGCCATCCCTGCGGATCGGCCGCGTGGTTCCGCAACCAATCAGAGGCATGTGCCTGGCGCTTTGCCCTTTGCGGTGGCGGACGTGCTACCCCTGACTGCTGCTGGAGATAGCATTCGCACCGAGAGGTGATGTGATGGCGTCGACGGCTGTCGTATGCTCCCGTCTGCTATCTCGGACAGTCCATATCCATGAGCAAATGCGACGACGAAGTGGCTCGAGCTTGGGCGGCAAGCGATCTGAGTGTCACCTTTTGGCATTCTCCCGTGCGGGGGCCGGCGACTTCGCTCAGTCGGTCGGAGCCAGAGGGCACCGAGAACTTGACGCACATTCTGAAGAGAAAAAGAAAGTATCTGCATCTGCACAAGTCCTGCGACGACAGGCCCGGAGAACACCGTAGCACTGCATCCATGTGCGAAAAATGGGGGTCAGGGTATCAGATCTCACTTCTAGATCCCGGCACCCGCTCTACCTGAAGGTGAATATTCGATCGTCGGGAACAGCGAGGCGGCCAACGGTCCCTTCACTGGCTGGCCCGTGAATCCATCCAATGGGTCGCAGAGCATCTCCGGTATAAGGATAAGCGCACGCAGGGCTGTTTTGGTGAACAAAGCCAGCCCATCCCCAATCCCAGGTCGCTGGTTGTTGGGCATCTGGTCGGCCAGGGCATTTCAATCGACAGAGAGAGCCCTGTCCCGGGTTAGAGTCAAACTCAACGCCAGACCAAGGGCTCACGCTTCCACGGCGACAGACGGTGGATGGAGACTTCCTCACCGCGGATCGGCAGTGTCTCTGACGAGACGGATAACGGACGACTGCGAGGTTGAGCCCTGCTGCTTCGGCCACACGTCAGCCAAGGAGGAAGAATACGTATCGAGATTGGAGAGCAATAAATTGCTAATGAATGTTAATGGGCCTGTGGGTTCGAGAAGTCTGCCGACGGAGCCATGGAAGCTTTCAATTATCCTAGGGATGGCAAAAAAATTCCCGCTCGTTGAAACAGCGCGCAGCTTCCCCGCCCGCGGCCAGGACGTTCCCAGTCGCTGCACACGGCATGAATGGCGTCGACGAGGGTGCACATTGGGCCGACTGAGCCGCAGATTGAGGTTGTCGCAGCTTGATTGACCGGGGGAAAACTATGGGGTCAGCGACGGATGCGTTGTGCGCAGTTCGTCTGATGATGACGCTGCTATGCCGGGCCATTCCCAGTCTTTAAGATTTCGCAGTGTTTTGACGGCTCAAAGCTTTTTTCCCGCACACTAGAACACGTCTCCACGGTCCACACCACGGCACGTTGCTGGCAAGGCTGTCCCGGGGCTGATCGCTTGGGGATTGGGGAAGACGAGGGACAATCGCCGATAGCCTGTCGGTGGAGAGGCACAGTCGACGATGGGCGGCATCTATCGCGAGATGGACCATGTGCCGAGTGCCCGGGCCGGTGTTGGGGTTGATGGTGAAGCTATCACGAGCAAAGACTCCTTGGCCATGTCACTGCTCAACATGATCCCTCGACCATCGCCAACTCACGTTGTAGACGAGGAAGAGAAACACAGCCGACGCCATCTCGTAAGCGTGGTCCACAAGAGCAATACGATTCATCGACATTGATTAATAGCTCCAGAAGTCGAGGTTAACGACGTCAGACAATATGGACCCAACGCCGAAGGTCGATAGCTCTCCACAACGTGGATTGGGTGCATCCCAGAGCTGCCTGTAATCCCCGACGAGTCACGATACCCATTACTCCGATGTGCGAGCAATCACGGTCACGAACAATTGCCTTCGTCTCTGCAGCTGCAGCTCGAAGATGCCCTCGCAGCCGTCCCCCATGTCGGCGCTAAAAGCGAGGCGTTATTTCGCTTCCGCGCAACACTGGACCGCCCCAATCTCCGCGATTGCAGCTCGCCCTCCAGTTGGTCCGCCTGGTTTCCAACTGGGCGGACGGCCAGGGCTAGCAGAAACTCTGAGAGGGCAATGGGACCTGATGTCGCAGAGAATCCCGTAGCCAAAGTCTGGACCTTGGCCGTTGTACCGCATCTTGGGGAGGAAAAAAAAAAAAAAAAAAAAAAAGCAGGGCAGGGCAGCGAGAATCGAGATGCCCGCTCTCCACGTGCTACCAACGGGGAGCCGTGCTTGTTTTCCCCCGGTCGAGGAATGCATCCCGAGGCGGCGGATTCGGACTGGAATTCGACTACTACCCTGGTCGGAGGGTCTGCTGATTACTGCCGGCCGAGAGAGGTCGCATGGCGGCGACCCTGTCTTGGAATCGCCACCTCAGTCCCTTCGTGCTGATGTCACTCTGCTCAGAGGGCCAAAGGCTCAAACACATTTGCGTCAGGACGTGACCACGGCATATGCTGTGCGAGTGCACGGCAGCAGTCTGATACCGTCTGCAATATCCCGTGCGCTGCAGTACGCAGACACAAATTGACCCCAAAGGAGCGAGGCAAAACGCGCTGATCAGGGCGTCCGGTGCTGCCACTTCGCCTCGTGTTTTGTTTACAAATTTCCCGGAATGTGACAAGTCGACGCGGTCCAAGGCGCTGACCGCGTCCAAAGACGGCGAGGGCGTCGATGGCTTTTTGGCGGGGTAAGCCATACTACTTGCCATCGGTCCTGCAACCCGACCCTAGCGATTTGGAGATTGGAATGGAGGGGGGACGTGGGTGTGCGTTCCCTTGACGTGACGTCGGCAGAGGTGTGTGAGTGGGAAGCCGGACGATTCGGCCCATCTTGGGCATAGGCCGCCTGCGAGGTGAATGTCAAAAAGAGACGGATGCTGGTGACGAACGATGCCACCGGTCAGTCGGTGTACCACCCGCGCGGCTCGACATCTCGCGGGGGTGGTACGACGGGGGGCATGATTGGGAGGAACGGTGGCGCGCGTGGGCGACGCGATCGCGCGAGGTGGCATTCGACAGCCAGATGACGGCGCACCGGTGAGACGTCGAGCTTTCGACTGGCGGCCGAGTGGCATTATCCGTCTCGAAGTCCGGGACGATGCCCGAGATGACACGGGGGGAAACGGACACACGTCCGCTTGTGGCCCACCGCCACTCGGCGGCCCTCCGGTCGAGAGTCCAGGATCGCTGGTTATCGGGCCGCCTCGTGATAACCGCAAGCGCCTGGTTTCCTTTGTTGTCCGCCGTCAAGCCACGGACGGTATCACGTGCTGAGACTCGAGTGAGTCTATCCACCACATGAGACAATGAGTGGTTGGACGGCCAGCTGGCATTCAGGGTCTGTCTCTGTGCTCGAAGGGGCTACCAAATAGCAGTGTTGAGGTTGACACAATTCTAGGGACAGTGTGGGAGTTGACACGATTAATACAAGCCTCATTGATACGATTCTAAGACAACGCTCAGTCGAAACCCTCCAGCACCTCCTCCGTCCACTCCCACAGCTTGCCCGCCAGCTTCTCGTCCGCCGCAAAGCTGTCCAGCTCGTCATCCGCCAAGCGACCGACGGGCATGTAGAAGCCGCCGTTGACGAGGTGCCCCTTCTGCGCTGCCGCCGCCGCCGCCGCCGCCGCCCACACCTGGCTCCAGCAGCCCTGCTCCGGGTCCATCACAGCGGCGCCCATGAGCTTGTTGGGCAGGTAGACGAAGATGCGGTTCAGGAGGCCCTGGTTCGTCACCAGGCCGGTGTCGACGACGCCCGGGTGGACCGCGACGGAGGTGATGGAGGGATAGCGTCTTGCGAGCTCCTTGGTGAAGAGGATGTTGGCGAGCTTGCTTTGGCTGGTAGGGAGGTGTCAGCCTCTCATCTACGTTCTCGTCGCCACTATCAGAGACGGAATGGAGAGTGCCATACGTACCCATATCGAACCCACTCCCCCAGAAACGGCGGCCCCCTCTGCGTCGTCCGGAGCGTCTGGAACGAGATGCCGTCGCGCGGGTGGCCCTGGTATCCGACGGAAGTAAGGTTGACGATCCTCACGTCGGCGCCGGGCAGGTCGGCGGTGCGCCGGAGGACGGGGAGCAGCTCGCGCACGAGCATGGCGTGGCCGAGGTGGTTTGTGGCGAACTGGACCTCGTAGCCGTCGGCGCTGAGGCCGGCAGCTGTGGCCATGATGCCGGCGTTGTTGACGAGCACGTCGAGGCGGTCATGCACGAAGGTCGCGGACACGGCCTTCTTGACGGAGGCGAGGGACGCGAGGTCCATCTGTACGAAGGTCAGGGGCGGGGAGTCGGTGACGGAGGAGGCGGCGGCGATGAGGGCGTCGGCGGAGGCGCGGGAGCGGCCTGAGAAGTAGATGTGTGCTGGCCGGTGGGGGAGGAGGGAGAGGATTGTAGATTTGCCTAGGCCTGCTGTTCCTGTGAGGGTGTTAGCGGTGTTTTGGTGAAGGTTCGGCTTGGGGGGTGAGGTGTGCTGCGGGACTCGGGGGTTTGGGAGGCGGGAGTGATGTTGAAAAGGGGGTCTCGGAACGGAGTTGGGTGGGAGTCGGGGTGGATGCCCGTCCAGAAGAGAGCGGACGGGGCCGGAGGTGCCACGGCTTGGGACAGGAGGGATATAGTGAGCAGGATAGAGCAATATCAAGTATCTTGGCGACATGCTCAATACCGTGGAGAATTGATCGATGGGAACTGGGACTCCATTACGCCATACAGGGAAACAGGACCCGTCCAAGGTATTTCAAGTTCTCGATCTCGGTGGCAAAAGATAGATGTTCATCGAAGGGTTGGTTTATTATCACCTCCTTCATACGCCTGAATCATCTCAAAAGGGGGCGATGGAGTTGAGGAACGGGAAACGTCTAGATCGGGAAGGGGGAACGGTGCCAGGACTGATATCGCGGAGAATTTCAGGGAGGCCGGAGGAGGGGGGATGAGAAGAGAGAGTGTGGGACTCACCGCCGGTGACGAAGATAACCTTGCCCTCGAGCGAAGGGATGTCGGGCGTCGGGTCGACGAGGTCCTTTTCGTAGACGAATATGAAGCGCATTTTGGCTGCGTCTGGTGTTGGGGTAGTGAAGATGTCTGATTGACGGAGGTTGAAGATTGCTTGAGATCGAGGTTGAAATGAGGATGTGTGTTGTTGGACGATGGTTGTCTGGTCACAAGTAGCGATATGTCGTGCAACCCGAATCGAGAAAGATGTCACAGCAAGTAGATGTTGATGATAAACCTGATGCTTCTGTTGAAAACCTAACATGGACAGAGATGGCTATGTCTAGTATTTATATCATCATGATTCGCCCTACGCCTATTCGACGATGGGCATGCGCCTGTCCAACGCCGCCGAATCCCCCCTTCGCCCTTCTTTTACAAGCCCGAGTCCAGGAATTGCACCGCCGGTGAGATCTATTCGCCCGTCTTCCACCTCCAGTTCGCAATTCCAGCTGCCTAACTCACTCGGCCTCACAGAGACGATACCAGAAACCCGGATCACAGGTGGACGGATGAAGCCATCGCGGTGTAAGCCGTCTGCAGCGGCTAGACCCCTTTCGGAAGGCGGACCTGTAAGCTTGCTGCAGGGCCCGAGTTCGCTTGATGTCATTTTTGTTTCTCCAGGTCCCAAGGAACTACTAGTTAGTCTTCCCGCCTTTCGCTAGTTGGTCTCCCCCCCCCCCCCCCCCCCCTTTCGCTTGTTGGCCCTCCCGTTCGCTTGTTGGCGAGAGAGAGAGAGACGGAGAGGGTTTAGCAGCTGGGGGGATTAGTGTAGCTAGGCTGGATTCGGCCGTGGGGGGCGTGTAAGCTGGTGGCATCGAGGATTTGTTGGGGGTGGAGTTTTGTAAGCCGACTACAGGCGCTATTTTGTGCTGCGGAATTGCGTGGCGACTTCGCTTGACAACAACATGCCGACGGCGAGACTTTGGCCAGCGACTTAGGAATGCGATGGTTAGCCGGGTAAGCTGCCCACCAACGCCATGTTATCTCTCCAGCTCTCCGTCTCAGGTGGGAATGTGTCACTTGCAGCTGAACAATGCTGCGAGATAGGTTGGGACGTTAGGTTGGAACATGCCCGCGACGCAATATCGTGCAGAGTCGCATCGACTTGAAGACCTGGTCGACACGATTGTTATGGATGCTGGAGCTAGAAGAGGTCGTGGCGGGATATCTCTTATTCGTCGCACACATGGAACAGACTTGAGAAAAGCAAAGTCGACGGTACGCCTTGCGAAAGATACGTTCGTTGACCTGCGGTGTCGTTTGCGGGCTGCAGGTGATATGCTCGAAGCCTTTGTGAAGGCGCTGGAGCTCAACGGCAGCACTTGGAAGATCAGCGGATCATTCCCGACCGCAAGGCCGGGTAATACGACGTCTATCATGGCCAAATCAAGCCCCCGATGCAAGGGAAGGTCTCTGATACGCTTCCTCGGCGTTACCTACACGATGGCCAGGAACATACTCACCAGCGAGAAAGCTCCGGAAGACGAGGTCTTCGCCCCCAACTTCTGCCACCCCCAACGGCCCCCTATCTTTCTACGCCAAGTAGCCGACCGTCTTCTGGGCGGTCACATACCCGGACGACATGGTCGGCTTCACCAAGGACAGCATTATGGACCGCTCACTGCCGGCGCCGGCTATGCCGCCTAGCTGGCCGGGCCGGGCGGCGAGCTGGTCTTCCCCGCCACGGACGGCATCCCGGGGTGCTGGAGCACTCCGTCCAGTCCGGCACGGTTTCCTCGTCAGCCAGCCAGCAGTTCCATCGGGAGAAGGGAGATGAGGGCGAAAGGCTGGACGAAAACAACTGTCGCGGGTATGGTTACGTCGAGCAAAAAAGTACCGTCGCATTTTGTCCCTCGCCTCGCTTCTCGTCCTCCTTCTTCTCCTCCTCAAATTGAAGGCCTCAGTCACCTCTCTCGCACCCACCCCCCGGCGCCGCGCACAATTACGCGTTAGCCTGAATCCAGTACACTCACTACAGCACGGACGCGTTTGGAGTTTAGGGAGGCGAGATGGAGGATGGAGAACGGGCTCCTCCATCAAACTACCCATCTCCCATTCTCCATCGCTGCTGGGGGTCGGCGGCGCCCGGCAGTTGTCCGGATCACGCAACTTTCAGGCATCACGCAATCAATTCGGAGGCGATTCAAAGCAAAACGGCATTATAAGCTTCGGGGGCTCGCTTGCTAGCGCGGTTTCCATCGTCGAGCGCAGTCTGTTTGTTATTATTGTTGTTGTTTTTGGTGTCTTCCATGGGTGAAGTCACAAAAGTGAAGGGCAATTCGGGGCTCGCCGGATTAAAGCCCATGGCATGTTGGTTAAGGGGCCTGGGGGTGGTCTCGACTTTCTCTCTGTCGGAGCTGGTTCCGGCGCGCGGCCTACCTAACAAGCAACGGAGAGTGGGAAAAAAAAATATATTTAAACCATCGCCCGCCAACACTCTATGTGAAACCGAAATCTCCTATTCTCGGGGTGCCGAAGCTGAGCCCAGTCTCTGGTCAATGCCGAGATGTCGTGCTTTCGAAACGCCCACGATGTTCGAAACCCGTCCCCCTCTCGCAGTATACCGGTAGTATACGCTCCACTACATACATACCCAAGGGACCACCAACCAAGGGCGCGGCGCGTCTAGCTCGCTTACAGGGTTACATTGATCGAACCATTCAGCCGCCTTGGGTCATGGTTATGCGCGCGGGCTGTGTCGGGCCTGGCCTGAGCCACCGTCAAGCCCTGCTGGGCAACAGAGTCTGGGCGGGCGAAGAATATGGGGTTCCTGGGCATGTTTGCGCGAGTCGTCGTTGACTTGCATGTTTGCGCCCAGTTTGGGCCCATGCCCGCCCTGTCCGTCTCACCGTCCGTGTCGTTTTCGATCAGCCCAGACCCTTTATTCCCCGATGAGATGGAACGGTAACGACTCGGGAATAAGTCAATAGGAGCCACGTGCTATTGGGCAAAAAGGTGCCTGTCCTCAAGGCTCAAGGGCACCTCTCTGTGACCCATGATATATCGATGTCTGGGCGGGCAATATGCGACGGCCGACTCGGGGCTGGGCGCGGCACGGGCGTTCGATCCCTTGCCCTCTTCAGACCGGGCCAAGAGGCCACAGATTGCTGCTTTCGTTCGCATCGTTGACTCGGCGCCCCGTCTGCCAGGCCTGCCTCCCTCTCGCAGGACGACACGACACGGCGGTGCTGCATGTGGTAAATCGTTCATCTGGATTCTGGCCCAACCGACCCGAAGCTGGAAGGTGCCGGCGTCTGTGGCCTACCTAGTAGCCTATATGACCCTCACCCATGGCCTTAGGACGTCAGAAACAGTCTGATGCCGAACAGGGAGGGGCTGACAAGCGCGCGAGAGTTTGGCCGAGCCGCTCGGCAGCGGCTGAGGGTGCGCATCGGTGGCAGATAGAAGGCGGCTGAGAGGGAAAACAATCCATGTCGAGGGTGAGCTGAGATGATGAGAGTCAGATGGGAGACGGGGGTGTACAGACGAGACTTCAAGTTCGGTTTCGAGTGGGCAGCCTCGCAGGGCGGGCTGTAATATCGATCGCGACGGAAATATCTCTCGGCGCCCGGGCGCACACCGTTGGGAACGGAGTCAAACTCCATCGAAGCTCCACCCGAGCTTCTGAGCTTATACGAGGAAACCGGAGCGGCGTCGTGTTTTTGCGAGGGCGTGCTACCTACTCGGTCTTGTTGTCAGTTCCCAGAAATGATGGGCGTCGATCGACCAGAAAAGCTCGTATTGGCAGCCGAGGCAATCCGAGGGGAGCGGCCGCGGCCAATCGGCGCCGGACAATTGAAATGACAGTCTGCAGTTTATTTTGCGCTCATAATTTCCAAAAGAGAGGTAAGAAAGAAAAAGAAAATTAAAAAAAAAAAAAAAAAAGGAAAATACCGTAGATGAAAACGCCGCCCGTCACATCCTTTGGGAGGCGCCATTCATCACGTCAAAGACGCGCTAGGGGATGCGAAACCGCGCGACAAACCTCACCAGTGCCTGGACCCCCGAGCGCAAGGCACAGTTCTAGTGTCAAAGGCTCAAAGGAACAGGCCGTGTGTGTCAAAGGAATCGTCGGCGAGAAAATGAAAAATGGGAGGAAACTTGGGGGCCGTTTCTGCCCAAGGTTCCAGATGGCGAGCTTACTTTTAGCAGCAAAAAGGGGAACCAACAACACACCAATTACCATCGAATGGATGGATTCACGCCAACACCATACTCAGTCAGGCACCTGCTGCAGCCCTGACTGACGTGACGGGTCCCCCGGCAGGTTGCGCCCTGGTGTGTCACCAGCCATGGGTTGATTGCGATGCGCCAGGGAGGGCCGCAAGCTAAGGGGAATTGGAATGGGAATTGGACCCTGAACTAACTTTTTCCCACGCTGGAGTACAGATAAAGGCTAAAGAATGCGCAATCAATCGATCAAGTCATGGCGGCGATGGGAAAGAAAGATGATTCGTACGAGAATAGAGTAGGCTCGTGTTTCTGAAACACGGTCAATTTGTTCTAGAACCCTATTAATAGCGGCCGCATCCTAGTGCCAGCCCGGCCCTTAGAGTGCCCAGTAAGGGCAAAATTGGGGGAAGCCAGACGGGATTCCCACTGCTGAATGGGCAGACTTTTGCCGCTCCAGAAGGGTAAAGCAAATGGGGTCCTTGTCTAAGGTACAGCAGACTGTCTGAGTGTCTGTCTGGCGGTGGGCAGCATACCGACGAGATGTACCTGATCACCTTAGTCACTCGCTCACTCACTCGGGAAGACAGAAAGAAAGAGACTCACACTTTGAGGCCTCTCTCTCTCCCTCTCACTCCCTCGCTCTTACTGTCAGACCAGTAAAGACAGGGTCCGACCCAGAGCGGACGTGGCGGAGACAGACAGCGAACTGGCCCCCCTCGATTAAGGTATCTTGGTAATTATGCGACTCTACCGCGGAGACAAGGTACTAAGCTATGCGGTCGAGGCTTGGCACTGGCGGATAGAGGCACCTTGACACATACACCCGCAGCAGCAGCGCAGCACAGACGGGTCCAGGGCTGGGCTGGACAGAAGTGACAGGTCAGTCGGACAGTCTGGACTCTTCCCCAGCGGATTGGGGATGATACCGCGTACGCAAGTAGGAGCCAAGTGGTAGTCAGCAGCATCAAATATCACCTTACCTTTTACCTTACCGCTTCCGTTACCACTACCGCCGTTACGGTCGTAGCCAGCAGAGGCACGGTAGTGTAGCAGCAGCCAAAGGGCCAGAAGGGGGCCCAGACATGGGAGTCGCAGGGGGTGCGGCCGGGCTGGGCGCCGCTGGCTGGCTGGCGCACTGGTCAGTCGCCGGTACACTCTTTGTTCCTTTTGGCCTGCTGCTGCTTGCTCCACACGCAGCCGACGGCCAGCAGAAGAGAGCGAAGGCCACGGCCTGGTGCAAACTCCACTGTGGGAAGCGCATGGTGGCTCCCAGGGCCCAGGGTTCTCGCTGCTGCTGGAGGATGATACCCACAGTCCACGGTCCAGCCAGACGCCCGCCCAGGGCCAGCCAGACGCCGCGGCCCCTCTCCAAATCTCTCTCGCGCACTCTCTCTCTGCAGCACTGCACTGCAGCAGCCCGCCCCATGGGCCCGTCCGGGTGAGTGTGAGGATGGGGCGGCCAGCCGACTCTCTGCTGCATCCAGTCCAGTCCGTCTGGGAGAGCCGTGGGAGGATGGCTCCTGGTCCGCCAGCCCTGGGGGCCCAGCTACTTTGACTGGGACTGGGACTGAAACTGGGACTGGGACTGGGACGGCGACGGGGGGATGGGGAACGGGGACCACAGAGAGCAATACTTTGTACACAAGCCTGGCCTGGCTGGCCTGGGTACTATGATCGATGTATCTATCTGGATGAAATGGCCTGGGCTGGGCTGGGCTGGGTTGGTTGGGTGGATGGATGGATGCCATGTAACTCGTTTGTTGTCCAGCCAAGTCCAGTCCAGTCCAGTCCAGTCCCGTGGATGCCGCTCGCTCGCTCGCTGCCACGGGATTGATAAAGACCCTTTGAAATCCCCTCCAGTCTCTTCTCCCCCCGTTAGACTTTTTGTGCATCTGGCCCGTCTGGAACATCTCGTCTTGTTGCCTGCTGCATTCTGCATTTTTCCTTTCTTCCTTCTCGTCCCTCTCTCCCAGACTTTAAACAACTTGCACCCTTTTTTCCCACCTCCGTTTTCTTTCCAGATCTTTCCCGGCCCGTCTCCTTCGGACGATTCTTCACGCTACCTGAACCTACATCATCCACCCCGTCGCGTCTCTCAAGCAACAAGAAGACGGCGTCCCCCAGTCCGATACGAAATCTGCTTTGGTACATCGACTACTACTGCCTGCTAACCGGAGCAGCTGGAAAGAAATCTCTAGAAGAGTGGAAATCTGCCGCCGAACACACACCGTCATCATCGTCAACTACATCATCCACATCTACAGCAACAGCAACAAGAACTACTTTAACTCAACTACACCCTCGACCACTTCTAACACACCGTCAACGACCGACCCGACGACACCATCGACGACCGCATACGCGCATCGTCGAACCCTCCCCCCCTTCTCCCAACAACCACCGCAACACCGTCACCACGGCTTCCCCAGCGATCACCACCATGGGTTCCCCGAGTGGACCCCTGCGCCCCCGAGCGTCGTCCAACTTCATGGGCATCCAGGCGTCGGGCTTCCCGCCGTCGCTGACCCCCCAGGAGAAGCACCTCTTCACGGACCGCGTCAACACGGCCACGGCGCGCCTGTCGAGCACCATGGCCGCCTTCGACAACCCGGACGAGGGCTACTGCTTTGTCGTCTACTTCCACAAGAACACGGCCGAGAACGCCCTCGCCCTGCTGCAGGCCGCCGACATCCGCGTCAGGGGCCACCCCGTGCAGTTCACCTGGCACTGAGAGAGAGAGCCTCTTCTGTTCTCTTCCCCGTGTGTCTCTACTTCTATCCACTACTACTGCTCCCGTTTCTTATCCCCCCCCCCTCCGCCGCAGCGGCCCGTCAGTCAGTCATCATCGGTCAGTCAGACAGGCAGGCAGGCTTAGACCTGCGCTACGCTAGCACACGACGGACAGACGACAGAGACCCAGAGAAGGACGGACAACAGACAGGCAGACAGGCAGGCAGCAGCTAGCCAGCCGTGTCCGGAGCTCTCGGTCGGTCTCTGTGTGCTTTCTTCTTCTTCTTCACCATCTCTCTCGGCGGTCCTGTTGGCTGGGACCTCGGGGGCCCAAAGCCCAACCACAGTTACACCACACTACCACCCCCCACCCCGGCCGATCTGCCTTGCCTCGCCTGCGTCTGCAGCCGGCCTGGTCTTGGGGGCTGGGCTAGAACACACCGTGCCTGTGCCTGGAGGGGGGGGTGTTGATCCTTTCTTCTTCCACTTCTTACCGCTGCTTCGACTCGACTTGGAAACCACGGAGACATTTTGGATTACTTCTTTTTTACTTTTTTTTTTTTTTTTTTTTTTTCTTTCTTACTACCGTTTTACTACCGATACCCAACTATTGTTGTTAGCACCAGCGCGAAGCGAACTTTTGGCCCCGTCTCCCGACCAACAAACTCTCCGTCTTCATCATCTTCGACCCCCATCATCCATCATCCCCGACTCGTCTGGACTCCGTTCCATCACGTCAATGACCCGTCTGTTACCATCGCCTCGCATCGCCTCGCAAGAACACCCACACACCCCCTCATATCTCATCAAGCAATCACGCAAAAATCCCAGCAACCGCATCCGCCCATCGCCAATTTTTTTTTATCCATCTCGGTTTCTTCCTTGCATCACCCTTGCGACCTACTTTATCCCCCCCTTTCATCCACAGGGGGGGGGGTTGGATGCCGCGGCCCTGTGTCTCTACACGCAACTAACGGCACTGCCGTATATTGCCAGCATATTGGGCATCCGCACGAACACCCACTGTTCTTCCCGGTGGGCCGCGGCGGCAGCAAATGCAGGGAGATGAGGGGAAGGAAGCGAGGCGTTCCGTACGCTGTTACGCCGGTGAGAGCGTGTACTACTACGGGGATGGGGAAATTTTTGGCGGTGGTCGTTTGCGATGGGGGAATATGAGGTGAGTGACGCGGAAAAGAAAAAAAAAAAAAAAAAAAAAAAAAAAAGAGGATTTGCGTTACGCGGCCCCGGGTCCTCCGTCACCACTCGTCGGGTTTCTCATTCAGGTCTGTGGCCGTTCGCACACACACACACACACCGTCCATCCGTTGCATTGCAAAGGGGGCGGGCTGGTTGGCGGTGCGCGGACGGGTTTAATCAAAGGTCGCATTCGTCCTTTGGCAATCGGACCCAGCGGGGACGAGGAAGGACATCAAGTCACACTGCGGGAAAGGCGTTCTTTCGCCTTTTAGATGAGATGCGCCAACGCAATCACCGTGGATCTGATCATACGGACGGACATGGACATAGGCGGATACGCGTAACAGGGGACTTTTGGGTTACAGAAGAGAAAAGAATTGGAGCAGATCTGGAGCAGAGGATTTAAAAAAACAAAACACGCAAGTATACTAAAAAAAATGCAAAAATTTCAATACTGCAATGCAACCATGGGCATCTGTGGCAATCTGTGAAGATAGGGTCAGTGCAAATCGCAATCACGCTTCGATTCATTACTCCGACTGCCTCGGTCTCGTTTTGGAGAACAACAAGCAAGGCAGAAAGGGGTGTTCGGCGCGGACGGCGCGGCGCCGTGTCCGAGCGGAGCAACTCTCCAAAAGCCAAAAGTGCGCGGTAGGGAAGGCATACCACGACATTGACACTTTGTTCTTGCATACAAACATCGGCTGACAGGAGTTCCAGACAGTTCGATTTTGATTACCGGCCCGACGTGGGGGAGGCATGAAGAGGGTACTGGGGGGAGGTTGGATGGGGGAGGGAGGGAACTACACCACTAGACTTGGGAATAGGGTGTGTTGGTGTGGTGTGGTCGTGTGCAAGGGAAATCCCCAACTCTCTCCAAGTGAGGGAACCCCAAGCCAAGCACAGCCATGCCGAGGAGGAGAGAAGAGTCGAGAGTGAGTGTACTTGACTACATCCTGCTTTGTCACGCCCCCCCCCCCCCGACAGACTAGAGTTCCCGCAAGATTGGCCTCGGTGGAAGCTCTCGGCCCTCACACCCCGCTTCTCATCTCCCGCGCGCGGGTTCCTTTTAGCAAATCCCAACTTGCAATTTTTTTTTAGGGTTTTTTTTGCGGTCTCCTCCATCTCGGTCCTCGCATTGTGTGTCCCATGGTGTCTGCCTGGGCAGCGGGTAAAAGGAAACGGTCAGTCGGCCGTCGTACTCGTGTCCTCTCCGTCTCTTTTCCCTCCATCAGCCGGCAGGCAGGCTTTCGGAGACCATTCCCCGGGAGCGAGCGCGCGGGGTGGCAGCGTCTGACAGAGCCTTGTCTGCTGCATGCTGCAAGCAAACCAGTGTGCAGGCTGGTGGATGACATGAAAAAGGCGATGATGACGATGACTACTGGCTGCTGTGTATGCGTCACTTGGGCGTACAGAGATGTTGGGTCACACAACGTGCAGGGTGACCAGTCACAGGCCGGCTGTTTGTCACTTTTAGCTTGGCCTTTGTCATGTCATAATCGCGAATAGGGGCGGGGGAAGGGCTGTGTGTCAAGCGTTTTTTTTTTTTTTGGAAGGGCAAACAAGAACAATCAGAAATCATAATCCGAGAAAGAAAGAAAAAAAAATACAAGAGGTCACCCGACCAGAAAAATGTTCCTCTCCCAAAAGGTATTTCCCCCGACAAAAGAGTTGTTTTCCGTCCACTTGTTTCCATTGTCTGTCTGTCCTCCCAGTCCGTTTGTCGTTGTCCCGTCTTTGAGGCCATCACGATTCAACCACCACCACGCCAGAACCCGGAACCTTGGAGCGAGAGCGGTTATAACCCATTGTCTTATAACCCATCGTTTAATCTCCGTTTCGTCCGCGCCGTTCTAGATGGGCCGATTCCGCTCGCCGGCGCCTCCAAAACCCAGCCTGACCTAACCTTTCCACTGAGGAACCGTTGCTAAAACTCAAACAGGGGAAATCTTTTTTTCTTCTTTGGTGGTGGTGCTTGCTGGTGCTGTCATCTACCCGCGGGACCGGGTTTGTCTCTATTTCCCAGACCTTCCAGACCGTCTTCTTTTTTTTTTTTTTCCCCCATCATTGATATCGATCGACAAACCACACACCATCCCGCGGATATTCACGGACGCGACACACACACACGCATGCTCCGCAGTGTGTAGTGTATGCTATGCCATGGTACACACACACGCACACACCGGACGGCACGGACGTTGGCGTGGGTTGATTGCGTGTCTACGCTGCGTCGCCTCTCCGCAAATCACACGGGGACGCGGCAGCAGGCGAGCTTCATGTAGCCTGTAGCCTGTATCTTAGTTCAATTACCTCCCTCCCTCGCTACCTGACCTTGCCTGCACTGATGCTGACCCGGTCCCCGCCGTAGCTCGTCCCGGATATTCCGCGGCAGAATGCACCCTCCGTCTCCCGCCCATGGGACCGGGATGTTCGTGCCGTCGAGGCCGCGCAGCAATCAGCGAGCAAGCCGGCGCAATCAATAACCCGCGTCCCGCCTCGGAGGCCGAACACCCCCCCTCCCCCCTCTCCTCTCGGACTAGCCCCCCAATCACTCCGACCATCAGACGGAAGCCCACATGAACCAGCGGGAGGAGGGATTGTGAGGGCAGGCATGCATTATGCGAGGTTGGCGGGATGAATGGGTACCCCTTCTTCGATGCCGGGTCCCGATGATTAACCCCCCCACCCGGAAGACGACGAAGATTGAGTGGCCACGATTGTGGCATATAGTAGCCAATCAAAACATTGGTAATACGACAGCTCAGTACGTACGTTCATATGCATACTGGATCTGGCATAGCAGAGCTCCTATTACATGATGCACGATAAACGTTGACGTTTGTCTACTGTAGTTAATAATCAGCGCTTCGGGGCATGTAGATCTCAATATCGCGTTGATAGCTAGTTTCCTATACTGGTCTTTGCCAGGGCAGCGGGTTGAACATCCGGAACATGAAATCCGGGCAGTTGATATCTTTAAGCCGCTTATTCTGTTGCTTAGAGTTGATGGGCCGAGATGGCCAAAACACGCACGCGAGTCGGAACATTGAAACCTATCATTTCAGGTTGGTTGTCTGATGTAACAGTGTAACTTAACAACATGGATTAGAGATTCTCAGAAGGCTGCTCATAACTGAACTGGATACTCAGTAGTCTCAATCTCCTCAGGATACTTCAATCCCGCAGACTTCCGAACTTCGTCCATGATGTCCATGATTAGAATAGTCTCGTCAAGCCCCAAGAAGCTGCCTTCCTTTCGGCCCTCCAAAAGAGCCCGCCCAGCATCGTCGGCCTCCCAGAACATGCCATGACCCTCACCCTCAGGGTGAAGCGTTGACCCAAACCCGTTGAAGAAGCCACTGCCCGCGCCAGGTCCCGGCTGCGGCCATTTCTTATCTTCAACCGTGCCGTCCTTGAGAATGAGCCTCGTGCGGGCGGGCCTGTACGTGGGGGGAAACACCTGGATTTCCCCCTTCTGCCCCTGAATCCGAACGCTGGGCGCAGCCACATCGTGAGCGTCTGCAACCACGTCGTTGGACAGCCCGAGAGACGTCGAAGCAACTGCTTGTGCGGTCCCCCCTTCTTCCTGACTGCGGGGAAATTCCAGCAAGATGGTTGTCATCGCGTCGACCCCCGTGGGCGCATACTTCGCGACCGCGCTTTTGACCGTTGGGCGTTGTCTGGTGCTGGCCGGCTGGGTGTGATACAGCGTCTGGAAAGCCCGCGTCAAGCTGTAAATCCCTGCATCGAGAAGGATGCCGCCTGCTAGATTCGGGTTCACCATGATGTGGCTGTCGTCGTCGTCAAAGCCACCTGCATATGGCAGACTATGCTCAGCCAAGACTCGTTCGACGGGACCCAGCCGCCCAGAGACAACGACCTCGCGGACGTGGATGGAAACGGGAAAGTATCGCGTCCACAGCCCCTCCATCAGTAAGACGTTCTTCTCCTTCGCTTTCGCAGCCAGGGTCCGCGCCTGGCGCGCGTTGACCGTGAAGGCCTTCTCGCAGAGGACGTTCTTCCCGGCTTCGAGGCACAACACGGCGTTCTGGTAGTGGTACGAGTGGGGTGTCGCGATGTAGATGATGTCGACGTCGGGGTCTTGAACGAGTTCGGCGTAGGAACCGTACGCTTTTGCGTGGTCTGGAGCGGCGCACTTTTGCAAGAAAGCCTCTGCTTTGGACTTGGATGAAGATGCTGCGGCAGCTACCACCTCGTGTCGTATGTCTGTCACGTTGTGGGTGGCCGGGTCTATAGAGAGGTCTTTTGCGCTGCCGCAACACTCAGCAAGAGCATTCTCGCTTTTGAATGTCATCCACTCACAATGCGGTTGCGATGCCCCCGGTGGCGAGAATTCCCCACCGAATTGTTTTTGGCTCAGTCATTTCGGGATGTTGCGCGAGGCGAAGTGAATGTGCGGGGTTCTGGATGTGTGGTGCCGTAGGCCTGTCCAGCGCGGCAGTGCAACATGTTTAGGAACTTGAAGTCTCGTGAAGCATTATTTATACAATGATCAAGAATCTGAGAAGCTTCGATGCACAATGACGGCAGACATTCTCACCTCAGCACTAGGGGGTAAGGCGCAATGATGTAGGGCGCAGGGTAAGGCGTAGGGCGGATAAATGCCAATGCCAAGAATTACAGCAACCAACTCCAAAGTCCCCTGAGGCGTGACGCGGTAACAATATGCAGGAGGCCAAATGTCGCAACGGAATGTTCTGTTTCCGTTTGTTGTGAGCGACAGTCGAAGCTCCAACATGGATTCCGTGTAAGTTAGGGGGGCGGGAAGAGTGGTATCTTGACATCAACAACGTTCTATATTTTATTTATTATCAGGTTTACGTCCTTCCTCTTATGATGTACCTTCCCCCAGAATTTGGGGAAGGACGTGAGCTTCATAATAAATAAATAAAAATAGAATGTTGTTGATGTTGACTAAAATTACGACTTCTTTCCGACCTCTGTCACCGTCGACTGACCAACTTGGGTCCCAGCAGATAATGATGATGAGAGAAGAAGAGTAAGGAACAAGGCCAACCGTCATGCTGGTCTTTATGCACTGCTATTCAGAGTTCTGGGGCTAGGGGCAACCAGATACCGTGACTCACCGGGCCGCCATCCAGGGCGCTGTCAAAAGAGTCTACGCCACCCACGGTTTCGCTATTATGCAATTGAGTCCATCAGTGACTGAGTCAAAAATAGGTCAGAGTAACCCGAATTGGGCATTTGAAAGTACACTGCCAAGAAGAAATCTTCATTGTCGATTTTGGCATCAACAGATCAACGTGTATATTCAAGGAGAGCAAAAGTAATGGGCCCTAACCAGGGATCGAACCTGGGACCTCTCCCAGAAGTGGGTTTTTAAGCCCTAAGGGAGAATCATACCGCTAGACCATCAGGGCTGAGGATGTTTGAGGCGATTGCCTCGTTGCTGTGTGTGCAGATGAGAAAATTGTGCAATATGGACCCTGTGGGCTGTGATGTGGAGTCCCGAAACCGTCATCGCACTTGAAGCCACATCCCTGTCAAGCTGTGAATGCATTCCTGTCAGACTCTTTGCGAACTGGCGTCTGACAAGCAACTTGTTTTATTCGTTTTGAGACATAAAATCTGGTTGGCCATGGTAAGCCGCGCGGGAAATGTGGCGGTCCCCGTCAGCTCGCACTCAAGTGAGATTCGGCAACGCAAGCTGTCAGCAATACCCTCCAAGACGACAGCCTGCCTCGTCCCCCCTTCACGCGGCGCCTATCCATCTCTTTGCCTTCTCCTGGATCGTCGCTTGCGTAGGATTCTGCGCCGCTCCCCTCGGGATGATGCCGTCGCTCTGCGTGCTCGTCAAGAACTTGCCGATCCCAATCCCGGTGTTGGCCCTCTTTCCGAAGAAGCTCTTCAGCTTCTTCTTGTCTTCGGAGGTGTACCCCTCTTCTGTCGCGTTCAGGTAGACTAGAGACATGCCGATCGGCAACGGTGCGGAGGAGATACCGAATGTACCAGCCGTTGGATGGAAGAAGACGTCGACGATATTGGCAATCTTGGTGCAGTAAATGCGGGGATTCGTCCGCTCAGGAAGCTGCAAGTCTGGTTCCGGTCCAAGAGCGAGGCGAAGCGTGCTGTACGCTAGGATGCAAGTCGTCCAAAACAAACTCATGATCGACGCCACGACAACATCACATGCTGTCGGGTTATCCAGGCCTCTCGACAAAAGGTCTTCCAAGTCGTCTTTCGGGCTCAAGTTGTCCAACCACCAGGTCAGCTCTTTGTCGATGCGCCAGCACTCCTTGATGAGTCTTCGCCTCCTCCGTTCTTTCTCCTCGCCCGCTCCGCAACCCCGTAGTAGGTCGAGGCTCTCCAGAAGGCCAGGAATGTCGACGAAAATGTCGACCAAGGCGTCTTTGGGGGACTTTGAGCTGTTCTGCCATGGCACTGTCTTCCAGACGGGATGGCTTAGGGGACACCACCGTCTTTGCTTGATGTGTGAAATTGCCTTTAGACGAGTTAGTAGGATTCATTGAGAAAGATTGTCCGGAATAGGGAAAAAAAAATCAACGTACCAGATGCAGCCTCCCTGAAGAGAACAACCGATGGGCACGTCCATCCATGTGGCTTTCCGGGGATCGCTGCAACACAAGAGCCAGTTCTCCCATTGTGTGACCTTCCCAGCTCTGAGCTTGGGAAATACCCCGCCGCTCCCTGTCATCAGCTCCGTATAGGAGCTTTTTGTTGATTAGAAATTAGTATGTGGAACGGGTCATCTTCCGGCCGTGGTGTCTCACCTCATACAAGCCCAGAATCCTAGAAGCCACCATCAATGCATCCGACTTCCATCTCTTGGGATGTCGCAACGCCAAGTTCATCTCGCTGAGCGCGCTGCAGTAGAGGTTCAGCCCGTCATCTATCATCCACTGCTGCCTGTCGCGCCGGCCAACAGTTCCCAGGCTGAGTGCGAGCAGGCTCTGGCGTAGCGCGGCGTCGGTCCGATACAGATCCTGCACGGTCGTCGCCCAATCTCCGTGGGAGTACCTCATTATCGGACTTCCGGGGGCGACGGGAGGAGCATCAGGCATGTAGCCGTCCCAAAACAGGTCGAGAATCTTCTCTTCGTACGCCGTCCGAGAGAGCGAAGGCGCCTGGATGACGGTAGACGCGGCAGGCGCCACGCCTCTCGCTCTCTTGGTCGTGGCCGGCTTGGTGACATTGACAAAGATGCGCGCTCGCTCATACCCCCCGCATTCGATGCCGGCCTTCAGGCACTGCCCGCACTTGGGACGTTGAAGATCGCACTGACTTCCACGTCAACGGCCGGATACATCAAAATAGCGGGCGACAGCTGTGACTGGACGGACTTACTCCCTTCTTGCGCTTGCGACACGTGTTGCAGCCCTTGGACCGTCCGGGAACGCCAACCATGGTGTCGTCGAGAGCAGGGGTCACTGGTGTGGAAGTGTTTCTTCTGGCGCACGATGTTACTGATTTGGGGATGGTGGTCGCGTGGGCGGCCCTGCCGCTTTTAAACCGTGAACCGACAACGATCGGCGAGTACGTATAACTCCAGACGGCGCGGGTGCGACAAATCTAATCGCGGACCTTAAAACGAGGCTCGGAGGAACTCAATGCCCATGTTGCGGGCTGATGAGGCTGGGGCTTTGCTGACGCAGGGACTCGAGGCTGGGATGACGAGCCAACAGATGAGGCTCTGTCGGCTGTGCAGAGACGACGAAGGTCCATGACGACTACACTTCGGTGAGACACCAAAAAGCAGACTTGTGCCAATGGGGAACAAAGGAAGAGATCTAATTCCAGCCCTGCAAACTCCCGAAGGATTCTAAGCCTACCCCAAGCGATCCAGTCGTCAGCACGACTACGGCTGCCCGCTAAGCCCCTTTAGGAGAGATTTCGCGCGCCGTGAAGGAGCTGTAGTCTGCTAAAGCTCTGTGATCGTCGAGATGTTCAACCTGGACTAAACTTTGATGCCAAGACGGCAGTTGGCGCCAGAATTGGACCTCAGTTTGATCATGGCTGTACCCCCCGGTAGGTGCCGTTTGTGAGGTAAGCGCGCATCTTCTTTCCAGAATCGTTTAGGCGGTCTTCTGTCCCTACTGATGCGTACGCGCTGATTCTCGTCGTGACGACCCCGAGAATGCACGGGTCTAAGCCTTAGGGGGCCGAATCGCGATGATGAAGCAGAACGGCGATGGGATATAATAGTAGAACGTTCTCTGTCTCTGGTGGAGTTTTGTCAGTGCGCTATCATCTCAACAACAGAAAACTCCCACCAACTCTACTCTCTATAATTCCCCTGACTCGTGTTCTTGATAGCAAGTCTCCTTCTAGTTCCACACAAGAATGCCATCATGGTTCAGCCAACCCGCCCACCCGCCAACGGCTTCGTCCGCGTAGCACGAAGAGTCTACAACCCCCTCGGCTTCGCCAAGGGTTACAACTTCGTGCTCGTCGGCACGGCGGGTGCGCTGATGATCGCGAGGAACGCGTTCGGAGGCGGCATCGAGACCCAAGCGGGCGTCGGGGTGCTTACTATTCTCTTCATCGTGTCTCTTACCTTGGCGTTTATCAATGTCAAGAGGCTCCAGATTGAGCAGCACAGGGCTTGGATGCTGAGGCCGGCATGGCTGTGGGCATGCCCTCCGGAATGGCCTTCTGGGTGGCGCTGACCATGCATGCTGTCGGTGTCGAGACATACGTAAGTCATCATGACATCGTATTCATATATCTATCTGCTAACACGATTGGGTTAGTTGAGACTTACACCGGCAGAGGCCGAGAGACTTCGCAACGTGTCCTACAAGAGGCAATTAGAAGCCGGGCTGAACCCCGCTGGAAGGGCTGGAATTACTGCTGACCGGATCGGAGAGGCCATCCCGGGCCGAGCATAAGCCGTCGCAGGATGACTCCATCTCACCGACTCAGTCACCTTAGATGCGAAGGTTCCATTAAAGGACTAATATCTGATATCGCGTGCTTGACCACGTATGCGAGGGACCGTTTAGAACCTGGGTTGCTTTTCTTGTTTATATTACGAGTGGACGATGAACAGAGTGGGTAACTGGTAGTCGTACGATATCTCGTCGGAGAGGGAGGGCGCGCTGCTGTTAGGGTGGTAGAGCACTTGCGGTTCGGGTCCGCCTCACTCAGTTGCTCACCCTAAAGTTACCGCTTTTGAGTTAATAAAATAATACCTCAGGTGAGCTGGGGGTGAGCGGGCTGTTGTCAGATCGAACGGGCTTAAAGCAGTGAGTACCAGTATACCCACTTCCATAAATTGTTTTGTATCACTTTTGCCATACCCTCTCGAACTATGTTGTGCATCGGCAATACAGCTCACACATGCTTGGCCATGTGATGCCCTTAACCAGGCTTCTTAAGCTCCAAGACGTTGATATATTATTGAACCAGACAGTTGGAACGGCTCCGTAATAGATATCTGCCAAAGCTGAATGGAAACTCAAGACAGCCCGATCGCATGAACGCGAGATCAAGCATGTCGAATACCCCACTGGGAGAGTGCATGTAGATTAGCTACACAAGCCCGTCGGATACTTGTACAACGGTTTTACCTGGCTGATTACAGTAGTCTCTGTGCTTCAATTACGTGTTCTGTGATACACAAGAAGCTGACATCAATGTGCATTGAAGTCAGGCTGGAGTGGCGAAGGCTAGGCATCTTGAGCTCCGCCATGGCGAAATCCAACTCAAGTCGGACAACCCCATACAGGAGGTGACGTGGTATGCCAAGCCCGAGAAGGCAGAGCAAGTCATTGGAAGGTAGTTACATTAAACCTGATGAGAATTCCATGGATATGTACATTATTCATTGTTACTCTGCGTCTAAGTGTAACGATACATGCGGCTTCCAGGTGATGCTAATTAACGGGAATTTAGCTCTATTTGTGTAATGTTCCTTTCCGAGAACCTGGCTGAGACTCGCAGCCTCATCGGCTACTTGGCATGTATATTTATAATGAATCTTTGGGCATAGTCTTAGGTAATTTTCTAGGAAAGGGATTCCCCAACTTTCTCACACTAGATCTTTGACCTTTCGCGTTTTGGCCTCCCCCACCCCCTCGCTCCCCACAGGCATCATTTCTCTTGATTCTTTTTCCTTCAGATCTAAACCCTAGTTATTCAGGGGTTTATCCTGAAAATGAAAACTATCATTTCTATCAACCTCCCAGACGGCGAAGTACTACGGGATCCCTGCGTTAAGTACCCAGAGTCTTACCCCTGTCACAGTCAAGCTCCAGCTTTTGCAGGCCCTTCTAGAGACGACACTCGGAGCACAGCACAGAGCAATCAACCAGAAGACGGGGTTCAACTACTCCCTCAAGCCTTTCAAAACAACCAGCAACAGACTGAACCAGTGTACGACTCGTTCCACAACGAACCGGGGAGGGCAAAAGGTCCACAACAAGCATCGACCCAATCGCAATCCCGACGAACCTTGCGGACTTCTTCTTGGCTTCATAGCGTCACTCTCTTTGGGCTTTTTGGTCTGTTCACTATTCTTTGGATTACGTTGGTAGTCCTCTGGCGGTACGATGTTGCCAAGTCCGGTTTTGTCATTCCTGCTTCGGTAAATCGGTTTTCCTGGACCTATAGTCCCACTGCCGTATTGGTTGTGATAACTGGTCTCTGGAGGCAGGTCGACGTTCACAGCAAAATGAATCAGCCGTGGCAGCAAATGGCAAAAGGACCGATTCCAGCATCGAACAGCGTCCTGCTCGACTACATCTCTCCAACACTCCCGAAGGGGCTCCTCGCAGCTTTTCGGAATCGCCACTGGACCGTGGCTGCCACGGTCACCGGCTTCGCTGTCCTCAAGCTCGTTACCATGCTATCGACGGTTTTGGTGGTACCTGTGGTCACTAGAGTTACTGGACCAGTTTCCGTTCGGATCCGCTCAACTTTCGACGGCTCAGCTTTCTGGAGGTCAACGAGCTGGTCATTCAGCAACACGACCCGTAAAACGCCAAATGGAGAGTCTCGTGTACGCGCAGAGCAGTCGTTTATCAACATATCTGTTACCTCGGCTATTGCCTATTTACAGCTGCTTCAAGGACATATTTCGGACCCGATCGGAACACAGAAAGGAGTCGCATTTCAAGATGTGGTCGTCTTACAGCCACCAGGAATTGCAAAGATCAACACCGTCTCCATCGATATCGACACTTTTATCCCAAAAGTGATCTGCAAAGAGTCTATCATCACAGTTCCCGACGAGAAAAGCAGCCAGTTGGAGGTTGAACTACCCTCCTGCGGAACTACAAAAGTGTGGCTTCCTCACTACACGAAAGGCTCGTTCAGTTGCGACCGATTCTTTACAACATACAACATATACCGGGTATACTGTTCCAACTCAGGTATCTCAGAGGGACCTCAGACAGACGCTCATCTGCTTCTCTTAGCGAGTACCATAAAAAAACATGGCGGTCAAATGAGTCCATATGATTATCGGATAACGATGTCCACCACCACAGCAACATCGTGTCAAATCAAGTATGCGATGGAGAGAAGTGATTTGACATCCGGTCTCGACGAAATTCACACCCAAGTCCGCCTCTCAAAGCTCTCAGACAGCGGGGGAAAGCTTACAAACCTAACCGATCGGTGGCTTACCGAGTTACTGTACTCCGTTCTCGTTGCCGCAGATACGGAGTTTGATGGTCGGCGACCCCTGGCGATCCTAGCCTTCTCGGTTCACGTGCCGCCATCCTCGCCCAGAGTCCGTCGTTAGACACTCTTCTAGCTTCCCTTGGAGGATGCTGAACAAGTCAGATCTCTTACGAACTTGGCAATCACACATTCGTCACAGTTGTCGACGCTTCCACATTCCAAATCCAAGCTCGTGAGGCTCTCTCAACCCACAACCCCCCCTGTGAAAAGCCCGAGCGCAAACAAAAAAGTTGGATTCCCGCACCAGCCCGAACTTACGTCATCATAACCACCTTCACACTACCGCCACTCGTAATCATTGCACATGAGATACTATTGTCGAATCGTACGCCTAGCTTAAAGGGCCAACAAGGTGATGTATTGTTGTGGCTCGATTCTAGCTAGCAGACCCCTGAATGCGGGCGTCATTAAAAGGCCTGAATTTGGGCGGGGTAATCCTAGGGGACCAATGTCACCGCCACAACTGAAATCCGTGGCTGACTTCCGTATTACGTAACCGGGCTTTCCAACAACTATATCGACAAGCTACCACCAAGGGCGGGTTTGCGGTGCACGGAACTACGCTCACATTATACGGGACTCAGTACAGCTCGGCACTTATCATGTTGAGCATCGCCAGCCTTTTCAACAGCCTAGACTTCTCCATCGTATCATTTTCCACTTTCAACAATATGCGATTCCGTTCTACGCCATCAGGTCAGGGGCTAACGAAGAACCCTATGCGAGAGATGGCTCCGATCGCGTTGTTCGAGGCTATAAGACACGGCCACGTTGGCTTGTTCTCTTCGAATCTCGCAGCAATGATTGGGAGCATTCTAACAATCATTATATCAAACTTATGGATCCAAGATGCAGTCATTACAAATATCGATATCAGAACACCGCTCACAACAAGTTGAAACATCGAATGGGTTGATAGCGACGTTGACGACGGTGGTGCGACGACCCTGCTGAACGAAGTGCGGCAAAATAACACGCAAACTCCAGACTCAGCCATCTGGAACGATCTAGTCTTCCCATCATTTGGTCCGTTCGAAATACTCAGTGAAGGACTGTCTATCTTCAATACGAATACCCCAGACCAGGCTTTCGACTTCAGTGTCGTTGTACCTTCTTTAAGACCGAAACTATTTTGCGACTTGGTGACTGATTTGAGCAATTCAATCGCTGGCAATGGGGGCCTTTGGAACACGACCACCAGCGCTATTTTCCGTCCCCCTCCAGGATGTATTAGAACGAAAAGAGAAAGGACAAAAACATCTCGTTCACTGGCATGGGACACGATCCAGTGAGATGGATTGGTCTCTTCTTTGATCTTTACATGGGATATGAAGTACGCAAAGAATGCCCTCCGTGCACCACGACCCCCGGCCTGACGCGACCGGATAACCCTATGGGCTGCCCTTCAGTTGGTATCCTATTCGGAAGATACGATAAAGGATACACCGGTCTTGTCTGTACACAGGTTGTTCAACAAGTTCAGGTCCACCTGAGATTCAAGTCTTCAGTCGGACCCAACGGCGAAGTTGAACTAAGAAGCAGCAAGTTCACGTCAGCACCGGCACCTATCGAGTCGACAGCGACCAACCTGACAGGCGGTGACACCGGATCAGAAGCCTTCAACTACCGCATACAGCCTCACTTCGACTCAAATCTGACTAGCCCTATACCTGACGACACGGCCGATCCGTTCTTTCGATACCTGATTTCCGGAACTACAGGAATCAGCCTGAGCGACTTGGCCAGTGATCCCAATCTCTTGATTGCAGCCATCAATAAGCTCTACAGTGACTTCATGGTGCAAGTCATCGACTCATACATCTTCCAAAGGTCGCTCATCGCTTCGAATCAAGCGGATGAGCCAAACCAGAAAACCTTGGTCAACGGCACGGTCTCAGTACAAACGACGCGTCTATTTATGAATCGGACGGCCAAACTCATCCTACAAGCCTTTCTCGGTTCCATGGTGGTCTTCGGGCTTACGGCGTTTCTCCTCACTGATCTAAAGGGCACACTTCCACGAAGTCCCCACTCGATAGCGAGCGTTATGGCCTTATTTGCGGGAAGCGAACTATGCAGCAACATCGTCCCGGAAGGGGCGGAGTGGATGAACAAGCGACAGCTCGACCGACTCTTTGAAGGGTATTTGTTTTACGTTGGGTTGGTAGAGTCGCAGAGCAACTGAGGCAGACTCCCAGAGTCTGGACAGTCTAAACATTGCTCCTATGATCGAAGAACGGTTCGGTATCGACATTGGAACACCAGAGAGGTTGGGATTTGGAGCTTTCGGATCTGACCCAGCACGTTAGTTACTGGTCGCTGTACTATGGATGTATAAGTGACATGAAAAGGCTGAGGAGCTTACACAAGATGATTGAGATGAGGCAATTGCCGACGCATGAAAATGGCGCTGATGGAGGGCTATAATGAATGGGCGATGGAACGAAGGAATTCCTGGAATCGTTGCAATTTTGATCACCAAGTTTCACTTACACTGCAAGTTCTGGTCATTTAGCAATATATGCTGATATCTTTCTGTTTTAAATCACATTACACAAAGCTTGTTAAAATTCGTTGACTAACAGTTTGTATACTGTTTACTAAAAGGGAGTGACGAAGTATCTACTCATTGAGTTGGATTGCTTTGAGCTTTCCATCGTAACCAGCCCGTCAGGTACAGCCGGGCTTGCGTCCTTCTACTGATTCCCCTATTGTTCGATCCAGGAGTGTATTTACAATGAAAACACTAGTGAACATCTCAAAGAGAGTTATACCTACACAGGCCTCCACGCTACATAATTAACAAAGTTGTATATTTTGAGAAGACTGATCAATTTGTATCCATATACAAAAGAAATGCCTTGTATTGCTCAACTATGAGGCAAGAGAATCGTCCCCTGCACGCTCTTGTGTTCAACACTCTGGATCTTTTCCGCAAAACAGCGAGCCATGGTTTTGCCCCTCAATGGTCGTCCTGAGCCGATTCCTTTTCTCTTATAACCCGTGCATCTAGCATTTACCAAAAGATTAGCAAAACGATTCATCATTTTATACTTCCTTCACACAAATGCATTCATACGAAAATCTTTAGCGCCTTAATTCCTTGAGGAGGGGCACCTGACCAACCCAAGCTCACCGGAAAGTCTCTAGTCGTGATAATAAAGGGCAAAGTATTGCCTCCTACCTATCATATATTATCTGCCATTGACATGATGAAAAGAGCTCCATAGTCTGCGGCACGACGGGCAGAACCTTGATGGTTTCAAGTTGGACTACCGAATACCTCTTTAACTTAAAGTCCAGATATATGGATATCTCCCCAAGTTCTCTCCCTGACTGACTACTGAAAAACAATCCGAAGATGTCATCAGCTACGCCAAAGTCACGAGCAAGCACAGATGGTTTTCTGATGTGTATGTCGCTCACGCCTTAGTTGGAAATAAAAGACGACGTATAGTCCTTTGAATTTCTTTACCTAAACCCAGACTTTCACAAGCCAAAAAAATGTAGTTTTTCTTGATGTTTCTCAGACCCTTGGATACTTCAAGTTATAGATGTGTTCTTCGGATAGATTAGAGCCATTGCTCACTGTTCACAACTTGTGCCGCCCACGACAACACTGCTTCAATCAATACATCATCAACAACACGCAATCGAGATTCTGCTGGAATATTCTCTCTCAACCCCAGCTTTCCTGCCCCTTGGTAGCATGGATGTTGACTTGGGTCTCCCCCGTTCAGCGCCCGGTGGGTACATGTACCCCCACGGCCCCGTTCAGCGCCGAAGATGGTCGGCGGACATAGCTCAGTTGGGAGAGCGTCAGACTGAAGTATGGGTCCTCAAGACCCATTGAAAACTTCAATCACTTAATCTGAAGGTCGTGTGTTCAATCCACACTGGCCGCATCTTCATTTTTGATGTTTTGGGGCAATGTTCCGACTTTTTTTTTTTTTGACTTATATTACACAACGAGGGAGGTTAGTTAGTTAGTAGTAAGTAGCTAGCAAAGGGATCGATGATCATCACATCTGTCCCTCGCCCATCTCGAACAGAGCGCTTGTTTACTAATTGCCCCGCTCTCTTTTGACTTACACTACAGTTGCAACATGTCCTAGTGGCTGGCCGCGCGACTCGCAGAAGCTAGCCACATTGGAGCAAGATTCATGTCACCAATTGCGGAGAGAACTTGCTTGTGAATCGGCTGAGCTACGTGCCACTGAGGAGACTTGGCTTGACAACGCGCCCGCCAAGCGTCGCTGCGAACGCATGTCTCACCCAACGACACACTAGTGAGGGCCATCTCGCAGATCTCTGCAGATCTTGCTGCGTGTTATTTTCTCCATGTCACCAAAGGGTCTGTCTGTCTGGCTTCGTTTTGGTCAATTCCATGTGACGCAACTAGAGACTGCTTGAAAACCTGCCCGCGTTTCCTTCTAAGCCAGTATGTAATTATCAAGGTATACTGAGGGTCAAGGTCAAGGTCAAGGACTGAGAAAAGGGAGACTCGGGAGACAACATTGTGGCTCTTGGCACATGTGCAACGGCACGGTGTAATCAGCAATCTGCTCAGCTCTTGTCTGACGCTGTGAGACATGGCTCTCCTACAAGCATGAAAACGAGCGGAGATTGACGGCCCAAGATCCAATGACAACGGCCGGGTTTCGCATTACGGGCCGTCGCGCCTGCACGATGCTGTGCACCGGTGAGACAAACAACAACCAGTCCAAGACCGGTGACGCGAGAACGGAGCGGCGAGGATTCCGGCAGACCCAGGTCTTGAGTTTTCCCTCGGCAGGGCGTCCGCCCTCCGCTCGACTGCCTTTTAACCAGATATCCCAGACCAGACGTTGCCGCCTTTCTCCCCCATCTCGACGTGATCCTTCATCCTTTCCGTCCTCCGTCCCATCGTGACACAAGAAGCAAAACACCCACACACATACGCCATGTCGACCCCGATCCCCCAGCCCCCGGGCATCCCCCTGCTCGGCAACATCTTCGACGTCAACCCCAAAAACACATGGTCGTCGCTGAAGACGCTCTCGGAGAAGTACGGCGAGATCTTCCAGATCAAGGTGCTCGGCACCACCATCGTCTTCGTGGCGGGCGCCGCCCTCGCCGAGGAGCTGTGCGACGAGAAGCGGTTCCGCAAGTACGTCGGAGGGCCCATCGTCGAGATCCGCTACGCCGTGCACGACGCCCTCTTCACGGCCTTCGACCACGAGGAGAACTGGGGCGTCGCGCACCGCATCATCGCCCCCAAGCTCACCCCGCAGTCCGTGGCCGAGCGCTTCGCCGACATGGTCGAGACCACCAACGAGCTGCTCGACAAGTGGGCGTCCCTCGGCCCGGGGGCCGCCGTTTCGGCCATCGGCGAGCTCAACCGCCTCAACCTCGAGGCCACGACGCTCGTGCTCTACGGCAAGAAGCTCGACTGCCTGACCGGCCCGCCGCACCCGATGCTGCAGGGCATGGAGGACGCCACGTCCGAGGCGATGCAGCGCCCGAACCGCCCGGGGTTTCTCAACTGGCTCGTGTACGGCGGCAAGTTCAAGAAGGCGACGGCGACGATGCGCGGGTACGCGGCCGAGATGGTCGAGCACCGCCGCGCCAACCCGTCGGACCGCAAGGACCTACTGGCCGCGATGCTGAGCGCCGAGGACCCGGAGACGGGCAGGGCGCTGTCCAACTCGCAAGTCATTGACGAGATCGTGTCGATGCCCATCGGGAGCAGCACGGCGCCGGGGCTCGTGAGCGCGGCTATTTATTTCTTGCTCAAGAACCCAAATGCCGTGACGGCTGCGCGCGAGGAGCTGGATGCTGTTGTCGGGGATGGCGAGTTGACGTACTCGCACCTTTCGCAGCTCAAGTACGTCGAGGGTATTGTGAGGGAGGCCCTGCGGCTGTCGTTCGCGGCGCCGGGGTTCAACATCGAGCCGACTCCTAGGGAGGGCGACAAGAGTCCCGTGCAGCTTGCGGGAGGCAAGTACCAGGTCGCCCATAACCAAGCCATGATCATCGTTCTGGCGGGAGTCAACCGGGACCCGTCGGTGTTTGAAGATCCGCTGGCGTTCAAGCCCGAGCGGATGATGGGCGAGAAGTACGAGCAGTTGCCGTTGGGCGTGAGGAGGTACTATGGCAACGGGAAGAGGGAGTGTATTGGCAAGCATTACGCTTGGCTGTGGAACATGGTGGTGCTGGCGAAGCTGATCAGGGACGTTGACTTTGAGATGGTTGACCCATCGTACGAGCTGAAGCAGGATGGTTGGTTCAACTTGAGGCCGGTGGACTTCGAGGTCAAGGTCAAGCCGAGGAAGAACACCAAGAACTGGTCTGCGTGAGCAGAATTGAGGGTGAAAATTGTAGAGTACGAAGTATGCCATCCCACGACCTTTCAATTGACATCATTTTCACGTCTAACGGAGGCTATTTCTTTGATTCGTCATTACTTATTATTCATTATCTACTCTTGTGACTCCCAATCCTTCAAGGGATGGTCAGCGAGAGGGCAGCCTCATCAGGCTTGCTTCCCCTCTTGGAGACACCGCCCTGCGCGAGCGCAATCTCGTTCTTGGCATCATCGGCCGCGAAGAAGGCCGCGGTGGCGAAGGGGGCGCCGAGCATGCAGCCGCCGGTGTCGATGTTGAGGTTGCAGTAGCCCTCCCTGCGGTCGGCGTAGTTGCGGATGTAGTTGCGCAGCGGGATCTTGACGGTGACGGACTTGTCATCGGCGCCGGCGAACTCGAGGTCGACCGTCAGATCGCGCGGCACCGAGTCGCAGCTGCCGTTCCAGGACACGGCGCCGATGGGGTCGCGGACGAGGCCGGCGGCGGCGAAGAAGGCGTCGAGGGCGGACGAGCCGATGGGCAGGTCGTCGATCTGCGTGCCGGAGTCGATCATGCAGGCGCGCGAGACGAGGTCCGAGTTGTCGAGGGTGACGTTCTTGACGCGCACCGTCGGCGACGCGACGAAGTAGCCGACGGAGGCGCCGAGGCGGTCGTTCTTCACCGGCGGCACGCGGACGAGCTCGCCGGTGTACTTGGACGTGTCGACGGCGCCGAAGACGGCGTTGCCGGTGAAGGTGCCGTCCCAGTTCTCGGGGGCCTCGTCGAACCAGATGCTCTGGACGGGCGCGCTGATGGCACCCCTCTCGAGCAGGTCCTGGCGGACGTGCGGGCCGGTGGTGTTCCACTCGGCGGAGCGGTAGAAGGGGGCCACGCCGAAGATGCCGAGGTCGTAGGGCGCCGGGGCGCAGGTGCCGCCGTCCGGGAGGCGCTGCTGCATGTAGTCGGCGATGGAGACGCGGGTCTCGACGCGCGAGGTCAGACCCGAGTCGGAGGCGAAGAGGAAGCTGTCGTTGACGGAGCGGCTGCCCTGGACGATCTTGGTGTAGGCGCCGTAGGCGAACTGGGCCGGGAACGGCTCCGGCTGCGAGGCGGTCGGGCTGTTGGGGAAGTCGTAGAAGGGGTCGGCCGTGGCGTTGCACTGGCCCTGGCAGAAGAAGCCGGTGCAGCCCCAGTTGTTGATGGCGCCGGGGCCGAAGACCCAGAAGTTCTCGGACCCTTGGTCGAAGACGACCTCGACCGACTTGTTGGTGCCCGGGTTCACGAGGTTGGTGGCGATCTTGTGGCCGCTGCCGTAGTAGTAGTGCAGGGGCACGCTGACGGTCGGGATCGCCGCGAGGGCGCCGTTGGCCAGGGCCGCCATGACGAGGGACTCGGTGCGCATCCTGTCGGTTGGGAGGGTGAGGAGGGGGGATTGAACGAGTGACTCTGAGGAACCGAGGACGGGAAGCGTGACGAGAGAGAAGGGCTTCACCGTCAGGAGGCGAGCGATGCGTCCCTCTTGTAGTGAGTTGCGGCCGGAGGCGGGTTCCCCGGCCCGCGCCCTACGGTATCGTGACGGGGATATGAAAACCGGGGCATTGCCATGCTATTTCCAGAGGCTGAATGGAATCGCAAAAGTCCGGTCGAAGCCGCAGCCGAGGAGAAGTCATGGCCTGTTCTGTGGAACGACCTGCCTTTCCTGGAGTCCGGAGAAGCGAGGTTCTCGTAACGAGTCGTCTTTACCTAAGATCAATCACCCTAGGGATGACCTTGGATTCTCCATTGCCGAACGAACCGCCTGAAGAGCCTTCTTCGTATTAAGATTGTGAAAATCCTGGAGTAAAGTGTCGCGATGGGGTTGCGGTGAGGTTGGTGGATATCGCAGCCCTGCTAGCGGCGGCCCAAAGCGAAATTGGCTCAATGTGCCTTACCGCTGCCACCATCCATGTGGATAGGAGGTTGACTCTGACTTTGGGATGATAGAGTATCCGAAACAAAGCTCATGAAGTATCTCAAAGTAAAGGTCTTGCTTTCTCTTCAGCTGGGTTCATAATGAGTCAGTCTTCCGGTAATGAATAGCCTTAGTAGGTAGGGGTGAGGTGAGGCATTGACGAAGAACCCCCGGATGGCTCAACGGGCAAGGATGTAAGTAAATACGGAGAACCAGCAGGCCAAGTGATATGTCATTAAACATCCAACTATAAAACCTTACGAAGCGGGACAGTGTTGTTGGTGCAGCACCTCGGTGATGAAAGAGAGGAAAATATTCCAACGCAACTGGCTCATGCAAGGGACGGACCTCATCTGGGGTGGACGGGGATCGGCCCTGCCGACAAGTGGCTCCCCCGTGGCCTTATTGCCCGGTTCGGCAGTCGTCCGATCTCTGGATACGAGCTTTTCGGCGGGGAACACGGCCTTCCAGGGCGCGAGCTGCATGGGTCCCCCCGGCCGACGGAACAGTCCACGATGATGTCAAAATTTTGAGAGCAGCTTCCTCGGCCTGCCAGGGGCGGATCGTGTAAGGCGGCACATGGTGCCGATGAAAGCTTGTCTGCGCCCCTGGGACTTGGTATTAGACCGCAGGCGTCTGCAGCTCCGTCGGTGTCACTCATCAGCCAGAGAGCAGCAAGCCGAACCAGACAACCAACGCACGGCAAAGATGAGATCCTCGTGGGCTGCTACCTTTGGCGCCCTGCTGCTCAGCGGCCTCGCTCTCGGTCACCCGGCGAAGAGCATCCAGAGCGTCCATGAGTCCGTCGCGCAGCTGCCCCAGGGCTGGCGCCGCGTCGCCGCCGCGGACGAGTTCGCCAGCGTGAGGCTCTCCGTCGCGCTGAAGCAGCCGGGCCTCGCTGAGCTCAAGGCGCGCCTCGAGGTCACCAGCGACCCGGCGTCGTCCGAGCACGGCGCCCACGTCTCCCGGGACGTGATGAAGGCCTTCCAGGAGCCGGTCCCGGACGCCTACGCCGTCGTCGCGTCGTGGCTGCAGGCCTACGAGGTGCATGACTTCGCCCAGGACGGCCCCTGGGTGCGCTTCAACACCACCGTCGGCAAGGCGAACCGTCTGCTGGACTGCGAGTTCTCTGAGTACCAGTTCCAAGAGGAGAAGCCGGTGCTGAGGGCGAAGGAGTATGCTCTCCCGAGCCGCGTGTCGGAGCACGTCGACTTTGTGTTCCCCGTGACGCAGTTCGTCAGCAAGCCGCCGAGGCTGGAGCTCATGACGCGGGATACGGCCAAGACGAAGCGACAGAGCACTCGTAAGTTCCAGTCGACACTCAAACAACGCACCCAGACTAACATCCCCAGTCCCCGAAAGCTGCTGGTCCTACACGACCCCGGACTGCATCGTAGACCTCTACAACATCAACTACTTCCTCCCCTCCGGGCCCTCGCCCACGGAGCTCGGCATCGCCGGCTTCCTCGAGGAGTACCCCAACGTGCCCGCAATGCAAACCTTCCTCGCATCCTACAGCCCGCGGCGCAACGACACAAACTTCACCCCGGCGTACAACCTCACCGTCGAGCCCATCAACGGCGGCGGCGCCACCACCGAGGGCAGCGGCGTCGAGGCCCTGCTGGACATCCAGTACAGCATGCCCTTCGTCCAGCCCATGAACGTGACCTACTTCTCCACGGGCGGGCGCGGCCCCGACGTCGGCGCCGACGGCAAGGAGAAGGCGCCCCAGGACAGCGGCAACGAGCCGTGGATCGAGTTCCTGGAGGCGCTCCTCGCGCGCGAGAGCATCCCGCACGTTATCTCGATCTCGTACACCGACGACGAGCAGGCTGTCCCGCTCCCCTACGCCCGCCGCGTCTGCGACCTCTTCATGCAGGTCGCCGCGCGCGGCGTGTCGGTGCTGGTGGCTACCGGCGACGGCGGCGCAGCCGGCATCCGCGCAGGGAACTGCGTCTCCAACGACGGGCGCAACCAGACCAAGTTCCTCCCCACGTTTCCCGTCGATTGTCCGTATGTTACTGGCGTCGGCGCCGTGGGGACGTATTTGCCCGCGGAGCCGGCGTGGTACAGCTCCGGCGGGTTCAGCGAGTACTTTGAGCGGCCCGCGTGGCAGGAGAGCGCGGCCAAGGCGTATATTGCCGGCATCAACGGGGCGCATGCAGGGTGGTATGCCCCCGGCGGCCGTGGCTCGCCGGATATTTCGGCCGTCGGCTCGAGGTTCCTTATGCAGCCTGGGTGGACGCAGAAGGGGACCAGCGCGAGCACGCCCGTCATCGCGGCTATGATTGCGCTGGCTAATGATAAGCGGATGAGGGAGGGCAAGGCGCCGCTGGGGTTCCTTAACCCGCTGCTATACTCCGACAAGGTCCGCTCGGCGATCGTCGATGTGACCAAGGGCTCGAGTGGCAGCTGTCCGGTCGGAAACTCGTTTGAGCCTGGGTGGGAGGCGACTGCTGGATGGGACCCGGCGTCGGGTCTTGGGACGCTGGACTTTGCCAAGTTCATTGAGGTACTTGAGTAGTAATGTGTAATGGCTTGAAGCTAACATGAATAATGTTTTATTGAGGCTCTTGTGATGTCAGTTTGTGTGATTCGGGGTCGGCCGTCAACTACGCGAACCGCAACCTTGCCTCACTGACACGATCAGGGAAACCACACAACCTCCAAGTAGCTTTCATATTCTCCGCCGACATGCACAGTCTGCGGCGGCGCCATCCTCGGCTCTTGCTTGAGAAACTCGAACTCTGGGAGGGCCATGTCGTTGCCGCTTATCCGCACCACCAACTGCTCTCCGCCGTCGAACTGGATCGCCGTCGGCCAGATCCAGACCTCCAACCGGATCGTCTCCCCGGGCTCAAGCGGCTCCTCGGTATCGTGTGCCAGCGTTTGCCAGTACATTTGGGACAACTGAGGCGCCGTTCTCCTCCTCGAGGCGCGAAGCCTGCCGGTTGGGCCTAGGTACTTCAGCGGGTTGACGTTGGGGACCTCCTTCGCATCGGCGACACCAAGCGCTTCTAGCGGTATGTTGACGTGCTCCAAGTCCTTGCCATTCTTGTCCCGCTTCCTGAGCTGCACGTATATGTCAAAGTCCGTCTGCGACACGCAGGACGTGTGTACGACGAGCTTCGAGGGCCCGACCAGCGTCGTTGACTGTGAGAAGCGGTAGCTCAGCTCCAGCACCTCGGCGTCCTTGTACCCGAGCGCCCTGTAGTCGGCGGCGTTGTGCAGCTGCATCGTCTTGTCGGGGCCGAGGTAGAGGCGCTGCAGCTTTGTGCTCGGGGCGCAGGGGACCAACCAGGGGAGGTGGTTGAAGGAGAGGTCGAGGACTGGCGGCTTGTTGAAACCCAGCACGGCGAGTCTTACCGGTGGCGTCTGTTCCCAGCCGTTATCGATGCCTTTTAAGTATCGATCGAAGAACTTTGTCAGATCGTCGGTTCGGGATTCGCTGTATAGGTCGTACCACTCTTGAGTTGCGTGAACCGCGATCCTTGGGCGAAATGTCAGCATGAAAAGGGATATATTTTTTTTTTCCTTGTCTATCGTACCACTTCTTCTGGTGAAGAATCTCCTCAAAGGCTCTAAAACTGCCCAGGGTGTGAAACAGCGTGGAAAAGCTCCCCAGAATGTACGCGGGGACCTGGATCTTGTCCATCTGAGCCCGCTTGTCGTCCCAGTATTCTCTGCAGGTAGGGTGCTTCTCCAGCATCGCGATGCAATCCTCCTGCTCGTTTCGACCTGCAACATGTCAACGGTCATCCAGCCCTCGGACCTGAAAGCACTAGGCCTTACCAGAAATGACATTTTGTACCATTTTCGAGAACCCCGGGGCCGGGATCCCTCCCCTGCAAAGCGTTTCTCGGAGATGGTCGCCGGTCCCTTCAAAAGGCGCGATACAGGCTAAATGTGGTGGCCTCTCGGCAGCGACGAACCACTGAGCCAGCGCGAGCCACGAGTTTCCAGCCATGGAGACCTTGCCGGTGCACCACGGGAGCTTGGCAATCTCCTCGACGGCATCGTGGCCATCTCTTCCCTCGGCGGTACCCCAGACTCTCACGTCGCCCTCAGAGTCTCCGGCCCCTCTGGCATCGGCGTTGACGATGGCATAGCCTTTCGGAACCCACTCGGCCGGATCGAGCCTGCGTAGCAAAGTCAACTGGGAAACTGGTAAAGATGGCTAGCTAACGCTGAACTCCTACCCTTCAAAAGACTCGTAGCCCGATAGCTTACTCGTAGGAACGCCGGCTCTAAACGGGACTTTGTCGAGATTCAAGAGGCCTAAACACGAGACGTTGGTCAATGTCTACAAAGCCAATCAATAGCAGAAGAACATTGTTCGAACCTGTGCCGGTTTTCCCATACGGAGACCACATCACCACAGCAGGGACCTTCTCGTCCGTCTTCGGCCGAAACACATCAACTCGGATGCGGACCCCATCCCGCAAGGTCAGGAACTGATCCTGTTCCAGGATAACGTCGCACGGAAGCGGGCGAGCGTCCGGGGTCTTTCTGCTTCCCGCCGGCAGCTCCACACGGGATGGCTGCTGCTTGGGTTCCCACGGCGGCCGGTTCGTGGGGCACTGGAGCACCTCGATAGAGTTGACGGAGAATGGCGCCATCGTCAAAACAAGGACAAGACGATTGTGATCAGTGATCAATATAATAGTAGGTAAAACGGTAGCAATGTCATATGCAGAGACCATTACGCTCTTATACCGGCCGTCATAAAACCTTGTACTAGTCCCACGTGCTCGGGATGCACCACAACCACATGGCCACATGGCAAGAGGCAATGGCACGGCCCCCTTCACCCCTCACGGCAGGCAGAATCGTGCGACGGTAACGTTTACCGAAGTTGCTTTACTGCCGGGAAGAGAAACCGGTAGGTGTGCGAATGCGAGGTTGTCGCATGATGGCACCGGCGAGGGAAGATCAGCCGAACCATCACCGCATGGCCTTGGCATCGGTGGCGCGAAAAGCAAGGCAAGGCTCGTGTCTGCGTCTACAAAATCTACAAACAAGGATGGCGGCATATGCTCGGCGAGGCGGGTTTCAGCTTTCCCCCGCGTTAGAACGGGCAACCTACTGGCTGCTGTGCTGTTTTATTGGCTTGGCTATGCAGGACGGACTATATGGAGACTAGAGAGTGCGTTACCGCAAGTGGTAGTCTTCGTCCCGAGTTGAGGTCCCCGAGAGGCGGCCCCAGCGGCGTCGGAGATGTGGACGCTACCAAGGGGATAAGGGGAACCGGCAGCCCGCGCGACCCGCAGTCCAGTAGCGGTCTATATGTGGTCTGTTGTTGTTGTTGTTGTTGTTGTATTAAACGGCCGCATATGCATCTCCAACGACCCAGAGGTAAGCATTCTCAAAGTACATGTAGACACCAATCACGATGACCGTTGAACCGAAACCGGCCGCCGCGGCGCTCTTCGTCGACAGCGACGCCAACTTCAAAGTCATCCGCCATGTCCCCGCTCCTGATCCGACCGATGGCGAGGTTCTCGTGGAAGTGCTCTTCTCGGGCGTCAACCCAGCCGACATCAAGCACGCAACCCACCTCGGTGTCCTCTCCACAACGCTAGGCTATGACTTCAGCGGCCGCGTCGCAAAAGCCGGCCCGAACTCGTCTTTCAAGACCGGCGACCTCGTAGCCGGACACACACCCACGGGCGTCGGGCGGCCCCGGCGGTTCGGCACGCACCAAGCCTATCTCGCCTGTCCCGAGGCGACGCTCTTCGCCGTCCCGGACAACTTACCCCCGGCCCATGCCGCGTGCCTGACGACCGTCCTCGCCACCGCCGCCGACGCGCTGTGCAACATCTTCGGGTTCCCACTCCCGGGCGCCGAGCCCAAGGAGGGGTGGAGGCAAGGCCCGCTGCTCATATGGGGCGCGTCGGCGAGCGTTGGTTTGTGCATGCTGCAACTTGCGAGAGCGAGCGGCGCGGGTCCAATCTTCGTCACCGCATCGGGCAGGCGCCACGACATGTTACGAAAGCTCGGCGCGGCGCGGTGCTTCGACTATGCAGCCCCGGACGTAGCGGAGCGTATCCGGGCGGCGGTGGCAGAGGCGGGGGCGGGGCCGGTTGCGTACGCTGCCGACTGCGCCGGGTCCATGGGCGAGAACGGCTCGGCGGCGCAGATGTTACAGTGTGTCGGCGAGGGGACGGAGGTGCTTTCCGTGGTGGTGCAGCCGGACAAACGGTTCGAGAGGATGCCGCTGGCCTCGGCCCACGCGCCGTGCACGCTGCAGATTCCAGGGGGCTATACGGTCACATTTCCAGCACGACCAGAAGACTTTGGGCGGATGTGGGCGTCGGTGCTGTGGGCTGCTGAGAACTATGGGAAAGGGTTCTCGTTGCCGGCCGTGGAGGTGTTCAAGGGTGACGCGGAAAAGGCGCTGGAGGAGGTTAAGAAGGTGGCGGGCCAGGGTAGGTTCGGGAAGTTGGTGTTGGAGCACCCGCTGCTGTGACTGAGTGCACTGCCTGTAAGTACGATACGATGAGACATGCCGCGGGGAGGTGATGTATGTGGGAGTGGTTTCCCCGAGGACAAGTCTATCTAATGCAAGCCACCAGCGATTGTGCGAACCATGGCGGCGATTGGGATCAAATATTGAGCACAGCACGAACAGATGTCTCAGACAACGGGCCACTTGTGCCTGTGCCTGTGCTTGTGCAACCATTCCGGAATCGGGGCCAGCGGCGGCGGGAGCGGGATCGTGCCGGGCGCGTCGGGTGGTGCGGGCCGACGATAAGCAGCAAATCCCGGTAAGATCCCGGTAAGATCCCGGTAAGATCCCGGTAAGATCCCGGTAAGATCCCGGTAAGATCCCGGTAAGATCCCGGTAAGGCTCCGGTCCAGCGCCGGTCTCGTCTCCGGCCCTGTTATCTCCCGCCTATCAGCATACACCGATCGCCCCACTAACCCCACCCCGTCGGCAAGAGGGACGCCGCGCTCGGCTCCATCCCCTGCATCGGCTGCGTCCCACACGCCACCGCCAGCAAAGGTGTGTGTGTGTGTGTGTGTGTGTGGTCCAGTCCAGTGTCTAGTGTCCAGTGTCCAGTGTCGGTCAGCGGTGTGTGGCGCTCCACTGCCAGTCCAGGGAAAACCAAAGGCGGAAGGTCCATACCATTTTTCCATCCTTAACACGCCCTGTCCCCTCTCACCGTTCCCCCTTCTCCCCCTTTCCCCTCCTAGACGACCTTCCCGGTTCTGTCAAAACTTTACTTGAGCCTCTTACGCTCCATTGGCGGGCTGCCCATAGACAAGAACCAAACCATCGCACCGCACAAGCACCCCGATGGCCGCCGATGCAGACGAACGGACCCCGCTGCTCAAGTCCGGCGCCGGGGCCGTGAAGCGGGTCGGCCGCGGCCTGTGGTCGCCCGCGAACCGCATCCTCTTCGCCGGCTTCCTGGTGTCGTTGACCCTCGGCATCACCCAGGTCCCGTATGTGATCCATAGTCCATAGCATCCAGAAATCCCAGTGCCAGTAAGGCATTGTATACTAACTCACCCCCCCCCCCCCCCAGCATCATCTACGTCTTCCGCGTCATGGCCTGCGAGACCTTCTACGACTCCAACCCGCCCTTCGACGGCCCCGCCGCCGAGCAGTGCCACCGCCGCGAGATCGACGCCAACACGGCCCGCCAGGTCTCCATCCTCGGCATGACCACCTCCGTGTGCGGCATCCTCAACCTCTTCATCTGCGGCGTCCTCATCAGGCGCTGGGGCACCCGCTGGGCCTTTGTCAGCCAAACCGGCCTGCTGGGTATTCGCGTCTCGTGCCAGATCATCGCCGTCTCCGCCGGCGGCAAGACGGGCATTGATTTCATGCAGTACACCCAGCTGATCGGCATCCTTGGCGGGCCGCGCGGGTACATGTGAGTGAGGCCGAAAAAAAAAAAAAAAAAAAAAAAAAAAAAAAAAAAAGCAAATATGAACCGGTTCGGATGCTGACGTGGATTCTGCAGGCTTGTGGTGAACACTGCTGTGGCTGAGGTGGTGGAGAGGAGAAAGCATACCGGCGTCTTCGGCCGGTTGCAGGGCGCGGTGATGATTGGCACCGCCGTTGGGTATTTGCGTAGGTTTCATGACCGCTGTGCCTTCATCTGTCGCTGACGACTGATTCAGTGGGTGGTGTTCTCGGTGACGCCTTCGGCATCGTCAGCCCGTTCGTCACGGCCGTCGGCTGCTTCATCTTCTCCACGACCTACGGCGCCATCTTCTGGCCCGCGCCGCCCGAGGAAGCCGAGGAGGCGGCGGCTGCAAAGACGACGCCTGGGGCATCGGGCTTCCTGGCCCCGATCAAGATCCTGATGCCCTCCAAGTTTCGCCTCGAGTCTGGCAAGGTCGTCAGGAACTACGGCCTGTGTTTCCTCGCTCTCGGCATCTTTTTCGGTGTGGTGAGTTTGTCCACGTTCCCTGCGGCATTGAGGTGAGTGCTGATGGATGTTCTCTAGTTCGCCACGGGATATGCCCCCATCCTCATCCAGATGTACGCGACGTCGCGCTTCAACTTCGGCACAACGGAGAACGGCATCCTCATGTCCGGCAACGCGTGGATCCGTGGCATTTTTCTAATGTTCATCTTCCCGGAGATCATCGACAGCGGACGGAGATGGTTTGCCAAGTCGACTCATGCCGGCGCCCTTCACAAGACCCTCACGGAGGAGGAGCGCGGCCTCATCCCTACTCACCCCGAGGACATGGATCCTGCTCCAGGCTTGATGAACGCGACCGAGCCGACCAAGGCTCCTCCCGAGGAAGAGGACGAGGACAGCACTTTTGACCTGTTCTTCCTGCGGTGGAGTCTGGTCGTCGACGGCATTGTCACCTCCATCACAGCGTGGGCCACCCAGGGCTGGCATGTCTATCTTGGTGAGTGCATCCGGATCTCATAGCGTGGGCCATCCAGAGTAGTTACTAACCAGAGCAGCTGCCTTCCTTCTCCCATTCGCGTCTGGATCAGCCCCGGCTGCCAAGGGCGTCATCACCGAGATGTGCCCGCCTCACCAGCGTCAGGACGCCCTGAGTGCCATTACCCTCGTAGAAAGTGCTGCTACTCTGACAACCCAGGGCCTCTTTGGCCTCATCTTCGCCTCCCTCTCCGAGATTGGCAAGCCCAACCTCACCTTCTTCTGCAATGCGGTGCGTGACGTTCTCATCAAGCACCATCGCAACTAGCTAGCTGACTGACAATACCAGGCCCTCGCCGTCGTCGCTGTGGGCGTCCTCCTTCTGGCGCACTACCCCCCTCCCAATAGTACCAGAGTTGAGGACGAAGACGCTGAAGAAACCCAGGTGCAGTAGGGACCGACGGGGAGAAGCAATGAAATACACGCGCGTCGAATGACGCCCTCGACCAATGCCTTCGTCGCTTGGTCTTGCATCTAGCAGGAACCGAGGAAAGTTCCTCTTTACTTATGAAATTGCCGGCACATCCACTCACCTGCTGCTGCAGCTCAACGCCAATCGCCGACGCGCTGCCCGGTCGCCGCCAGTGGGCTCCGGAACCGGAGGGGAGCCGGTGAGTCTGGTGGTCGTGTATTCTAGAACAGCTAACGTGGATATATCAACGGGTCAGGTATATAATTGGCAAACAAAAGCAATACATGTCGTTTTCAATCATTTTCGGTGTTTTGATGTGTTGGCCACACAATGCGGACCGGCGAGTTGGTACTCCCATCGACCGGTCTACATCTAGGAGACATCACCGAATTGGTTCTTAACACCGAAGAGATCGCCGATGCCGTTGCCGCGGTGGTGGTGAGACTGCCATCGGTCTTGGCTCGGCCTTGGAGTCCAATGACATCAGCTCACTGCAGACCACACCGTTCGCAGACATCATCGGGCGAGTTCATGCAGATCGGTGGTTTCGCCCCGAATCTGGGATTCCCAAGTACCGAAAATATCGAATAAGACGTTATCGATGAAGACGTTATCGATATTTTGCTTTCTAACCAAGCAACCACACTTAACAAAACCGTCGTCCCTGTCCACGACTTGGTCTAAGCATGTACCGGCAGCCAAATCACCATCTTGTACCCCACATCGCGTGCCTCCGGAGCATATCCTCCAGTACTCAACCCAGGTAGCTGAGATGCCTCTTGGTGTCTCTTTGCTGTATCAACCAATCCAAGCTGGCATTCCGTGACACTTCTCCCCGCCCACGGAGTGAGACCGTCTCCCTGGAACCGCGGGCTAGATTCCCGAATGGGCAAGGCCTTCTTCCAAGCGTCATCGACTGAGACGCATCTACCCTTTCGACGGGCCACCAAGGCCTTTGTGGACTAGTTCCCCGCCACAACGACAGTGTGACAGAGCTCTGTCTCATCGCGGGACTGCGAAATAGTAATGAGAGATGTTTGATTCGCTCAAAGTGTGAGCGTTTGGTCCTCTGCGTCATGTCACGGACTTGTATGATTCCATCAACTCGGGCCCTACACATAAGATGGGGCTCGCCCCAGAGCCTCGTCCGAATAAGGAGCTTCCACGGCACCTACGCATATCCAATGGATACAGTCCAGAGAATAGTCAAACACCCCATCGAGGCCGCGCAAAAGACGTTCAACATGGCTTCCGCCGACACCTCCTTCGCCGCCCACGTGGCCAACCAGTTCAGCACGCACGAGAAGGACAGGCAGATGACGTCCAAGGAGGCCGTCTACACCACCAGCAACGGCGTGCCGGTCCCGCACCCCTACGAGGCCCAGCGCCCCGGCGAGAACGGCCCGCTGCTGCTGCAGGACTTCCACCTCATCGACCTGCTCTCCCACTTCGACCGCGAGCGCATCCCGGAGCGCGTCGTGCACGCCAAGGGCAGCGGCGCCCACGGCTTCTTCGAGTGCACGAATCCTATTCCTGAGCTGACCCAGGCCGACATCTTCTCGGCCAAGGGAAAGAAGTGTCCCATCACTGTCCGCTTTTCCACCGTGGGAGGGGAGTCGGGCTCGCCTGACCTGGCGCGGGACCCCAGGGGCTTCTCTGTGAAGTTCCGCACGGGGGAGGGGAATTGGGATATGGTGGCCAACAACACGCCCGTGTTCTTTTTGCGTGATCCGGCCAAGTTTCCGCAGTTTATTCACACCCAGAAGCGAGATCCGGTACGTGCGAGTAAGCGTTCAGTGTCACTTGTTTGCATGTATGCTGACACGTCCCAGCAAACACATCTCAACCATATGGATGATTCCTTCATGGTAAGAAACGGCCCCAGGGTATAATATACTATTGATAAGATTCGCATCGACTAATACAAATCACAGTTCTGGGATTACCTTTCACAAAACCCCGAGTCAATCCATCAGGTCATGATCTTGATGGGTGACCGTGGCATCCCGGATGGATATCGTTTCATGCACGGCTACGCCGGCCACACTCTGAAGCTCGTTAACAAGAACGGTGAATGGGTTTACACTCAGATTCACATGAAGTCCCAGCAGGGTACCAAGTTCATCACCCAAGAGGACTCCCTCACCATGTCCGCAGACTACTCCCAAAAGGACCTCTTCGAGGCCATCAAGCGCGGCGACTACCCCCAGTGGTCCGTCGAGATCCAAACCATGACTCCAAAGGAAGCCGAGGACGCATGGGAAAAGGACAAAATCAACGTCTTCGACCTCACCCACGTCTGGCCGCAGGGCAAATACCCCCTCAAGAAAATCGGCGAATTCACCCTCAACGAGAACCCGGCCAACTACTTCGCCGAAGTCGAGCAGGTCGCCTTCAACCCGGCGCACATGCCGCCCGGCATCGAGCCCTCCGCCGACCCGGTCCTCCAGTCCCGCCTCTACTCCTACCCGGACACGCACCGCCACCGCATCGGCGTCAACTACCAGCAGCTGCCCGTCAACGCGCCGCGCAACGGCTTCAAGGCCGCCAGCTTCCAGCGCGACGGGCCCATGGCCTTCTTCAACCAGGGCGCGCGCCCCAACTACCTCAGCTCCATCGACCCCGTCGGGTTCCGGGACCGCACCGTCAACCTCGACCGCGCGCACGGCGACTTCACCGGCAAGGCCGTCAGCTTCCTCTCCGAGATCCGGCCGGAGGACTTTAACGCGCCGCGCGCGCTGTGGCAGAAGGTCTGGGACGAGCCTGCCCGCGAGCGCTTCGTGAGCAATGTTAGTGGAAAGATGGAGCTGTGCAAGGACCAGGAACCGCTCAAGCGCCAGATCGCGATCTTCCGGGAGGTCGACCCGGACATTGCGGAGCGCATCGAGAAGGCCACCGGCATCAAGGGCTACGAGGGCATTGCAGGCATGCGTTTTAACGGAACGCACAATGGCTATGCCAAAGATGAGAAGAACAGATTCGCCAACGGAATGAATGTTTCGCAGGGCAACAGTGTGGCAGAGAACAATGGTGCCCCGGTCAGGGGCACACACACCGGCGCCAATGGTGCTAGCAAATGAGGCTATCTCAGAGAGTAGATAGCAATCGATGATATATGTCGCATGTGCTCAGTCCCGTTTCATGTGGGCCATCCTATTAACAACTACACCTCAACAACCGATGCTTGTTATCGCCCAACTCCTAGGTAAACTGCTCTATTAAATATCAAAGTCAAACCATAATGCAGATCCCTCAATCATCCGTCTTGAGGTCCTTGCAGGGGGTAGCACAGGCTACAAAGTCAACGGAAGAAGACATAACCCCCAGTTGCGCAGTGGATCTCCTCGAGAGCCTCGAGTTCCAAGGAGAGCAATGGCACAACACACACAAACGGTAACTCAACCGACGAACTTGGCTTCGACGACTGGCTCTCAGGCATCGAAAGCAAGCCCACAAACCTAGACGAAACCTCCCTCCACGTCGCCAGCCTCGCCGTCACAATCTCCTTCCTCCGTGAAACATGCCGCCAAAACCAACCAGCCTCGACGTCAGACCTCGACAGATGCTGGACAACAATCCGCAACGCCCTGACAAGCACCGCCCTCTGCCGCCCGCTCTTCGCCGCCGCCCGCAGCGCCCAGGGCCTCCTTCCTCTCCGTGCCGCTCTGCAGCCTCCTCGCCGACGGCGGCATCGACGAGCTCTTCCGCCTGCACGTGCGGATGCCGGACGGCAAGCGCGGAAACCCGGACTTTGTGCTGCACTCGCACCAGCCCTTCGCGCAGAGCTGGATCCTGGCCGGCGAGGGGCGCGACCACGCGTACCAGGTCGACGCTGTGGCCGACGCGGCGCAGGCCACGCACGCTGGGTATGCGCTCGCGTGGAACGACGGCCGCGGCCCTAATGCCGCGAGCTACAAGACGCACCAGGCGTACTCGGTCGTCCAGAACACCGGGGAGCTGTACCGTGCCGCGGAGACGGGGACGGAGAGGCATGTTCGTGGCGACTCGTACTCGATCCCGGCGGCGGCGTTTCACAGGACTGAGGTGGCGCCGGATGCGCTGCACGCGACGCTGTTCTTCTTCGATTCGCATCGCGGGTTTGTGAAGGATGCTGGTGTGTTGGGCCCGAGAGACGGGGATTCGTATAAGCAGCTCCGTGACCCGGCAGGTATAACATCCGCTGAGTTGGCTGAAGCTGTAGAGACAGTTCGTTGTAAAGAGATTGCGATGTGAGTATGACTGACAACTGCGGCCGGGCAAACAAGGAGGTTATGACTGAAAACTCCGACTCGGTATTTTATGATAGTGGCATCATTGTTTAGGATAGTTTCTATCTTTGTGCGAGTCAGGAAGCTCTACGGCTGGCTTCCTCTCTTATGTGGACTGTTTCTAGGTGTTTTGGGCGGTACAATATGGCTTGGCCAAATAGCCAAGATGGGACTTTTCGGTAGCTCATTTGTAAAATATTGGTAGGACACGATTTCCTACTTATTAGAATCATAATATCAGATCATTCTGGGTGGAACAGTCTCAATTTCTAAATGAACGTCAAATATCCAATTATCTTCACAGAAACTTAAAATGACCGCCATGTTGTTTTCTATCCAACTCCCTAAGCTCTAATCCTGCCCTCATACACTCAAAACACTGAAACTTGCGGGGAGATTCAACCGCTACCGTTGTTTCACTTGACGCACTGGATGCGGCGGCTGTCGTCGCCTCGCTTGTCGAGGTTGACGCAGGGGTGCTTGTCGTCGTTCCACTGGCCCAGCAGCTCGCCGGTGCACGAGCCGCCGTCGCCGGTCTTGCCGCCGTAGAAGAACCACGGGCCGGAGGCGAAGTAGATGGAGTGGCTGGTGTCATCCATGGTGACGTCGACGTTGAAGTTGCTCTGGTGGGTGCTCGTAGGAGGCGGTTCCCTGGGCACTGTGTGGGAGTTAGCGGGTGTTGCATTTGCGTAAGGGTAGGTTTTCAAGAAGGCTTACCAGTCGCCACTGACGAACTCTTTGGCTTTGCGGTTGGCGCGGGGGAGGACGGCCGAGGCGGAGACTCCCGTGGCGGCGCCGAGGGCGACAATGGCGGTGATGATGTAGCTGGTATACATAGTGGCGGTTGGTTGAGGGTGTTTGGTATTGAAAGAGTAACTCAAGTAGTCTTGATGATGGGAAGGCTTTGTTTGCTGAAGTTGCTGTGTGAAACTGTTGTGAGTGATGAACAAAAAGACGATTTTCTTGGAAACTGAGGGTCTATTATATATTTGTTTGCTTGGGGGCGGAGCATGATGATGGTAGGACGAGCTGAAGAGCAACTCGTGATATCTTACTATGCTTACGCTGGATCTGCGGAGCTGAGTCCAGCCGAAAGTTGCTTCGTGGCAGAGCATACACGCGGTTGAGGGGGACAACAGGGATGGGCATTGAGAGAAGAGATCGTCCTATGGGGGAATTAGGATCACCAACTCCAAATCCAGGGCATAAGCATTAGTGGGGAGACCGTCCCGTTGCTGGCCAGAAATCAGCACAGGAGAAACCTTCTGGCGTTAACCTTGACATTTTTAGCCAGCAATGCGCTGTCGATGAGCCCCAATGATGTGGGAGGTGATCTCGGACGAGATGGGACGAAAGGGGCTAAGCCATCCCTTTAGGCGCTGCCTAACTCAACGAAAGCCAATCGGGCGCCTTATTCATGGCAGTACATCCCTGACAACAAGGCTCAAATGTCGATTATTGCCGGGTGAGTATTTTACAGCATTTGGAAGGCTGATGACATACAGAAATAGGAAAATGCCGGCCCATGAGTACGGGAGGACAGAGAATCTGATAGACGAATGATGAAAGACTGAAGGATGAATGTACAACAACCACGCATGAAAGGACCAAAGTTTTTACATATACCGTACTATTTATGGTCAACTTTTAGGTTTTCCCCCTATTCGCCGATTTGAGCGAATTGGAATGCACAGTTGACATACGTATCCCACTGCTTGATGACGAGTCTGTTTCACTAACAAGATCCTACAGAAATCCGCCTAGCTCGCCCGCACCACCGAGATCCAACAGCTTCTCGGGCAGCGGCTGATCCGGCCGAGCCACGTAGCGACGAGGCATTCGAGATACATCCCATAAGCGCCGCCACATTTCTCATCCCTAGTTCTTGACAACCTCGACGGACAGGTCAGCGGGCCAGACGGGCTGGTCGACGCCGTTGCCCCTCGTGCCCACGTTGTACCGTAGCTCGACGGCGCCGTCCTTGAACTGCGCCACGGGCTTGACCACCAGGAAGGTGCCGTCGACGGCGTCCGACTTGCGCGGCTCGAAGAAGTGCGCCTGGAAGAGCGTCGCCATGTCGTACTGCTGCAGGAGCTTCGACATGGTCGGCACCGTGTAGGGCGACGTGTGGTAGTGCCGGAACACGGGCGACCCGTGCCGCTCCCAGACCTCCTTCCACACCGGCTCCGGGTACGTGCCGCAGGACCGGACGAGCCACTGGGAGTAGTAGTTGAGTGAAGCCTTTGCTGGTCAGCGGATGTTATCAGGTTTATGTGGAGAGGGTCTTACATCGACGCCGTAGCTGCCTCCGTTCTCGCCTCGCCTCATCAACGCATCCAGGACGGCGATGCTGCCGGCAAGGCCCGCACTTTTGAACGGTTAGCTCACTCAGATTGATTAGAACCAATGCAGAAATGAAGGTGAACCTACCCGTAGTCAGAGACGGGGAACACGGGCGTCACGGGCTCGTCATGTCCCATAGCTTGGCCGTAAGACAGCGAAACACCGCAGCACTAACAGTCGTTAGCAAACAGAGCCCCTCTCCCAAATCATTCCTTCTCAACTCACCGCATCGCTGATCTGCTGCCACCCTCCCCGATTCTGCCACGGCCCATGCCAGCCGTAGCAGTTCTCTCGAACATGAATAATGCCCCGCTCGCGGCCCTTGACCAGCTCAAACACATCATCACGGCCAAACCCGTGCTTCTGCATAACACCCGGCCTATATCCATCAACAACAACATCCGCATCGCGGATCAACGCACGCAGCTTCTCCTTATCAGCGTCCTTCTTCAGGTCCAAATGGCAGTTCCACTTGCCCCAGTTAAGGTCCTGGTGCAGCAGCGACATATCCGTGATCTCAGGCGAAGTCACACGCATCACGCTCGCGCCGAGCTCCGCCAAACCACGGGTAACGCAGGGACCGGCGATGATGCGCGTCAAGTCGACAACCTTCATTCCTGCGAGAGGCCGCTTCGCGGATGAGGGCATTTTGTCGTTCTCCGGCCACCAGGACGCGGCCTGCGAGGCGTTGCCGGCCTTGATAACCTCGTAGAGGCCGACGTCCGCGCAGGCCTTGCCGTGCTCGCTCGCGAAGTACTCGTCCGACGACATGGCGACGGTGCCGGATTGAAGGTACTTTTCGTTGAGGAGCTCGTCCAGGTCCGCGGCGTCGTGCTGGGCCACGACCTTCTGGATGCGATCCACGACGGCGTCGTAGGTGTCGGTTGCTTCTCCGTCTTCTGGCAGGCCCAGAGCCTTCAGGATGGGGTCGGGGTTAATGCCTCCTGCTTATGTGTTAGTTTGAAGCCGGGCGACTTTGCCAGAGTGTCTTACCGTGGCTCTGGTAGCATTTTCCATCCTTGGTCTTGTAGATGTTGGTCGTGAGGAGTCTGTGAAGATTCGCTGAGGCCCTGTGCTTGTCCTCGTCGGGGAACATCTTCAGGACGTTGGGAAGAAAGCTACCCGTGGCCATTGGTGTGATTGATCCGTCGGCACCAACCAACGAGGCCATCAGAGGCGACATGAAGAACAGGGCCGCATGATCACTTTCAGTCAAAAATCAGCACCTCTCTTAAGGCTTTAGAGTATGGTTCGGGATATTACGTGTTGATGGTGACATCCGCCGGCTGGGCGTTGTACTTCTTCTGAATCAACCGGTTGACCATGGTCGCCTCGAGCGCCTTCAAAGCGGCCATGCTCTCGGCGAACTTCCAGTTGAGGGGGACGCTCGGCTTGCTCGATCCCTCGAACTTGACATGCTTGCCGAGACCCTTGAGGTCGCTCGGCATGTCCTTCATGAGGGGGTTGTCGAGAATGCCATTCTTGAAGACGGCCTCCGCCTCCTGGGGCACCGAGTATTCTGCCAGAGAACCCATGATTGCGCGAGTAAATTTCAATACTTTGTTTGAAATACGTTGTCGTGAGAAGCTTCGACGAAATGTGCTGGCTTCCAAATGAACACCAACTGCACGCGGCTAGGTGGACATGACAGGCGTCTCGAATCGGAGCTCGTTCAGCCTTTATGTTGTCAACAAATCTTCATCATAGTAGAGGCCGCCCGTTGATCCTCGGCCCGTCTGATTTCACCCCTCATGTTTGTTTTGGTGTTCGCGTTCGCCAACACCGAGGGCTGCAGCTCACGGGCCTCATCTCATGCCTCCAACGGTCTCGCCCTCAACCGATTGGACACGTGAATGCGAAGGAACGTTTTGTCTCGCCGTCGTAATAAGGGTTCGGGTTCTTGTTAAGCCCCGCCGCGGTTATTCTAGCACGCCGGTATTGGTCTTGCCAAGTTGTATCGTCGTGGCTGTCAGATGTCGGATTGGATTCGAACTGTCTTGATGCTCGTTTCACGGGCCACTTTGAAGTCATGCGAAACGTGTCATTCGATGTCCGGGACATCTTGCCTATGCCATGAAAAAAAAACAAGACCGAAGGCTTGCAGCTATTTCATTGCGACCAGCCTAGAATGAAAATCGAATGGACACCTGAATCTGCATAACCCGTTGGATCACCTAGCCTCAACGTGAAGCCGCCGTCGCGGGCATCTATTCCCTTATTGCAAGCCAAAAATGCGGTCGTCTCGTTGTCTGTTTCATGCTATACGCCTCCTCTCCATCATAACTGCACCTCGACCACGGGCTTCTCCGGCTTCTCGAAGCTCTTCATGGGCTCCAGGCCCCAGCGCCCAAACATGGCGTCGTCCTCGTCCCAGCTGTTGCAGTCGGTCGTGAGCATCTTCTCGCCGGTGAAGATGGCGTTGGCGCCGGCCATGAAGCACAGAGCCTGCTTCTCCTCCGACATGATCTTGCGCCCGGCCGCGATTCGGATGATGGTCGCCGGCATCACCAGCCGCGCGGTCGCGATGGTGCGGAGCATGCTCGTGAACTGGATCGGCGCCTGGTCGCCCGCGCATGTCGCGCCAGGCGGCGCCCATGCAGAACCGCGTGCTGCCGTTCTCCTTGGCCGTGCGCGCCGCCGCGAGCACCGTCTCGACCGACTCGACCTTCGCCTTGAGCCCGGTGCCGTCCTGGTACCGCGTCGACTGCGCGCAGTAGGAGCAGTCCTCGGTGCAGCCGCCCGTCTTGATGTTCATGAGCGTGCAGAGCTGGACCTCGGCGGGGTTGTGGAATCGGCGGTGGACGGAGCCCTGGTCGGTTATTGTCTCGTTAGTATAGCTCCGGTACGGTTGATGGTCGGATGACGTATGGCTTGGAAGGCCAGCTCCATCAGGGGCTGATAGTAGATGGCGGAGATCTCCTCCCGCGTCCAGTCATGCCTGACCGTGGTTGCGTTGGCTGCTCTCTGCAGAATCTTCTTGCCTTCCGCGGCTCGCTGTGCGGCGACGATGTTCGGGTCGGCCTCCGCGACCGATGACATGCATGTCCGTGGTACGAGTGGGAGGCTGCCCTGAGAGTAAAGAACGCCGCGGCCGACGGTTGTCCGCCTGAGCCCGTGAATGGCGGCGTTTCTAGCCACCGCCATGGCGTTGGCCTTCATGATGGACTCTGATGGGATGGCCCGGACACCTTGACGAGCTGGTGTTGGTGTCGGCGAACCGGATGGCGGACCGAAGAATCGGGTCTGGGACTGGCAATTGGCTCTCTGGATGAAGTTAAATCACTGTTTGTGGCCTTGGTAAGCTTCCTTTCTCTCATGAAATATGACGGAGCACCAGGATGGCAGAAGATCCGTAATCAAGCTCAGCAGATCATCAGGTCCCCCAGCTAAGGTGCCGGCAACTCTGGCCGGCGACATACGTAGACCTCTCCCTCGTTCGGCTACGGTCGCATACACGCGCAGGTCTGAGTCAAATTCTAGACAGCTTCCTGTCGGCCAGACGGATGTGGCTCTGGGATTGGTGGAAACAGGGGTAGAGAGGTTGAGGCACACTGAGGGGCGGCACGACGGTCATCGAGAAAAGAAACGACGCAATAGGGCCGCGGCCAGCTGCAGGCCGACGAGCTGTACGGCGTATGGACACCTTACTACGGACACCCGTTACACTTACACCTTGCTGCTGCTGCTGGAGCGGTACCGGTGGAGCGTGAGTGTCCAACCCGGCTGGAGACTGGAGTGTTGGCTTGGCCGAGTCCCCAAACCCCAACAAAAAAAATGCGCCGCGGATCGCGGGGACAAAATGCCGAGCTTGCCCCTTTACGATTTACGAAACATAATTAACCTTCCGTGGCCCTGCGGAGCCGAGGTGAAAGCTGAGCTGTCTAAGCTATCCGCAATTGGTGAGCTATTCTCTCCAGTGGTTGGGTATAATTACACAACACCCACGAGATGTCGCTTTGCTGGGGCGTGGAAAGCGGCTCCACGTTTGGTCAGTGAGAAACAGCAACCCTGACCGAGCTAACTACGGGAATCGCCAAGGTTCAACCCAGTTTCACCACGGCGGAGAGAGGCCTACTTTTGTGTCTGGGATTAGCACAATCGATTGAAGAAGCTTGGGAGGATAAAAATAACAATGGATACTACGAGGCCCGAAAAGACACGTAGATTCTGTCATACTTGCGTTTTATCTATTTAAATCATCCCTTCCTCTGTTGTTGTTGTTGTATTTAACGCCATGGCGGCAAGGGCGTAGCCCTTGTGGTAGACCTCCCGAGGGGTATGTGGCATGGAGAGCCGCAGGCTTAGATTACTGTCGAATTGAGGGTCAGAATCCGTATATTGTGTTGTCTGCTAAGTGCTTCAGGGAGCGTCCCTGACCCTAGGGATAGGGGTAGGGGACGCCCCTGGCTGCCTGAGGCGCGCTCGGGAACAACCTTACGCCGAGCGCCCGTTCCAAAGGCGCTTTAGGAGCGTTCAATCTGACAATTACCTACTCTAGTACAAAGCCCTTACTAGCGTCCTCCAAATCCTACCTACTGGCTACTATGTGTTTAATCTGTTCCTGGATTCCGCTGGTTCCTCTAGTTTTTTTGGTTCTTATTTAGTCCCCTTAGTACGGTACGTGTCACGGGCCGAACCCGGTGGTTATGCCCGGGCTATGCCCGTGCTCGCACTGGTGCCCCACCGGTGCCCCACTAGTGCCCACCCCCTAGGAAGCAGAGATTTCGCACCATATCGTAGTTTACCCTTTTCCTCTTCAGCTTGAAATAAACAGTATTTGGCTACCTTTCGGTTGAGACAAGGCCTAGGACCAGCCCTTCGCAGTACGTTGGTTGGTTGTATTAAGGGCTAACTGGGGGCTGGTACCTAATAGTGTGGGTAAATTTTTTAAAAGAAGCTTATTTTACATAAGAAAGCTTTAAAGCTTTTAGAATTAGTAATTAACCCCTTAAAGTATTACTTAAGAGATCCCATAGGTTTTATAAATTCTAATAAATTAAAAGAGTAGAGAGTAAGTTATTATTACTTTTTTTACTAGGGTTTTTTAGTAATAAACTAAGTAGTTTACTATTTTTATTTTTTTTATAAGAGTAGGTAAATATAACTTCGGTATAATTAAAGTATTAATAGTATTATTTAAAGTCTCTATAGCCTAATTAGGTTACTTGGAGGTAATAGAGGATAGTTTATAGGAGGGCTAATTCTAGGGAGTAGAATAAAATAGTTTTAAGCCCTAGTTATATGTATTAATCCGTTACCTTCTTATACTATTATTGTATATATTAGGCTTATATTTACTTTTTAATAAAATACTTAATTTTTATTAAAGTTACTAATTAAGTTAAGGGTATTAAGAGTATTATACCTTATTTAGCTAAATAATTGCGAAGGGCTGGTCCTAGGCCTTGTTTCAACCGAAAAGTAGCTAAATACTGTTTATTTCAAGTTGAAGAGGAAAAGGGTAAACTATGATATGGCGCGAAATCTCTACTTCCTAGGAGGTGGGCACTAGTGTAAGCCCGGGCATAACCCGGGCATAACAACCGGGTTCGGCACGTGATATTACCCCCCTCCTCCCCCCACACAGCCTCTAGTTCCTGGCTAGCCTCCTAGGGGGCACCTACGCATACGCCGCGTCTCCGTCGTTCTCTAATATTAGCCCATAGTACTCCTCGTAATAGTCTAGCACCTCCGTTTCCTCTATAACACCAACTAACTCCCATATAAAATTAATATAACCCTCCCACTTAACTAAAACTTCATATTTTCTTCCTTTACCCACCATTTTCCATCTAATAGCGTAAATCTCCTTTATTTACTACTTATCCTCACTATCCACTTTCCTAATAAATAACAACTGGTAATCCAACTAAATTTAACCTAGGAGGGAATTACCAGCTGATCTCTAAAGGAGGTCCATATAAAATTATAAGTAAATCCCTCTTAATATATTCAACTCTATTATATATATACTCACCACCTTAGTAACTTAGTATTAATAGTATAACTATATAAATTTTTGACTTAAGTATAGGGACTTTTAATTTATAACGTTAAACTAAATTTTATTACCCACCTAATACTTGTCACAGGCTTTTCCGTAATCACGTGAATAGTCACGTGCACATTGTGGAACCCCACGATGCCATAAAAAGCACTGTGACCACGAGATAGTTAAGCCTCTCCAAGAAGAATACAGACCTTTAGACCATACCTACGTTCACTCCATATTCGTTGACTTTCTCGTTATTCGCGCTTAGTTACTTTGTTTGCGTTCACGTCCCTATTTACCCTGTTGCAGCTACTGGCTGACGGGAGGGGCCGTGATAATACTTATCCACTAATAACTAATAATAATTAATATTTAATTCGTAGTATTATAATATTAAAGTTATTATAACTTAAGTAAACACTATAATATTCTTTATTTTAGTCTCTAATTTATTTATAGCCACCTTCCCACAATTAAGTAGTCCCTTATTATCTTTTTTTATAATTAGTAGTGGGTTAATATAGTACTCGTATTTTATAAAAAAAAAGAAATACTAGTTACTGAGCTAATTCTATTCTGTAAAACTAATTATACTATAAGAAGTAGTTCTCCTTAATCGTCCTAGGCTTAGGTAACATAGGCCTATAAAATAACTTAAACCTCCTAATTTATATATTTTATTCCCCTATCGGTTTATAAGTAGTAGACGATACTTAGTAACTAAGTAACCCTAGTTAACCTATAAAACTCCCACTAAAAATCACTAACTTAGTTTAACCCTTTATTACTCATAATCAACTAAAGTATTCCATAAAAATAATAATAACTATAAAAGAACTATTAAATATAAAATACTATATCCATAATCTCCATCTCCTCTAATATTAATACTTTACTTAGCTAATTAACTATAACCCATATATAATAAGACTTCCTCTTTTTCATCGGTAACAGATTAATAATAAAATCCATTAATAAGTCACTACTTATTCAGAGGGGAACAGGTAAAGGCTTAAATAACCCCTTTTTAATTTACCTCCAGATATAAATACTATTATATATATAATAATTCCTCGTAAACCTTTTAACTATCTAAAAGTACCCTAACTAATAAAAATATTAACTTATAATCTCGAATATATTATTATACCTCGGGTAACTATTAGTATTAAAGTTATAGTACTCTTATATAACCCTTATCCATAATAAGTTTAAAAGGTTATTATTATCTCTTTTTCCGAGAACTCATATTTTATCCCAGAACATTAACCTCTACTACTTATTAATTCTATATTCTATAATCTAAACTTTTAACTATAGCTCTAATAAGAAATTACACTATCCCTACTTCACCACCTCATAAACTCAATAATATAACTTATTTTTTTTAATAATCTAATCCTAAAATATTTATAATTCGTTATTATTTATAAATATTATTATATATAAGAGTACTAATAAGTTGTCTATAGTGTAGCTCACCTAGGGGGCACTAGTTCCTTCCTTAGGGATAGTGTAATTAAGTATTAATTAGAATGCGCATCCCTATTCTCTTTCATTATCCTAGCCCTAGGGGGCATCCTACTCCCTTTTAAAGAGGGCATTAGGAACTACTACTTCCTTTCCTAACCAGTACTCCAAATAAAAATCATACTAAGCTAACTCTTCTACTCACCAACTCTACCTCTCAGTAAAGCACTACTTTTTTATAAAATATCTAAAACTTTTATAATTTATAAAAATCTTAAAATTACTTACACTTTATAATTCTACTCTCTAAACCCTAAAGCATATAAATATAATAAATAATTCCTTATTATAAATAAGGTAATTATATTCAGATGGCGATAACTTCTAAGAGTAAAACGCAATAGGGTACTAATACTTATCGGGGTCTTTTTATATAAGGGTATTACCTAAAGTAAACCCTAAACAATTTATTTCTACTATTATTTTTCCTTTAGAGTTAAAACAATAAAACACCAGCTCTATACTAAACAACCACTTAAACTCCTAGAATCCTTCTTCCTAACTAGGTCCCCAATAAAACATAACCAACTTTTTCGTAAACCTCGTAAAAAGCTTAATAATATTAATATAATATAGTAGCAAAAGCGGAACCGCTATTGCCACTGCAGCAATCGCGCCTTATAAACCCACTAACTGTCATATATAATTAATATAAAAATATAATAATAATTTATAAACCTAAGGAAACTTTTAACCCCCTTTACAATCCTAAGGGACAGCTACTCAACGATAACTCTTAACTTCTTAGGGTCACATAAAATCCCTTTTTTAATAATAATAATAATAAACCTAATATACTTCACAATCTTAACTAGAAAACACACTTCTTAGGGTCTAATTATAACCCAGCCTCTACTAAGCACTAAAAAACCACCCATACCTTCTCTTCATACTTATTCTTTAATCTAAACATATAAATCAAAACATTATCCAAATAAACAATAACAAAATTATCTAAAAAGTCTTGGAGAATTATATTAATATACTACTAAAATATAATTAAAACCCCGGTAAATCCAAAAAAAATAAACTAACTCCTTAAGGAGTCCATATCTCATACAAAACACCATCTTCTCGACGTCTTCTTCCATAATCCGAATTTTATAAAATACAATTATAACATTAAACTTCGTATACTATTATACAACAACTACCCATCGGAGGGTCTCTAATATAAGTAATAATAAATAATAGTCCTTTTTCGTAATACTATTAAAAACTCGGTAATTAACACAAAACCGAATTCCCCCACTAAACTTCTTAATAAATAACACTAAAACACCTACTAACAAACTACCAACTCATATAAACCCTTTATCTAACAAGTCCTCTAATATCTTCTTTAGCACTAGAAGTTCCTCATAGGACATTCCATACAAGGGTCCCCATAAGAATACAAGCTCCTAGCCGTGAGCTTCCTTAATAAGAGGGATCTTATAGTTAACCCCTAGTCTCCTAGGGAACACCGAGTACACCTTCTCCGGGTCAAATAAATCTCTAAATTCCTTATAAACCCAACCTAAGACGAATTCCTTCATATCCACAAACTTCTTTTCTTTTAATACATCCTCAATATCCCTCAAACTCACAATTATAACCTGGGTCTTTAATACCCTCTAATACTTTACTCATCAGTATATAACTATAAATACAAAGGCCATTAATAATCAAGTTATATAAATCTCTTTTATAATAACTAATTCTTCCTAATTAAAAGAATATACATTTACTCTTCCCTTACTATAATATACCCACTAAACAACGGTATCATACACTATATAATTCACTTTTATTTATAATTTCCCTAAGAATATAAGGGGGTCTAACCCCTTTACTACACATATATAAACTTTCTAAGTATAACTACTTAATTCCAAATCCAGGACAACCACACCCTAAGCATCACCAAGTAATAATCCGGCTTAAGTATACTCTTATAAAGTACTCTTCTTCTAATCCACTAATAATAATTAAAGGTATCTAAAAAAAGACTAGTCTACTATTACATAGACATCGCAACTAGTATTAATAAGAATATAACGTGGTTCATCATCGAGTAGGACACCATCATCGACCAGGACACTTTTCCCACTTTTATTACTAATAATTTCCATATCTTAACTAAAATCAATTAAATTAATTATAACTACTTAGAATCACTTAAACTACTTATTTCCACAACCTCTGAACAAGTTCTTACATTATAGCCGGTCTTATAACAAATACTACAATATCGTAAACCTATCCAATAACGCTTTAATAACCCCTTATTTTCCTCCTCTTTACACCCTTCCTCTTTAATAATACCCTTTTTAACTATAATATCCCTTACGTAAGACCCTTTTAATACCCCTCTATCTTATAGTCTAGTTCTTTTAGCTCTATAGCGCTTATTAACGGCTGTATTTACATCTTAAAGATGGTGTAGCTCTTCCTCTATAAGGGTAACTGTATAGGAAATATATTATAAACCTTTTAAAAGTTTATTAGTAATTTTATAAATTAGCATTAGTGAACTTCCCTGATGCTTAGAGATTCTTTCCTTTATAAGTGAAGATTAAGAGATAGTTTTATTAGTAGTTTGAGGTGTCTTAGAAACCCAAGGGTTGGGTAGCCTAATAGGGGTGTTCAGGGTTATTAGTGTCTGTAATTGTATATTTAACTTAGAAAGGATAGTTTAAGGGTTATAAGGAATAAGCCCGGCCCCTCTAAAACCCCCATGGACGTTTTCCTGGGTAAAGGTTTAAAGGAATACGGCCTTAAATACGAAGAAGAACTCGGGTTTAGTAATATAAGTAATCCGGGCCTTAATAAAGTACTCAATCTAAAAACCATATCTCAACTTCAATACACTATAATAACCAACGTTAAGAAGTTAGGCTAAATATGATAAATAAGCAGGCAAACAAATAGTTATAATCTTGTTCTCTTTACAATACTCCTCGAAATCGCTACTAACATGGCTTTCATAGCCATCAACGACTAACATCCGATATATACCTCTTAATCTCTGTTTTAAGTATTTATCAAAATGCTAAAGCCATTAGAGGGTAATCTCGTTATCGGTCCATCCATTAGAAGTTATTTTAACTACCCAACTATCCGGAATCTAGGCCTCGGAGTACTAACTCACAAAGTGGAAGCGGCCCTAAACCACTAAAAAAAGCGGCATTGTATAACCATCACCAGTAACACAACAAATCACCATTGCCCATTCTCTATTACTAAGTTAAACCTTTTTTAATTTCCTAATTTAATTAGAATATATAATAACTATTCTAAGCTAAATTATACCTATTATAAAACCGGTTTCATCAAAGTTATAGAAATTTTCGTTCATAATACCATATTTCGATTACATATTATCCATAAGTCAAAACCAAAGCTTAATAATCGTAGGATCTTCATAGAGGCCTCTCTAATAATCATAAATACGAGAAAATCGCATTTTAAACTCTGGGCATCAGTAGACAAAGCGTTCTATCCAACACTTCCCAACCAGTTGGGAAGCACACTTCCGGAATAGTATATTAGCCATATCTTCCATATCCACACATTAAGGCAAGAATCCTCGAAAATCCAGGTCAATAATATATTAAACAATTACCTCCTCCTCGGTCTCTATTAAATTCAATTATACATTAATACTATCGGCTTTAGCAATTCAACCATTTATTCTAGTATAGAGGGTAATTTTAGGAACGTTATAAATAATCACTATGCATAGGATACTTAATTGTAAAGTTAATCGAATTACTTTAATTACTAGATTAATCCTATTTTCGGATAAGGTATTAAGTATTATATAGTAGAAGAAAAGACGTATTAAAGTAGGAGGATAATAGAGGTAGGAAAAGTATCCCGGTCAATGATAGTGTCCCGCTCAATGATGAACCACGTTATATTAAATATTCTTTATTAATCCTCATCTAAATAATTACTAACCCTTAACTCCTCTACTACTACTTTTTTTAGTGGGACTCTTATCCTTTAGCTTCCTCTTTTATTAACTTTAATACTTAACTTCGTATTAGAATTACTCTTTTCCCGAATCGTCCTTACTAAAAAAAAGTATTAATAACCTCTTAGTCCTCTTTTTTTAACCTAAGATCCTTTTACTTTTTTATTACCTTAATACAAATAACTTTCATTTACTTAGGAACCTTTTTCTAATAATTCCTAATAATATAACCTTCTTCACTATAATAAAAATACTTATAATAGTTCACTAGTGGGTTACCCAAGGAGTAGTGATGGTAGTGGTCCTTTTGATCCCTTCGAATCGATAAGGTATAAGTAACACTGGTCATCTAAATATCTCCATTGTAATCCTTCCATAGAGGGGCTAGGGTTAAGGACCAACAACGCTCCCATTTAATAACAACGGGTACTATACACTCCAACTTCCAAGCAACGTCCTATACCCTAATAAGCCACTAAGTATACTCCCCTAATAAGGAGACGGCAATTAGTGTAACGGTCCAAGCACGTATATTGCAACTAGCTATGGCGACTACTACGAGTATCTTCAAGATAAGGAGAAAGGAAGGAAAAGTCTGCTGCCCCACAAATCCGTTGGATCCTGATCAGGTCTGCCTGGGCCTGATCAGGCTTAGTAAGCAGCGGTTGGCGTTGAACATGGCCGAGTGGTTCCGAGGCCTCTGATCGGGCCTTGGCCCGTGACAATTAGATACTCCTTTAAGTGGAAAATAAAAGTGTTTTCTAATATAATAATCTTAATAGTATCGGTCCATGCACCACCTCTTATATTTACTATTATTTATTTAAACTTTAATAAGAAAATAATTAATTTCTTATTATCTTTCTAATAAAGAGTTTATAACTAAGTTATAGTTTAGAGTTAAGTATTTAGGTCTTAGTAAGTCTTATTAAAGTAAAATATAAAATCTTTTGGATTATATTAACCTCCAAGCCCCCTAATCATATAAAACATAGTAACCACCTACTAGGGACCAGTATCTAAATAAGAGTTAACTAAGTATTATAATTCCTAGTTAATAAAATAGAATACTCTATCCATAATAATTTTATCCCTTATTTATTATACTTAAAAAGGGTAATCCTTTTACTTCTCTAAGAATCTTAAGAGTATTAGTAATAGTTTATAATACATTAGTATTTCTATTACAAAGTGGTGGTTACCCATTAACGGAAGCTTTAGTACCTACATCTTTTATAGGGGTTAGTAATATTACCCCTAAACCTCAGTTTCACTCTAGCTCATCAGAGAACTCAGTAATCCTCACCTATAAGGACCCGAGGACCTCATTTAAAGTTAACTATAGTTGGGCCTATAGTTTATTAGCTATTATACTAACTAATATCCTCTTCTTAATTAATAGGGAATTACACTCTACTCAGTGTCCAACGTTCAGCGATCTATTATTAAGGAGTTTTAATTAACTTAGGATTCCATTTTATAACTAGTAAAAAATTAGGTTTAACTTAATAATATCTTATATAATAAATAAAACTAAGTTTAAAATATATAAAGGGCTAGTCCTAGGCCTTATTTTAATTAAAAAATTACCAAATACTATTTATTTCAAACTAAAAAGGAAAAGGGTAAACTACGATATAGTGCGAAATCTCTGCTTCTTAGGAGGTGGGCGCTAATGGGGCACCGGTGGGGGACCGGTGTGAGCCCGGGCATAGCCCAAGCATAACAACCGGGTTCGGCCCGTGACAATATAATATATAATACTTATAATAAATAAGGAGTTACTCCTATATAAGGGTATTATAATAAAAAAGAAATTATTGTATATTAATACTGTGGCGGCGGGCGCGTGGCTTGCCTATGTGGCGCAGCGCAGGATGGATCTGTCAGATTGAACGCTCCAAAAGCGCCTTGGAACGGGCGCTCGGCATAAGGTTAATCCCGAGCGCGCCTCAGGCATCCAGGGGCGTCCCCTACCCCTATCCCTAGGGTCAGGGACGCTCCCTGAAGCACCTAGCAGACACAACACATCAATATACACAATTGACCCTCAATTCGACAGGATCACACGAGCCGTGGCGAGTTCCTCGGAGCCGGGCGCAGAGTATCCACCGAGACCTGCGCAACGAGCTTCCGACGCTTAGTCATCGCACCGGAAGCTATTTAAGCGGTGCGGATGGACCTTCTCAGTAGCTTAACAAAACAATCACTTTCTGCCCATATGAAGTCTACCCGTACCAGTGAGATAACTGCCACACCATGTTATTAATAGACTAGGTTATAGTTAAAAAAAACATCCTTTTGGGCCTTACAGAGTTTAGTTTGTTTGTTTAGGGTGGTTAGGATAGATTTAGTAGTTACCCCGCTTATGTATGAGGGCCCCTTTACTGTAGAGGGGGGTGTATTAGGATTTTCGGGTTAACTTCCTATAAGGCTGGACTGGGATGGTTGGGCTTTGGTGTTGTGGTGGTGCTTAGCCCTTGAGGTAGGGGTTAGCTTTGGAGGTGACCTAGAGCCCCGATCAGGGCCGGCCGGGGGGGCTAGCTATAGTCCGGTGCCCGCCGGAGGCTATGAGGTTATTGTGGGAGGGCTCTGGGAGGGAGAGGTGAAGAGTTTTCAGCTGTTAAGGATTTTGATGGTATACCACCTATTTCACTAATAGCAGATGCTAAGAAAAATTAGGCGAGAGGGAGGTCCAATCACTTCCTCTGTAAACTAGGAGATTAATACTGACTGCATGGGCGTGCTTGTGGAACGTTGCAGCTCTCACCAGCAGACTGTTGTTTTGTCAACTCAGCGAAAACGACTCATTTCATTGGACATTTGCGTTGAGTTTGTTGCAAACAGTGGTTGACCGAAGGCAGCCTAGAAGAAAAGAATAATGTTTTCGCAACCCAAGATGACCAGATGTGGGAGCTCAACGACAATACAGCTCAGTCTGAGCGAAGTTTACTATCCAAAGCCCTGTTTGGAGCGTGAAATACATTTCAAAATGTCGATAAGTCGAATGCATTGCATATAAGCCAGGAATGTCAAAGCTGAAAATTACGTGAGAGATCAACACCCACCTGGATATAGTGATACGAAGCAGAACTGAATATCACACTTTCCAATATTGTATCGAGCCTTTTACTTACCATTTCCTCCTGATCACATTCTTTTCTGTTAATGGTGAGTACTTGAGTCACCTGAATTCTTTCTGTGGACTAATAATGGACGTCTGGTGGCTTGGGCACCTCACGCAGATGCTGCCGTTCACTTCTCACAATATTACAGAATGCAAATCTCTAGATTTCTATGAGTTGCAATCTCCTTCTGCATCTCATTTGGATTGAGTGTTCGTGAGATGAATGTCCGTTGCTGCTTCTGCCAAGACCTTGATACTCACCAAACAACATTTCCATGCCAAGTGGTGAGTCAAAAGTGAGATGATGTGATGAAAATGACGATTCTATTCATTTTCCTATAGAATTCTGAATAATTCAGATCATGTGGAGTGAAAAAGGTGACATATCTATACTCTACGATGAGAAGGTTGCTGCGAACCAGCAAGGCATGCATACGTAGTAGTCCCAAGCAATACCATTAAATTATTCATCTGTGAAGAAGGCTGCCTCAGGAACTCCCGGATATAATGAAATGTTGCAAATATCTCTGTTTGTCGAGGCTGTAACTTCATGAGACACTTTTCATGGTTTTACAATCAATCTTGTGGGCTCTCACCAAGCGTCTCAATCAAAGCTGCAGTAGCTCAACTAATCCACTCCCGACTCACGCAGCCCGAGCTCCATGAACAAGAGCTAGCCAAGAGCCAAACTGCTTGCGGGAGCCGGCGAGATGCGACCCCTGTAATCTCATACTCACTACTAATCCCCATCTCACTCACGTCGGACGTGTGTCTTGAGTAGGTAATTTGCTGACAGCGACAGGGTCCGTGCCGTAAATTCGTGGCTGGGGCAGCACGCGACCACGTCCTCGCCTCACCTAAGACAAGCCGGGGAGGAAACGCAGCTCGTTTGCTGCCATTGAAAAAGTCTCGTCTCAAGGGGCTGACAGGGGGGCTTCAACTTCCTCTCTCTCTCTCTCTCTCTCTCTCTCTCTCTCTCTTTCTCTCTCACAACCTCAACCTTTAAAGTCCGCCGACGATAGCCTCTCCGCCGATCGCCCATCCCTCCCAGGCCCCCGCCAAGTGAGAAGTGAGCGCGCCAAGGACAAATCCCAGCCGCCTTGATTCTGCTGCCCACCGGAGGCTCAGCACACACACACACGCCCGCTGCAACCATGATGCTGCAGCGAGCTGCAGGCCGCCCCAGCGCCGGCTCCGCAACCAAAGTCCTCCGGCTTGCCGCCGGCACCGCCCGGGCCCGCGCCGGTCCGCGCTCGACGCGTTTCTCCTCCACTGGCACTGGCACTGGCACTGGCGGCAGCGGCAGCGGCACCGGTCCGACCAAGCCATCCCGCGCGCCACAGCTCATCGGCATCACCGTGATCTCCGTCGCTGGCGGCTATGCCGTCGCATCGTGGCGTCGCGACGGTGGCAACAAGGCCGCCGGCGTGATTCCCAGCCTGGGATCCGGCCCCGTCGACCTCGACGCCCTCGCCGAGACCCCCGTCGACAGCGGCAGCTTCGAAAAGGCCGACGTCAAGCTCCGCGAGGACGTCTTCGTCGGCTCGTTCGCGGCCGACGGGAAACACACCCACGTCCACGCCGCGCGGGTCGCGAGCAACCACCCCGTCGAGGACATGATGGCCTTCTCCCTGGCACCGGGCGTCGGCGGCTCCGAGGCACTCTTCAACGGCGTCTACGACGGCCATGCGTGAGTTTCCATTTCCATCCACAAAGGCCATAGTGACTCACATGAACGAACCAGCGGGTGGGCGACCTCGGTGCTTCTCAAAAAGGCCCTCATCCCCGCCGTGTCCGCCTCAATGAAGCAGCTCGGCCGCGACAGCCCCGGCGCCACCATCGACTCGGCAATCGTCAAGGCCTTCACCGACCTCGACGACCTCATCTTCGCCAAAGCCGAGGCGGCCGTCGACGGCCTGGACGCCGGCACCGTCGAGCCAAGCGACTCGCGCGTGATCGCCGCCCTCGCCCCCGCCATCGCGGGCTCCTGCGCGCTCCTCTCCATCTTCGACCCGGCCTCCTCGACCCTCCGCGTCGCCTGCACCGGCGACTCCCGCGCCGTCCTCGGCTCCCTGCCGCGCGGCGCGGCGTCCTACGTCGCCCTCGAGCTCTCCACGGACCAGAACGGCCGCAACCAGGCCGAGTTCGACCGCCTCGCCAAGGAGCACCCGGGCGAGGAGGCCAACATGATCGACCCCAAGTCCGGCCGGCTGTTCGGCATCGCCGTCACCCGCGCCTTCGGCGACCACCGCTGGAAGTGGCCCGCCGACTTCATCACGCGCGTGCACGACGACTTCTTCGGCACCTCGCCGCGGCCCAAGGCCTCGACGCCGCCGTACATGACGGCCGCGCCGGTCGTGACCGCGACCAAGGTCGAGGCGCCCGACTTTGTGATTCTCGCGTCCGACGGGCTGTGGGACCACATCTCGTCCGAGCACGCCGTCGAGTGTGTGTCGCGCTGGATCGCGGCCAAGAAGGCCGGCGAGAAAACCCCGGCCGACAAGCTCGCGCACACGAAGCCGCTGCCCAGCGGCTTCGACATGAGCGCCGGCTGGCCCAACTGGCACTCCCGCCCCGAGCACTTCGTCGTCGAGGACCTCGACAACGCCGCCGTCCACCTGGTCAAGAACGCCCTCGGCGGCCGCCGGCGCACGCTCTTCACCGGCGTCGCGCTGGCGTACCCCCCGCTGGCCCGCAGCGTCAGGGACGATGTCACGGTGCAGGTGATTTTCTTCCAGGACCCGGCCAAGTCGGGCTGATGGACGTCGAGGAAGAGAGAGGGGGGACACAATGACGGGGTGAACAATTGATAGGAATTTGGCGTTATTTTCATGCGGGTATCAGGGCGTTTGTGTAGGGATTCCAGCTGCCATGGGTGCCGGCTGATGCTTCGAGCATCCAACATCACAAGTCTCAATAGCAAAAACACGCGGAAAAAGTGAAAATCTCAGAAAAACAACACAATAAACAATCATCCATGGCCAACAATCTTACTACTAAAACTCCAATTGTATTTGTGTTGATCTATGTTTTTCACATTTTTTCCAAACTTATAACTAACCATTTTATTTCTCCTCCCTAAAACCCCCGAGCAATCAATGTGTTTTTCCTCCTGGAACTCCTGCGTAATCAATATGTTTCTCCTCCCTATAACTCCCAAGTAATCAATCTGTTAGTGACCCACGATAGCATCACATCATTACATAATCCCATCCCATGCCTGCACCAGACTCTTCCTCATCGTCGCCGGCCTCGGTATGGATGCCAGACACGGCGTGGGCCTCGGATGGTGCGGTTTCGGGATCGGACCTGGTAAAGACCCTCGTCAGGGCAGTCTTCCTGAAGGGGCCGAAATTACCAACCCAGTTCCGGAAGGACGCCAGGGGCGAGAACTCCGGTTCCGTACGCGGGCCAGGCTGCGGATCTGAGCCCGCCGGGGTTTCCTCCCCCGTGTTGTCGACACCGGACGTGGCCGGAGCATCATCGGGCACGCTTTTCGAGGCCTCCTCGTCGCTTTCGTGTTGGGTGTTAGAGGCTCGAGACATGGACAGCAGCGCGCCTGCAGTCTCGTCGTCTGTCATTTTGACTTGGCCAATTTCGGGCTTCGAGTCGACCTCATCCTCGGAGTTAGCTTCATTCTCGGAGCCAACCTCGTCCTCTGGGCCGCGCTCGTGCTCAGAGTCGACCTTATGCTCTCGGGCAGTCAGGGCCACATCCTCTTCGCTAACGTCGTCATCCTCGCTATCCGGTTCTTCATCGCTGTCCACGCACGCCAGGGTGCTGTCGAACATCGTGTCCGTGGGAGAAAACTCCTTGTATGCCTTCCAGATCCTCCATCTCCCCATGGCGGCATCGGACTTCAGGCGCTGGACCTCGTCGACGTCCAAGTCCTCAGCCTCCGTATCGGAACTCTCCTGCAGATCAGATGCCGCAGGCCTGAAGGTCCCGGACTCGCTCTCCTCCGACTCGTCATTCTCCGAGCAGGACATGAAGCAATCGCCAGACTGGCAGCATTTGTCCGACTGGCAGAGATCGGCCGGTGGGCGGGCATCATCCGACTCATCAGCCGTCATCAACTCGTCATTGGTCGACTCATCATTGACCGGCTCGTTGTCATCCATCACCGCGTCACCGTCGTACCCGCTATCCTCGTACTCCGGATCATATTCCTCCTCGTAGTCCGAATTGTATGGGCTCTCGTAGGATCTTGACTCGGTGGTAGACGGGGGATCCTGAAGCCCAGGGCCGGCATTTTGGGTCACCTCGGCGTCATCATAATCAGTGTCCTCGATGGACTCAACCGGGGGCTCGGACGGCGTTGGGTTGCCACCGCAGCAGCTCCCCTCCCGAAAGCGCCCGCAGTCACACCGCTTGGAGATGTTGCAGTCTTCACTTTCACACTCCGACTCTAAGTAGTGCTCATCGTCGCACGACAGCGCGCCGCACGTGGCATCGCATGACGAAGCCGAGGGGCACGCGTTGCCGTCACACCCCTTGGACTCCACACGCGCCCTACCCAGATCGACCAGTACTTCGCGGCTGCCCTGCCTGCTGCCCGAGTTGCGGCAGGCGGCGGCCAAGTCGATCTCCACCGTCTTGGGAGACTTCTTCTCTTCCAGGTCCGCGGGATCCCGCTTCCCTGTTGCCGGTGGATAGCCACGTGCAGATGGCCACTTGTCGACCGTGGCCGCAAACAACGACAAGTGAGATTGACTACTACGTCTCTCGTCTCTGGGGACGCGGGAGACGGGTACGTGGTACACACCAGGCGCTGAAAAACGGCTGTACGCCGGCCCATCGTTGGACACGAACTCTCGTCTGCTGACACCAGTGCCGGGGTGAGTGCTGCGGTTCTTGTCTGCAGTGACGCGGTCGCGGGGTCTGTCCATCCTACGCGGTTTCGAACAAAAGTCGGAAATCGGTGCCTCCTCGTAGAACACCGGTATCTCGCCGTACATCGGCGTAAGGGAAGACGCGGGCTTTCGTGCGCCCATGTCGGCGCCGGGCATTCCGAGTCTCGACTCCCTGAACGACGCCCCGACCCAGTTCCCGTTGTGGTCCCGGAAACATGTGTGCATGTCCACGGGGCTGGTGGGATCCGGAACGGGCGACGGCAGCCGGAACGAAGACACCGGCTCTGGTTCGGCCCGGGGTGCGATGGGTGTCGCCATGCTCGTGTTGATACGCAACCGCTTGCCAGCGGCCGGGATCTTCTCGCGGGCCGCGGACGGTGTAAAACGTTCTCTGAAGAGATTGTCAATATGATAGTCGGCGAGGCTTCTCTCGACGAGGCTTCTCTCAACTGCAGAGACGGTATCCCCCATTGCCGTGGGGCCCGTGCAAGGGACACTCGCAGCGGCCGGGACCTTCTCGCCGGACGCGATCCGGCGCTGCTGTGCTTCAATTGCCAAGCGTTTCTTGTTTTGGTGGTCGAGGAGCATGAGCTGCAGTGGATAGTTTTCGAGGCGGTGTCTCTTGTCCTCGACCTCGTTGCGCTTCCGCTTCAGGTCTGGGTCTTGAGCCATCACGGGCGAGCCCTGGCCCCGAGGGCCGGACGCGTTTGGCATGGGCTGGGTAGGCGCCTGTCGAGCCCTCTGTTGAGCGTTCCACTTTGGAGCGCTGTCCATCGCCTCGCCCATCGAACGTCTTGCCACAGACTGGGCGACGGACGTTGCTGGGTCAAAAGGGGTTGGGTCTGAAAATGCCCTGGGCTGCTGCACGGTCAGGGAATCGTTGGCGATGGGCACTTGCTGGGCTTGAGTTAGCTTTGCGACCTCGCGGCCCCTTCCTTTGATCTCCTCGGTGATGGCCTCTATGTGGCAGCGCAAAGACGCAAGTCCCTCCGAGGTGATGCGAAAGGCGCCGTTCAAGGACATGGAGACGTCGCGGAGCCCGTTGCTTTCGTTTTCATCGAAAGGGTACTTCGCGAGCTTGGCCTCGAGGGCCTCGAGCCTTCCCTCTAACCACTCCGACTCGGCGAGTGCGGCCGCGAGCTGCGAGTTGTTCAAGTCGTCCTCGTCTTCAATTTCTGCTTCCATATCGTCAAGTTCTCCTTCAATCTCTTCCATTTCTTCTTCAATCTCGTCAAGTTCTCCTATTCTCCTTTCTCCAATCTCGTCGTCAATGCCGAGTGCTTGTTTCTCGAGTGCTTGCATTTCGAGTTCATGTCTCATCTGTTTATAATGCCTTTTCAACTGTTGTCTTTCGCCGCTTCCCATGCTCATCCAGCTTGAACTGTATGTATTGTCCGAAGGTCGGTTGAACATCGAAGATGACGTGCTCATCGGGTTTGCATTTCGCTGCTGTTGCAACGGAGCGGTTGCATGGGCATATTGTATCTTCTGCCACCCGTCCTGTGCATGTATCTTCTGCCAGGGCCCAAGGCGAGGTTGCGTAGTATTGTGGTTGATAGGCCCCATGCTTGTCGTCTGCTTACGTGTCGCGTCGTCCTGCTGCCGAGACTTCTCCGCCTTTATGTTCCCCATGACTGTCTGATGCCAGCACTGGGAGTCAGACTGGGGGGTAGAAACAGGGTTGACTTTCCCGTTTTTTGGTGGTTTCGGAGATGCCGTCGAGGGTCGCGGTTGTTCCGTCTGCGGTCGAGGAGACGACATGTTGGTGACGATACTTGCTGGTGGTTGTTGGGTTCGTCTGACAGTATTGGTTTCTGTGGTCGCTGCTGTTGGTGCAATCGCAGGCTGAACACGACACGAATATCGAGGGGTTGAAGGCAAAGAGTCAAGTTGAAGATGAGAGCAATAACGAAGTTGAAGGTGAAGGGGGGGGGGGGACCAAAGTTGAAGATGGAGGGGGCAACGAAGTTGAAGATGAGGACAACAAAGTTGGGAAGGGGCTGTTGATCTCCGTGGTCGTCGCTATTGCTGGAAGAGTAGACTGAACGAAGTAAGATTATTGAGGAGGGATCGAAGATAGAGGAAGAGAGGAGAGAAGACGAGAAGAGGGTACGTGCTCAAAATTTATAGAATTTTCCAAGCCCTAGAAAACTTTTCGGTCTTTGTTGAGAATCTTCAGGAAGCCATGCGCCTGGTTGTAGAGATGGGCTGCTTAGAGTTGCTCAAACCTTTACCCGATGGACCCCTTCAGCAAGGCATCCAGCCAGATCCGCGAGCTGAATGGTTGACGGCGGGACGCGAACCACGACACAACAGACCTTAACCATCACATCCCAGGTTGCCTTTTGTGAGGCTTCTAAGGTTCGACGAACTAGGAACATTCTAGCCTCTGTTCTATCAGAGTCTGCAAGGCGCCGAAATAGAATCCGTAATAAAATCCGCAAATCCGAACAGGTACAGAACGTAAAGGGGTATCCATGCAGAATCGCTCCAACTAAATCCCAAACTCGTCTTCATTATCCGCCATCATCGTCGAACTCGGACCGTGTTCCGATTCGCCAGCATACCAGAGCCAGGCCGGGCACGAGCGCCGCAAGCTTTGCCACCCTCCACTTGGGGTCAGTCGGCTAGTTACCAAGGTTTGATGAGGCAAATGGCGTTTGTGACAAGACGAAAAAGGCGGATATGCCGTATATCGCGGCACTACTCCTCGCTGGCGAACTGCTCGTCGTCATCGTCTCCATCTGACTCGAGGCCAGGATATTCCGAGCCGTACTCCTTCATCCTGGAAACAGCCTGGGTGATGAACTTGGCGTCTGGCCGCAGCGCCGCGTACAATGCCGGCACCACAGCAACAGGGATGTTGTCACGACTCGCAAAAGTCATGGCCTTGAGGAACTGCAGCTGGATGCCCGCCATCCGCCACACGAATCCGGGCTTCCGATTGTAATAATGCTTGAAAAGAGTGCTCGCCCGCAAGAGGGCCCAGGTTGTGTGGTCCTCGCCCATGTATGACTGGTGCAGGTACGCCTTAATCACCGGCTGGAGCTCGTCGTCTGACCGAGGTTGGATGGCACACCACGATTCGTAGACCTCAAGCATACAACGGGGAATGTCGTCTTCGTCTTTGTTCTTCTTGACCTTGGTGGCCCACTCAAGTTCAAGTGTCCTCAGATCCTCCCGCAAATTCCGCAAAACCTTCTTGAATGTCGGAGTGACCGATGCAAGCCTCTCAAACTCGTCGTGCGGTACGGCGAGATCTGAGTCCCACTGTTGCGCAGTCTGCTCCTCCTCTTTATCCCTGCCCAGAGGAATAGTTCTGTCAGACCCGGACTTTGGGTTTATTGCTTGGATAAAGGTCTGCAGCGCTTCCTCGATGAGTGGCTGGGCCACCATAAACTTTAGGTAGTCAATAATGTGAGCTGGGTTGCCTCTGCCGTTCCAGTTCTCACTTTTGTATGCTGGCGTGTCCAGCTCCCTGAGTTTGTGGCTGTCGAGCAAGTCACGACGAAATCTTTTCCAGTCGTCTGCGGTAAACTCAAACCCCTGCTTGGCCTGATCCACTAGGTTGCCGAGAAGGGCGCTGAGATACCACGCGTAGTTATTGTCCACACTGTTGATACGATAGCAAAGCCGTTCTTTGAAGTTCGTGGCGATGCCCAAGAAGCTGGGGCGCATGCTGAAGGCAATGCTCTTGCTGATCATGTCGGAGACGGCGGCCGACTTGCCCTGCTGCCTTACAAGATCTCCGTATGTCGTCTTTTCCTTCTTGAGATAGCTCGACAGGTCTGGGCTTGGTGGGACTTGGGCGTTCTCAAAGTTGGACACAATAGCCTCCTCCCAACAGACCCACGCCTTGTCTCCGTCGTAATCTCCACCGGAAAGCTTGTCGGCAAGAGGCACATCGCCCTTAGCCGAGAAGACCACGACATCCTTCAGCGCATGCAACTCGGGCTTAAACACTGCCCTGACACGCTGCACGTCGCTCACGAAATGAGCTGGAGAGCGGGCGACCAGAACATCACATCCATGCAGCATCGAGTCTGAGAAGGACTCCGTCTGGAACTTGGATGAAAAGCACACGTGCACTTCGTTCTCCTCCAGGATACCCCAAAAGTCGATCACCATGTAGAGGTAAGCTGAGTTGGGGATCTTGATGCTCATCTTCTTCTTCAGGTTTTCGCACTTTGTTTGTCTGAGCTTGTAGGCAATCTCCTGGAGATACTTTAGCTTCTGCGGCTCAAAGCCACCATCCAGCAGAAAGTTCATCGTCTCTTCGGTTGAATCAGGCAAACCCGCCAGAAATGGCACACGATTGTTCGCCAGTCGTTGTTTTCTGTTGGAGGAATTTTCAATCACCCACTGTCGAAACTGAATAGGACGCCTCATGGCGCTTTTCTGGTCTTCCAGCTCGCGGTTCATCTCGTTCACGAGACTGTCTGCGATGGCCTTTCGCATTGCTGCCTTGTCCATCGCTCTGTCCTCTAGAACGGGCAGGAACTGGACGTTGAGGCTGGCAGACCGCGGCTCTGCGGCGTGGCTCCGGACTTCGAGGGTTCGGTGTTCTGGATCAACAAAGTCACAGTTCCACTTCCGCTGGGATGGCCAGGTTTCTATCCAAAGCTCATCTCCCGCGTCGTTGATGTCTATGATCCACATGCCTTTGGCGGGGCCGAAGCGCCCTTGAATGGCGGGCGGGATGTCGCTCAGTCCGAGAACATCTCGGATCTTTCGTGCGAATGACCGTGACATGCGCCCGATTCCATCGTTCATGACCTTGCCTATGGGCGAGAGCATGTCGCGGTCACGATGAATTATCTGACTACGATCGAGTACGACTACTGGAGTTGTTTTGCTGAGGCCTGGGCAATATTAGCAGCGTGGAAGGGTCAGTAACTTGTGGAAGCCGTACCAAGCTGAATGCGAGAAAAGAGCTTCAGATACGGCTGTGGCTCGTTCTTGTCAAACTGTAATAGCCAGTCGAGCATGTCTCCAACTTCCAGTTTGACCCTGAGCTCGCGGCCATTGTCTAAAGTTAATCTCTCCAACGGGAGTGATGGGTCAAAGCTGTTCCCATTTTCGGCAAATAGGCTGATTCTCTCGTGAAAGACAGGCTTAGGGTCGGGTCCCAGGCTGACGTTCTTCGGCGGCGTCTTGTATCCGGCATCTCTTGCGTAGAAAGCTCGCCATTGCCTACCGGCGAGGTAGTGCGGCCTCGAAGAAAACCAGCTGATTACCTCTTGCGAAACATCAGGGCCCTTGATGTGTTCTTGCCACGAATTGGGAGACGGGATTACCAACTCCAGAAAACGGTCAGAGCCAAACCGGCGGTGCAGACGACATCCTTGGTCCAAGGTGATGGGCTGCATTGTTAGGGAGAATATGGGGCCCGACTTGGCCCGCTTGGTTTGTTCGAGAGACGCCGTGAATGTGACATGCTGTTCTCGGGGAGACTTGAAGCCACTCAATCCCGCAGTCCAGGCATCCATATTGGGTCTCTCGGGAAACGCCTTGCCGGCAAAGACGGGCTGCGCCAGAAGGTCCCGCCAAAGGTTGTTGTAGCTGATCCATCTCTCGTCATATGCCATGACAACCTCACCGAGGTCGACACCACAATGCAGCGCGATGCGCGTGACTTCCCATGCGACCGCAAATGGCGCCCGATTAAGCCACTTCGGGAATCTAGCTAGCATTCGGTCAGCATAAGAGCGCAAGATTGTTGCTCCAGCAGAAAGCCACGTTGCGGATGAATAAGGGGACCGAGAGGCTCACGCCAAGTGGCGTCTAGCCGCGACTGGAGATCGACCGGCTCGGATCGCTTGAGAGGGGTAGACACGGGTTCGTACAGCGCCGAGTCATCGAGGCCTGACACTTGCGAGTAGACGGTGGCAAGACCGGGGGAACTGCTGGCGTGTGTGGGCGCATGATCGACATGCCTTCTGCGAGCCCTTGCTGCTGTTTCTGCTTCATGTTCCGTGAACGACGTGTTGAGAGCCTCAAGGTGGCCAGAAGATGCTGGAAAGAGATCCGACTGCGACGAGGTAGGCTCGTGTTCGATGACCGGACGTCGCAGGTTCTTTTCGTCGCTCGGGGCTGGAATGGTTTCCTGTGTGCTTGGCAGCTGTCCATCTGGAGCGGAGAAAAGCGAGGCTCGGCTGGTACTAGCTGTTGTTGCTACGGAGGTGTTGCCATATATGCTCTCTCGAAAAGAGGGTGCAGTATTCGACCTGAGGGGTCTCTGGTTGATATTGCTGAACTGCGCAGAGACCTCTGGCTTGGCGGAGCGCGAACGACTGGGAACCTTGTCGAGGGCACCGGTGATGACTTGTTGAACATCTTCATCAGCCGGGGGGCTGGCCTTGACCCTCTTCGGCGAGTCTCTCTTGGTTTCGGCTTCGGGCCTTCGCTTGGTTTTGGAGGGTTCTCCGGAGCTGAAGGCAGCGCGGGCAGATTGAGATTGGGCATTTCCAAAATTCCTAGCCTTCACTTGGGGATTGAGTCGGTCGAGGATGGAGATGAATATGTCTTGGAGCTCCAGTATCTCGCCTGGGGATATGGCTTTGGGGACGCCTGGGATTTTGGATATGGGGTCGAAGAAGTCATCGTGCAGGCGAATCCATTTCTGACTGGCGGCGCGGGCTTCATTGTTGAAGGAATGCAGTATGTTGGCGAGGATGTTGGACTGCTGACAGCTGTGGTATCGGATTCCACGCAGGATCTTGTCGCTACGAGCGAATGCGGCATTTTGTCGGGCGCGTTGCGAAATGGAGTGGGGAGTCAAGGTGACGTCGGGGATCTCGATGGACAGGTTGTAGTCGCGGTTAAGCCTGTCGACAATTTCATTGACTCGCTCGTTCAGGCTTTGCTTCTTGGGGGTTCTCGGGGCAGACTGCGCAGTCTTGGTTTGTGGTGCCACCATGGTCGTCGGATCGAGGAGCTGGGGGCGCGAAGGCAAGACGTCAGAGCTCCTTTCTTTTGCAGACGCGGGCAGCATGCCGAACCGGGGACAACGAGGTATCGTGGGGATGCTTCAGCTTCAGAGAGCTCGTAGGTCCGAGTATCACGACAGCAGTCGTCGAGACACCAAGAAGCCGCGAGGCTGTGCCATGTCGAGAGGCAGCAAACAGGAGGCAGAGACAGCAGTTTGCCCTTCGGTCTTGGGCGCAACGGCGCGGGCGGGCGGGGTAGAGCTGACAGCAATGGAAGGGAGGGCGGGGCAAGCGCCCGAGTACGCGTCGGAGGAAGCCACTGGCTGGCAGTCGTCGTGGAAAAAGAGAGGAGCAGCAAACAAGAAGGAGGTGTTTGCTTGGAATCCAAACTCCCGAAACCTCGCACGGGGAAGCTGCGCACTGTGACGACGCAGAGAGTGGGAAAGCTCGCTCAGAGTACAGCTAGGTACGTACAAGGTACAAGCACCTTACTTATCAAGTACCAGCACGTACCGCAGAGACAGCGGGAGCGGGAAGTGACGACTCTGGAGCAGAAATGAGACGGCAAGCGCTGGTGGGCGCTGCGCGAGCTCGGTCATTGGCCAGAAGGCACGGATCACACGCGAACGGCGGCTAGTGGAAAATAGTTGAGCCATTGGCCAATCGCCGGTGTCAAAACGCCCCACCAGAGCGGGGGGCACAGACCACAACGGCAGCTACTGCAGGGTCCGCTCAGAGCCCTGATCTGTACCACTGAAACCCACTGAAGGCCCTGATTCTGACCCTGAATAGCTGCTGATCTTCACTGAAGCAGCGTCATCGACGTCGAGGCGCACATGTTCAACCGAGATATGAATGTGAATCAACAGACCATCTCGACCACCTCGTCAGATTCAGCACGGAGAACATATCCTCCGAACGTAGGATATCCATTTGTTTAAAGCCGGCTCTCTATCTGGACTGCTGGTGTCTCTGGCACAATGTCCGGCACACTCGCCTCAGCTGCCTTCGCTTCATCTTCCAAGACCTGCCTGAACACGGCTTCAACATCGTGTTCATGAATCCAGACAGGCTCAACGCGGTTCTTCATCCTCGCCCGCAGCTCCTCGCCCGTCTCGATCTTCCCCAGCCGCTCGACCTTCTTCTTGTTTGTCGAGTGCACCGTATCGAGCACCCTATCCGTATGCGCCTTTCTCGTCTTCTCATACAGCCTCAACGCCCTCTCGATCTCCGCCGCCGACGGCAGTTCCGTGGCCGAAGGAGGGAAAACATGTTGAACCGCCGTCGCGAAAGCCCAAGCATCGTCAATAGCCAGGCTTCCACCCGCAGCAAACGCACCACCATGCGCATGCGCCGCGTCCCCGGCAAACGTCACCCTGCCCTCGCCCAACACCCAGCTTTCCAACCCGTGCGCCGAGGCATTGGGATACACCTTTAACTCCTCTGCAGGTGTCGCGTCGATAATCTCGCGCACCAGGCGGTGCCATCCTTTGTAGTGCTCCTTGAGCAAACCCAAGTCACCGTCTGTATTCCACACCGCGTCCTTGTACGGCGCATCGGCGGCGTCCGGGTCGCTCTGATGCGAGGCGACAACGCAGAAGAGGTCTCGGCCCAGCCGTGACATGAACCACGTCCGGTCGACGCCCCACCAGTGCTCCGCCTCGTCCGGGACATCCGGGATGTGCGCGAGGTGCGAGACAGGAAACACGGCGCGGAACGCCGTCCAGCCGGTCCACTTGGATCGGGACGACGGCACGTAGAAGCTCCGCACCCCCGAGTGGATGCCGTCCGCGCCGAGTAGCACGTCCGCCGTGATAGCCGTGCCGTCCGTGAACGAGATACTCAGCCGTCCCGTCGTCTCTTCGTTGCTAATACTCTGGAACGCCTTGTTGAGATGGATCTGCGCGGGATCGATGTGCTTAAGGAGAGCCTGCTGCAGGTGCGGACGGTGGAAACGCGCCGTCTTGTGGCGCTGTTCCACGTTGCCGTGATGCTCATCAACTGAAACGATCTCGCCGGTCAGGTAGTGGCTAGCGCGATTATCAGATCCTGCCGAGTCACCAGACGTCTCGGGTCGCACTCACCGGTAGATCATGGGGTAGCCCGACTTGTTCCGGAAGGCGATCTCATCGTCAAGCGCATTGTTGATGCCCAGCTTCTCCAACGTCCTGAGGCCATTCGGGCCGAGCGCGATCGAGGCGCCGACTTCCCGCAGCTCCTTCGCCTTGTCGTAGATCTGCACATTGATGCCCGGGTGGTTCTTCAGGGCGATGGCGGACGTGAGACCGGCGATGCCAGCGCCGACGATGGCGACCTCGAGCTGTTGGCTTTTGCTCCCCATGATGCTTTGCACTAGCTTTACTGCTGCAGAACGCACTACCGAGCTGCGAGACACATTTGCAGAATACGGACCCAACGCCTTTATCAGTCCCCGAGCCTCTCTCCATTCGTTGGAGGACCGGCTTCCGGGCCTTGAGATAACGCATGTTGGTTCGGTGGGTCGGGGCCGAACCCGGCCTGACGCAATCTCGACCTCGGATGGTGATACCGCGTCAGACGCCCCGCACCGCACATGTTTGGCGCTCTCAGGGAGGAATACTTGCAGATGGGGGGGGGGGGGATTCCCCGCAGCCAATCTCGTACTGTGGTTTGGTCTCGCATCATCAAAGTCCACAATGAAGACACTGATAATGGCATGTTCGCGCCCTTTTGGACCCTGCTGTCGGGCAGTCCCCGACACGATGAGAGCCGACCGGAAGTCGGGTTTTGTAAGCGACCGGGGCACCAAAGGGGTCTGGTCCGTCGCTACATGTGCAGCTAGAGACGACACAAACGCTCGCTTCCGAGACGTCGGGGTTGGGGATATTTCTCCATCAACGCGGCCCATGGAGCCCAGTGGTCGACCATGTATACCTGGTATATCCCTGGCTGCGTTGAAGCCGGAGTCTCCGTGTAGGTGGCTCGTTGGCTGCACTTGAGCTCATGCAGCTGTTGTGATCATTGTCACAACAACCCGACCAGACTGAATGAAGCTTCTGTAGCACTTACGTGAGGAGACTTTGTACAATCGTAAGAAGCCCACCACATACATCCAGCCTGCTGACGACATGGTGAGAATGACAGCGTGCTACAGGTGAGCCGAGAGCGGAGAGAAGTTGCTACATGTCGCGCCGTGACTCTCCAGACCCCACCGAACTTCAGGTTCAGAAGGGCAAAAAAAATAAAAATTTGATACAATATTCAGCCATTATGGCTCTCCCTCCGACGGTATTATTTGCAGAAATGGCAAAAGAAATGCGCCGAGGGGGAATCGAACCCCCGGCTCCCCGACGCTGCTGGATGGCAACGGAGAATTTTACCACTAAACCATCGGCGCTTGTGGATGCAGGTCGACGGGTTAGTCTGGATCTAAGTTCAGAGTCCTCAGCTTCGCTGTTCCCCAGAGCCTGCGGAGTTGCCATGTTAGAAGCTTGGTGGGCTGGTCCACAAGCCTACGGAGTTGCGGTGGGTGAGAGAGATCCAGATTGATTGGTAGAAAGGTCCATCCTTTCTTGGGTTTAGGTTGCCTGTCTCAGTTTGTCTGGCCTGTGTCAGTAAATCTCCCGGCACTTTGCTCAACTCCGGAAAGGCCCAGTCTCGGGAGTTCTATTCTCGTTCTAAATTGCATCAAGCTTAAAGTAAAAAGATTTAAGCTCAAACGGTTTTGTCGAGTTCAGTCTGATCTTGAACTCTGGACGCTGCTCGGTACCGTGACAGCTAATTATATTTCGAAGTAACCATTTCTAACTTTGCGCTACACCGTCGGATTGTCGCCATACTACGCAGACTCCCTCCTTTCCGCAAAAACTTCCAGGCCTTCTTGAACTAAGAAGAACGTAGCATTGGCTTTCAGAGGACGCCCGGGGTGCGCGAGCTCGAAGTTGAAGTCCCTGAACAGCCGCGGCACGACCTTGTTAATCTCCAGCAACGCCAGGTTCCGCCCTATACACACGTGGCTGCCGCCTCCAAACTGCAGCATCTCGTCAGCGGGTGACAGCTTCAGCAGGCGTGATTGGGTGGCTGCGGCTGCTGCTTACCTGGAACATGTACCTCTCCATCCTCTTGGCCTCATCGGCGTGTCCCAACCACCTGTCCGGCCGGTAATCGTCCGCGTCTTCCCCAAAGATGCGCCTGTCGCGATGCAACACCCATCCGTTCACGGCAACCTTTGTGCCGCCGGGGAAGAAGTGTCCGTCCAGCTCCGTGCCCTTGGGGGGAACCACGCGGGTGATGTTCAGGCCGACGGCGGGCCTCATGCGCATAGCTTCTTTGAGGCAGGCCTGAAAGTATGGCAACGCCTGTGCTTCCGCCCATGAGATGTTGCCCACGGCTGGCATGACATCGGACTTGACGGCATCAAGGATCTCGTTGACGAGTCTCTCGTGGACGTGTGGCGATGACAAAACATGCCAGAAGAGTGACTGCATGGTCGACGCTGTCGAATCCGAGCCGGCGAAGCTGTGTAAGTCAAGTCAGTCGAGGTCTCGAAAGGCTCCATAAGCAGCTTGCCGTCAGTGATTTTGACTTACATGGCCCCATGAGCAACCGCAAAAACGTCGCCTTCGGTGAATCTCTCAGGGTCCTTCAGGTGCCCCTTGATCAAACTTGCCAACAAATCCTGCCTCCCATCTTCGTTGCGGAGCACCCCACCGGTCTCCTTGTCGAAAGGCCGTCTCCGCTCCATCTCGCTCCGCGCAATTCTCGTGATCGGTGCATTCTTCGTGTCCAACCGCGGGACCAGCTTCCACAAGGGGTTCCGGCGCAGCAAGTAGTCCACCCACGGGACTTGTCCAACAATGCCATTATACGCCTGCGAGCGATCAATCGTCTTGATTGCGTCCTCAACGTCGCGGCCCTCAGCCAGGAACCCGAAGCTACGCGAAAACGCCACCTCCCCCAGCACATCGAACGCAAAATAGTGCAGCCACGCCCCCAAATCAACCGACTTGCCAGCCTTGTAGTCCATAGGCTGCGAGGCGAACCCGTCGAGCTTGGCCATCAGCAGGTCGATGGTGTCGTCGATGAAGGGGCTCAGATGCTGCATCGCCGCCATGCTGTACGGCACGTTGGCCACCTTCTTCTTGCGCGCGTGCGCCTCCTCATCGACCTCGGTAAAAATATCCGGGTTCTCGACCGGCGGGAACACCCCGTAGAAGGCCGTCTTGTAGAAGCGCTTGCCCGCGCTCAGGACGTGCCGCGCCGCCTCGGGCGAGGCCAACGACACCTCATTGGGCGCGATGCGGACCACCGGGCCATATCGGCGGTGGAGCGCGACGTGGTGGAGGTGCGTGCGGCCGGAGGCCGTCGAGAGGACCTTCCAGAGGCGGCTAGTCGAGGCGAGGAACGGCCCCGGGTAGCGGCGCAGCGGGTAGAGGTACCTGGCCCGGAGAAGCTTTCCTATCAGTATCAAAGGAAGCAGGATAGGCCAGTAGTGTCTGATGAGCAGACCGGCCGTTTCGATGTAGGTGTGGCTGCGGTCGTTCGGGTCCAGGGCTTCCAGGGGCGAGTGCATGATGGGAGCGTATAATGACCATCAGTCGTCCAGGATGTGCGCTCACGGGAGTGTCAAAGGAGGTCAAAGGGGCGGCAACCTTTACAGCAAGCGTGTAAGGGTGCAGACAACGTCACGACTCAGTGCTACAGGAGAGAAATGCGCGCGCGGCCACGGGCCTCGAGGACGGGCTGGATAGATATCTCTCTGCCTACGTTTGCGATTCATCAACATTGCTTCAGGTGCGGCATCATCGACTCGACACACATATGCGACTTTCATCTCGTATCAATTGTGGAATCGACAAAAGGTTATTGACATCACCAGATAGTCGGGCCTGACAAACGGCATATCTTTCTTGTGAAGAATCTCCGGCTCGGAGACACAACTGGTGTCCGAAAGTCTAAACGGCCAATGAAAAAACTGCCGACCGAATACCATGGTCATGGCGAATACTCAGTAGAGTAGTAGAGGGCGATGCGGGGAGGCGGCAGACATGCGGAGAGCTTCGTCACCGGGCCACCCTGGAGAGATGTCCGCACGGGGGAGCTGTAATTACCTAAGCGGTCAAATCTGGGACTTTACGAGGACGTCCTCGTAAGCCTCGTATTGCAATGCTTCATGGCATAGCGGCCTAGATTTACACGGAAAAGCCTCTTTCTAACGTTATCCCAGCATCCGAGGTCCAACCGTCAGGGGGAAGATCTCAAGACCAAGGGAAATAGACGGCAAAACTGCGGACCAAGAGACCGGGAGCTTTTCGGGGTGGTTCCTGGTAGAGCACGGGCAGGTCGAGTTCTGACAGGATTTAGATTCCACGTATTTACTTACCTAGGAGCCCAAGTGACAACGGGCCGCTCCTTTTTTTTTTTTTTTTTTTTTTCGTTCAGATTGTGGGTTCATATCCGGAAGACTCTGTTTAGAGACACCGACTGCTCCTGGGAAAGTAAAATCTCATCGGCGAGGTAACAACGTGAATGGGATTTTGAGCCTCGAAAAGCGGATGCGCAACTACCGAGTCCGGGCGTGCGCCCGCACCACGGAGATCTGTGGGATCGTGACGGGAAGCAGGGCAGGGCAGATCGGAAACTACCCGGAAACATGAGGACACCGGGGCTCCATCTCGAGCAGAAAACGGATTCCGCGCAGTGGGCGGCCGGGCGGAACCTGGGGTGGAGCGAGAGGGAGGCAAACGAAACCGCGACACAGATCGAGAGGAGGACGATGTCGGCGGGGTGACACCGACGGGAGAATCGCAGACCAAGACAGCCGCTGGGATCCCGGAGGAGACCGCGCTGCGAACTCGGCCACCGCGGGCGGGGAGAGGACAGTCTCCAGTCTCCCACGCGGGGGAGAACGGAGCGCCTTGCTGCGTCTACGAAAGGCGTTGCTTCTCCTCCCGCCGGGCCGGGGAGCAGCCCGAGCTTCCCCCTCCCGTTGGGGCCGTGGAGAATTGGAGCCTCGGGAGCGGGTGTCCACGTTGCGAACGGGGCCAAGGTCGGCCCTGACGCCTCCCAGACTGAGGGGACGCTGGCTGGCGTACTCGATGCTGCGCTAGACTCTTCTTGCCTTGCAGTAGCAATGCAATTACGTCGTAGTGTGCAGAGCTCGTGTAGTCGAGTCAGCCTGCCCTTGGACCTTGGGCCTGTGTCGTATCCTTGAGACAGTCCGAAGAAACACGAGCATGCTGGTCCTGTACCGTCTGGTCTCGATCCCAGCCAGACTTGTCAGCGATCTATCTCGTCGCAAGCGTTGCAAGGGGAGCATCGCTCGAAGCACAGCTGCGCGAGCTTCTTGACTCGCCGAGATCCCCGATCGCGTCGCGATTCTAGCTCGCTGATTTGCCCGTTCGTACCGCCAGCCAAGCAGCGAAACCGGCTCGAGTCGTTTGTGCCTTCGTGACTCCAGCGAGGCGCTTCTCCAGCGCCAAGACTGGGCGTCGCTGTCACGAGGCAGACGGGAGCTGATGGAGTACTGCGAGTGAATGTTGATGATGTAGCACCGCACCTGTTCCACGACAGAGTCCGCAAGCCCGACGACAGCCCACAAGGCTCCCGAGACACCGAAAGTGGCTTCCATCAGGGCCGTCAGAGGTTGCTTAGCGGCATCTTTTGTTTGTCTTTGATCCGCTGGAACTGGAACGTTTCCGCAGTCGTCCAGAGTCCACCGTTTACCCGAGCAGGCGTCTCCAACTTTGCTTGCAGCCCTCTCCGGAGTTCGGGCCAAGCCAGTCCACCCCATCCATCCATCCAGGTGGTTTGTCGTCGATTCTTTCTGGCGACGCAAGACACACGAGCCTGGCGGAAGGGAACGGTAGCAAATGGAAACGGGTTGGGGGCCTCGGGCAGGGTCCCCCGCTCAACGACGACGGGCGGGCGTCCGAGCAAACCGACACAGCCCAGGCATGATGTCCAGAGAAGCAGAAGGGGAGATGATCTGCGGCCAGAGCCAGGGACTGGCTGAACCTTGATTTCGGTGCGCAACGTGCGGCGCTGTGCAGTGCGGGTGCTGGTTTTGATGGATTAGATACGTGTGAAGGGCCCCGCTAACGCGGCGAGTCGGATTTCGTGGGATGCCAAGGGCTCCGGGATGCTGCCACAAACGTTCCGCCAGCACGCTGAAGAATCGTGGGTGAAAGAGCACAGCACTGCAGTCAGGTTTGACCGAGGTCGAGGGGGTCTGAGTGGCCCAGGGGGGCGGCTGGCATCTCACCCGGTTCGGTCATTCTTCCTCCCCTCCCTCACGTTCCCTGCAGGGGCGCTTTCCCAGGGAGGGCCCTAAAATCTGGGGTTGAGGGAGGTGCGTCTGGCTTGCTCATAGGGCAGGTTCTGGAGTTTGCTTGTCTCTCTGCAGCCCGCGCTGACTAGAGAAGGGTGAGGGTGAGGGTGAGGGTGAGTGTGGCATGCAAGGTGCCTCTGTTGCTATGTATACTGCATGTGTAGCAGGGCGGGCTGGACCTTCTCGGTCGCTGTCCGCCTTCCTGCCCGAAACTTCGCGGCGAGTCAACCTTGAGTCTGCCCAGGAATCGGTTCTCTTCAGACGGGAGGAAGATGGATGAACATGAACGGGATGATATGTGACGGGTGACGGGTTTTGGGTTATGCTCAGGAATAGACCCGAGCATTGCAATGAGGCAGGGCGGTAGTTGCTCCAGCAGCTTCTCGTTGGCCGGATCTGGCAAGCAAACATCCCACTGCGGCAATTCTTGCTGTTCTCTCTCGGAACGGGGGGCCTCGATGCCATATTTCGTGTAGTAAAATTGGGCGTCCAGGGGGCAAAGCTGTTGCGCAATCTCGATGGGGTCGCGCCAAGCAGTGCCCGGCCGCTCGCGATGGCGATATTGGAACCTTTGCCTCATTGACGCAGACGCAGGCGCAGATGCAGACGCAGACGCAGTAGGGGTCTGGAGCGTTGAGATGGCGCCGTCAGCCTGCCAAGAGGATGCTCGAGTAACGGTGCGACACCTGCCCTCCACCGCGAGCCACGAGGCGAGCGTACTGCGTATGCAAGCCAGGGCGGACTCGAGTCCAGTCCAGGTATGAGTTGAGGGTCATGTAGCAGCGGTGTCTTGAAGCGGAAACGCGCGTCTCGACGACGTCGACGTGACGGGCCACGATTAAGCGATATCACCAGGCGTCGGAATTGGGCATCTCGATCCGCGCTCGCAGCCCGCAGCCCGCAGCCCGCAGCAGCCCGCTTGGTGCCAAGGCTGTCGTCGAGGGAGATTGTGAGGCTCCTCTGTTCTGATCACCGCGCGCAACTGAAGCTAAAGCAAATGGCACCCGGGCGGAATGGAGTCATTTTCTGTTTCGTGCGGACTGATGCCTGTCCATGACCATGGGCTACCCCCCCCCCCCAGCTGCAGCATGCAGCGAACAGCCAAAGACCATGCCGTACAAGCCGGGAATGCGACCATGAAGCTTTCAACGGACAGCCTGTCGCAGCTCTGCTAGCCCAGAGACGCCTAGCGTGATGGTCGTGTTAGGTACAGGTAATTAGCAGCCATGTCAATGTGGGGCGGGCTAAGAATACGGTTGATTTGACCGAGTCCAGTGTCTGACGTGTGCACGAGTTACGAGTGACGAGTGTCAGCCTGAGAGCTACGAGTGTGCGGGAGCTTGAGCAGCGGGAGAGAGCGGAATAGAGCCTCTCTCAGTCCGTGGAACCCGTGGAATTGGGCTTTGGCAACGGGTAATCTTGTTTCAATCAAGGCGTGTGTGTGTGTGTGTGTGTGTGTGTCTGTCTGTTTGTGTTTGTGCTTGTGTGTCTAGGTCGTGCGTTATCCGTTAAATGTCCGCGAGCTAATAAATCTGCTGTAAGACGCAGAAAAGGGGGATATTGTTTTTTGGAGCATCACGAGGCTCTATCTGACTGCACGGGCAGAAAATACAGGCGGGCCTGGTCTACGCAGTTCTGCCCACATTATAATAGACAAGAGACAAAGCCAAGACGTCGGGAGCAGCATTTGGGTCTCCCACGTGGGATAATTAGTATGAATAGCAGCGATTACGGAGTAAATTGCTTCCGGGCGCAGCACCCCCAAGCTGTGCTCAGGGTGCGACTCAGGGGCCTGCTTAGCAAGCCATGACTCCAGCAGTACCTGGCATGTGCCCGTCTGACGGGTGCTGATCCATGTGTCTGTCGTGTAGCATTGTACGCAGTATAGCCCACCTAAGGTAGGTAGTGTGTAGCATCCTGACTATCAGATCCTCAGAGACCGACAGCGGGTTACCTTGGGCGCTGGCTGCTACTGGTTTGCAAGAATTAGGCAATGGTTAGCAATGCTCGGTAGCTGCTTGGCGCAGCCCGAACCCTGGAGAAATCAGCTTCATAGCGTTGCCATCCCAGTCTGCGCATCTTCGTTGCGGGCCAGCACCAGCAAGAGCAAGCCCTGAAGGCCTCCTCTCTGCATGCTGCGACGAACCAGGACAAGCGCCACGGCTAAAATGTGCCTGCTTGTGGGTGATGTTGATGGGCGTGACACGAACGATGGATATTTCGTTCGAGGACATGGAACCTCAAACGGCAGATGTAGATGGATCAATGCCAGATGCCAATTACATGGGCCACGGAGTATGGACCTGCTCGTATATGGCACCCGCAGACGGGCCATACTGCTTCTTTGGCAACAGCGTATCCCGGAGAGACCGCGTCCAAGCCCGAGGCCCGGTATACTGGGTTTATTTATACTGCGAGTACTATGCGTGGAGAGCATCGTGCAGTGCAGCTTGCAGCCTGCAGCTCGACAGAAACGCAGACGCAGACGCAGACGCAGCGACATGCAGGAACCTCTCCCGGTAGCCCGCGACTCCTCCAGCCCGCATCGAATGCCTGGCTGTGTCTGTGAATAGAATCCCGAGCCCAATCAGCTCAAATCATATCAAATCACATCCGACAGCAACAACGGCACCTGTTCTCTGAGACACCGTGCCCGTTCCTGAGCCTGATCGACCTGATGGCACGTCCGAGACAGGCCCAGCGAACAATCCCATGGACGGGCCGAAGCAGAGACAGGAAACGGAACAATCCAGACTCTCCAAGGCCCTGAATCTGATCACTGCCACCCCGCCACCGCTGAAGCTCAGCTCAAGCCCAAGTAGTGTACCGTACCAAGCTACACGACTTACACCACCACATCCTGCGTAATAAGGAACTTGACTAGACAGGCGGCGAGCACACTACGCCCGGCTGAGCCCCGGCTTCTGTCACTCTAACCCGGACGCGGGCCCGGGAACTAGCCCCGAGGCGCCACGCCAGGGGTCTCGAGGTCTCCGTGACCTTACTTCCCAGGCTCTCTAGCCATGTGCTTCGACGAGTGTGATGTGCACCTCGACCCCTCGACCTCGGGGCGCCCTCCGTCGGTCTTCATGCTCGCAACAGTGGGCTCTTGCGTACAAGTGCAAGTGCCAAAGTGCCCTCATCCAAGGTCCAACGCCAGCCAACAACATGTGCTGTTTGCACAGCAGTTATTCCCCAGGCAAACACGCTTGAATCGCGCCCGAGTCTCAGAGGCACATCAAAGTACGCAACAGCCCGTAGAAACAAGTTTGACGGTTCGTGCCCTCCATGCAATCGAGATGACATGACATCAAGCCGCCTGTGTGCCAGGACCAGCCGGGAGCGCTCCTGCTGGCGCCGTTGCCCAGGCTTGTGCTTGTCGACGCCAGTCTCTCGAGACGGCACACCGCCCAGGGCGACACTCACGATTGGTAGCGGCTGCAAGTGAGTGTGCCCTCTGCTAAGGCGGGCGGATACGAAGAAGCACCCTTGAGGCCCCTTGAGGCAAGCAGACTATGCAGTAAGACATTCGGAGGTGCGAGGCCCAGAGCCGCGGAAGCGAAGAGGCACTGAACAGGCAGTTTCCCATCTGATCTCCAACTCCATCGTCTGCCCTCCTCTCTGCGCTCCCCTGGGGGGCCTGTGGTCCCCCAGGGGATGTGAATGTGGACTATGGTTGCCCCCCCCCCCCCCTCCGAGTGCAATGTCGCCCCCGCTTCTGGTCCCTTTGGTCGACTGAACATCCGTGCGGAGGAGGGATGGCAACTTGCAATGGAAAAAGTCAAAACAGGCCACTTTGCTTCCCAACGGGCGTGTCCACATTGTCGACTGCACCGCCGCGACGTTTCAGGGGGGCAGCAGTGTTGCAAGCAAGGCCGCTGGTTGAAGCCAAGCGAAGCGCCCACGTCCAATGCTCCTACCTACCTTACTTCTGCAAGTACTTGTCGTATGTACCGTACCGTACCGTACCGTACCGTACCGTACCTGTATCTCAGCATCTTGCAGGGCGCTACCGCCTTTCTTCGTCTTCTTTGCCTCTGCTCGTCGACTGCACGGACTGGGCGCGTGTAGTGTACTCGACCGCCTGGCTGTGCTTGGCTGGACTGCAGCTGCTGGCACATGTACAAGTACCTTTGCACTACGAAGATATGTCCTAGTGTATGTTATGTATGCGCACTAAAGTAGTTTGATATGTGCCCGCATGCGGCCTTGTGCCCACCGTTGCCCATCATGGATTGCGCCGCAGCGAGCTCCAAGGGGCATGGAATGGAGCCCGGGGCCTGGCTGGAGGGGAATTTGTTAGTCGAGGTACATGGGCTTGCTGCCCACATACGCATGCTTTGTTTGTTTGTATGGATTTCAGGTACAGAAGTGCTTCACTGCGTACAGAGGTACCATGGATACAGAAGCAGCTGCGCAGGTACTGCTGGTAGATACATCATCAGTAAGGTGTGGTGTGTACACACTGAGGTGGGAGTACACTACCTACCTTACCTAGCTCTGCACTGCCAATGCCTCCAGCCATGTTACATAGCTAGGTAAGTTAAGGACGGATACCTGTCGGGGACCCCTAAATCTCCCGTCTTTCTTTCCCTTCTGTCGCCTTCATCGCCCTTCTAGCCACCGAGCGAGGCCAAGCTGAGCAACGCTGCATCCTGCATCAAGCATCAAGCAAGCAGCCATCCGCGCCGAGCACGTCAATCAGCCATTAGCCATCAGCCATCAGCCATCAGCCCGCCGTGTCTTTGCCTAATCCAATTCTTCCCCAGTACCCTCTCCTCTTACGTATCCGTACCGTACCGTACCGTACCGTACCGTACCATACCTTACCATACCTTACCAGACCTAACCGTACCTGTGTCGTCTTCCTCTCCCGTCCCCTCCATCCACCATCCACCATCCAATCCATTCCTTGTTTGCTCACCCACCCACACACTCTCACCTCTCAACTGTTCGTTCCACTCCCCTGGCTTAACCTCTCACTCTCAGCCTTGACCTTCTCTGCCCGGCCCCCCCCCCCCAGTCCCGTCCTCGTCGCCCAACCCCCGGTTCCACCCTCGTCAAGTTCGTTCTCCCAAAGGGGGGGTTGCAGGATACGTGCACTCGACTTGACCACCATCACCCCCCCCCCCCCCACAAAGCCGCACCAGACCAGACCAGACCAGAACAAACACCTCGAGTCTCCATCCCGATACCGAACATCGCTCCTCATGATCACCATGGATCAGACCACTACCTCAGCCTAACAGCACCAGCTTGATCAAATCCATGCGCGCCATGCCCGAAGCTTATTTCCACCTCCCAGGCCCCCCCCCCCCCCCCTACCCCTACAGCTGCAGTCTTCCGACCCCCTTCGCTGTCTGAGCAACCATGACATAACATCACTTCTACATAACATCACTTCTACATCCCATCCCGCTTCCTTATCTCCTCGGCATTTACTGAATTGACCAACGCTACCCGCTCCGCTACTACTCACACGCACCTGCGTACCCTGCGTCCTACCGCACACCCGCACACTCACACACTCACACACACATACGTACGCCTTTGACCCGCACCTCTTCTTAACCAACAAGCCGAGAGAGAGAGAAAGAAAGGAGAGCGCAGCGAGACCGACGACCTGCCAAGACGATACGGATTCGAGGAACTAGCACCGTCAAAGCATAATCAAGCGAGCGAGCGAGCGAGCGAGCGAGCGCAACGCCCCAAGACACAGACACGAGCCCGAGGAAGCGAGATATTAATCATTGCCTGGCCCGCCAACAGCTTCCTCGACCCAGATTTTTCCCTGTGTCACTGTGTTCCCCCACAGAAGTTTGTCTGTTGGAGCACCTCGAATGGACCACCCCACCTGACACTGATTCACAATGGTGAGTTGACCGACTCTCGTCATCGCCTATCGCCGTCCGCATCCCACCTGCGCGTGGTGTTTGTCGTCAGCGGCATCGTCGTCATCGTCATCGTCGTCGCCGCCGCCGCATGCCATCATGACCCCTCCCCTGCTTCCAGTCACCGCGGACAGACACCGTCGACTACCCCTCGCCGTGCTGTGCCGTGCCGTGCCGTGCCGTGCCGCCACCGCTGCATGCTGTGCTGTGCTGTGCTGTGCTGTGCTGTGCTGTGCTCTAGCTAACCTCCTCCGCAGCCCGTTGCAAAGGCTTGCGCGCCGTGCTACTACCAAAAGTCAAAATGCACCTTCTCAGAAGGTAACGCGCAATGCGACCGCTGTCTGATGAACGGCCGGGACTGCGTCTTCGTGCGCCCCGTGCCCCGGTCCGCCGTGAAGGGGCGCTCCAAGATCGCTGTGAGGAGCAAGATCATGGCCATGAATGGTAACAACGCCACCGTGCCGTGTCCAACAACGAACCCCCGAAGATCAAACAGTATCTCGCCGACGACGACATCACCCACAACAGCCATCACCCGCGTCAGCCCATGTCCGACATCCCGCAAACCCAGCGTGGCGAGCATCTCGAACGGCGCCGGCAGTCCCCCCGACGACTCATCCTCGGATTCGTCCTCCGACTCGGCGTCCAGCCCACCGGCCAAGATTCCCGAGTCCCTCAGCCCCTTCGGCAGCACGCTGTGTCGCCTGGACCACGTCGAGCGCGTCACTCTGTCGCGGCTGCTCCACAAGTCCAACTTCATGCAGTACTTCATTGGACCGACATTCGTCGACAGCATGCAGCTCGACATGACAGTCCACCTGTTCTCCATGTTCGACCAGGGCAAGGACGCTTACATCGCCATGTACAGTGCCTTCGCGGCGACAATGGGGTTGGAGACGGGAGAATACGATCCGGACGCCAACTTGCACCGCGGTGCGATGGCCGTCGAACAGCTGCGGTCGTGTCCGCTGCCGACGCTCAAGCGCGAGGAACTCCTGCCGTGGGCAGGATTGGGACTGGGTATCGTTTACTTCTCCAACATGGCCCTAGGCACGAGCGCGGCGCCGGTCCGCCGATATGTCCTTAGCCATATACGCCATCTCCTCGGGACGTCCCTAATCTCGAGCGAACGGACACACTACATCCTAGTATATATGACCGCTGTCGACATCAACGAATGTCTAATGCAGCGCGAGCTACCGGTCTGCGGGATTTCGCCTCCAGCAGAGGCCCATGTGGACGCGTACTTGGGATTATGCATGCCCTTGTTAGCAAAGTTCTACGACCTGGCCCGGATCAACTACAGTCTATACCACAAAATCGATGTCCAGGAGCAGCAGGAAGCGCTAGATGAGCTGGAGCAGGAAATCGAGGCGTGGCAACCGCACATCCCGCCAGATTTCACCAACCGCTTCACCACCAGCGAGGTGATCCACATGCTGGCTCAGACCCGCATCTACAAGACAGCGGCGCTTCTCTTCATCCACCGGCTCCGGTACCGTTTCGGCACCAAGGATGACATGGCATCGGCCATGGCAAAGAGCATCATGTCGGACCTGAAGATGACGCTAACGGTGTCGCAAGACATCCAGCGCTGCGTCAGCTTCCCGTTCACCCTCGCGGCCATGGAAGCGAGGGACCAAGCCGAGAGAGAGACAGCGATGGAAGCTATGAAGTCGCTGATGGACGCCTGCAACACCAAGTACTGCACCAACATGGAGTTGTTCCTCAAATCAGTGTGGGACGCGAGAGAATCGACTCCAGGGGCGTCATGGCTCGACCTCATACCAAACCTGCCACCGATCTCGGTGGGGGTATAGTGTAGTGTGCGAAGGATCTGTGATTATGTTCTCCCCCATTGGATTTTCAAGACCATATTTTTTTTTTTATTCCGGCGAGACGGTGGTGAGATATCACTTTATTATGTAACGGCTGATGGGTTTTCCTTTATTATTTGGCACGAGGCAAGCCGGTGACGCCTGGTATTTTTCTCTGTTACGTTCCTTGGCAACTGGAAGACGGCACCTGTCACGGAGTCGAGGGCCAAGTCGCCCAAGTGTTTATGAGGCGCGGCGGTGTCTTGTCTGTTGGGAGGGGGGAGGGAGCAACATGATGGGCCTTTCTTGTTCACAGCATCGCTCAAAAAAAAAAGGGGGGGGGGGGTGATACGGATTTTATTGTCTAGAGATTTAACTGATGGGAATTCCACGGTCTGGGAAACAGCTCGCTGCCCACAGGGAAAGGGACTCGGGACGGGACTCGAGACGGGACTCGAGAAAAGGGGGCAGCGATTCGAAAACCAGGAAATTGTGATACCATTCTCTCGTTTCAATACCAAAAATACAGGTCTCACAATTGTTCACATCTACTACTACTACTGCTACTACTTCTACTTGATCCTTCGGCCTACTGCGGGTTCCATGGAAACATAACAAACGCACAGGCAGCGGGCCGAAGTCCGATCGCACGTCGAACTGCCCGTGTCGACGCCCGACCTCTTGTCACGATAGCGCCTAAATCTAGCTCCCGCACGTTGATTTTGGCTGTGGTGGCACCTGGGTTTCATGCCAACATCGGACCTTTGGGTGGGTGCGCCAAAGCATAGGCATTTTCGCATGAATTAGGTCCCATGTGCGGCGGAATAAACCTGCTCACCCTTCCCACCCGCACGCCCCGATCGTGGGCGAGTACGCGCCCACAGACCGCAGATGGGAACTGGAGGGAGTAGGCACTTTACGCGTTGCATGGCACTGGCTGGCAAAAAAAAAAAGGCAGAGACTGGAGGGAGAGAGAGAGAGAGAGAGAGAGGGAGCGCGACTCGTCCGCATTGGATGGCACCACATGGCACATGCGCTGGAGGGGTGCGGACTTTTGGCTGTTTGCGTTTCAGTCACCGCTGGGAGAGAGAGAGAGAGAGAGAGAGAGAGAGAGAGAGAAAGAGAACCTTTTTCCGCCCTTCCACTGTCATCTGTTCGTCGAGGGAACTTCCAAACAACCGGTGCGAGTCCGATTCAAGGGATCGTCCAGCTAAGTACGAGAAGATTCCTCGGGTGACTTTGGTTCAGCCACCTTCACCTACCTCGGTCGCCCGCGGGTCGAGAACCGACCGACACACAAAGGGACGTCGCACCGACGGAGCGGACGACGTGGAGGGCGAGAGCTTCTGCGTCGGAGTGACGAGTCCCCTTTTAGCCAGCGCGGGGCATTTTTCCTGGGTGGAGGGGTCGGTCCTTTTTTTTTTTTTTTTTTTTTTTTTTTTTTTTTTTGGCTCTCTCTGCTGCTTTACGTGATGGCGTTGCAGCGGGCCATCGTCGCTTAATCTCATGGGAGGTAGGGAGGGGGGGGGGTGAGAGTGCGTTGGACGGGCATCGCAGCATCGGGGAATGTCCCTGGACCCCGGGAATGCGACGGGGGACGGGTTGAGTTGCAGCTTTGACGCAGCAATCAGAAATCGACGATGTGCGGCCCGAAAGCAACCAGGTCGAATACAACCGTAGCGGCGGGCGAGTTGGGGTGATCCCATTCGGCGCTTCGTCATATCTCAAGTGCCCTCCTCGGAGATTTGATTGCAGACGCACACCCCCCAGTCGTGACATTTTGGGTGTTCCTGGCAAGACGAACCTGGATTTTTTTTCTTTTTTCCATTTTTTCCCATTGATGGACAGCGGTTAGCAATCCCCGTTCCCCATGAGCCATGACTGAGACGGTTGAGCGAGACAGCAGGTATTGGCGAGGGCCCCTTTTTTTCTGTCTCTCTTCTTCGTCAGGTCGTGCCGTCGAGAATCCCACACACTGGTGATCATACTAGATAGAATACACACACGACGACGCCAAGAAAACCCTGGAGAGACCCGTCGGTCAGACCCGGAGACCCTTCGCGTTGCGGCTGCCGGCGGGAGCCGTTGAAGGAACCACAACGCAACGCTGCTCGGCTCAACTCAATCAGACCCGAAATCGGTTTGGAACTGGGCGCGGAGGGAGCGTGCGGCGGCCAAGGCTCGAGGGTGGCAGCGCGAGAGACTCAGAGAGACAGAGAGACAGAGACTCAGAGAGACAGAGAGACAGAGACTCAGAGAGACAGAGAGACAGAGAGACAGAGAGACAGAGACGGGGGAGAAGTCAGGGGCAGGCAGGGCCAGGGCCAGAAAGGCCACCGTTTGTGTAGAATGGGCCTCTCACTCTGTGGTGGTGAGCGATGCTGATGAGTGATCCGAAAGTGTGTTCCAGATAGCTGCGATAAGTCATCATTTTCTCTGACATCTCCAAGGCCTTCACAGCGTCTTAAGTCCGAAGAGGCGAAGCGTGGGGCACCGCTCATTCGCTCCATTCTCTGCCCTTCGGCCTCGGCCTCAAGTAAGTCGCCGACGCCGATAGCCCAAGCCCATCGACATAGTCTCAGTCCGCTCTCTACACAACTCAGTGACGGACAGTAAGCTGTTCCAGACCCCCTCCAGCCCGCATTCCGGACCACACTTTCAGCCAAGACAATCTCGCATTCGAGTTGTGTGTACCTGGGTTATGTGTAGGTGTGTCAAAGAATCTTGAATGGCAACAGATCCAGCACCTCCCACATCCATCGCTACCGGCCGCCATGGGCCCGGAATCGACACCCACTCCGCCAGCCGCAGCCGCAGCCGCAGCAGTCGGCCAACGGCCCTCGCCGACCGAAGGCCCCGAGACGCCGCTGGGCCCCGGCCAATCACACCCCCCGTCCGCTTCCACCGCTGTCCCAACAGTAGCAGTAGCAGCAGCGGGAGTAGGAGGAGGAGGAGCTCTCGGCGGTGGTATCATTGGCAACGGCGGCGTCGGCGGCCGCCGCAAGATCGAGCGGTCGTGCAACCTGTGCCACCGCCGCAAGATCCGCTGCGACAAGAAGTCGCCGTGCTCGTCGTGCGCCCGCGGCGGCTTCGCCTGCTTCTACCCGCAGGCCGGCCAGCCCGTCCGCCGCGTGCGCAAGACCACCATCGCCGACGTCGCCAGCCGCATCTCCGACCTGGAGAAGACGCTCGTCGCAGGGGTGGGGCAGCAGCAGCAGCAGCAGCAGCAGCAGCAGTACTTCAGGGGCTCGCCGCCGGTGCAGGCGGCCACCACCACCACCACCACCACCCCGGCCCCGACTTCGGTCTACTCGGGCTCGGAGCCGGGGCGCCCGCCCCCGGGGACGACGACGGTAGCGTCGCGACCTGCTACCGCGAGCCCGTCTGAGCCGCATGGTGGCGGGGATGAGATTCTTCTGCGCAAGGGCTCGTCGAGCCAGTACTTTGACGAGGTCCTCATCTCGAGGGTCATTGAACAGGTGAGTCGCGTTTTGAGATGTGATGAATGCGGATGAGCTGATCTCGTGCAAGGAACATGACATCCAGTCGGTGTTGACGACGCCGAGCAGCGAACCTGCGCCGGTCGGGGCTGCGTCGCCGTTCAACCCCATGGGCATCCTCTCCAGCCTGAACCTCAACCTGGATCTCACAGAGCTGCTTCCGCCCAAGTGGGGTGCGATCGAGCTGTGGAAGAATTACGTCGAGAACATTGAGATCTGCAACAAGACCATTCACAGACCGACAGCTGAGATCCTCATCTACACGGCCATAGACGACCCCGCGAATGCCCCCGTTGAGGTGTTGGCGCTCATTTTCTCCATCTTCTTCGTCTCCACCATCGTGCTCGAGTCGAACTCGGTCAAGAACATCACCGGGGAAGACAAGATCACCAGTCTCCACCGCTTCAAGACCGGCCTGGAGCAGTCGTTCGCCAAGGCCGACTTCCTTGAGCATCCCTCAGTTAGACTGCTAGAGGCCCTGGCTCTTTACATGGTGAGCACCATCTCAACCTGAATGTTCCTCCTCTATTCACGCTCACGCCTCTCAGGGTGCCCTCCGCATACACAACCCCGGCCGGGGCCTCTGGACCCTCAACGGGCTAGCCATCCGCGCGGCACAGTCCATCGGGCTGCACCGCGACGGCACGCGCCTCGGCCTGTCGCCCTTCGAGTCCGAGATCCGGCGGCGATTGTGGTGGCACCTGGTCGCGCGCGACGGGCGGGCGGCCGAGGACTACGGGCTGCAGAACCCGACCGCCTTCAGCGCGCGCGTCGGGTGCGCCTTCCCGTCCAACTACGACGATGCCGACCTGTACCCGGAGATGCGAGAACTGCCGCCGCCGCGGCCCGGCTGGACGCAGATGACGCTGCAGCTGATCAACATCCAGACGTCGCGGGCGTGGCACCGGCTGGCGCAGATCGCGGCGACGTGGGACGAGAGTAATCCGCCGCCCGAGTCGGTAAGGGAGAGGGTCGTGGACGAGCTGCGTGAATTCGGCGAGGGGTTTTTGAAGCACTGTAATCCTGTTGTGCCGCATCAGCGGCAGACGTTGCTGGTTGCGAGGTTTATCATAAGCAAGGTTGATCTCGTTACGAGACAGCAGTGGTTCGCGCTCGCGAGGCCCGAGGCGAGGGAGGAGTTTGCGACTGAGGCGAATCTCGAGCAGGCGCTGGGTATTCTGGAGAACGGTATGAGCCTTGGGAACGATGAGTTGCTGCGCCCGTACCGCTGGTCCATGCGCGCGTATCCCCAGTATCACATGTTGTTGTACGTGCTGTGGCACTTGTGTGTGAGGCCGGAGGGTCCCCTCGTGGAGAGGGCGTGGAGGTCGATGGACGATGCGTTGAACTACGCGAAACACGTTGGGACCGGGTCCGGACCGGCGGCGAAGATGACGATTCTCGAAACGTTGAGAGCGAAGGCGTGGGCGATTCGGCAGGGGCTCGCGAAGGGAGACGGTGGCGCGGAGAAGGAGAAGGAGAAGGAGAAGGAGTCGTACCCCACGCCCAGGGCGACGGACGACAAGTCGGAACCCGAGGCGGCGGAGATCCCGCTGGACCAGATGGGCCCCGCGGTGGATGTAATGGACTGGAACACCGTGATGCAGGACTTCCCCGACTGGAGTACGTTGATGTCCGAGTTCCAGACGGATGGTTTGGCTTTCCCGAACTACCTCGACTAAGGCTTGGGAAGTTTCGAAGCATACGCTGCGGATTCATCGAGACTAATGAAATAGCAATGTAAAATACGAATACCCCTTTTCCGCAGGTAATCTTGTTTGTGGCTGGTCCAGCCCGTCATGAGAAGCTCCCACATGACAATGTCCAAGTAGTTTGTGTTGGCATGTTACGATGCAAGAACTAGTCGGACCAGCCTCTGCCGACGCATTTCTTTTTCCGTTTGTATAAATTACGTCGTTGACATGCTCTTACTTGCAAATGATAATGAATACGCATGTCTCCTTTTATTTATTTATTTTTTTTTCTAAAAAGGGGAAGAAAAAGGACAAAATCTTGTTCTTTTTGCATTATACACACATTTCCAGACCGCCTTTTGCTCCACAGTCGTTTTGACAGCTGAACACACGCCTCAGGCAAGACCAATATCAGACATTCGCAGCCTGCTTCCTGTTACACGGCATACGCTAAGGGAACATAGCCACCAGAGAGGGAGAGTACTTAAACTCCGAACCCCTCCTACGTATTTTCCTCTCATTGGCATCTATTTTCCCGCCGTCAGATCAGAATTGTACACAAGTCAATCCGCAGCCGAAGAAGAAAGTGCTAATTGCTGAAAAGCCACATAGTCCCCTCTCCTTCACACGACGACGAGCGCTGCCCTCACAAGGAAGACTTGTGTTACGTGACAATGACATTCCAAACAGGCACCACTGAGGGGACGCTTTACTTTTCGTCTGTGTGGCTGGACTATGAGCCAAGCGGTTCCTGTGAGTTCACATGGTATCCAAAAGCTACGCCGCAGTGGTTACCATTTCGAGAGGATGATGCAAGTTACCCACGAGGAGAGCCCACTTGCTACATCGACTTGAACGACCTGGACTGGAATCGCATAGGTCTTTGCGAGCTTTGTAACGAATATGCCACGCCTAGCTTTTTCAAATGCCAGGTATGCGAGGACTTCACTTGTTGCCAACGCCGAAATGACATGCGAGTGTCATTCCCGTGCGGATTGTGAATGTGGTACGGCTTCTCTGGATCTATCAGAGACGGACGAAAAGGACTGCAAACTTTTGGATGAGGCTGCGCAAAACAGAAAATGACAATAGGTGTATTGACATGATACGCCCTAGTCATCCTTCTCTCCACAGAAGCCCAAGGTCATTTGGCCCCTTGGTTCTCGGTTGTAGCTTCACGTGCCCTTCGGATAAATATGAGTACTTCACGAGACCACTTTCGGAGCCGGACAACATTGTATCATCAAGCTACGAAGAATGGAGACACATCATAGTACCTCAGTACACCAAACGGCAGCTTTCCTACAGTACAGACAGGCTTCCTGCGCTTTCTGGGCTCGCTTCTGCTGCTGCGCAGCGGTGCAACGATGTTTATATTGCAGGTTTGTGGAAGAAAGATATACAGCTCGGACTTCTCTGGTCTGTTGATGACGGGCACGGGATGAAAACCACCGGCAGAATCCGCCTAGACACAACGCTTGCGAGAGTCCAGCTGGCCTGGAGCGGCATTGACGACGAACCCCAGTTCACCATTAACAGCTCCGCAACCAAACAACACCTGGATTGGCATTCTCAAGCAACCATGTACCTGCTTCTTGTCGCTGATGTCCCGTACAACACGGGAACAGAAGACATGCCTACGGACGATACCCAAGATGAATGCGCTGCGTTATTGCTTGCGGATTCGGCTACTCAGAAGGGGACATATCAGCGACTTGGTCTGATCATCGTGGGACACGAGCCTGAGGAAAGACGTGAATGGCTACAGAAAGCTGAGTTTCGTGAGTTTAGGATCGTGTAGCCTTCTTAAAACTGCTGGGGCGTTCCTGGATTTTGTTCTTTCGTACATCCCTGCCGGAGGTTCAACGTAAATTGACGTGTAAATTAACAAGTAAGGGCAAGGCTTTATCCAGGCTTTCCTTTACTACAAAAGCTGAACAGGAAACACGATTTCATTCAATCTTCAGTTGCTGAATAAGCACACGGAGCAGCAGGTGTTGGCTGCAATTGCGAATGGCCTCAATTCCCAAGGTCCCAAGACAGCAAGGTTCTAGGAAAAGCGTTGGTGGCGCACGTTCATGCTGACAAGCATCCATCCATGGATCCAATCAAAGTCTAGACGACGGCAACTTGCCATTTAAAGTTTCAGGCTTGCAAAAAGAATCCGACTCAAGCAAAATTTTCACTCCAAGCCACCAAGGTATATTTCGACCTTTACGTCCAACACGCGCGAAGCATCGCGCACAATCCAAGTAGAATTTTCACCTTCAAAGGCCAGCCTAGGTACATGCAGCAGTAGTCTGGGCTATCTTCGATTCAGTAAACTAACAAATCGGTTAGCCAGTGACGATTAATCAACAACTTGGATACTTACAATGAGCAAACAGCAGACAGTAGAGGTATCATGGCGCAACAAAGCCAACATTTAACAGAAATCAGTGTCCTCCAGCGCTCAAGAGAAGGAAAGAGAAATGTCGAAATAGTGAAGGGCAGATGCCGGAAAACCAAGAGCAAATGAGGGACATGGCCTTGGGGTTGTGCGCAGTTGTATTGAGATGGAATTCCTTCCAGCATGTATTGAGGTGGAATTCTTTCCAGCACGGCGTCTTTCGTTCAGCCCCTATTGGACATAAAGGACGAGATAGAGGACGAGATGGCTCGAGGGTCTGATCAACTGCAACAGTTAGTCAACACGCCTCCATCTCGAGTCTTGGGCCACGTACCAGTCTGCAATAGTCCTTTGCCATCACAGCAGTGTCTTGTTTGCGTGTTGTAACGGCCTTGTCTCCAGAAATCTTGGGCAGAGACGGCAGAAACCACGCTCGAAACGGAAACAAGGAGGAAACCGGTAAAGTGACAGGAGGCGTTCAAGGCGGGTTGCCACCGTGTGTCTCCTGGTTTTCGAAAATCGCCGACAGATCAGGCGTGCTGCTGTGGCCAGCAGAACTCGATTCTCCGCGGGAGCTGCTGGGCGTGCCCACGGAGATCATCTCCGGCAGGATGGGACACTCCTTCCACCACACAAGGTCCGACGAGTTGTCGGTAGCCAATTCCCTCTGGTGGCCCTGGTCGGCGATATCGCGCTCCGGCAACGCCTCACTCGACGCCAGAGTTCCAGTAGGAGTAGACGGTGCCACCAAGATCTCGTAAGAAGGAGCAGGCGTGGCGACGGGGTCAGGGGCAGGAGCAGCGGCGGGAGCCACATCGTTCAAGGGAATATCCGACTGCCCGCGCTCCTCGCTCCTGGTGCCACGCGTGCCCGCGCTCCTGCTGCTTCTATTGCTGCTGGCCCTCGAACTGCCTCCAGATCGACTGTGTCCGACGACGTCGAGCGCCCAGTTGCAAGCCTTGCAGCCGAGACGGGCAAAAAGCCAGGGCGGGAGGATCAGGGGCCATAAAAGGAAGATCGTGGTGCACCACAGCGCAAGCAGGGCCTTGTCCTTGGCAGTCTTGTCGCTCCGCTTGTACCACTTCGGAGCATCGAAGCCGTACGTGCGGTTGAGCACCGTAATGGCGATAATGCCTATGACGACGTAGCACAACGTGGTCGCGGTGACGAGGGCGTCGCGGTGCTTCGACCCCGGTGTCTCCGTGTCTGGTATGGGTGCCGTCTTGAGAGTATTGGGTTCGGATACTTGGAAAGTAGTTAGTGGTGGCGACGACGACGGCGGAGACGGTGGTGTGGTTGATGAAGATGGAAAGAGTTGATCGCGGAGACGTGGTAGATGTTGTTCGAGGAGGGCCTTAAAGGTATCGGAGCTTGGCTCCGGTAGTGTTTGGCTGTCATGTGGGTGGTTCGAAGCTTTGCTTCGGTATCGTCTGGGTATAGTTTGCGTGGGTAGGGTTAGGGTGTCTCTTGCGCTGGTAACGGTTGAAACATTGTTGAGAATTCCTCCTTTCCGCGGGGTGCAACGTATTTTATATTGGAGTCAACTCTTCTTTCCAAGTTACCAACTGACATACAAACCATAAACCATCAAGTCCTCGGCAAGCTGCGCTGTGGAGGACCCGTCTTCCATGGCATAGTTCATCGGCGGCCCCGTCGTCTCCCTTGGTAGCCACTCAAGGTCCCTCCCATCGTGGGAGAAGCCCCCCCCCGTGCCGGCTATCCACGCAATTGTCCTTGCAAAACCCTTTGCGACGCGTGGTATCTACCGCTCTGGAAAAGGGAAAAGCTCGTGACACCTCAATGGCTTCAGGCATATGTCGGTAGACCAGGCGGTGCGTGGGGCGGGTGGGTTGCCGCCAGAGTCTTCGCGAGGCAACGGCAGGTAGACGTTGACAGACTCACAAGGTTCTCTCTCACACTTGGCGAGGGTTCGCCTCCCGAGCCCTATCATCCGATAGAAGAAGAAAAGAAAAACGAAGAGAAAATGTGCGGCACATCAAGGTGAAAGGAGAATAAATGTATGTGAGGTGTGTTTTAAATCTTCTTAGAAAACATGCAGGAGATGCTGAAGAGTTCTAGACCGCGCATGTAGACAAATATCGACCCAGATGTAGCCAGTGAGACTCCCCGTAACCGTCCAGAGCCAGTATAGACTCCCGAGAATCCCCGTAGACGTGCCAGGTCTTAAAAATCCCAATTATAATCTCCCTCAGAGAAGTGATCGTCAGCATGCAACGGATCCGTCTCCTCGCCATCAAAGTCACGCCCGCCATCAGAATAATCTCTCTCATCAACGCGATCCGCGTCATCGACAGGATGGTAGGCCTCGTAGAGATGCGGGAGCCGCACACGGAGACAACGGGCGGACCAGTTCTGGTACTCATCCAGCAGATCGCCGTGCCCCCATTTACCCGTGATGATGGCATCCACTTCTTCGTTGCTAAGCGTCATGACATCATTCGGCGAATACTTCTGCGCCTGATCCCGCTCCCAGTAGTAAAACTCCCAATCCTGTTCGGTGAAGGTGTCGACGAGCTCCATGATCATCTTCGCGTGCGTCATCCAATCCAACCCTATGGCGCCAAGGGGCTGAGAGTTGGCGTGGTTGCATGTGTGGTGAGCGTCGTCCTTGTGCTCCATCTCCTCGCCGGCGTCGAGGGGCTGAGGAGTAGTGTCGTAGGTGCCATCCCTACCGTCAACCTTCTCGTCCATGTCGATGAGCTGAGGGGAGGTATCATGGGCGTACTCCCTGTGCTCAACCTCCACGCCGACGTCAGTAAGCTGAGGGGGGGCGTCTTGGGCGTCGTCCTCGACTTTTTCACCAACGTCGGTAAGTTGAGGGCAGGTGTCATGCGCATACTCCCTGTCCTCAACCTTCTCACCAGCGTCCTCCAGCAACGGCGTCTTCTGACAAACGCCCCTCTCCACGTCCCTAACATGAAACTCCGGATCCCACATCTTAAATACCCAGAACAAGAAAAGAAACGCCGGCCAGGCCATGACGACGGCGAGCATGAACGAGAGGTGCAGGTACACGTTGGTCGCGCACACCATGATGCCTTCTCCCACGAGCAGAGCCGGCGACAGGAGCGAGTCGATGGCGTACGGGTATCGGAGCTTGTAGACGCCGCAGAGAATCACCCCGTCCATGAGGTAGAGCTTGCCGAAGAGAGGGATCCAGGAGGAGTCCAACGCGTCCAAGACACAGTGCACGAGTAAGATGACCAACACGCACGTCTCCACGAAGAGCGCCATGGCGCTGCCCGCCCAGAAATATAACCGAAGGAGTCGATTGTAGAACGGCTTGTCGAGGGGGTTTCTTCCCACCTGCTGTAACTCCTCCTTCCAGACCAGTATCACGTCGTTCAGGAAGGTCATTTTGGCGGGTAATACGTTGGAAAAGCGAGGTGTTGATGTTTTCTTTCGATGAATGGCTTGTTCCAAGTATTGGTTGTGGTGTTTTCGTTACTGACTGACTTGTCCAGGACAGTATTGTGTTGATGTGTTTGCGATGGCCAGAGTTGCTTTGCTCTTCGGATGGACTCGGTTATATATACCTTAACGAATTGTGGCGGACAACCTTTTTGGAGACGCATCCTCAGCCTGTTCGGAGATGCATCATGCAGGTTGCGCTGACTATGGCATAGGCCTGTGTAGCTGTGAACCCAAGATCAAGCAAGGCACAAACCTTGAGAGACTCTTCTCCATATTAGTGATGTAGCATTATACAGTAATAGTACAGGATATCGGCCGGCTCTGATCGCAAAGATCCCTCAACTCCGATGGTGACTCAAAGCCCAGTGTGGTATCATCCGGCCATGAGGGTAAGAAAAAAATATGTGCGAGAAGCAGAATGAAAGCAGCCCCGAAAAGCAAAACGACCTGCCCACCCACCCGTCCATCCCAGATCTCCACCTTAATCCACATCCTCCAGGCTGGTGTCGCTGTTGTTGCCATCACCTTGGCCCTCCTTCCACGATGCCATCTCCGCAACGGGTACCCTTCCCCTCAACCAACGCAAGGTTGCGTCTGTGCCACGCTCAAGAACACTCCACCTCGGGACTCGGAAGCGGTTGCCAGAGACCTCGAGCCGCTTGAGCCCGCCGCTGCCCCCGAGAAGACCGATCCTAGGGTTGAGGTGCGAAATATCATTATTACCAGCGTCTACGACCTCCATCCCCTTGATCGTGTCCGGGTCGAGCTCAATCAGATGATTGTTGGCTGCTAGAAGAACTACGAGACGGGGGAAGACATTCCGTAGATCAGACGGCAGAGCAGTAATGCGGTTCAGTGACACATCCATCTTCTCGAGCTGGGGAGATTTCAGGTGCGAAGTCAATGGTGTGAGGCTGGTGATGTGGTTGCTGACAAGGTTCAACTCGCGCAAAGCTGGCAGCTCGAGCTCTTCCGTCAGGTAAGTCTCGCCGACCAATTGGTTGTGGGCAAGAGAGAGAGCAGCGAGAGTCTCGGCAAAGAAAGACAGCGAGTTGGGGAAGCACGTAAACAGGTTGTGGTGCAATTGGACCTCGAAAACCTTGTTGTCGGCAGCAACCCTTGAGCAGACCACCGGGTGCAGCGAAGATGACTTTGTGTTGGACCGATCCAGGACACCGCCCGACTTAACGGGCCACTTCTCCTTAGAAGGCGTGTGCGACCGTGAACGTGCAGGCGAATTGTGCGACGATGCTAAGGGCGTAGCGAAGTCTTCCTCGTCGGAGTGGTGCTCGCCGGTTCCTTCTTCGTCGACCTTGGCGGGAGGCGCATCTTTGATGGATAGCTGACCAAAGCTGTCTGCAATCTCGTCGAGGTCTGTCGTGTCTGGTGCAGCGGTGCTGGACTCGGGCTCGTCCTCTTGGAATGTCGGCGCTGGCTCGAGTCTCCCCGCCAGGACCTCCTTGAGCTCTTCCGTGGTAGCGGAGACGAACTTCTTGTCACGCAGAGGGTTGCCGCTCAAACGAATCATTGTCAGGTTGTCCATTCTGCTGATTTCCGGAGGAACGACGCGGATGTCGTTCGCAGAGAAGTCGACGTGTCTGAGCTTCTCGAGACTTGTGAGGCCACTCGGGAATTCTGGGATGGCATTCTCGTTGGCCGTCAAGGTAAGGAGACTGATCCAGGAGCTGACATCGGGCAATTCCTGAAGCCGGTTCATCGACAAGACGAGCTGATGGACTGAAGGCAGGCTAACAGTCGAACCCGAAGACACCAAACGGGTCAATTGGTTGCCGGACAAGTCGAGCATCTGCAGGTTCGGAAGGGATTCCACCCCCTCCTCGATGAGCGTGCCGGACAGCTTGTTCTTCTTTGCCAAGAGCTCTGTGAGAGGCAGCTTGGAGAGGTTTGTGAACGACAAAGACTCGAAGCTGTTGTCGCTGAGGTTCAGAATGCGTAGCCTGGACAGGTTCTCGATGCCGGTAGGAAGCGACGAGACGTTATTGCCGTGAAGGTCGAAGATTTCGAGGTTCTCGAGCTTGGAGAAGCTCGGGTCCAAGGGGCCGTACATCAGGTTATTCGCAAGCTTCAGGTCGCGGAGAGGCGTGACTTCGGTAATGACGTCGAGGCAGTTGTTAGCCAACCGATTTTGAGACTGCCGGGCGTTAGTAGGTGTTCATGGAGATCATCAAAGACACAGACCAACTTACCAGGTTCAGGGAGGTCAGCAAGCGGAGTTGCCTCAAACCCATAGGCAAGGAAATCAAGAGATTGCCGTGCAGGTCCAGTGCCTCAAGGCCACCAAAGATATTGCCGTTGGAGTCTTCGTCCTCGGCCATCTGCTCAGGCGTGACATCCGGGAAGATGGCGTCGTCAATGGTCTCCAGTTCGTTGTCAGCCGCCACGAATCTCGTCAGGTCGACACTCTCAGCCCACGAGCCGTCGTACGTCCCGAGCGACTCCATGTCGTACATCTTGAGGACATCATTGGGAATCTGCTTCAAACCCATGGCTGCGATGTTGAGTCTGCCGCTACTCCGCGCTGCCCCGAGGCGCTGCTGAATAATCTTGTTCTTGGCGTTCTCCGTCCTCTTGGTGTTGAAGGGGTCAAGCGTAACAGCAATACCAAAATCGAAGCCGTCGTCAGCTGGTACGATCGGGGGGTCGATGGGATGCTCAATCTCTGCTGTGGGAGCGGGAGGGGCATCGTCTTGCTCCTGCTCTTCTTGGACTGCAGCAGGTGCTTCTGCGGCTTCTGCGGCCTCGGCGGCTTGACGGTCTGCTGCGCGCTTGGCTGCTCTGGCTTTGGCAATCTGTTCTCGCAGAGCGGCAGAGGATTTCCGAGCAGCAGCAGCAGCCTCAGACTCTTCGGCTGGAGCAGCAGGAGGGCCAGGGAGGTTTGTCTTGGCAGAGGCCTTTCTGAGCGTGCCATATGACTTGGCCGACTTCAACTTCTGAGGTGGCTTCTGCGGGGGCGAAGCAACCGAGGCTGGTGTTGTTTGATTCAGCGTAGGCAACGACGGCTTCTTCAACAGTCCATTGACAGATGCTCGGGGCTTCAATGATCGAACAGGCGTTGTGCTCGCCCCGGCCTTGGAGGGCGGCATGATCCCGCTTGGTCTTGTTGGACTGGGGCTCTGATGTGTTGGTATCCCTGACGTAGGTCCTGACGGCGATGCTTGCGGTGTGCTTCTAACAGCTGGTGCCTTGAGGGCTCGAACGCCTGAAGTTCGCCGGGTCGGTGTGCCTTCAATTCCTCCCAACGGCGGTCTGTACGACGTTGGGGGGGCTCGCAAACTCGTAAAAGGATTCTCTTCAGGACCAGAGCTGGATCCTGGTCGGCTATGACGCGAGGTCGGGCGCATGGAGCCATCTGACGTGTAGCTTGATCCAGGTCTCGAATTGCCACTGCCGGACCGCGAACGAGGCCGCAGCACGCCATCAGAGTCAAAGAAGGCCGAGGACTTCTTGCTCAGGGCGGGGGACGAGGGCAGCTGGGAGAGAGTCTCGATTGTTCTTTCGGAGAGTGACGGACGAAGCTTGAGGGGCTTCGGTCTCAGGGTGTCATCGTTCGGTAGCTCGTGTTCGGCATCGTCGACGGCAATAGGAGGACTCAAGTCGTTCGTCAAGGAGGGCACGTCTGGTATTGGGCCTGAGTAGGGAGTAGCAGCAAAGGTCTCCGAAGGGCGGCGTGTCAGAGTAGTCGAGCGCGGAATAATGACTTGGTCGGCTTCTTCGGGAGGCGTCGGGGGGTTGTTGAGGGCTCGGTCATTCGGATGCAGACGCGGGACGCTACGGACGCTTCTCAGACTCGCAGCCGGAGCTCGCACTTCGGTCTTTCTCACGGCGGGGGGCGGTATCTCTCGCCGTTTCGCGACGACGGGCCTCTCAGCTTTCTTAACGGTGGGAGCTGGAGCCAGCTGCTCGCGCGAGGCAGCTGGGCGTAGCCGAGGGTTCCGAAGGCCAGAGTTCAGGCCCTCCCGCGACGGCGAAGGGCGAACAGCAGGAGCCGGCTTGGGAACGGGCAGACGGGAGAATCGGGGGATCCCACTAGGCCTCCC